>OX638144.1:36666918-38066728 GCA_951805005.1 Othius punctulatus | reverse complement strand
ACTGACTAGGCAGTAAAAGTAAATTTGACAACATGATTGGATAATTTGTAATAAGAACGCCCTACGAGGGCGGGTTTAATATTGCACATACATATGGTGCGCATACATGATGAACAAAACAAAAAATTCAAACAAAACACAAATTTATTTATTGTTAAAATGTAAATTAAAGGTACAATTTGATATTTTAGCCCCTTGAAAACTGATTGCGCTGGCAGCAACAGCAGCACTTACAGCACCGCTGTCGCCAACCATTTTGCTGCTACCTCAGATATTTTCTACTTTTGATGTCTTACTATCTGGTATTTTTACGTGTAGCAAAGATCCCAAGTCTTGAATATCTGTCGTGTTCATTTTTACGAGTTCATCGCAACGGCATGCCCCTGATATGCCAAATATCAAAATAATCTGAAAATACGATTTAGGGTTTAATTTTGTATTTGTTTATTATTCTAAGAACTCACCTTTGTCGCCAAGTATTTCTCGTTAGGAGCATCGGATAAGAACTTGTCGAACTGTTCCTTTGTCAGCACTCTTGCCTTTTTGGGTGTATAACCCTCATTTTGTTTTTTTAAATATGCACGTAGTTTTAAATATTTGGTAATATCTACACCATTTCTAATATTTAATAACGATTTTACCATGGAATACTGAGACCACATAGTGGAACTTTTTACTTTCTTCTTAGCCATTTCCGAAAAATATGCGAGTAAAACATTTTCACTATAATTGCTTACATTTTTCTCGGCGCACCACTTGTAGGCCACTTCATAGATGGTACTGGACTTAGTGGGCAATAATTTCTCTGTTGCAGCCCTTGCCGATTCTAAAATATCTGGCGGTGTACATTGAAACATGTCTTCGTCCATTTTATACACTTTAATGTCAAATAATGAATTAAACAAAACCATAGCAACGCTCTGCATAGCATGCTTCTTTGGGAATTAAAACTATACGTATTCGGACAATTAAAAATATTAATTCCATTATCTTTTTAACTATTTTCGACGTTTGAAGAAAAAATTACATGTTTTATTCGGAGTAGAAGTAACTTTTTGTGGCTCGTCTGTAGTTGCCTGCCTCGCTCCGCTCGGCAGCCAATACCTACAGACTCGCCACAAAAAGTGTCACTTCTACTCCTAATAAAACAATATACTATTTCTTTAAAGGTCACAAACGTGACACTTTGTGTCCTTGGATACGCAAATTTAAAGAGTCACTTTTTCTCCTAGGAGTTTACTTTGTCTGCCGGCGGAAAAAAAGTAAAAAAATACTTTAACTATAACTTTAGGCATAAAATTTTTACCTTTATCCCCAATATTTTCCATCTGGAGCATTAGACAGGAAATTATGAATTTCTTCTTTAGTTAGGACTTTAGCCTTTTTTGGTATGTAGTTTTCATTTTGTTTCTTCAAGAATGCACGAAGATGTAATTATTTACTAATATCAACTTCATGTTCAATAGTCAATAATGTCCGTAACATAGAGTATTGTGACCACATAGACGAACATTTCATATTGTTCTTCTGCTTCAGTTCGGTAAAATAAGTTATCAACACATTTTGCGAATAATTGTCCACGTTCTTCTCCATGCACCATTGAATGAATCTTCGGTATGCAACCTCATAAATACTCGCCGATTTTGTAGGCAGCAATCCTTCTATAGCAGCTTGCGCTATTTGAGTAATTTCAGCTAGTTCGTGGGGTGTGAACTCCATAATAACACAGTTTTGAACAACTAAAAACTGTAAATGACCATTTAAAATTGTTCTGTTTATTACAAATTCATCCATAGCAACCACAGCTGGCACGACGCTCATTTTGAATTTTTACCTTTTTTCTTTAATATATATTTGAAGCAAAATTTCTTGCGTTTGAAGAAAAAGTAACATGTTTTATTCGGAGAAAAAGCAACTTTGTGTGCTTGGCTGTATTTGCAGGCCTCAAAGTTCGGCCGTCAAACTTACAGACTCGCCACACAAACTGTAACTTTTTCTCGTACTAAAACAATATACTATTGTAGAATCACCAAAAATGTCTGTCGAATCAAACAGAAATAAGTGTACCTTATACCAAATTCAGCTTTCCAACCGGTTCAATAATTTTGCGACGTAATAGATATAAATACAACATAGCTCATTTGCTCTGCATACATCAAACAGCCGTCTCCCAACTTGTCGTATAGATTCCTTGCGCCACGAAACCCTAGTATTAAATATTAGTCGGCTCTGTAAACATGCACGACTTGGAGTTAATTCCATATGCAACATAAATTTGAATGATATATGGCACAATTACCCCACTAGAAATAACGCTGAAGAATATTTTATAAAGCCGCAACGACGTGCTGCGGTGGCGGCCTTCGCTGCTGCCGAGGAAAATATTTAATATTTCACGCAGCGACTTAATTATAGGCATTTTTATTAAAGTTAGTGGGCGACAATTTACATACTTTACGCGAAAATTATCAACGTTTAACCTAAACTGAATTATGCTAAACTTTCGCGACACGGAAGCATCGTAGTCCTCGAGACTATTACTTTTAGTTTATTCCTCAGACCATAGATTCACATGTATGCATGCATACAGTGAAAGTATATGTATGCGTGCGTACATGAGTATAAGTGTAGTTTTGAACTTGACAAGTAACATTTTTTTAAACTTTTTTTTATAGTTACATTTATTTATGATTCATTGTATAATCTTAAAAACGTATGCTTTAATCTTGATTGATTTAGACTACTAAACTTCAAAATCATTAAACAGTATCCCTAAAGCTTTAAATAATATTGGGGAAAATAATAAAAACTCAATGTACACTAGAGTTCATAGGAGTTTGGTACATGAGTTGAAATCTTTGGAACTGTGGTGATTAATAGCAATTAATTATAAATTCGATTTTTTGCTCTGAGGGATGAAGCGAAAGCTTCGCATTGAATTGACTGAGACGTCTCGAAGGTGTCGGTTCGCGACGATTCATCAATCCGACGACGAGACGAGCGAGTAATGATCGAAACGACGGCCCTAACACAATTACCAGCCAAGATTGGAGGAATTAGCTTCGCGCACAAAGCGATTTAAAATGCACTTAGCTCATAGAGAGCAAAGTTTCGGGCAAAGGGATAACTTCGCGGAACGCCTTCATTATTCCATCAATGGCCGAGAGGAGGCCCGCTTATTAAAAGAGTTATTTGCGCAACGAGCCGCCATTGACCGCCTCTGGCGGAGTTCGCGGGGCAAATATTGTACAATCGATAAGAGGATACGATATGCATATAATTGTCGGTTGGAGAGGCGCGTGGAGCAGCCCCCGATGCGGGAAGTTGGAAACTTTGATACCATCTGCCGTTACAAGGACTCGCTGGATGAAACTTTTGCCCGGCTGGAGTCTTATTAAATATTTCCAAACTTACACTATATAAGGATACACACTCTTTTGCCCAAATTAAATTAGAAGAAAAATATAATTAAAGCTGGTATTTCAACCCCAGAGAGGGTTGTTGTGCCAGAGGGCAATTACCAACAATTATTTCGTCCGAGAATTTCTTCATTAAAAAACTACGTAACGTAATAACATCTTATCGCACACTTCCATTTACATATCTCAACTTTACCTCTCATTAAAACATTATTATTATTACGCATTAAATAATTAATTTGATCAAGATCCTTACAATAATTACATCACCACTTCATACACAAAGTATAATTATTATATAACAAAACTTTATACTATTGATTTTTTTTTAAATCAAAATTACATTACTGCTGTAAACCACTCACAATATATTTGTCTGTAAATAAATAAATTAATAATGTAGTCTTTTTTGTCAATTTGTCAATAACTATGTCAAACCTACTAAAGATGATTACATTACAATCGAAATATACATATATGTAGAAGTATACAATAATAAAAAATACTATGAAATAAGGTAAATGTTATATTATTAATTGCACAAAATCAGCTGTTCAATTGATTTCGAAAATATATTTCGTCGAAAGTAAAGACTATGTTATATTATTATTATTATTTATCTAATAAAGATCGCTTAGATACAAGGTGAGTCACGAGTAAAGAAAAATATTGACTAATGATTGTTCTTGTTAAAAATGACTTTTTTATCTTAAAGCTATTTCTTTGAGTTGTTGTTTATTAAAATTATGTTTTTCACAAACAGTTTTGTTATTTAACTTACGTCAACTTATTTGTCAAAGTGACATCGTCAAAAAAATAAAACGGCCAATGTGATGGGATTTAAAAAGCGGAGAAAGTCCGAAATCAAAAGAAAAATGAACTTTTCTTTCCACAGAGTCACAATAATTAAGTTTTAATTAGAGATTTGCTGGTTTCAGGACAAGCAAAAAATCTTATTCCTTTGAAGTTTTGGCGTAAAATAAAAGAAAAAAAGTTTTTCCTCTTCAATCCGGGGACATACTGTTTAATAATTAGGATATATGATATTATAAATTATGATATAATTATTATTATTATTATTTTTCAAAAGTAGACAAGTCCACGGTTTTATTTTTGAGAAATTGCTTAATAATAATAATAATAATTGACATTCAAATTCTGCTAAGTTCGAACAACTGTATTTTGGAAACTCTTGAGAATTATGGCTATGTTCGTATGATATTTTTATATTTTGGTCCATACTACCACTGCTTCAAATATTTATGTTTCCTATTGATTCATCTTGTACGAGCCCTAACAACTATATGTTCGGCCACTTCATAATTACAACCTAAATTTGTTTTTCTTAATGTACTATTACTATTAAAATGTATTTATTAATGCATTTGTTTTTAATTTTAGAATCATTATGATTCTGACTACTTTATGATGATATGTAACAAAACATTACATTTCTCGTTTGTAAAAAAAAATTTAATGAACAAATCCGACAATTAAATTTTCGGCCAAAATAAAACTTTATAATAAGAAGTAACAATTTAACAATTTGATACGGCGTAACATCGCATTTTACTGCAATTACTGCTCGAATTCTTCTAGGCATGGAAGTTACAAAAGATTGACACTCTTCTACTGTCACTGAGTCCCATACTTCTTGAAGTTTAGCACTCAAACTTTCATTTTGTGATAAAGGTTTTCGATGATGTTTTAGCCTGGGCTACTGGAAGGCGAATCCAATACTGCCATGTAATAGTTTTCTAACCATTTTCGGGTGTTTAGGCTCTATGGCTCGATGCTAAATCTTATTGGAAGCTAAATGGCACCGCAGCGTACAATTTTTCAATACTGGGAATTAAGTTATTTTCGGGTATCTATTGGTATTTTACAGCGTTAACAGTTACGTTGATAAACTGGATATTTTCTACGGTATTTGCATACATACAACCCATATCTTCGGTACACACATCAAGTTTCGATTCATCACTAAAAAATAATCGAATGCCACTGCTCATGTGTTTTTGATAGCAGTTCTGTACACCAAACAAAATGTTTTTTTTTTCTGATTTTGGGCCAATCATGGATTTTCTGTGGCCTAAAATGTTATATAGTTTTATCCCTAGCATATTGAAATATTTGACATTGATAAAATTACGGAACAACCGTGGTCAATCTTATGTACCCACTTTCTGCAAGTTTCCCTGAAAAGAGATAAGTCTGTAGCCTCATTCCACTCGGCCGTTATTTCTCTTAAGTGCCTCTTCTGTTATTTTTGTAGGATTTAACTAGCTTTCTTGTTTGTCGATCCAGAACTAAACAGAGACGTCCTGAGCCCTTTCCCTTAATATAGGCATTACCGTTTTCATAATATAATTTTATGATGTAAGTTACCATAGATTTTGATAATTGCAAGTCTCTGGCAATTTGTCTATTTTTTCCCCTGTCCAACCACGCTCATTATTAAATTTCTCACTTTTTTTGGGAGTTGCCATTTTTAAGCAAACTGTTCACTTAAAGTTAACAAACACACTAAGCCAAACAGTGGGATCAAAATAGATTAGATGGCAGGCAAAGAATATTAATTTTAATTAATATTTATTAAAATATTAAATATTTAGATAATTGATAACAAAACAAAAACTACACTAATTCAATATAAAACAAAATGAACGCTTGACAATAGAAAGCAAAGTCCTATCACTAATTAACAAACTAACACTATCAATATTTAAGAACAATAATTCCCTAAATTCTTAATTCGCACAATTAACTCCCTAATTGAGTAGTAATTTTAGTAAATTCTACCAGTAATTCATATTCATATTCCTGGTGAATAGCGGCAACTCGCAGTGGTGATCGGCAATTCTGGTTGCAGATGTGGAATCAGTAAATTCTATTAAGTCGGCACCAATACCCTCGATTCAAAGTCCTGCCGTCCTCGGTTGATCATCTTCTATAGTTCTCGCTGAATCGTCTTTGGGGTTGAAGTTCTCGTTGAATATTCTTGGACTTCTTGCAGCTGTTCCGTGTTGATAATGATTCCCTGGTTCACGTCGAGTGTTTACCCATGCTCGAACGCAAATAATGACTGTCCCAAAATTGATTATATCCGCGTAGACAAAACGTAAATCAAACTGTTTTTGAATAACGCATGAATGTAAAATAACTGTTGTTCGACGATATTTGTTTCTGTACAACTGTTTCCTTTTTCTCTGCTGACCGACGTAGATCTAGATGCTCCGGGATCTAGAGCGAATCTGATTGTTAATCGGCGTTCAGCCTTTTTAAAACCTCGGTTAAACAAGTGATTTTTGCTTGTTAAAATCCGCCTACGTTCATCGAAATAAGCGTGTAAATTGTCAAGTTGCTACCCAAGTTTGTACCCTAATCCAGTTTGTAACCACGGCAACGAATCAAGAAATTATAATTATGATTATAATTATCTATATACCGGTGAAGCCATAATTCCAATTGTGACTTGAATGTGATATTCGAGATCCTTGTATTTTTCTGCTTCTATGCGAATGTCGAACGTCTTTGTACGATGAGTTTGAATTTCCCATTGAATTTTATACATATTACTGACTCATTACCATTATTTTACGTTAATTGTGCCCTGAGTTAATTATAATTCTAGCTATACAAATCCTATTTGACTACCTAAGTAATCCTATTAAAATCTAAATACCCTAAATCTAATATATTCAGTATAATTTTCTATAAACAAAATCCTATCTAACGTATACTATAAAATACAAATTGAATCTATTAAATAACATCACAATATATTTGAAGATTTCTCATGTAATTAGAAAGATTCATTGCAGCTGTAAAACTCGCACGAAGCTTTTAATAATCTACCAAATTTAGGAAGATTTCTGTCATCACTGAGAATATACGTACCATAATGTGGCAACTATTAATTCGATATCAGCGTATTACAACTCACAAATGTATTTGCACAAATTGAATTTATTAATTATTATTTATTTAAGATTCGTGACACAATTGGTTAGATTCATTAAAAAAATAATAAATCGCAGGTATCTCATTTCTATTTTTTATTTCTTCTAAAATTAAGATTGCGATTGGATGATTTTCTCCGCATAACAAATTTGTGATTTGTTATTTGTACGAAATTTGAGAGAATTTTTAATGAAATTGGGACTAATGGAACCATCCGCGGCAAGAATGCACCGACGATTCTCAAAATCAATTAAAAAGCATTACTTATTTAAATTTCAAATTTGAAGGTAGATAAGTCGGTTACCGCTGGGACTACGAACTTGTACATTGACTTTTTGGAATCAGGAGAGTCCAATTAGTAATGAAAATCATTTTCACTAAGTGTTTAAATTGCAATTTCCAATGATAATTTGTAATTTTTAATTACAATTTCATAATTTTCGATCAAACTTTTCCTAGTTTCAAAGAAAATTTCATAATTTCCAGTAAGCGTGTTGCAATTGTCAACAAAATTTCAAATTAATGATGAAAATTCTATTCTTTTCACTCTAAAGTTTAATTTACAATAAAAAGTTCGCAATTATCATTAGCATTATACAGGGTGTCTCTAAATTACGTGGACATGGCTTAACCACAGATTACTGGGATCAAAAAAAAACGATTTAACAAAACTTATCTATATAAACATGCGTTTGGTTTAGCCAGTATTAAGCATCAAAGTTAATTTTAAAAAAAACAAAATTTGCTTATAACAAGAGAACGTTTACATTGATTTGGATGTTGTTTGGTATGACACTCTATACGGGTATAACTCATATTTTGACATAATATTCTTATTATCAGTAGACCGGTTGTGTTTAAAACAAGTGAGGCCCAACATTAATACATTCATATTTTTTAATGACAAAAGCAAATAAATTTAAAAAAAATCAAATCGGACGCAAATTTTAAAATTAACTTTGAGGCTGAATATTGGCTAAACCAAACGCATTTGTATATAGATAAGTTTTGTTAAATCGTCTTCTTTTGATGCTAGTAATCTGTGGTTAATCCATGTCCACATAATTTAGAGGCACCCTGTATATCATGCAGGGTATATATATATATATATATATATATATATATATATATATATATATATATATATATATATGTATATATATATATATATATATATATATATAATATAATATTTTATAATTTTTAACAAAAATGTCTTTATATCCAGTAAAAAATTTTAACTTCATGCTGAAATATTTATATATTTCACTGTAATGTTTAATTTTCAATCAAAATTTTGCAATGTATAATGAAAATCTGTAACTTTTAGCTATATTCGATAATTTTCGATGAATATTTTTAAATTCCATATTTCACCTATACAGGGTGTCCAAGGTAAGGATCAACAGCATGGGGATCTCGAAAACCGTAATAGTTATAAAGGCGGTTAAATAACAAAAAAGTTGCGCAATTTAGTGGTGCGTATTATTCTGTTGAGAAAACTAAAAGAATCCGCTTACTTCCGGAGTTATTCGATAAAATCCGAAATTTTGCAATATCGTTTCTATGTTTTTCTAAATTTATTTGAAAAGGTATAAAACACAAAAGGCACTTTCTCACTGCCACGTGTTTAGCTCTACAAGACAGTATTTATAAATTTTCAGTACAACGTTTCGTTTCGAAGAAACCATCATCAACTTTATATTTTTATATGACCCGTAAATAAAGTACACTCTATGTTAAATAGCATTTCCTATTACGAATTCAACGATTTATATCACAGTATGGTGTGTCATGTTTTTATTCAGAAAACATGGCTTGTTAATACTTTTCGAACATGTTGGTATAGTAGGCGTTGAAATAAGCGACGAAGACAAATTATGTCACCTAAGTTTAAAATTTACAGATAATAAATTGAACAGAACATTTCTCATAATACCACAGTAAAAAAAATAATAAGTGTGGTTCTCAATAGCTAGAATGTTTCAATGTTTAACAACTATTCTTGCTAAATTATATTTAGTTACTATTTTGGGTTAAAATTAGGTAATATTTTGTTTCTTCGTCGTCATCATTTCAACGCCTACTACAAGAAAATGTTCGACATGTTTTAACAAGCCCTTTTTTGGATAAAAACATGAGAAACAAAAATGTGAAACTATTTTGGTACATATTCTGGGTTAAAATGATGTAATACATGTTGTCTTCGTCGCCATTAAATAAACAGAACAATTATCTTGGTACAGTAAAAAAATTATAAGTGTGGTTCTAAATAGCTATAATGTTTCAATGTTTAACAACTATTCTTGCTAAATTATATTTAGTTACTATTTTGGGTTAAAATTAGATAATATTTTGTTTCTTCGTGGTCATCATTTCAACGCCTACTACAAGAAAATGTTCGACATGTATTAACAAGCCCTTTTCAGAATAAAAACATGAGAAACAAAAATGTAATATAAATTGTTGAATTCGTAATAGGAAATGCTATCTAATATGTAATTTGTAAACGCTGTCTTGTAGAACAAAAAATGTGGCAAGGAGAAAGTGCCTTTGGTTTTCTTATATCTTTTCGAATAACTTCAGAAAAATATAAAAACGAAATCGCAAGATTTCTGAGTAGTAGTAGATCGATCTTTATTCGGCTATTGACCTGACCTAACCGGTCTTTCCGCCGATTTCTGATTTCTGATTTTGTCGAATATCTCCAGAAATAAGCAGATATTTCTGGTTTTCTCAATATCAAAACATTACGGGCCACTTAATTGCGTAACTTTTTGGTAATTTAACTGCTTTTGTAACTTTTACGGTTTCCGAGATCCCCACGCCCCATTAAAATATCAGTAGAAGTGCACCCAAAAACACAAAAAAAGAGCAAGAACAGTGTTTGGAGACAGTATATGTCATTTTGCTCCGAAAAAAGGTACACATTTAATCGAGATACTCCAGAATCCGAACTTGCATTTATTTAATTTTTATTCGAGAAATATTTTCCCTAAATACCACTGGTGCTTAAAAATTAAGCGGATAATTTCAATTCAAGTTTGTTGTATAATTCCACTCGTTCTTCGAACTCATGGAATTATTAACAACAAGTTTTCATAAAAATTATAGGTAATTTTTAAGCACTCGTGGTATTACCCCTGAAAAATTCATAATTTTCAGTAATCATTTTCACTAAGTGTGTAAATTGCAATTTCCAATGATAATTTGTAATTTTTAATAACAATTTCATAATTTTCGATCAAACTTTTACAGGTTTAAAAAAAAATTTCATCATTTCCAGTAAGCGTTTTGCAATTGACATAAAAACTTCAAATTAATGATGAACATTTTATTATTGTCACTGTAGTGTTTAAATCCTAATTTACAATCACATTTTTTTCGCAATTACAAATGAAAATATGTGGTTTTTAATTACAATTAGTTACAATTTCATTATTTAACGTTATACATTATTATTATTATAATTAAGTATTACCCAATATAATGAGTTAGTATAAATATTTTTCTTGTATTGTATTATTCTATATTTGGAATATTTATTTATATATCTCTAAATTCTTCAAATGATCAAGGATTTTAAAGTTAGAATTAACTTTGAAATTATTTTAAATGTGCATTGTGGAAATGACAAGCCACAGCGTGCAGAAAATGTTTGAAATCAATTCACGATTTCAGAGCACTCGGTGGACAAAACTTTACAGTAACTTGAGGGTCGATTGTTGCCCAGAGACTTATTCTCCCAAAATTGCTGCATGTGTCCCGCCCTAATCCTCTAACCCTGGATGATAAACGAAGAAGTTTTATTGACAGGCAAACCATCGGGACGTCAATAATTACAATTACATTTGGATAACAGCGAAATGTTTCCAAATTAAAGTTTCAATACATGCATTTTTGCTTCATATATATGAGCCGTTGGAATCCGTGGTGGTGTATGACGGTTTTTTTAAATTAATTTAGATAAGTCCGGAAATATTCAAGGAACAACAACATTCCAAATATCCCAATCCCATTTGCATATTTCTAGACTTTGAACTAATGGACTCTGAGTGGTCTTTGAATGGACCTTGGATGGAATGCACTCTGAATTAAATTAAATATTAGTTACACCATTCTGGTTTTCATCTGCTCATATATTAAGGTAGTGTTAAGAGAAGAAAGAAAAATCGTTTTTATATACAGAATAGAGCTAGTGTTTATTGACTGTACTGATGTGTGCACCATGTAATTTTCTTCAAAATAACATGAATACGATGATTTAACGCAACGCAAATGTTAATTTCCTATACAAAATATGTGCAGTTTAAAGTTGTAGGTTTTTATTGAAATATTTTTATTTATGAATCAAAATTAAACGGCGAATCGTGTTTCGACGTATAAGTACCGATATATAAATATTTTCAATTTAGTTTATACGTTGTTTCCAATTTCTGCTTAAAGGCAATCGTAATCGCAGAAGAGCGTTATTTATAAACTCGAATCTATTGAGGCTACAAAATGCCAATTCATCAGTTGTGCCTGGAGGCTCTGCAGATCCTAAAATTCCAAACAAACAGATTTCTAAATGAATACTGCAAGAGCACGTATATAAATCGGGGCTCTTTTTCTGATTGCACAAAAAGTAATCACGAATATTACTGGGAAATAAGAGGCAATCTCGTCAAATCAGGAGCGGAGCGATCTATAGAGACGTTTTAAATTCTCGCGCGAGATGAAAACGGTATCGAATGGGAAGACAATAAAAAGAGCGGGGAATTGCTAGCGCTGTAAACGCGACATTGCAATAAGTTACGGTTGCAATTAAAAATAATTATTTTCATCGATTAGCCGTACGGCGAGTTATAGGCGTGCCGTGTACGTTTTATTCCGCATTGTGTACGCAATTTACAAAGCGTATGTCAATTCCACCGGACAAAATTGTCCGACGCTGTGATACACGACCGGAACGTTTATTGCAAAAATTGCGGCCATATCGTCTGCTTCTCAATTATACATTCCGAATGCACAAAACGTATTAAAAACTTCCCCGCGATACGCCGAGCCGGGCGAACATGTTACATTCAGGATTGTGTGTAATGTATTTTAAGCACAATGGAAGCACCCGTCTAAATTAACGCTTCATGTTTATTAATTGTGTGCGCGATTTGCAAAAAGCCGGGGCCAGATTCCGGAATTAAATTTAAAGGAGTTAGGTAAGTAGGCGGCGTTAGCTGCGGGCGGAAGTATAAATCGATTTTTTACGTGTGAATGGAGATTAATTTCAAGTTGTATAACAAGCACCTGTCAAACGTGTTATGGAAATTTCCCAGGCTTCTCATGTTTAGGCAAGTATATGGAAATGCATGGGTTATTGTTAAAAGAAAAAAACTTGTATTTCCACCATTTCATACACATGTCTTATGTCTGGTAAAGAAAATACAGAGAGAAATCAGAAATATTACGATGGTAGAAAAAGATAAACGGAAACTGGATATCAAAAAGAAAAGGAAACTTGGTAAAAATCTAAAAAAAGACAGGAAAACATACAGGGTGTCTCACGCAAGTCGTTGGCTAAAAGTTTATGGGGTTTCTGATGAAATAAAAATTTGGCAAAAATTCACACAAATATGGTTCGTCATGATCGAAAATAAAATACGTACATGTTTCTTTCACTTTCGGTTGTACCGGAAGAGGACCTCAACTTTGATATTTTAAATTGAATACGATGTATATTTTTACATATTCAAATTGCTATTTCAATTCTAAACACGTTTTATTAAAATTATAGAGCGTTTATCTTTAGTAGTTTTTGAGGAAACAAAATATTTCCGAAATTTTTGCTTCACATAGACGTTTTTAAAAATATTCACAATTTCTCTTATCAATGAATTAGAAACTTAAAATTCTATACATATTTTAGCAGAAGCATGGCTTAGTAGCAGGTGGTATGAAACGGACAATTGAAATTACGGGGCAACTACTTATCTTTCCGAAACCAAAGTATTTATGCTGTGTGGCTACAACAATGCACACCCATTTGCACCTATGTAACTACAAGCTTATGTTATTTTATAGACGGCGTCATTATGCTTGTGATTTTATTCGTGCTCCAAAGTAAAATTTTTGTAATTATTTCCAAACGTTTTGTGAAATGTTGTAAATGGTTTATTGAACGCTTTGTCATTGTATATAATAAGAAGTATATTTAGTTATTGGAGAACGAAATGTGAGTACCATTTAGATAAAATTATAGCTTTAGAAGTTATGTTTTTAATGTGTAATATTTATGAAACACATTATTATCTTCATCCATTAGCCGTACGGCGAGAAACAGACATCTTTCAAAATTCAAATCTAATTCCAAATATTTACGATGAAATAAAATCAGGATATATACACAGCAAAATACAAATATCATGCCCCTGATGATAGTTTGTTAAAAAACTGAAACTAGTCAGGCAAAATAAAATAAATAAATAATAAAATAAAATAAAAATAACTCTACCAGTAAATACAGAATAATAATACCTTAAATATATGTAAGTGTTAATTTCATTTAATTATCTTGAAGAAAAAATACAGGACTGATTTCCAATAAGTTTTAAAATGTGATTTTGAACTATAGATACCTAACAGTACACGTACTTATCGTGTAAAGTATACAATGTACATTTACTAGTTATTTAGAATGTGTAATGTAAAATACCTGTAGGTACAAAATGATTTTTCTTCTTATTACGCACTGTCCCTTTCATAAATTATTGTGTCCTTTCAATACAGTCTAGTGTTGAAACGGACATACACTTTAGATTAAATGAAAAAATATACAACTAAGAATAAAAAAAGGTTTATTATTATATTTTCTTTCAGTAGTGAACTAATTGAAGTTTTCAATTCTATTCGTAACTATTCCAATTATTTCCTGATTTATTTACTACACTCTTTAAAACAAAAATGTCCATTTCATGCCACCTCTCCCCTATGTGTTGATATTTTACTAGTACTATTTCAAAATTTCAATTATTTACAGGTACACTTCAAAACGTCATAATTATAATTTTTTTAAATATAAAAATGAAATTCCAATATTTAATTTTTTTTAAATATTAATATACTTAAGTGTTGAATCGGACATACACTTTTTATTAAATGAAAAAATATACAACTAAGAATAAAAAAAGGTTTATTATTATATTTTCTTTCAGTAGTGAACTAATTGAAGTTTTCAATTCTATTCGTAACTGTTTCAATTATTTCCTCATTTATTTACTACACTCTTTAAAACAAAAATATCCATTTCATGCCACCTCTCCCCTATGTGTTGATATTTGACTAGTACTATTTCAAAATTTCAATTATTTACAGGTACACTTCAAAACGTCATAATTATATATTTTTTAAATATTAAAATGAATTGCCATAATTTATTATTTTTTAAAATATTAATATAAATTGCTACGAAAGTTCCTACGAAAATGTCAAATTAATAAAGGTCCGAGTTATTAAAGTTTAACACTGTTTCCTTTTTTGGCCGGCCCTGTAGATATTTAGTTATTAGTATTATTAGAAATTTTGACTGATTAATTGCAAATTTGCCATAAACAATGAAAGTTTACTAAAAATAATGGAAATATTGACAGAAATCCTTAAAAATTTGACAGATATACAGTAGAATAATTGAAATTTTGACAAAATAATTGAATATTTGGCAGTAGGTACTTCCTGAAAGTGCACAGAATAATTCAAATGATAAGAATAATGACTATTATGTGAAACATGAATAATTTGAATGAAATAATTGTAATCTTGATCTTGAAGTAATTGAAATTTTGACAGCAATAATTAAAATTGTTACTGCAATGATTGAAATATTGATAAAAAAGTTGAACCAGTGTTTACCAAAAATAATTTTAAGATATCCAAAATTGATAGATATATTATAAGAATAAATGAAATATTGACCATTAATTAATTATTTAACAATTGTGACGAATATAAATCATTTTTTTACTGTAATAATGATTAAAAGTTTCACAAGATCAAATGGAAAGTTTCCACATCTTTAAAACTTGACAGAGATATGATAGAGTTATTGAATATTTGCCAAACATACTTGAATAGTTGATGGTGACAATTGAAAGTTTGACTACAAAAAATAATTATTCTAGTTAAATTAGAGTTTTTGGCGGAAATAATTATATAGTTTTGAAATTTGGCATACATACTCTTAAGCATTCTAGAATCGAATATCCGTCGAGTTTCCACTCACCCGGTGGAGGCTTCATCGCTTAATATTGAAACAACACCCCCCAACCGGCGACCTTGTGTTATTTTTCGCAATTATCTCGTAAACCGCGCACCGCCTAAAAATTTTTATATAAAGGAAAGTTGATGGGAACAAAATGTTGAACAAAATTCATATTATACAGTTTGTCATAAAAACTATAGCTCTCGCTGTATAGAGGCCGGAAGTAAAATTATCTAGTAAATCCAGGCGGAAATAAATTATATAGTTTTGAAATTTGGTGTACATACTCTTGAGCAGTTTAGAATCGAATATCAGTCGGGTTTCCCTCCCCCTGTTGAAGCTTCGTCCCGTAATATTGAAAAAACACCCCCCAAACGGCGATTTTTTTTTTTTTTTTTTCGAAATTGTCTTGTAAACGGTGCACCGCCTGAATTTTTGTATATTAGGTAAAGTTCATGGAAACAAAATTTTGAACAAAATTTATATTAAACGGTTTGCCATAAAACCTATAGTTCGTAAGGTACAGATGCCGGAAGTAAGACGTGAATACTTGCGCGCGACGCAAAATACGTTTCTCGGGCTGTCGTTTCGCTAATTACCACCAAACGACAAAATTTTCGTTAAAGGTGCTCATAACTGAAGTTGTAGAGCGAGAAATACTCCATCAGAGTAAGTAAATCATTTTAAGGTAAATATAGTCGTTTGGTAGTTATTTACGATTTGACAGGGATATGATAAAAAAATTGAAATAATGACAAGATAATTGAACATTTGACAGTACTTGAAATATTTACCGTGATAATTGACATCTTGATTGCAATCATTGAAATTTGTAATTATTGAAATTATGACCGAAATCCTTAAAAGAATGACAGAGATTTGATAGAATAATTGAAATTTTGACAAAATAATTGTACATTTGACAGTATGTATTGATTGTTGGCAGAATAATAATTAATAAGAATAATAATTTGGAAATCATAATAGAATATTTGGCAGTAATAATTATTATTTTGATAAAGCTTATTTAAATGTTTGAACTCAGTTATTAACCGAAAATTTAACAGAGCAATTGAAATTATGACAATAGTAATTGATCATTTGACAATAATATATTTTTTATTAGCTTTATTATATAAATTCACACTTTATTAAATTATGGTGACTATAGTTTCGACAGATCAGTTGGTCATTATCAAAATTACGATTAACAACTCTAATTTAGTATCAAACTTATATTTATAAGTTTCATACTAAATCGGTCAACTGATCCGTCGAAACTATACTCACCATATTTTAATGAAGTGTGATACCAAGAAAGCAAAAATTACGTTATACATTTGACAATTGTTGTAATTGAACATTTGACAATAGTGTATTTTTTATTAACTTTATTATATATATAAAAAAATGCAAATTTTACTTTGTTGTCACACTTTATTAAATTATGGTGACTATAGTTTCGACCGAACAGTTGGTCATTATCAAACTTACGATTAACAACTCTAATTTAGTATCAAACTTATAATTATAAGTTTGATAATGGCCAACTGATCGGTCGAAACTATACTCACCATATTTTAATAAAGTGAGATACCAAGAAAGTAAAAATTGCATTATATATTTGACAGTAATAATTAAAATTTTGGCTATATAGTTAGATGATAAAAAATGAAAAATGATAAAAATAATTAAAATTTTGATAGTAATGTTATATTAAATTTGAGATATCCCTAATTTTTTTTAGAGATCTGATAGATTTATCGAAGTTATGACAAAATAATGGAACATTTGACACTAGGTACTTATTGAAATTAACAGGATAATTTAGACATTGCCAAACAAACTTGAACATTTGATAGTAGGTACTTAGTTGATATTGCTTTTATACGCTCATGATATACAAAACTGTCTCACAGCGAATGTTTCTTCAACTCTATATGCGGATAATGCTTCATTCGTTCTTTCAGCTAATACGACAGATGTATTGGAAGAGCAATGCAACAACAACTTATACAGTCTTCAGTTGTGGCTTGGCAGCAACCAATTACATGTCAACATTAACAAAACAAATTTTATGAATTTTCGTAATCCTCAGAATACTAATGTGAACACTCATAATATTCATGTTAACAATAAAATTATAAGAGACTGTGATAGTACCAAATTCTTAGGCTTAACCATTGATATACATCTCAACAGCATTGCAAAGGTTTGGCCAATAAATAAAATTCGCTTTGTTTCTCTCCCGTGTATTGAAGGAAGTCCTCAATACGAGTCAACTATTGAATTACTATCATGCCCAGGTGTCATCCAGGCTTCGGTATGGGTTGGTACTTAGGTGATCGTCTGTACTAGCAGGAGACATATTCATATTTAAAAAAAATATATTGAGAGTAATTTTTAAAAACATGCATTTCTGGAACACAAGATCCTAGCAATGCCAGGGCTATATGTCTATGAGTTGTGCATCTACATTCATATAAACAAAAACAAGTTTACGGAAGATAAAGACTGCCATTCTATTAATACACTAAATAGAGATGATTTTAGAGACCCCTTGTCAAACCAACATTGGCCAAAATTGCATCGGCATAAAATGCTACAGGAGACTGCCACACTCCATCATATTTTCATTTTGCACTACTTTCATGGGTTTCGAAAAAGAACTCAAGGATTTCCTCCTAAACAAAACTTATTATTCTGTCGGTGAGCACTTAACTGTACCTCCGATATGTATGTAACTGTATGTTTTTAAATGTAATATCGATTTTAAATGTAATGACATGTTGCATACTGTGTGAGTGTAACGAAATAAAGTATATATTATTATTATTATTATTATTATTATATTCTGATAGAAACAATACAAATTATATTATTATTAGTATAAATTCTAACCGCGTAATTATTTAAATTTTGACAAACGTAATTGAAATGAAATCATGTGGTGGTCACATCAGTTTTGCAAATTATGTATTAATAATTTTTTCCCCTCCCTACATGGTAAGTACATTGTTGTGACATTGATTTGATGGAAGTAAGGCCCACTTACCGATAAAGGTTTGGTTACTATGAACAACGGGATCTAAGTAAAAACTTACCTCCCTCAGAGAAGTAAGTAAACAGTTTTCTGTGGCGTTCTTTTTCTGGCATCACTCACTTATTAAAACACTTATACACATGTTGATAACGCCCATTTGAGTTCTCCGGCAGTAGGAAAGAACAGGCAGCATCTGCAGCCTCTTCAATTGCCATATATTGTTTATTTTCATTGGAATTCATTTTACAACTGAACGAATGCAATGTCTGACACTCACACTTTGTTTGAAAAATAGTCTTAGCAACCAAAGCCGAACGGATATTTTGTTTAAGTTGCAAAAATAAATTAATCAAACACAAACAATTAAACCAACTTTAGGAGTGGAAAACCAGTTATAAGCAATTCGAGAGGTAAGTTTTGACCAGTCTCGGACTTTATTGCTAGCCCTCGCTATCGCTCGGGCGCAAACTCGACCTCGACTGGTAAACAATACTTACCTCCCTTAATGCTTAAATAACTATTACATTTTAGTAGCTTAACACAAAACCACAATGTTTCTATAAACGTGTCCTATATTACAGAATTATAAAGTGAAAATAAATCCATAATTAAAAAAAAAAATGAGACAAAATAATGATCAAATACAGTCAGTAATACCCAAATCGACTATTACAAAATATTTAACAAAACTTGATAACAAACTCAACTTAAAATAACTCAATATGAACCTATCTAGATAGGAGGAACTATATGCATTTTATGTCCTGAATCTTATATTTTATCAAAATGAAAACTTGTTTGCCATAACATATAAATTGCAGTGCATTCGCGCGATATTATTAAAATTAAATTTTAATCAAATTAATCTCCGCAAATGCTTGCCTGCAAATTACATTCTTCTATGTAATTGAATTTCATAAGTTCTTAAGTTCCCCGGCATTGCGTTCCATTCTAGTTGGCAAATTACGGCTTTATGAAGGGAAAAAAATATTTCGTATGTCTTGTTTACTCGCACCCTCCTCCGCCCCTCGCTAATATATCATTTTTGTAATTTCCTGCGTTTAGTTCGGAAAAAAAAACAGATCCACGCACCGAATTACTTTCTTACCCCGCATGAACTTACTACCTTGATTCATGGCCTCGAAAGTGACACGGAGACACGGAAAATCTGGAAGTGAGCCCCATTAAGGTCCTCTTTATGATTCCCTCTTAATGCAAAAGGAACGCGGCCGGGAGAGAACGGGCCCGGAATTACGACTGGACGGGTATAAATTCGGCGACTAGGGGCGCACATTTTTATCTGGGTTATTATACCTCGTCCCCGTAAAACTTTGCATACGCGAAATTGGCGATTTTTCCCCGGCTCTCGTGAGTTGTAACTTGTTGTAACCGGTCGGGTTATGTACGGCCCTTTTCGCCCGCTTTATGCAAATACAATTCGAGACGGTGGATGGTGGTGGCTGGCTTACGCGCGGCCCTTTAATTAAAATCATTATTTTCCGCTTGAAAAATGCGGAATTGTCCGTCTGGAATATATTTTCCGCGCACACCGGCGCAAAGCCCCCACGGGAAGATTTACTGCGTGCGAATTATCTGATACGCACGTACAGAGGAATTGAAGGAACTTTGCGTCTATAAATTTTACGCTGCACACACCTAATGGCCCTGTGACACCGGAATTATAAATTGCTGCACGTGGAATAAGGGGGCAGTATAGGAAATATGAAGGGATATTTTACTGCTCCCCGGGAGCAATGTTATTAAAGTTAGTATCTTCCACATTGTTATTTCATTTCATTTCAGCTGCTTAACAATTAGATACGTTTTAATGAGGCAATTAGAATATGCAGATATTATTTCAATTTCAAATAAATATATACAAATATAAGTACAGGGTTCCCATGATTCAGTAAGACATTTAAATGATTTTGCATTATGTGAACAAAAGTAGGTACATTAAAAGCAATTTACCACGGACGACCGACGAGACAACAAGCATCCCCTAGAATGTATAATAGTAAAACGATAAAATATTTATATCAATTGAGGAGCTGGGTGCAAAAATAGCGTAAGTCGATTTATGCGGTTTTGAGCAAATTTGTTTATTAGAATAATTGTACCCTTATTTATAAGTCTGTTAAAAAATATATAGCTACTGTTCATAGAAATTGCAAACAAAAAATCATAAAAAGTCGCACTCGAATGGATTTATGGAAGACTGGAATAATGGCAAGTTGTAGAAGCAACCCGATGCCATTTGGAGCTCTTATGAGCTCAAATTTGATCAAAGATTGGTACCAGTCTTTATGTGCAATGTTTTTGAAAAAACCCCGAAGTAAATGCTATAAATTTACGATACTAAATTATTGTAAAATTTATTTTAGTAAGGCGGGTACAGAGTCATCGACTTAATGTCATCACGGGGCATATAGTCCATTTCAATATTTAGATCCGAAAAAAGTATTTTTGAAAATCGAACAACTCGTTTTGGTCACTGCAAATAAGCCTGGTATAAAACCTGAAAAAAAAACGATGTGATGTCACTAATACAATTTTTGAAACTGGAAAATGCGGAGTGGCTTACGACTGTTCTGGATGATAATGTGTCTCATGATGCGGATATTGGAACAAGCGTGATTTGGACTAACTTGGCCATTTATGCAATAACGACGTAAAATGTAAATCTTTCGATGTTATATTTCAAATAAGAATAGCGGTTTTGATATAATTTATTTAAAACTTTGTTCTTTATTATATTTATAAGCCAACTAAAAAAATCCATGTCTCTAATTGCTATATTACAACTTTTATTAAGTTTTGAATCTTTCGACGCGTTTTTCTCGAAACTCATTTTTTCGACTTAGGGTAAGCAATACAGTTGTTGGCACTGTGATAGTTATTGGCACACCTACAAGAAAGTTTCATTAATAAGATAAATTTCTACCTTTATGCGTTTACCCTGGAGCATTCATGTAAATACATATTTCGTGCACCTCGAGGTAATATTTGTTTTCACTCTGTTGGCATTCTGAAAAATTGGCGGGCAAACTTACGTCAGTGTGCTCTACAATCTGCAGTTTTTTTTTAAGGTAAACGTAAATCAACAAGGAAGTGGTTGTCGTTCATCTTTTGTGTTCTTGTTGTAAAACACTTTGTTGCTATAATTATTGATTCTATAGGTAAGATATCAATTTATTCTAGTTTCAAGGTGTTTCTAACCTCAATAATTGCCGTAATTTAACCATTTTCAAGGGTGCCAATAACTGAGCTTGTATGAAAGAGGGAATTTAGTTGTTGGCATAGGATGCCAATCACCATATATCAACTGAAACTTATAAAATAAGTCAAATGTGCATCTCTTTTCTCGACAAGGCATAATAAACAGCTAAAAAGTAATATAATATGTCCATATTATTTCTAGACAGTTGTTGGCATGGTGCCCATTATTGTAGGTTAGGGTATGCCAATAATTGAATTTAGAAGAAGTCTGTAAGAAGTCTGTAAGAAATTTATTTTATCTTTTTTGAGATTGTTTTTCGTATCTGAGTACCTAGACCTATTTTTTTTTCTCTTAGATTATACCGAAGGTAGCTCAGGGAATATCATACAAAAAAAAAGACGAGAACGACATGCAAAAAGCTTTGGAAGCTAGTGAAAAAGGCATGCCGAAAAAGACTGCTTCAAAAAATTATAGAATACCAAGAGCTACGTTACAGTTTCGACTAAGCGAACAAAATTCAAAGATCCCCCACGGACCACCTCCAGTCGTATCTCAAAGGGAAGAAGAGCTTTTATTGGAGTGGATACTTGAAAGTCACCGCAAAGAATTCCCGCGAAAAAAGAAGACCTTCAATCAAGCGTGAAAAGTTTTTTGGAAGACCAACCGCGAAAAAATCTATTTAAAGACAATTATCCGGGGGATGGCTGGTATAAGGGTTTTTTGCGTCGTCATCCTCAATTAACCGAAAGGCAAGCTGAAGGAGTTACACCTGCTAGTGCAACTGTGAGCGAATCCAACATTAGAAAATGATTTTTAGAAATAGAAACATATTTGAAACAAGAAAATTATTTCGACATTATTATGCATCCTGAAAGGGTTTTAAACGATGTCGAAACAAATTTTCAGCTATGTCCAAAAAATAAAAACGTAAAAAAATGTAACTAGCACCTCGCGGAACACGTAATGTTTATGAAGTGGATCATGGAGCAGCCAAATTTACTTTGACTGTTCTATTTACATTTTCTGCAGCAGGAGATATAACCCCGCCGATGATAATATACCCCTATAAAAGATTGCCTGCAGAAATTTCACAATCTATAAAATAATATATATATATATATATATATATATATATATATATATATATATATATATATATATTAGCACAGTGCTGCATCCGTATCTAGTAAAAAATACTGTTACCTTTCCAGTAGTGTTGTTTATGGATGGGCATAGCACCCACCTATCTTATAAAGTAATTTGCCTTTGTCCCAACTCTACAAGAAATCTGCAGCCTGCAGACGTATCCGCATTTAAGCCACTGAAGAGTTTATGGAAAAGGGTAGTTTTAGAATGGAGAAGAACTAATCCCTCAACAGCATTAACAAAGGAAAAATTTGCTCCGATTTTGAAAAATGTTCTTCGTGATTTCAATGATCCGGAAATAGTAATGAATGGTTTCCGGGCCTGTGGACTTTATCCATGGAATGTAGATGCCATAAATTATTTTAAATGTCTAGGGAAAAATAAATCTCTTCGTAAATCCGACCATCATACTGAAATTAACGAAAATTGCAATTTACCGTTTAAAATTTTTATTGAAATAGTTGGCGATGACAAAATAAAAGAGTTTCAGAAATTAGACAGATTAATGGAAGATAAATCCGATAACTTTCTTGCTTTATATTTACTATGGAAGGAATTCCACAAATATGACGCTGGTGAGACAATAGTGAATAAAAATCTGGTGCACAATGAAGTGACATTTATTTCTGAAAACGTTATTGAAAATGATGTACAGACTAACAACAATGAATATCTTGTTGATAATAATAATGAAGATACGTTTTATGCGAATAATTTTGATATAGACATTATTGAAGAACCTACGGATATTGTAAACAACGCAATTAAAATAAGATATATTTCATCTAACACAGTACTCAATGTCAATATGGACCAGTTATCTAATTCTTGTAATGATCATGAAACTGCATCTACCAGTAATAATTTTGATGGAGAGGTTTTTGACATTGAAAATATGATCGTAGAGATTGAAAGCGCGCCTAACGAAACACAAACTCAAATGAGAGGCGGGAGTGCGCTCAGGGAGTATCTAGCTTGGCCTGTAACACCCGAAAGAAAGGGAACGAGGAACACAGATAGGATGCCATTTGTACTAACTGCTATGGAATGGAAAGAGTTACAATTACAAAAAGAACATAAGAACAAAATCGTTGAAATGGAAAAGGAAGAGAGAAAACGTATAAGGTTGGAAAAGAAGCAGATGAAAGAACAATAAGAAAGAAAAAAGAATGAAAAGAAAATAAAATCGAAGGAAAATAAACTCAAACCAGGCAATGAAAAGAAGAAAAACATAATAAAAAACAAGGGCAAAATTAATATTATTTCATCAGTAGTAATCCCCAAAGAAGCTACTAAGTCTCATATTCGACAACTATTTCAAGAACTGACTTGCTAATCTCATATGCAACCACCATCTGAAGTGGTGCCTAATCCATCTCAACTAGAAAATCTTTATACTATATAACCACCATCCGAAGTAACGGCAAATGCATATCAAATAGAAAATCCTTTTGATGTCGCTATAAATAATAGTGCTTCAATTGAATATATTTTCAAAAATTATATTCAGGTCGTCTTGAGATTGTGCTATACATGTGTTAAAAATATGACGCCAGTTAATGTAGGTATTAAATGCAATTCATGTATGCGAACGTATCACGTAAAGTGCTTAAGCCAAATGAAATCAGAATCGGGTAATTTTTGATTAATTTACCTGTAATCCAGGTAATATAAAAAAAATAAGTTTTTGTTGTATTTTCGAATATAATAAAAAATGAATTTACTTTATCAAAACCTGTAAAGCACTGGGTATTTTAAACCTTTAACTTAAGATCAGATATTTGTGCCAATGACTATACCATACATGTGCCAATCATTATCTCAGATGTGCTAATAACTGTCATTATGGATACTTTTTTATTTACTGGCAAGTTGAAATTATTTAATGATGGTAAGGATAAAATAAAATATGCTACCATAAAATGTAATCTTTTATATATACTATGAACTAATTACTTCTATAATTTTGTAAAATATAAATAATTTGAACGGAAAACAGTAATTAAAAATGCTTAAGGTGCCAATAGCTGTACCCTTTATCCTACGCTATTCTTGCACCCATGTCCACAATTGATCTGCTGCATAATTTTACAGCCTGTTAAAGAAAATCAGTTGCTGTGGCGCGTTTGCGAGAATCTATGGACAGATCGAGGGCTGGATGAAATTTTGCAATATTTATCTGTCTGCTGACGAAGCACGAGTATGAAGAAAGCAATGATTCAGCTACGTCATGTTTTCTTTTTATTATTACCATACAGTGTATGTGCATATATGTTTGAATTATATAGAGTGCGAGTGTGCACACGCATACGGCGCATCGCAAAAACGATATATATTTTAGCACATTAACATAAAAAAAATAGCTGGTGGAGGCACACACACAAAATGCCCGACCATACGTTATTGTATATAAAGAGTGTATAACGTGATAAGTCACTTTCTCGGCGCGATGTTTCATCTTTTACAAATCTTGTTTCGCCATAATACCCGTTCCGGGAAATCCAGCCCGTTCACTACACCAGCGAACCGATCCCTGGTCCCTCGTCAATTTACAGGGGTCCTTTTGTCATGCTAACTAACGCCGCGCCGAAATCTGCAAAAAAACAATGCCACAGGAGCTCTCTCCTTAATAACGCTCTCTCCCATTCGGGAGCGCGATTTTAATTTAGATCCCATCCAGGCCGAGGGAATCTCTGCAGCGCGGATGTCCTCTCGCATGATTGAAACGGATCGACAATTATAAATAAATGCGCTGGCAAAAACCGTGATGGATTGCCCAATAACGGGCGCCCGCATTCGAAAAAATCGGGACGTGTTTTGCGGCCCCGCGGCTCTGCCGGAACTTTTATTGTGCTTTTTCCACTCCTTCCACTCCTTGTTTTCCTCCGGTCCTCCGTGAATATATCTGCACGTGAAGGTGCGCCCGGACCGTTCGCCTCATTAAACGGGCATTTTCCTGGGAGACCGGGCGTCCGATGTTTTGTGTGCATGAATGTAATGCTAATATTTGCCTCCGTCCGTGGAGGGATTTCGTGCGATTTAATTAAAGTGATTTATTACACATACTTGAGTTATAAACGGAGAGTAAAAATCTACTGATAACCGGCACGAGTAATACGCTGTTAATTACTGCCCTAAAAATTAATTAGATTATATGTAATAGTTGTATTCCCACAAGCCTGTGCCTTACATTTTCTAATTAAATATACGCAGGTGTTGTCAATGGAGCCGCAAGGCTTCCCTTTTATATTATTTTCAGAGTAGTTTTAAAGTACCGCAAGTTACTAAAATGTTTTTTAATGTATTACAACGTTATACACTATATTACCCTTCGAGGTGTCATTAAAAATCTATTATCATTTTTGACTCTCAAGTTACATACTAGAATAACCATGACAAAAACTCCCTTAATCTCTTCCATAATTCATAATCTATGCGTACATTTATCATACGTTCAAGATTATTTCCTAATTACACTGGTATACAAGGTTTTGGACTAGAGCAACCCAATGGTGCTTTTAAGGTAATTTGGTGTGCTGAATTCGAATCTGTAACTGTTTTTATTCTATCAGGTCATGTTTGCGAGTTATAAATTATCATTGTTTTCTATGTTTTTAATAAAAAATCGATAATTTATTCAAAAATAAATGAAATTTCGAAACTAAATGGCAGTATTTGAACATCGTTTGCATTTATCTGAGTCAGTTTCACGTATAAGAGTCCAACAATAATCTCCCAGCATACTTTTGTCTCAAAATCATTGATAATAATTTCTTTCAATTTTCATTAAATCTTGATGAGCACGTCCTCCTGTTCAGCACTCACCGCACCCTGGTTTTGTGGAAAAAAGTTCAAATGTGAATGCAAAAAATGTCCATGCACCATCCATCCATCAACATCCATGCACATCCATGCACCTAATTTACAATAATTTTTCAATAATTCAGTAACAATTTGTGTGTAGTTATTACTTGTCTTGTTTCCAAGAAAACCAACTACGATGCTTTTGACAGATTGCCAGGATGCAGATTCTGTCTTTGATAAACATTGTGAGAAATAATCATCATTCAATAACTTCTGAGGAGTGATCTGAGGACCAACAAATATGCCTTCTTTAATTTTAGCATATGAAATTGTAGGAAAAACTGCTAACAAATGTTTAAAAGCAGCACCATCCATATTCAGAGCCTTGCCAAGGTTTTTGGAAAGACCTAGTTTTATATGCAGTGGTGGAAGCAGAACGTCTTTTAGATCAATTAATGGATTATTTGAAATGTTTTGTTTTCCAAGGGAATACTCTGTTCTTTATGGCCAATCTGTTCTGGTGTTATGATGACTTGGAGCTCGACTATCCCATAAACAAAGGAAACAACAAAATTTTGTGAAACCTCCTTGCCTGTCAGTTAACAAACCAATGAGCTATATAAATATTTGATTTAATTGAAACTTGGAATTTATGATATACATAGAACATTCAATCACATACCATTAAATCACCTGCATCTTCCATTTATGATCTTCGTATTTGAGTAAAGTTAAAATTTGAGTCATTAATTTATAATTTCCTTAGTATTAACAGCATGAGCAATTGGTATGATGGCTTTTCATTCCTATTGTGTAAAAGAAGAGCCTTTAAACTGTAGTTAGAGCCGTCAATTTTCCTTAATATTAACAGCATGAGCAATGGGCTTGGAAAAAATGAAAAAATATATTAAAAAAATAGAATTAATTATTGAACTTCATCGGTTTAAACCCAATGGTCGTTATTTCATTTAAATTGGGTAAGAATTTGTGGAGTTATAAGGGTTTGAAATAAGACTTTGGCGCCTCCATCCGCGCTAGTCAGTCTAGTAGGATTGGGCCGTTGATGACGTCAACGTTGCCCGTTGCACGTGGATATTGCGTCTCTTGCGATAGCTCAATGCTTAATCAAATTTGATCGCCCGAGTTAGTGCGTTACAGTCAATTGTTTTGTGTGTAATATGGATAAGGGATTTGTTCGGGGTCAATCAGACAACTTGCCTAAGATTGACGCAGTTACATTTGCTAGTTTTTTTGCTACGAATAGTAATTTCATCAGCTCTGAGATTCGCGGATCGAAAGTATCTAGGTAAGCAATAATGTATTAGTTACGTCTAAAACAATGTTTTATTGTAAAATTGTATAATGAATTTTATTGCTATAAACAAACAACTGTAAGATGTTTCATACTATACTATACGACCATTCATAGTATTATTGAACCGATGTTTTATATCCTCCTTATAACTCAATTAACAGTGTTTATAGATTCACTTATAAAGGAGAAATTAATGATTTATGCATATTTGTGTGAGTGTAAACTGACACACGTATTGTTTTAAGTAAAGGCCCATTCCGAGTCACATAATATAACATAAGAAGCCATTGAGCGCATTTCTTATATGGAGCAGGAAAACGTCAAATGCGCGTGCACAACGTCTCCTTATGTTATGTGACTCTGAATAGATCTTAAGAACAAAAAAATAAAAATAAAACACTCAGAAGTATAAATTGTTAATAAATGTTCAAAATTATTGTATAAGTCAATAGAATTGCAATTAAATGAAAAAATTGCATTGTTAAAAAACATTAAAAGAACATTAAAAAAAAACAATTAAAGAACAAATTCTTATTTTTTATTAACAATACAATTTTATTAGAAAAATATATAATTATTTGAAAAAACAAAGTTGGCATTCAAATGACCTTGAAACTAAAAATATATATATATATATATATATATATATATAGTAAGTACTTTATTTACTCCCTCGAAATAAAAAAAAACCTTTTATTTTAAACATTTTCGCCTTAAATAATAACTTCTTGAATTATTAACGATTATCTAGTTAAATTCCGCACCATGTATCGTATAGTAGACTCGAAACTACGGCAAATTAAAAACTTACTTTCATGCACCTATAAAGTGGACACGATTTAGTGGACTTACCTTTTGTTAGCATTTGTTAATTTGAAACAAAATCTAATATATTCGTTAAAGGAGCACATTCATAGCATATTTTAAATTATTATTTATTATTTTAAGCACTTTCTGGTATCTATCTTCTAGTATTTATTTTTTTATGTTTCCTACTAGTTTCGGTTTAACATTCAGCCATCATCAGGGGTTTTTGTAAATTAAATTATATTTTTGAAGATTATATTTGACTATTTGTGTCGTATCAGTTTAAAAAACCCCTGATGTTGGCTGAATTTTAAACCGAAACTAGTAGGAAAATAAATAAATAAATACTAGAAGATACCAGAAAGTACATAAAATAAAAAATAATAAAAAATAATTACAAATATCTGGTAACGTGGATAAAATACTATCAAAAATATTTTAAAATATGTTCGTTTCTCAGCAGTAGCTATTCGTTTCTCGCCTCTCGCCCGACTTGAGTTGGTAAACTCGAATAATCATTCGTTTTCATTTTTAAGGGTCGCGTTTCATAGACATTTACGAATATTTTGTTTGGGGTAGAAATAGTAGTATTTGTACATCTAGGTATAATTCAATATTTATAACGCGTTTTCTCTTTAGACATGAAAAATCCAGAAGTGCGAACTTGTTCAACGTAGGTTCCAGTATACTGCTGGGCGTGTGAGCAACCGTGACGTCACACACGCCGCGCGTCCTGAAAGGAAAAATTCACGCGTGGTCAATTTTACGCGACTTCAATAATTAATTGTGAAGCCAGTTGAAGTGCTAGATCAAAAATTTCAACGACATTATTTAAGTTTGACGGTGTATATTCAAATGCAAAATTTAAAAAAAATGCGTTTCCAGACCCATTGGTATGATGTTTTTTTATTCCCATTGTGTAAAGGAAGAGCCGTTAAACTGTACTTAGAGCCGTCAATGAATAATCTTCATTAATTTTTTTCATATCCTTGGTTAATTTTTTGGAATAAACCTTGAATGTCGTTACAGTAGAGAATAGTGTTTTTCTTCTCAAATTATGCAGCCAATTGCAAGCTTCTTTCTATATAAACTATTACTTTTGTCCCAACTGCAAGATGTTTCCATTGTTGCATACGTGAAGCCAATAATTCTGCGTCTTGCTTTGATAAATGTAAATCACAAACTAGATCATAAAGTTCAGCTTAAGTCACTAAATGCCATTCACTAGACTCATACAAACTACCACTGCTAGTAACAATGTTATTGAAATATAATTCCGAATCATTGCTTGTAGTTCCAGGAACGGCTGGCAATGGATCATTTGGTAAACGTTGAACTGGTTTTGAAATAGATGGAACATTTGCGTATTGCACACTTGTTCGATTTTTCATATTGATCGCAGCCACTTTTGATACACAAAAATTAACAATCGGTTTGGTGATTACTTTGCTCTCTTCATACTACTGGAACTGAAAAGTTGAAATATTTCGTCTCGTCATTCGACCACTTGTATAAAATAGCTCTGCAACTATTGCAAAACAATGTCGGTGTCCTCGTTTTGTCTAAATTGCTGACCGCAAAACCAAACTAATGTAAATATGCATATTTTAACGGATCTGTTATTGCATATTCTTTTTTTCCAACCATATATTTACCACAAACAAAGCAGAAATAGCTTGAATTAGTAACACACGATTTACTTGATGTATTTAAGCACTATTATTATGAACATAGAGATAAATGTGAGTTTCCGTCAAATTACTTTACGGTAGCGCCATCCATGCTATATAAAAATAACTTGACCTGATAGCGCAATTCTATAGGTAAATTTGAATTCTACGCACCCAAATTACTTGGAAAACATCCTCCTCTTTTCCGATTTGTCGACTGGTGTTATTATTAAAATTGCAAATAAAAATTAATAATTTTGATATAATCAAGCAGGTGAATTATATAAGAAAAGAGAATACATATTCTAGTAGAAATCAGTGGCAGATTTATGGGGGTGGGGGCTATAGGGCCTATAGCCCAGGGCGTCAAAATCCAGGGCCGGCAAATTTTTGGACAATACCTAAGGTATTTTAAAAGAATTACGAAGAAAGAAGTAAAATAAATTAAAATATTAAAATCTCCTCAAATCTTGTCTTTAAATCTTTGATAAGAAAATGTAATGCTCGGTAAACTACTGAAACTCTGAAATTGTTATGGTTCTATAGAAGTTTTTCGGATATTTGGAAATTGAGGTCGCACTAATACCTGCTTTTGCATCGTCAATAATACTTTCTCACGAGTCACACAAGTGCTACATCTATAGAACTAGGTCTCTTATAAGTGCAATTTCGACATCGAGTGGTATTCCTTTAGTTTGTATGACAACATTCTTATTGTCAATACTTGCTAATATTTTATGCCCAAACACTGTCTATTTCTCCAGTTATCTTTTCTCCGGATATTCCAGAAAAGATCATGAATTCAATAAAACGTTCGTTACTTCGAAATCGATGCATTTACTATCGCATCCGTAGCATCCGTCGAAAATTGCATCTATTCTATGATCTAGAATGATTTGACGAACTTGTGCATAAAGACCAATACACTAATTTTGATACTGCCACGAAATATAATGTGCATGCATATCCTTTGATACTTTTAGCTTATAATTAATTTTGTTGAACCTTGCGTGTTGTGTTACTTTTTCGCACTGTCCAATTAATTCTAAACTTATGAAAAAAAATCCCATCATGAATATTTCCAATCTTGTGTTCTTTCCCTGAAAAGGCACACCTCTGATGATAAAAAAAAAAATACGCCTAATATTCGTTGCAAAAATGCTCTCCACGAATTTCAGGCTAGCAATTTACTATCCAAATATTATTGTCTAAATTCATTACTATTATCGTAAGAATGCAAAATATGACAGTAGGAAGTTTCTAATAATGCACTCCATGCAAACTATTCTCCAGGAAAATGTTATCTTGTTCTTTCATGTTTCATTTTTATATAGAGCAAAGAACATTGAAATTAAGTACCTTTAAGATCTATTATCAATTCCTTATATATCTTTCGGAAATCTTGAAAGCTGGCAGATTGTATCTCTTGTCGCAAGCTACTTGAGAATTTTTGGGGCCAAGTACCAGGTCATCACATCTTATATCAGAAATTTTTCGATTGGGTCTGCAACTGAATCACCCACTGTATCATGTTCTGTTATAGTCGCGTCCTCTTTAGGATTTCCACTTGCAATTTTTTCTTCAGATGCAATAAGTTCACATTAGCTTTTTGAGCTCGTCAATCCATTCGACACTGATTTGCTGTTTAGACTTCAATGTTATAATTATTATCATAATTATCTCTACTGCGATCAGTAGAGGTAGCTACAGTCTCAGGTCTGAGACATTTTATAATGGATCGATGACCTCTCGTTGCTTTCGATTCTTTCTCAGATTTAAGTTTACTCTTGTGAGAGTTAGAAGTTTGAAATTTAAAATGTATATGGCGCCTGGCTTAACTTATAACTTGAAATAAAAGAAAACATAACAGTTATCTACGCTATAAAGAAAAAGAAAATCATTTTTTTAATATCAATAGCAGTGAAGGTATTTGTTAGGGATATTATCCCTAACTGGTTATCGACCAACGAGGCTCTTTCTGCCGAAGGAAGAACTATGGACTCGGCTACTAGCGTGGCATCGTCCATAATGTCTAACTCGTACTGCCTCAAGTAACCTACCGGACTTGTAACGTAAAATACTAGTTAATTGTTTTTTAATGTGCTAGCAAACTTAAGCTTTAAATAACTAAGTGATCAGATTTTATTTTACGTTGTATCAAAATAGGCACATGTCAGTTAGCATAGATAAGAGTTTTAATGTCAATAAATCGTAAAGATATTCAAAAAAGAAATATTAGGATAATGTGCTTTGTAAAATTACTTTAATTAAATGGATAAAATTGTAAATGTAATTGTAAAAAGTCAGTATTATATAAATCATTTCTGGTCTTCTGTTCATACCTTCGTTTTTTCGGTTATGTATAATATTTGATATAAATGATAAATAAAGTATAATATAAATGATACGTCGCAACCGGGCCCCTCTGGACTCCCAGGGCTCTGGACCCCCAGCCTAGGGACCTGTTACCTGTTAATATTCTGTTGAAAAAAGTCCGAAAATTCCGCTTATTTCCGGAGATATTCGACAAAATCCTAAATATTGCGATTTCGTTTATACTGGTGTCTGGGATAAGGGGTGAACATCGGAATTTAACATGTAAAATTAGATTTGTGGAGTTATTAGCTCCCCTATTAATTTTATAGAATAATCGTAAAGGAATATTTTGTAGAGTAAGTATTAAAAACTGTAAATGTATCATCCATTAATTTACATTTCTACCAAAATCCACCTCAGAAATAATAAAAATAAGTTGAACATACCCTTGTTGAAAAAACCCTTGTCATGAGTTTGACAAATGTCATGTTATATTCAAAATAATTTTTCTAGTCAGATATCAATTACTATGAACAATAATCTGAGTCATTCCAATGAAGAAATGGCATTCATTATCAAAACGTTTTACACTGGCGTCAGTTTACGCAGAGTTCGTGGCTAATTTTCGGTTAAATTTAGCAATCCACCAATTTCGTCTGTATCAACAACTAGCAAGTTTGTGAAAAAGTTTGAATATACAGCAAGTATAGCGGCAGATGATTCAAAAGGTATTTGAATACTCCAATTTCAACAAATATTATTTCAAAAACATTAACATTACCTTTTGAATCGTCTGCCGCTACACTGTTTCTATTTTCAAACTATTTCACAAACTTGAGGGTTGTCAGGGGCGCGCCTGACGGGCGTGCAACGCGTGCGGCCGTTTGCCGCTGTGCTCAGCAGCGCCCCAAACCAAATACAGTGGATGCCCACACTTCTGTCAGTTCTACAAAAAATATTTTAAACTAAATAGTTGCAACTTACAACCTTTTCATTTATTTAGTATGTCGGAAAGAAAAACTAAACATATCCAGCGTATTGAGAAGCAGAAAGATAGCAATAAACGAATTCCCCATTATTTGGGCGATAAAATTAAAAATGAAATTATTAATCTAATTGGATCAAAAATTAAATGTGCTATATTGGATTTGCTCAGAAAGTCGAGATATTTTTCCATTATATTAGATTATACACCGGACGTAAGCCATGTAGAATAGCTTACCGTTATCGTACGATTTGTACTCTTAGATGAGAAAAGAGTAGAAGTAAGGGAACATTTTCTTGTATTCAGTCTAACAACAAAAAGTACACGAGAAAGTATATCTGAATTTCTCTTAGAAGAATTATCGAATTTTAAATTAAATATTTTTGATATGCGGGAGCAAGGCTATGATAATGGTGCAGATATGCGAGGAAAGCACAATGGATTAAAAAAACAAAAATTAAACATAAACCCTCGTGCTTTTTTGTGCCACGTTCAGCACATAGTTTAAATCTGGTCGTAAATGATTCAGCTAATATTTCACATGAAACTGTAATTTTTTTTATCTTGTTCAAGAATTGTACGGTTTTTTTTTCCTGGAAGACACAAAGATGGACAGTTCTTAAAAAATATGTAGGAAAGTTAAATTAAAACCACTAAGTGATACTCGATGGTCCTGTAGAATCGATGCAATAAAGCCTTTACGATATCACATTGTACAAGTGTACGACGCTTAATACGAAATTTATGTAGATAAAACTTAAGAGTTTAAAACTGTACATATGGCGCATTCATTGCTAATAAAGATATCGAGTTTCAAAAATGTTTATGCTCAATTGTGATTTGGCATCAAATTTTATTTGATATCAACGTAGTCATTTTTCAAAACCCAAAACTAAAGGTAAGATCGTCTTTGACGTATTTAACAAATTTGACAAACCTTTGAAAGAAATATCATACCGATAAAAGTTTTGAAGACTTTATTGTTGCAGCTAACACTTTAGCTATGGAATTGGAAGGTTGAATGTAATTTCCCTACAGTGGAAAATATAGGAGTAAAGCGAACCCCCAAAATTTTTGATCATCAATCTGCGGATGAGCCAATTTTAGATCCAAAAACCAATTTTAAAGTAAATTTTTATTTTTGTTTATTGAACCAAGCTTTATCATCTATCGAGACCAGAATTGAAACACTTGTGTATTACAACGATTTATTTGGCTTTATGACCAATATTAATAGCATTTCAAATGAAATGTTGTTAAAATCTTGCAAGGATTTGCAAATTAAACTAAGAGATGAGCAAAGAAAAGAGTCTGATATTGATGGGATAGACCTCTTTCAAGAAAATTTATCCTTGAAAAACCATTTACCATCAAAAGATGTCACAGAACCACAAAGAATTCTTGAATACATATTGGAAAATGATCTTCAGGCAACGATCCCGAATATATTTATTTCTATCAGAATTTTGTTAACATTGCCAGTATCCGTAGCATCTCGTGAGCGATCTTTTTCGAAATTAAAGATTATAAAAAATACTTACGATCTACAATGTCACAAGAACGTTAGTAAATTTATCAGTGATATCTATTGAACATGAGATATTGGATTAGCTAGTCATGCACGATTTAATATCAGAATTTGCTCTGCGCAAAGCGCGAAACACATATTTTTTGTAGTTTTTTGCTAGTAGATTTTTCAATATTCTTCCTATGTTGTGATTAGTGATAAAAATGTAATTTATTATTTGTAATATATTCTGAATAAATGTTAGTATCATTGCGAAAAAATAATGTATTTTATATTATTATTATTATTTTTTTAAATTATTATTATTATTCCCCACCTGTCTTTAGAATGGATAGCTACTCTGTGTAGGGCGGCCAAAATACTATTGCACACGGGCGGCCAACTACCTAGGCGCGGCCCTGAGGGTTGTTGATACAGACGGAATTTGTCGGTTGTTAAATTTAGCCGAAAATAAGTCACGAACTCTGCGTAAACTGACGCCACTGCAAAATCTTTTGATAATGAATAAATTACCTTTCTTTCACTAATTACGTGTTATTATTATCATTTATCCCAAACGACATGCATGTATATATAATTATGTGTCATCATTTAAAAACATATTCCTTTACGATTTTTCTCTAAAATTGAGAGGGGAGCTAATAATTACACATATTTAATTTTGCATATTAAATTCCTATGTTCGCCCCTCATCCCAGACACTCGGTATATATTTTTTTAAGTTATTTGAAAAGGTATAAAAAACAAGTCACTTTATTATTGCCACTCTTTTAGCTCTATAAGACGTTTATAAATTTTCAGTACAACGTTTCATTTTGAAGAAAATATCATCAACTTTTTTTGTTATATGGCCCGTAAAAAGTGTACACCAGTATGTGTTAGATAGCATTTTATATTAGTAATGCAACGATTTATAGCACAGTTAGGTTTCTCATGTTTTTATTCAGAAAAACGATTTACATTATGAACATTTTGGTATAGTAGCCGTAAGCATTTTACGTATTTTATGCCAGATTTGTATATAGTATGTTTAAAAATAATTCCTCTGAAAATATGACAAAAAGCATATATTAAATTATTGAGAAAATCGAATCTTAAGCCAATATGGACATATGGCATACAGCTCGGGGGATCAGCAAGCATCAGTAATATTGTAATAATGGAAAGAATCCAATCAAAAATACTAAGATCAATTATAAATACCCCGAGATTTGTAGCAAACTGGATAATTCTGAAAGACCTCCAGGTGACCTCCGGCAAAGAGGAAGCCACAAAATATTCTGTGAAATACAAACATAGACTAAGCGTGCATCCCAACTCACTGTCCGAAGAACTGCTGCAAGACGTAACTACTACAAGACTGAAAAGATTGAACCCTTTGGACATAGATTTCTGTATTTTTTGAACCCAGAGCCTATGTCGAATATGGTCCCAGCCCAGAACTAACAACTTTTATTTTCTTTTTATATATTGAAAATAGAGTTATTGATTGCAGTACCTCTATACCTGTCAATCATACGTATCAAATAATTTACTTAATGTCTATATTAGATAGATTGTAAATATTAGTGGGAAAATAAAATTTAAAAAAAGAAAATCGAGTAGGTGTACAACTTTTTGAGGTGACCATAAATATGGATAAACTCATTCTAATACCATGTATCAGAATTTTTGAAAATTTATGGTTCAGTGTCTTCCTGAACCTGCTTTCTCCGCTCTATGTCATGGTTCTAATCGCACGTATCAGAAAACATATATCACTTATTTAAGATTATAGGAACATTTGGTACACCATATATATACATATGGTGTACAGTACGTTCCTATAATCTTAAATAAGCGATATTTCGTACCTGTTGTAACAGTGTTTTCGTCACCCTGTCGTAAATTTGTCTACTGAAAAGTGACCTTATTGGACTTTGTGACTTTTCCCAGAACACCGACGATATATAGGTATAATATAAAATATTTTTTATTGTTTTAATTCTTCTCTATCAGGAGTACTTACTGTTTTTTTTTTCTTTATTTCTTCTGTACTCGGTATTCGGTATTAGTCCTACCTGACTAGTTTCGGCTTTTGGGAGCCATCTTCAGAGGTGTTATTTTTTAAAATACAATATACAGGGTGATTCAGACCACCCGTCCCAGGCCTTTTTCTTGGTAATGTGACGTCTTAGAAGTTCGGGAAAAAAAATATCATGACAAAAGCCTACCTGAAGAATATAATGGAGGTTGTTTCGATTTCCGGAAGTAACCAGAAGTAGGCGTAACTGCACTCAACTTCAGAATTTTAAATAGGAACCTAGGTCGTATGTGACATCGTTGGATAGGTATTTTAAAAAGAAACATATTTTGTAAGAAAAGTTTTTTTTTATAAATGATATACTTAACGGAATGAACATTAATGTGTCTGGCATCCAGCCTAGACCATTTTCCCGAAAGTATGACGTCATAGGGGTTCCGAAACAAAATAGCATGACTTAAGCCTACCTGATGAATTTAATGGCGGTAGTTCCGATTCTCGAAAGTTACCGGAACTGTACTCAAATTCAGAATTTTAGATGGGAACCTAAGCCATTCCAGAAGAAACTTTTTTTTTTTAAGAGAAACCAGAAATAAAGGTTTTTTATTGCAATAGTTTTTGTAAATAAAACGAATTAATCAATAAATTTTGATTACACTCACCCAGCACCATCAGCATATGAAACCCTTCCAAATTTGAGAACACCATATTGAATTATTGCCCAGCAATATCGTATTTTATTGAAATTGTGGACTTGGGCAGACAGTAAGCAAGCCTGAAAACACTTCACTTCGACAGTGTTCGGAGGAGAAAAGGTATTTTATTTACAAAAATACTTGAATGCTAAGTGCAGTTACGACAACTTTCTCTAATTTTCGGGAAACAAAACTACTACCATTAAATTCATGGGGTAGGCTTGTGTTATGCATTTTTTAACCTCAATGACGTCATACTTTCGAGAACATGCCCTGGGCTGGTTGCGCGACACATTAATGTTTATTCCGTTAAGTATGTCAATTATAAAAAAACTTTTCTTACAGAATATGTTTCTTTTTAAAATACCTATCCAACGATGTCACATACGACCTAGGTTCCCTTTTAAAATTCTGAAGTTGAGTGCAGTTACGGCTACTTCCGGTTACTTCCGGAAATCGAAACAACCTCCACTAAGTTCTTCGGGTAGGCTTTTGTTATGATATTTTTTTCCCGTACTTCTAAGACGTCACATTACCGAGAAAAAGGCCTGGGACGGGTGGTCTGAATCACCCTGTATATGTTATTATATTAGATTAGATTAAGTTAAAAAGATTCAATATGTGGTATTAGAATGAGGGTACCGATATGTATTTAATTGTACCCATATAATCAAAGCGTGGATTTATAAACATAAAAAATTACAAAATAAGCGCTTAAAAATGCATAAAAATCTTAGAAAATACGCATATAAAATAGCATAAAGATTAGAATAAGCACAAAAACGCACAAAAAGCATGAAAAGGCATATTTTATTTTATATGAAAATACAGAAAAACAAAACAAAACATAATTTTATTAACAAGAACGCACTATAGGTAGATAAAAGTAATATTTTAATAACATAGGTTTTCGTGATTAATATTAATAACAATAATAATTAATATCAAATAATGATTACTGCTCATTTTTAAATGAACTAATAATTAAATGTTTTTCTAAATTTTCTACGGAAAATCCCATTCTCCTATCACTGAGCACATTTTTTAAATGTGAAAAGCTGCTCTCCACATCCACACTTGTAATCGGTGCATATTTAAATTTGGGAACAATTGTAATATTTATCAGCAAATCTTCCACGAAATCTCCTTTTAAAACTGTTGATATTTTTTGTAACTTGCCAAACCCTTTATTTTTTGACAAAACTGCATCACATTTTTTTTTTATAATCTCTCCTATAGATCCCCGTACGTTTGAGACGTTGTTCCTAAAATCTTCAACTATTTGTACCGCATCTACCAAAGTTGTGTCCTTTCCTTGGAGTTTATCAATCGCTTTGCTTACGAAACTGTAGCTGGTTTTTAGGAATGCTAAATTTTGTGCAACCCTCCTGTCTTTAAAAATTTTGTGGCATTATTTAATTGCCTCTGACACATTTTCGAGAAACTCTAACACAAGCTCCTTAAATGAATCAAAATTGTCGGCAGCAGGCAGCATCTACCCATGTACCCCATCTAGTTATAACCGGTGCCGGAGGAAGAGGTACATTTGACATGCTTTCCCTAAACATTTCAACCCTCAGTGGAGCTTTTAGGAAAATTTTCTTCCAGGTTTTTATCAAATCATTGACCAGGGGAAATTGCAGTCTAATCGTTTCAGCAACTCGATTATAACCATGTGCCAAACAGGTGCAATGCATTAATTGGTCATAAAATACTTTTAAATTAGAATATGCCTTTAACATATATGCAGCGGCATCAGAAAGCATCAATAATAATTTATCATTTGGTATGTGGTTTGGCAAAAAAGAAAGTGTTAATCCATCGTGAACGAATTTGGCAACGGTATTACCTTTTGATTTTTCTAACTGCTTGGAACTATGAAACTATTAAAAAAGCATGCGTGGAGTCTTCGTTTAATATTCCAATCATTAAATGTGGGATGTACCGACTACATGCATCAGTAGTTTCATGTGCGCGGAACCATATGCAATTGTTGCCAATTATCTTTTTTATTTCCGCAATAGTGTGTTTATATACTTGCTCGACATAGTTTTTGCGAATGGTTGATTCGGCAGGAATATGTCTACCGGCGTATTTTTGTAAAAAAGATTTAAACATACTAGTATCTAGTTTTTTTAACGGAATGTTAGAAGATACCGTCGTATTGCTTAAATCAAAGTAAAATTCCTTTTCATTCTCTGTAGAAGAACTCGCAAAAGACTCGGAAATAGTTTGGTGGGTTCTTAGGGTACTGCTTGATGATTTGAGTATTTTTTAATTTTCCAGGAGAACTCTTGTTTTGATATGTTGTGTTATGTTAATTTTTTTTCTCGCAGTTAATCTACAACCTAACATATGCCTGTACCTTGCAACAGCGACACAAAATAAAACTTACCGGTTTGATACAAGCCATGAAATTAATTTGCCGATCTCACATTTTAATTCGGAATGTCCACGTATCCATTCATCGACGGAAGGTTTTACTTTCGCCATTTTATACAAGAAAATTTACAAACACGTAATACACACAAGGCACAAGTACAACGCACTGAAGATTGAGATAAATTGGACTGAATTGATAGCACACTTGCCCCAGATGCGTTCTGTTCACGTAAAAGTAGGGTAATCCCCGAAATAATCAGGCTTTGTTTACCAAATATCTCGTACGCACGCTCGCTTTGTTGATGATTTTGTGATAACCAAGCACTCTAGATGTAACGGAGTAATATTAATACTGAATTCTCATTACAATAATGTGCAACAAAATATATTTCTAGCTAATATAAATAATATGCTATAAAATTGAGAAACAAGCAAATAAGTACAAAACATAAGGAAATATGCACAAAAAATGCATTAAAGCAACTATAAGCTTCAAAACTGAAAATATGCATAAAAGCACCAAAAAAAATGGTCACGTTACTTCATTTGCTGAAATTCGTATAGATACGAGGTCATTTTGGTCTGCTATTAACTCTGATGTATAGCATAATACCTAGAAATCCGCGCCTTGCATATAATACAAATATATCATGCAGTGGCATGAATAAATTTCATTTATATAATACGCGAGTTCACTGATAACCTAAGTAAATAATAATTGATTTACGTGTACACTTAAAAAAAATCGTCTCTCAGTTCCTATGGCAAATCGTAATTGGATAAGCCGCAATACATTACCATACTTTCTCAAAACCCCGGATAAAACCGATAATCTTCCCTCCTCGACACGTCCGTCCGTCTGCGATTTTATCTCGGCTGTAGGCGAAAAACGGGGACGCCGAAAGTCTGCTGGAGAATCGAAGGATGAAATTGCACTTTCGAACTGCGGCATTGTCCTCGACGCGAGCGTCATTTGCACCCCCCTCGCAATCGTAAAATCAAAATTCATTCGTCGCAATGGAATATGCTCAGTTCCGTGCGCCTCCGAAACAAATCGGCCGGCATAAAATTAAAGGCACGGGAAAAAAAGAATTTACATAAGTGCGCCGCGATTTGTCAGTGTTGCCCCGAGTTTAACGCGCCGTTTGTCATTGAACTTGTTACCCAGGGCCATCCCAAGTGTTATTTACCTTTGTACGTTTCCCTGGCCCAGGACGCTGTTTTAATATGCCGCAAGGCATCGATTCAGGAGCGTTGGAACTGTGTATTTTTATATGGTAATATTTTTTGAGAAAGGAGGTAAAGGACTTTGACAAATAGCAAATGCCCCCCACCCCCGTTCATTTTTAGCGAAGGAGATGAAATTTGGAGAAACGTTTAAAGAAATTTCTTATATTTCGACCCTAGTCGCTAAGTTATTCGTTACTTCCGTTCTCAAAAATTGCAAAAATGAAAGGCGCTTTATTCCCTACTTTAGGTATTTGGGCCAATCGTACAAATAATTTTGTGTTTCGGGTCATTTAGTCATCAGATGCAAGCGAGTAACATGCAGCAGCCACGTTAAGGGATATGCGTTTAATGCCTGTAATTATGCGGCGCAGGGGAACTTCTAAAACACATAGCTATAGCGGCCTTTGATTTATGGCGCGTGCACTCCAGGATTATCCGACATTTCGACTCGCCTGGTATAAAAACACACCATTGTATTGCCAGACAACATGCACGGGGTATAAAGTAGGCGCCCCTCGAGCCCTAGCGGAATTCGCGGGGATATTATTTATTTAGGCAGATATAAGGCCCATCAAAACCCGCATTACATTTCTTCGTCGCATTTACATATCTTTGATATTATAATAACTGCCTGGCCCCGGCTGGAAAACGATAATTGTGGCGAACGAGGCAAAGTTGTGCGCGCAAAGGGCTAATTTTAAACAATTTTCGGGCAAAATATTAAACTTGAAAACACCGCGCGGATTTATCACAATGCCTGTGGCCTGTTTGTCCTCAATTAGTTATAAATTACTCTTTGAATTGTTGTATTCATGCAACTCAAATCTGCACAAAAGATAAATTGTAAACTAATGGCTGCAGAAAGGCTTTGTTAAAACCCGCAGTTTCTAGTTCTTACGAATAATTACTTCCCTCCCTATAGGAATGCATGGGTTCTATCACCGCCTCACAAGGGTTAATAAATTAAGGAACGATAAATCCTGCGTATTCATGGAACCGCTATTAGCTGCAAAGTGGAATGATCGTGATAATAGTAACCGGTTATTTTTATCAGCTTGCATAACCCCGGGTGCAATTGCCGCTTATGCCGTGCTCGATATTGTCGTTTAATGCTGAACCATTACAGCAATTTGTCCCGGGCCCGTTCTATCTCTATTTATGACTGATTCAGGAATTTAATAATGAATATTGACGCGGCCGTCGGTGATAACGATAAACGGGATTATCCAGCTGATTTGTCATAATAAAGAATTTATTGTCGTCCGGATCGGAACACGCTCGTTTGCGCCGTGTCTGATCAGAGGGCAAGCCCGATCCAATCGGTACGTGTGCCCTGTTAATTGGTTTGTTTCATCATGCAGTACATAACAAACACGTAAACCTGATGAAACTGGGTACGTGAAGTGCAAAAGTTAAAATCACACAATTATAAACTAATTGAAATTGTAGGTTTAAATTATTATTCTAAAACATATCGTGAACTTACAAGAAAAAGTGAAAATAGACAGTTTCAAGATAAATTCATGGAAAATTCAACACTGTATGATAATCTAGTGTTTAATATTTATTGTTTTTGCAGAGTTTTTATGAACCATTATGCAACATACAAACTTGTTCCTGATAAATACAACAAACTTTTATGGTAGCAAGTCAAATTTTGACTTGGTCACTTCTTCGTGTTTACCCACGATATACCTACTAATATATGATGTAAATGAAAGTAAGCCATAGTAATGTTTTTCTGTTTGTATTACAGTGGGAGTCGCATGAAGCCTGTGGCGCCGTTTTATACAGCTCGCATATCGATTGGGAATAACGTGCGAAACAGCAAACATTGTTTACTAGTAATAACAATACAAAACAAATATATAAATTGTAGTAAAACAGTAGTAAACTAATTAAGGTGTCTGCAAGGCGTACTGGGCCAAAGCTCTAACTTTTAATCAATAGTCATGAGTTCATAACTCGCTCCGGGCCATTTAAAAATGTTAAATTTCTCACAAAATATTAACTACTTTAGATTGCGGATCTCAGAATAGTATATACCAGGGTTGATGTGATTAAGTCATCATTTTTAAATCACAATTGATGTTTCTTTTTTAATGAATCATTGGTTTTGCACTGTTTGTGCATTAGAATAGATGTACAATTAAAAACATAATGTAACTATAGAGTTTGCATGCTATAACATAGATAATTGGAAGTAAGTAAAATAATTTTCTTGTCGTCTATGTTTGGTCCACATCACATAGTACAGATACACCGAATTTTGTAAATCATCAATTCTTGTTCAAATTCAAGAATTTATTAAAAAAAAATCATATGATTTGAATCGTGATATAATCAATTGATTTAAATTACATTTAAACTCGCAAAAACTGACGAGGAATATAAAATAATCAAATAAATAAAAATAATCATGATTATCATTATCATTGATTATTGATTTTCTTAATCATGATTTTTTTTCCAACTCCAACTTTCCAACTCTATATACTCATTGAAGTATTTAAAACATGTTAAAATAATCATCACTATATATATATATATGTATGTATATACAGGGTGAGTATTTTCGGATGTTTAGTATGGGGATCTCGGAAACTAGCTGAGATAGAGGGACGATTAAATGGGGAAAGAAGTGCAGTTTTACAAGCTCAATTTCATGAGGTTTTTGTTTTTTGGAAAAATTGCATAGCTAACTAGACATCTCGAAAACATATATTTTTTGTTATTTTGTTCGGAGCACATTGCTCTGTTATTGTAATGAATAAGGGATTGTATGGGTATCTTTCTTATTCTTAAAGCTAGTGATATGGTTAAATGGGCAGATTATTAGTTATTCTAAAAAAAATAAAATTCGCGATTTTATAAAAACTCCGATATATTCATAATTATTAAAGATGCGAAAAAAGTTTAATATGAAAGTTACTTAGTTCGATCGCACAAACTTGAGAATCAAGTCAATACAAATGTCAAGATGGCGGTTTCCGAGATAATAATACTCTCTTATTTTAAATTGCCCCCATATTTGATTTTTATACGTCTAAAATTTAGACTCTAAATAGACTTTTCGTGCAATTGGACGAGAAATGGTAAATTTCAGCTCGGCAAATAGAAAATCAAGTTACCGTATCTTAATCTAGAGGATCAATTTTAAAAAAGCACAATTTTTACCTTCATAAATTGCATATTTCTTATACTTTACAAACAAATGATACCATCCCTAGATTAACATTTTGCAGAAGGTTAATCAACAAAATTACGTAAAATGGTGATTTTATAAATACAATTTTATGGATAGATGCATCCTACTTTTCTAATTGCCGATTATTTAATCATCATAACGAACACTATTGGGCTCAGGACAATACGCACATAGTTATTCCATTGCAAATGCAAGTGCACTTCGGCTTTAATGTATTTTGTGGAATATTGGGAAATGATTAGCACCACGTATGCTATAATATTTCTACGTGCACAACGTCATTTTGAAATTCTTCAAAACAAATATAGTACCAGTAAGATTGCGCCCCTCCACTCAGTGCTAGAGATGTTATTACTTATTTAAATGGCCCTTTTAATAACAAAGTAATAGCGACTAATACAACTGTTCAGTGGTTAGCCAGATCTGCATACTTGACGCCTCTTGACTTTTATTATGTAGGGTACTTTAAAAACAAAATTTATGGAAGTAACTTCAATTATAATAGTGTAGATTGTAGATGAACTTCGTGAAGTAATGACAGAGACAATAAAAGGCGTTATTCGCAACACGTTGCGATAAGTAACTGACAATATTCGAAAACGATGTCCATTGTGTTTAGCTTATTTTTGGCTAGTTAGCCAATAACAGTCAACATTTTGAGCATTTTTTAAAATTAATTGTTACTTTACTACTTAGTTGTATGACGTTTTTTATAATTTATTGTTATTTTACTACTTAGTTGTATGATGTTTTTTTAAATTTGTTTTACATTTGTTTTAAAAATAATTTATAGAAGAAAAATGAAAATGGGAACAATTGATATATCCCATATTTTTTAATTTTGACATAGGTTGTTATACATCGTTGAAAAGAGAAAAAAAAGTCGATTTAGCCGTGTAAAAATCAAATATGACAGCCATTTAAAATAAGAAAGTTGCTATTTATATCTCGGAAACGGCCATCTTGCCTTTTGTTTTGACTTCATTGTTAAGTATGTGCGATCGAACCAAGTAACTTTTATTTTAAACTTATTTCCGCATCTTTAATAATTATGGAAATATCGTGGTTTTTAGAAAATCGCAATTTTTAGTAATTTAGAATAATTTCTAAACTGCTCGGACTTTTGAAAATTTTTCAACATAATCTGAACCAGTATACAAATCTACATGACATTGCCCTTTCAACCAGATCTCTAGCTTTCAAAATAACAAAGATACCCATGCAATCCTACTCTATTTAGGACACCCTGTATATTACTTACGGTAAATATATAAAAAATATATAATATATATAATATTATATAATATATCAAATATATAATATAAATACATTAAAAATTAGCAATTGAATGAATAGATATTTCCAATAATCCATCACACGTGCATGTCTTATATTCAGTGAATATTATATATACTAAGGTTTATACAAATGATCTAATAAATGAAATAATAATGCAATATTAGATTTTTTGTTAAACCGTATACTTATAAATTCAATAGAAGATTGTATGAAATGTATTCGCTCATATACCTATCTAAAAATTTAATAACAATAATTATACATTTGATTTTAATTTCTATTAATTTAATTTTAATGACAATAATAACAATTGAGCGATGTTTTTTAATTTAATAGGATTTTATCAGCATTTGTTGACTTTTGTGCACGTTTTGAGTGCTAATATCCATAGATGGCGATGCGCTCACCGCTGAACGGAAAAAAATAAATAAAAAAAATAAACAAGGAAACAAAAATTCTGCACAATTTGTTCAAATAAATTTTTTGCAATAGAATATTTATATGGCTAATATTTCCTAATTAATTTCAATATATTTGAGGAATTTTCTCGTATACAACACTGAAATTTTATAGAAACTTCAAACCTAGTTTCTGAATTTGATCAAATTTAATGGAAAATTTATTAAATTTCTACGATTTGGTTCAATTTATTTAATAAAAGTCAACTTTTTGCCAACTGTTGCCAACATTTCATGGATTTTTTTAGTATTATCCTTAGTGTATATGTAATATTTTTTTTATATTTGATTAAAAATGGAGATTTCCATTAACTAAAAATATAAATAATGATCATGTTTTAGTATTTTCTAAAGTTTTTAAAGAATATACCATTCTGAGATCCGCAATCTTAAGATAGGTTATGTAGGTTAGTAGTTGAGAAGTACCAAGTATTTAGAATAATTTATTATTAACACATTTTTATTAATTTAGCAGTATCTGTTTTGATGGTTTCAAGAAATGTGTCTTGCAGGGTTAGTGTGATTTAAATCATTATTTAAATCAACTGATTTTTTTAAATAAATAATTAATTTAAATCAAAATTGATTTTTTTTACCATAATCATTGTTTTTGCAATGTTTGTACAGGGTGGCCCAATTTGGATGTTTCTATAGGGGATCTCGGTAACTAGCAGAGATAGAGAAAATCGGATGGCGTATCCTCGATCTCTTTTTTCAAGACAAACTCAACGGTGAAAATAAAAATTGGCTATCGTCTTTTCTTTTGAAGTTATCGCCAAAAACTCATTGTTTTACATTTTCGATTTTTATCAATATTTCAGTTATTTATCATTTCATTAAGATAAGAATTGCACGTTCTTCAGTTACGGTGAATTAAGTTTTACAGAATTTTGATATATTCGTTAATAACCAAGAAACAATACAAAGTTATGTTTGTTTTAATAGAAGTCGTAGTTGGCTTTGGCCTCAATAAATAGGTTATTTTTTTCTTGTTTCAATGCTGTATCACATGTGTATGTTATAATTGCACGTTGGTCGAAATCTATTAAAATCAAAACGTCATTTGAAATAAGTCATTGTTTATAGCACGAGTCCAAATTTACCGGACGAGTGTTACATTATGTTCTCTTATTGGGAGTAGTAGACTGGTAGTAGACATGTGTGGTTTAGAGTCAAATTATTCAGATCTGCCATCTGTAAATTATAAAATGCCATATGTATACAATATTATAATACTATAATGTTAGAAAGGTTTGTAAATAAATACTCCCTTGGAAACATTACAAGCTCTTTTTAAAAGGAAGACAACCTAATAAATTGATTTCTTCAAAGAAGGAAGAAAAGCCCGTCAATGTTTTTTTTTTAATTAAACCCGTTTTAAATCATTAAAAAAACATAGACACAATATTTAAATTACAATAATCGCCATCCGATTTTCTTTATCTGTATTACTTACCGAGATCCCCATATAGAAATATCCAAATTGGGCCACCGTGTCCATTCCAATAGGTGAAAAATTTAAAATATAATCTAAATATAGAATTAGCATGCTTTAGAGTACATAATTGTAAGTAAGTAAAATATATCTCTTTTCTTCCAGTTTTTGGTCCATCACATGGTACAGATACACAGATATTTGTTTTAATCATCAATTTTTGTTCAAATTTTAGAATTTATTTAAAAAAAACTTATGCTTTAAATCGTAATGTAAATCAATTGATTTCAATCACATCTACCCTGGCAAATACTCATCAGAAATTAAAAAAAATCAAAAAAAATCAAATAAATCATGATTTTTTAAAAAAAGACTATTTTTTAAAATATGCTAATATTGTATCATTTCATATAAAATTCTATAGAAAACAGTAATTTTACTAATGGCTTATACAAATAATACTGTCAGAATATATTACAATATGTATAAAACTTTGTAGCAATGTTATTTTAAAAAAACACGGTTTAGCGGTGTTTTAGAAAGGGTTACCAGGTTACTAAAATTATACCACCGTTAAACCGCGGTTTAAATTTTTGTGAAGTGTTATACATAAGTTCATAAGTTATTCATAAGTTATTCATTCGTAAGAGATTAAAATAATATTAATAATGATAAATTTGATGTCATGTTAGCAACATTTTTTTTTAATATTACTTAATATTGTCAAATTGGTGAGTGTTAAAAATGAATTAACAGATATTGTGTTGGTATATGGCCGAGCTTTTGGAAATGCCGCAGAAGCCCGTAGATTGTACAGTGCAAAATATCCTGAACGTGTTTTGCCTAACAGGCAATGATGTACCTTTATGACACCGTTGCCATCACAACAAAAGATTTTATCGGTGCACACCTTTAACCATAGGCGGGTACGCGTTTTAGTAGATAAACTAGAACATATTTTAAATCAGTTTAACGTTGGTTTAAAAAAAAAAAACAGAAAAAATGTTTTATTTAACGAGTTCTACCAATGTTTAAAATTAACACACGTATTTCTGTTACACCCTGTATATACAGCGTGAGTTTTTTCGGATGTTTAGTATGGAGATCACGGAAACTAGCGGAGATAGAGGGACGATTAAATGGGGAAAACATTGCAGTTTTACGAATTAAATTTTATGATCTTTTTGTTTTTTGGAAAAAATTGCATGGCTAACTAGATATCTCGAAAAAATATATTTTTTGTTATTTTGTTCGGTGCTTATGGATCTGTTATTATTGACTTTTAGAAAAAATGTGAAAAGGAAAAAGTTGTACGTAATTATGTGCTTAATAATACAGTCTAACCACTTATTAGTTATGAGTTATGACTCAAAGTTGAGTTTTTCTAATGGAAACCATAGTTGGCCATGAAAAATGTCCTTTTTCAACTTTTCTAATGATATACCATTTGATATAGTTCTTTTTATAAATAATTAAATTATGGTAATTTTTTAGTTTTCATTTTCGAACTATTCAAGAAGTACGCTATGGAAACAATTTATAGATGCGCAACGTGTTAAATAATAAAATTCAAGGTAGTTATTAAAAATTTTCTTTTCATTTCGAAATTATAAACATTATTATTTTGATGTAAAATGTTTATTCCGTTGGAGTTACAATTTTATAGAAAAATAATTTGTGATAAAACAAAACTACATAAGTACAAAACTACTAAACAGGGAATGACAGACGATAAATCGAAAAATAATACAAGCACATTAGAACTTAACTAAAGTAGTACCAAAACAACGTAATTAAAGTTAGGAAAGTATTTAAGACTAAATATGTTCAAAAGGTTTACCATTATGATTAATGCACATCTTTTTAAAACATAATTTGTTGCTTTTCTAACGGAGCGTCCATCAATATTATCAAAAACTTGTAGTACACCTTTTCTAAGGTCATCTACTGTGACGTACGTTGTTTGATACACCCTATCATTTACCATTCCCCATTATTAAAAATCGAAAATGTACAGATCGGGAAATCGGCCACCTCGATAATTGTCGTTTGTATCTATCAATTGTTTCTATAGCGCACTACTTCGAAACTGAAAATAAGAAAAAGGCCATAATTTTATTATTTATCAAAATTACTATGTAAAATTGTATATCATTAGAATCGATGAAAAGAGGCATTTTTTATAAAGTCATGGCCGACTATGGTGTCCATTAGAAAAAACACAAGCTTGTGTCAACTCAAAAATTAAAGCTTAAATAAAATAATCGGTTAGACTGCATGATTAAGCATATACTTTCCTATAACTTTTTCCTTTACACATTTTTTCTAAAGTCAATAATAACAGAGCAATGTGCTCCGAACAAAATAACAAAAAATATATGTTTTCGAGATATCTAGTTAGCTATGCAATTTTTCCAAAAAACAAAAACCTCATGAAATTGAGCTTGTAAAACTGCACTTCTTTCCCCATTTAATCGTCCCTCTATCTCAGCTAGTTTCCGAGATCCCCATACTAAACATCCGAAAATACTCACCCTGTATATACATACATATATATATATATATATATATATATATATCTGTTAATTCATTTTTAGCACTCACCAATTTGACAATATTAAGTAATATTAAAAAAAAATGTTGCTAACATGACATCAAATTTATCATTATTAATATTATTTTAATCTCTTACGAATGAATAACTTATGAATAACTTATGAACTTATGTATAACACTTCACAAAAATTTAAACCGCGGTTTAACGGTGGTATAATTTTAGTAACCTGGTAACCCTTTCTAAAACACCGCTAAACCGTGTTTTTTTAAAATAACATTGCTACAAAGTTTTATACATATTGTAATATATTCTGACAGTATTATTTGTATAAGCCATTAGTAAAATTACTGTTTTCTATAGAATTTTATATGAAATGATACAATATTAGCATATTTTAAAAAATAGTCTTTTTTTAAAAAATCATGATTTATTTGATTTTTTTTGATTTTTTTTAATTTCTGATGAGTATTTGCCAGGGTAGATGTGATTGAAATCAATTGATTTACATTACGATTTAAAGCATAAGTTTTTTTTAAATAAATTCTAAAATTTGAACAAAAATTGATGATTAAAACAAATATCTGTGTATCTGTACCATGTGGTGGACCAAAAACTGGAAGAAAAGAGATATATTTTACTTACTTACAATTATGTACTCTAAAGCATGCTAATTCTATATTTAGATTATATTTTAAATTTTTCACCTATTGGAATGGACAGGGTGGCCCAATTTGGATATTTCTATATGGGGATCTCGGTAAGTAATACAGATAAAGAAAATCGGATGGCGATTATTGTAATTTAAATATTGTGTCTATGTTTTTTTAATGATTTAAAACGGGTTTAATTAAAAAAAAAACATTGACGGGCTTTTCTTCCTTCTTTGAAGAAATCAATTTATTAGGTTGTCTTCCTTTTAAAAAGAGCTTGTAATGTTTCCAAGGGAGTATTTATTTACAAACCTTTCTAACATTATAGTATTATAATATTGTATACATATGGCATTTTATAATTTACAGATGGCAGATCTGAATAATTTGACTCTAAACCACACATGTCTACTTACCAGTCTACTACTCCCAATAAGAGAACATAATGTAACACTCGTCCGGTAAATTTGGACTCGTGCTATAAAAAATGACTTATTTCAAATGACGTTTTGATTTTAATAGATTTCGACCAACATGCAATTATAACATACACATGTGATACAGCATTGAAACAAGAAAAAAATAACCTATTTATTGAGGCCAAAGCCAACTACGACTTCTATTAAAACAAACATAACTTTGTATTGTTTCTTGGTTATTAACGAATATATCAAAATTCTGTAAAACTTAATTCACCGTAACTGAAGAACGTGCAATTCTTATCTTAATGAAATGATAAATAACTGAAATATTGATAAAAATCGAAAATGTAAAACAATGAGTTTTTGGCGATAACTTCAAAAGAAAAGACGATAGCCAATTTTTATTTTCACCGTTGAGTTTGTCTTGAAAAAAGAGATCGAGGATACGCCATCCGATTTTCTCTATCTCTGCTAGTTACCGAGATCCCCTATAGAAACATCCAAATTGGGCCACCCTGTACAAACATTGCAAAAACAATGATTATGGTGAAAAAAATCAATTTTGATTTAAATTAATTATTTATTTAAAAAAATCAGTTGATTTAAATAATGATTTAAATCACACTAACCCTGCAAGACACATTTCTTGAAACCATCAAAACAGATACTGCTAAATTAATAAAAATGTGTTAATAATAAATTATTCTAAATACTTGGTACTTCTCAACTACTAACCTACATAACCTATCTTAAGATTGCGGATCTCAGAATGGTATATTCTTTAAAAACTTTAGAAAATACTAAAACATGATCATTATTTATATTTTTAGTTAATGGAAATCTCCATTTTTAATCAAATATAAAAAAAATATTACATATACACTAAGGATAATACTAAAAAAATCCATGAAATGTTGGCAACAGTTGGCAAAAAGTTGACTTTTATTAAATAAATTGAACCAAATCGTAGAAATTTAATAAATTTTCCATTAAATTTGATCAAATTCAGAAACTAGGTTTGAAGTTTCTATAAAATTTCAGTGTTGTATACGAGAAAATTCCTCAAATATATTGAAATTAATTAGGAAATATTAGCCATATAAATATTCTATTGCAAAAAATTTATTTGAACAAATTGTGCAGAATTTTTGTTTCCTTGTTTATTTTTTTTATTTATTTTTTTCCGTTCAGCGGTGAGCGCATCGCCATCTATGGATATTAGCACTCAAAACGTGCACAAAAGTCAACAAATGCTGATAAAATCCTATTAAATTAAAAAACATCGCTCAATTGTTATTATTGTCATTAAAATTAAATTAATAGAAATTAAAATCAAATGTATAATTATTGTTATTAAATTTTTAGATAGCTATATGAGCGAATACATTTCATACAATCTTCTATTGAATTTATAAGTATACGGTTTAACAAAAAATCTAATATTGCATTATTATTTCATTTATTAGATCATTTGTATAAACCTTAGTATACATAATATTCACTGAATATAAGACATGCACGTGTGATGGATTATTGGAAATATCTATTCATTCAATTGCTAATTTTTAATGTATTTATATTATATATTTGATATATTATATAATATTATATATATTATATATTTTTTATATATTTACCGTAAGTAATATACAGGGTGTCCTAAATAGAGTAGGATTGCATGGGTATCTTTGTTATTTTGAAAGCTAGAGATCTGGTTGAAAGGGCAATGTCATGTAGATTTGTATACTGGTTCAGATTATGTTGAAAAATTTTCAAAAGTCCGAGCAGTTTAGAAATTATTCTAAATTACTAAAAATTGCGATTTTCTAAAAACCACGATATTTCCATAATTATTAAAGATGCGGAAATAAGTTTAAAATAAAAGTTACTTGGTTCGATCGCACATACTTAACAATGAAGTCAAAACAAAAGGCAAGATGGCCGTTTCCGAGATATAAATAGCAACTTTCTTATTTTAAATGGCTGTCATATTTGATTTTTACACGGCTAAATCGACTTTTTTTTCTCTTTTCAACGATGTATAACAACCTATGTCAAAATTAAAAAATATGGGATATATCAATTGTTCCCATTTTCATTTTTCTTCTATAAATTATTTTTAAAACAAATGTAAAACAAATTTAAAAAAACATCATACAACTAAGTAGTAAAATAACAATAAATTATAAAAAACGTCATACAACTAAGTAGTAAAGTAACAATTAATTTTAAAAAATGCTCAAAATGTTGACTGTTATTGGCTAACTAGCCAAAAATAAGCTAAACACAATGGACATCGTTTTCGAATATTGTCAGTTACTTATCGCAACGTGTTGCGAATAACGCCTTTTATTGTCTCTGTCATTACTACACGAAGTTCATCTACAATCTACACTATTATAATTGAAGTTACTTCCATAAATTTTGTTTTTAAAGTACCCTACATAATAAAAGTCAAGAGGCGTCAAGTATGCAGATCTGGCTAACCACTGAACAGTTGTATTAGTCGCTATTACTTTGTTATTAAAAGGGCCATTTAAATAAGTAATAACATCTCTAGCACTGAGTGGAGGGGCGCAATCTTACTGGTACTATATTTGTTTTGAAGAATTTCAAAATGACGTTGTGCACGTAGAAATATTATAGCATACGTGGTGCTAATCATTTCCCAATATTCCACAAAATACATTAAAGCCGAAGTGCACTTGCATTTGCAATGGAATAACTATGTGCGTATTGTCCTGAGCCCAATAGTGTTCGTTATGATGATTAAATAATCGGCAATTAGAAAAGTAGGATGCATCTATCCATAAAATTGTATTTATAAAATCACCATTTTACGTAATTTTGTTGATTAACCTTCTGCAAAATGTTAATCTAGGGATGGTATCATTTGTTTGTAAAGTATAAGAAATATGCAATTTATGAAGGTAAAAATTGTGCTTTTTTAAAATTGATCCTCTAGATTAAGATACGGTAACTTGATTTTCTATTTGCCGAGCTGAAATTTACCATTTCTCGTCCAATTGCACGAAAAGTCTATTTAGAGTCTAAATTTTAGACGTATAAAAATCAAATATGGGGGCAATTTAAAATAAGAGAGTATTATTATCTCGGAAACCGCCATCTTGACATTTGTATTGACTTGATTCTCAAGTTTGTGCGATCGAACTAAGTAACTTTCATATTAAACTTTTTTCGCATCTTTAATAATTATGAATATATCGGAGTTTTTATAAAATCGCGAATTTTATTTTTTTTAGAATAACTAATAATCTGCCCATTTAACCATATCACTAGCTTTAAGAATAAGAAAGATACCCATACAATCCCACTCTAATTAGGACACCTTGTATATATATTAAATTGCCCAAGAAACACAAATCGTTGATTTGTTGTAGTAGCTACTTTGAAAATGCAATTTTGCTGTAAAGATTACCGAGGTGAGTTATTTTGGGCCAAAAATCCGTTCTGCAATTCCTATTTTGTAATTCATTTCAATTTAAAGTTATCATAAATTTTATTACAATATCACGCTATTGAAAAATCTGCAATTTGTAGTAGTAGCGTACATAATTACATTTGCAACAATTTTCTATAAAAAAAAACTAACAGAGTGAAGAAATGGAATACCAAAGTTTATTAGTTCCCAAATTCCCATTTATCGTAATTTATACGTTTCAAAGTATACAAAGTATCATACTTACATTGACACTTTAAGAGATGATAAAATTTAAAGTAAAATCAAAAGCGCGTAGTAAAATAATGAAGTATTTATAAGTAGAATATTCTTCTTCTTATTATTATATTATAGTTAATTACTGGTAATTGCGTTTACCTAATTGCGCACAATTAATTCTTTGATATAATTGAAACTAGTCTAATGTCATCCCATTACGGCGGAGCTGACTAAATAGCATCTAATTGAATCCCGCTTTAATTGATCTGCATTATAATTACACTTAAGGCGAACGTAACATATTGCAGCCTCATTATCTGGAGGAGCGATTTGTGCGACCTTTGTCGCAATCCCCTCTTCTTGGGGTCCAATCCAAGAAGTATCAGCGCGCCGATTTTTCCGGGGACGCAATTAGGGCGCCAGTTTAATAAAGAAGTTTCAATCAATTAGGGCAACATTATCAGGACCCCCGATATGAATAAGCGAGAGGGCGAAAAAGTTCGCCAGAAATCAGCAGTATTTCATTAAATTAATCGCAATCGATACATTAAGTCTAATATAAGCGGAATTGACACGGAAGGGCGAGAAAATTAATTTCGCCGAGAGGAAGGTCTCTTGTTTTTATAATCTCCGGATTAAATTTCTCGTATTTTCGCAATGCACTGCGGTGGCGAAACGAATATGTCCGCGAGTAAACTGCGCGGCGTGAAACTCTATTATTAGTTTCATTAAATTTTGCAGGATTATGCTAAACAACTCCTGCTGAAGTATGGTTTTAATCCGAAAACTGCATTACGCAAATAATTGAAATGCTTGCAGTTTATGTATTTTCATTAATATAATAATTGCTATTGAAATATTATGGATTCGTAAGTAACTGGTTAATAGTTATAGATAACCAATAACGTATCTAAATAATTAGGTCTATTGCGTATCGTAACACAATAGTAACTTGTTCGTTATGTTACAACATTACATTCAAATGTCAAATGCAATTATGCATCTTGTAAATACTTATAAATACCTAACCTATTGTATCTAAATATTGGTTAGGTATCTATAATTATTCACAAGTTATATACGTATCAATGATGGGGTGCATTTCGCATCAAGAACTATTAACAGTAACGTGTATGTTATTTCACAGCATTACATTCAATATCAAATGATATTATGTCAAAATTGCATTTGACATTTGAATGTGATATTGTCACATAACACGTTACTATTAAGGTTTTTATATTAAACATGGTATTCACCTGAATATTTCCGTATTAACTATTTAAGTGTGTAAGTTAATAGTTACAAGCAACTTTAACAAATTCCATATCGGCTACTTTTACAGTTTTTCTGGCTACAATTCTACATAAACTCTTTATGTTTGTAACTATTAACTGATCGTGTGCACTTAAATGAATCTTCATGGCAGTTTTGTTCGCAATATTTGCAATCGTAATTTATACTGTAATCAATTGGGCAGGATTTTGCAACTTGCCAAGTGCATTATTACATGCTAACAATTCAGCACCATACAAATGCGATTTTATCAATGGTCGTACCATAAATTCCGGCGTTAATTGGCAATTATGCCGTTATAGCAGTACGACTACTCCATAAAATACAGTGCACGGAATATATCCGGAGCAAATAGATAATCACACCGATTTATAGGGACGTCGTTAGTTCGCTGCGGCTTTCGAATATAAAACTTTCCGAAGCCATGCGTTACTTCTGCCGTTTTCTACATACTTTGATTAGCAATTATCGCCGATCGCACGCAGCTGATATTGTCGGAGGTCGCATCGATTTTTGATACTCACCACACGCTGGCGCTGTATAGTGCTCGAGTGGAACGTGGAACGTACCTGGAAGGAATTAAATGTGGATTAGACTTCAAGCTAGCATCTATCATGAATAAATTATAATGCGGCACAGGGTAAACAATCTAGAGCTTTATTCTCCGCTGCTTTTTATATAAATAAGTAAGCAAGGGTGACTGCACGGCTTTGATTAACGACGCGAATGCATGGCATTAAATTTTCTAAAGTCACATGTACCGCGAGGCAAATAACAGAAATATTGATTTATGTACATTTTGAATCATAAATAATATAAAAATGCCACGAGATAATGACGCTTTACGTATTGTAATAAATTACATTTTTATCCTGTAATCGTGCGTTATACTAAGAAAGAGTTATTTGCACGCAAAAATATTTACACCAGATTTCAAACTCCGAACTATGCAGACAAAAGTGTTAAAAAACTAGTAATGACCAGAAGAAAACAATGCGCCATTCGAACGAAGTTTTAAGTACAAATAACTTCTCCAGTAATCATTATAAAATCTGCAGTCTTAAATAAATTAACGCTAAAGCCGGGAGTTACAGTTGGATAAATTGTAGTTATTTTCGTCGTTGGTTGGAGCTGCAAATAGTCCCAATCTATTTTATTGCGACGCACCGGTTTATAAATAATGATCTAATTAACATTTCCGCATATGCAAATAACAGTTGCTACCATATTTAGTTTATTAATTTGGTAATTAAAACGAGCTGATTTATTATTCACAATTATTATTTTTCTTAATATTACTAAATTTTTTTCAATATCAATTCGCAAGGGCTTTGGCCCTATCACGAACAATTTCTTGGAACATGGGAGCCGAAAAGTTACATTCGGGGGAAATTTGAACAATTTTAATATTAAAGTAATATTAATTAATAAGGTTGGAATGAAAACAATTTTACGCCGCACGGGTCCGATGTATTATTAATACTTTATAATAATTAGCACACAGATTTTCTGTGCCTTAACAAGCATGTAGTTTGCGGCATAACACTGATTCCTAAAACTACTTCCTTATTATTGTATAGTATTGTATTATCGTAATCGTCTTTAATAGACTTTAACAGAGTATATTTTAATATCTAAATTCATAACCAACTTCATTTACAATATTGTCATTATTATACAAAAAGAACACGCATTTTAATGATTATAAAATTACTCTGAGCTAGAATTTGAACTAACACATGTTATTTAATCCAAGCCTTTACTCACTTTTTTACTTTTGTAACAAGGAATCTATGTAATGTTATCACACGTAAAGTATGGGTGAATATAAATCGATTTGCTTGATTTATAAATCCTTACCAATAAAATATATTAAGTTCTAGCTTAAATCAAACAGACAATTGATTCATTATTGCCAATTATCGATGCAGTCAACTTAATTCCATGATATGTTAGTGCCATTTAATGATATAAAACTGCACTAACAAAAATATGATTTAAAATTTATATGGTGCATGCGCCGCGAATGCCCAAAAGCTAATAATCTTAATATTTGACAATTTTGAGCATTCATTGAAACTGAAAAATAAACATACTACTTCAAAATGTAAAATTATGGTTTGCACAAGCAAATATTTTAATTCAATTTATTTCGATTTTTTTTTTAAATTTATTACAATGGTGTATGCGCCGGGATTTCATCATTAGCATGCTTATTTCTAAGAGAATCTTAGAGTTTGAACTATTAATTTATGTATGAATAATAATTAAGCATCCAAATTAACATTTTATTACATGCTGAATAGACATAATTTATAAACGATAGATTATAGATTTATACAGGGTGTCTACGCTAAACTGTTCGTTGAGTTTACACGGAAATATTAAGTGTGTATATTAAGACGAATAATGCTTGCGATTAGATCGGTCACGCCTGAGATGTTGAGTAACGTTAGAGGAAATTTCTATTTAAGATTAAGATGTTGCCAAGACGTTCACGCGAGCATTTTGAACATCTCCTCCATTGAAATTTATTGTTTTTTTTTTGTTTTTTTACATTATCAAGAAATAAACAGTATTACTTATTAGTTTTTGAGTGTGTTGTAACGAATTTCTGTAATCAAATAATTTTCTTTTTTTAAAGTTAATTTTTGCAATAAATCTGTAAACACTTAATGTTTCCGAATTTCCGAAACAGTTGAAGATAGGTATAGGACATTGTACATGAAATATGTCTAGAATTTTCTGAAGAATCCAAAAATTGAATAATATACCAGGTGTTGCATTTAAAATAAGAAAGTTGGTATTAGCCACGGTCACATGACACACCCTGTATAAAAAGTTTTTGTTGAAAAAAATGCGCAACTAAAAATAACAATCGACGTGTCCGAGCGTTTTTTCGAACACGCCCCCATTTATTTATTATCGAATTTATTCCATTTGGCTGATACACAGTGTATAAAAAATGTAGGAATATAATGCATTATGGCACATTATGGTCGAACATATATGTATACTTGTATTTTTTTTTAAACCCTGGAAATGTTTTCGTTGAAAAAGTCATCAGGTATTTGAAATGTCTTGCATATTATTGTAGTGAACATCTAATTTAAAAAGCACACATTCATGTAATAATTCAATCAATCAAATGAAAAATATATATGTTTTTTTAATCGTGGAAACCCCGATTTTTTTTAAATCTAAAATAACCATATATTGAATGAAAAAACCTTTTATTTTTATTTATCCAGTCATTCATGGTTGCTGATTAAAGGTGATTGAAGCTTCAATTTATATCGATATAATGAATATCATAAAGCATATTATATAATACAATTATTTATTCATAAAACGTATATAATAATATGTCCTCGTTAATGCGCGAAGTTACATACTGCCAAATATTAGATTTATTTAATGTTACGAATCATTCCTAACTGTTTCTCAACTTTTACACATATCTGAGTGCTGCCAAGTTTTAATATGCTTGGCAAATAGCTCACGGTTAATGTTGAAAATTAATATTAACAACTTAATATCTTCCATCTGAATGCGCTTTTGATGTACACAAAGTTGATAATTTATAACAAAAATGTATTAATTTTATAAAATAAAAATTACATAAAATAAAATAACAGTGTTTTTTAACAATAGTACCAAATTATTCATATGTTGTATACGGAAATTATAAATTAATAATTAATAAATGTGGCTGATATACTTTGAAAGTTTATATTCATATTTACTTTAAATAACTTCAGTGATTTTTAGTCAGTTTCGGTAAATATATAGTATATCTATATGTATATCGATGGTCCTCCGCACTTACGACACTTCTCAACAAGTATCAATTTATGTGTAGTTGATACACATAAATGTAGGCAATATTAGCAACATAATCCGCTACAAAACTCAAAAACATTAAATATTGAGTTGTGTCGTTATTACAGAGGATCATCGATATATCCCTTCTATATAAATGTGGACACTGTAAATTTTTATACCACTATTTGCCTGCAGAAGCCATAGTATGGCGAAACGATTGTAGCGAGATATACTGAATACGTTTATTTGAAAGTTATTAACAAAGTTTTATTTCTTTGCAAGTTATTTAAAGCGAATATAAAAATTGTATTAACACTGGAGGCTTTTACTTTGTGATACATTATGTATAAATAAATATTGCAACTTTTACTATGTAGGTATAATAGTTTATTTTAATACGGTGCCTATAGTTTCGACCGTACACTCACTCGGTCATTTTCAAACATATAATTTGTAACATATTGTGTTTCAAACATATTATATGTATGAAAATGACCGACTGTTGGGTCGAAACTATAGTCACCTTATTAAATAAACTGTGATACCTACAAAGTAAAAATTGCGTTATTTATTTATAAAAATTGTAATAAAAAATAAACCTACAACTTTTAGCATCGTCAAAAGATTTTGTAAAATTATCTTTATTTCATAATCTCGCGAACATTTAATAGGATCTCGGAGGACAGATAAATTCACATATGAAGTTGCAAGTCATTATAACCGAGCATAAATATAAGTTAGTGGTGCCTGTGCTGCTTTTTTAAGATAGACTTAAGTGTACAAGTTATGTGTGCTTTTTAGCACAGTACACTGACCGAGATGTAATGCTGAACAAATGTTCCGTAAAACGAGGTAAACAGCCACTGTGGGATCGCTAAATATACGCGGGGGAAATCTCTTAAGGTTCTTATAGGAGGTTTCCAACTATTAACAGTATTTTATGGCTTGATATTTAAAGCTGTGCACGGCAATAATTCAAACTTTTAAAGGTGTGAATGGGCCACACCGTAAACTTTTATGCCATACTATCATAGTTACGTTGCAGGAATGTTCATATGTCAAATCATAAAGTTTAATGAATTGTTTAGAAAATAAATTGTCTCGGTGTAACAATTTCACAATTGAATATTATTTAACACGATTATATTGTATTAGTATGAACATTATTTAACGAGCACAACGTAAGCAATATATTGTAATTATTATGGTAAAATAATAATTATTAATATTTAAAAACAATAATTATAAATTCAATAAAATATTTCAAGAAAATTCTATTATTACTATTATTATTGTAAAATAATAATTATTAATATTTAAATACAATAATTATAAATTCAATAAAATATTTCAAGAAATTTCAAAGAAGACTCATTTAGGATTTCGATAATTGGTTCGAAAATTATCGAAATCCTAAATGAGTAAAAGTTATAGCTATTATATAGAGTCGAATACAGCGTATTATCTATGACAGAATAATATATTTGAATTTATATTTGCTTGATAAAGCTGTATTATATGCCAAAAAGAATCCTTTCAGAAAAATAATTGGCTTGCTCTTTCAGTCTCCTTTCTGTAAATTGATTGTACGTCATTTTGTAACTCTGTTTTGTATTATATTCGTATTTAAATGATTACTGTAAAAATTACAATGGTGATTGTGAAAATATCTATTTATACCGGCAAAATATATTCCGTTATTTTTTAATGATTAATATCAACATTTCTGCGGAATAATGACCTCTCGATTTTATTAAAAACATGACTGGGTAAATAACGCACGTTAAAATATATTGTATTGTCGGCGACATGTTTCGATGTACTACATTCTTAAAAATCGCTTGACACCTAAACAGTTTTGTGTAGTGGGTGGGGTGGGTATAATCTAAACACGGGAGAGGGAAAAAAAGAACAGTTCGTATAGTTTTAAATTTAAAAGTGGGGATTTGCTCACTTCAGTTTGTTCATTTAGTAAAATTCCCAGTTTATTGAAACGATTGATTTCCAGACTTTATAATAAATTTAATTTAATACTTTTATCCATTGAATGAAGGATGCGGAAAATATCATTAAATTTGTGCCCTTCCTCTAGAAAATGATTTGCATATGTGGACGATGTTTTTCCCCGTTAGGTATGCCTTCTTATGATCCTTGATTCTTTCTTCGAATTTTCTTCCTGTTTGGCCGACGTAGACTTTGTTGCAGTCACCACACTCTAACAAATAGACGCCTGAGTTCGAGTTTTTTGCTGTTTTATCTTTGGCGTTATTGATAAACTTGTTTAGGGAGTTCACAGTTCAAATCTGAATTTTATTGAATAGTTAAAAAAATATTTTTTTACTTTAATACATTATTAGGGACCTTTAATAAGAATAATTATGTACATGTACAAATCGTAGAAAACATAACTAGACTAATTTTCATATTCTATGAAATTTGGTGAAGCAGTTCCTCTCTCTTATCAAACATAAATGTATCTTGCACTTATCACATAAAACATGCGTTAGCCCTTTACATCCTGGAAACTTGCAACGAGTAGCTTCTTTATTGTCGTCAAACTGAGGCATATTATCAGTTTTATCGTTTTGGATTTCTTGTAATGGACGATTTTCTCCACGCTTACGTGCTACAGTTGGTGAAGGGATAGGAGAAGAAGAAGGTCGACCACGTTTATTTTTTGATAAAGGGTTTCCTACACTAATCAATCCATCATCAACTCGCATTCGGAAGGCCAGTAAATCCATAATCTCTTTTTTCGGTATATTACACTTTTCACAGTCTTTCTTGTATTCAATTAAACTGTTTACCATAGCAAAATCCACCATGTGCATTATTACGTAGTGTCCATTTTTTTGAACGAATGAAAATCCTATATGTGCTAATCATCTGGTTGAAAAGGTCTACTCTTCCCATACTGTGGTTATGAAGCTTAATTATTTCGGGTCTCTTTACCTCTATATATTTTCCCTCTTTCTTGTCCCATCTTTTTACAAGGTCTTTCTCAACTTTACTGACAAAATTTGATGCAAGACATACTGTTTTATTGTCAAGTCATTTTACAGCAACTATGCCATCTTCACTGACAACCTCATCTACAGAACCTCGCTTTTTTTTGTTCATTTCTTTATCTTGCAGTAACGGTGGCTTGAAAAATCTATTTACTCTGATAGTTCCCGCAGCATATATATATATCTTTTTCTTTCAGTGTTTTCAATAGTTGGTAAGTTGGTAGTTGGTAGTTAGTGAGTCATAGTATAATATATGACTAACATTTTTTATTCTATCGGAAAGATGTAATATTAAACTAGTCCCTTGGCCGTATATTTTTAAATGTTGTTCATTTAAATTTGTTGTTTTCCCTTGATAGAAAATAAAATCGTATGCTTGCCCACTATTACCGCAAAGAACATAGACTTTTACCCCCCCATGGGCAGGGTTTACCTTTTATGTATTGCTTTATACCTAATTTTCCAGTGAAAGGAATACTTTGCTCGTCTATACATATATTCTCCTCCAATTCCAATTCTTCACATCTCTTTCTTGTCAACTATAAAATTGGTCGGACTTTGTAAAGCCTGTCGGTGCAATTTTCTGGTTTATCCAGGTTATTTACTAAGTGTGAGCAACTTCTTAACTGGAAAAATCTATTCCTAGACATGTTTTGCAGGAAGCAGCCAATCCCAAGAACCCGTTCCAAATACATCCTTATCCTTGGGAATTTCTTCAGACATCCAATAACTATATGTAAGGCAAACAAAATTTGTATTTCAGAAGCAGATGTATTTCTGAATGTTTTTCCTTGTTAAACAGTATATAGATCGGTAAAATATGCTTTTTTATCGAACTCATTATTGGGTATGTATTTCAGAAAGTCCTCTAGAGGACATACAGGTTTTGTAATATCGTGTTAACTTGAAACTGGTGGATCGAACTTATTATGTTACGTGGTGTAAATGAACTGTTCTTCCAATTTACTTGGCTTATTTTTCGAAGTTCTGACAGGGGTTGGTCTAAGTTTTCTTTATCCGAACTACCTTCTTCATTATTACCATCATGATGTACTTCGATACTTTTATTAATTCCTTTCATTTCTGCTCTGTTAATCACATCAGGACCTGGTCTTATATTATTTAGCTCTAAATCAAATTCTTCATCTACTTCATCTTCATCTCCAATTCATACATTTTCAATTTCCGATAGGTCGCCATTATTTACCAGATCTATCAGTTCCTGGATATCTGTAGGATTTTCTAGATTGTATGTTTTTTTTAACTTATCCATATTCACGTTAGCTGTAAAGATAATACTAAAACTACATTAAAAAAATACATTCAATTACTTATAAATGCAATAATATTTCAAACCACATGTACATGAGGATGTACAAATCTACGCAGCAAGTAGGACAATTTGTACATACTCATGTACATAGCTTTAGCAAGTCATATACGAAAAACTAATAATATTTGTTATATGTTGTATAATTGTTATATGTGTATTATTTATTTATTACATTTTTCAATGTTATGCAATTGCTTCAAAAAATTTTATATTTTAAAACTGTTCGATTAATTTACATATTGAAATAAACATGAAACTTACCCGACCGGACTATGTGATGTTAGACATATCGTACAATATGAACAATAATTTCACATATTTTCACTAGATGGCCACATTAAGCAATTTATCTTATGAATTTAATGTGTACATAACCAAGTACTAATGGTACTAAGTATCAATAATAATACTGAATTCAAAATAAAAATATATTTCTCAAGTGTACATGTACATGTACGCTAGGTTTGAAGGGATTAAATGAATCTATTTTACCCAATTTTTCTAATTCTCTAGCTATTTTAATTGAAAGTGTTCCATTATAAGTTAAAGCTATAAAGTCCTTGTTCGCTGTTTTTGTTAACGGGTATATTTGTGATGTTGTAAACTTTTTTAATTTAGATTTGAATAACTTATCTATTAAGTCAGGTGGGAAGCCATTATTTCTCGCTATGATTTTAATCCTACTTAGTTTCTGGTCGATGTTTGGTTTTGGCACTGGTACATTTACCAGTCTGTGTACCATTGATTGATAAGCAGCTAGTTTATGGCAATATGGGTGGAACGATTTAAAATATATAGTTGTATCAGTATGCGTTGGCTTGGGGAAAATATTGAATTCATGTTTGTTGTTGGTATGACTTATTGATAAATCTAGAAAATTAATAGATTGGTCCACTTCTTGTCCCAATGTGAATTTAATGTTAGCATGTACCGTGTTTAGATAGTTATGGAATATTGACAATTGCCTCTCTGAGCATTTGAAGCATACTTGAATATCATCTACATATCTGTACCAGTAGTTGCAATGTTTAAACAAGGTGTGTTTCTAAATTTCATTCTCCAAATTGTCCATAAAAATTTCCGCTAATATGGGGCTCAACGAGTTCCCCATTGCTACGCCTTCGATTTGCGTGTAAAATTCATTATTAAATTGACAGTAATTCTGTTCAATGCAAATACTGAGAAGAGAAATAATTTCGTGTACAATAACTGGATTAGTGCCATTGGCCATCAGACGATTCTTAATGATCCGGATTACCTCATTGATGGGTATACTTGTAAACAAATTCGTTACGTCGAAAGATACTAATTTACAGTTCGGTGGAAAGGTGGTGTTTGATAGTTTTTTAATTAGGTCCATGACATTTTTCGTGCTGAATCTGGGTTTAAACTGTAGGTATTGTCTCAGTAATGGAATTAGGGCTTTAGCTACGTTTCTATTAGATGCATGTATATATGAGACGACCGGTCTAATCGGAATGTCTGATTTATATAGCTTTAGCAAACCATACCTTTTTAGTGGTTTGGGATTCATTTGGATTAGTTTATATTTTTGATAATCGTCGAAAATTAATATCTTTTAGAGTTACCTTCAATATATTTTTTTTTAACTCAAAAAGTGCGTTATTTGCCCAGTCATAATAATGGAGTTTAAACAAGTATACGCCAAATCAATTTCCATTTATTAATATCAACGTGGAAATTCAATTTTCAGTAGAATTTAATTAGTTCTTACTCTATAGATAATATCGTGCAATCATTTATTTAGATAAGGGGTGGCTATGACTGTGTCAGTGTTATGGAACCTGCCAACAAATTTTGAAAAAGGACTATGGAGGAGGGTATAGGATATGCATCCCTACAAAATACAGGACTATCATTACTTGATGCCACCAGATTTTAACAGCTGTCTTGTACCCTAACAGACTTACAACATGTTCCAACATATCACGGGCTTATTTTATCTAAATAATTTATGATCGCTCGGTAGGGTAAAGGGTACAGTTATTGGCACCTTAAGCATTTTGAATTACTGTTTTCCGTTCAAATTATTTATATTTTACGAAATTATAGAAGTAATTAGTTCATAGTATGGATAAAAGATTAAATTTTATGGTAGCACCTTTTATGTTATATTTACCATCATTAAATAATTTCAACTTGCCAGTAAATAAAAAAGTATCCATAATGACACTTATTAGCACATCTGAGATAATTATTGGCACATGTATGGTATAGTCATTGGCACACATATTTGATCTTAATTTAAAAATTTAAAATACCCAGTGCTTTACAGGTTTTGATAAAGTAAATTCATTTTTTATTATATAGGTATCTTACTTCGAAAATACAACAAAAACTTATTTTTTTTACATTACATGGATTACAGGTAAATGAATCGGAATTACCCGATTCTAATTTAATTTTCCTTAAGCACTTTACGTGATATATTCGCATACATAAATTGCATTTAATAACTACATTAACAGGCGTCATATTTCTAACACATTTGTAGCACAATCCCAAGACGACCTGCATATTATTTTTGAAAATATTTTCAATTGAAGCACTGTTATTTATAGCGACATCAAAAGGATTTTCTATTTGAAATACATTAGCCGTTACTTCAGATGGTGGTTGCATATCAAAAAGATTTTCTTGTTGAGATGGATTAGGCACCACTTCAGATGGTGGTTGCATATGAGATTGGCAAGTCGGTTGTTGAAATAGTTGTCGAATATGAGACTTAGTAGCCTCTTTGGGGATTACTACTCATGAAATAAAATTAACTTTGCCCTTGTTTTTTTTATTGTGTTTCTTCTTTTTTCATTGCCCGGTTTGAATTTATTTTCCTTCGATTTTATTTTCTTTTCATTCATTTTTCTTTCTTCTTGTCCTTTCATCTGCTTCTTTTTCAACCTTATACGTTTTCTCTCTTCCTTATCCATTTCATCGATTTTCTTATTGTGTTCTTTTTGTAATTGTAACTCTTTCCATTCCATAGCAAATAGTGCAAATGGTATCCTATCTGTGTTCTTCGTTCCCTTTGTTTCGGGTGTTACAGGCCAAGCTAGATAATCCCTGAGCGCATTTCCGCCTCTCGTTTGAGTTTGTGTTTCGTTAGGCGCGCTTTCAATCTCTACGATCATATTTTCAATGTCAAAAACCTATCCATCAAAATTATTACTGGTAGATGCAGTTTCATGATCATTACAAGAATTAGATAACTGGTCCATATTGATATTCAGTACTGTATTAGATAAAATATCTCTTATTTTAATTGCGTTGTTTACAATATCCGTAGGTTCTTCAATAATGTCTATATCAAAATTATTCGCATATAACGTATCTTCATTATTATTATCAACAAGATATTCATTGTTGTTAGTCTATACATCATTTTCAATAACGTATTCAGATCAAAAACTTCATTGTGCACGAGATTTTCATTCATTATTGTCTCACCAGCGTCATATTTGTGGAATTTCTTCCATAGTAAATATAAAGCAAGAAAGTCATCGGATTTATCTTCCATTAATCTGCCTAATTTCTGAAACTCATAATTTGTCATCGCCAACAATTTCAATACATTTTTTATACGGTAAATTGCAATTTTCATTAATTTCAGTATGATGGTCTTAGTTACGAAAAGATTAATTTTTGCCTAGACATTTAAAATAATTTATAGCATCTACATTCCATGGATAAAGTCCACAAGCACGGAAACCATTCCTTAGTATTTCCGGATCATTGAAATCACGAAGAACATTTATCAAAATCGGAGCAAATTTTTCCGTTGTTAATGCTGTTGCGGGATTAGTTCTTCTCCATTCTAAAACTCCCGTTTTCCATAAACTCTTCAGTGGCTTAAATGCGGATACGTCTGCAGGCTGCAGAATTCTTGTAGAGTTGGGATAAAGGCAAATTCAGATAATTTGCAATTGCGTGCATAGTTCGCTTATTTTATAGGATAGGTGGGTGCTATGTCCATCCATAAACAACACTACTGGAAAGGAAACATTATTTTTTACTAGATACGGATGCAGTACTGAGCTTATATATTCGTAAAACAGTTCCGCTTTCATCCATCCATTTGGAGTCACTCCTATGCCCCAATCGTCATCCGTCACAGATTGTGAAATTTCTGCAGACAATCTTTTATAGGGGTATATTATCATCGGCGGGGTTATATCTCCTGCTGCAGAAAATGTAAATAGAACAGTAAAAGTAGATTTAGCTGCTCCATGATCCACTTCATAAACATTGCGTGTTCCGCGAGGTGTTAGTACATTTTTATTTTTTGGAGATAGCTGAAAATTTGTTTCGTCAGCGTTTAAAAGCTTCTCAGGATGCAGAAGAATGTCGAAATCATTTTCATGTTTCAAATATGTAACTATTTCTAAAAACCCTTTTCTAATGTTGGATTCTCTCTCAGTTGCACTAGCAGGTGTAACTCCTTCAGCTTGCCTTTCGGTTAATTGAGGATGACGACGCGAAAAACCCTTATACCAGCCATCCCCCAGATAATTGTCATTGAATAGATTTTTTCGCGGTTGGTCTTCCAAAAAACTTTTCACGCTTGATTGAAGGTCTTCTTTTCTTCGTGGGAATCCTTTGCGGTGACTTTCAAGTATCCACTCCTATAAAAGCTCTTCTTTCCTTTGAGATAGGACCGGAAGTAGTCCGTGGGTGATCTTTGAAATTTTTTCGCATAGTCGAAACTGTAACGTAGCTCTTGGTATTCTATAATTTTTGGAAGCAGTATTTTTTGGCATGCCATTTTCAATAGCTTCCAAAGCTTTTTGCATGTCGTTATTGTCATATTTTATTGTATGATATTCTCTGAGCTACCTTCGGCATAGTCTAAAAAAATAGATCTAGGTACTCAGATACGAAAAACAATCTCAAAAAAGATAAAATAAATTTCTTACAGACAACACTGCTTCTAAATTCAATTATTGGCATACCCTAACCTACAATAATGGTACCAGAGAACAACTGTCTAGAAATAATATGGACATATTATATTACTTTTTAGCTGTTTATTATGCCTTGTCGAGAAAAGAGATGCACATTTGACTTATTTTATAAGTTTCAGTTGATATTTGGTGATTGGCACCCTATGCCAACAACTAAATTCCCCCTTTCATACAAGCTCAGTTATTGGCACCCTTGAAAATGGTTAAATTACGGCAATTATTGAGGTTAGAAAACAATTAAAACTAGAATAAATTGATATCTTACCTATTGAATCCATAACTATATCAAAAAAAGTGTTTTACAATAAGAACACAAAAGATAAATAACAACCACTTCCTTGTTGATTTCCGTTTAACTTACCAAAAACTGCAGATTGTAGAGCACACTGACATAAGTTTGCCCGCCAATTTTTCAGAATGCCAACAGAGTGAAAACAAATATTACCTCGGCGTGCACGAATATGTATTTACGTGCATGCTCCAGGACAAACGCATAAAAGTAGATATCTATCTTATTAATCAAACTTTCTTGTAGGTGTGCCAATAACTATCACAGTGCCAACAACTGTAAGGTTTACCCTATTATATTTTAGTGTACGTCTGGAATATTAGACTTGCGATGAACTGATTACACGCGCTGGAATATATTGGTCACGGGCAGCCGCAAATTTACAAACTCAATTCTGTTTACTTCGTTTTGAACTGTTTGAGATTTTCGTAAGTGCTGCGAAATTTCGCGGCGATGCGGCGCCGAGGACCGGATAAGATTTCGTTATATTCGTTTTTATCTGCAACACTCCCCAGGCTCGGACTTTTCAGTTTCGCAGAAAGCATATTTCCCTTTTATCCGTGTACGGCTTAGCAATAAACGGCGGGCAATAACGTGCCCTTTATGCGGCCACGAACTCAATGAGAATTTGTTCATAGGGTAAGAAATATTTTTAGGAGTAAAAAGTAATGAGCCGTCTTAAAACTATCCACGTTAGGTATAACGGAATTCAAATATTTTTGTAGGATTTAAATATTAAAAATTTAGAATAATAAAGGAAGGAATCAGATCGAGGATCTAGGAGTAGTTTATAAATAACAATAAACTGGTTACAATAAATTACTCTTGTTGTATTTCATGCTTGTATTGTTAGTTTCCTCGTACCTGTTTTTATATTGTAAAACCATTTCCAAGGGATTTATTGGGAGAATTACGCAATCATTATAGATTTATTTAATGGATGTGGAGTATATTTTATGATCGTGGACGTATTTGGAGTAAAAATGTTTCGAATACATAATTCTGCAGTCTGAGTTTGTTGTCACTTATGTCGCCCGATCTGTAGTTTTGAAATTAGTTTTCCGAGTTCGGAGCTCTTCCATAAAGTCGCCCTTTCCTTCAGGGCTTCCCCAAGACGAATGATTCGCAGGCGAAAACAACGCGCCAGTGTATATCATTTATACGTAATATACAGGGTGTGCATTTCCCCTGGGGTTGCGCTGCTGCACCGCGTCGTGTTAATCACGATGTCTGGTGCAGGTGCCGTACATCTCTGTCTGGTCCAGGCGTCCATCCAACACGCCGTTCCGGTTTAAGCCCGGAGTCCGATAGAGCTCGGAGCCCCCGGAAATCGCGTCGTAGGGGTGGCGACACGTGCATCGCTAATTTAGTAAACGGCCGAGTCGCTCTCTCTGTTTAGTCAGTAATAACCATTAGCGGTAATTAGAGGGAGAAAGGAGCACTTTGGTCAGTCTGAGGGCCGTCCGCGTCATGCTAATGAAATTCTTGCAAATCTCGAAGACAAACGATGACAAATGGCCTCGGTAATTACTCCACGCATACGGCCTGCTAATGCTAATGCTTCACGAATTCTCCGGGTGAATCAAAGGCCGGCTTGTCTCCCCAATACTTCACGGTTCGGTTCCGGGCATGCCCTTGGATTTCATAACCTTCCTCGCTGCTCCCCAGGGGCATGCATTGCACGGGTTACTTTCTCCCGTGCGCATATCAATCGCACGATGGGCATCGACAATGGGGTGCATCACGGTTCGATATTCTGCAGGGCAATAATGTAGCTCACGGTGTACGCCATGATGTCGGATTCGCGTGATTCTGGTAAATTAACAGCTCCTCTAACTTGCCTATTGTTCAGCACTTACCGTTATTAGGTCTGCCGCAAAAGAAGAGCGCCGCGCTAATAATTTATCCGAACTAATGCCGAACGGCCTAATTACTTACATTCCAATTAAACCTAAATTACCCACAAAACACATGCCATTTTTCACCCAGGCACGTGGCGGCTCGTTATTTATCACCCGCCCACGCCGCAAGCAGCGGCTTTTGATTGTTTTATAAACCTTCAATCGATTAACCCACAAATACCTAGTTTTAGAGATAACTATTATTAACTTTCACGATTTCGAAAAAATCAATGATATATAAATATAAAATATTTGTTCTCCTGTTTTTATTCATGACATTTTAGGCAACAATTACAATAATAAGAAAAATAATAAGAATTCAAGTTCCCAATGAATTTTGACTGTGATCCATATACGGACAGAATATTAAAAATTTTGAAATCATTGAAGTTTTGCTGCCAAACTGTATACGACTATGTCTAAACTGACTATATTAAGAAGAATAAGTGAGATTTTCAGAATCTACGTTGAAAGTTTAACAGTAATCACTAAAATTCTGATAGAATACGTATACACAAATTATTGTGATCAGTGCTGGACACTGTCATAACTTTATAGATTTTCTTTTCAAAATTTGATTTCCACATGTGTAACGGTCCGAACCCTGGTATTATACAAATTCTCATAATTTCTAATATTTATTTGGCTTGTGATTTAGTGATGGTACTTTACGTTGTTTTATTTTTTAAATTATTATCGTAATAACTCCATAAGGCTCATCCATAAAGTCCTAAATGTACACTTACTTATTACATAAATAGCTATTCTTAAAAAAGTTGTGCTTCGTTTTGAAATACCTATAAGTATAAAATTATAATAACCAAAGCAATAAATTTATAATTGTCACTATCAGTGAAACATTAAGAGGCCTCTTTACCCCAGCGACTATACTGCATTATTAATAAGTGATAGCCACATAATTCATGAACGGGTTAACATAATTATAATTGGAGAACTGATATAGAAAGTTAGACATTTATCTACAATTAGATAAAGTAGTTTTAAGAAATAAATCAAAGGTGACTTATTTCTGACCACCTAATCGGATTTATATGCAGACAAGAATAGTCCATTATAATTCATGATATTGGGACAAACAAAACAAGATGCTGGTTCGCAACAACATTAGCTCGAAATACCCTGATGGATTTTCCATTATACCCTGTCTTAATTAAATAAATTCAGACGAAAATTTTACAAATCGGCTAAACGTGCCATTCTTTTAATCAACGTAATAAATCACCATTTCATTATTTCTTAAAAACTACTCAGCACAATTGTAGATAAATGACTTTCTACAATGAAAAAAAACTTCCTAAAAAAAAAACTTTCTAAATCAGGTCTTCCATTGTAATTATGTTGACCCGTTCATGAATTATCTTGGCTGTCCTTTACATGCAATTCGCTATACCGCGTTTGGGTAAAGAGGCCTCTTAAATGGGTTCGTTTTATGCGTCATGTGTCTATTAGTAATTTTTGTTAGTAAGTAAAACACAGATATATGGATTCAGTGAGATTTATTCATTTTGAAAGCGACAAGTAAATAAAATACAGTTTTATCATTCAAATTGAACGTTATTTATTTAATTATCTTTATTCAAAATTTTTCAAATTTTTATTTAAACTGTGTAACCCCCGCTATGATAGTAACAACTTCGATCATGTATCTGAGTGGCACAATTGCTTCACTTCTTCAAACACAAATAATGACTATATTAAAGATATAGATGAGAACGAATACTTCGAAATAACACAGCGTGACAAACACACGGCTCCTAGATTCGACCTTCTATCTAAAGTTATATTGAAGAAGCTTAGTAACAACATCCTTAAACACGTAATCAAAGTATACAATATATGCCTTTAAAACAAAATGTATCGAGAAGTATGGAAAACAGGGTGTGACGTACCTGAAGGGCAGTCGGCGCGTTAGGCCGTGGAGCGAGTGGAGGGTCCCTTCGAAGTAGTGACGAGGGCCAGGCTCTCGGTGTCAGAGAGTGGGGGGGTTAAAAAAAAGGCTCCACGTAATTTTACCTCGTTGCTACTTCGTCGCAAGGGTGGCTCCACCCTACCTGCGTGGGTGGACGACAGACAGTCAGCGAAGTTCAGAAATCACGAACTGTCACAACGCTGACCGTTTGGCGCCAACACCACCAGGTTTAAATCTCGCAGTGAGAATAGAAAACTGTAAATGAGAAAACGCGGGGGGAACAAAAAATAACAGGTGTGAGTTTGTAGTGTAATATCGGCGTTTATTCACACAAACCAATGACGGACACCGTGTCTGCGCTCCTGAAAACAAATACCTCCGAACGCCACCCTTTCGCGCAGGGTTTACTCTATTCGGCCGAATAAAATAAGCTCCTAATCGCGCGATTGAAAGGGCCGAGGGAGCGACCTTTCTCGTACACTAGCGCAAAACACGTACGACACGAAACACGTAGACGCAATTTACACACAAGAATAAACAGAAAAGTGGCTCAATCGAGCACACAAAAAAAGAATTATATATATTGGGATCTGGCCTGAGTTCCGGATGGTCTCGCCGGTGGCTGGGTTCAGCTCCGGGATGTCGGCGGTTTCCGTCGAGGACGCCTGGGCTTGGTCCGCGGCCTCCAGCCAAGAATGGTTTTGGCCGAGCTGTTTAGCCCGTAGCCGAACGCCTGGAAGCACATGGCCTTAATCAAAATGGCCGGACACGTGGCTTCACGAAGAGGAGAAGAAATAATTACTTACTCAGGTGTTATGAGCGTGTTCTCTGCCCCGTAGTCGGTGCCTCAATCCCCCTCAAGGGTGGTTAGCTGAGAACCGTTGATTATTCCCGTAAACCGGATGGTGATATACCTTATCTGCAACGGTTCTTCTGGCACGATCTATACTGGGCACGAGTCAATTCAGTTCTGCCTCATGGCGGCGCTCCGCCGGCGAATTTTAAAAATCGCTCACGGGGAAACGCGTCACCACAACAAAAAAATGCAAACATGGTTGCCTACCGTGCAGGTCTATACGCCAGTTAATTATTAAAAAGCAGTTTCTGCCAACGCTATTTTTGGACCGTTACAAATTCCCCCCCAACAAAATTAAAAACTCCGGGAAGCGGATGTTTTTTTCAAACCCCCAAAAAGAAAAATAAACTCATAAAAATGACGAAAGAAAGATAGTACTAGTGGGAGTAACAATGTCCCGACACACTCGATGCGTAACCACAATCATATTCATTAAATCCCCCAAAGGGCTAAGCTAAATAGCTAAACTAGGGAGTCGTCGAAAAATTCCGCAATGCGGCATGTCACTCAAGGACAAAACGCGAACGATCCCATAGAATATAAAAGTTTACTTACACCGTATGGTTTTAGACAAGTGACAGCCACTAATTACAATCAATCAAACTAACAAAACTAACACAACTCATAGCTTGTCACAACTATCCTAATACTAAACTGAATAACACTAAAAATTATCAACCAAAAATTCGACATACTCAAAACACACAATACGTAGTGGACATAAGCCTCCTAACGAGATACGGTTGTCGCCATAATACCACCCCCATTTCGGTGGCAGGACCTATCCGAACATACGACGACAACACCCAAAACACACTTAACCGTAGGTGTTCGAGCGTCGACTCAACTAACTACCACTATTCCAACAATAACTATTCTTTGACTGGTCAACATGTATGGCACCCTACAGTCATGTACCAAAAAAATAAATACCCAAAGGCTTCGAGATTGCCATTATAATCCCGCTATGCGGCTGGTCCCAAAAACTAACCACTATGACCCAACAAATGGCGAATCCCCTGATACAAGCAGAAACTAGGTCCAACAACCATTGATCCACAAATCAAAAAAAGTTTACCAAAAATCAAAATCACAAAAACCCAATCGAGAAGCGATGAAAAATTTTGAAAGTCCGGTGCACTTTGAACTCTGTTGGTGTGCCTCAGAAGATTGTCGCAAAAATCCCGCAAGCGGATGGTTACATAGAACCAACACAACAGATCTCCCGATGCACGATCCCACAGGTTCTAGCATCGATACAATCACTACCAAATAACAAAGTATGGGCTACAAGATTGTGCTACAAAATTTGTGACAGCTTATGAGCGTTAGCAAATTACCAAAAAAAGTCATAAGGACATGAATTCAAAATTACTATTACAATTAATTAGAAAAAGTTACAATATTAACGCCAGAAGGGCTGAACGCGACATGAAAATGATAACAAAAAAAAGTTTAAGCAACGTATCCGTAAGACAAACTAACTTACTAACTCGTTGAACAAACAATAAGTCAAAACGGCATACGCGCCAACTATAGTAGAGTAAAATCATCGACTCACCGCTATGGGTAGCCGGAACAAAAATAACTAACTCACGTTATACAAATACGCAAAACAAAACAGTACGCGATAACTAACAAATTACAAAACCTACAAAATATACTGTATAAAAAGACGAGCCGAGTGCGAACAAATAATGGCCGTCGTCAGGATCTCGGAATCATTGGATCCGAATCCACACAAACTACGAAAAAAAATTAAATCACCCACGCGCTACTGCGAGCTCTCTAACGAAATGAAGAAGAAGAAGGAAAGATATCGAATCGCAACGCACCATGAACATACGAATGGTCGTGGTCTCTAAGGAATCGTCATAAAAAAATCCCGTAACTAGACGGATAGTCTACGACTAACAACAATCGATTCCCGCACCCACGAGCAATCGCAAAGCTCGGGTGGTTTGGAACGAATCGACACCAAGGACATGACTAGATAGTCAACAAAAGAAAAGTAAAAAGATGGTTACCTAGGAAAATAATCGAACACAGCTGCAAAATTTCCCTTAGACGCAACCGAACAAAACCAGAAGGAACACATTAAAATCGCGTCATCGCTACGTCACGACGCGATACGCCAATTCTCGCCAGAGTACGGAATCCCCGCCAGAGTACGAAGATTATAAAGCATTTCGAAATGCGTTGGTTATATTCAATTTAATTATCAAAAAACAGCTCCTAATAGCACCAAAAATAGAAATACTAGCCGTAGTAAGCTCGAACCCACAAAATCATACCCAAAAATCTAACTACCAATCAACCAAATATGTATGATCCGTGGTCGCCCGTTCACTATCTCACTAGCTTCCATAAAAAACAACAATAAATCTATAACCAACGAATAATAAAGTAATTTCTACACTATAGTAGAAATTATACCAACAAACACTGAAAACAGGCCAGAAAATTCTCAAAATTAAAAATGTTTAAATTTAAAGTTAACGTTAAAGTCAAAATATTTTCTTGTGTGTATTCTATATTACCCACAAAACTCACAGAAATTCTCAACAACTGACAAAACAACCACCCCAAATTTTCTCAATATACTAAATGCTGAAGGCTGATTAAAAATTTGAAATACTGTCAAATTTTCCAACTCCCAGTTCAGTTTCCTTGGCGCAAACTTAAGGCCTACCACAAAACCACATTTTTGGTTGATAATTTTTAGTGTTATTCAGTTTAGTATTAGGATAGTTGTGACAAGCTATGAGTTGTGTTAGTTTTGTTAGTTTGATTGATTGTAATTAGTGGCTGTCACTTGTCTAAAACCATACGGTGTAAGTAAACTTTTATATTCTATGGGATCGTTCGCGTTTTGTCCTTGAGTGACATGCCGCATTGCGGAATTTTTCGACGACTCCCTAGTTTAGCTATTTAGCTTAGCCCTTTGGGGGATTTAATGAATATGATGGTGGTTACGCATCGAGTGTGTCGGGACATTGTTACTCCCACTAGTACTATCTTTCTTTCGTCATTTTTATGAGTTTATTTTTCTTTTTGGGGGTTTGAAAAAAACATCCGCTTCCCGGAGTTTTTAATTTTGTTGGGGGGGAATTTGTAACGGTCCAAAAATAGCGTTGGCAGAAACTGCTTTTTAATAATTAACTGGCGTATAGACCTGCACGGTAGGCAACCATGCTTGCATTTTTTTGTTGTGGTGACGCGTTTCCCCGTGAGCGATTTTTAAAATTCGCCGGCGGAGCGCCGCCATGAAGCAGAACTGAATTGACTCGTGCCCAGTATAGATCGTGCCAGAAGAACCGTTGCAGATAAGGTATATCACCATCCGGTTTACGGGAATAATCAACGGTTCTCAGCTAACCACCCTTGAGGGGGATTGAGGCACCGACTACGGGGCAGAGAACACGCTCATAACACCTGAGTAAGTAGTTATTTCTTCTCCTCTTCGTGAAGCCACGTGTCCGGCCATTTTGATTAAGGCCATGTGCTTCCAGGCGTTCGGCTACGGGCTAAACAGCTCGGCCAAAACCATTCTTGGCTGGAGGCCGCGGACCAAGCCCAGGCGTCCTCGACGGAAACCGCCGACATCCCGGAGCTGAACCCAGCCACCGGCGAGACCATCCGGAACTCAGGCCAGATCCCAATATATATAATTCTTTTTTTGTGTGCTCGATTGAGCCACTTTTCTGTTTATTCTTGTGTGTAAATTGCGTCTACGTGTTTCGTGTCGTACGTGTTTTGCGCTAGTGTACGAGAAAGGTTGCTCCCTCGGCCCTTTCAATCGCGCGATTAGGAGCTTATTTTATTCGGCCGAATAGAGTAAACCCTGCGCGAAAGGGTGGCGTTCGGAGGTATTTGTTTTCAGGAGCGCAGACACGGTGTCCGTCATTGGTTTGTGTGAATAAACGCCGATATTACACTACAAACTCACACCTGTTATTTTCTGTTCCCCCCGCGTTTTCTCATTTACAGTTTTCTATTCTCACTGCGAGATTTAAACCTGGTGGTGTTGGCGCCAAACGGTCAGCGTTGTGACAGTTCGTGATTTCTGAACTTCGCTGACTGTCTGTCGTCCACCCACGCAGGTAGGGTGGAGCCACCCTTGCGACGAAGTAGCAACGAGGTAAAATTACGTGGAGCCTTTTTTTTTAACCCCCCCACTCTCTGACACCGAGAGCCTGGCCCTCGTCACTACTTCGAAGGGACCCTCCACTCGCTCCACGGCCTAACGCGCCGACTGCCCTTCAGGTACGTCACACGTTTTTTTTTTTTGTTTTTTTTTTTAAATGACGAAAGCCCCACGTTGGGCTCCAAAAACGTGTGACGTACCTGAAGGGCAGTCGGCGCGTTAGGCCGTGGAGCGAGTGGAGGGTCCCTTCGAAGTAGTGACGAGGGCCAGGCTCTCGGTGTCAGAGAGTGGGGGGGTTAAAAAAAAGGCTCCACGTAATTTTACCTCGTTGCTACTTCGTCGCAAGGGTGGCTCCACCCTACCTGCGTGGGTGGACGACAGACAGTCAGCGAAGTTCAGAAATCACGAACTGTCACAACGCTGACCGTTTGGCGCCAACACCACCAGGTTTAAATCTCGCAGTGAGAATAGAAAACTGTAAATGAGAAAACGCGGGGGGAACAAAAAATAACAGGTGTGAGTTTGTAGTGTAATATCGGCGTTTATTCACACAAACCAATGACGGACACCGTGTCTGCGCTCCTGAAAACAAATACCTCCGAACGCCACCCTTTCGAGCAGGGTTTACTCTATTCGGCCGAATAAAATAAGCTCCTAATCGCGCGATTGAAAGGGCCGAGGGAGCGACCTTTCTCGTACACTAGCGCAAAACACGTACGACACGAAACACGTAGACGCAATTTACACACAAGAATAAACAGAAAAGTGGCTCAATCGAGCACACAAAAAAAGAATTATATATATTGGGATCTGGCCTGAGTTCCGGATGGTCTCGCCGGTGGCTGGGTTCAGCTCCGGGATGTCGGCGGTTTCCGTCGAGGACGCCTGGGCTTGGTCCGCGGCCTCCAGCCAAGAATGGTTTTGGCCGAGCTGTTTAGCCCGTAGCCGAACGCCTGGAAGCACATGGCCTTAATCAAAATGGCCGGACACGTGGCTTCACGAAGAGGAGAAGAAATAACTACTTACTCAGGTGTTATGAGCGTGTTCTCTGCCCCGTAGTCGGTGCCTCAATCCCCCTCAAGGGTGGTTAGCTGAGAACCGTTGATTATTCCCGTAAACCGGATGGTGATATACCTTATCTGCAACGGTTCTTCTGGCACGATCTATACTGGGCACGAGTCAATTCAGTTCTGCCTCATGGCGGCGCTCCGCCGGCGAATTTTAAAAATCGCTCACGGGGAAACGCGTCACCACAACAAAAAAATGCAAGCATGGTTGCCTACCGTGCAGGTCTATACGCCAGTTAATTATTAAAAAGCAGTTTCTGCCAACGCTATTTTTGGACCGTTACAAGGGAACATCATTACAATACAAAAACAAGATTAGACGAGGCTAAACCAGGAAACTACAGACCAATCACTCTTTTACCAGTCCTAGGCAAGACATTCGAACAAATACTTAAAAATAAAATATGGAATATAGTGGAAAAAAACCAGAAATACCAATTGGGTTTAAAACCCTCTTACTCAAACACCCACCCTCTCTTCATTCTTACTAACAATAACACCTGTTACAAAAGTTTTGGGAATCGTTTTGAATGCTTTACGTGACATTGTAAAACTATGAATTATTGAATATTGAGAGATTTATATATTCTTTATGTGCACTCCTAACTAGTTAGGTTTTAGATAACAAAAATGATAAATGATATTAGCATTCAAATTTTTCGGAGTAGGAAAGGAATGCTATTTTTCAATATTATTCTCTCTTGATGAAAATATTATCAGGACAAGGTATATATCGCAGCTATGCTCAACCGCGCATTACTCGGTGTTAGGGGCCCACGTTCTTGTACCTTTATAAAATTTCGCGCCACTACTCGTGCGCGATGTCGCAGCAGTGTCATTAGATAGGTGTTATCATTAGTATGGAAATTGACTTTAGAATTGGTTAATAAGGCGTGCATTTTATTTCGTCGTTTGTATAATTACCTCGGAAATTAATGCTCAATGTCTGAGACATCATCAAGCATAGTAACGTTAGGCGTTGGTGGTTATTTGTTACTGATGTAATAATTTATTTTTTTTGTTGAGGAGAGGAAATCTTCTGAAAGACACCCCTTATAGGCGTAGTGTCGGATTCCTACCGACTAAAACCTCTCCGTACTCAGGACACCAGAAGGGTCCATGAATCAATAATGAGGTACCGGTTGTTCACCATGACCTGCCGTATCATATTGATCATCAGAAATGTTCAGCATTCGGATATGAGCATTTAAATGAAACCCGAAGGTTTGAATCTTTTAGGTTCAGCCAGCGTAGCTCCGGATTAAGTTAATAACCCCTTACTGGTCTTTTAAAAATGCTAACTGGCAGTCAGCAGGACTCAAGTATGTGCTTCGGCGTGCGGTGCTTTATCCATGGGTTATCTATGTCATATTGACCAAGACCCTGGATAAGTCCGTTCGCGCTAGCTTCTGCTTTGATGTAGAAACCGAGAGTCTGCTGGTAAACAAACTCTTGTATCTGAGGCAAATGGAAGTCGCCATGCAATATACTGTTCCTTGCCAAGTAGTGACAACCAGTAAAGGCTCTCAGACACTTGTTCTGGAACACTTGCAGACGCGCCACCTGTACTTCATTATATGCCCATGCTGGACAGGCATATGTCAGTCGATGTGATAAAATGTCGAGCTTCTGAATTTATATCTTTCCTCCCTCCATAAAGTTATAGCTTTGATGACTCCTGGTGTAATTCTGTCACAACCTTTTTTGCGGAGGAGGGGGAAAACCTTCAAACCCCCCACCCCCCACAGTGTACGGATGTCACTCAAAGAAGTTCGCAAAACCTGCATTAACGTTCCACTACTTTTCTCAGCCAAGTTAATCGTTTGTTTTTAATCAAAACAAGTTCTGTGTTAAAGAGATAGTAGATAGAAGAAGATTTTGGATAATAAAATTTCTAATAAAAAAGCAACTGTATCGAAATATATGCAACTGTGCTCAAATCACTTTATATAAAACATGATTTTGTTGCACCAGGTAAGTGAAATATTATGTTTATAAATATTTCAAAATGTAAGTTTGTGTAAACTTTAATCTAATCTAATGAAGAATTATTTAATTTTCTCATAAGTTATGAAGCTTCCCTCTCTCAAAGAGAAGAAACTGCTGCGGAAGCTTTACTTAGCCCTGCTTACCCTTTAGGCAAGGAAGAAAAAGGTTTCATTATAAAACGGCTCATTTTACCTTAAATTTGCTGTTAAGTAAACAAAAACCGTTGAAAACATGAAATTTAGAGTCAAACAACACATTTAGGCGCTAAAAAACCTACAAACACCGTACAAAACGCGAAATTTCGAAGAATTCGTGAATCAGCGATCGATCGCAATGTAAACAAAGCGGAATGTCAAAATCGATTACCGATCTCAGCGGTAAATCGCCAATACATGCCTTACAGCATGACACTGGTAGTAACCTATCCTAACCTAATCTGCCAGGCTCTCTGACACCGAGAGCCTGGCCCTCGTCACTACTTCGAAGGGACCCTCCACTCGCTCCACGGCCTAACGCGCCGACTGCCCTTCAGGTACGTCACACGTTTTTTTTTTTGTTTTTTTTTTTAAATGACGAAAGCCCCACGTTGGGCTCCAAAAACGTGTGACGTACCTGAAGGGCAGTCGGCGCGTTAGGCCGTGGAGCGAGTGGAGGGTCCCTTCGAAGTAGTGACGAGGGCCAGGCTCTCGGTGTCAGAGAGTGGGGGGGTTAAAAAAAAGGCTCCACGTAATTTTACCTCGTTGCTACTTCGTCGCAAGGGTGGCTCCACCCTACCTGCGTGGGTGGACGACAGACAGTCAGCGAAGTTCAGAAATCACGAACTGTCACAACGCTGACCGTTTGGCGCCAACACCACCAGGTTTAAATCTCGCAGTGAGAATAGAAAACTGTAAATGAGAAAACGCGGGGGGAACAAAAAATAACAGGTGTGAGTTTGTAGTGTAATATCGGCGTTTATTCACACAAACCAATGACGGACACCGTGTCTGCGCTCCTGAAAACAAATACCTCCGAACGCCACCCTTTCGAGCAGGGTTTACTCTATTCGGCCGAATAAAATAAGCTCCTAATCGCGCGATTGAAAGGGCCGAGGGAGCGACCTTTCTCGTACACTAGCGCAAAACACGTACGACACGAAACACGTAGACGCAATTTACACACAAGAATAAACAGAAAAGTGGCTCAATCGAGCACACAAAAAAAGAATTATATATATTGGGATCTGGCCTGAGTTCCGGATGGTCTCGCCGGTGGCTGGGTTCAGCTCCGGGATGTCGGCGGTTTCCGTCGAGGACGCCTGGGCTTGGTCCGCGGCCTCCAGCCAAGAATGGTTTTGGCCGAGCTGTTTAGCCCGTAGCCGAACGCCTGGAAGCACATGGCCTTAATCAAAATGGCCGGACACGTGGCTTCACGAAGAGGAGAAGAAATAACTACTTACTCAGGTGTTATGAGCGTGTTCTCTGCCCCGTAGTCGGTGCCTCAATCCCCCTCAAGGGTGGTTAGCTGAGAACCGTTGATTATTCCCGTAAACCGGATGGTGATATACCTTATCTGCAACGGTTCTTCTGGCACGATCTATACTGGGCACGAGTCAATTCAGTTCTGCCTCATGGCGGCGCTCCGCCGGCGAATTTTAAAAATCGCTCACGGGGAAACGCGTCACCACAACAAAAAAATGCAAGCATGGTTGCCTACCGTGCAGGTCTATACGCCAGTTAATTATTAAAAAGCAGTTTCTGCCAACGCTATTTTTGGACCGTTACAAGGGAACATCATTACAATACAAAAACAAGATTAGACGAGGCTAAACCAGGAAACTACAGACCAATCACTCTTTTACCAGTCCTAGGCAAGACATTCGAACAAATACTTAAAAATAAAATATGGAATATAGTGGAAAAAAACCAGAAATACCAATTGGGTTTAAAACCCTCTTACTCAAACACCCACCCTCTCTTCATTCTTACTAACAATAACACCTGTTACAAAAGTTTTGGGAATCGTTTTGAATGCTTTACGTGACATTGTAAAACTATGAATTATTGAATATTGAGAGATTTATATATTCTTTATGTGCACTCCTAACTAGTTAGGTTTTAGATAACAAAAATGATAAATGATATTAGCATTCAAATTTTTCGGAGTAGGAAAGGAATGCTATTTTTCAATATTATTCTCTCTTGATGAAAATATTATCAGGACAAGGTATATATCGCAGCTATGCTCAACCGCGCATTACTCGGTGTTAGGGGCCCACGTTCTTGTACCTTTATAAAATTTCGCGCCACTACTCGTGCGCGATGTCGCAGCAGTGTCATTAGATAGGTGTTATCATTAGTATGGAAATTGACTTTAGAATTGGTTAATAAGGCGTGCATTTTATTTCGTCGTTTGTATAATTACCTCGGAAATTAATGCTCAATGTCTGAGACATCATCAAGCATAGTAACGTTAGGCGTTGGTGGTTATTTGTTACTGATGTAATAATTTATTTTTTTTGTTGAGGAGAGGAAATCTTCTGAAAGACACCCCTTATAGGCGTAGTGTCGGATTCCTACCGACTAAAACCTCTCCGTACTCAGGACACCAGAAGGGTCCATGAATCAATAATGAGGTACCGGTTGTTCACCATGACCTGCCGTATCATATTGATCATCAGAAATGTTCAGCATTCGGATATGAGCATTTAAATGAAACCCGAAGGTTTGAATCTTTTAGGTTCAGCCAGCGTAGCTCCGGATTAAGTTAATAACCCCTTACTGGTCTTTTAAAAATGCTAACTGGCAGTCAGCAGGACTCAAGTATGTGCTTCGGCGTGCGGTGCTTTATCCATGGGTTATCTATGTCATATTGACCAAGACCCTGGATAAGTCCGTTCGCGCTAGCTTCTGCTTTGATGTAGAAACCGAGAGTCTGCTGGTAAACAAACTCTTGTATCTGAGGCAAATGGAAGTCGCCATGCAATATACTGTTCCTTGCCAAGTAGTGACAACCAGTAAAGGCTCTCAGACACTTGTTCTGGAACACTTGCAGACGCGCCACCTGTACTTCATTATATGCCCATGCTGGACAGGCATATGTCAGTCGATGTGATAAAATGTCGAGCTTCTGAATTTATATCTTTCCTCCCTCCATAAAGTTATAGCTTTGATGACTCCTGGTGTAATTCTGTCACAACCTTTTTTGCGGAGGAGGGGGAAAACCTTCAAACCCCCCACCCCCCACAGTGTACGGATGTCACTCAAAGAAGTTCGCAAAACCTGCATTAACGTTCCACTACTTTTCTCAGCCAAGTTAATCGTTTGTTTTTAATCAAAACAAGTTCTGTGTTAAAGAGATAGTAGATAGAAGAAGATTTTGGATAATAAAATTTCTAATAAAAAAGCAACTGTATCGAAATATATGCAACTGTGCTCAAATCACTTTATATAAAACATGATTTTGTTGCACCAGGTAAGTGAAATATTATGTTTATAAATATTTCAAAATGTAAGTTTGTGTAAACTTTAATCTAATCTAATGAAGAATTATTTAATTTTCTCATAAGTTATGAAGCTTCCCTCTCTCAAAGAGAAGAAACTGCTGCGGAAGCTTTACTTAGCCCTGCTTACCCTTTAGGCAAGGAAGAAAAAGGTTTCATTATAAAACGGCTCATTTTACCTTAAATTTGCTGTTAAGTAAACAAAAACCGTTGAAAACATGAAATTTAGAGTCAAACAACACATTTAGGCGCTAAAAAACCTACAAACACCGTACAAAACGCGAAATTTCGAAGAATTCGTGAATCAGCGATCGATCGCAATGTAAACAAAGCGGAATGTCAAAATCGATTACCGATCTCAGCGGTAAATCGCCAATACATGCCTTACAGCATGACACTGGTAGTAACCTATCCTAACCTAATCTAACCTAACATAACCTAATCGAACCTATCCTAATCTAACCTAAAGACAAAAGGCGGTGCATAACCGAGCATTAAGGAAGCAATCACTTCACCTATTTTTTATAAAACTCCGAAGTTACCGGGCCGAGATGACGTCATGGCAACACGGAAAGCTATAGCTTCATTTATGAAAGGGATGCACAAAGACTAATGGTGGAGCCCATCGGAACATTGAAAGTTATTTCTCCTCAAATAAAAATAAATAAAGTCCGGAAAGTAATCAAGGTACCAACGTTGTAATAGTAAATGGTGTAAAAATATAAAAGGCGGAGCACATCGGATTTTTTTTTGCAAATTCTGAATTTACCGGGCAAAGGTTATGGAGGTCTCCCTTTATATGTCAAATGTTGAAAGAATATATTGAAATTATCAGAATAATTACTCAATGACATTATCAGAATCATAATTGTAATTTTAACAGTAATATTGAAATACGAATAGAATCGAAATAATAAAAAGGAGTTACGAAATAACGTACAATTCATTTATGGAATGAAACCGAAAAAGCACGCTAATTCTTGTTTTGACAGTTTTTTTGCATATTTGCGGATTTATCAAGCAAATATAAATTTAAATTTTATATTTTATCATGGATGAAATGTCGTATAGTCGTCGTATAGTCGAAAGCCCATATTATTTACATTATGTTTATTAAGTTACATTGTTCAGTGATTATTTCCAAAATGTAATTTTGCATACATTCAATATTCCCAGTACACAGTCAAACTTTCAGTATATTAAATGAAATTTTCAGAATCACCATTGTATTCGAATTGAATTATATTCGAAGTTGAAAAATAGGACATTCTTATTCTAAAAATATTTAAAAAAACTCAATCACATTTATTTTATTTATACCTTAACTGTTAGCTATATTAAAAAAGTACATTTTATCAGTGAGTGTGTATTAACTCTAGCTACAAATTATCAATTTTCTAAATAAAGTAATCTAAGTATATTTTCTTATAATAAGATCTGTTTGCCCAAAAAAGCGTTTTCCCCATGTTTACCAGAATCTTACTTTGCAGGAATCTGTCACGTTTTCAACAATTGAATATGTTTTTTTTAAATCGCGTTTGTTACCAAAATATAGGACCTTAAAGAGTTACTTAGCAAATCTGTTTTCTTATCAACATTTCAACTAGAGTAGATGTGGAAATGTGACATTTACGATGATCGATGATAAAGCTAATTCACCGAAACATTGTATATGATTTAAAAAACTTGTAACCTCAAAGTTTTTATGTGGCAATAACCCCACGTATTCCTGCGAAACATGGACTAAATAAGAGGGATCAGACAAGGTTGGAAATATGGGAAAGAAAGGTACTGAGAAAGATATTTGGAGGAATAAAAGTTGGAGAGATGTGGCTGAGGAGAACGAATAATGAAGTGAGTGAACTGTTTAGCGAAACAAATATAATTGGGGTAATCCAAGGGCAAAGGTTACGGTGGAACAGCACAATAGGAGGACAGCGGGGTAGGGGAAGACCAAGAACCAGATTGAAGGAGGACGTGTCGAAGGGTTTGAAGAAACTAAACATCACAGGATGGAAACAGACAGCGCTGAATAAGAGGATATGGAAGGAAATAACCAAACAAGCTATGGGCCAGCTAGGCTCGCCGTGCTAAGCTATATATAACCACATAGAAAAACCATAGAATATGTGTATTAATAAGTCTACTCCGGTAGAAATGTTAATAAGATTTGAAACACTTTAAGGTCATATATTTTTGAGACTGCGATTAGAAAAAAAAAAGATTTTAATTTAATTTTACGTTTCTTAACATGCTCCTAGATTTATGCCACGAAGTTGTGGGACATCTTGTATACAGTGACCCGTGACATACCTTTCATACGTTAAGGGTGTAATTCTGAGGTAATTTTAAGTCAATAATAAAAAAAAAATATTAAAAATATTAAAAACGAAAATTAAAATTAAACCACAGAACGTCACCCTTAATAATCCGCAGAACACTATTTTTTTTTTACATCTACTAAATGATATTGATAAAAATAAACATTTCATAGTTAACTTGATTTTAGTAGTAGTAGTAGACAATCTTTATTAGGCTTCGACCTATGTGGTCTTTCCGCCTTGAGATCTTACATTTTGTATATTGATACATGATGCTGATGGTGAGCAGTGGTGATGTGAATGATGAGAATAGGTATGCCAAAGTCATTCTTTGTATATTTCATATAATGTGTTTGAAGGGTGCTTTATGTTCGTTCGTCTAGTGGCTTGTTCGATGCATAGTTTGTCCATAATTGTCCAGTTTGTTTCATTTTGTTTGAATTTCTGTCTGAGTTTTCCGTGTCTGTCCAGTATAGGTGGGATGTTTGTGGTGTTGTACAGTTCTGCGTTGGATATATTGTGAAGGGGGTTGTCGGGGTGTCTGATTTTGGAGATGATTCTGATTGATTTTCGTTCTGTCTTCTGTATTGTGCGTTTTGTGAGTTCTGTGGCGTTGCTTAATATGATGTGTCCGTAGTCGATGATAGGTCTGCATATTGATTTATATATTTGTGTTGTATTTGTGTTGAAATGCCTTGGTTTTTATACGTCAGGCTGCGGAAGTGTTTTGATCGTTTGATAGTTTCGGTCCTTGTCCGTTGCGTATGTGTCTTGAATTTATTTTTTGTGTCGAATATTATGCCTAGGTATTTAATGTTCGTGTCTGGTCGTATTGTAATATTTTGGATGTCAATTGTGGGTGAGTAGTTGGTAATAGTATGGTTGGGGATTAGGAGCTGGCATTTGGTAGGATTGGGTGTGAGCCTCCACATACGGAACCATTCCATTGTAGTGTCTGTTAGTTGTTGTAGGTTGTGCATTGTAACGTCTAGTTTTTTGTCATGAGATATGATGGCGGTGTCGTCTGCGTATTGTAAAATATATGATTTGAGGTTTATATGAGTCTTGTCGGCGAAGTTATGGTTGTATATGTCATGGCAGTATATGTTGTAGAGGGTTGGTGAGATTAGGGAGCCTTGAGGCACCCCTTGAAGTGGTGAGAATGTTTGTGAGAGTGATCTGTTTGTCTTGATCTGTATTTGTCTGTTTGTTAGGAATTAGTTGGTGATGTCTATGAGGTACATTGGCATTCCTAGAGTGTACATTTTGTACAGGAGGCCTTTGTGCCAGACAGTGTCGAATGCCTTGTTTATGTCTAGGAATACCGCCGCCGTGTGTCCGTTCTGTAAGTGTGTAGATTGTATGTTATTTGACATGATAAATAGTGGGTGGGTGGTCGAGTGATTAGGTTTGAAGCCGAATTGGTATGTGGGTATATTTGCATCTGCTAGTATAGATATTCGTTTTTTTAGGATGTGTACGAAGTTTTTGCCGAGAACTGGGAGTAACGTTATTGGTCGGTAGCTGCTAGGTAGTGAGTGGTCTAGACCGGGTTTTGGGATTGTTATTATGGTGCCTCTCTTCCATATTTCTGGGTAAGTTTTCTGTCGTAGGCATAGTTCGTATAGTTTTATTATGTGTTTATGAATTTCATCTGACAGGCTTCTGAGCAGGTGTTTAGTGATTAGGTCAATGCCAGGGGCGGTGTTTTTGCCTGTATTTAATATGTCGTAGTATTCGTCTTCAGTTATGTTTGGTGGTTCTTCTTTGTCTGTGTTTTGGTTTAGATGTCTGTCGTACCAGTCGTTCACGTATGTAAAGTTATCGTTATTATATGTAGGGTCGTCGATGGGGGTGAAAGCTGATTTGAAGTGGTTTGCGAAGGCGGATGCCTTTTGTTCGTCTGTCGTATGCTCTTTGTTGCCTTGTACGAGTGTAGGTGTTCGTGATGTCTTTTTGTATTTTGTCAGTCGCTTAATTTTAGTCCAAATTTGTGTGATTTGTATTGTTGTGTCATTGTCTGTATGTTTCTGTTTAGTCTGTTAATTGTTGTTTTGGCGTCTCTGTTACCTGTCCGTATGTATTCTCTGTACATTTGTCGCTTGTTCTTGATTAGTGCCAGTATATACTTAGGTAGCCTATGTTTGTAGAATGTTTCGTTTGTTTGGGGACTGTGTTTTATTATTGAGCTAGTGAGTTTTGTCTGAAATTCCATTAGGGGAGGTGCAATTCTATGTCTTGTATTTCGATTTTGTTCACATATGTCATCATGTCTTTATTTACTGCCTTTGCGTTTGTAAGTTTCAGGTTGATTTTCGTCTTGTTTGTTTCGGTCGTTGGCGGTCGGTCAAGCTTCACTGTGAATTTAATGGCCAGGTGATCTGAGCAGAGGTCAGGTGTTACTTCTATTTCTATTATGTTGTTAGTTAGATTGTCCGTATGTAGTAATATGTCTGGTGTGGTGTCGTTATTGTTGGGCATAATGAATGTTGTTTGCGTGTACTGTCTTATGAAGTCTGAGTTGCTTATGAACGTCTGTAATTGTCGTTTCTTTTGTGGGTTTAGATTGAAGTCGCCGATGATAATCGAATATCTATACAGGGATGCTTTTATGAAGATGTTCTGTTCGATTGGAGAGTATGGGTGGATGTATATGAGAAAGATGTGGAGTTTGTCATTGTCGAATGGGATCGTAAGGTGGAGGCATTCGTTTAGTGGGTTGTTTAGTACTGGTGGGTTGGCTTTCTGTGGTCTGCATCGTGGGTTTATCTGTATCAGTGATCCTCCTCGTGTATTGATGTTGATGTGTCCATGTTTTTGTATGGTTTCCCAGTTCCTGTATGTCACGTTTGTGTCGGTTTTGGTCTTGGTTTCCACGAAGAGGCATCCGTGAATATCGTTTGTCTCTATGTAGTTATTTATTAGTGTCCGTTTGTTACTATAGCAGTTCATGTTTGCGTATATGAGAGTCAGTCAATCGTTTTGTATGTGGGTGATGGCTTGTGTGGCGTGATTTGAGGGTTCTGTCGGTGATGCGCTGTCTGGTGCTTGTCTGTCGAACATAATTATATACATCCTGTTACCGGAGAATACAGCTTGGGTGTCAATGTCATATTCGATTATAAATCGTTTTCTGAGTTTTTTAAGGAGCTCTTCTCTGTTCGTGTTCTGTGTGTTGTTTATGTCCTGTGTATATGTGATGATGATGTGGTCATGTATGGTTAGTGGATTATGGATTCTATTATTATGGTGTGATAGACTTTGGCATACCTGCTGATTTTTTGTTTATGTTTTTGATCCTGATGTTGGGGATGCCTTCTATGGGTGTTGTGGGTCCCTTTGGGCATCTCGGTGACCAGGCTGCGTGATCCTCGGCGTTGCAGGCGGCGCATTTTGGTGGCAGTGGTGAGTCGCATTTTATTGTGTCATGTGCCCCTTGACACTTGGTGCAAGTTTTTCCCTTCTTGCGTTCTTCTGTTGTGTGGTCGTATGGTGAGCTTTGTATGAATCTGTAGAACCTATTTAGGTAATATAATCCTCCGTCATGTGTCATTTTTTCAAAGGAATCTATGTCTCCGGTTATTATTCTTATCATCGACGTCGGTGTGTCTGTTGCTCTTGCTGTTATGCGTTTGCAATATCTGTAGGTGTAGTTCATGTTTCTGAGTTGGTTGCCGATATCTTCGTCTGGGATTTCTCTTTCCACTCCAGTGAGGATTATGGAGTATGATTCCGTGTATATATGTTGTGTGTTTTGTTTGGTGAGCAGTTGTGCTTGTTGGGTTCGGAACGTTTGGATGAGGTGCTTGTCCACCATTTCTTGGAGTTTGATTCTAGATTCGTTATTGTTTGTTTTTAAATTGAAGTGGTTGTTTTCTATTTGTATTATTATGTCCTTATTATTGGGCATGTGCGTTTCCCACAGGCGTGCAAGTTGTATATGTGTGGTGGTGGTTTTAGTGAAGATTTCATAATGGTGTTTGAACTGGTTGTATTTGTTTGCTGGTTGCGGTTTTTGTTGTGTGTGATTTGGCTTCCTTGTGTGGGAGCGGCTGCTTGTGTGTGTGTGAGTGCTTTTTTGTGTGTAGGTATTTCAGGTGTCTGCTGCGATGGTTCGTTCCGTGTTTGTGTCTTGGGTTTTTTGTTAATTGATTCGTCTTTCTGCGGCCGGCCTCGCGGCCGCTTGAACTGTGGTTTTTGCCCTGGATATGCCGTGGATTGTGAGCTATTGTGTTCTCCATCTGACGAAGTTTGTCCTGTTTCCATTGCGCTTAAGTTGGAGTCCATGTTACTTTTCAGGCCCTTGTGGGCTTTGTGAGGTTGTGTCCTTTTGTCAGTCGAGTGTTGGTAGTCACTGCGGTCGTTAACTAATTTTCGCGGATTAATTTCTGCTATATTTGCGATAATACGTTAGACGATCGTTGAGCAGATATGAATGCGACCGTGCGATGCGACGGTTGCCTTAGAACCCTTGATTTTATTTACGAGAAGTGAACACCTCAAATTTATTAAAATTCGAAATGCTTTCTGTATTTCTGTAATTAAGGAGGTTTTTATATTAGTTCAAAAGATATTTTTTAACTTGAAATGTACTCAGCATTGCACCCTTAACGTATGGTAGGTATGTCATGGGACACCCTGTATAAAAGTCGTTACTAATAAACAAAAAATTGTAAATTTTATGTAATTTACAAATTTAAATAACAATGTTCGATGTAATAATATTGTTCTGTAAATATTTTGTAGTTCTTTATCGGAATAAACGAAAGGAAACTGAGTTACGGTGGCTTTTATTATTTCAAAATTTAATTTAACGCATATATCAAAACTGGGGCATTTATTACGATAATTTCACAGCCGCAGAATTAAAGACACGCGTAAACGCCGAGTGAGGCATTAAATTATGCAGTGAAACGTAAAAATTAATTAAAGCTGGAACACTGGAGGTGCTCCCTTTACGTTTTTTCAACATTGCGTCAGTTAACGTCCCGAATTAAAGGGTAATTAATTCCACGCCGACCCCCCTAATGTCCTGAGTGATTAGACGTAAAAAATGCGCGTCGCCGGGCCAAATCGCCTAAACGCTAGCACGCACCCTCACACGGCCGTTGAGATACGGCCGTGTAGTTATATATTGCATAACAGGCATAACTCTGGCGAAACAAGAAGTGCGTTCGAGATATACGCGCGCACGTCCAGTTGGGCTGATATTTTATTGTTCGGCGGCCCCTGGTGATACTTTACCGGGGCTTTGTTCGCCTAAATTTCGCCGTTTCTATTGTCCGAAAGTAGTGTGGAACTATCATGCCTAATATCCTTAATTAAGGTAATTCTATTGGCGAGTACGTGTGAAAAAACAACCCTTTCAGGGCCGGTCTTTTATATTTATGGGTGGGCACCCTGTGGACTTACAATAAATTCGCGAAGGGTCACATTAAATGGTTCGGTAATAAAATAGATCCCCTGTGAAACATTTATATGTGAAAATATGAAAAGTGCAGCGCTGCAAATCCGCGCGCGCGCAATTACGCAAAAGAGAGAGCACCCAGCTTTATTACTCGCCCGAGGTATTCATCAATCGGCAAGTAACGAATCAGAATAATTTAATCCTGCAGCTTCCCCATAATGAACGGCGCTCCCTAGGGATCGTCTCGCGGTCATCCCGAAGAACTTGCCAGCGATCTTAATTAAAATAATGGACGGCCCGCGCAAGAAACCATTACCTCTCCAGTTGGTGAGCGAGCGGAACTCGTTCTTCTTTTAAACGCCGCGGCTGAAATATCGGCGGATTAAAAATTGACTGGGACCGGAGAGTCGGAGAGGTCCCTGGTTTAATCGTGTGCTGTTTACTTGAAAAATGCCCGGGTAATTTGTGCCTGTTCCGACGCCCGAAATGAGAGATCGATCCCGGAGTGTCGAGACCGGTGGAGGACCGAGGGGGATTTGTTGTATTTGAACACTCCGGGAGGCCTGATCGAAGGCGCACATCCGTCATTAGTGCGCGCTTTGAGTGCGTTTCGGTGTTTCACCTCAGACCGGCACCATAATTCATCTTTATTACTACACCGAATGAATATGGAAATAAAACAGGAGCACAAGCGCCTGCACGGATCGAATTAGGCAAATAAAACGCAGGCCCGTTCCCTCGGGAGCCTAATCTAGTTTTTAATCGGCGCAACACACATTCCGTCAATAAAACCATAATTTCAATTCGTTTTCGGAAACATTGGTACCGCACGTTTTACAGGAAATAACACTACTTTTAATCCTATAGACGGGACATATTTCATCCGTGTAGAGGTCATAATCATGATCTTGCATATTTATATTTCTGACATATCGTCCTTACAGAGATAAAAATCAATAACTAACATTTTTATAATTTTGAGATATGTAAACTATCGTACTGTGATTGGTGGGAAAAACAGGATAAGTCAAGAATTAGCATTTTCAGAAAACGCCGCTTGAAGATTTTAACTAGGTTTAAACACACACCCAGGCTGTGAAAATAGTTCTACAATTTTATTAATTGGTAATTGTTTTTTTTTGTATCACTTTCAAAATATGATTGTAAAAATATTATGAAAATACAATGTTTACAACAAATAGGATTGACTTATACTATTTGACCCTCCTGGTGCCCTGACTTATACTAAAAGAACAAAGTCGATAAGTTATTAAAAAAACGTTGTTAAGGTTTACTTTTACTCAACTGAGGTGTACATTTTAATGTCTGCTTTGAAAATAATTCAAAATTAGGTAATAATAAGAAAAGATGATTATGATTGATATACCCTATGCTTGGTTTTTATCAAATTCTTCAATGTCCCGTAATGTATCTTCAAGGTCAGCAGATGTTTTTAAATTGTGTTAAAATCTCGAAAAAGGAGTGATATTAGTGGAAGAAGTTCTAATAAATTATTCTTTTTCTCCGCAGATATTGAGACCGTGTCAAAATAACACCTGTTATTACAGGTGTATTTACAGGCGTAAGTATCAAACCCTTTCCACGTCATTTCATTTCATCCTTTCATCATTTCCACGTCATTTCATACAATTTTTTTAACGGTTCATTTTCAGACTCCTTTGTGTAGCGAAACAACTTAGCGTCGTGCCATTTAAAGGGATTTCCCTCGAAGTCCTTTTTCCTCAATACCAAGGAGTTATTATAAAGATCAGAATATTTTAGGAACATATTGTGTGTCAGTTTTTTACTAAAAATGTTCAACTCCTCTGACGAGCTGGTACCAGTCACGAGGATAAGATATTTCAATGGCAAGTTTCTTCTTTTGCTTCTCGATTAAAGCATGGCCATGTGGCTGTGGCCACTCAGCATAAACTTGTTGTCCAGAGTATCCAGATGTGTATTCCGTTGCATAGCAGTTAAAAACATAGCACCTACGTGATATTTTTTGTTCTGACATCCAGACGTATCTGAATATAAAACAACGTTTTTAACTTCCGCAGGTAAATAAGTCAACTCCTGGAGGAGGCATATAGAAATCTGATTACCTCCTCGACCACCTTCGGCTTCATGCCACATAAAACATGTCACACTTCCACTCCCCAATTCGTGCAAAGTTAGGTTAAAGGTCCATAACTGCCTCTTGTAAAACGCAACAGAGGAATTCACATACGGAGTTGCGAGGCATTGTTAAAGATCAAAGGTGGAAAGTTTTAAGCTATTTTTTCCTTTAATTTCAATATTGTTTTAAGCCATATTTTTATCCGCATCTTTGTTCAAATAAGCATTATCTGCTTCAAGTTGGTGCACATCTATTGCCTTTTGTATACATTCTTTCTCTTCATTGCCTTCCGCAACTTTGAGCTGCATCTGCAGGGTATCACACTTATGGCAGGTATGTACTTTATGATGCTTAAACGCTAATTTCAGCTTATGAAATTCTTTTTCATAAATCCGTCTAGAAACCACATTTTGCCGGCCTTGGCAATACAAATCATACATAATTTGTAGAGTCAAATTAGGGACCAAGTATTTTTTATTGTTGGTTCTTCTTGTACCAATCTCTCCCATATTGAGATTCATAGCACGGGAAAGACTTAATATGAAGTACTACCTCTTGCATTCCACCCAAACTGTGTTTGTTGGAAGCTGCACAGACGCCTCTTTGATCATCGCGAGTAACTCCAGATGTAGAAATGCTTGAATTTAATATTGCTAATGTGACAAACATTTGAGTTTCATCTAATAATTTCATAAAGCAACTTCTACAAACCTTCAGTATTTCTCTATTAACTTTAAAATGATTGACTCATTAATAATGAGTTACATTTCTATTTTTTCTTTTTCGGTATCGTTCTTCCTTTTTGTGTTGGTGCCAGTTGATTTCGAATCTGCACTACTTGCAATAAAAACAACCCGCTTATCGCGGTCCCCTAGAATCCAATTTTCATTAAATATATTTTGTCTTATATCTTCTTGAATTCTTTTGGCACACTTTAGCCTACACTTAAGTAATTCTTGCATTTTCCGTGCTTTCTTTATTTTGTATTTTGAGGTTACATATTGCTGGCCCGTATTTATTTTCCTCTTTATCTCAGTCATCTTTTCTCATGCATAACTACCGTCTTTATTCCGTTTCTTCTTATTACTCGTAACACTGCTTCCTGGCTCTCTACTCTCTCTCTCTCTCTGGTTTACGTCAGTAACTGTGGATACCATTTCCTTCTGACCATTAATACTTTTTCCTATAAGCATTTGCACCTCATCTTCACTATCGCTTGGTTCATAATTCCTATCTTCCACGCTATCATCGTCATCAGAACTAAGATTTTCAAGATCATTAGCTATAACATCAGAACATTGCTGTAACCCACTGATATTTATAACATTTGTGACTTCACTTTGTCTAGGAATGCACTCGGCCGGATCACCCTCAACTTTGTCTCCGAATATTAGATTAATAGGCTCCTCTTCATGGTTTCCCTCCTCTTCATCATTTTCATGCATAACCTCCAATCCGTGGTAAATATTTCGTGCCCCACCTAGCGTCAAATAGTATAAGTCTCTTATTACGAAACATTTTGTTACGTTAAAATAGTATAAGTCGACTTATACCTTTTCCCTCCAATAATCGTAGCATTTAAAGTTGTACTAAAACTGCCAACCTATTTAATAGCCTTAACTGAATAATGTGACTTATATTTCAAACTTAATGTAGAGCATCACTTTCTGAAATATAATTCGACTTAAACTCATTTTCCCAAATTTTCGACTTATACTGTTTTTCCCACCCATCACAGAATAATGATTTGGTAAAAAACCGAAATACTCAAGAACTTGCGTGAATATCATTAAAATTACATAAAATTTACAAACCTGTATTCATTAGTAGCGAAAATATTTTCACTGCAATTTTTATTAGCGAAGACATTGATAGTAAAAAAAAAATCTATACTACTAATGCTATGTCAAAATTTAGCTTGTGAAGTTATCTATAGTTAAAGTAAATCAGTAGTTATCATTAATTATGAAAAAAGAATATCACAGCTCAGAAATTTATAATTTATAGCAATTTGTTACAAAAATAGATATTTCTCATTGTCAAAATTGATCATCAAATATCTAGTTTTAATTAGCTAATTTTTAATATATCTAGATTGCCAATATAGTTTTTTCTAAAATGAATCAAAACCCCAAAACGATTATTTTTTAGTAGCAACTCGGCAAATGCAATTTGCAATTGAAATTAATTAAATGTCTATTATTCATTAGCTATCATCCAGTAGTCAGTGCCAGACCTTCGTACGGTACGTACGTGTCTTTGCGTGCTCGAGTGTGTAAAATTTGTTGTCGCGACGCGTCCCAATTATTTTGCGGGCGCTGCAATCGTAGTGGTTCAAGTGCAACATTATATGACGAGTAGGCGTTGAAATCCTACCCTTGAGAAAATTCAGGCTTGTGCCGCAATGCAAGAAATGTCAAGCGTATCGTCATATGCAAAAATACTGCACCATGGAACCGCGCTGTGTCAAATGTACCGAAAAGCACTTGACAATAAACTGTAATAAACAAAAAAATGCTCAACCAAAACGTGTTCACTGTGGTGGAGAATATCCTGAAAACTACAGAGAAAGCATGGTTGCAAACTAAATGCAAAAATTAAAAGACAACCGCAATAAAAGAACAATTCTTCCTAAACAGCCACAGAGAAATAGCCAACTAATACCTGTAGCCAGCACAGAGAAAAAGTCATGCAGACAAGCAGTCATTAATAAGGCCGAAAATAATAACAAAAATGAAACCCAAAAGCAAGATCAAAACGCTTTCACTCAAAACTCTCTTCAGCAAATTATGGAGAAATTAACAAAAATGGATAGACGTATAAGCAGACTTGAACATAGCACTAAAGGAGCTATTTCCGAAAACCGCAATGTCAAGAAACAATACAATTATGGAATGGAATGTCAATGGACACTTGCAACACCAACAAGAATTGCAAGCAATCCTAGATATAGAAAATATTGACATGTATCTTATTTCCGAGACTCATTTTACAAGAGAGCGATTCATCAAATTCAAAGGATATACAGTATATCACACTATACATCCTGGAAATACACCCTGAGGTGGCAGTACTATTATAATCAAGGAAACAATTGAACTTAACCAAGAGACGATATAAAAAACAGATGCATATCAAGGTGCTTCTGTAAATCTTAAAACAAAAACATACAATATCACTGTCTCTGCAGTTTACTGTCCCTCTACACATGCGGAGACATGCAACAAAAAAGAACAAAATTTAGACTTCCTAAATAAACAGGGATATAGATTTTTCATTTGAGGCGACTTTAGAACTAAACACATTCAATGGTGATCTAGACTAACAACTACAAACGGAAAGGAACTACTACGATCAGTCAACCAACTAAATTGCGAAACAATTTCAACTGGCAAACCAACATTGCCCTGCAGATCTTAATAAAATTCCAGATTAAATTGATTTCTTTATAATATGAAATTTGTCTGTAAACTATGTGTACGTGGAAGAGGCTTGGGACATGAACTCTGACCATTCTCCGATTATCCTCACCCTAAGTTATAGTAGTATACAAAAGGAAATACCTGCTCGATTGATAACAGATAAACTTACTGGCAGAGCTTTAAATTTCAACTTAAAGACACTATCAACTTGTTTACCTTAATAAGAAACGAAGACCAGCTAGACAATGAGGCGGAAAAAATGTTGATAATATCCAATAAGCTACATGGAATAACACCCATATTATTACCCCACGAACAATAAAACGTAACAATTACCCCAAAGAAATTCGAACCCTTATCCGAAAAGTGTAGACTACAGATGCCAGAAGATGCCAGGAGAACTGGCATCAATCTAGATGCCCAGCAGATAAAACTGGAATAAATAACGCAACACAACAACTCAAAAGAGAGATAAAAAAAATAAAAGACTCTATTAGTGAATATCTAATTGGACTATCAAATGACAGTAAAACTGATGATTGAAGCTACTTAGAGACTGAAAAGATCTTGCAGAATTCTCCAATTAGAAGTGCAGATGGGACATATGCAAAAAGCCATACTCACAAGGCTAATAGATTTGCTGAATATCTTTAAAGGACTTTATAAGCGAATGAGAGTGAAGCCATTCTAGACTGGCTAGACCCTCTACCTCAAAAGAAATTGCAATAGAAAAAAAATAAAAAATTAACCTCCTGGATTTGACTTAATTACTGGCAAAATTCTAAACTTTCAGAATGCGTCATTCAGTCTTTTGTAAACTTTAGAATATGTATAACAATTTTATTGAAATGACACAAAAATGCCATAAAATACCATGAATTTTCTGCAAAATTTGATGTTCCTAAATAATCTATTCTTTTTTCATAAATATTCATACAATCTTTTATTAAATTTGACCTCAAAATTGTTGAATATATTTTAATGTTTTTAAACGCACATAATATCATGAAATTTTCATAAAATATATCGAATTTGGGCAACTTTGGAATCGGTATTCAATCTTTTATAATATTTAGAAAATTGCACAAAATCTATATAATTCCTAAAATTTTTGTTAAATATATGAACATGATCAAATATACAGGGTGTCTCTAAATTACGTGGACATACCTTAACCACAGATTACTACGATCAAAATAGACGATTTAACAAAACTTATCTATATACAAATGCGTTTGGTTTGACCAGTATTCTCAGCTTTAAAGTTATAAAAAAAATGTGCTTATAACAAGAAACCGTTTACATTGATTTGGATGTTGTTTGGTATGATGCTCTATAAGGGTATAACTCATATTTTGACATAATATTGTTATTATCAATAGACTGGTTGTGTATAAAACAAGGGTGGCCCAAGAATAATATATTTATATTTTTTATGACAAAGCAGATAACTTAAATAAAAATCAAATCGGAGTTATTAAGTTTTTTTTTTGTATCTTTATAATTTTTGATATCTGTTACAGTTTCGGCACGAAAAAATAAAATATGAGTGACTGTGCACATTCGTTTGGAAACAAATCATCAGTGAACAGAATTTTCTAGTTAAAAAGTATATGTTCAGCTCTTTTTTCCTGAATAAATCGGCAAAACGCAAAACGTAGGTCATAATCAGGTGGTAAAAGCATAAAGCGTAGGTCATAATTAGGTGGTAATATAGAATCTATATATTTCTAAAATACAATAAATGTCGAAAATTTAGAATTTCTACATACCATTCTATTAAATATTTCCAATCGATTTTCCGAAGATTGTATATCATACATTTTTGTTATATACGTATATGATTTTTGTTTTCATTACATAATAAATCTTAATTTATTATTCTATTATTCTATTTAGATAATGAGCTAAAATTTATAAAAAAATAAAAGAACTTCTAACATACCATAAAATTTCTACAAAATCTATTAATTGTCTGCAAAATTTTTAATCTTCGTTAAATCTTCAATAATTTCTATTTTTTGTTCATTAATCTTCATACAATCTTCTTTTCAATTTTATGAAACATGAACATAAATGTAAATCCATTGAATATCATTAAATTTTATAAATTGATATCAAATTTCACAAACTTTGGAATTGTCATTAAATCTCCTATACATTTTCAGAAAATTGAAAATGAACTACAACATGCGTTGGATTTCTCATCTAAATTGTATTGCTTATTTACTGCGCACTCCAGCACTGTTTGTTATGGGGGATATTGTAATGCGGTATTCAGTGTATTTTTATCTTTATTTTCTATTTTCTATGTATAGATATTTGCCGTTTGAATATATAAATAAATAAATAAAATAAATAACATACATAATATCTATAAATTCTCATCAAGTTTTTGTGAAATATATGATTTTAAAGTTTTTTGAGCGAAATTTTTCTTACACAGGGTGTTTACTAAGGACGTAGATAAACTTAAAGGGGTGATTCCTTGATCGATTATAAAAATAATTTAAAAAAATATATAGTTCAATAAGAAATAATATTACAATAGAAACAAAAGTGCAATACCCTACTGCTATGGAAATAATTAAACAAACCTCATTGACTCATCGGCAACTGTTGAATATGACAATTAACTGGCGACTAATATTTATAATAATGGCACATGACTCAGAATATGCGATTTCTAAAATCATCCACATTAAGCATTCTAAGATTGTTTGTTATTCAATAATATTTTTTTTAGAACTTCTTTCAACTGTATTTTGAAAACAAATCCATTGGGACCCCATATTTGTATGAACTTTTTGAATTAATAATAACCCCTTTAAGTTTTTCTACGTACATAAATTAACACCATGTATAAGGTATAAAACAATATATACCGTTATATCCTGAAAAAAAGGATCTATCAAATAAAATAATAAAATATTAGGGTTGCTATTTAAAAAAAAGTTGATGGCGTCATAACTTAAAAACAAACGGTAACACAAATTTTAGATGACGTTATAACTGAAAAACAAATGGTAACACAAATTTTAGATTTATATCAAAATGTATATTTTCAAAATTAGAAATCGACGTATCCGAGGATCTTATCAAAATATTTTCAGTTTCCGAAATACTGAATTTATTCCATTTGGCTGTTTAACATTGTATATGTCATCATAAGGCTTGAATATAAGACAGAAACTTGTACCGAACTAATTACATGGACTGTTGAATAAAACAAATACAGAAAATTAATTAAATGTGTCTGTGGCTACCACGGATACAGATACAGTTTTCCAGAGTATTTTCTATAAAAATAGTGAAACTTTAAGCAAGTGCTTTTATTTATATTTTTTTAAATATAATTATAAATATTTTATTTACCGCGATTTTTTTAAATTTTCTAGTTGCTTCTAGGAGCTTTAAAGGAAATGGTAATAAATAAAATCCAACAGCATATCCTTGTAGTTTAAAATTCGCAGAAATACTAAATTTTAAATTCGCGGAAATATTCATCTCCAACTTAAAATTGAACCAGTTCTTACAGCACATAAAAATTAAGCTTTATATAACAGCCATAATGTGCAGCAACTTTGAAAGTTGAGGCTAGAGGACGATGAATAAATAAAGTGTTCTCCGCTCGACGTAAGGCTTCACTCATTAACTTTTATATGCCATGAATATTATATTTTTAGTATTTTTTCTTCCCGTAATTCAGCACGCTAATTGCGGGACGGGATTATTTAGTTTAACCGACAGAAATTTAGCCCCGTAAGCGTTTCTTTGAGCCCGTCGAATTCGCCTGGGTTCCGAAAACATTTACACATCCCGGTTATTAACTTAAATTCCAGAGACAACTCAGGTACTAACGAAACCGGAAATTTTATTGTATTTACTTGGGGACTTGCGTACATTATTACTATGAATAATTGTATGATGACATAATAAACATTATTTATGAATAAATTATACAATTTTTGCATTGATATGAAATCTTAATTTGTTGCATAAACATTATTCATAATAAATGAAAGATGTTTTTAAATTGATATGAAATCTTAATTGAATTTAGATCCTGTTAAGATATTATTTATATACAGGGAGTTGGTTTTAATAAAGTCGCTGAGAAATATATTTGATTGATGATTGGACAGGTCCATATTTAACGAACAGATATGTAATGCATTATCAAAGCGCGGATTTATAAGCATAAAAAATTACAAAATAAGCGCTTAAAAATGCATAAAAATCTTAGAAAATAAGCATATAAAATAACATAAAGATTAGAATAAGCACAAAAACACACAAAAAGCATGAAAAGGCATAGTTTATTTTTTTATGAAAATGCAGAAAAACAAAACAAAACATAATTTTATTAACAAGAACGCACTATAGGTAGATAAAAGTAATATTTTAATAACATAGGTTTTGGGGATTAATATTAATAACAATAATAATTAATAACATATAATGATTACTGCTCATTTTTGAATGAACTAACAATTAAATGTTTTTCTAAAATTTCAACGGAAAATCCCATTCTCCTATCACTGAGCACATTTTTTAAGTGTGAAAAGCTTCTCTCCACATCCACACTTGTAATCGGTGCATATTTAAATTTGGGAACAATTGTAATATTTATCAGCAAATCTTCCACGAAATCTCCTTTTAAAACTGTTGATATTTTTTGTAACTCACCAAACCCTTCATTTTTTGACAAAACTGCATCACATTTTTTTTTAATAATCTCTCCTATAGATCCCCGTACATTTGAGACGTCGTTCCTGAAATCTTCAACTATTTGAACCACATCTACCAAAGTTGTGTCCTTTGCTTGGAGTTTATCAGTCGCTTTGCTTGCGAAACTGTAGTTGGTTTTTAGGAATGCTAAATTTTGTACAACCCTCATATCTTTAAGAACTTTGTGGCATTCTTTAATTGCCCCTGACACATTTTCGGGAAACTCTAACACAAGCTCCTTAAATGAATCAATATGGTCGGCATAATAGCAGGCAGCATCTAGCCAAGTACCCCATCTAGTTATAACCGGTGCCGGAGGAAGAGGTACATTCCGCATTGTACTCGATTAAAACCATGTGCCAAACATGTGCAATGCATTAATTGCTCATAAAATACTTTTAAATAGGAATATGCCTTCAACATATATGCAGCGACATCAGAAAGCATCAATAATAATATATCATTTGGTACGGGGTTTGGCAAAAAAAAGTGTTAATCCATCGTGAACGAATTGGGCAATGGTATTGCCATTTGTTTTTTCTAACTGCTTGGAACTAATTGAAAATGCATTGGTGGAGTCTTCGTTTAATATTCCAATCATTAAATGGGCTATGTACCGACCACATGAATCAGTAGTTTCATCTACACAGAACCATATGTAATTGCTGCCAATTATCTTTTTTATTTCCTCAATAGTGTGTTTATATACTTGCTCGACAAAGTTTTTGCGATTCGGCAGGAATATGTCTACCGGTGTATTTTTGTACAAAAGATTTAAACATACTATTATCTAGCTGTTTTAACGGAATGTTAGAAGATACCATCGTATTGCATAAATCAAAGTAAAATTTATTTTCATTCTGTGTAGAAGAACTCGCAAAAGACTCGGAAATAGTTTGCTGGGTACTTAGGGTACAGCTTGCAGATTTGTGTTTTTTTTTAAATTGTCCAGGTGAACTGTTGTTTTGATATGTTGTGTTATGTAAATTTTTTTCTAGCAGTTAACCTACAACATAGTACGTGCTTCTACCTAGGCCAATAGCAACACAAAATAAAACTTACCGGTAATTCATTCGCCGTTCCTATATTTTAATTCAGAATGTCCACGTATCCATTCATCGACCGAAGGTTTTACTTTCGGCATTTTATACAAGAAACTTATAAACACGTAATACACACAAGGCACAAGCACAACGCACTGAAGATTGAGATAAATTGGACTAAACTGATAGCACACTTGCGCCAGATGCGTTCTGTGCACGTAAAAATAGGGTAATCCCCGAAATAGTCAAGCTTGGTTTACCAAATATCACGTACGCACGCTTGTTTTGTTGATGATTTTATGATAACCAAGCACTCTAGACGTAATGGAGTAATATTAATACTGAATTCTCATTACAATAATGTGCAACAAAATATATTCCTAGCTAAAATAAATAATATGCTATAAAATTGAGCAATAAGCAAATAAGCACAAAAATAAAGAAATATGCACAAAAAATGCGTTAAAGCGATTATAAGCTTAAAAACTGAAAATATGCATGAAAGCACAAAAAAAAAATTGTCACGTTACTTCATATGCTGAAATTCGTATATTAAAATTGATGTATAGCATAATACCTAGAAATCCGCGCCTTGTGCATAATCGTTCGTAAATTGTGATGATGATGCTTCTGGACAAACAATCTATGGCAACTATGTGCGAAGACCTTGAAAAGTATCACGAGATATTGAACCAGAATCTGTTGTGTTAGCATAACGAGATAACAATGTGTTCATCATATGTGTGTCTAATAGATTTCTGAAATTCAACGTACAATATAGTTAATTCCGACACACAAAAGTAAACAATAACCTGTCACTCTAAATGGCGAAAATTTGATTTAATCCGCCCACATCCTCAATTGTGTTAGAAGCAAACAGTCCGTGCACCATTTCGCCCGATCGATTCTGCAGCCCCTCGCGATTCGAACGCCTAGTTTCAAGGGTGTTCACGTCGCGTCATATGTTAGGCTTTCATGTGGGTCTTCCAATTGTTGGACGACTATAAATGACAATAAACGAGAACGTCCATACGAATTACGTGCCGAAATTAAAAATGAAAAAGCGGTGCGGGCAGAACGCGGATGGGGAGCGATATATAAAGTTTTAAAAGCGACGGCTACATGCGAGCGCCGATATTGAATTAAAAACATCAAATGATCAATAACTTTAATTACGCTTTCGTCCCGAGTAAGAATAATCGGGGATTATTTTCCATTTGCCGCGGAATTGGACGGCGATTTAAATGCTAAAAGTTTAATAGGCCCCATTTGCGCAGGGCGGGGTGAATTATCGCGCGATAATTCGATTTCCTCCGCGGAATTAACGAAACCTTTCCTGCCACAGCAAATATTTAGTAGTTCCCCACATCTTTGCCGAGCACTATACAACGGGAAGAAGATAAATTGGATTAGGTGGGCACAATAGGCACAACTGACATAGATTAAAATAGCATAACGACATATATTGCGTCTCTCAAAACTTTTAATCAAAACATCAGCCGACACATAGGGGTTGCATTATGATAAGGATCGAATGTGCAGAGGGGAGAAAGCAACATATTATATTTCCGTTTTACATAAAAATTCTTCAGTTATAAACAACATATATTTAAAATTAACATTTCATATAATAAAATTCTTTCATTTGTGCAGGATGTTCTAAAAATAACATATAAAATTCATTATCATATTTATATAACATTATAAAATTAAAACATCGTTGCAAAACATGTTTTTGAAAAAATGCTCGGACGGCTCAATTATTATTTTTAAACCACAAGGCGCCACAAGATCATTAAATTATTAAAAACTTACGGTTGCAACATCAACATTCTAATAATAGTAACTGAAGCAAAATATTGCAAAATGTTCATGCTGCCCCATGAGACACGGAGATCTTATGAACTGTCGCCTTTAAGACATACTGCAGTCCCCGTATTCGTGATAAATTTAAAAAATCCAAGTAAACATACCAAAAGTTTCAACGCAAATAAATAAACGTTTTTCGCATATATTTGTACATTCCCTGCAAATATGATGTATATAAATAATAAATCCTCATATAGCAATCATATATTTTTATTGTATAACTTTTCTTGTATTATATAAAAAGAGTGTTCATTTAGTTTTCCTCTTGTGAATCCTTTGAGTTCTATTCCAGGGCCGAGTGCAGTCTATAATAAAAGCCTATTAACTCTGGTTAAAGTTCAGATTTATAGCCATTTTTATTGTTAATAATTGCGGCTTCGTGCAGGTCTGGCGTTATTATACGGATTTTATACCACTTTTTGTGCAGCCAGGGACGAAATTGGTTCGTAGTTTATGTGTACACTGTACACAGCTATCCTTCTACTATATTCGCTGGTAATAATGAAATTAACCGTGCGATATTACGTTTGTCGTGTTCAATGGGATTGTGCCGATCGAAGATTCGAAGATTCGGCCGCGACGTGTCCGAGGATATAAATCACGCGATTACTTGAAATGTCTCTAACTTGACGCAGAGCTGTTTATTTGCCAGACAACGGATAGGATATGGGTCATTTTTCATCGGGGCATCTCGAGCAGACCACGAATTCCGTTTTTTCGCCGTGAATTATATGTTTTTATAGCGGAATGAATACGGGAGCAAAGGGCGCGTGAAACGTCTCCTTTATACACTTTTCGGTCTATTTGATTTATTAATAAACTGAATATGAATGGGGCGACGGATTATGCCGGCGGTTTTTTATTATATCGGGACGACTTTTTAACCGGTGGAAATATTTCTAAGCATGTCGCATGTCTGCGACTGCTCACTTCCGCAGCCAATTTGGGGGAAAGGTATTAATAAAGACCGTAATTTTATTTGTAGATGTGTCACAGATATTGCGCGCGGGAAATATGGGATAAACAAATGGAAAAAGTGCCGTTCCAGATTGTTCCCGTTTACTGGGGAATAACACGCTAGTTTGCTAATTTATTTACACACAAACTTTTAAATTAACTTTTCCGGGCGGCCATAGCACGTGGAAAGTGCCTTGTGCCCGCACAAATGCACACTTTTCTACGACATCGTATCTGATTCTGGAAAATTCGTCCCATTTAACCAGCGCATTGCCCCGCACAGGCGACACCTCCATTCATACAGCATAAAGAGATTAACATTTGATCTTCCACTTGGAATATTCGCCGACTTATGAATTCACTTTCTTATGTAACCGATATAGAATTATTCCCTGCATTATTCACGCACCTTTTTGTCAGAGTAGGTACAGAGGGGCGAGCCTTATATTTGAAATTTAGATCTACACAGGCTGAAATAATAGGGATTGGAATCTCCTCATATCCCGCAAATTCCTGAAATCACGCCATTCATAAAAAAAAAATATTCCCCATCCGACCGTAACATACTAAATAATAAAAATCTGTCAGCCCCTCTGCAAGTTACTAACAATTTCTAGTTATTGAAAACGCATAATTCATTTTATAAAGGTATTATTCATAAAGACACGGAAGCATCATTACAATACATGTTTGCTTCATTTAAACCTCTACAACTTCTCAACAAACAATTTATAATTCTATAATTATAACTTATAATTCATTTTATAAAAAATATTATGCATAAAGATAAGATTAAGGCCGTTTTCATCTAGACTATGCAGGTCGAGAGGGGAGAATTTCATCACGTTCGATTAGATTATAACATTCGTACAACCTGGTACTGAAACTGCGACTTGAAACAGGTGCTGTATGATATCTTGCAATCACCATATTCACGAAAATTGGAAGCCATAAACGGAACAATTTCAAATAAAATACGAATTATACTAGTGTTGCTGACCTCAATGGTGAAGTAATATATAAAATTATTCCTTAGCGTAGTCCTCTGGTAAATCTATATGTGTGAAGACTTTGGGAATTATCACGTCATCATTGGTATATAATTATTGTTGTAATTAAAAAAAAATTGAATGAAAATAAATTGTGAGTATAAAAGTATTAGAATTATTTGATTAACCCAACATTAACGTGTGACATTGATTAAGAAAATGGGTGATTTTTATCTATTGTCTCTTTATTAGATTACTTCACTTCAATAAAATGTTCTTAATACAAAGTTACATATGATTAGAGGATTACTGCAAATTATATTAATACTGATAATTGTATAATACGAGTAATACGAAAATTATATAAAATAAGGAAAATTATATGTCCAGTATTTCCTAGCAGTAGTTGTATATAATTTGTTGAAATATACGAAGTGTGTTTAGAAAATAACCGAACTTTTTAAATTACAATGCAATGGCAGCTACACACCTAACACCTTACTTAAATATTAACCTCCTCGGGTCCACCCCTAAATTGATTATAAAATCTTTATAGTAAATGAGACAACTTATTATTTTGGGTCCAAGTAACACCCTCGAGTAGGATTTTTTATTTTTTTGTTGTCAATTTTTGGAAAAACTAAAGTATTACTAATTATACTTTGGGCCTTAAGCACAACAAAAAAAATCATATTGAACTTATATTTTATTGGTGAAATTGCGCAAAACAGTTTTGGTCAACGCTGCAGTATAAAAAACCCTTACAAAATGAGCACTTGGCAAAACTGAGTTTCTTGCAGCCCGGATAGCGACATTTAGATCGTGATTTTTGTTGATGTTTCATGAACTGAGGAAGATGTTTGTTCTTTTTCTTTCGAATCCTTTTCTCGGGAATTGCCTCTACCTTTCTGCGCTTTCTACTGGTCTGTACTGTTTCCTCATCCTCACTGTCACTCGAATCTGAATTTTGCGGGTTTGAAGCAAGTCCTGACGACAAAAGTGCTCTCGCAATTGAAAATTTAAAATCAAGGTAATCCAGTTTTTCTTTTTTTTTTGAACATTTACACCTTCAGCATCTTCTCGATATTCTAGCCACTAAAGTCTACAAAATGGTAAATTGCATGAATGGTCCATTTCTTAGTACGACTTTTCATTCGGTAGTTTGAAATAACTCGATCAAGCAAATCAATGCCTCCCATGTTTTCATTGTACGATTTTACAAGAGATGGATGATTTATTTCAATATATTTGTTGTCAGCTTTTGACAAGCGCTTGCACAATCCCTCAGGTTCAGTTCCAAATTCCGAAGACCCAATATGAACTAGCTTGGAGTCGTACCATTTAACCAAAGCTATTTTATTATCCTCAGTAACAAGCATATCTTGGGAACCACGGCCAGATATTTTCATTTGATTATCTGTTCTGAAACTCACCACTTTTGGGATTCGATTTTTCATGAGAGTGCCAGTGAATGTAATTCCTCGAGCGAGAAGCGTTTCTATTAATGGTATTGTCGTAAAAAATCTATCAGTAAAGACGGATACTCCACCTGGCAAAGTAACCGCAAGTCTGAGAACCACCCTTCCTTCAACATCTAATTTTTCGGGAGTAGGTACCAAGCAGGATTCCGTTGTTTTCCCCTTTTCTTCATACATGAGGAAAGTCCAATGGAATTCCTTTTGCCGTCGTTATCACAAAATTCTTGAGACCAACAGGATGTGGTTTTCCACGAACATATTGTTTCATTCTTACCTTACCATGAAAGGGGATCATTTGTTCATCCACTGATATTTCATTTGTCCTTTCATTCTGTAGACACGCTTTTTGAATTCGGTCTAACATTTGTCTTATTTTCCAAAATCTATCATTTTACCGGGCTTCTTTCGATACAGAATTGTCGTCTAATATTTTTAAACGAGTTCGAAGCGCAAAAAACTGATTTCTGGAAATGGTTTCACAAATAATTCGTACTCTGGTATCCATTTGCCAGTACATCCCGATTCGTGGTAGATTGTAGATGCCATTTAACATGCATGTAAAGAAAACTTTCAGCTTTGCCGCAAAAGTATCTAAAGACTTTCCGGTTTTATTTACTTCGTTCATGTTGGTCACAAGGGCCATGAAGTCAAATAAATCATCTTCGAGATATCTGGTGAAATAACTTATTGGATCCGAAAACCGTTGGTAAATGTTTCACAGCAATTCTAGGTACAATAGCACTTCGCTTCCATTTCCTTTTCTTTCCCTTTGGTAGCAAGTGAACCAAATGCTGTTCGTCATCTGAAGAAGAGACTGTACCTCCAAATTGCCTCTCCTCTGCTTCATTTTCTTCGCCACTTTCTGTGGTAATGTTACCGTCATCATCAGTTACAGCCGTTTGCTATAACACATCTTCCTTCATTTTACCAATTTCGTCTTCATTTTCACTGTCATCATCAGATAGTATATCACCATCAAGATCAGAGTTATCGAAGTTCCAGTTATCAACGATCTCTTGGAGTTCTTTCTCAGAGAGAGCTAAAAAAACGGAAGATAGACAATTGTATTGGATATTTGGTAAGGCCCGAAGTATCACCAAAGATACTTCGAGTAGATGGGCCAATAGGTTTTGTAAACTTTTAGATACTCTAGCTTTAAAGGCACTAGAACCAACAACTATCCTTCACTCAATGAGACGCTAGTGCAAAATATATAATTAGTCATTACTTACCTTTTTTATCACGTCTCGAACTGGACGCACTAACTGCATAAACAGTGCTCGATTTTTAATAACCAGACACTCTTGAACACGTGCGATTCGATTGTGAATTTTTGTGCGGAACCACCTCACGCATATCATATATGATACCGCTGGAAACATAGTCAAATTCCGATTGGAAATAGTAAAAAAAAAAAATGTCGAACCGTAGTATCGTATATGATACTCAGGGTCCGAGGAGGTTAACTGAAAAAAATGAAATTTCAGTCAATGCTTTACTAAATGTACAAATGAGCTAAATAAAAAAAAAATCTTATTCATAATAATTTGATTGCCATAATATACAGGGTGCTTCAGATGAAACCATCCAAATCGCCATTTCCATCCACCTCCAGATTGCAGTCATTTTTCTGTAGAAATTTGCGTAAAATGCGTAAATTTATAATCACTTTAGAAGGTGACAGCTGTCACTATCACACACAAACAATTTCAATTCAATTTTAAACAATTTCATATATCTAATAAATATGCCAAGAATGATTTTACAAACATAAGTTTAAATTGGGAATTGGTTGTATCAATTCAATGACATACAAATATCGTTGATTTTTTATAAATCTTGAAACTTCAGCTGAGACGTGACAATAGATAGTTATTACAGATACCTGTACTAAATTTCGGCTTAGTTGTCTGATTTACTTTTCCTTTTTTACCCTAAATAAGCGCTATCTGGTCGTCGGAAATACGACTTAGGTGGTTTAATCTGAAACACCCTGTACATCAATATTTTCTACTTATGTAAGAAAATCACACATTAGGCTAAAAAAAGTGCACATGTTTGTAATAGGCCCAAATATTCGCCCAGTATAATACGCATTTACGCAATAAAGTGACTCATATTTAAAAAATCATGAATACAACATAATTATTAAATTAATTCATTTACAAATAATCCCAGGGTGAAATGTGATAAATAGCCATCGCATGTCGCGCCAGAGCGTCGCCAAATATCTCATGAGCCGAGGCCAGCATATGCACGGTTTTGGAAGATTCCATGTCGTGGTGTCACATAAACAATTAGGGTATCAGCGCCCCTTAGAAACGAACAAGCGCCAGGCACGTAAAAATCACCTCGAATGGCAACTCTTTAAGTTAAGTGTAAAACTCTGCGCTAAAAACGCATTAATACCACACGCACACTCAAGATTAATAATCACCATAATAACTAAGGGATGGGGGCCATTATTTAGCAGTATATATGTGAGGGGAGTGGAGATTTGAAGCTGGAAAAAACCTATTTAAGCACAAGCCACACACGAGCGAGATGAGTGAGTAAGAAAGTTGCGTCGGCCACGGGCAACGCACACGACATTCGCGGTTATGAGTATATAAATTCACGTCGGGTTATAATTAAATTAACGATTGCATATAACGTTGTAAAAAAAAACGCGAAGTAGAATAAAAGTTTGAATAAATCGAAAAACGTACAATTCTAGGTACAAAGTAATTTATTTTTTATTATTAACGATAATATAAAGTTGTTAAACCAACCCTAAGTTACCTATAAATAACAAACACCGATTACCTATTCCTGTCAGTAAACAAAGGCGGCTCGTACGCTATTCGTGTTTACGAATCACTAGAGGAAGCAATAACAGGTGTAATTGACGCCCACCCGCGCACTTCGTTCACACACCTGTTATTGTGAAATCAAATTCCCGCACTAGATTCAAATTGACGGAAAATAGTGTATTTAACCAACCACAAGTTACCTAGAAAAGCCAAACACCGATTACCTATTCCTATCAGTAAACAAAGGCGGCTCGAACGCTATTCGTGTTTACGAATCACTAGAGAAAGCAATAACAGGTGTAATTGACGCCCACCCGCGCACTTCGTTCACACACCTGTTATTGTGGAATCACCCCTCCACTAGAATCAAATCGTCGTCAGCATCATAACATTTAAACATATAAACTCATCATACATCGCGCCCGCGATCGCAAATTAACGTGGCTGTATTCACCATAACTATAACAACTAACAACTAACAATCAAGGCATTCAGTGTTACCCTCCGACATATATCATCATATTCAAATCAAAATAATTCATAAAAATGATGGCTTCTTCATTTTAAATAATAAATGAGCACATAACGTGCATATTATTGGGCAGAGTGATTTATAATTGTATAAATAAATAAGTTGGATTAAATCATAATAATTTAAAAACATAATGTATAAAAATACGGGTTTCTTTATTTCAAATCATAAAAAAGCACATAGCGTACCTATTCTTGGGCAGAGTAATTTAGAATCGAACAGATAAAATAGGCTGGATTAAATCTCAATAATTTTAAGACATAATGACAATTTATGGTTAAATATCGTAAACAAGAAATAAGTGGAATTATTAAAACCCCGTATAAACAAAGAGAATGATAAACGAGAGAATGAAGCTTAGTATAATCACAAGAGAAGTTATTAATAATCTCCAATGTTCCTAATAATAATATATTATAACATTACATAAACATTTCCGATTGAGGTAGCAGAACTGTTATTTGACAAAACTTGTAACATGTCTGTCGGTGATGACTACTTGTGACATTGGTGCTTGCTGTGGTCGTGGGTAGAATTACTAATTTACCTCAATCAACGTAAACAATGGGGCTCCAATAATTACATTATTGTGTGGACACCGACACAACCATGAAATTCGAGAAGATCGCGAGATACCTTTAGTAATCATTCATGAATTATTGGGGATATTTCAACATCTTTAAATAGTTCTATTTTTGATCATATCACTTTCCCGTAGTTAAATGGAGTGAAAGAGCATGGTAATAAATGGTTTAGAGAAGGACGTGCATGTATAACAAACTCTCGTAAATAAACTTCGTAGTATAACCATTTTCAAACTATCAATTGAATAAATAAAAGAATTTACACATTCATTATAAGGTTAACGAAATATATAAAATAAATCAATTCATGTCATAATCGTCAACCTGCGTTTTATTTTCCTGTATGTTACAATAATATAAATTAATTTACATCATCATCAACCTGTGTTTTATTTCCCTGTATCTTACAATTTCAGCGTGTCTATTATTAAATAAACAAAACAAATCCTTAAATTGGTGCTTTCTTGTATTAATCCATTATTAGTGTACGTTAATTAACACATTACCAATAGCAAAGAACCTTGAGAGTAATCACGGTAGTTAAATTAAACGTCACGACGTGTAAGTACTAAATACGATCACAAATCGCGAGCCAAAAATAATTAAACCATTATATAATAAATCACGAGCCAAAAATAATTAAAACATTATATAATAAATCATGAGCCAAAATAATCAAGAAATTATATAATAATTTCACGATAAAAACGACGAATAATAAAATAAATATAATAAAATAATATCGGGGCGTTACATGTTTTAATAAAAAAAATTTTTTTATTCAAGAAGGATGTTTAAGAAAGTTCAAAAAAATAGCCTATTCATAGTAAGCACAAAATTTATTCGACTAGCGGTCCTGTTGAGCTTCTTATATTGCAAATCCAAGATAACTTTTTTCTCACCACTATACAGGGTGATTTATGTTAGGTGTATGGACTGCTTCTGTATTATACAGGGTATTTTATAGTAGGTTGGCAGTACTGAATTATTCATAATCTTCTAATCTCTCCAAAAACATGCCGTTTTCAGATCTCCTTTAGTTTTCCAGTTATTACTTTTTGAGGTCAACATGTTTAAGTATTTGTGGCGATTCTGATAATTTGTCTCACTTTTTTTTTTAAATCTTAATAGAGTCGTTCAGTTTGAATTTTTACAAGGTCAAACAGTCAACAGTACGAAGGCGTTTTAAAATGGTTACGCTACAAAAATTCGCCAAAAATGACCACAGTTATGGCGAGACAACACTTGGTTGCTTCACCGTGATGAATTTTTATCGTGACAATTCGCAAGTTTTATGCCAAAAACAAGAAACTACTGTTTTCTCTCAGCATCCCTACTCCCCAGACCTTGCTCCCTGGGTTTTTTGCTGTATCGACAATTAAAATCAGTGCTTAATGGACGCTGTTTAAGAAAAATTTGTCACTGTCATTGGGCAGCATTACACAACATGCTTTCCAGCACTGCATGGAGAAGTGGAAACACTGCTGGACCATGTGTGTGAATAGGGGAGGGGAGTACTTTGAAGGTGACAATAAAGACTAAGCTATATATGGAACAATACACATTTAAAAAAAAGTTCTGTTATTTTCTGAACAAACCTCGTATGTGGCGTATGTTGCGTATACAGAAATTCCTTTTGGAGGGGGCAAACGCAATACAGACAAACAAGATAATCAGGGATTGTTAAACAGTAATTTATCAGTTCTAAATAAAAACTGTCCTTTGGTAGAAATATTCTATTAAAGAAAAACAGAATAAATAATACAAAATATAAAATATGTATTATAAAATATTTATACAACAAAATCCAGTTTTCTTTTCTTCTGAGCTAACTCCTCTAAAACTCCACCTGCTGTTACTTCCAGTGTGGGATGAATATACAAAAGACTTGAGCCATTTAATCTATTTTAGCTTACAGTGACTCTTAAATAAGTTTTTTAAAGTTTTTAACCAGAAAATATTCTCTCTGACGTCAAGGTACTTCAGGTAAGGTATAAACTATTTTTATTAACTTATGAACACTTGGAAATATTACCGGGTCACATAGTGATAGTGTATCAATGACATAATTTGGAAATTGTACAGATGACTTGCCTCAAAATATCCTATACCACGGTATAAATTCACCATTTACGATCGATTTGGAAACGTTCTCTAAATCGAAGAAATTGATTAGATTTTCTAATTTTGCTAACTGCTCTTCGATATTCTTTAATTTATTAGGGGATGGAATTAAACAGTCGAAAGCTAGCATAGTATCTTTGTGATTTATAAATCGATCGCCCAATTGTACAATAATGATATCCAATGGAGGAATAAATATTGATAATATGTGGCATTCCTTTACATATATTATTTGAAAATTCGCTTTTTGTTTCTGTTTATGAGTTGTCTTCTCATTTTAGGTTCAAGATCAAACATATTTTTCACAATTTTACTTGCTTCTGAATAGATCTTTTTGAATTCAGTATCAGCACTGGTTCGCATTTTTCTAATTTGTCTATTCTATATTTAGCAAGAACAACGGCTTCATCAAATCAATATTAACTGTTTGAAGTAATTTTGATACGGACATTGTATACGCAAAAACAGATTCCATAAAATAAATGATACTAAATTCTGAGAAATCCAATACGTTCATCAAGTTCTTAGCACCACTAGATGTGTCTCGATCGTTCCAATCTTCAATTTTCTCCAAGGCAATTATTGAATATTGACGTTGCACCCATCTAGTTGGTCACAATTGTTTTAAGTGATCAAGTTTATATTTTGACCACAGGTAATTCTTTAACGTAGTGAAGAAGTTTTTTGTATTTTGTATAACTCCCACAAAGTTTCTGATAGGCTGTATTACACTTATATCGGAAAGGGCCCGATTCAAGCTGTGTGAAGCGCAGTGTACATATAATACAGATGCATTTTTATTATAGCTTGAACACCATTAAAATCTTGATTTTGGGGGGGGGGCAATTGCGCATTTTTTCCACCAAAAATTGTACGCCACTGCATGTATATATATAATATATATTTATTATAATTGCTGGCTGTATAATACGTGTAGATAGATAGATTGATCATGCAAAAAAAGTTTTAAAAAAAGGAATATTTTTTAGGCACTAAATCTTAAAGCAAAACCTTAATATAAAGGAATATTTCTAGAACATTAATAAACAAAAAAAGTAAAATAAAGTAACAAAAGATTTTTGTAGTTCTATTGCCTTAACCAAACTATATTATTCAATAAATGATATCTGCGAAGGTCCTCCTCTTTTGACATATGCCGCCGGTGATACATAGGTCATATATCACCATACATACAGATTCAGAGGCAAGATTAATATATCTTGCATTTAAAAGCCCAATATCAATCCACAGCCACACACATCACACGCCTCGCAACCATTACCTGAACTAACATCGAACCTCTAAAATATCTGTTGATTGTCTGTAAGTAAATATTATGAATTCATCTAATGTTACTGTTAAATAATAATTAAACAAAAATAATTAAATAAACTACACGCGGTTTACTTTATTCCCTAGGGAAACTATATATTTTATTCCCTCCGGGATTATTAACCGGGTGTCGGTTTATTCCAGTTCGGGAGAAAATGTAATTAATTTATCGTTGTTTTTATCGTGAAATTATTATATAATTTCTCGAAGATTTTGGCTCGTGATTTTTAATCGTATTAATACATATACGTTGTGACGTTTTATTACTTACCGTGATTACTCGCAAAGTTCGTTGTATTGGTAATGTGTTGGTTAGTAAACGCTAGCAATGGATTAATACAAGAAAACACAAATTTATGGATTTGTGTAATTAATTATTTATTCAATTGTAAAAATATGCGTTCTGACAACTGATATACTGATTTTTTAAACATTGAATGTTTTTATCACTTGAACCTAAAATACGAAATTTCGCAAAAAATCTAAAGTGTTAAATATGCATCGATATCTTTAATATTGATACCCAATATAGTGCCAACTTGTTCAATTTCTATGATTCTCAATGATTGTACCCAATATAGTGTGAGGTTCGTGATTATTTATTACTTAAGCTAACTTTGGCAATTATTGTGTAAAGTACGTGTTTCGTTCGGACTATTACTATTTGTGCCAGAGAAAAACAATGAATGCTTTGACCTTTTATGATTGTTATCGTGGATATAACAGTGTTGTATTGTACGATCCCGGAGACGCTATGTGATACGTTTGCACGCTCGGAGTGATTACGGAACTGAGAGTGATTTGATTTTATATTCGTGGGATATAAGATTTATTTCCAAGGCGCGGATTTCTAGGTATTATGCTACACATCAGTTTTAATAGCAGACCAAAATGACCTTGTATCTATACGAACTTCAGCAAATAAAGTAACGTGACCATTTTTTTGTGTGCTTTTATGCATATTTTCAGTTTTTAAGCTTATAATTGCTTTATTGCATTTTTGTGCATATTTCCTTATTTTTTGTGCTTATTTGCTTATTTCTCAATTTTATGACATATTATTTATTTTAGCTACGAATATATTTTGTTGCACATTATTGTAATGAGAATTCAGTATTAATATTACTCCGTTACGTCTAGAGTGCTTGGTTATCACAAAATCATCAAGAAAGCGGGCGGGCGCGGTACGTGATATTTGGTAAACAAAGCTTGATTATTTCGGGGATAACGATATTTTTACGTGCACAGAACGCATCTGGGGCAAGTGTGCTATCAATTCAGTCAAATTTATCTCAATCTTCAGTGCGTTGTGCTTGTGCCTTGTGTGTATTACGTGTTTATAAGTTTTCTTGTATAAAATGCCGAAAGTAAAACCTTCCGTCGATGAATGGATACGTGGACATTCTGAATTAAAATATGAGAACGGCAAATTAATTTGCAGGGCTTGTATTAAACCGGTAAGTTTTATTTTGTGTTGCTATTGGCCTAGGTACAAGCAAGTATTATGTTGTAGATTAACTGCGAGAAAAAATTAACATAACACAACATATCAAAACAACAGTTAATCTGGAAAATTAAAAAAAAAACACAAATCTGCAAGCAGTACCCTGAGTACCCAGCAAACTATTTCCGAGTCTTTTGCGAGTCTTTCTACACAGAATGAAAAGGAATTTTACTTTGATTTATGCAATACGATGGTACCTTCTAACATTCCGTTAAATAAACTAGATAATAGTATGTTTAAATCTTTTGTACAAAAATACACCGGTAGACATATTCCTGCCGAATCAACCATTCGCAAAAACTATGCCGAGCAAGTATATAAACACACTATTGAGGAAATAAAAAAGATAATTGGCAGCAATTACATATGGTTCTGTGTAGATGAAAGTACTGATTCATGTGGTCGGTACATCACCCATTTAATGATTGGAATATTAAACGAAGACTCCACCAATGCATTTTTAATTAGTACCGAGCAGTTAGAAAAAACAAATGGCAATACCGTTGCCAACTTCGTTCACGATGGATTAACACTTTTTTTTGTCAAACCCCGTACCAAATGATAAATTATTATTGATGCTTTCTGATGCCGCTGCATATATGTTGAAGGCATATTCTAATTTAAAAGTATTTTATGCGCAATTAATATATTGCACGTGTTTGGCAAATGTTTTTAATCGAGTTGCTGAAACGATTAGACTGCAATTTCCCCTGGTCAATGATTTGATAAAAACTGGGAAGAAAATTTTCCTAAAAGCTCCACTGAGGGTTGAAATTTTTAGGGAAATAATGCCAAATGTACCTCTTTCTCCGGCACTGATTATAACTAGATGGGGTACGTGACTAGATGATGCCAGCTATTATGCCCACCATTTCGATTCATTTGGCATCCAGAATTTGGCATTCCTAAAAACCAACTACAGTTTCGTAAGCAAAGCGATTGATAAACTCCATGCAAACGACACAACTTTGGTAGATGCGATTCAAATAGTTGAAGATTATAAGAACGACGTCTTAAACGTACGGGGATCTATATGAGAGATTATTAAAAAAACAATGTGTTGCAGTTTTGTAAAAAAATTAAGGGTTTGGCGAGTTACAAAAAATATCAATAGTTTTAAAAAGAGATTTTGTGGAAGATTTGCTGATAAATATTACAATTGTTCCCTAATTTAAATATGCACCGATTACAAGTGTGGATGTGGAGAGAAGCTTTTCACACTTAAAAAATGATTTTCCGTTGAAAATTTAGAAAAAAAAATTTAAAAATGAGCAGTAATCATTATTTGTTATTAATTATTATTGTTATTAATATTAATTACCAAAACCTGTGTTATTAAAATATTACTTTTATCTACCTATAGTACGTTGTTAATAAAATTATGTTTTTTTTGTTTATCTGTATTTTCATAAAAAATAAAATATGCCTTTTCATGCTTTTTCTGCGTTTTTGTGCTTATTCTAATCTTTTATATGCTTATTTTCTAAGATATTTATGCATTTTTAAGTGCTTATTTTTTAATTTTTTATATTTATAAATCTGCGCTTTGTATTATTTCCGTCTGAATCTGATGTCCGGAAAGAATCCACAATATAGACATTTGGGAACTACGCTACAGTGTACGTCAACGACATCTAGTATTGTTTACTCTAATTAATTCGTAAACATAAAGGCGAACCTCTGCGATCCTTTGTTTACTGATGGAAATGGGTAATTGGTTGTTTGGTAATTGGTGGTAATTTGTGGTTTATAGAATGCACTATTTCCTGTCAATTTGCATCTACTGTATGAAGCGATTTGACAACAGATATTTTTGGTGCTGCGATGTAGTATGGGTCAACAATACCCGAGAGTGTTTATTCTAATTAGTTTACTGATGAAAATAGGTAATTGGTTATGGGTGATTTGTGGAAATTGTGGTTTATTAAATACACTATTTTCGTTCAATTTCTGTTGTTATCTGAGTTTTGTTTCCTCTAATTAATTCGTAAACATAAAGGCGAACCTCTACGAACCTTTGTCTACTGATGGAAATAGGTAATTGGTTATTTGGTAATTGATGGTAATTTGTAGGTTGATGGATAAAATTAACACTCCCGTTAATTTATAATGAAACTGACTTATTAAAACTGTATTATATTAGATTGTATGAATCGGTGGTTAATACGTGGTGAAACATCTTTAAATTAGTATAAATAAAGCACTTGGTTAAGTTTAATTTTTTTTAATAGAAATACTCTACAATTGTCTCACGACCATTATCACGAGAAAAATTAAACGCAAATGCAAATTCATGAAAGGCGCTATATATAATCTAAATACTAGTGTAACGTAATGTTATACTAGTATTTAGTTTATATATAGCGTCTTTCATTGATTTGATTTGGTCGTGAGACCGAAGCAATTTTAGAGTTTTTCTATTATAAATTTGTGAAACTTAACCAAGTGCTTTATCTATACTAACTTTATTATATTATATTAGCTTCAGTATCATTGGTACTTAGAATTGTGTGTGTTTCTGATATACAAATTTCTCTTATCTCTTATAGTTAGCGGTCTTCTAGCGAAATATTTAAAGTGTTTGTGAAACGGTCGATATAAACTTTGTAAAAAAAACTGACGTGAACGTTTTCATTCGTAGACCGACTTAATTTCACTGCACTGATCATGGTCTGTCTTGGCTTTCATATATATATGCTTCTGAATTTTCCTGATTCATCTGCCCTCGTCTAGCTACCGCTAACTTCTCGCCACCCTCCCATGGTGCCAGGGTGGAAAATTACCTAAGTGTGTGGTGTTTTTTGTTCGCATTTAAAATGCATCCGCTCTCGCCTACGTACTACTGGTGTTGTGCACATAATCCGTTTAAGCGCGTCTGGTGACTGCATTTCTATCCAATTTTAGGGGAAAAAATTGAGAGTAATCAATGAAATTTGGCTGTAATAATTGAAACTTTGATAGTAATTATTGAAATTTTGATCAAATGAATGTTGATATGAAATCACATTGTGAAATCTGTTTTAAATTGTCTGAAGTAAAGTTAATTTAAAAATACTTAATTATTAATAATAAATTGTAACTGTAAAATCTGTAAAATTTTATCTGTAAAAACTGTAAAATATTTGTAAAAAATATTTAAATTTTGACACTAATAATAGAAATTTATGGCAAAATAATTGATATTTTGACAGCAATCATTGATATTTTAATAGAATAATTGAAATTTTGACAGATGTGATACAAATCAAGAAATTATTGAAATTTTTATAGGACTGGTATGACACACCGGTATCAGTGATTTTTCTCGGTAATTTGACGTTTTAGAGGGTCAGGTAAAAAAATATCACATAAGCCTATCTGAAGAATATAGTAAGGTAGTTTAGATTTGCGTAAATTACTGGACATAGTGTCGATTCTTGGAAATTACCGGAAGTAGCCGTAACTGTATTCAGCATTCAAATATTTTTGTAAATACATACTAAATTTTTTCTCTTGTTTCTCTTAAAGTGACCGTTTTCTCCTAAAATCGGCCACTTTCACAATATTCGGACAAAAAGTATGGTATTTACAAAAATATTTGAAAGCTGTTAGTTACGCCTACTTCCGGTAGTTTGCAATAATCGGAACTATCACCATTAAATTCATTAGGTAGGCTTATGTCATCTTATTTTTTTCCCTGAACCTCTATGAAACATTAATTTTTATTTCGTTAAGCATGTCATTTACAAAAAAAAAAACTTTTATGCACTGATATATAATAATCAGGCCATTATTGCCAGACTCATCTGAAGATAAACATCTGTTTATAGCCCGTTGGGCCTGTTTACCGCCCTAGGGCCATAGAAGAAACAATTGTTCAACGTCTATTGTTAAATCAAATAAACGTTAGAATTTGTAAAAGAAGCTGCAGCCAATTTTTTTGGAATATTTATATTTAGAATGCAGTTAGTACAATTATTCATGTTTACATTAGGTAGATTACATGTAGTTAAACGAGAACTATTTGAATTTATTACATGAGTTGTAATTTTGCAGCATATTTAGGTTATAAACATCTATAGCCTTTTCCTTATATTAAAACCCGAATAAGACTTCGGGCCATACAAGCCTCTTTACATCCTAGATGCATAAATAACTATTATATGCTATTATTCGACTGGCGCTATTACTATTATTATTTACTGTCCCAAAATATGAACTTTTTATGATGATTAATAGGCCAGAATTGCATACATTTTGGACTAGTACATAACGATAAAGTAAAACGGAAGCATGTCTTTCAAGCCTTATATTTTGTCTCAAAAATAGGTAGTTTGGAAGATAAGTTGGATTTTCTGAAAAATGAACACAGATCTGAAGATACTAAAAGATGTAAAATGAGACGCTGAATACGACTAAGTTAATAAAATATAGGGTATGCCATTTTAAGAAATCAAGTTATCGCCCCTCAAAGTTTACCAAAATTAATGTGTCACATCAAGCTGATGCCACAATCGAAATAGACGGTCTTGCCGCCAAAAGATACCTCAAGCCGTTGTTTAAACACTGGCAAAGTCCCAACCTTATATACCAAAGATCAAGTGTCCAACTTGAATAAGTGCCTACAAACATATAAAAAAAAAACTTCTGAACGGATAAACCGAATTTAAACAACTAAACGGATTTATAAAGCCTAAACAGGGGCAAAATCAAATATGCAAAGTTATATATGGTGTTCGATTTAAAAAAAAACACAACATTGATACTTTCAGGGCTTCTGGAACACCCTGTATAGTATGAATTTAATAATAAAAAGTAACTATAATAGACCCCTATATATCCCAAAACTGAAACATTTTGAAAGTCATGTATTTTGGACACAATAATTCCGTGCCGTATAGCGCGAATAACTCTGTATATTGTTTCAGTTTTAATTTCATAAGTATTCTCAAAATGCTAAAGGCAGTCAACATAAAGCTTTGTAGCTAATGCGTACATAATAGAACTTATGGATTCGCCCTATTTACAGTCCTCGCTTGCCAGCTCGCTCGGACCCTAAACTTAGGGCTCATCCATAAAGTCCTAAATTATGTACTTATTACATAAATAGCTATTCTTACAAAAGTTGTTTCGTTTTGAAATACCTATAAGTATAAAAGTATAAAAACGAAAGCAATAAATTTACAGGTGTCACTATCAGTGAAACATTAAGAGGCCAAATTATTCATGAACGGGTTAACATAATTACAATCGGAGAACTGATATAGAAAGTTTAGACATTTATCTACAATTAGACAAAGTAGTTTTAAGAAATAAATCAAAGGTGACTTATTTCTGATCCCCTAATCGGATTTATGTGCAGACATGAATACCCATTATAATTCATGATATTGGAACAAAACAAAGGAGGTGGTTCGCAACAACATTAGCTCCAAATACCCTGAGGGAATTTCCATTATATGTACCCTGTCTTAATTAAAGAAACACAGAAGAAAATTTCACAAATCGGCTAAACATGCCATTATTTTAATCAACATAATAAATCGCCATTTTATTATTTCTTAAAACTACTCAGCTTAATTGTAGATAAACGTCTAAACTTTCTAAATCAGGTCTCCGATTATAAATATGTTGATCCGTTCATGAATTATCTTGGCTGTCGTTTACATGCAATTCCCTATACAGCGTTTGGGTAAAGAAGCCTCTTAAGTGACGTTTGGTTTGGCGTCCGTCGCCAAGGTCAGCGGCTGTGACATTGAATTTCGCGTCTTGTTTTGCAAGAATTGTGATATTGAGACAACTGGAGAAAAAATTATATTCAGTGTTACCTAAACGTTTTTCTCGTCAAAATTAAAAAAAAGTTGTTATTCTCAAAATGAAAAGAATGAGTACATTATTCACAATTTTTTCGAACAGTATAGTAGTGAACATTTTTGTTAGGGATATTATCACTAACTGGCTATCGACCCACGTGGGTCCTTATGTCAAGTGATTTGTGTAAGTGTGTGTATTGAGTTAGAGCTTGTTACTCTAGAAATTCGCCCCGATCTCTGGAGCGCCGTTAATACCAAATGTTCTACCTGTACTGGGGCTCGAGCCCAGGTCTTAGTGGTTTTTATTTTTAAAAGCATTATACCATAAACTAGCGATTTATCTTATTGCCCAATAAGCAACAACAGCAAATCATATTTAAAAGTCGTTCGAAAATTGTTGCCTTGAGACTTTTGAAAATTAGAAAAATTGTATAAATTCTCGAAAAATTGAAAAAACTACAATTACATTAGGTTTTTCGAAAAAAGTCATTTTCTGTATATTAAAAAACTTTTTCTGAAATATAACATTTCGTGTCCTTTCTTTAATATGACAATTTTCAATGCTAATAAAAAATATATTTTAAGTTCAAATTGGGATTTTATTAACACTTGAGGTTATTACTTTGTGATAAATTATAAGATATAAATAAATAATGCAATTATAATTCTTTGGTATCAAGCATTATTAAAGTATAATGATTATAGTTTTGACCATATCAGCTGATCATTTATTTTTTTATGGTTAGATTACTCGAGAGCAGGTTATAATTTGGGAATATTTATTTTTAAATTTGGGAAAAATCAATTTTAAATTGCGATTTATCGATGTTAAATTGGAATTAATCAATTCAAAATTCAATATCATCACCGCTTTTAAGCTTAATCTTTCAATAGAACATAACATCTTGCTCTGCTATCTAGATTGTTCGTTCTTCTTCAAATTTATTTCGCCACAGCAATAGTATAGTAATCATCTTATTAGTTGTTAGTTATATTAAGTTCTAAACATATGTGTTAAGATAAATTATTGTAACGTTAAAGGACTGTTTATTACGAAGCTCTTTAGGAAAAGCAAGGAAATTCGTGTTTGATATATTGTCCTTAAAAATACTCGGGTCGCTATCTCGCTGGCTCTGGTCTTTGTGGAAGTATAAATCAAGTTTATTGAAACCTTATATCAACGTATTCTCGGCCGTGAAATATGTTTAAAATAAATATTTTTCATTTTAATATTATCGATGCATAAATTTGAATGCAATCAGGAGGATTTAGCGATATCCTTGCGAGAACGTAAATCAATGGCTGAATGGCTATTGCGCGGGTGCGTTTTATCCTGCATTCGATTTAAGGCATCGCCTCCATTCAGCGTCCGGCCCAATAATAATAATAATAATTTATCCGCCGGTTGAATGACTGCACCCGGAACACAATGCGGCATTGTTTAAAACAAGTTAATGTCTCTTGCGCGTGCCGGCATTGTGCGCGATCAGTATTAAATATCTATGAATATACATCCGATATCGCTTAAATCATCCGCAATTCGCATCGGCCGGTTTAATTTGCTCGGTTATTGTTTTACAGCGGAATTTGCATTTATATTAAATGGGGGCCTCGCGATAAATACCGGGTTTTATCCGGCGGCGGGACACACTTTTTCTGCACGCACGCGTTTCGGGGATTCGTTAATATTTCAAATGCGGTCCGGGAAGAAATTACTGGGCGCACACGAGTCTCCATTTATTATGGAGGTTTCTGAGTAATTTCGCCTGTTGGGAAATTTTTAAGAGCCGAATAACGGGACAAAGGACCTAATGTATCAAAGAGATTTAATGTGGCATCTGTTTCCCGTTCCTTAAGTCCCACACACTTTTACCTCTGCGAAAACGTGTGGCCTATCTCACGAATATTTCAAGTACTTCCCTCAATTAGCCTGCACATAAATTTCGATTATCGATACCTTTTGATACACGAAAACATCGATTAGATAAATTAAGGCATAATTTAATATATTTGGCGTGACTGCTTAGTTAGGCGAAGTGCCGGTTTCCCCCAATCGATTTTACTTTAAATTATTCGCTAGGTAGGTAAATGTTGTTCCAGGATATTTTTTCCAGTCGAATTTCTACAACAACCAATTTTTTCAGTGCACCCATTAATCCGGCAAATCATTAAGAAGGTTTCAATAATCACCCGATCAATCATTATTATTGAAGTAAAATCTGACTATGCAAGTTCGATAATTGCTCCCTCCGAATTGCATTGGTTTGAAACTAATTTAGGGGTTCGCCAGGCCTCGTATATCACCGAGCTAACTGCGCCCGTCAGCATTGATATGAATTGATCGTACTTTTATCAATATTTTTCCACATTACCCGCCGCCGAAGCGGTTAATATAAAATTTATATACGCGAAAATATTAGTGTTATACCGCAATATTGTATGTTTTAAAAATATCGCCGTGTTATTCTTGGGCCCCGGCCGAGGCGCTCCGAAATTTATTCATTCTATCCCGGCTGACTTATTCTATTGACAAGATCGTGTTCGTGTAAAACGGGAGGTTCATTCCGCCAAGGCATTTTGAATTTTCATACTTAATTTCCATTCCCGGGCGAAAATCAGGAGCAAAAGTCCGCGAGGATTTTTACAAATTATGCAAACACCGGTAATAATATAAATATAGATTGGAAAATAAATCACAGTCTAATATATGTGCCCTGACTGCGAGGCGTGTATTATTGAAAGCTCCTTCGTACGCCGTCCATTCCAGTAGTATCGTCGGAGCTTTGAAAAATTCAATAGCGCCCGCTAATAATACTCCCAGTTCGCGTGACTCTCTATAATGAAAATCGACAGATTTTTAACTATAATTGTGTAATGGTAGGGAAAGAAACATTCACTTTCTCAGATTCATATATTTATTAATACATGCCAGCAGTACATAACTCTTTATGGCCGGTCATACTGGATAGCGTCTCGCCTGGCCATTCTTATGTTAAATTTAGTTTTACGGCGACTAAACATTTCGTACTTATCGTTACATTTATTAAGTATAACGACTACTTACCCAATAAAGATATGCATTTAGTTCTGACCACTTACGTATAAATTCTACGTATAAATTTATAACAGGTAAGGCTGCCTACTGCCTACACTTTTATATTGCAAATAATCATCTGTTTCAAATGATACGCAAAATTTTCTGTTTTTACTGCAAACATTTCAATAATTACAGTCAGAATTTGAATGATTACCGTCAAAGTTTTTATTTTCAACACTGTCGAAGTTTTCAGAATTTACTGTCAAAACTTATAACAATAATTACAGTCAAATGAATGATTGCTGTTAAAATTTCAATCATTACAGTCAGAATTAGAATGGTTACTGTCAAAATTGAAAACTGTCAAAGCTAATTAAAGTAAAGATTACCGCACAATTTTCTTCTTAGGTAACATCATCTAGATTGAACCTAATTATTCGTAGTCGGTATTTGGGTCAAATTATGCAACCTGAATCGTAGGTCTATCGCCTATTCATTCAAAGCTGATCTTTCTAGGGTTTTAAAAATGGGAATATGATGTACATTTTTCCAAAGAAGATTTTGATAAAATCGACAGTTTGTTAACGGATATAGCCAATCTACTGATTCTTTTCTAATGTGTTATTTTTAGAATGAATTTATTTTTACTTCTAATTCTCACGAGAAATGAAAATTAAAGTTTGGCCTGATATTTTGTCAAGAAGCCTCAACATCATTATTCCCGAACGACTTTTAAATGCCACGACTATTGTTGCTAATTGGCCAATAAGATAATTAATTAAACGTGATTGTCCGTTTGTAAAGATCACTTTATTTGGAAGAACAATTCTAAAATAAAATGTCGATCTTTACATAAAAAGTATCAAATGTATATGCAAAACTGTATAGATGAGAAAGAAAAATCCAAAAACATTTTTTTTTATACTTTATTCAGCTCCACACATACAGGGTGGCCCACCTATACTTGCTCGGACCATTGCTGCTAGACTAATAAAAATTGAGGAAAAAATCTGACTGGAAGTTATTGGACACTTGATGTTCTACTTTTTAAAATTATTTTCGAGTGTACAGAGTGTACCATAAATCCGGGACACAAAATTTGGTCTCTTTATTAAATGGATCAGCCTGAGTATTATTTAATTTCGCGTTGAACTGGAAATGATAGAAGGTTGAAAGTATTTCACCTGAGGAGAATGGAATCGGCCCTGTTTGGATATATATTTTTTAAATTTTTGTTTTATCGCGAATCCCATACACTTTTAATGGTTCATTAGCGTGGGACACTCTGTATATACAGTATTTTAAACATTTCCATGCAATTTGGGCTCGATATGAGTAAGAAAATTGGTTGAAAATTGAGACTTTCTCCCGAAACAAAAAATTGAAGACAACATGTATTACTTCAGCATCTGTATACGAAAATTCCAGGGTATTTTCCAATTTTTACAGTTTTTAAGATATTGAAGAATTTTTGATAATTCTAGAAAGTTTGGGTTCGGTTGAAGACGGAAATTTGCATAAAATTGTGTATTCTTGATAAGAAGTTAAAATACAAAGGAATTCAAAGTTTGGATAAAAATTGAGGATAAGCAAAGGATGGAGTATATTTTATTATTAAATATTTTGATATATTAAATCATTTTTAATAATGTAATAAAATATGAGCTCAAAAAAACCACGAAAATTACAATAAAATTAAAATGTTTGATAAGATTCCAAATACACAGAGATTTCGCCCATCGTATTCTAAATAAACTACACGTACACGGGGTATATTCTGTTTTCATAATTTCTAATATATTAAAGTACTCTAAACATTCGCAAAAAAATTAAGTTCAATGTGAGTATGAGTCTCATATTTGGGGATACAAATTTAGTGAAATCAAAAAAAGAAATTTCTATTTAAAAAAAAATCCTATCACGTCATACGCGAAAGGCTAGTGACGTCATACTTGTTTTGAAGACGCTAAAAAATGCGCAATAAAGAACAAAAATCGACCTGTCCGAAGATTTTTTTCTGGAAATTCTCATTTCTTAAATACCGAATTTATTCCAGTTAAGGCTTCCACCTTGTACATACAGAATTAATTCACTCAAGTACAGTTTATTTCAAAATCATAATAATTTTTATTGTAATACTGATAAACATAATTTAAATTTTAACAGTACTAATAGAAATTTATGGCAGAATAATTTATATTTTGATCATAACCATTGACATTTTACCAGATTGAAATTTTGGCAGGAATTATTGGAATTTTTACAGAAATTACTGAAATTTCGACCTAATAATAGACATTTATAACAGAACGATTGATATTTTGAAATTAATCGTTGACATTTTAACAAAAATTATTGAAATTTCGTTAGTAATCATCGGCATGTTTACATAAATAATTAATGTTTTTATGTAACCTTAGAGTATTTTGCAGTAATTGAAATTTCGATAGCAATAATAGAAAATGTTGAAGTAATAATTTAATTTTGAAACTAGTTTATTTTTACATTAATGCAATATTTATACATTTAAGCAATATTTATACATTTAATGAACTCTTGAGAAATATGAACTGAAATTGCCAGTGACAATAGGCTAAAATATACAGGGTGGCTCACCTATCCTCGCTCGGACCATTGCTGCTACACTAATGAAAATTGAGGAACAAAATCTGATTGAAAGTTATTGGACACTTGATGTGCTACTTTTTATAATGATTTTCGAGTGTACAGAGTGTACTATAAATCCGGGACCCAATCCGTGGATGTCCCACGGAAGACGTTGGTTAAAAGTTTATGGAATTCCTGGTGAAATATTATTTAATCAATTGCCGGTTTACCTTGCGGTGTTGTCCTGATGAAATAAAATTTAAAAAAAATTAACACAAACGTGTTCATCGTGATCTCTTAAAATAAAATACGTATGAATTTAATGCTTCAAAATATGTTAGTCTAGGAAATTTCAAAATAACTGACAACCACTCATTTCAGGAATAGGTGCTTTGACATTTTGTTGTTGTCGATAATTGAATGGCTAAGTGCAGAAAAGAAAGTACTGACATTTTAATCAAAATTGAAATATACATGATTTCTTATAATTTAGACAAAGCCCGAAAGTTTGGCGTAGAAAGGGAAAATATGCCGCAAGGTATCAATAAGTTTCTTGCGATCACAAAATTATGTTTAGTGCAAAAAGCAAAGATCTACAGTAGTACTTACATTATTTTGAATAATACATATACGTATTTTCTTTTGGAAAGGATACAGCAATGTGTCATTGAATCAAGAAATTATGAATTTATTCTACATACATGGCAAGTTGGACAGAATGAAAGAACCAAAATTTCAAAAATTGGAACAAAATTTTCTTGGCACTGGGCAATTAAATGGGACAAGAAATATACGAAAGCCGGTCACAGATAATGAGGAAGTACAAGAAATGATTATGGCCTACAATGTACATTGCTAAATCTGTTATGCAAAGAATTTTGATCTGAGCGTCATCTTGAGAATATAAATCTTGGCAAATTCAAATTTGTGCAACTTAAGCTTTTTAAAAATAACTGAAGATTTAGCAACCTCGAAATGTTCATGAGAATAATGTATAGATGCGTTTCGATGCACTTGGAAGAAGGCCTTATGGATTTCTTGCAATCTTCTCCCACGTAATTGTCCAATATGAAGAATATTCGAATCCAATTTTCCTAATTTCGTTTTATTCGTTGGGGTAAATGGGCATAAGTTTCATTAAATTTTCTGCAAGTTCAAAGAATAATTCTGTTGCATTATACATTGTATACATTGTGTCCCAGTGACTACCAGATGTAGCAAAATTAACATTGGTGTATTATGTAAAGATCAATTATTGCTGTGTCTGAATCTAAAAATGTGATTATCACAAATGAAACAGTAGGTAGTTGTTTAATTAAATTTACAGTACTGTTAGATTGCTGTTATGTTTAGAATTATGAATTAATATGAATTAAGAATTAATAATTTAATATGAAAATTATTTGACAGAAGTAAATTTCTGTTTGTTTTAAATATTTTGTTTTGTCCACTCCAAAGAATATATAGCCACTGACAATATTCGATCCTTATATAATTTCCCAAGTTTAATTTTGTAATGTCTGGTAGTCCTGGGTCACTGGGAAATGGTTAAATAAATTATCTCTTCAACGATGTAAGACAACGTGTGTGTCAATTAAAAAATATTGTAAATATTAATATGTAGTTATAATTAGAAATCAAAGTGGCTTGGACATTACTGAATCAATTGTCAAATGTATTTTAGTAACATATCATGATACGCCTGCTCAAGATTCTGCATTCGTGCATCTTGTGGATGGCCAATAAATTAGTTTCCCATGTGTGATAATTATTTCGTCAATTATTTAAAATATCAATTTTCCATTAAATAAACAATGTCTTATGTTTTGTTCATACATCAAATGCTACAAAATCCCCCTTAGTGTACTGTCTTAGTGCACAGTCGTACGTTTACAACTTCCCGGAGAGAAGACAACCAGATATTAAAATATTTAGATAAAAGATTGGATATAAATATGCAGCAATTTGTATCTTTAAGAAACTCTATTCTAAATTCATATCAGGTAGGTGAAGTCGAAGAGCATGAAGAATTAAGGGTATTTCAGGTCTATCGAAATATGTTTTTAGATATAAATAGTAAATTATACCACGAGTCAATAATGATAGCGTAAGCGGCGAGGGAGTAACATTCCGAGGTAATAACAGTATTATTGCGAATCGTATACTCTATTTTATCTTGGACTAAATAGGCTAGTAGAACATTTTCGAAAAATTATTTTGCGTTCTTTCGAAGACGCCATTTGTTGAAGGTTGCGTATGTTTTATTGTAAATGAAATTCGATGTTTCCGGTATCAAGGTAGATGTTGTTGCTGTAGCTAGTTGTACAATTTCTGGAGGTGTACAAGTAAAAAACTCTTCATTTTCATCTATCTAAATACAAATACACAAACAATACGCGTTTGACAGTGATACTTTTGAATTTGTGTATTTTGTTTCCATGGTATTATTTAATTTGAGAAATTTTTAATTGGAGTGCAAAAGGGAATAATGACTATTAATCCCCTCTCATTATTCCCGAAGGGAATAATATATAGCATTATACTGCAAAAAACCTCAAGTATAATACTTACATTATAAATTAGTCGTAGATAAATATTTTTTTTTAAATAATTTTAGAAACTAGTTTCTACAAAATCATTCTAAATGATTGATTTTCTTGTTCTTATGCATTTAATTATTTTATATCATTAATAATAAAAAAAGATGATTAATTAAAAATAATAAAACTAATTATTCGAATGCATACCTAATGACCTTAGAACTATTTTTTTAAGTATATTATTTAAGTAATTTTTTTAGTCATTTCTAAAAATTAAGCAAAAAAACACTATTTTGATATAGAAATAATACACTTACTATCACCCAACAATCCATCCAATTGTTGAGGGAGACACAAAATATTCTAACAATAGAATTTACGATCTTGGGCGCAAGCCTCTCGGACTGAAAATTTTACTTCCCGGCCTTGCCATTGCCTCCCGTGTATTGTTTCCGGTCCGTCCGGAGAGCAGCCTTAATGTTGGCTTCTGTACCAGCTAATTCGCATATTTTGACTCGGTAATATAGAAACTCAAGTTAATGTATCAAAGTGGAAAGCATAAAGAATTCTATGAAAACATAAATTTCATCCCTATAAACTGCACATTGCCCAGACTTTACGACCAGACAATCACATTTTTAGATCAATACTGATCACTAGCATATTGGTTATTGGCATATGGTTTATTGACAAAATTACAAATGAAAACTTGAGCAATCAGATTTTTATGGGCTGAAAATTTGTGTTTTTCGTACTGTGGACTATTTTATTGAAATAACAAATACGGTTGAGTCCAAGAATATCCACATATATTGGTTCCACTGAAAACCAACTTTAATCTGGCTTTAATGTATATTGTGTCATTAGGAAATACATTTGTTACCCATATAATATTTAATCAAGACTTAACTGTACAGGGTGGCCCAATTTGGATGTTTTTATATGGGATCTGGGTAACTAGAAAAAATAGAGAAAATCTTATGGCGGATCCTCGATCTCTTGTTTCAAGACAACCTCAGTGTTGAAAATAAAAATTGGCTATTGTATTTTGTTTTGAAGTTATGGCCAAAAATTCATTATATTTCATTTTCGATTTTTATCAATGTCATTTATTTATCATTTTAATAAGATACGAGTTGCATGTTCTTCAGGCACTTTTTTACGGTAAGTTGAATGAGTTTTACAGAATTTTGATATCTTTGTTAATAACCAAGATACAATACAAAGTTTTGTTGTTTTAAATAGAAGTCGTAGTTGCCTTTGGCCTTAATAAATAGGTTATTTTTTTCTCTTTTCGATGATGTATCACATGTGGATGTTATAATTGCATTTGCGATGAAATCTATTAAATTTCTATCAAAACGTCTTATGTTCTCTTATTGGGCGTAGTAGGCTTGTTTTGTTTAAATTGTTTTATTGTCAAGCTAACACATTTCACGTGATCTTTATATTTCGAAGTGTTTAACAATGCCGTTAGAAAATTATGAAATATTTGATATGTTAGATCGTTTATTCAAAGCAATAACAATTCACTAATTGACTTAGAAACATATTTTAATCGCTATCCGGAAAGAAACCAACCGGATAAATCAATATTTCAAAAACTAAAAGAAAATCTTATCAACCACGGATCTTTCAAGTAGCCAAGATCATGGTCTTGCAATATTGGAGATGCCGAAGAAACTGCTACTAATGTAATTTCAGCGGTGATAGTGAATCCAGACCAACGACCAAGATTTTCAACTAAGGTTGGGATTTTGCCATTGGTATAGCTTCAAAGTTGAAGATAATCTGAACTTTTACCGCTGTATGATTTAGGCGGATGAAGCACACGTGAGCTCTCCGGGAATATTCAATAGGGCAATCTGCTCACGAAATTGTCATCCAAGAGATTATTAATCAAAATATAAAAAATGGTTTGATACAAGGCACAATACTCACTATTGGTCCCACTCCAACCCCAACCACACTGTTGATGTCCGGTTTCACGAGCGGTTTGGTTTTAGTGTTTGATGAGCCCTAATTGGAAATCGAATTTGATCTTATTAAACTTATTAAGAAAATCTAAACGGACAACGTTATCATCAAATTTTAGAACACATTATTGAACATTATTTGGTCCATTTGCCTCTAATTGAACGACGAAATTTATATGTCCAACACGTTGGTGCACCTCCGCATACATTTCTAGCGGTGTCAAATTTATTAAATCTAAATTTTGGGGCAAATTGGTGAGGAACAAACGGACCCGTGAAATAGCCACCAGGATCACCCGACTTGACGCCGTTAGATTTCTTTTATTTGGGGACACATACATTATATAAAATGAGAAATGATAATATTAATAATCTACGACAAAATTTTATTGATTGTATAAATTCAATTTCAAATTTACACATTCATAATGCTTACGGAAGTATTATTAAAAGATGCAACATATGCATTTAAATAATGGACATCAATTATTGGAACATTTATTGTTATTTAAATATTGTGTCTACGGTTTTCAATGATTCAGTGAAGGGTTTTTCTTTTAATCTTGGAAAAATCTATTAATTTAGTTGTCTGCCTTTCAGATAGAACCTCTAATATTTCCAAGGCAATGAGATAATTGTTATTTATTTAATAAGCCTTTCGAACATATTCAGAGAGCGCATAAAGTATTAAGACCTGGCTTTATTTTTTCCCTTGTATAAATTTTCGAAAAACGCTCCAACAGGTAATTTTTTTTTTTAATAAATATTTTGAGACCATTTTCAATTTTCCATCTCTCTCAGTTTTGAAGTTTCTGCACAAAGCCAAAAGTGCAATTATAACATTCACATGTGATGTATCATTGAGAAAAGAAAGAAAATAACCTATTTATTAAGGCTAAAGCCAACTAAGACTTCTATTTAAAAAAACACAACTTTGTATTGAATCTGGTTTATTAAGGAATATATTAAAATTCTATAAAACTCATTCAATTTACCGTAAAAATCGTATCTCGTATCTTTATAAAATGACAAATAAATGTAATATTGATAAAATTCAAAAATGGAAAATAATGAGTTTTTGGGCATAACTTGAAAATAAAACACGATAGCCATTATTTGTTTTCACCATTGAGTTGGTCTTGAAAAAAGAGATCGAGGATACACCATCTGATTTTCTCTATCTCTTCTAGTTACCGAGATCCCCTATAGAAACATTCAAATTGGGCCACCCTGTACAACGGTATTTAGAAATTCTTTAAACATATCCAGAAAATATATTGGTCGACCTCCTATGGCACAAAATTTTCAAATATTATCAACAAGATTGACCTGCAGCACACAATTCGAGATTTGTTATAAATTATTTAAATGGTCATTTTAATAATCGAGTAATTGCGACTCATACACCTAATCAACGACCAGCCTGATGAGCCGATTTTTACTTGTAGGGCAAGATACTCATGTTAGCCTACTCAATTTGGGACACCCTGTATGTATTAAGCCCAAATTTCATGGACATGTTTCGAATACCCAGAATTTTCATCTAAAGTCAAAGACAGGTGACCTTTGCTCTACATTAATGGCACCAAATAGTAATTCATCGTGTTCTACGTATAAATGATTGTTTGTCTGTCCGATTCTGATAATTTGGTTTCCATGTTGTGTCCGATCTAGTGCAGAATCAATTATGTATTGTGATTCCACGGGCCGAACTCGCATTTACAAGAACCATTAATTATTCATGGCGTAAGAAAAACAGCTGCTCCCAACTTGTCCCATAACTAATTTAAACTCTTTCGAGAGATCATAAAGCCCGTCTTAATATACCGAGGGCGTAATTAGTCTGCCCCCTAAACCGATTTTAATCGGGGGCCTCCGCGTATCGATTCCTCATTAAATCCGGGCAGGTTCCTGTGTAAGGGACGCCGGGTGCGATGTCTGAGCCGACCGCAGCCGGAATTCATCACGTAACGAGGGCAATAAAGTCATATTTTCGGCTGCCTTCCAGCGATGGAAATCGCACGTGAGGCCAGAGCAGGAATAAGTCGGCGGCATACCAACGACGCGGCGGTATTAATGTTTTAAGTAGTTTATTGTTGGGCGACGGTGTTTTATAACTTCTTAACGAGGTCCTTGTCAGTCCACGGGACTGTGGATGAATTAAAATTCAGGCGATTGCGATAAAATTGGAGCCCCGCTTGGGACGTGATCTGCGTTCGAAAATTGTTAATTAGCTTTCAATAAAAATTTCGTAAAATCTTCTATTTCAGGCCATTGGCTTCTATTTCAGATGTAAGAAGCATCAGGTGCTTGATGCCGATGCAATGATACACACCATATACCAAATCTATTAAACTCGCAGCGAAACTTTATCTGCGTCGCCCTGAAAAATTGTTCAATTTTAAGTTTGCGAGCGCTCGCATTTATCAAACATTTAAAACCGTGCTCGCTTCTTTTTTGCGTGCATTCGCATACATGAAGTACAAATATGTTTAGTAATTATTACCTACATTTTGTGGCGCCCCGAGGGAAATTACTAAGGTTCACAATCGCGTCTTTAAATTCCTGGCGAAAGGTTAAATTTTACCGCGGGCAGTGAAATCCGGTGCGTTTTCGCCCCTCTTGGGTGGCTTTTATTGAAATTTCCTTCCACGGAGTCAATATTTTGTTTGCGCATGGGAGTTAATATCGTGGGCCGGCCGAATGAATCGAACAATTTCCCCGAAGCACATATTATGCTCGCATATTTCGAGCACTTTTCGCGAATTCGCGTGAAAAGGACTCGCACGAACAAGGGAAAAGGAGCGAATCTTTAGTTTAATAAGGGCCGTGTGCGCGTGTATGTGCGTGCACCGCGTGTATGTGTTAGCGAGCAAGTGGGGAAGATAAGGGCACGCCGTGGGTTTTCCTTTTATCTGGTGAAGTGGCCTGCAGTGGAAATTGAGCTGTCAGTAGTCAGTAGACATCATAACACTCAAAGTGTATGCACTCCACATTCAAATGCACACACACGGATACGTGCTATGATGCGGTTTAAATATTTTTCGTTTTTTGTACATCCAAGTAATTTTGCTCTTCCGCTGCGAATTCAGCCCACCTAGCCTGAAAAATCCATTTCTAAATTGCATCAACATCCCTCTATTTGGCTTACGTGCCGCAATACAATCATATTAGGTATCATTATTACATTCCAACGTTCTTCTAAATTGTTAACCTATGCAGGAAAATCCAGTAACAGAAAACTGCTGAAAACTTTATCAACTGGATTCTTAAAACCCATTACACACTTAAATTATCGGTGGTAATTATGTGATCTTGAGATGCTGGGTGCAGACAGCCGTGTCTTGGTGCAGCGAAAGATGAGGGCGCCTTTAAGGTGCAATTTGCGATTTGCAGGAGACGGAAACAATACGCTTTATCACGCGAACTTCGCACTTCATGCAGATGATGTTACCACTTAATCCTCTTGGGATATATTTATATTCAAGTGTTGACTTAAATTGTAATATGCTCTTGTATACGTATATATGCAGAGCGCGCAAAATTTCCAGGACAAATGTTAGGGCGGCTCAAATTAAAGTCGTACGGAGTGTTTATTATTATGGTTGTGTAATTTTTGGGTAATGCGGGTAGTGAATGTTCATGTTTGCCGTACTTCTATGGCAAATTATATTTGCCATCACCATATAAGTGTATGGGGAATGTTATGCCTTAGTGAAAATTATAATTCCAGATTTCAATTATAATATTCGCTTTTATACCGTTATTACAAATTTTAGCACCTAATCATCTTATAAATATTGTTCTACCTATAAATAATAAATATATATCAAATTAAGCCACTTCAAACACAATTATTTAAAAAAAATGACACATGTTATTAGCGTTTTTTTTTTATAGAACACATAATTAGGTTTTCTCAAGTTTTCTCAAGAGTTTTCTGAAGTTTTCTTAACAGTTCTCTTAAGATTTCCCTATAGTTTTCTTAAGAGTAAAATTAAATAAATCTTCTTTAAGATTTCTACTTGTATGGGTTCATTTTTAACTACAGATTGTCCCCGGATTGAGTGTACAAGAGGAATAATTTTATAACTTTTACTTTTAAGTGAACATGTTATAGGAATTATATTTCCTGCTTGGTCTGAAACTGATAGTTCAGTTATTGAAACTTTGATTTACTTATGCAGGGTTTTGACACTAATTTATTTACTACTTGCCAAAGGAATTTAAAATTACATTTAACAGCATTACAGAAAAAGAAAATCATTCAAACAATCTCCTAAATGAACAAAATTATACTGAAAATTTAAAAAGTTGCCTACGAGAGGAATTTGCATCAATAACTATTGAAGAAATCTAAAACAGTCTTCAGGAGTTCCTTACCAGGCTTGAACTATGTAAAGAAGATGAGAGATTGGAGATGAGGGAGATAAAGGAGATGAGGTGGGAGATTGTTTGAAAGATGTTATTTTTCATAATTATTTGACATAAAGTGTCAAAATTAGATTTTTTTTAAATTTAGCCAACACCCTGTATAAATAAATCAATGTTTGAATAACTAAAATGGTTGTTTCAGACCAAGCAGGAATTTTAATTCATATAACATTTTTACTTAAAAGTAAAAATTTAAAAAAAATCCCTCTTGTAAACTCAATCCCGGGACATCCTGTATATAAAACTGTTGGAAGTTAATTAAAATATGAGGCATTACTGCAAATTTCAAGAACATAATTGAAGATTTAAAAAAATTCCTTGATATTTGATGAATGTCTATCGAATTTTGCGTGTATAGTCTCGGGATGCATACTAAGTTGCATTATTTCATGTTGGGTTCCGTTACGTTACGTGATATTATAGGTTAGATGATGTAAGATTATTACTGTAGTGTCATTGGCACGATATACAGTAAACAAATTAAAAATTAGACAAAATTCCGAAAAATGGTCAGTTTCAAATATTACATATAGAACGAAAATGAGAAATTATGACAATAATTTATGAAATAACTTTCTATAATAAGAGGAGTTCACATTAAATGTCTGAAAGTAGCCCATAAATGTGCGATATTCTAAAAACTTTATTACTTAATACTTTATTCTTATAATTTATTATTTCAAGTCTTGGACATTGATAACGAGTAGTTATAATAAATTTATAAACATAAATGTTAGTAGTCCATCGAGTGATTATTTTGAAATGATATATTTGCCCAACATTTATGTAATTTTTGGAAATGGTCCCTATTGGTGGTAAATTCTTGAGATTTTCGATTTCTTAAAAAAATTACATAAATTCTATAAAAAAAACGAAATAACAAATATTTCACTTCGATTTTTATCGAAATTTCATCAATAATTTGATAATATTTTCTTAATAAATAAAAAAATCATTCAGCAATATTGATAAATTTATTTTAATTGCAATATTATTAGTTATTTTGGTGGATTCGTGCATTAAATTTAAAATTCAATTTGTAAATTATACAAATAATAATTGTTTTATTTTTATTTTTATAATTCATACTTTTCATACTTAATTTTCCATATTCTGGTAATGTAATATACAGGGTGTCCTAAATAGACTAGGATTTCATGGATAACCTTCTTATTTTAAAAGCTAGAGATCTGGTTAAATAGGCAATAATAATTTCACTTCGAGTTTTATCGAAATTTCATCAAAAATTTAAAAATATTTTCTTAATTAATAAAAAAATCATTGAGCAATATTACTAAAACTTAGTTTAATTGCAATATTATTAGTTATTTTGGTGGATTCGTGCATTAAATTTAAAATTTCATTTGTAAATTATACTTAATTTTTCATATTCTGGTAATATAATATACAGGGTGTCCTAAATAGAGTAGGATTGCATGGGTATCTTTCTTATTTTAAAAACTAGATATATGGTTAAATGGGCAATATTGTGCAGTTTTATATGCTGGTTCAGATTATGTTGAAAATTTTTCAAAAGTCTGAGCAGTTTAGAAGTTATTCTAAAATAACTAAAAATCACGATTTTCTAAAAACTCCGATATATTCATAATTATTAAAGATGCGGACAAATGTTTAAAATAAAAGTTACTAGATTCGATCGCACAAACTTAGGAATCAAGTCGAAACAAAAGTCAAGATGGCGGTTTCGAAGATATTAATAGCAACTTTATTATTTTAAATGGCCGCCATATTTGATTTTTACCGGTCTAAATCGACTTTTTTTTCTCTTTTCAACGATGTATAACAACCTTTGTCAAATTATAAAATATGGGAAATATCGATGGTACCAATTTCTCCTAAAAAACGCCGCTGGCCATAACTCCTTCATTTATTAGCCGATTTCAATAAAACAAAAACAAGATTAAATGGCTCCACATGTTCTACAAAGGGCCTCTAATTTTCTTTTTTTTGCAAAATCAACTTTCATTTAAGCGATAGTCAATTTTTTTTTAATGGTTACAATTTTTTTTTCTGGTAGCGATTATTTTTCTGAATCCAAAGATACAAGTTGGATTTGATGAAATATTCGTTACAGAAAAATAATATTTGTCAGCATAAAGTTTTTTTTTTGTAAGATTATCATGTGTGGTATTTTGTGGTTTGTGTTTGTGTTTCTTAAGAATTGCATTTATGCAATATTGTTTTGATGTGCCAATGTTATTTGCAAATTCCCGAATAGATGTTCTTGGATTTTCTTGCACATTAAGAAGTACATCTAATTCCACATTTCCGTGAAATATTTGTTCCTCTCTCTTCGGTTTCATAAAAAGATCATACTTACTGTTTTTCATGTCTTCTAAATTTTCTAGGCTCTGCAACTTCTCTGTTCGGAAAACGGTCCATGCACAGGAGTACTGTTTGATCGCGATTTCTATTGCATTCGAAAAACCATTTAACATGGCACTCAATCGATTGTTAATATTGTTAGCCATCACTTGAGTTACTTCACAAAAATTGGACCGACAAAGGTCATTACTGTTGACTTTTACTGTTTTTTGTGTTCACTTTGCTTTCCATGGCACACTTGATACACTTACAAGAAAACAACTTTATGTTAACAAACATTAATTTTCTGTAACGAATATTCCATCAAAGCCAACTTGTTATACATCTTTAGATTCAGAAAAATAATCTCTACCTTAGAAAAAATGAGAAAATATATGTAACCATTTGAAAAAAAAAGTTGACTACCGCTGAAATGAAAGTTGATTTTGCAAAAAAAAAAACGGTTCCATTGTAGAACATGTGGAGCTATTTAATCTTGTTTTTGAGCGACGTTTTTTAGGTGACACGTAGTATAATTTATTTTTAAAACAAATGTAAAACAAAATATGAAACGTAATACAACTAAGTAATAAAATAACAATTAATCATAAAAAAATGCTCAAAATGCTAACTGTAATAGGCTGAATGGCCAAAAAGAAGCCAAACACAATTAACAGCGTTTTAGAATATTGCCAGTTACTTATCGCAATGTGTTGCGAATAACGCCTTTTATTGCTTCTGTCATTGCTTCACGAAGTTCATCTGCATTATCATAATTTAAGTTAGTTCCATAAATTTTGTTTTTTAAAGTACCCTGCAAATTAAAGTCAAGAGGCGTCAAATACAAATACTTTGTTATTACAACGGCCATTTAAATAAGTAATAACATCTCTAGCATTGAGTGGAGGAGCGCCATCTGTCTGATACTATATTTGAATATTTTGTGCCAAAGGTAAATCACCAATAAATCTTATAAGGTTGTTTGAAGAATTTCCAAATGACGTTGTGCAATTAGAAATATTATAGCACCATGTAAATCATTTCCCAATATGCCACAAAAAAACATTTGAGCCGAACCGCACTTGGTTTTGCCATGGAATCACTATGTGTGGATTGTCCTGAGCCCAATAGTGCTCGTTATGATGATTAAATAATCCTCAATTTGAAAAGTAGGATGCATTTATCCATAAAATTGTATTTAAAAATCATCATTTTCCGCAATTTTGTTGATTAACCTTCTGCAAAATGGTAATACAAGGATGTTATCATTTGCTTTTGGAGAAGTGGAGAAATCTGAAATTTATTAGGGTAAAATTTGTGGGTTTTTAAATTGTAGATGTTCTAGATTTAGACACGTTAACTTGATTTTCTATTTGCAGAGTATCAAATGTTTGGATTAGCGAATATTTAACGCTGTCAGTTGTTTTCGGCCATTAACTGTCAGAATTTGGAGCATTTTTTATAATTTATTGTTATATTACTACTTAGTTGTATTACGTTTCTTTAAATTTTTTACATTTGTTTTAAAAATAATTAACAAATTAAAATTAAAATCGGAATAATTAATATTTGCCATATTTTTCATTTTGTCATAGGTTGCTCTACATCGTTGAAAAGAAAGCCTATTTAGACGTATAAAAATCAAATATGGCGGCCGTTAAAATTAAGATAGTTGCTATTAATATCTCGGAAACCGACATCTTGACTTTTGTTTCGACTTGATTCTCAAGTGTGTGTGATCGAACCAAGTAACTTTCATTTTAAACTTTTTTCGCATCTTGAATAATTATGAATATATTTTAGAAAATATATTTATTTAGAAGATATATTTTTTTTTTAGAAAATCGTGATTTTTAGTTTTTTTAGAATAACTTCTTAAGTTCTCGGACTTTTAATTTTTTTAAACATAATCGGAATCAGCATTTAAAACTGCACAATATTGCCTATTTCAACTGATTTCTAGCATTAAGAATAAGAAAGATACCCATGCAATCCTACTCTATTTAGGACGCCCTGTATTTAACATCAAAGAATATAAAAGTTTTTTTAAATTATAGGTAAAATAAAAAGTTGAATTTAGTATCCAGTATACATCTTAACATTTTTCTTAGAAAACCGATGACATTTTTTAAAGCTTCAGTACTTCGTAAAATACAAAAATCAAAATAAAGCCCAGCCTTTCTGGTGAAACCACCAGAATTGTTTTTTTCGAAAAAATAAATGTTTCTCGTATTTAATCAATATTAAAAATAATAATTGGGTACTTATATAACTCAATATTTTGTCCGTGTAAAGGTAAGGTGACCAGACGTCCCGATTTTGGCGGGACAGTCCCGATTTTTAGAAATTTGTCCCGCGTCCCGCGACGTTTCAAAAATGTCCCGACTTTTGAAAGATTGAGTTTTTTTTCGGGGTGATCTTTTATTCGCTATTTTGGAGTTATCAGCTTATATATTTCACCAATATATGTATTTGGTAGCAGCGCTGCAGCGGCCAAAATACAAAAGAGTACTTTAAAAACATGCCTCGTATTTATTATATTTGTAAATATGACATTATATTTCATGTTATTAAAAAAAAATGTAATATAATATTATACAGGAGGCGGAAAGACCCCATGGGGTCGATATCCCAATAAAGATTGTTTATATATATATTATACAGGGTGTCTGCTAAAAAACGCCGCTAGCGATAACTCCTTTGTTTATGGCCGCTTTCAATAAAACGAAAACAAAACTAAATGGCTCCACATGTCTACAAAGGGGCCCTATTTTTTTTTGCAAAATCTAGCAGACTATCGCTGTAATGAAAGTTGATTTTGCAAAAAAAAAGAAAATTAGGGCCCCTTTGTAGAACATGTGGAGACATTTAATTTTGTTTTTGTTTAATTGAAATCGGGCAATAAATAGTTAAATAGTTAGGGGGTTATGGAGTTATTGGCCCGCGGCGTTTTTTGGGAGACACCTTGTCTATTTTGCGTTTTGCGTTCTTTGTTTTTTAATTTAAAAATCACCCCCCCCCCCCACCCTGGCTGTCACGATTTTGGTTCGTTAGGATCTGGTCACCTTATGTAAAGGTAAAAATCATAAACTATCATTAAAATGTTGAAAGGTATTGAGGTAATATCCATTCACGATGTTTCTGCGTCAGGGGAGTCTATGAATATCTAGTCATTTTGTTGGTAGTGTTTCGGAAATAACTGAATTCCCCAATGGAACTTGTCTCTGATTTTTTTTTTTTGGGTTAAGTTGTTTTCAATTTGAGTTTATATTTTTCAAATAACATTGAACAGAGTTGCCAGATGTAAAGTTTAAATTATTAGAGATTAAACTAGTAGTAAAAAAAATTACCAATCTGACAATGTGGTAGGAAGCAAATGTCTATAGGTCATCGACACAAAAAAATTATTAACTTCCGTTGCATCACTGAATCAGTTTGTCGAACATGACAAAAAGAAAACCCAGCCAACTCGGTTGCAAATAGGTCGTGAATGTATAATAGCTACTTATAGATTTCTGCAATTTTCAAAAATTTATACATTTGTACTAGTTTTTATACAATATAGGTTTTCTGACATATTTTTCGGAAATTGTACTAAATTTGCAACAGGTAGAATTGAAGCCGAAAAGAAATAGGACACACGTAAGTGCAGCATCACATTCACATGCCACATGCATTTATGTTATAATTGCATTACACATTTCAATGTGATGCTGCACTTACAGGTATCCTATTTTTTTCGGCGTGAACTGTACATCAATTTTGTATTACAATACTGCATATTTCTAAGTTCAGAAAGCTATTAACTCGATTAGTGTACTTGTTTCAACATTTATTTAGACACACAGATATAAATTTTACAAGTTTATATAAGTACACTTAATTCCACTAGCAAATGCAAAAATCAGAATATATTCCGTCTCTAGATTTTCCGGAACTTTAATATGAAACTTTAGATGTTACGTTTTCTGATGTTTATATTTTATAATATATTGAAATATTTTTAATAATTTCTGGAAATTTAAGAACACACGAAGAAGGAAAATTACATTAAAAACTGATTATTGATAAGAATGATGGGGTTAATAAGTCGATAATGTGTTGTATTCGTGGTACTAATATACCGGCACAAGTTGTGCGACATATGCTGAAACTAGTAAATTGCCTATTCTAATCCATACTGGGGCAGATTTTCGTAGAACCCCCCATGCAGCGGGTCCATACGTGTTTTACTCAGCTACCCCTTGTTGAGACAATAGTCAATAGGAGACAATACAGCTTTGTCTGTACGTCCTAATACCCCCACAAATGCAAGCGCGATAGGCAATCCCGGATAATGATCCTTGAGGGCGCGCAGAGCTATTCGCCACAAGAATGTCTAGAAAATATAATTAATATCGCCGCAACCAACCCATCGATCGCGAAACTTTTATTTCGCCGGGGAAATTTGCATTAAATTCGTCATTAATGCGAGCGGGTATTCCTCACCTCGATCGGTGATTGATGGCTCATCATCTCGGCATTTAATGAAACTTCTGGACATATTGGAAGGCGCTCGTGGAAAGTTTCGCGTGCAGATAAGCCCCGTCGCTCATCAGGGCGGCATTAGGAGATGCTGAAACTGCAAAAAAATATTCGCGCCGCTAAAAAGCCGGCGGTCGTTATTTCTTGCCCTCACAATGAAGTAACGTTTCTTATTACTCATCACTCTTAATGAATACTTCTTACGTTTTAATGATCGCCATGGCCGGAAGGAAACGCATTCGAAAAAATTTAAATTAACATGTTCCCAGTTCAGTTTCGGTAATTATGTATTGTTTGTTACAATTATGTTTTAAAAAATCGCAAATATTATTGTGTGGGTATTAAGTGCACGTGGTAATATTTGTCGAAGCAAAATCTCATTCATGGCATAAATAAGTATTAAATAAAAAAACATAAAAAATAGTAAATAGATTAGCCACAAAAATGTTACTTAAGTTGACAGTGATTATTAAAACTTTGATAGTAATAATTAAATATTTTATTAGATTAATTAAATATTGACAGAAAGAATTATAATTAGACAGTACATGATAATTGTCACTATGACAGCAAATAAATATATGGCTGTAATCATTAAAATTTGGATAGACTTGAAACTTGACACAGTTTTTTTTTAACATGATCGAGTGATAGAAAATTTGACATTAATATTAGATATTTGGGCAGAAATTAATACAATTTTGATAGTAAAATGATATTAACAGAATTCAACAGAAATAATAAAATAGTAATAATTGAAAATTTGATAGTTTTTTTTTATATTTTAACCATAATGACCAATTGAAAAGGTGGCTACAGTTTTTGAAATGTTAACAGTAATCACTGAGAGTTTGCTATAAATTAAAAATTGTGGAGTTAAAATCCAGTGGAGTTAGATCTGGAGAGCGTGGCGGCCATAGCCCTTGACTAATTAGTTTATTATCAAAAAAATCTTGCAGATAGGCTAACGTTGCTCTGGCTGAATGAACTGTTGCACCATCTTGTTAGAAATATCCGTTCTGCAATTCTTCTTAATTCAATTGGTCTATGAAAGGCTGGACAATTTGTTGCCGATATCTCTCACCGTTTATTGTGTCATGAAAGAATATAGGCCCAATTCTACGGCATGACACAGCCAACCAAATTCCATCCTTCTGAGGAAGTAGTAGTGCTTCCACAAATAGATGAGGGTTTTCAGCATGCCAGCACCTATAGTTTTGTGAATTAACATAGCCTGATAGGTGGAACCAAGCCTCATCACTGAAAAATGTTAAATCGAGCAATCCATCGTCATCGCCATCGCCAATAACTCAATCGGCGTTGAGGATCCACTGGCAACAATTCTTGCACCACTGAGACCCTATAAGGGTGTAAATTCAACCTCTTTCTTACAATTCTATGGCAGGTGCTCGAGGGAATTCCTGCTTGCGTAGCCAATTTACGAATTGACTTTTGAGGACTTACATCGAGTCCTCTCCTAATATTGAGGGTCTGCCTGAGGATTTCCCTTTCTGAACACTACCAGTTTCCTCAAAACGGTGCACTACTTATGCAATATGTATTGAGAAAACCGAGTATTCAAATTGGTGGTCAGGGAACTTTTGTTGAAATTCCCGAACGTACTATGGAATTGAATAAATCTATTCTCCATTTTCAAATCGTCCATTACTATAGTAAGCCTCAACAATAAACGTATTCTTCTGATCAGTGTACATTTTAACAATCCACTGTTATTATGTTGTCCAGTTCACAGGTATAGTTGACGGTGACAGTTCTCAAATAGTACGGTATACAAATGTGAAAAGCGGCACAATTGAATTAAAGTGATTACACAACAACAATCATTTAGGTAAACCTTGTAGAGGTACTCTAACTCAAGTGACCGCTACCGAGAGTGATGCAAAGTTTCATATGACTTTTGCAAGCTGGCTCATCAATATAACGCCGGAATAAAACTTCCCCTAGGCAAAAGCAAACACGACACTAAAACTAATTCAAATGACGCCTCCTGGCCTGGTGCTCTTTTTAAAAATTAAACCGCCAGAAATATTAATCTCCGAGACGTGTTTTTGCGCCGCTTCGATTTTCCACCCTCGAGTACATGAAAGCATCAACAAATCATGTCTGCGTGCGACATCCGACACTTTTTATCACCTTGACGGGGCTGACCGCATCACTCGCATCATTTCTTGCGCCGCATATCCACACGCATAATGCGCTGGCCCAAGTCGTAAATATGAATGGATAGTTAAGGGGCGCCAGTAATTGACAGTTAGATGTGCTATTAATACATCATGCAAATCTTGTATCGCAGACGGTAATTATTTGATCCCAAGTTATAAACGATACATGGAAATCCATTAGAGAACAATAATAAAGGACATTTAAATTATACAATTGACAGCGTTTAACCCTTATTTCGCGCCATCAAATATTCAACGCCATCGGAACATCCGCGTTACTGACAATTTTGCAATCGTGCATATTTTATGCGCGCATTTATTCACCGAACCGTATATTCTGATAAGTTTGGAGCAGTTTGCATGTTGTATTTGTTTTGTTCGTAAATTATTAAGTTGCTTATAATTTCGTTATGCCAGCGAAATTCGATTACACGTATAACTTTTATTTTTGGTACAAACTCGCACTATAAATGCTTCACCATGAAAACTCTTGAATTACATACATCTAATATTTAGGTAATCAAAATTATGATTTCTGGCCTCCATATTGCTATTAACTAAAACTATAATAATTAAGTGCCCCATAATAATTAAGAGTTTTTATGCTTATAATCTATAAAAAAATATGTATGATATATCATATTATTGGATATAATAGTTATACATAAATGAATTGATTGATATCGAAAAAATAACACAGTATCAAAAAATAACTGTACAATTAAAAGTACTGTAATAAAAGCGTGTATAATTAAATTAGTCTGAAAATGTGTGAACGCTTCGAATAAACATTCAATTCCAGATATTGAATGGGAAAACTCGATAATTCCTAATGCGTTTGTGGAAACGTCAAAACCAAATGCTTCATAAAATGGAATTCCTATTAAATTTTACAATCAGCTGGATATTCGATGAATTACTCATGTATATATCTAATTTGAACATAATATTGTGTACTCCAATGCACATAACATTATATTTACAGTAAATATAACTAAAAACACTTGAATAGAATATCTTCTACATTTGTTTCGGTGTCTCGACCATTTTCATGAGTTATTTAGTTAAACTTATTAAAATTATTTTATTTACTTATTTATAATTTTAGAAATTTACAAAATGCATTTAAATATAAGTAATAATTCTAGAAAAAAAGTTGCTTATATATTACACTGGCGAGCAAAAAATAGAGGTCACCTTAAAATTATGACTTATTTTCGGTTTATTTTTGTTTTAACTTTATGTTTGCAAATTGTAAACAATTGTACTGTATTATGCACACTAAATTAAAAAAGCAATGTTGAATCGTAAAGTATATTTATTGTTTTTATTGCCTATTTTGGAAATATCACAAATGTACAGTTCAGACGAAGTTCGAATATTTGTTCCTAGGACCAATATGGAACAAAAAATAATGAAAAAAATGACGTGTGAATGACCAGTTTCGCAAAGGAAAATCAACACTAAGTAAGAAAACCACAACGAAACGTAGGTTTTCAATTAGAGCGAAATGGATGTTGTTTCATAAAAGTCTGTAACACGGTGATAGTAACTGACAGATAGATAACATTTGTCAGGAAATGTATTATTAAACGCCTACTTTGGTTTACAATTTGCAAACATAATGTTAAAACAAACAAAATCCAAAAATAAGTAATAATTTTAAAGTGACCTCTATTTTTTGCTCGCCAGTGTATATTAAAAATTATATTACGAATGATTCCCAAAATCATCTACTTATTATAAATTGAGTATTATACAGTGTGGAAATAAAGTAGCGGATAAATTCGGTAACTCCGTTAATGTGTATGAGAGAAAAAAAATCTAAAAGTGATATAAATTACTGCGCATATGAAAATGGTTTTTCAGATTTAAAAAACAACAAAAAGGCCGTTTTTCTTGTTTTTTTGCTCATGTAACCAATTCAAAATCTTATATGGTTGAAAACAGTGTAAAATGCTCTACCGAAATAAAAAATTAAAAAATTATGTTGTCATTAAAAAAAAACATTAATTACGTCATAACTTTTAAAATTTTGTTTTTTAATCTGAAAAAAATATTTTCATATGCACAGTAGTTTATATCGCTATCTCCCTCTTAGATGTTTTCTCTCTCATACATATTAACGGAGTTACCGAATTTATCCCCTACTTAATTTCCACACTGTATAATTGAGTGTTGTACAATTGTATACAAAGTGTATAACAACTTCAATTATTACCTTCGAATTTTAATAATATAATAGTAATAATGACTATCAACGCTTTCTGATATTACTATCAACTTTCAATTATTATGTCATCATTGCAAAATTACTCTTATTTCGGTAAAAATTCAATAGTATTTCCAAATTTTTAATGATTACTGTAAATATGTAAATTTCAAAATCAAAATTGCATATATTACTGTCAAAATTTCTATAATTACTGTCATATTTTAAATAATGCTACTGTCATTTTTTCAATTAATTGTTTGTACCGAAATTTCAATTATTACAGTCTAATTTTCAATAATTACTGTAAAATTGTCAGTTATGCTTTCAAAATTGAAAGGATTGTTCTCAAAATGGCAATTTTTTTTATCGAAATTTGAATGATGAAAGTCAAATTATAAATATTACTATCGCTTTTTTAATATTTACAAGTAATTACAAATAATAGTCAATTTTTATTGTTATTACTATCAAAATTCAATTATTCTTTCATAATTACAAAGATTATTTACTCTAAACGTATCTATTATAAGTGGAAATTTCAATGATTGTCAAATTTTCATTTAACGCTACCAAAGAATTAATTACTACTATTTTAAAATTTTCAATTATTCACCCATAATTGCAAAGATTACTCTTTAAAATTGTCTAAATTGCAATGATTGTCAACTTTTTGAAAATAAAAATCAAATATTCTTTTATAATTGCAAAGATTACTTTCACAATTTCAATTATTTCTGTCGAAATTTCAATAATTACTAATAATATAACTGTAAAAGTTTTAATTATGTTGTCAAATTTTCAAACATTACTGTGTAATTTTTAATTATTCTGTAAAAGTTTAGTATTACAATTCTATATAAATAAGTTGCAATCTTTAGAATTCCTATGGAAATGTTTTATAATTTCAAGGGTCGGTCAATATATGGAATTTCTATGATAACCCGTAAAATTTTGACATTATTAATATTAACACTACGTTTTATGGTTTAGATAAAATACTACATAAATTAACTGCAGTATGTAGAAATTTTGTGAAATTTGTAGAATTTCATTAAAAATTTGATATTAAAATGAAAAATAATTGTAAAATTTAGTTAAAACCCTATGAAAAGCCGCAAAATGTCTCAGGAATCTATAGAATATCAATTAAATTCTGTGATTTAGATAGAATATTATAGTATTTAGGTGAATTGCATATAATTTCTATGTATATCTTACTGAATTTTTATGTATATTTTTAAGTTTGTGATATACCTAAGAGCAGATGAAAAATGAATGCAATTTAATTAGACATGACATTTATAGAATTTCAATATACAAAAATATTATATTTTCAATCAAATTTAATTATTTCTAGAATTTCTGTAAAAGTTGTATGAACTTTTATAATTTTTAAATAATCTGTGTTGGGGATTAAATATTACAAAAGTTAATTGAAAAGTATTGAATGTCTATAGAAATTTATATCTTACTTAATATGTAAAATGTACATTTATATATATAAACGATCTTTATTGGGCTATCGACCCCATATGGGGTCTTTCCGCCTGGCATTTTAATACATTTCATTATTATAAAATAATATATAATATGATCTGATATGTGAGTGTATGATATGCTGATGAATGATGGGTTGATTGGTGAAGAGTGTTATGAGGCGTAGTATGATTCATGGAGCGTTTTTGTCGGGTCCTTTTTTGTAATTCGTTTGTCTAGTCTTTTAATGCATAATTCGTCCAGTATTGTCCTGTTGTCCTGTCTTTGTTGGAATTTATTTCGTAATTTGTCAAGTCTCTGATGAATGGGTGTGATATTGGTACTATTGTATAAATTTATATTTGATGTGTTAAGAAGGTGATTGTCCCTGTGTCTCAGTTTAGTGATTAGTCTCAATGTTTTACGTTCAGTCTCGTCTGTGATTCGTTTGCAATTGTCTCTAGCGTTGTTAAGTACCATTTGTCCGTAGTCGATGATGGGTCTGCAGATGGATTTGTAAATTCTTGTGGCTGTATCAATGGATATTCCTCTTCCTCCGTACGTTAAACATCTAAAATGTTTTGCCCTTTTTAGTATTTCAGTCCTTGTGTTGCGTAGATGTTTGTCGAATTTTAGTTTATTGTCTATAGTCATTCCTAGATACTTTATTATCGTTGTTGGGTGTACGTTCGTCCCGTTAACTTGTATGGTCGGTGAGTTGTCATTTATTCGGTGGTTGGGGATAAGGAGTTGGCATTTCGTGGGGTTGGGAACGAGTCTCCATTTATTAAACCAATGTACATTTATTTCTATAGAATATCAATTAAATGTTGTGATTTAGATAGAATATTATAGTATTTAGGTGAATTGCATATAATTTCTATGTATATCTTACAGTATTTTTATGTATATTTTTAAGTTTGTGATATACCTAGGAAGTAGATAAGCTAGGGGAGTTCTGTGACAATTTCCCATAAGGATTAACATGGGGGTCTAAATTTACTTTTCAGCCATTTTGTTTTTTCGGTCGTCCAGTTCGAGGACCGATATTTGTACAACGGGTTGCCTATGGGTCTATGTTGTGTTGCACGAGGGATATGACGACAGCGCGTGAATTTTATTTATTTATTATAATTTTTAATAATTTAATTTTTATTATTATTAATTATTATTATTTATTAATAATTATTGTTATTATTATTAACCAAGCCATTTTTGCCCGAATAAAAATCACATGCCCGCCCAGAATCGAACCCAGGCCTCCCACGTGAAACCCGGCAACTTTACCGCGGAGCCAATTACCTTAACTGATAGAGACGGCGGGAAGCGTCGATATATAACAAACGTTTAAATTACATGAGAATATCTCATTGCATCAATCGTTTGATTTATTTAAGTTGCATTAAGTCTGCAATAATCAAGGGTTTTTAGCAGTTTTGGGCAGGTATCAACCTCTTCTAAATTAACAACGTTAGCCGTTATCACACGAATTAAAAACAGACATAATACTTATAAGCCACATAAGCAATGAAAATTATCAACATATTACTCTCTACCGTCTTTTGACATAATACATGTATATACAAATATAACAATAACAGAATCCCCTACTTGCCAACTGAATTAAAAAAAAATTATACACAAAAACAACAATACCCACGCATATTCAACCTAATTAAATTAACTTTAGAATAAAACTTTTTTGTGTATTCAACAACAACTTCTATAAAATGAACGCCTATGGGCTCATCACTAAGCGGAACATCTCCCAATTACATTATCTACTGTTATGGATAAAATAATAAGAAAAGCAGAGAGAAAAACAAAACCACTAGTATTTGTGATAAATAGAAAAGAGTGAAAAAATATATACTCGAGAATTTAAAAATATGGAATGAAATGGTGCATGAAGCAGGTATAAATATGAACAAGCAAAAACCAAAATTGTGGGCATGTCAAATGAAGAAGAAATGATAAATATATACATAGAAAGAGCAAATATACAACAGATTTAATACTTTCATTATTTAGGACCAACTTTTGAAGAATAAGGAAGATAGGAAATAAACATAAACCACAGAAAGGAGAAGGCAGGCAACCTACATCACGCAATACACTTGGCGGAAAGGAGGTCTCAATAGAAAAAAAAAACAAGATATATAAAACCATATATCGGCTCACTCTGACATATGGATGCGAGACACGGGTATTCAACCAAAGATAAAAAAGTAAAGCCCTGGAGATCGCGACAAGGTGAAAGGGATAACAAGAAGAGGCATGATTAGAAACGACAATATAAGAACGGAATTGAGCACAGAACAGCCTCGACAGTCGTCAGCATCAGGGCGTAGGCCACTTCAAGCGAGAGAAATGAATTTTAAACACCCAACAACAACGTCCCTCTTACCAACATAAATATACAAACAATCTTACCAACATAAAAATGGAGGCGTGCTAACGTGCTGATAACAAATAAATACCGATAGATTAAACATCGTCTAATTTCTATTGAAAAGTTTGTAAGCGGTTACAACATACTCTGTAAATTATACAAGTAGTTAATTATTTATTGAACTCTGGTATTGTTATCACATGTTAAATATCTCTTATTTTAAATTAAGCACAACACAATCAAATCAGCCCTTTTTAAAACAAACAAAAAAATATATATATATAAGAGCGAAAAATTCGATAACAGATTCCACAAACGCAGCACCTGATCAAAACACAAATGAGTATTGAGTAACCATACACACACCGCGGTATGTTCCGACTTTTGATTAACATTTGCCGTAACATAACCTCAAAATCGTTTTACATTAGTTTTCAACCAAATGATTTTCAGTGTTGCCATGTGTAAATTACAGTGTTGGCGATTTGTTATTTTATTAATCAACCGAGTATAAATTAAATTGATTACGCCTGTTCATATCTAATAAATTATACTATCGTAACATAACTGTATTTTAAATTAATTAACCCTGAGCCGTGCATCAAGTGTGAGTGCGATGGACACCCAGCCAATGTCAGCATCAAACGAGGACAGCGCACCTATAAACAGCAAGGAACCTAAAAAAAAAAACGCCCCAGACGCCGACCGCGGAAAAACATCGAATAAGAAATTAAAAACCACACCAAATCTAACAGAGACACAGGCATCACACGCACAGCCCTCTAAAGCACACACACAAGCGCCCACAGAACACAGGAGAGACCACAGCCACCAAATGAATTCAACTCCTACAAACACAACTATGAAATAAGAACGGATGCCACCATCACACGCATACAACTTGCACGCTTATGGGAAACACACATGCCCAACAACAAGGACATTATCATACAACTGATAAACAACAACCTCACTCTTAAAACAAGCAAAAGAGAATCCAAAAATAAACTCCAGGAACTGATGGACAAGCACCTCATCAAAACATCCCGAACCCAACAACAACTAACTACCACACCGAACACACAACGCACATACACCGAATCATACACCATAATCCTCTGGAGTTGAAAACGAAATCCCAGACGAAGATATTGGCAAATAACTCACTAACAATAAATACCCTTATAGATACTGCAAACGCATCAAAGCAAGAGCAACAGACATATCAACATCGATGATAAGAATTATAACTGGAGACATCGACTCATTCGAAAGAATGACGGAGGACTGTATTACCTAAATAGGTTCTACAGATTCGTACCAAGCTCCCCACCTAAACCAATACCACAAGCATGCAGCAAGTGCTCCGCATACGATCACACAACCGAGGAATGCAGGAAAGGAAAAACATACACCAAGTGTCAAGGGGGCGCATGACGCAACTAAATGCGGTTCGCCACAGCCACAGAAATATGATGCCCGCAACGCCGAGGCCCATGCAGGGTGGTCACCCAGATGCCCAAAGAGACCGACAACACTCATAGAAGGCAACCCCAGCATAAGGATAAAAAAAACATAAATAAAAAAATCTACAGATATACCAAACTCAACCACTCATAACAATAGAAGCCCTAACCCACTGACTATACCCGACCATGTCATTATCACACACACACACCCATACACACATGCCATAAACAACACACAGAACACTAACAGAGAAGAGATTCTCAAAAGCTCCGCAAACGCCACAGAAATATGATGCCCGCAACGCCGAGGCCCATGCAGGGTGGTCACCCAGATGCCCAAAGAGACCGACAACACTCATAGAAGGCAACCCCAGCATAAGGATAAAAAAAAACATAAATAAAAAAATCTACAGATATACCAAACTCAACCACTCATAACAATAGAAGCCCTAACCCACTGACTATACCCGACCATGTCATTATCACACACACACACCCATACACACATGCCATAAACAACACACAGAACACTAACAGAGAAGAGATTCTCAAAAGCTCCGCAAACGCTTTATAATTGACTATGTCATTGAGACACAGGCTGTACTTTCCGGCAACAGAATGTATATAATCATGTGCGACAAACAAGCATCAGATAGCATACCACCGACAGAACCCTCAAATCATACCACACAAGCCACCATGCATGTACAGAACGATCGACCAACCATCATATACGCAAACATCAGCTGCCCCAGTAACAAACGGACGCCAATAAATAATTATATAGAGAATAGCAACATTCAAGGTTGCCTTCTTTTCGTAGAAACAAAGACCAAAACCGACACAAACGTGACATACAAGAACTGGGAAATCACACAAAAACAAGGACACATCAACATCAACGCACGAGGAGGGATAGGTATCCTCCACACCGCACGTAGAGCCAACCCGCCAGTACCGAACAACCCACAAAATGATCGCCTCTACTTTACGATCCCATTTGACAATGACAAACTTCACATCTTTCTGATATACATTCAACCACACACACACACCAATCGAACAGAACATCGCCATAAAAGCAGCTCATGAATAGATATTCGATTATCATTAGTGACTTTAATCTAAACCCCAAGAAGAGACGTCAACTACAAACGTTCATAAATAACTCTGACTTCAGAAGACAATACACGCACAACCAACACTCATCATGCCCAACAATAATGACACAATCCCAGGTATACTACATGCATACTGACAATGTAACAAATAATATAACATACATCGAAGTAGCACAAGACCGTTGCTCAGATAACTTGGCTATTAAATTTACATTTCAACTAGACCGACCACGAACTGCCGAAACAATCAAGACAAAATTCAGTCTCAAACTCACAAATACAAAAGCAGTAAATACATTCATGCCGACATACCTGAACGAAATCGAAAGAAAAGACATAGAACTACATCACCTAACGGAATTTTAGACAAAACTCACTAGCTCTATAATAAAACATAGCCACTAAACAAAACGAAACATTTTACAAACACAAAGTACCTAAGTACATACTTACACTAATCAAGTACGAGTGACAAACGTGCTGAAAATACACTCTGACAGGAGGCAGAAACACAAATACAATAATGAATAGACTAAACAAAACAATACAGACAATGACATGGCAATAAAAGGCACATACATGGTTCGAAGTATGCAAAGAAATTGAGAGAGACCGAGGAACAACCTATTGGACTAAAATTAAACGGCAGACAAAATACAAAAAGACGTCACATACAGCTACACTCCAACAAGATATTAAAAAAAAAAAATACGACAGGCGAACATATGGCATACGCCTGCGCAAACCACTTCACATCTGCTTTCACCCCCATCGACGACCCTACATATAACAACGATAACTCCACAAACGTGAACGACTGGTACGATAGACATTGTAACCAAAACACAGCGGGATAGGTATCCACCACACAGCACGTAGAGCCAACCCGCCAGTACCGAACAGCCCACAAAATGATTGCCTCTACTTTACGATTCCATTTGACAATGACAAACTTCACATGTTTCTGATATACATTTCAACCGCACTCACCAATCGAACAGAACACCGCCATAAAAGCACCCCATGAATAGATTTTCGATTATCATTGGTGACTTTAACCTACACCCCTAGAAGAGACGTCAACTACAAACGTTCATAAATAACTATGACTTCAGAAGACAATACACGCACAACCAACACTCATCATGCCCAACAATAATGACACCATCCCAGATATACTACATACATACCGACAATCTAACAAATAATATAAGAGACATCGAAGGAACACCAGACCTTTGCTCAGATCACTTGGCTGTTAAATTTACATTTCAACTAGACCGACCACGAACTGCCGAAACAATCAAGACAAAATTCATTCTCAAGCTCTCAAATACAAAAGTAGTAAATACATTCATGCTGACATACCTGAACGAAATCGAAAGAGAAGACATAGGACTACATCACCTAACGGAATTTTAGACAAAACTCACTAGCTCTATAATAAAACATAGCCCCTAAACAAAACGAAACATTTTACAAACACAGACTACCTAAGTACATACTTACACTAATCAAGTAAAAGTGACAAACGTGCTGAAAATACGCTCTGACAGGAGGCAGAAACATAAAAACAATAATGAATAGACTAAACAAAACCATACAGACAATGACACGGCAATAAAAGCCACATAAATGGCTCGAAGTATACAAAGAAATTGAGAGAGACCGAGGAACAACCTATTGGACTAACATTAAACGACAGACAAAATACAAAAATACATCACGTACACCTACACTCCTGCAAGATATTAAAAAGACATACGACAGACGAACATAAGGCATACGCAAACCACTCCACATCTGCTTTCACCCCCATCGGCGACCCTACATATAACAACGATAACTCCACAAACGTGAACGACTGGTACGACAGACATCATAACCAAAACACAGACAATAAGGAACCACCAAACATAACAGAAGACGAATACTATGACATACTAGATACAGGTAAAACACCGCCCCGGGCAAGATCTTACCACAAAACAACTTCTTCGAAGCCTATCATACGAAATACATAAATACATAATATCTATTATTTCATGATAAAATAGCGTAATATTTAAACAGACTTAAATCATACTACTTGCGGATTAAAATATTCCTAAAATGTAGTCACGTGTGAGACGCTCTGTTACACATGTGAGACGCTGTGTTACACATGTGAGACGCTGTGAGACAGCTATAAGACACCTCTGAGACAGCTGTGAGACACCTCAGAGACAGCTGTGAGACACCTGTGAGACAGCTGTGAGACACCTGTGAGATACCTGTGAGACACCTGTTGGTGGTGGTGGTGCTGTTGCTGGTGTGGAGGTGGTGGTGGTGCTATTGCTGGTGTGGAGGCGGTGGCGATGCTGTTGCTGGTGTGGAGGTGGTGCTGGTGATGGTGCTGGTGATGGTGATGATGGTGGTGCCGGTGTGGAGGTATTTTTTTATTTATTATCTTGTACTTTTGACATGTTGTATGTATATTTAAATACTATTGTACATATTTTTAAGGATTTTTCTTTATTTAATATGTTGTCCTCTCTATGCACTATGGAGGGGGTGAATAAAATAAAGTTTTTTTTTACATTGTATTATTATTTTTATTACCATATAAAATATTCATTACATAGTTGTACAATACTTTAACATTTCTATATTACAAGCTACATTCCGATAGTATAACGGATATTACCACATAAAATACCCATTACATACTCGTGACGGAGGGGCAGAGGGGCTGGTGGTGTTGCTGATGGCGGAGGGGCTCCGGGAGGGGCGTAGGGGCCGGTATATGTTGGTTGGGGCGGCGGGTGGTGGGGCTTCGGGAGGGGCGGAGGGGCTGGTGAGGCTTCGGGAGGGGCGGACGGGCGGGTGATGTTGGTGGTAGCGGAGGGGCTTCAGGAGGGGCTGGCGATGTTGATGGAGGTGAAGGGGCTTCGGGTGGGTACGGCGGTGCTTCAGGAGGGTACAGAGGTGCTTCGGGAGGGTCCACATACTAGCATAAAAATTAGGCCTAATTTTTATGCTAGTATGTGGACCCTCCCGAAGCACCTCTGTACCCTCCTGAAGCACCGCCGTACCCACCCGAAGCCCCTTCACCTCCATCAACATCGCCAGCCCCTCCTGAAGCCCCTCCGCTACCACCAACATCACCCGCCCGTCCGCCCCTCCCGAAGCCTCACCAGCCCCTCCGCCCCTCCCGAAGCCCCACCACCCGCCGCCCCAACCAACATATACCGGCCCCTACGCCCCTCCCGGAGCCCCTCCGCCATCAGCAACACCACCAGCCCCTCTGCCCCTCCGTCACGAGTATGTAATGGGTATTTTATGTGGTAATATCCGTTATACTATCGGAATGTAGCTTGTAATATAGAAATGTTAAAGTATTGTACAACTATGTAATGAATATTTTATATGGTAATAAAAATAATAATACAATGTAAAAAAAAACTTTATTTTATTCACCCCCTCCATAGTGCATAGAGAGGACAACATATTAAATAAAGAAAAATCCTTAAAAATATGTACAATAGTATTTAAATATACATACAACATGTCAAAAGTACAAGATAATAAATAAAAAAATACCTCCACACCGGCACCACCATCATCACCATCACCAGCACCATCACCAGCACCACCTCCACACCAGCAACAGCATCGCCACCGCCTCCACACCAGCAATAGCACCACCACCACCTCCACACCAGCAACAGCACCACCACCACCAACAGGTGTCTCACAGGTATCTCACAGGTGTCTCACAGCTGTCTCACAGGTGTCTCACAGCTGTCTCTGAGGTGTCTCACAGCTGTCTCAGAGGTGTCTTATAGCTGTCTCACAGCGTCTCACATGTGTAACACAGCGTCTCACATGTGTAACAGAGCGTCTCACACGTGACTACATTTTAGGAATATTTTAATCCGCAAGTAGTATGATTTAAGTCTGTTTAAATATTACGCTATTTTATCATGAAATAATAGATATTATGTATTTATGTATTTCGTATGATAGGCTTCGAAGAAGTTGTTTTGTGGTAAGATCTTGCCCGGGGCGGTGTTTTACCTGTATCTAGTATGTCATAGTATTCGTCTTCTGTTATGTTTGGTGGTTCCTTATTGTCTGTGTTTTGGTTATGATGTCTGTCGTACCAGTCGTTCACGTTTGTGGAGTTATCGTTGTTATATGTAGGGTCGCCGATGGGGGTGAAAGCAGATGTGGAGTGGTTTGCGTATGCCTTATGTTCGTCTGTCGTATGTCTTTTTAATATCTTGCAGGAGTGTAGGTGTACGTGATGTATTTTTGTATATTGTCTGTCGTTTAATGTTAGTCCAATAGGTTGTTCCTCGGTCTCTCTCAATTTCTTTGTATACTTCGAGCCATTTATGTGGCTTTTATTGCCGTGTCATTGTCTGTATGGTTTTGTTTAGTCTATTCATTATTGTTTTTATGTTTCTGCCTCCTGTCAGAGCGTATTTTCAGCACGTTTGTCACTTTTACTTGATTAGTGTAAGTATGTACTTAGGTAGTCTGTGTTTGTAAAATGTTTCGTTTTGTTTAGGGGCTATGTTTTATTATAGAGCTAGTGAGTTTTGTCTAAAATTCCGTTAGGTGATGTAGTCCTATGTCTTCTCTTTCGATTTCGTTCAGGTATGTCAGCATGAATGTATTTACTACTTTTGTATTTGAGAGCTTGAGAATGAATTTTGTCTTGATTGTTTCGGCAGTTCGTGGTCGGTCTAGTTGAAATGTAAATTTAACAGCCAAGTGATCTGAGCAAAGGTCTGGTGTTCCTTCGATGTCTCTTATATTATTTGTTAGATTGTCGGTATGTATGTAGTATATCTGGGATGGTGTCATTATTGTTGGGCATGATGAGTGTTGGTTGTGCGTGTATTGTCTTCTGAAGTCATAGTTATTTATGAACGTTTGTAGTTGACGTCTCTTCTAGGGGTGTAGGTTAAAGTCACCAATGATAATCGAAAATCTATTCATGGGGTGCTTTTATGGCGGTGTTCTGTTCGATTGGTGAGTGCGGTTGAAATGTATATCAGAAACATGTGAAGTTTGTCATTGTCAAATGGAATCGTAAAGTAGAGGCAATCATTTTGTGGGCTGTTCGGTACTGGCGGGTTGGCTCTACGTGCTGTGTGGTGGATACCTATCCCGCTGTGTTTTGGTTACAATGTCTATCGTACCAGTCGTTCACGTTTGTGGAGTTATCGTTGTTATATGTAGGGTCGTCGATGGGGGTGAAAGCAGATGTGAAGTGGTTTGCGCAGGCGTATGCCATATGTTCGCCTGTCGTATTTTTTTTTTTTAATATCTTGTTGGAGTGTAGCTGTATGTGACGTCTTTTTGTATTTTGTCTGCCGTTTAATTTTAGTCCAATAGGTTGTTCCTCGGTCTCTCTCAATTTCTTTGCATACTTCGAACCATGTATGTGCCTTTTATTGCCATGTCATTGTCTGTATTGTTTTGTTTAGTCTATTCATTATTGTATTTGTGTTTCTGCCTCCTGTCAGAGTGTATTTTCAGCACGTTTGTCACTCGTACTTGATTAGTGTAAGTATGTACTTAGGTACTTTGTGTTTGTAAAATGTTTCGTTTTGTTTAGTGGCTATGTTTTATTATAGAGCTAGTGAGTTTTGTCTAAAATTCCGTTAGGTGATGTAGTTCTATGTCTTTTCTTTCGATTTCGTTCAGGTATGTCGGCATGAATGTATTTACTGCTTTTGTATTTGTGAGTTTGAGACTGAATTTTGTCTTGATTGTTTCGGCAGTTCGTGGTCGGTCTAGTTGAAATGTAAATTTAATAGCCAAGTTATCTGAGCAACGGTCTTGTGCTACTTCGATGTATGTTATATTATTTGTTAGATTGTCAGTATGCATGTAGTATACCTGGGATTGTGTCATTATTGTTGGGCATGATGAGTGTTGGTTGTGCGTGTATTGTCTTCTGAAGTCAGAGTTATTTATGAACGTTTGTAGTTGACGTCTCTTCTTGGGGTTTAGATTAAAGTCACTAATGATAATCGAATATCTATTCATGAGCTGCTTTTATGGCGATGTTCTGTTCGATTGGTGTGTGTGTGTGGTTGAATGTATATCAGAAAGATGTGAAGTTTGTCATTGTCAAATGGGATCGTAAAGTAGAGGCGATCATTTTGTGGGTTGTTCGGTACTGGCGGGTTGGCTCTACGTGCGGTGTGGAGGATACCTATCCCTCCTCGTGCGTTGATGTTGATGTGTCCTTGTTTTTGTGTGATTTCCCAGTTCTTGTATGTCACGTTTGTGTCGGTTTTGGTCTTTGTTTCTACGAAAAGAAGGCAACCTTGAATGTTGCTATTCTCTATATAATTATTTATTGGCGTCCGTTTGTTACTGGGGCAGCTGATGTTTGCGTATATGATGGTTGGTCGATCGTTCTGTACATGCATGGTGGCTTGTGTGGTATGATTTGAGGGTTCTGTCGGTGGTATGCTATCTGATGCTTGTTTGTCGCACATGATTATATACATTCTGTTGCCGGAAAGTACAGCCTGTGTCTCAATGACATAGTCAATTATAAAGCGTTTGCGGAGCTTTTGAGAATCTCTTCTCTGTTAGTGTTCTGTGTGTTGTTTATGGCATGTGTGTATGGGTGTGTGTGTGTGATAATGACATGGTCGGGTATAGTCAGTGGGTTAGGGCTTCTATTGTTATGAGTGGTTGAGTTTGGTATATCTGTAGATTTTTTTATTTATGTTTTTTTTTATCCTTATGCTGGGGTTGCCTTCTATGAGTGTTGTCGGTCTCTTTGGGCATCTGGGTGACCACCCTGCATGGGCCTCGGCGTTGCGGGCATCATATTTCTGTGGCGTTTGCGGAGCTTTTGAGAATCTCTTCTCTGTTAGTGTTCTGTGTGTTGTTTATGGCATGTGTGTATGGGTGTGTGTGTGTGATAATGACATGGTCGGGTATAGTCAGTGGGTTAGGGCTTCTATTGTTATGAGTGGTTGAGTTTGGTATATCTGTAGATTTTTTTATTTATGTTTTTTTTATCCTTATGCTGGGGTTGCCTTCTATGAGTGTTGTCGGTCTCTTTGGGCATCTGGGTGACCACCCTGCATGGGCCTCGGCGTTGCGGGCATCATATTTCTGTGGCTGTGGCGAACCGCATTTAGTTGCGTCATGCGCCCCCTTGACACTTGGTGTATGTTTTTCCTTTCCTGCATTCCTCGGTTGTGTGATCGTATGCGGAGCACTTGCTGCATGCTTGTGGTATTGGTTTGGGTGGGGAGCTTGGTACGAATCTGTAGAACCTATTTAGGTAATACAGTCCTCCGTCATTCTTTCGAATGAGTCGATGTCTCCAGTTATAATTCTTATCATCGATGTTGATATGTCTGTTGCTCTTGCTTTGATGCGTTTGCAGTATCTATAAGGGTATTTATTGTTAGTGAGTTATTTGCCAATATCTTCGTCTGGGATTTCGTTTTCAACTCCAGAGGATTATGGTGTATGATTCGGTGTATGTGCGTTGTGTGTTCGGTGTGGTAGTTAGTTGTTGTTGGGTTCGGGATGTTTTGATGAGGTGCTTGTCCATCAGTTCCTGGAGTTTATTTTTGGATTCTCTTTTGCTTGTTTTAAGAGTGAGGTTGTTGTTTATCAGTTGTATGATAATGTCCTTGTTGTTGGGCATGTGTGTTTCCCATAAGCGTGCAAGTTGTATGCGTGTGATGGTGGCATCCGTTCTTATTTCATAGTTGTGTTTGTAGGAGTTGAATTCATTTGGTGGCTGTGGTCTCTCCTGTGTTCTGTGGGCGCTTGTGTGTGTGCTTTAGAGGGCTGTGCGTGTGATGCCTGTGTCTCTGTTAGATTTGGTGTGGTTTTTAATTTCTTATTCGATGTTTTTCCGCGGTCGGCGTCTGGGGCGTTTTTTTTTTTAGGTTCCTTGCTGTTTATAGGTGCGCTGTCCTCGTTTGATGCTGACATTGGCTGGGTGTCCATCGCACTCACACTTGATGCACGGCTCAGGGTTAATTAATTTAAAATACAGTTATGTTACGATAGTATAATTTATTAGATATGAACAGGCGTAATCAATTTAATTTATACTCGGTTGATTAATAAAATAACAAATCGCCAACACTGTAATTTACACATGGCAACACTGAAAATCATTTGGTTGAAAACTAATGTAAAACGATTTTGAGGTTATGTTACGGCAAATGTTAATCAAAAGTCGGAACATACCGCGGTGTGTGTATGGTTACTCAATACTCATTTGTGTTTTGATCAGGTGCTGCGTTTGTGGAATCTGTTATCGAATTTTTCGCTCTTATATATATATTTTTTTTTGTTTGTTTTAAAAAGGGCTGATTTGATTGTGTTGTGCTTAATTTAAAATAAGAGATATTTAACATGTGATAACAATACCAGAGTTCAATAAATAATTAACTACTTGTATAATTTACAGAGTATGTTGTAACCGCTTACAAACTTTTCAATAGAAATTAGACGATGTTTAATCTATCGGTATTTATTTGTTATCAGCACGTTAGCACGCCTCCATTTTTATGTTGGTAAGATTGTTTGTATATTTATGTTGGTAAGAGGGACGTTGTTGTTGGGTGTTTAAAATTCATTTCTCTCGCTTGAAGTGGCCTACGCCCTGATGCTGACGACTGTCGAGGCTGTTCTGTGCTCAATTCCGTTCTTATATTGTCGTTTCTAATCATGCCTCTTCTTGTTATCCCTTTCACCTTGTCGCGATCTCCAGGGCTTTACTTTTTTATCTTTGGTTGAATACCCGTGTCTCGCATCCATATGTCAGAGTGAGCCGATATATGGTTTTATATATCTTGTTTTTTTTTTCTATTGAGACCTCCTTTCCGCCAAGTGTATTGCGTGATGTAGGTTGCCTGCCTTCTCCTTTCTGTGGTTTATGTTTATTTCCTATCTTCCTTATTCTTCAAAAGTTGGTCCTAAATAATGAAAGTATTAAATCTGTTGTATATTTGCTCTTTCTATGTATATATTTATCATTTCTTCTTCATTTGACATGCCCACAATTTTGGTTTTTGCTTGTTCATATTTATACCTGCTTCATGCATCATTTCATTCCATATTTTTAAATTCTCGAGTATATATTTTTTCACTCTTTTCTATTTATCACAAATACTAGTGGTTTTGTTTTTCTCTCTGCTTTTCTTATTATTTTATCCATAACAGTAGATAATGTAATTGGGAGATGTTCCGCTTAGTGATGAGCCCATAGGCGTTCATTTTATAGAAGTTGTTGTTGAATACACAAAAAAGTTTTATTCTAAAGTTAATTTAATTAGGTTGAATATGCGTGGGTATTGTTGTTTTTGTGTATAATTTTTTTTTAATTCAGTTGGCAAGTAGGGGATTCTGTTATTGTTATATTTGTATATACATGTATTATGTCAAAAGACGGTAGAGAGTAATATGTTGATAATTTTCATTGCTTATGTGGCTTATAAGTATTATGTCTGTTTTTAATTCGTGTGATAACGGCTAACGTTGTTAATTTAGAAGAGGTTGATACCTGCCCAAAACTGCTAAAAACCCTTGATTATTGCAGACTTAATGCAACTTAAATAAATCAAACGATTGATGCAATGAGATATTCTCATGTAATTTAAACGTTTGTTATATATCGACGCTTCCCGCCGTCTCTATCAGTTAAGGTAATTGGCTCCGCGGTAAAGTTGCCGGGTTTCACGTGGGAGGCCTGGGTTCGATTCTGGGCGGGCATGTGATTTTTATTCGGGCAAAAATGGCTTGGTTAATAATAATAACAATAATTATTAATAAATAATAATAATTAATAATAATAAAAATTAAATTATTAAAAATTATAATAAATAAATAAAACTCACGCGCTGTCGTCATATCCCTCGTGCAACACAACATAGACCCATAGGCAACCCGTTGTACAAATATCGGTCCTCGAACTGGACGACCGAAAAAACAAAATGGCTGAAAAGTAAATTTAGACCCCCATGTTAATCCTTATGGGAAATTGTCACAGAACTCCCCTAGCTTATCTACTCTAGGAGCAGATAAAAAATCAATAAAATTTAATTAGACATGACATTTTTAGAATTTCAATATAAAAAAAAAATTATATTTTCAATCAAATTTAATTATTTCTAGAATTACTGTAAAAGTTCTATGAACTTTTATAAATTTTAAATCATCTGTGTTGCTGATTAAATATTAAAAAAGTTAATTGAAAAGTATTGAATGTCTATAGAAATTTATATCTTCCTTAACATGTAAATGCACATATATTTCATAAAATGTTTATAAAAATATGCAGAAATTTGAAATATTTTTATCATCACTTTTTCAATATTTTTTTAAATACAATTTGCAAATATTTTTCTAATATAGTTTTACATTCCTCAATCAATTTAACAAATTCAATTTGAAATTTATTTGTACCATCTTTATTTGATTTAATAAATATATCATCCTTAAAAATGTCATTTTACTAACATAATGATTCTATTTAAAATAGTAACTTTATTTCCTTTATCAGCTTTACATGGTCTTAAATTATTTGGTTTTAATTTACTTCTAATATTTGGTAATGTCTTAACTATATAGCTATACCCAGTATATAGTAAGGAATTAGATCTGCGCAAATATATTTCTCATTGTTTTTAATTACTGTATCATTAATTGAATTTAATGCTAATTCCGTATTTACTCCTAACATTTCAATGTTTTTTTATCTATGAAAAACGGAGAGTATTTTATTCCTTTACCTAACACGTCTAATTCGCTATTACTAAATTTTGTATTTGTCATGTTAACAATTGTGTTTTGAAAAATATGATTACCACCGCAGTGCGCTAGATACAACGTGTATTTTATTTAACAAAAATACAATTCTCTTTTTCTATGTTGAATATCATTGGTGTGTTTCTCAATTCCCAGTTTCTCGTACTTCCCCCATTAATTCTGTTTCAACACAATGAAATAACAAATTAAGTCTATCACGAATAACTTTGATCTTTAATCTTACTTTAATCATATCTTTGTATATAATACCATTTTAAAGACTAATGAAGTTTTGAAGTACTAATTTTGGCTTATATTTGGTTAGTGACAACCTCAATAATAAGTACCAGTATAATAAACAATATTGGTAATAAATCAAGCAAATATTTAAATACAGGAATGGTATCAAAATAAATGTATTGACAGTAAATTATTATATTATAGTAATGTGATCGAAACCAGCATTATTTATGGTTGTTCGAACTGTGAGATGTATTTCTTTAAAGTGATTTACAACTAAGTTGCCAATACAATGAAATAACCCATATATTCAACGCGCCGGTCATAAGTTACCGAGTAAAAGGAACGGCTGAACAGGGATTGAGCAGAAACTATTCCGCGTTGTATTGTTCACATGACAGCGTATTTCGCAAAGTTGCCCTTTAGTGCGTTTAAAGTACACGGAAACAAGATTTATGTACTTTATGAACTGCTTAATTATTATAAACAACAGTTGTGGTCCAACTATGTCTGGCATGAACCGCATGTGCCAACAATTTACGCAGACATCTAACATGCTATCACTTGTAGTTCCGTTTCTACTTAAAAATAAGCCTCTTTAATTAAATTATCAATCAGTTAAAGCTCATATAATAAATGTTTTAGTAGTACATGCTAATTGTCTTGATGTTAAATAATAATAATAACATAAATTAATAAATGTATGTGAAAAATTACCCATACTTGTCAATTTAAAATTTATAAATTCGTTTTTCTCATAGACTATCGATAAATTCTCAGAAGTATTGTCTTCAGATATACTGTGTACAAAACTTACAATACTGACTGAATGATATACTGATATACTGACTGATATACAAAATATGGATTATATAAATATTAAGAAATTTCAGTGTCTTTACCATACTGGTCAATCCAGAAAGTTATAGGTACCTATACTAGATTTTCTCACTAATTGAAAACAGCTTCTTCATCAAATTTTCAGATGAATTGTCTCCAGGTATACTATACTCAATGATTTTATAATCATTTATAAGTATAAACTAATAATAAACTTGATTTGCAACTGGAACAACAATTCGATTTTATATCGTACAAAGTTTTGGGTTGTACTTAATTGCATATTTCAGTACTAAATAATAATTTTGGTTAGGGATTGTAGCTGGTGAGTAAAACGAAGGCACAAATCTCGGGTTTCTTATCGGCCGAAAGAAACTCGAATTAATTCACAAACTGTGCCAGTTTTCCCTGCTCAGCTGCCAAACGGGGTGGAACTTTTAGTACTAAATCTTCGAGTTGATTTAACTAATAAATAAATTTACGTGTTGCCCGTAGAGCTGGAAGACAATTATCTGCAAAACATCCAAGGTAGGGTTGACTCATCCAGATAAGGGAAAATTGGAGCGTTTCGCAGGTCTTAATTGAAGCGATATAAATTCAATTTCCGCAATAGCAAGGATCGACGATTGTTTAATTAATTTGATTAATTTCGCCACATTTGCTGCTCTCGCCTTTTTATGTGTAATATACAGCACACCTACGTCCAGTCTTTGGCCCACTGGAGTGCTACGAATGTGATGCAAAAACATGGGAAGCAACTCAGCAGTTAATTAAATGTATAATGAAAAAGTGGCTGCCCAAAGAAAATAAATTTACACGTTTTCATAATTATAATTAAAATTATTGTATGAATGTAATTTTATATATGTTATAACTTTAGTCCACCTGGATAATGGCATACTTGCTTATTAAAGCAAATGTGCTGGTTTCAATTCCCCACGATTTGGTTTAATTTACAAACTACTACTGAGGGGGTGAGATGCCAAGTGCGTATATGAAAACTAGATATACAATTATACTTGGTGGTAAAGACATTAAAACATTTCGCAATACTAAAGCTATCGCAATCTATCGATATGTTATCAAGTGTTTGTATAATTTTAGAGTACTTAATACACTTTGAACTTAAATATCTCAGAACATATATTTCAATACCCCTTGGCTCTTAGCCCCTTAATTATAGTATAATTCATAATTTAATTATAATTTTGTGGATTGTTAAATACTAAATGAATTTCAATGAAAACTGATTTATATTTATCAGCGATAATCGGTCAATAATTGATAATAATTAGATAACATTAATATTGCCATTAATTAATATTAATTATCGATATTTGATATAAGTCAATTAAATCATTGCATTTGTATGAAATTTTTCCTGAATATTTATATATATATATAAACAATCTTTATTAGGCTATCGACCCCATAGGGTCTTTCCGCCTTATATTTATATTTATATTATATGAGTTTCATCTTTATTGGCAAAATTGATTGACATTTGATATTAATCAGTGAATATTAATTGATATTTGTAGTTATCCGAGTAAATTGGTTAATCTGATAGTAGCCAGTGAAAGCTGATTAATATTTGACTGTCGTTAGTGAAAATTGATTCATATTTGTCCGTGATTATTTATTGCATCAATCTGACAAAATTGAATAATACTTGATATGGAAAAAAATGTTTTGTCAATGAAAATTTATTGATTGTGACATTTACCATTATTAATCATTTAATATTTGATAAGAATTAGTTAAAATAAATTCATATTTGACAGATATTTGAAACTAACCAGTGAAAATTGAACGGTATATGATAAGAATTAGTGAAAATGAATTCATATTTGAGAGATGTTTGAAACTAATCAGTGAAAATTGAACGATATATACCCCGAAACAAAATGTGCATTTCCTTGGTATTATTTATAGATGAATAATTTATATTTTCCGGTGTCACACTTAATAGTTCAGAATTTTAGTATTATTTTCAGAAGTACATAGTTTCATTGAGGAAATTTATATCTAAAATTTGCATTTATTTTTAGAATTTTACATAGTTTCTGTATTTTATACAGTCTAGTACAGTTTTATTCAGTGACATGTCAATATGCCAATACCGAGGTACTTGAATGCAAGATATTTTTAATTAACGTTTAGTGTTGTACTTGTAATTTATTTGTCAGTAACATGAAAATATGTTTTTCGAATTTCGTGAAATATTTCGGAATTACATGTTTTTTTTTTAAAATAATAATTAATATTTAATAATAATTAATAATTTTATAATAACCCATACGATTCAACTCAGAAAGTTACATCCTCGATTTTCTCATTTATATAATTTATTCAAGTTTAAGAAAAAAACTTACACTACAAAAAGTAAACAATAATTCCAGTTGCAGCTAAATATTTGTAAATTTCAGTATTACTTTTTAAAGTAGTTTGATTCAGTGAATTTATATCGTAAATTTACATTTTTTTCAAAAATTTCCTAAGAAACTGTAACGCCTAAAATTTATGCAGTCGTGTTTTTAGAATTGTTATAATTTTTTAAGAAATTTTCCGTTGTAGGGTTTTACTTACAATTTGTCATACCAATTTTAATTATTACTGTCAAAATTCTATTAATTATGTCAAATTGTCAATGATTACTGTCAAATTTCCAATGAACGATTAAAATATATCTGTCTAGAGTTAAAATCTCTCTGTTATAGTATATAACGCCATTAGGCCGATATGTAGCAAATAACAGGCGCGGGTTGAAGTTTGTAAACCGAGGCGAAGCGAAGCGGAGCGGAGCGCAGCCGAGGTTTATATTCAACCAAGCCTGTTATTTGCATATCGGCCGTATGCTGTTCGATACTTTTTGTAATACCTAAATTACAAAAACTGGTCAATTTATCAATATTAAATTTCAAATTTAATAAACTAGTTATCGAGGCGCAATTTGATACCATAGCAACATCAACGGTTCAAATACACACAAACAAATTAAAGTGAAATTAGAAAAATAATGTCAGATGTGCAAAGTTCTTCGTTTTGTGGTATCCCCGAAGATGTACTAAATGAAGCAAATGCTGCCACAATCGATTTACTTCCCCAAAAAGCAGCAGCAGGTATGAGAAAGAATATGAAGACTTTATTGCTCATAAATTTGCGTTGTCATTTAAATAACGTCCACGGCCGTTATTATAACGGACAAGGCCTTTGCGCCTGTCATATCGATCAAGCAGACAGTACTGATAAATGTCAATAACACAGAGGTATTACAAAAAATTTTAACGGGTTGTTGGCATGGATACCATGACAGTATATATTATTTCAGGCGTACATATGTATCTTGAAACGTCTAAACAAAATCGACATAAATATATCTGGCAGATTTTCTCTGGCAGATCTGTAACACTTTAGTTATTGCGTTACACTTCTGCAATGGATTTTATTAAATATAAATATCTTGCGATTAAAATGCCCATTAAACATTGTACAATGCTCGACCTCTACGTGAAGTTACACAGACTCGCATAGATAACAGGCTCGCTGGCGCTCGCCCGTTACCTTTCTGTGCTCGCCTATAGATTTTTGTATAACGGTTTTACAAGTAAATAACTATAATTATTCTGTCATAATTTCATTGACTGCTGTTTAACTGTCAATGATTATTGTAAAATTTTAAATATTTTCAAAGGTAACTATCAATGTTTCAATGGTTTATTGATTCAAAGCCTGCTGTCAAAATGTCAAATTTAATTTATTCTGTCAATATTTTAATTGTGGCTCTCAAGGTATAATATTAGTAGTAACAATATTTTATTGGCTATCGAGGTGCGGTCTTTCCGCTTATACATTCTAAATATTTATACCGGGCGGTCCATTTAAGCGAAGACATACAAATATTTACAAAATAAGAATCGTACGAAGAAATGTTCCAGATTAAAGTTCATTTAATTGAGGGGGCGGGGGGCATTCATAGGTACTAAAATTAGACTACCCCCACCACCTCATCTGTGGAGACGGGGAGTAACTCTGACATCTTAAATGGGAGCCTCCATTTTTTATTGCAGATTCGGATTCTACGACAAAAACTATGAAACATGTAATTGAAACATTTTTTTATAATCTTTGCAGATGGAGCAGCAATTTAAGAAAATTAGTTACGTTGGTTACTCAAGGAAAATCCATGTCTTGTTTTACAAAATGATGGAACAATGACAACAAATAAAGCAAAAGTTTTATTTATTTTTAAATTGTTTTCTTCTTAATTGGAGTACTTACTGGTAGTTTATATATAAAGATCTTTTCTTGATTTCATTATTTTTATTATTTCTTCTTGATCTTACTACCTAGTTTCGGCTATATTTTTCAGCCATCTTCAGAGGCTACTTCTACAATATGTATTTAAATATAATAGGTATATTAATAATAAGTTTGTGTTTTATGAGGTGTATGTGTATTGTATGTATGTGTATTTTAATTTAATTTAACTTGTTGAGTTTTATATATTCGATATTAGATAAGATTTTTATATAAATGTTCTGACTTTTTAGTCAAAACAAAATCACATATACACAATACACATACACCACATAAAATACAAACTTATTTTTAATATACTTTTTATATTTAAATATACAGGGTGTGGGTGGTCTGAACCTGTATCAGGCCTTTTTCTCGGTAATTTGACATCATAGAGGTTCGAAACAAAAAATGGTATGACAAGCCTACCTAAAGAATTGAATGGAGGTAATGTCGAATTCCGGAAGTTACCCTAAGTAGGTGTAATTGCACTTAACTTCAGAATTTTATATGGAAACCTAACCATCGTTGGATAATTATTTGAAAAATAAACAACTTTTCTGTGATTTTTTTTATGTAATTGATATGCTTAACAAAATAAAAAATAATATTCCATGATGTCATCGAGGTTCGGGAAAAAATAATAAGACAGGAGCCTACCTAAAGAATTTAATGGTGATAGTTTCGATTCTTGGAAATAACCAGAAGTAGGCGTAACTGCACTCAGCGTTGAAGTGGTTTTGTAAATACTATACTTCTTCTTTTTGTTTAACTTTTTAAATGAGAACGTAGGTCATGTGTAACATAGAAATTTTGTAAAAAAAATTTTTTTTTGTAAATTACATCCAGTAAATTACATCATTGTCTTGAAAGTATGATATCATAGAGGTTCGGCCAAAACATAGCATGATATAAACCTAACTAAAGAAATTAATGGTGGTAGTTTCGATTCTTCAAAATTACCGGAAGTAGGCGTAACTAACAGCTTTAAAATATTTTAGAAAATACTATACTTTTTCTGATTCGATTACTGTGAAACTGACTGTTTTTAGGCGATTTCAGCCAAAAATAGTTACTTTAACAATAACTGGAGAAAAAGTATAGTATTTACATAAATATTTGAAAGCTGAGTGCAATTACGCCTACTTCCGGTAATTTCCAAGAATCGAAATTATCTCTATGAAATTATTTAGGTAGGTTTATGTCATGGTATTTTTTTCTTGCAAACGTTTTAACTTAATTATTCGGTCAAAGTTTCATTGATCACTGTAAAAATTTCAATGATTACTATAAAAATTCTAATTATTACTTCTTTAAATCTCAATGCTGTTAAATCAATTATAAATATTATAACCTAAATATATTACCTAGGCCAAAATTAGCTGTCTAAAATATTGCACTTACCAATAACATAGGTAAAGTTGTAGGATCATCAGTGATACAACTCAGATCAGCACCTGAAAAAAGTTGTGAATGATAACTGGTGCCAAGTAAATATGTTAAATATATAAAACAGAAATTAGCTAATTAGTTAAAATCTGTAATCATAAGTCGGATTAACTTTCTCAACCTATTTTATTTTGGGGATGATCATCCAAGTTATCACCCAATAACGTATATTCAACATTGATATGTATGTTGGTTTATAAGTTTTTGGGTGTTAAAATCCAATCCCATATAATTATAGTGACTGAATGCTGTACAGGTAAAATATGCTGTAACAATTACAGGCAGGGTTTAAATGTTTAAATTTAATTACTGCAGGGACTTGTTTTAGCATTGCGATCCAACAGCAGTATTATATATTGGGCCGGCAAATATTTATGTATCAAACCGGAACTGCGCATTTAAATTCGGCTCTAATTGACGCAAATTACGTACTTAATTCCGTTAAATTGCTTAAATCAATTTGCGCGGTTAAGCGGTTTATACCGGTTAATAGGTACACATGCCTAATAACTCTAGATTTGGGCCAATTCATTCGGGCGAGCAGATTACTTTTCACAATTTCACACAAACACAAATGTTTAATTCCGCATAATCCGTATTTGGCAAGTCTCTCTTTGGTTTAATATTCTCGTTAATCGAATTGACTCTAAAGGGCGCAATGTCGTTTTAAATTGCGCTATTGCTTGTTTTATAAGCGTACGTGCATAATATTCCGTTTCTGCTCACGCAAGGAAACCTTCGGAGATTACATAATTAGAGCTGACTTATTGCACCCTTCGTATGGATTTATTGGGCACAGTTAATCTGAAAAATTACACTTGCAAGGGGCGGAGGGTGGAAATGATCTAATTGAAATTCTATAGCGCCAGGGTGTTCCAATATATCTGGCTTATGGTGGTAATAAATAGCTGAGATCTGATTCATTAAAATATGTTAATGTGTGGATATAAAAGTTGCGTTTAATTAAAGTTTCAGGGTATAAGATGCACCGAATCCACATTTAATTGCACATATTTCACACAGAATGCAGTAATACTTCGTCATAGTTTCCACTTAAAATGGCACTGTAATTAAATATATACTTTGACGATCACATCAAATAAAGTGTTTTTATAATTAGTATATTTTGTACCAGTAGCTTAAATGTACAAAGAATATTATATTTATGAATAACTCTAGAATATGATTATTGTAAATAAATTAACTCGGCAACCTATTCTCTGATAATTGACATTTTCAATTGTATGACTACGTGGGTGCTCTGGTGCTCAACACCCATTTGCGAAGCACACGTGAGCCATTGCCAAACAATCAGTAAAACGTCCAATTACATTTTTTATTTCTTTAATCAGCATTAGCCGGCACAATGGCAAGGCAAACGAAGGACTTACCTCAGATTAACACTCTGAGAGGGCGTACAATTGGTGAATATTGAAAATTAATGAATGCAAAATAAGTAATAAAAATAAAATGTCAAACGATTCTTACAATTTGAAAACGAGAAAATTTGACAGAACAAGAAAACGTGCTATTTAATTATGTTAATTTCAACGATATAATTGAACCATAACAATGAGAAGGCGCTGATTTTCAGGAGTCTGCTTTAGAGGATGGCTGATTTTCAAAGCAATGTTTTACTTCTTTTATTTAAGGTTTTATCCATATCCATTACCAGTTATTTATATTCATTGTTGTTGTATTTAGTACTTTCTGGAGTTTATTTTTATTTTATTTTATTATTTGTTGTATCGCCTGACTAGTTTCCGTTTAATTTAAAAGCCATCTTCAGAAGCATATCTACGAAGAATACAATAATTAAGTTAGATATAAGTTAGTTAAGTTTAGTTAAGTTAGAGTTAAATTTGTTACAAAAATGTTTAAATATAAATTATAATACTATTTGTTGTGTTTAATGTAATAGTGTGTATAAATGATTTTGTATGTATGTAATTTGTTAGTGTGGAGATGGATTAAAATGTGTGAAATTATCTTTTATGGGGGTATTAACTCTTAAATAAGTGTTTTAGTTAATTTATATGTATATATTTAGAATTATTTACTTACTTATTTTAATGTGTATATATCCTGATCTTACTCGTATATGAATTTTGAAATTTGAAAGTTATAGTCTAATTTGAAGTTTTAGTTAATTGATTTTGTTGTTTTATGTGTTAAATGGATTATTTTGAAATTTATAAAGAGGTTTAAATGTTGATTGAGTTTGGTTATTAAGGCATTGTATGTTGTGTTCTGTATTGATTGTTTTATCTATTGCAAATGCTTCTAATAAAATATGTTTTAAGCCTTTATCTGTATTGTGTAAGAGTTTTGCATGCTTGTTTATGTCGAAAGTGTGATGTGAAAATGTAGGTGTCGTCCAAATGTGTATGTCTCTTAAATGTTCCTTCATTCTTAATTTAGAAATAATGTAGTGTTTTTCCATTTTCTGAAAGAAAATTATATTTTGAATTAGTGTGCATAAATTGGATAACAATTTATAAGCAAAACTTGTAAAAATTAATCGAATTTCTGGAAATTAAAAAAAAATTATTGCCTACTGTAAAATTTCCAATTTTCCGTAAATTTTCAGATATTACAGTCAGTGTTTGAAATCATTGTCAAATTTTCAAATAATACTACCACGCTTGCAATTATTATAGCTAAAGTTGCAATTCTATCAAAATTCAAAACATTACAAGAAACTTTGCATTTTTTTGCAAAATTTCCGTCATCACAGTCAAAATTTCAAAAGTTATAACCTAATTTTCAATTGTTAATACAATGCCAATCATTATATGTAGTTTAAATTTCAAAGATTACTGAAAAGGTAATTTTTTCTGTTAAAAAATTATTTTATTTTTCAACATAATCCCCTTTCAACTGTACACACTTAGCCCAGCGAGTTTCCAGTTTTTTCAAACCTTCCAAAAGTAATCTTTCGGAAACCCTTCAAAATATGCATTTGTCTTTCTTATCACCTCTTCATTTGTTTGAAATCTCTTTCTACCCAGCAATTTTTTTTAAATTTGGAAATAAGAAGAAATCGCTGGGAGCCTGATCTGGCGAATATGGCGGATGAGGCAGTATTTCGTAATGCAATTCGGCCAATTTAGTTGTAGCAATTGCATACGAATGAGAGGGCGCATTATCGTGATGAAACAATACTTTTTTTATCATCAAATGCCGTCGTTGTTTTTTAAGTTCGGCATCAAAATATCTCAGAAAATCGTCATAATACTGGCCAGTTATTGTTTTTCCTTTTTGTAAATAATCAAATAAAGAGTACACCTTTAGAATCCCAAAAAACAGTGGCTTTAACCTTATTGGCCGAAAACAGTGTTTTTGCCTTCTTGGGAGCACGTTCGCTGCGAGAAATCCATTGTTTGCACTGTATTTTTTTTTCTGGAGTATAATGATGTATCCAAGTTTCATCTACTGTGACATATCGACGAAATAATTCCTTTGAATAACGTTTGAAGATGACCAAAGATTCTTCTGAATTCTTAATGCGAGCGCGCATTTCATCACCGTTTAGCAAACACGGCACCCATCTCGAGCATAGCTTTTTCATATTGCAATGTTCATGCAAAATATTGCATACCCGTTCGGTTGAGATGTTTACTTCATTAGCTATCTCACAAACCTTTATTCGACGATCGCTAATTACAAGGGCATGGACTTTATTAACCATTTCTGGAGTAGTTACAGTAAATGATGGTTCCGGACGATGTGTGAATCAACCGTGCGCATATGTCCACTTTAAAAATCAGGAAAGCACTTACAAATCATTCCATGGGACGAAGCAGATTCTGGATAATATTTTCGTAACTTTTCTTCGGTTTCTTTAATTGTTTTTCCACCTAGAAAATGATGTTTAATCAACACTCGAAATTATTTTTTCTCCATATTTATACAACAACGAAAACAGTTTTCTTTAAATAAGTACAAAACATAACCCTTATATAAGATTGGTGCCGAATTTTGACAGTAGACCTCGGAAAGACCTCAGGAGCTAGCAACATAATCACTATAGCGAAAGTGTTACCAACCTTTGAAATGTCACTCCTCCATCAAACAGCCCTCGTATATTATTGCCGTCGGCAAATCCCGACGTGCTTGAATTCTCATTATTTCCTGTAATTAGTACAGGTGTTGTAACCGCTGATGACACTTGAGCTGGTGGCCCTGTTTACACTGTTGGGTAAGTACTGAATTTTCTTCTAATATTCCTCAGCAATTCGTTATACATCTGACAAACTTAGGCGAACTGTTCTTCACCCTCCGCACCTTTTAGTGTCTCAATTTCCGATTGGATTTCTTGAAATTTTTCGAACACTGGAAAGAAATCATGTAATTTTCATCTCGATTTTCTGCTTCCGATGCGTTCTTCAGCCTCGTGAGTTGCCTTTTACTAGTAGTTTTTTGTTTCAATACTCCCTTAATTTTCTCTGTGTATTCCGTCATCTTCAAATAAACCCAGAAGATTGATCTCAACCGACAAGGAATCAACTATTACTGTTAATCGGTAAACTTCGTTCACATACACTGACCTGATTAAAGATCCGTTTCCGAAGGACCAATGTTAAGGGAATCTCAATAATGAATAAGTACTTCTACTATTGATATTACATAAATACAACTTTAATAATATAACAAAATAGAGCATATCTCGGAAACAACTCGAATGTTTCAGTATATCTATCTCACATCACAGTAATATCGAAGGTAAATGCATCACCAGGGTTGGTATAGCCTATTTTTACTTCAGAGAGATATTGATTTGATATTGAACATAGGAATTAAAATTGTTTTGTCATTTGAAGTAGTTTTAAGGGTGGTATTGCTATTATAATAATTATTGGATATCCACCCTACAGCCTGGAGGGAAGAAAGGGTGTCTGATTAAAAATAAATAAATTGGATCGGACGTGCGATAGATACCACTTCAAAAAGTTTTTCTGAATTAGAAAATGTGTAGAGGAAATAAATAAATGACTAACTGAGATTAGCTGAACGTTATTTCATCAGGCACAGCTAGTTTGTTTGCAATTACTCTAACGGAATTTGCATGCAAATGTGCAAAAAAAAATGATTCAAACGCATTGATTTTAATGGCATAAAAGCCCACCGCATGCTGAAAGAATACGTATTAGTAATTCATTTTGCAGTTTTATAAAGCACACGGGGCAATTTAAGCGGGCAATCTCTGAAATCTTTCGAATGATTTAACAAGCCCATACTTTAAACTCGAGAGCAAAATCTATTTGTTTCCATATTTTCAGTGGAATGCCCTCTATGAAATAACGTTTCCCAAGATATCAAGGTGAGCCCGCCTCACGGCACATTTAACCTAATAACGTTCGTACCAAATGAAACATTGCTAACAAGGAATCCAATTTTTCCGATTGCTTAGTTCATTTTCTGTTCGATTAGAGCATCCCCGAACATTTATTACTCCTAATGTGATTAATGAATATGTCCGGTCCAACTCGCTTTATACATATAGACGCGCTTTTTTTGAACTAATTTAATCTCTTATCTACATGCCAGGCCAGGGTCGATGCCCGTGGAAGTCACGGATTTGAAACATGAACGGAATTTAATTATTTTTAATACAGCGTATCGAGGGACTTTAAGGGGGATTAATTTTATAAATATTTGAAAAGCGAGCGGAAGCGCCTTTTAACGTGGATACGAATTTCCTGGCACTCGTAAATGTTAGATGACCAGTACTTATATTGATCACAATCAACCTATTCCAATTGGATTTAAATGTTTTTAGCATTTATGAAACGTATTATGGAAACATAGTTCCTATTTTTCTTGGAATAAAGTGTAATTATCTGAATAGATAATTATCATAGATAGAGGGAGATAAATTTACAAGTAATATGTTTTTATATTTTCCCCATCTCTGGTAACTGGATGATTCAAGGAAACGTTTTAAAAACTGTGAATAATTTATTTCCATTTTATAGTTTCAAACATAACATTTTACAGTTTGCCGTAAAGTTAACGCGAATTCTAGAAGCGCCGATTAAATTTCTGTGGCCCAATAAAAACTACGTTTGGCCGAAGCAAAACTATTAGATCGCATTTAACGGGCTAATTCCATTACATTAATAAAGGTCGGGTCTGATGAACTTCTAATTGAAAATTTCTGCGGGAAGTTATTTATACGGGGCGTAAAAATCGCGGCAGCTCCCACATGAATGACCGTTACCCCAGATCTATAAACTCTAAACTAATTATCCGAATTAGGGCCTTATCCCATATCCTCGATCAGGTCCTTCGGGGGATCTGGCTAAATTTCAAAATAACCCAATTACCATTAATCCCTTACGCGTGCACTGATGGAGAGAGAATTAATTAAATAATTGCGTTTGTAATGATGCCTGAGAAGACTGTGTTAATAACCTCATTACGGAAATAAATACATATTTAATTAGTTGACTTATGCGAGACTTGGATTAATTAACCTGTCACAACTTCAGATTCGCAAATAACATTTCGTTTCCACATTCTAGGCAGTCTTATTAATTAATTTTAATATTTTAGCAAATTCGGTCATGTTTAATTATATAAAGTAAATTCGGTCCTCGTAAGGAGTTTCCTTGTTGTCGAAATTGCATTTTTATGGGTACGGCACAGTTTTAAAAATTCGCTGATGATAAATTAATTATCCTGGTCGGACGTGCATGAAAGCACATGAGTTTCCACTTTACACGTGGACTAATGCGAATGGCACATAAAAATGCAACGAAATGTTTATGTATGCACAAGGATTATTTTTAGAGACTATGATATAATTACCTTGGTATAAACCAACATTATATTACAATAGCTAATAGAAATGACTCGTGGTGTAAGTCTTGTCTAAAGTTACAATTTTCAAAAATTACAACAAACACTACAGTATTCAGTCATAATAAGAATAACAACAACACAATTTATTGTGGGACAGCACTTGACTTTCGCCCTATTTTAATGAAAACTAAACATAAGTATCAAGATATCAAGACAGTTATTAATATATCCAAAATTTTAATCAATAGTATTCATCAGTACTCCTGTTCACCGCATGCAGTGTTTAATTTACAATAAAAACTTTGCAATTTCAAATGAAAAGTTGTGAGTTGTTCATTAAAATTTTCAATCAAAGGTGGCTGTGGAAACTAGAACGTATGTCCTAACTTGACTCTGATGCATACAATTCAAATTAAATTTCATTGAGCTGTCACCTTTGTAACGCCACCTTTTTTAAATGGCTCTCTATATTTTTTTTATGTAATTTTGTAGAGCATTTTATGTACTTTTCATGGGTCTAAACTTTTAGTAGGGTTATACTATGAAATGTTTGCAAAAAATGTGAAAACTGATGGCAGTTAAATTCAAAATTATCTGGAACAAACAATTAAATAATAACAATAAAAATATAATGTAACTATAGACTCAGCATGCTTTAATTATTTTTTATACATATATTTTATATAAATATTAAATAAAATGATTTTTTTAATTGTTTATACGTTTATCCCAAATTTGATCTTGGCTTTATATGGTTGTGAGAGCTTATGAAATTCAAATATAAATAGTGCAAAATAATTATTACCTTTTACACAATGATAATTGCGAATAAGGTATAATACGTGATTTTCACAATCTATGAATTTGTAAAAATATATATTTCTTTTAATAAATTGAATACTAAATAAATGTAGCTTTTTTCTGTTATGATGGTGCTTATATGTATTCTAGAATTAATTTTGTGTCAAAAGAATTAAAAACTGTCGCCACTCGACGCTCACTCGTTAAATATCTGCTGTCGCAATTTATTGCCAAGTTTGTTCTATAAATTACTGTTATAATTGCTTTTTGTAGTATCCTGACCTGCTGCCACATTACAGTGATATGTATGTCGCAACCACTTACAGTAATTGGAAGCTGTCGGACACTTTCGCGTAGTTGACATAGTAACGGACTATCCGAACTAACTTACCAACTACGTAGTTTAAAGGAAATCCAGAAGTTTATTTATCACCGCTTGCGAGCATATTGCACTTTCTCAATGTAGTGCTTTGATATAAATCTCATTTGCTGCCCTACTAAACGTCCTTTGAATATATAAAAATCTGATATTGGTAATACCATTGACTGAAATATTCAATCAACAATATGACTTTATCTATATTATTACGAATAAAAGAATATTTTTAATAAGGACCTTTGTTTAGTCAAAATCAGTAATTCACTGGTGCAATTAAAAGTGTATACTCTAATTTTTCTAAACTGGCGTCCACGTCATCAAAATAATAATAATAATGATGACACAATTTTACAAGGTTGCCAGCTGTCCTGGGTATTTAAAAATGGCTGAACTCAGCTGTTGCGCCCGTGTAATATTGTGCGACAGTGCGCGGTTCGTATAAAATTCGTCGACTGCTCCGCCGTTTTTCGTACAGATATCAACCTTGTGGTTATGGTTTAACATCTACAATGGCAAAATATGCATTGTAATAATCGATCAAATGTAACAAGTTAAACGTCAAAGAAGTTTGGTTATACACAAATGTATGAGCATCTGTTAGTGAAAAAGATTTGGCATCGTCGCCGAAAAAATATGACGGCCGCCAACATAACATGATTTATTTCATGATTGGCAGGCAAAAATTGTGTCCGCGGTTAATACACCGATTACTTATTTATAACCACCGGTGATCAGTGTTATGTAACAAATGATCCTCAGATTAATTTCGATTCCTAAACTATTGTTATGCATATTCTCGAAAACAATCACGTAGGTACGAAAAAACCTCATCACACAACTGTTGATGACGTGAACGCCAGTTTAGAAAAATTGGGGAAAAATTAGAAAAATAAAATTTAGTATTGCATAAACAAAATCCGTAGTACTTTAAACACAATTAATTAAAACCAGTATTGTTCTGATCAAATTTATTATTGGAAGTTATTGGACACTTGATGTGCTACATTTTAAAATTATTTTCGAGTATACAGAGTGTACCATAAATCCGGAACACAAAATTTGGTCCCTTTTATAAATGGATCACCCTGTATATTCTTTCAATTTTATAATCTGCTTTATGAGTACCTCACAAATCATCTTTATTATCAAGGATCAAATGCAATGTTTCCAAGTAAATGACATTTTAATAAAATTTAACAAAAAATCATGGACGTGGAAAAATATTCAACAAAATCTTATTATAAGAGATCATTGAAAGAATCTGAATTGTTGTCTGGATCAATGTTGCATCTGATCCCTAAAACAAAAAAAAATTTGTGAAACCCACATGAAGCAGATTCCAAAAATTAAAGAATATACAGAGTGTACCATAAATCCGGGACACATCATTTTATCTCATTTTTAAATGAAGCACCCTATATATTCTTTCATTTTTGGAATCTGCTTCATGTGGGCTATACAAATCAGTTTTATTTTTAGGGATCACATGCAACGTTGTCAAGTTATTCACATTTTAATAAAATTTAACCAAAAATCATGGGCCTGGAAAAAAATTCAACAAAACCTAATTCTAAGAGATCAATGAAAGAATCTGGGTATGCAAGTATCCTAGCAATGTGCCAAAATATTCACAATATTTGAAGTCGCGTTTAATACGCAGAGTGTTCTGAAACAAAGATCGAATTTTGATATATTCAAATAGCAAATATATTCAAACACATCGAGATTGACCGGTTTTTACCTATTAAAAAGTATAATTATATTTTAGTTCATATGCTACCATTAACCAGCTCATTAGATGAGCACCCAGAATATGATGCTATATACAGGGTGTTCCATTTGAAAAAATAGTTTTAGCCATTTGAAAATAGCAAAATTGTAACGTTGTTTCAGAACACCCTATATATTCTACGTGACTCAAAATATTGTGTATGTTTTGGCACATTGCTTGGGTACTTGGATACGCAGATTCTTTCATTGATCTCTTATAATAAGGTTTTTTTAATTTTTTTCCTACGTCCATGATTTTTCGTTAAATTTCATTAAAATGTGAATAACTTGGCAACCTTGCATCTAATCCCAAAAAATAAAACTTATTTGTGAAACCCACATAAAGCAGATTCTAAAAATGAAATAATATACAGGGTGTTCCGTTTAAAAAAGAGACCAAATTTTGTCCACCACCAACCGAGTCGGACTGGACATAAAGAGATCCTCCACAAGGAACTTGTCGGTATTTTACCAGAATGTCAGAGGTCTTCGTACTAAATCAAGGGACTTCTATCGTACCGTTCTAGCTGCTGACTTCGACGTGATATGTGCCTCTGAATCGTGGCTCTGCCCCGCGTTTTGTGATCGTGAATTTACTGACTCGCGTTACGTCGTGTATAGATGTGACCGTAGTGAAGCCTCTTCTGATTGTCGAAGAGGCGGAGGCGTCTTTATCGCGGTGAAGTGCGATCTAATATCTTCAGCTCTGTTTGTTGACTCGGTCAATCGAGAGGAAATCTGGGTTTCTGTGGCCGGTGACTGCATTTTTGGTTGCATATACGTCCCTCCATGCTCCCCTGTTGACATTTACGTAGGCCACATCGATGCCATATCGGAGGTGGTGTCGAGTAGCCCAACATCCCGTGTGATTGTGGTGGGAGACTACAACCTGCCCCTATTGCGGTGGGTCGAAGAACCTGGCTGTATAGGTTAGTTACCGGCTAGCGGGGTCAACGAGAGTGCAAGGCTCCTGTGCGATGGTTTTTTGTGTTGCGGTTTCTATCAATATAACAATAGTCCCAATTGTAGTGAAAATGTGTTAGACTTAGTCTTTTCCAATGTTCAAACGCTAAATGTTACTATTTGTGATCCATTGGTAAATTGTGATCGATACCATCACCCTCTTTTAATTGAGTTAAATGTGATATGTACTGAACCTGTAGTAGATGATCCTCTCGAATATGATTTTCACAAATGCAATTTAACTGACCTATGCAATTACATTGGCGGTATTGACTGGCAGAGTATATTTATCTCTGGTTCAGTTGTATCTGATGTTGACAAGTTTTACTCAATCATGTACAACAGTTTCAGTATGTATGTGCCTTTTCGTAAAAAGTTTAAATCTCATTTCCCTGTTTGGTTCTCAACTGAATTGATTAAGCTTGTAAAACATAAGCGGTTGGCCCACAAGCGGTATAAAGTCACGAGGGAAAAGGAGGACTATCTCATATTTTCTTCCTTAAGAGCCCAGTGTAAAGACTTGATAGTCAAAGATCATTCATCCTATATTCGCTTAATTGAAAGCCACATAAATCATAATATCAATGCTGCCTTCGTTCACTTCGTGGTGGTAGTGGTGGCATACCGGCCCGCGTGTCAGACGGCACCGTTGTGGAAAATTGTACTATGGATATTGCTAATTTATTTGCTGGCTATTTCCAATCATCCTTTCAGACTAGTAATGTGACCGGGTCACTTACCCACGATCCGGGTACTATTGTTTTCAACCGTTTGCAGTTAACGGAGTCGGATGTAGCGAACTGTCTGGCGGGCATCAGTGAGAGCGCGGGTCCAGGTCCGGATGGGATACCCCCATTTGTTGTAAAAGCGTGCTCTGCAGTGTTAGCACTGCCTCTTACCTTACTATTTAACCAATCGTTAGCACTTGGGGTTTTTCCCCCAACCTGGAAAGAATGCTACGTGATGCCTGTTTTTAAATCCGGTATCAAAACTGTAGTTCAGAACTACAGGCAAATTGCCATTCAGTCGTGCATCCCGAAGCTCCTGGATAAGTTGGTGGCTGGGCGTATGATGCAACTTTTTAATTCTGTAATAATTGAGCAACAGCATGGTTTTGTCCCATCTCGTTCCACGGTGACCAATTTGTTCGTCTACAGCAGTTTCGTTGCTGAGTCTATGGGGGGGGGGGGGGGGTGTTGACTCTGTCTACACTGACTTTAGCAAGGCATTTGATAGGGTCAACCACTCTCGCTTGATCTGTAAGCTCCGGGGTCTGGGAGTGATGGGATGCATGATTGACTGGTTGTCCTCTTTCCTGGAGGGTCGCCCCCTTACAGTCAAATTGGGTCATGTTTTATCAGACATTAAGATACATGCATGGTCGGGTGTTCCCCAGGGTTCGCACCTAGGACCACTGCTGTTCTTATTGTTTGTTAATGATATTACCTGCCGCATCACGTCGAACGTACTGCTTTATGCTGACGATATGAAAATCTACAAAAATATATGTAGCTATGAAGACAGTATGTCTCTCCAGAACGACCTTAAGTCGATTCACACTTGGTGTATACGAAACGACCTTCCTCTAAATACCTTCAAATGAAAATTTATTCGGTTTTCGCGAAAAATAACCGACTCAGTGGTTTTCAAATATGAGATAGACGGACAGACTTTAGATCGCGTTTATCAAATTAAGGACTTAGGAGTCATATTTGACAGTAAGTTACTGTTTTCCGTTCATATAAGTATGATCACCGCTAAGGCCCTGCAGATGGTAGGGTTCATTGGTCGAATGTCCGTTGATTTCAAATCCTGTAGGACTTACATGAGGTTATACGCTGCGCTAGCTCGACCGGTACTCGACTATTGCTGCATTATTTGGTCTCCCCACTACAGCTACCACGTAAGTTTACTGGAGCGTGTACAGAAAAAAATGGCAAAGCTCACTTGCTTCCGTACAAATATTTATTATGAATCCCATAAGTATGATCTAACCTAGCGTATCTGGGTCTCCATAGCCTCAGTAATCGGCGCATTTACTTTTATTTAATATTTGCATATAAATTCTGTAATTCACTACTTGACTGCCCTGCTATCTTATCACTGCTGTTTTTTCATATTCCATCTCGCATATCTAGACATCAGAAACTTCTAAGTGATGAGTTTCACAGAACTTGGTACGGGTACTACAATTCTAAAAGTACCTTGATTAGGAACATGAATCTGTATTACCATTCGGTTGAAGTTTTTGGTGTCTCCATTACCTCTTACAAATTGTTATGCCTTAAAGCAATTGATAGTTTGAAGTTGTAGCAATTGTTTTGCAGCTTATTTTAGTAAATATTTTTGTTCCTATATTTAGAATTAGTACTTGTTTCTATGTAGGCTAAGTTGGTATTACCGTAATAAAGATTATTATTATTATTATTGTGTCCCGGATTTACGGTACACTCTGTATACTCGAAAATATTTTTAAAAAGTAGAACTTGGACACTTGATTCCAATAACTTCCATTCAGATTTTTTCCTCAATTTTCATTAGTCTAGCAGCGATGGTCCGAGCGAGGATTGGTGGTCCACCTTCTATATAAATTATGAAATTTTCATTTCAAATGATAAATTTTGTAAGCAAATTTTCTACATTGTCCTTACAAATTACGAAATTTTATTACAAATTGCAAAAAGTTTGTCATTGAAATTATATCATTTCCATTGTAAATTACAAATAATGTTGCATTTCTACTGAAAATTCCAATATTTTCATTAACATTTTGTATTATAAATACAAAAATTTACAGTTAGTTAGTTTAGTTTGAAAATATAACGGCTTTCCCAAGAAATCATACCTTACATTATACCTTAATTATACCTTACAAGTTATTAAATTTTTTATACAAATTTGCAAAAAAATATAATGGAAGGTGTAAAGTGTAGCAATAAAAACTATAAAACTTTCGTCATTTTCATTACAAGTAACAAAATTACTTCGAAAACCCCATAAATAGTGATAACATTACGATGAATATTAAATATTATTGTTATAATATTGAATATTAATTTTAAATTTTCTGTGGAATTTGTAAAATGTTTAATATAAATTGGAACATTATAGTGAAAATTGCTAAATTTTTATTATAAATACAATATTTTCATGAATATAGAAAACAATGATTAGGTAAATAAGTTTTATTGAAATTTTCTTTGTAACTTGCAAAAAGTTCAATAAATATTGCAATATATGTGTTTTAAATTAAAAAACAAAGTAATAGCTTTATGATAATTTTAATGTTAATTGGCAAATTTTACAATTCCAATATTTGTTTTATAAATTACAAAATTTCAACTGCGATTATGAAATGTTTATTATAAATTGCCAAAATTCCACATAAAATGCAAAACATCATTTGCATTTGCAAAAACTGTAATAAATAAGTTTTAGTATAAATAAAGCGCTTGGTCAAGTTTCACAATTTTTTTATAAAAGTTTTTCTATAAAAAAAAAGTGAAACTTAACGAAGTGCTTTATTTATACTAATTTAAAGATGTTTAACCAAGTATTAACCCCCGATTCATATAATCTAAAATAAGTTTTATTGGAATTCAAAAGCATTTTAATATAGTTTTTGTTTTTATAAATTTGAAAAATATGCGGCTGATTTTGCCACAAACTCTTAGAGTTTTATATAAAATAATCTATGAAATAATGTACAAAGTAATTAATTATAATAATTTATATATTATATACACTCAGATGCAAAAAACCGGGTCATTGGGTCATTGTTTGCGAAAGAACCTTTTTTTTAAATTTTGATATTGGTCTAGTCCTTGAAATAAAATGTTTAGTGTTTTACAATCAAAGAGACCGACAGGATGTAGAAATAAGCAACATATGGTACTTATTATTTATTTAATGAACATTAATAAGCGAAAACGATAACGTACGTATACTCAAAAGAAAATGCATTTCTTAAAAACAAACTTAACAGAGATTAATAATGAAAATGACAGTTAATCGGAAACAAACAAGTTAAAACGCAGTAGCCACCTTGATCCTCTATGCATAATGCCGAATGATAAATAGGTAGTGAAGAACGAATACCTTTAAATGTTATTTTCGCTTATTAAATAAACTGATAAGTATCATATGTTGTTTTTTTTCTACATGCTGGTGGTCTCTTTGTTTGTAAAACACTAAAACCTTCATTCTAAGGACTATGCCAACATAAAAATTTAAAAAAATGGGTTTTTTTGCTTCTGAGTGTATTTATATATTATAATAGACAGCTATCTAATATCGTATTCTAAATGTCTATATTATTCTCCGAGATTTTTCTCTCCACAGTCACTATAAAAATAGTTGTGAGTAATATTTGCATGCTAATATTTGTATTACCTACTCAAATAAAATCTAGATTTCTTCCTCTATTTCACTATTCGTATAGTTAGTGAAAACTGCACAAATAGTTAGGTAAGTCAGTGTTGTTCAGCTATTATTAATGTAAGCAATAACGGATTGGCAAAACTAATCCCTGGCTGTCTTTTGGTATTACGATTTAATTATCAAGCCAATGGGGGAGAGTAAGGCACTTGAGGACCCCCCTGTAATATACATGTGTTTGCAATATTTGTCAAAATACATGTTATTAACAGAATTGGCATTACGACTAATAGCGTTTGGCTGCACTGCTTCATTAGATATTATATAATTCATGTAAATATGGTCCTTGGCGACGCAAATTTGCCATAGCAGCAGATATAGGCCGTTGTTAAATTAAATAAATAAATAATAATGTAAATATAAGTAATTCGTTTTAATTATAATACAAGTGATTAGTTTTTATTAAATAAGTTGTGTAGGTCTATAAAAATAAAGTATTATAAGTTATAGGCAATTACTTTTCATATTTTTCAAATTATTACTCCAGTTTGGCAGTGTGCACGCACTGCATGAAAATTTCCAAAGGTGATCTCCTAATAATAGCCTACGAGATTTATAAAGATTGCGATCTGATATGGACTGTAAAATATAGAACCTGTGCAAATATGCTGCGAAAAAATGCAGCATTCGGCACGCAACGCGTGATAGAAAGGTGTCTGAACTGCATCGTCGAATTTAGCGGAAAAAACACAATGCGGATAACGACCTTTTTTCCGAGCGCAAGAAGATCGATTAGATTAAAAGAAATTTATTCCGTGTTAATTTTAAATCCATGCGATGGGAGAGAAAAAAGGAGGCCGAATATCGTGCCGCTAATACTTCTGCGAGAATAAATTTCTGCAAATATGAATAGTTAATTATCTAGATAAAGTTTTGCTCCTGCTCATGCCTCCATTACGCTCCGAGTACGTTTTTATTTTCGAATAATTTCCTGTTGGAGGTTCGCCTAAATTGCCACAGGATCTGGCCAAGTCGCGTGCCTCGCCAACATTAGCGAGTGCGGGGGAGGCACGGGGAGAGAGAGCGAGAGGCGAACAGATTGAAAAACTTTCATGAAAATATGAGTTATTGACGTTCCCAGGAATTATCAGAAGTATTTTAAATTGGGTTCGTACGTGTAGGGGCGCCAATGAAGGGTCGAAGCATTGTAAATTGTTGGCTTCTGTGTTACCAGATACAAAATAAATAAGAATCGAAACGTATAAAATAACTAAAACCTCAGTTATACTTTCCTAAACGAACATAATATAAAGCAGAAGAGGAGTTATTCAGGAGTCACCAATTACTAAATAACTAAGAGGATCTAGTAAAATTAAATCACTACATTATTGTATGACATGTTCACACTTATACAGTATAAATCTGACGGAATAAAGTGTATATTTTTATTATTATTATTACTGTTATTTATTTGCTTTAGCTTTAGAAGCTTCTTCAAGGTTTTAAGTTCACACTAAAATCGATTCTAATTCTTAATGCATTTAAAACTTTCGACAAATTTTTAGAGTTTACAATTTAATGTTTTGATTTATAACAATTTCATTATGTAAATAAAAAGGTAGATAATAATCATAATTGACATGATTCATTGATAATTAAGATATTTGCTATACTGATAAGATTTATTATGTAACACTTTACTACAATACACCGAATTATGAGCTATATAAATAAATATTACAGTATTGACTGTATTGTACAGACACGAATAAATTTGAATTGAATAACATTAATAAAAATCTCGAAAAGCAATTACTCTTATGAGATAATGTTTTTTCATTAATTGTAAATTATTTAATTTTTAAACATCGTTTTTGTATAATTATTCAGTCAAATACACATTACTGGTTTGTTATCGAGAATACAAATACACGTTTTACTACTTTTTACAACACTTTTATAAAACTGAAATAACGTAGTAAAATGTGTTTATTTCCCGATATCATCCTGATCAACTATCACATAGTAAAGGCTTCACCAATCAACTTCATTATTGTTTTGTATTTAAATGAATAAATTTGAGTTAAATTGAATTGAAATGAATTGTTAAAAAATCTCAATAAATAAATACACTTATAAGATAACGTTAGAAAAAAATGTTTAATTTTTAATTTTTAATTTTCAATCAGTTTTGTGCATTTATTCATAATAATGATTTTTTAAATTAAAACAATTTCGGCTAACGTTATTTCATAATCGAAATTTCTTGTTGATTTTTTTTATAATCGCGTTGCAGTTTGGCAGTTTGGTCGAGGTAATAAAGAATTTTCACTATTCAACGATACACATACATAAATACAGGTGTATTGGCAAATGAAATAACGAATACAGAAGCGCCTTTATCAATATCTGCTGCTTGCAAATGTGTAGCTATAATTGCGTTTCTCTCTAAGCATAGTCAATAGTAAATTACTAAATTTCCCTGGAGTTTAATGCATCACTCTAAATACATGAGAAATGTAAGTCTTTAAAAGCTTGACGTAAGCGAAATTCGATATCTATGTTATATGCTGAGGTATTAAAAGGCAAGGTATTAATGATATGATAAAACGTCCTATGAGATTTTCTAGATATTTATAAAAGTTGTAACGAAATATTCTAAATATGAGGGCTGTTTGACGGAAGAGTGACTTTTTAATGAAAACGTTATTTTTCTGTTAAAAATATATTTTATTTTTCAACATAACACCTTTTCAACTGTACAACACTTAGCCCAGCGAGTTTACTGTTTTTTTAATCTTTCCAAAAAGTAATCTTTCGGAAAGTCTTAAAAATATGCATTTGTCTCGGTTATCACCTCTTCATTTGCCTGAAATCTTTTTCCACCCGGCCATTTTTTTTAAATTTGGAAATAAGAAGAAATTACTGGGAGCCAGATCTGGCGAGTATGGTGGATAAAGCAGTAATTCGTAATGCAATTCAGCCAATTTAGTTGTAGCAATTGCAGCCGAATGAGAGGGCGCATTATCGTGATCGAACAACACTTTTTTATTCATCAAATTCGGTCGTTGTTTTTCAAGTTCGGCATCAAAACGTGTCAGCATAATTAGCATAATACTGGCCAGTTATCGTTTTTCCTTTTCGTAAACAATTAATAAAGATTACACCTTTAGAATCCCAAAAAAACTGTGGCCATGACCTTATTGGCCGAAAAAAGTGTTTTTGCCTTTTTGGGAGCATGTTTGCACGAAGAAATCCATTATTTAGACTGTATTCTTGTTTCTGGAGAATAATGATGTATCCAAGTTTCATCTACTGTGACATATCGACGAAAAAAATCCTTTGAATTACTTTGAAGACGGCCAAACATGCTTCTGAGTTCTTAATGCGAACGCGCATTTGATCACCATTAAGCAAACGCGGCAACCATCTCGCGGATAGCTTTTTCTTATTGAAATGTTCATGCAAAATATTGTATACCCGTTCGGTTGAGATGTTTACTTCATTAGCTATCTCACGAACATTTATTCGACGATTGCCAATTACAAGGTCATAGTGTTTTTTAACCATTTTTGGAGTAGTTACAGTAAATGATGGTTTCGGACGATCTGCATCAACCGTGCTCATATGGCCACTTTTAAAAGCAGAAACCACTTACAAATCATTCCATGGGACGGAGCAGATTCTGGATAATATTTACGTAACTTTTTCTCGGTTTCTTTAATTGTTTTTTCACGTAGAAAATAATGTTTAATCAACACTCGAAATTATTTTTTCTCCATATTTACACAACAACGAAAACAGTTTTTTTTTTCAAATAAGTATAAAACATAATCTATCTGTCAGAATGGTGCCAAATTTTGATAGTAGACCTCCGAAAGACCTCTGGAGCTAGCAACATAATCATTATAGCGAAAGTGTTACCAACCTTTGAAAAGTCACTCTTCCATCAAACCGCCCTCGTATATCAAGAATAGGCCACCATAAAGAGTTAAGTGCAGAATTTCAATTAAAATATCAGTTTTTTTTTTTTAATTATACAATCCCTCTGCGACCCATGAATATTAAAAACAGAAATTTTATGAAAGTTTCACAAAAATTATGCATATATCAAAATTATTTTCAAAAACAAATGAATAATACATTTCATTGGCTTTAAATTAAACTTAAGATGTAATATGTTGTTAATATGTGTTACGAATATAGAGTGTGTGGAGGCAAGGCCCACCTATTGGTAAAATTATATTTTATAAATGATATACAGGGTCCTGCAACAGTGCGTCGGGCTATCCTAGTGCGTTTCCCATGAGAGATAGAAAAAAAAGTTTCGTACAAAAAGTTGTTAGCTTAAAAATCATTATAATGTAAAATTATTTTTTAAATATACAGGGTGTCCCAATTTTGCGGTATAACAAAAACAAACATTTTTTTAAATAGAACACCCTGTATTTATTCAAGTTTTCGGATGACATTTTTCAACCTCTACATTGTTGTGCATTTATTTTTGGATTATGTTACAGTTTTGCCAAGTTACAATTGTTTTCTCCAAATATCATGCATATGCCAGCTCAACTTTAAAAAATCGTAGCGACCTCGTTGTTTGAAAGTAATAATAAATTTTAGCAATATTCTCAGTGTGGTTAATAAGTAACATTTTGGCAATAAGCAATTTGAATTTAGTAACACGGGTGTTCAGAAAAAAATGGCAACCTTTACAAATTTCAAAGCGGTATAACCTTTTTTTAAAATGAAATGCCCCCTATTTTATTTTATAATTCGATAGGTATTTTTCCTCTCTTCAATTTGATATGACATATCTTATGTCTGAACCCCATAGTTGTTGAGATATTCAATATTTTTCACAAAAGTAACCATTTAATTGAATTTCTAAGCACTGAAATAGGTTATGCTGAGACTAAACAACTGTCAAAATGTAAGTAAGAATCAATGTGAGATGACAAAAAATAGTAAAATAGTAGATAGTACTTCTGTAATACGATTCATTATTTTATTCCAAAACCGTGAGAGATAACAAAATTATTAATACAAAAAAGAAACGATACTACAGTAATGTTTAAAATGTTTTTGTTTAACTCACATTGATCTTTACTTACATTTTGACAGTTGTTTTGTCTCAGCATGACCTACTTCAGTGCATAGAAATGTAATTAAATGGTTACTTTTGTGAAAAATATTGAATATCTCAACAACGATGAGGTTCAGACATAAGATGTGCATTATCAAATTGAAGAGAAGAAAAAGACCTATCGAATAATGACATAAAATAGGTGGCATTCCATTAAAATAAAAAGGGTTATACCACTTTGAAATTTGCAAAGTTTGGCATTTTTTTACTGACACCCTGTATTATTAAATTCCAATTTCTCATTACAAAAAGGTTGCTTATGAACCACACTGAGATTACTGCTAAAACTTATTTTTACCTACAAAAAATGAGGTCGCTACGATTTTTTAAAGTTGAGTCTGCTTATGCATAATATTTGGAGAAAAACATTGTAAATTGGTAACACTGTAACATTATCCAAAAATAAATAGACAACATTGTAGAGGTTGAAAAATGTCATCAGAAAACTTGAATAAATACAGGGTGTTCCGTTTAAAAAAAATGTTTGTTTTTGTTATTCCGCAAAATTGGGACACCCAGTATATTTGAAAATAATTTTACGGCATAAAGATTTTAAAACCAATAACTTTTTGTACGATACATTTTTTTCTATCTTTCACAGGAAAGGCCCTAGGAAAGCCCGACACACTGTTGCAGGATATATATATATATATATATATATATATATATATATATATATATATATATATATATATATTATGCGAAGGATGCGCCCATATGCATCCGTCTCAATGAATGATCTTTATGTAATAATAAAGATGCTGATTGTTTGTGACCGTAGCTAACTTAAATATGTTAATACTTTCAGCATTTTTAATACACGATGAGTTTCCTTAAAGTTACATAACATTTTATAATGGTTTCAAATGTTAATATTGTTGATAGCACCAACAAAGATATTATAATATGCAAATGACAAATAATAACAATATTAATTTTCATTTACAATCAAAATTTCGCAATTTTCTACGAAAATTTGTAATTTTTAATTCCTATTTCATAATTATTAATTATTTATTTAATACGATTCAATAAAAACGTCATTATTTTCACTGAAAATATTTCCGTAATATTTTCACACTTAAACCTAAAAAAGTGACATAATGTGACAAATTTTAATACATGCAGTTGAGCATCTATTTTCATCACAAATATTTGAAATATAGTATCATCTGAAGCCAAGTATTTTACAGATTTGACAAGTTGTAGTTATGAAATTGGTGATTATGACACTTTAAGTTTAAGTTTAAATTGGACAGTTTTAGACAGTTGCAATTGATTTAACTAGATGCAGTTTGATGCATTTTATTAGATTAAAAAAAATACGATTAAGAGAAATACGAAAAGTACGATTAAAAAAAAGCAATAATTTATTAAATTTAATTCGCTAATATCACAGCTTCAAGTTAAAAATATTACAGATTTCATCAGTTTTGTTCGAAAATGTAACAAATTTTGATAATTTCTATGAAACAAAATAAAAATTTAAATAGTTAGGTACATTAAAAAAAATCATAAATTTTAATAGTTGACGTTTAAAATTAACAGGAAATTTGACAGGTTTAGACAGTTGCAATTGAAAACTTGTCACATTTGGAAAGTTGGCAGGTAATACTTTACCAGATTTAAAAATTTACAATTGATAATTTGGGTACACAGCAGATTCAAATTTATGGAATTTAACATTTTCATTTCACAGCTGAAGTTAATTTTTTTACAGATTTCATGACTTGTTTTTGAAAATTTGACATATGACCATTTCAATAAAACAAAATATTAATTTAAAGAGTTATATTGGATGAAAACACGCTAATTTCAAGAGCTGATGATTCAAAATTTCGACAGATTTTGATAGCTGTATTGAAAATTTGGCAAATTTTAATAGTGTCAATGTCAATAACAAGTTTGGATAATCAAGTTAGAAAATTTGCTAAATTTCGATAGTTGTTGATGATTTTACAGATTCTTATAGCTGGTGTTTAAAACTTAACAACCCTGTTAATTGATACTTGTAGATGAAAACTGGTTCAATTTTTTCTGTTAGGCTTAGTATTTAGCAGATCTGACGGTGTATCATTCTAAACGAAATTTAATGCTGCTATTACGTGATGCACTTCTATTGAATGTGTAATATATAAATTATATCCAATGAGTATTCATGAGATTTTTTCATTTTAGTGGGAACATAATGTTTTAAAAGCTAATTTTAGTGCATCTTTTTTTTTCATTTTTGACTTACGGTGTCTTAATAACTAGCGTATGAATATGAATATAATTTATTTATGCTTCTAGGTAATATCCTGGTATTTTATGTGTATTATTAAATTGATATCCAATGAGTTATTCTTAAGATATTTTTATTTTAGTGCATATATCTGTGTCTTATGTGTACCTCTAATGTTTCTCATATTTAACTAATGACATCTCAAGAAATAGCGTGTCATTATTAATGTTATTTATTACTGGTAGTCTGTGATACATTGGTATTGAATGTATAAAATAAAAATTATTTTTAATGAGTGGTTCATGCGATATTTTATTTTAAATGAAACATATAGTTTTAGAAGCTATTTTTTGCGTATCTCTATTTTATCTGATATTAAACTAACTATATGTTAATAACTGGCATATGAATATGAAGTCAATTTATTTTATTGAATCCTTACTGTTATAGTGCATTTTATCTACTCTTTGCCTCATGTTAAAATGTAATTTTATCGATTTTTATACGATAAATTACTCGTTTGTTATTTTCATGGTAACTGCGACTTCTATACCAACATCCATTGTTGTATTAGTTTCTGATATAATTATTCAAAGAATTAAATTCATTTAGCAGTAAAAACAGTGATAATTGAAAATTGTTGATTTTCATTTCGAGTGCATTTAATATCGAGGCGTCAAAATTCATAGATAAAATTCAATTTTATCGTCTTGTATAATAAATAACTTTTGCTACTACGTGATATACTAGTATTCTATGTATTTAATAAAATTTATATCGAATGAGTAATTCTTGAGATGTATAAATTTAATTTACGATACCTGAACATTTACTTACTTTTTATGAAAACTTTCTGTTTGCTTCATATACTTTTCCTAATAATGATTATTTTTTGTTGCTAGTGAAAACTACTTAGACTGTAAATATTTAATCGCAAATTCCCTGACACATGCTAATAACTCCACGGAAATGCTTATTAAATGAAACACAGCGAAAGTTTTAATTACGAGAAATTCGTTTTGATAATTAATCATTGTCGGAATCCGTAGTTATTTCGTGCAAAACTAATTAATATAGGTATACAGAAACTCCATTTATAAGCCGAGTTACTTTTAATACAATTGCATTATTGGATTTTTGTAAACAAATTTATCAAAATGTCATTAGAGACCAATTTCTCTACTACGAATTGAAATGTATATCTATGTATACAACATTTATTAGCTTAATTACTTGTTTAAAGTACATTGATCCACCAGACATTTAATATAACTCACTACTATTTTATAGTGAATATGGGGAATTTAAAATAATTATGTTCTTTGCTTCAAAATTGGTCCGTGGGTGGGTGGGCATAATCATAATCATCCCCTAAATTCTACGTGTCAGCTAAAATTGTATAATTATTTAAAACACAAATATAAATCATCCCCTTTGATCATAATTTCGTATTAATATTGTAATGATTCCTATTATTGCTAGGGGGTCAAATTAGAGGATGGTTATAAACTTATTCTATCTGAATAACATTTTTTGAATATTTTCCAGGATTTTTTTTTAATTATCAAATTTATTTACTGAGAACAATAGGATTTTTAAAGTATATATTTATTTTCTACAGAAAGTGTTTGTAAATATTCACTTATTTTTTAATTTTTCAAAAATTGGAGATAATTGGCAATTAATCATTTTAATATTACTAAAGAATATTTTTAAAGATTACAAAAACTGTAAACAATTCTCGGAGATTTTAGTTATTAAAATTATTGATTTTTTAATAAACACATGAATAAATGGATTTTTTAAATTCTAAGTTAGACATTTAGAAAATTAACGAAAACGTAAGAAAATCTATATTAAATTTTGTATTTTCAATGTTAATATTCTTGAAAGCGTAGTTCCATTATTTGTATATTTTGATATAACAATAACATTTTCTGCTAGTTCAATGAAAATAATCTTTCGTTGTCGTTAATTTTTGGAATTTATTGCAATGTTCGTAATTTATTAACCCTTTCGATAATTTGATTAAATTATTTGGAATTTTAACTACTTATCTGAATATTTTATTGCACATTTCATATTTTTTAAATAAATTTCCATCAAACGTTTGAGCAAGTTCTGAAATGTATGAAATTATATGTAACTGTATTTAATATATTGATTTGTATATTTTGACAATTTTTGTTTGTCATACTATAGAATTCAAAATTTAATTTTAAAAAGTTAAAGACATTTGTTCCCCCCCAAGTCTATTGGAGCGGCAGGAACAATTTGGATTATTATTGAAATACTTTTGTGAAAAAAAAAAGTGGATCTAACACCTTTTTGTAAAAACAACAAGAACAATTGGTTAGGAAGCGTGGAATATTTTAAATATAATTCAATGTTCCTAAATACGCTCATATTCAACGTGGTAATAGAGTTTGAATAGCTTAGTATTACTCAATGAAATTTATTTTTCTCACTGAATTCGCTTTATCACAAACGCGATAGACACCGAGCAAAATAAATTTTATTGAGTAGCGAGATTATAAAAAAAAACGATGGGCACCATTGACTTAATATTACACAGGGTTTTAATTAAGTACGTAGATAAACCTAAAACGGCCATTCCTTGATCAATTCTAATATCTAGCGTTCAACAAAAATCGACTACCAAGTTGGCGTTGGCAATCTCAAGTCATGTCTGTACTAAGATCACATTTGACATGTTAATGTGATCTTAATGTGATGTTGTGACATAAGTCACAACATGACTTATGAGTAACTTTTATATTACTACATATTCAGTAGATAATATTTTAATTCTGAGATTTTGGGTAAGTTATAAACAACAAATACAAAACTATCGTGAAAACTTGCAGAAAATTTGATATAAAATTAAATATAAATGCAATAGAAACTTAGTAATATATAGATAGAGAATTATAAAAAAAAATGTAAAAAATCAACTTTGATTCAAAGATAACTAGAAATATCCTGAATAACGATATAATACTGGAAATTCTGGGATATTTCAGGAGTGCTACATGTAGTGAGTGCCAGTATGAGTAAAATTTCCGAAAAGTTTCTGCGTAAGGTAAAATTACGTTTAGAAATAAAACAATTAGTACTTTTTTAAAACATTACTTAAATTTACAACATTTTCACCAGGTAGAAATAATTTAATTGGAAGAATATTCAAAATATTAAACATAATTAAAAAATAAATAAACTGTCGACAAATTTTGCAGAAAATATCATAGCAAATTTGAAAATAATGCAATAAAAACTTGGGAAAACTTTTTAACGCTTCAAGAAATACAATTCTAGCTCCATATTATTAGATCAAGATTGACAATTATAAAAAAGCGTAAAAATTAATTTTAAATTGAAAACATAATCGGAATATGTCATAATTTAGGGAAATTTCGGAACTGTGTATATAAACAATTTACAAATTATTGTAACATTTCAAAATTTTGATAAAATTTCCTAAAATTCGCTGAAAATTAATGAGTAAAAAAAATATGTCCTTATTAATTCTAATTAGGATTAGGTGTGCAAAGTGGAAAGTATTCGTAGTTTTACAAAAATGCTATTTTTTAGCCTTTTTTTTAATTATAGTAGTTTGTATTCTCTCAATGCAAGGCGGAGGGAATGTAAGTGATGTGTGTTCCCAGCGCCTCCACCTAAAATGGCGGTGATGCTATTTGCCCAGCATGGCGCGGGGTAACGTAAATTGTTTGCGTTTAAGGTGCACATACACTAAATAAACTATTGTTCGGGGGGACACATTTTATAATACAAAAAAAATAACAGCTATTATACAATTACAACACAAAGAAAAAACAACAATAATAATAATGAACGCTACAATTTACATATATACAATTTACAACTTACAGAAGGTAAAACCATGAGCGGATTTACTTTGCTCAATTTGTGAAACCGTTTTCGTTGGACCTTAACGCAACACACATTGCTGAGGACCAGGGTGCTCGAACAGCGGCCGCAAAAGAGGCCGTTTATGGCACAGTGGACCTATTTATAAATTCGACAGACCGACGAAACGCCCACTCAGTCTCGCCCCCCTTCCGAAGTATAAAAATATGTACAAATTAAACCTAAGTATCAAATCAGCCATTTCCCGTAATATAATTAATCAAATGTTGACGCTAAAACTCTTAAAATGAAATATGAACACTGACAAAATTTGAATGGCGTTTCTAGGCCTACGGGGGGCGGACTTAACAAAAATGACGACAATTAAATAGAAAATAAATAATTAAACGGACTAATGAGATGGCTGTAACCGAGCCGGGCATGCAATAATCATATGAAATTTGGGAAAGCGGTAATTAATAATATTTTACTGAAGTGACGGATTACTTGTAATAACTTATAAATCTGAAATTCACGTGGCTACTTAAAATGCAGAGGCACGTCCATCGGCCGACCGAGATGGCGAAACCCAAGATCTGCGCGCCAGATGTTTTATTGGCGCGGGCCAAATGTCCGGGCTGCTACCACTGGACGGTACACAGAAGGTGTTTACGATTGGAAATTAAAAAAAAAGGATGGCGAGTTATTAATCAAACGCGATGACATGTGTCACATTTCCAATGGTAACTGTCAAAATTTGTCAAATTTTCTACTGTAAGTGACAAAATTTATGATATTTTCACCTGTTGCTGCCGATATTGTTGATTTTTGATCTGTAACTGCCAATGGCACTCAGATTTTGAACTGTAACTGAAAATCTGTGAAGTTTTCATCACCAGCTCTGAAGAAAGACAAAAAATAATCTTTTGGAGCTTTATTAATAATTTGTGCAACAATCGCTCGTGGTTTATTGGGATTTTTTGTTTGAGCTCAAGTCTCTAAAATTTTCAACTTCAATTGAGGAGGAGCAAGAATATCGTATGTCAAAAATATGAGTTTCGAGAAAAACGCGTCGAAAGTTTCAAAACGTAATAAAAGTTGTATTATAGCAATTAGAGACATGGGTTTCTTTAGTTCGCTTATAAATATAATAAATAACAAAGTTTAAAATAGATTTTATCAAAAATGCTATTTTTATTTGAAATATAACATCAAAAAGATTTACATTTTACGTCGTTATTGGATATATAGGTAATGGCCAAATTAGTCCGAATCAGACATTTCGCTTGGTCCAATATCCGCATCCTGAGACACATTATTATCCAGAACATACTCAAGCCACTCCGCATTTTCCGGTTTCAAAAATCGTATTAGTGACATCACATTGTTTTTTCTTGCAGGTTTTATACCAGGCTTATTGGCAGTGTGCAGAACGAGTTGTTCGAATTTGAAAAATTCTTTTTCCTGATCTATATATTGAAATGGACTATATACCCCGTGATAACATTCAGTCCATGCACTGTGTCCACCTTACTATAATGAATTTTAATTGTTTTTAAAATCATAAATCCATTCGAGTGCTACTTTTTATTAATTTTTTTTTTTTTTGCAATTTGGATAAAGAATGGCTATATGTTTTTCAACAGACTTATAAATAAGGGTACAAATATTCTCATAAACAAATTTGCTCAAAAACCGCATAAATCGACTTACGCGGTTCTTGCACCCAGCTCCTCAATTGTCAAAATCTGCCAAATTTGATGAACTCGTCAAATCCGTTAAATTTTCATATGAAACTGTATCCAAGTTAGTAAAATTTTCAACAGGATTTGTCGATTTTCATTTTTTTTTACAACAATTGTTTAAATGCAAAGTGATGACCTGTCAAGTTTGCAAGTGTTACTGTTAAATTTTCATATGAAGCTGTATCCAAGTTTGTTCAATTTTCAATTGGAATTGTCCATGTACATTGTACAGTCTTCGTCAGTTTAATGTAGTACAACCTCAATTTTCTTTTACCTCATTTTTTTTTAAATTTTATTGTACGACGAACTTGAGCAACCTATTATTTTCTGTAATCAAATCTCAGATCAGGCCGGAATATATTCGTTTTCCTATTATTTGCTAACCCATTGAAATATGAAATAATTATAAGTATAAATAATAAGTATTATAATAAATACTTAATTATAAGTATTATAAATGTATATAATATTATAAGTTAAAAGTTAAATTGTCTGTGAATGCATTAAAACGTCTATTTGATGCTTAGTAAATTATTGATTCTGACATTGAAAGGTACATAAATATTTATTGAAAGGAGTGTGTACTACATTTATCTTATCAAGACTGTAATTTGCGCAACAATTGTTTAAATATTAAGTGGCAGCAATGTAAACCTGTCTAATTTGCAATTCTTACTGTTACATTTTTCAATTGTGAACGTTCAAAGCTTAAAATATCCGTTTTCGAGCGTTCTTATAAAAAAGTAAAAGTAAAGTAAAAGTCTGCTTGTCTAGCTTAGTAGTGACTGTATTCGTTAGGGACATTATCTCTAACTGGCTATCGACCAATGTGGGTCCTTCCGCCGTGTGATTTGTTAATGTTTGTATTGAGTTAGGGCTTGTTACTCTAGAAATTCGCCCCCGATCTCTAGAGCGCCCTTAATGAGCTCCCAACGGCGAATGGCACTAGTTTCTCAGTACAAATGTACAACCTGTACTAGGGATCGAACCCAGGTCTTCGTGCATGGTAAGCACGCGTTCTAACCTGTCAGCCAAAGTAGCGGTCTTGTCTAGCTTAAATGATCTATTTCAAAATTTATATTTAGGCGTATATTTGGGACGTATGTACTGCAGATAATTCATTTCGCCGAGAAAGATTTTAAGATGGACCTATTTGAGTACCACGAAAGTCAAAAGGCCATGCGTAATCCCGAATGTCCGGTCATTAACGACCAGACAGACCTCGTTTACTATTCTCTCTTCAAAGCTCAAAGTATTATGGATATGTATAAATAGGTGTTTTATTTATGTTTTATTTTACTCTATGTGTGACAATGATCAGAACGTGATCGAAACTATAGTCACTAATTTTAATAACCAGTGTGATATAAACAAAGAAAAGTTGTTTTATTTAATTATATTTAGGCTATTAAGATAAGTATTTTAAAAGCACCATATATATATATATATATATATATATATATATATATATATATATATATATATATATATATATACGGTTACCCTTCTACCGCATTCTACGATCTAGGGTTCTACGGTTACTCATTTTGCTACTCTTATATTCCGTGTACAAATTTTCTCCCTTCTTTTTTGTTCCTTGCCAGTCTACTTGCTTCGTTCAGGTTCATTCCTTTTTTTATATTACATATTACCTCTGTTACTACGTAGTCCCATGTCTTTTTTGGCCTTCCTCTTGTCTTCTTATTTTGTATTCTTGCTTCCCATACTTGTTTGACCTGTTTTGTGTTCTTCATCCTTTGTAAGTGTCCCCACCAACTGAGTTGTCTTCTTTCGATGAAGCTGTTTACGTCTTCTATGTGTAGTTCTTCTCTTATTTTGGTGTTTCTAATTTTATCTAGTTTCGTTACTCCTATTGTTCTTCTAAGGTATTTAATTTCGGTCGCTTGTACCCTACTTTTATCTGCTTTTGTTAAAGTCCAGGATTCGCAGCCATATGTCATGATGGGTCTGTTATAGTTTTGTATACCTTGATTGTTGTATTTCTCGTTATTTCCTTTTTGTTGATAAACGACTTTCTCATTTCGTGGTACAGTTTCATTGTTTTTGCTATTCTCGTGTCGATATCTTTTTGCATGCTTCCGTCGCTTTGTATTTCTACTCCTAAGTACTTAAATGATGTTACTTGTTCGAATCTTGAATTTTCCACTTTAATTTTTATATCTTCTTGTTCTCCTATTACCATGACTTTTGTTTTATTTATATTCATCATCATTCCTTTCCTTTCTAGGGCTGTGTTCCATTATCTTAAATTTACTTGTAGGTCTAATTCCTTCTCTGCTATTATCACTACGTCGTCCTCGAACGCTCCTTCTGATACTTCTACTTTCCGCATATTGCAGTGTCCAACTCTGTATTTCTTTGCCTTCTGTGAATTCTGTGAACAGCTTCTCACTATTTCATCCATAAAAGTTATTCTCAATAGCTCAACAGCGTTGAGCTAAGAGCACCTCCCTGTCTTAATCCGTCTGTGGTTTTAAATGGCTCCGACTGTTTGTTGTTGTAAATGACTTTGTTATTTTTGTCTTTGTATATAGTATTTACTACTTTTATCGGCTTGTTGCTAACACCTCTCAGTCTTAATATTGTCCACAGCTGGTTTCTGCTGGGGATCCACAGCTGGGGACTCGATCGAATGCCTTTTCGAGGTCGATAAAGCCGATATATATATTTTTCTTTTGTTGTCTTGCTTTTTCAATGATTTGTTTTACTGAGAATATGTGGTCCTGTATGTTTCTACCTCTTCTGAAGCTGCTCGGTGCTTCGTGAAAAATGTTTTCCAATGTTCGCTTAAGCTTTTTGTCCATAATTTGTTCATATATTTTCATCGCCGTGCTGATTAAAATTAGTCCTTTATAATTGCTGCATTGTCTTCTGTTTTTTTTTCTTGTATACGGGGAGTATTAGCACTGCTTGCCAATCTCTTGGTGTTTTTCCGTATCTCCAGGCATTGTTGTATATTAGTCGTAGTATTTCCACTCCTATATTCCCCATATTTTTAATCATTTCTCTCTTTATTTGATCTTGTCCAGCAGCTTTACCATTTTTGAGTTCTTTTATTACTTCTTGCAGTTCTATCGCTGCAATTCCTTCTTTTGATTCTTCTTCCGTTGTTAGTTTCGCCTCTTCTGTATATGTTTCGTCCTCTACTCCTTCCCCTAGTAGTTCTTCGAAGTACTCCTTCCATCTTCTCATCTTGTCATTTTCATCAGTCAGCGTCTCTCCTTTCTTGCTCATTATATGCCCTATGTCTTGTTGCTTCTTTTTTTTCTTTTTCAAAGCATCATACCCCCTCGAATATTTGGCTAAAATCTCTAATTTCGAAATAATCTCGTTTAGATTTGTATAAATTTAAATATAGTCTAAGGACAGGTATGTCTACCGAGAAAGTTGCGAATAGTTATTTGGCGGTTTAAGATATCCACTTAAGATATAAGAGATTATAAACGCAATGTGCAAGAAATGTCTAACTTCCTTTTAGGTATATTGATCCAGTAAATACATTATTCCCAACTGTGGAATGACCGCCCTAAATTGTTTACTATGGTGGGAACACCATAGTTTGAAATTGAAATTGAATTATGCTGATTGTCCTTATTATAAGGTTTAGTTTTTATTTCTCAATAACGATCGTGAATGCATAAGTTTAATAAACTAAACATTATACGTGGTAGAATCTAGAAGTTCCCGGAATAAGGCCTACAGCTCGACAAAATTATCGTTGGCCTGGGATTTGATTTTTTCTCGATGACAACAGTTCTGGTGAAAACCTACAGCAGATTGGGTGCGGGTTTAACCTGTCTGTGTTCGATGACTCGTGTTTACGTTGAGACAGCTTTTGTGTTTGGCGCATTTTGAAATGACGTATCTTGAACTGCGAGCGAACATCAAATTTTCTATTTGGCTAAATAAATTATAGTCCGAAACTCTTTGATTTCGTATTTTACTACGTATGTAAATCTAAGAATAACACATGCAAGGAAATAATAACTGCAATTAAGGGAAGTCAATGGCGTACATTCAACTCGCGACTTGGCTAAACTGTTGGTTTGGTTGGCTGGGATGCATTTTTCCTGTCATTGCTGTGTAATTTTATCATATTGATGAATGTTCCAATTCACAAACGTAGAATATTGCGAGTTAAGTAGAAGTATAAATATTAAAGCATATCATAGCGTAAACGAATATTTGGTCTAGTTAAACCCCCGCATTACGTCTAGTAACTAATGCATACATATCGGGAGGGTAAGTCAAATGTAGCGCTAATAATTTATGCCGTGTTCACATGCATTACGTGTGAATAATATATGGGCATTTCCTAAAGCGATGCCGATTTTGAATCCATAAAACGACTCGCGATTTGTCTTCCCCATTGAATCGGTTCGATATAAATATTATAAAATCGCTGAGCTGCGTTGGAGGGAATCCGCGGATGCCAAGGGGGTGCGCCGTTGCCACCGGGACGTGTTAAAATGTGGGAGCCTCCAGCGCCCCGTGTACACACACACATGGATAATCCGTGGCGCGTATTGTAATCGGGTAATTAATAGAGCTCGTAAATTAGAGATTATTGCTCAATCGAACGCGGCGGTCATAAATAATAAGCGCGTCGTTTTTGAAAGCGGAGGGGTGAAGATTCATTCACGTCCTCTTCCAGCACATAGGCGGTATGTGCTTTGGGCACATAACAATGCAATCCGAGTGCGCGCAGTTCTGATAAATACATAAGCGTGAATATGCTGCTTCGAGATTAATCAGCGATAAGTAAGCAGAACAACGACGCGAATTTAAATAAACATTAGTCAGACGAGGCCTTAACATGCGAAACTAACTTAACAACTCATAACGCTATTCTCGTGCCACCAAAAATTATTCCCGAGCCTCCCCAAATGAAGGCGGCGCTCCAATCCAACTTTCGCCGATTGCAATTAAAATACATTTTGTACTAATAAATTTCGCCCGCGGATCGCTACAGATTAATGCGGGGGAGGACGAAAGCGCGCGCGCGTATTTACAATTCCGCGGACGAGGAAATTAATGCGGGCTCACAATTCTCGAGTTAAAAATGTCGCCTTAATGGTCCACAATTATTCGAGATTTATATCGCCGCGAATGCCGGCATTATTTTTAGTCTATTGCGTGGACAGGGGTCGTTAGTGGATCATAATAAACAAATCGCCCGACAAAATATTCGACTCAAACATGTGTACTTTTTACCCCCAATTAAGCAATTACGCCAGCGCATTAAAGTAAATACCCTCAATTGCTTACAATTAACACTTATAATTGATACTTGAAAATATTTGATTATCTATTACCACCAAGTCATAATAGTGATAATTTTTACTTTACTATTATTTATTAACCTGGATGACAATTAGACTCATGTATTTGTAGCCTATGCCATTTCTGTTAGCAGGGTTACTATTAACATTATTGTACTGACATTATTTAAGTATCATGAAATGCAATTTTCAGCTCAGAAATGATAATATTAATGTAATGGCATTGTAACGATTCTGCAAATACTTTAATTATCGTTGTATTTTTATCGTGAAATTATTACATAATTTCGGGATTATTTTTGGCCCGTGATTTTGTTATCGTGTTTAGTACCCACACGTCGTAACGTTTAATTAACTACCGTGATTACTCTCAAGGTACCTTGATATTGGTAATGTGTTGGTTAGTGAACGCAAATCATGGATTAGTATAATAAAGCACATATTTATGGATTTGTTTTGTTTATTTAATCATACACGTTGAAATTGTAACAGACAGGGAAATAAAACAAAGGTTAACGATAATGTAAATCGATTTATGAAATTGGGAAATAAAACACAGGTTGACCATTATGAAGTGAATTGATTTTTTTTTTTCTATATTTCGTTAACCTTATGATGAATTTGTAAATTCTCTTATTTATTCAATCAATATCTTGACAATGGTTGTGACTGCGAACTTTATTTACTTGGGTTTGTTATACATGCACATGCACATCTCGTTTCTCAGGTCATTTATTACCATCCTCTTTCACTCCATTTAACTATGGGAAATTGACATTATCAAAAATAGAACTATTTAAAGATGTTGAAATAATAGCAATAACGCACAGATATCTCGCGATCTTCCCGAATCACATGGTTGTGTCTGTGTTCACACTAATGCCATTATAGGAGTCCCATTGTCTACGTTGATTGAGGTCAATTAGTAATTCTACCTTTGACTACAGCAAGTGCTCATGTCACAAGTAGTCATAAACCATCAGGCATGTTACAAGTTGTGTCAAATAACAGTTCCTGCTACCTCAATTGGAAATGTTCAATTTGTGTTTATTGAATTATAGGCCCTCTGAAATTGTACCAGACAGGAAAATAAAACACAGGTTGACGATGATGACCTGACTTGATTTATTTTCTATGATTCGTTAGTCTTATGAGAGCATTTAGAATATCGTTTGTGATTCATTGACCTTATGAGCCCATTGTAAATTCTTTTTATATATCAACTATATATATATATATATATATACCGCGCGTTTTTTTAATCTCTGAACATAGGCCATGTTCAGTTTTAAAACGACAGTATCAATTGCAACCAGTTATGCATCCAACATTACTTGCGCCTGCAACTCGATCATTTAAAATGTCAAAACTGTTGACAGAATATGTATTCTACGCAAGAATTATCCTGAGACACCAATCCCTTCATTCCTGTTCAAATAGGAATCATCAACTCTTAATCCCGAAATAGTAACTCACTTTCACAAATTTGTGAAAGAGCCCTATTTCTTTCTTGCGTTGAATTCATTTTCTGTCAATAGTTTTGACATTTCAAATGATCAACTTACAAGTGCATGTAATTTTGGTTGCATGCAATTGTTGTGCAATTTATTCAACGCAAGAAAGTGTTTAAATAGGGCACTTTCACAAATGAGTTACTATTTCGGGATTAACAGTTGATGATTCCTATTTGAACAGGAATGATAGGATTGGTGTCTCAGGATAATTCTTGGGTTGAATACATTTTCTGTCAACAGTTTTGGCATTTCAAATAATCGAGTTGCAGGCGCGTGTAATGTTGGTTGCATAACTGGATGCAATTAATACTGTCGTTTTAAAACTGAACATAGGCCTATGTTCAGGAATAAAAAAAACGCGCGGTATATATATATATATTTATTAGAGATTAAGATATTTTCAGATTTGTTTTATAGAAATATATGAAAAAAAATCAGCGCCTCGAATGGAATCCAAATCCGGCCAAAATTTCAAAATCACATCGTGCAAAAATTTTTTAGGTTAAAAACTATTTTCTCAACTTTTCAAAAAAAAAAAACGCACGGCAACCGTGTTTGCGGCAATCGAAGGAACCACATTTTCTCATATAAACGCCGCACAGTGGGACAGCTTTGACCGCTAGCCGGACAAAAATCCACATAAAAGCAGAAACATCATAGTCATTAATGTCGTTAAAACTAGTGCCAGGGTCTTCATAATAGTCTAATTCACCCATGGTACAAAGAGTTTCTCTTTAAGAAGAGTTTGAATGCCAGTGTTACACCGAAACGAGTCGCGTGTCGTGAATAATTCTGGCGCCTTAATATCCTTGCGTTTTTTGGTCAATGTGTAGTTACTTTTTAACGTTGAGCCTTGATTATTATACTTGCTTAGTATTTTTCCAATTTTTTCTGTAATTAGTTATTTAGTACGACATATACATGCTAAATTATAACCAAATCATTTCATCTTGCTTATTTTTGAATGCCCATAAGATATGAAAAAAATAGGCGAAATTTTTTATGAAATAAGTTGCACGAATTGTGCAGGGGCTCGCAGGGGTTCAAGTTGTATGGCATAGCATGCTCTCAACCTTCATCTATCATATGCCATTTCGTTCATCTGCCACCTTTTGCCACCTACGGAGTTAATAGTATGAATGTAGGGCGCGTCCTATCAAAAATGAAACAAAGTCACTTTTCTACTTACATTTTTATTTTATTTTCATAAAATTGTTCTGGAATCTCAATTTAATGCAAAATGTGAAATATTTCTGCACTTTTTGCAAAATAATATCGTTAGTCAATAGGTGAAAACTACCCCTAAAATTTTCTTTTTTCTTCGTACTATTTGTTGCCGGGTTTTAAGCCAGATATTCCGATTGATATAATTGCCATCACATTTAAGACAATTTACGAAAAAAATCGTGAAAGCAATAATTGAAAAATTAGAAAGGCTTAGAGAACATCACAGCAGGAAGATGTCACGAGAAGTAACAAACACAGATTTAATAAATAATTTATTAATATCTTCAGATCCTCTTATAACTTCATTAAGTAGTATTAGGAAATAAGTAAAAACTTGCTTAACACAAGATATGATTAATTATAATTTAAGTTAAGTTAAGTTATTAATTATAAGCGATAGCGATGATTGCAATGATTATTCTGACTGAATAAATATTTGATTTTTCCATTATGCATTATACCTTACCCACTTCAACATAAAAATATTCCAATATTAATCCTTGGCCAATATTATCAAAACAATCGGGAAATCTTAAAATATACAGAACATGTATATTATATGTACATGTACATGTACATGTACATCCATAAAGAACATGTATTTTGTATAAATTTGTAAATAACCCTTTTCTCAATAACACCGCTGTTGATTTTCTTCCAAAAAACTGACCTACATTCATGCCTTGCCCATTTTTTACATTTAATAATAAAAAAGGCACCCCTCCTCTTTCTACATTTTAAATAATTGAATCTACACTTTGATGTTTTTTTTTCTCGACTTGAAGTGTGAGAAAGCCAAATACAAGGTTTCAGATTTTTGTCCGGCCAAAAATTTAGATGGGGTTTTTTCAGGAGATAGCCAGATAAATTCTATATTAGCGCTCAGCCTAAATTTGTTTTTTAAATTTGCCACCGAACCGAGATTTTTTTTTTTTTCAAAATGCGATTTTCACAGGTCCATTAATACGCGTGTAATTTTAGGTTTGTCGAAATTTAGATTTGTCGGCATAGAAATATCCACAACTTCCGAACGCTCTGAAATAAATCGATTCAATTTTACATCCAATAAGACAAACTATTGGTCTTTAGTTTGAGCCGAACAGGACGTTGGTGGGGGGTGGGGGGCGTCCTCTAGAGCCGTCGCAAAAATTAAAATTCCAGTTCAAACCAGTCTGCAGGCCAAACGTGGGCAAACTTGCGAAAATATTTAGGTTTGGGTCGGGCACCTGTGGCCAAAATAACGCCCCCCTGCTTTGAAATTTGAACGTTTAAATAAAAAATAAAAAATTGAACATTTCAGGTTTTTTTTCGGTCACTTTGAATCGTCCTACTGCCGTCCCAACACTGCAAGAATACTGCATTGACGATTCTTCAGGCGGGCGCAAAAAGAAAAATAATACATTTAAATCTTCATTTTTTTCGTTTCTTGGTACTACAGACGACCCTTCACCGGAGGCAATTTTTTCCCCTGGAACCGATGCAAAATTCCAGGGCAAAACTGAACCTGTTATTATTTTTGAACAAATCCAAGCTGTCAATTTTTTTCTTAAAATTTCCGATTTCCCTAGATTTTAAATTTTTACATATATTTTTTAATATTACGTAAACCACGCGTCGCAGAGAAAAACATATTACTTCAATACTATAGGGCTTCAGGCGGTCCATCGTTTGTTGTTAGTTACTTTTAAATATCTTTATCCGTTTTCGAGAAAAATCTTTTTATTTTGTGCAGTTATTTTTTTTTTTTGTACGGTTACAAATGTCGCATTTCAATGAAATTCACTATGAGCCTTCTCAGATGTCGTTCCCAGATTGTCTGGAAATTTAAAGTCGATAGTTCTTTAAACAAAATATTTACAGGAGTTATATGACGAACTTAATTTTACAGGTCAATTTTTTCGCTGAATATGTCGGACAAATTGAAAATAATAAATTTATGTCTACAAACAATTTAAAAACTCCCAAACCCTTAATCTAAGCGAAATTTCACAAGTATGCAAAAATATTTATCTATATTTGAGTTGTACAATGTAACAAGTTTCGTTAAGAGAAACAAAAAGTTCGAGGCGATACGGGTAAACAATCCGCAAAATTTTCTCGAAACAGAAACCCGCGGGTACAAATTAATTTATCACCGCCAAACCGTTGCTCCGACCGAAAAATAACTATAGCACTTATTTTATTGCTTATTCTGGGTGCATATAAAAAAAGTTTCGCCGTAGTCCATCTTCAGGTTTTCGCGATATGACGAGGTTAACGCGCAGTATGCGAAGTACGTGCTTGTTTTAATTATGACTATTCGTGCCAGATATTCATATAACCTTTGACCTTTTACGATTGTTATTGATAGCACAAGAGCGTGGATTCGAGATTCCCGACTCGACGGTTGTGAAAAGTGTTCGGCGTGATTCTAATATTGTAATTGATCTGCTTGGCGAAATCGCTGGCTCACGTCCCGTATGAGGCTAGAATTCGATTTCACAATCATAGTTATTTGAGTGATTCGCTTTTTCTATTGCGTCAACTGTATCTATGATTGCTTCCTTTACTTAATTCACGAACATGAAGGCGACCTTCTGCTAGCCTTTGTACGCTGATGGTCATGGGTGGAAGGTTGTTTGGTAATTAGTGGTAATTAGTGGTTTATTGAATGCACTACTTTCTGTCAATTTGAAATCAGTGCAGGAATCGATTTCTCAATGACAGTTATTTGGGGGATGCACTTTTTCTAATACTTCACCTATATCTGTGATTGCTTCCTCTCATTAATTCACGAACATGAAGACGACCTTCTACTAGCCTTTGTTCGCTGACAGACATAGATGAACGGTTGTTTGGTAATTAGTAGTAATTTGAGGTTTATAGGATTGAATAACCCCCGTGAATTTATAACGAAACTGACTTATGAACATTGACCGGAGTTATTTAAATTTTATTATGCCTTGTACCTAGAATTGTGTGTGTTTTCGGTACACCAATATTTCTTTGGGCTCGCGTTTTCTGGCGGAGAATTAACGTATTTCTGCAACGCTTGATTTATAAGTTAATTGAGAACCGGCGTGAACGTATTCACTTGTGAACCGACGTGACCTATCTGACCTTGATTTGAACTCACGCATGCGTATGTCTTCGCTCTGAGTTTATATAAGTTCCCCGATGTTAACTTAATTCCTTCCCCCGCGCCTATCTACAGCTAACTTCTCGCCTCACTTTCATGGTGGTCGGGTGGGAAATTCCACTGAGGATCTGCTCTTTTATTCACAGTAAACTGCCTATGCATTTGTTACCAATGGGGTGCACATACTTTTTGCACATACGATCATACTTTCGCTCGACACGCGTTTTCCATGTCTACTCGGACCTTCGTTGTTTGCTAAGGGTATCGTTAGCGCCGTGATGTCGCGTGTGTTTCCTGCATTATTTAAAATAGGTTTCGACAATGTTGTCGTACTCATCTTTTTAAAATATTGGTCTTTTTATTACTCAATTAATTAAATTTTGGGCCGTATATGTTGGCACCTTACAACATTAATAAAGAATCATGAACTGCAATTTTAGCTCAGAAATGATATCATTATTATGATATAATTTAATAATCAAGATTTGCAAATTTAGTTTAGAAATAATGACATTATTATAACGATATAATTTAAAAATCGTGGGCTACACATCAGTTATAATACTCGATGTATGAGCTTTGGGAAAATACCATAAATTGTGGCGAATGCAAAACAATACTGTAGTAGGGACACATCATTTCCCCTACAAGCTGGCTGCAGGCGTGTACGTAAGTGAAATGATCTCGGGGAGCGAATGGTCTTTGAAGCATAATGTATCAATAATAGATAAAGTTTTGTTGCAAATTTGCATGACTTTAGTTTCAATAAGCTCCCACAATATATTGCCGGCATAAATGGATTACTCATACCGGAAACTTCGCCTGTTATAATTATATTTAATAGGTTTAAGTCATATTATAAAATATATAAAGTACATACAGTGTGGAAATTAAGTAGCGGATAAATTCGGTAACTCCGTGTATGTGTCTGAGAGAAAAAAATCTGCGATATAAATTACTGCGCACATGGAAATATATTTTTCAGATTTAAAAAAACCTATTCACAATGTTATATGGTCGAAAAGAGAATAAAAAGCTCTACCGAAATAAAAAATAAAATGTAGGTTGTCATTTAAAAATAACGTTAATGACGTCATAACTTTTAAAATGTTGTTTATTTTTAAATCTGAAAAAAATATTTTCATATGCGCAGTAATTTATATCGCTATCTTTCTTTTAGATTTTTTCTCTCTCATACATATTAACGGAGTTACCGAATTTATCCGCTACTTAATTTCCACACTGTATCATATTTTCGACGTGTTTCATAAGTTATAATCCTACTGAGATCTCAGTAGTAAAAAACACTTTGAATTATTAAAGAATACCTACCTACTCACATCAAATGGATATCACAAAATGTATAATTAATTATAGTTGGCATGTAATATTTTGCGAATGATATTGTAAACTCTGTTCCATTTTTATTTTTAACTAAGAAGGTTGTGATTTCATTCTATAAAGTTTCACACATGAACACCAACAAAAATAATCTGACAGTGAAAAATGATTAAATGTCAAATTTTTAACAACATTGCCTAATCAATATATCAAAATAATTATATGATTGCTTCAATCGTTAGTAAAATATAAAATAATAAGTAAGCCAATCATCAACTATATTTTATATTATAATTTGACTGATTTGTTTTAAACATAAAAATTGCAAATAAATTCTGTACTCAATAGATACTTTTGATGGCAACATTGCCCACTGTCATAAAATATGACCTCTTTTTTTAAATATAACCTTTTTTTTAAGTCTAGTGACTTTACATTGGCCAACAATACTGTCACCCTAACAGAGCCAACTTACTTAAAAATTAAATTGGAACCGAGTTTATATTGTCAAAATGAAATTGTCAAAACTAAAAACTACTCTCAGACTTATTATGCTACTAATTGTCATCATCATATTAACAACAGTTTTAATAGTTATTTATGTAAATATTTAATATTAATCAGAGCAAGTTAAAACTTATTTTTATAAGTGTCAAATTCAATATTTTTAAAACTTGGATTACTCAAATTTACATTTCTGAACGAGCACGCATTGTTAAATTTTGCAATTCAGACTTAGAGCTGAAATTTGAATGATCACTGAGCAGAACAATTCATAGATTCTTCAGAAATCATTATTTAATAACAAATCTTTAGCCTTGGATTGTAAGCACTTAAGTCAATTAAGTAATTTTTCGGTATAGGCAATTAAAGTTTGATCGAAATATGGAAGTTTTGGAAATTGTTTTAGATGGAAATATGAAATGCAGTGCTATATCATAGTAACATATTTATTAATAGAAATTAGTCTGAAACACTTATGTAGTCTCGATGGAAATATTTCAATTTATTTACTTGTGTGCTTACAACTCAGTTCAAATGAAATAATAAAAATAAGATTTTGAGGTATTTATACGAGGGTGATTCAAATATATACGGTAATTTTGTTGGTGTACTCTGTAAGTTCTTTCGGGCAGGACAGTAGAGTGAGTGTTTGAAGTTTGGTGTGTTTTGAAGGGGAAACCAACTTGGGCAGCAGTTTGCGCTCTGTTTTATCCTCGCTACAGTAATGTCTGAGCACGAGATTCCTGTATCTGTTGCGCAACGTATTATTATACAGTTTTTAACTAATGAAAGAGTTAAACCGTCAGAAATTTTAACTCGTTTGAAGTAACAATTTAGGGAAGAAACACTGTCTCAGAACCGATTGTTTACTTGGCCCAGAGATTTTAAAGGTGGTCGAGAACGTGTTGAAATGAAAGTCATAATCGACGCCCAAGATCGAGTCTTACAGATTACAGATTCTTTGACTATAGGGGAGTTTTACGCATTGATTTTCTTCATGGTCGATGTACAATAAATGTAGCTTACTATTGCCAGTTGTTAGAGTTAGTAAAAGCCGCCTACCGAAATAAAAGACGAGGTGCGGCCATAAGAAGTGTCATTCTTCTTCATGACAATGCTAGCCTTACAGGGCAATTTTGACAAGGGAAAAATTGGAGGAAATGCATTGAAAAATCATGGAACACCCTCCTTACAGTCCAGATTTGTCTCCCTGTGAATATTTTTTGTTTGCGTCCCTGAAAGAATCACTTGGAGGGGAACGATTCCAAAGCGATGTAGAAGTCGAGGAGTACGTGAGCAATTGGTTGATGACGCGCCCGCAAACTTTGTATAAACAAGGAATGTTTAAGCTTCCAAATCGCTGGAAAAAGTGTGTTAATTTAAAGCAACTTTATTTATGTGCGGGATGTATTATTCATAATTTAAGTATATATAATCGATCTTTATTGGGCTATCGACCCCATATGGGGTCTTTCCGCCTATGATTTAAGTAATTGTTAAGAAATTAGTTTTATGGGAGGTGTCATTAATCGTTAATCGTCATTAATATACCTTTAACTCGTGTTTAACCACTTGTTTTTTTTTTATATTTTAAATTTTGTCACAAAATTCATACAATATCCATTTTTTTATTTTTGCAACTGCCAGACGGTTAAAATATTTGTCAAATTTATGATTTTTTAAAAATAAATCTAGCCTCCTAGAATTTTAAGAAATTAACTTTATAAACTTTTTCATTTTTCAGCTTGAAGTTAAAATATATTTTGCAACTGCAACATTTTTACTGGCATTTTGATTAAAACTTTTAATGACATTTACTGTCATTGAAAACTACAAATGTTCATTGAAAATTGCAAAAATTTTATTGTAAATTAAACACAAGTTTGAAAAAAAAACATTTTGAATGGGAACTGCAAACTTGTTGTAAATAATGAAATTTTCATTGGAAATTGTTAAAAATTATGAAATTGTAATTGCAAAATACAAATTATCATGGGAAATTGCAAGCGTTTCGTTATAAATGAAACACCTCAGTTAAAATGATTATGATTATAACATTTTCAACACGTATTTAAAATTTATTGGCAATCGCTCTTATTTACTGGAAACGATGACATTTTCTTTGAAACATAAAATGTTCATCGATAATTATTATATGTAATGGAATATTACTAATTTTCATTGGACATAGCAATATTTTGATTGTAAATTAACCATTCCAGAGCAATATATAAATTTTTCAGTACGAAGTTAAAATTTTAGTAGCAGCGGCAATATTTTACTGGAAATGTACATTTATTGAAAATTATGACATTCTAATTAAAAACTATAAACTTTCATTGATAATTTACACATACACTATAATATGTGTACCTAAATGTTGTAATTAAATTTTCTAGATATGTATTAAAAAAATGCCACTAAAATAATTAAATCCAGAATTCCAATGAAACTATTAGAAGGAAAATTAATAAAAATATTACACGCGACCCATTCCAAGAACCATGAAAGTGGAAAAACAGTAAGAAACAGTAAGAATAACACCTGTTACATAAGTTTTGGGAATTTTTTTGAAAGCTTTACGTGACATAGTAAAACTATTACATCTGGTAAACAATGGAGAAACATGTTGCTAGGGATCTTGTCAATTTGTTTGACATTTCACATTTAAGTCTGAGCTTTGTGAAATGGCGTATAAAGTAGATAATCGAAAGTTCATCTACAACTTAGTTGGACAGCTGGCGAAATGAGATATAGTGAACAAAATTTTTGTGGGCAAAATATGTCACGCAAAGCATTCCAAAAAATTCCCAAAACTTATGTAACAGGTGTTAGTAGAAAAATTGTTCATATATCAAAATTATTATCAAAATATTCAAATAAATATGTTGAACTTGCATGTTAATATGTCCAGAAAAATAAACAAAATTGCAATTTTCAACGAAAATTATAGTTTTCAGTTATAATATCATAATTATCGATTGATTTGTTAAGTTTCAATAAAATTTACATCATTTCCAGATAAAACATTGGAATTTCAAATAAAATTTAACTTGCTGAAAGATTGAAGATCAAAAGCTTCAAGTTTTTGGGGTAACATCCAAATCTGCAATAAAATATGGGAGTTCCCTTTTAAGATGTCTGAGTTACCCCCACCACCCCTTTTAAAGTGGCGACGCTGGTCTAATTTTAGCACCAGTAAATGAGCCCCTTCAATTATATTAACCTCAATCTGGAACATTCTTTCGTGCATATGTTAATTTGTGAGATATATGTCTTAATTTAAATAGACCACCCGGTATATTGCACTGCAATGTATAATTTGCTTTGTAGCACATTTGTATGCTATTTGAAATGAATCTGAATACAGTAATTTTGTTATATATATTCTATTAAATAACGCAAGCGGAGAGGAATGTTATTTGTAATAATATTTGTCAGTGAATTATTGTATATTATCTTGTCAGTGCAGTGTCATTATTGAGCCTGCATTTTATGTGGCAGTTGCAGGGAAGATATTCGTCTGCGTCCCACACTCTTGGTTACGAATTTGTCCACGTTGACATAATTCGATTTCATATATAGACCCCTGGTAAGATGATATATGTTTTACAAGCTGCTACCGGCTAGACCTTGCCGAGGACCATTTGAAAGCAAATATTGCTACTTTTTCGTGTACAAATGAATTTCAGTGGTCCTTTTCGTGAGTGCTTCATTGCGCTCAAATAGTGAAAAAAAGACCGGCCTGAATATTGAAGAAATATTTTGTGTTTTATATTTAACACACAATATATATATATATATATATATATATATATATATATATATATATATATATATATATATATATATACAGGGTGAGTTTTTTCGGATGTTTAGTATGGGGATCTCGGAAACTAGCGGAGATAGAGGGACGATTAAATAGGGAAAGAATTGCAGTTTTACAAGTTCAATTTGGTGAGCTTTTTGTTTTTTGGAAAAATTGCATGGCTAACAAGATATCTCGAAAAAATATATTTTTTGTTATTTTGTTCGGAGCATATTGCTCTGTTATTATTGACTTTAGAAAAAATGTGTAAAGGAAAAAGTTATAGGAAATTATGTGCTTAATAATACTGTCTAACCGATTATTTCATTTAAGCTATAATTTTTGAGTTATGACACAAACTTGTGTTTTTTTAATGGAGGCCATAGTCGGCCATGACTTTATAAAAAAGGCCTCTTTCCAACGATTCTAATGATATATCATATTACATAGGTATTTTTATGAATAATTCTATTAGGGGATTTTTTTTTTCAGTTTCGAACTATTCGAAGTAGTACGCTATAGAAACAATTGATAGATACAAACGACAATTATAGAGGTGGCCGATCTCCCGATCTCCCGATCTCCCTGTTTTAGATTTTTATTTATGGGGAATGGTAAAAGATAGAGTGTATCAAACATCGTACGTCACAGTACATGGCATTAGAGAAGCTGTACTTACAAGTTACAAGTTTTTGCTAATATTGATGGACGCACCGTTAGAAAAGCAACAAATTATGTTTAAAAAAGGTGTGCATTAATCATAATGGTGAAGTTTTTGAACATATTTAGTCTAAAATACTTTCCTAACTTTAATTACGTTGTTTTGGTACTACTTTAGTTACGTTCTAATATGCTTGTATTGTTTCTCAATTTATCGTGTCATTCCTTGCTTAGTTGTTTTGTACTTATGTAATTTTGTTTTATCAGAAATAATTTTTATATAAAATTGTAACTCCAACAAAATATACATTTTACACCAAAATAATTATGTTTATAATTTCGAAATGAAAAGAAAAATTTTAATAACTAACTTTAATTTTATTATTTAACGCGTTGCGCATCTATCAATTGTTTCCATTGCCTACTTCTTGAATAGTTCGAAAATGAAAAGTAAAAAATAACGATATTTTAATTATTTATAAAAATAACTATATCAAGTGGTATATCATTAGAATAGTTGAAAAAGCGCTTGTTTCATAAAGTCATGGCCAACTATGGTTTTCATTAGAAAAAACCCAACTTTGTCTCATAACTCAAAAATTATAGCTTTAATAAAATAATCTGTTAGACTGTATTATTAAGCACATAATTACGTACATCTTTTTCGTATACACATGTTTTCTAAAGTCAATAATAACAGATCCATAGGCACCGAACCAAATAACAAAAAATATATTTTTTCGAGATATCTAGTTAGCAATGCAATTTTTTCAAAAAACACAAAGCTCATGAAATTGAACTCGTAAAACTGCAATTCTTTTCCCATTTAATCGTTCCTCTATCTCCGCTAGTTTCCGAGATTCCCATACTAAACATCCGAAAAAACTCACCTATATAATATAAATATATAATATATTATATATATATATATATATATATATATATATATATATATATAATATATTATATATTTATATTATATAGGTACATTTACATTAAACATTACAATGTTTTTGATAGCGTTTAATAAAAGGCATGATCTTAGATCATTCTTCGGTGACTGTACATAAAAATATTTGAAAAATTGTTGCTCATTAATCTATGGGTAAAGTCTTATTAAGAGATAAAATTATTTAATTATTTTATAAGTAACTAAAGTTATTCAGAAAAGTAAGTTATTCGGTAAAATAAGTTTTATTTTACATAATAATGTACTCGTAGTAGTTAGCTTGTATAATATAGTATTTTTTTATAAACCTAATTTAAGAAAATGTAAAAATAATATATTTATTAGCATCAGAATTTTAGATATTTCTGAATATTGCAAAATATGATTTATCTAGTATATCTTCTCTTCCTAATCATTTTTGTTTCTTTTCGCACTTTTGATTGATTTATAAAAGAAACTATTTTACTAAAAATCTTGAATTTGCACCTTTTCTCTTGACTGCATTGGGATTTTAAAATTTGTGTATTGTCTTAATTGGAATTTTGAATTAGGGCACACAATATGTAAAAATATTCCATTTTACGTATAATTGCACAGAAATTCGAAATTTTTGTGTATCTAAATTTTAAGTTTTTGTGCAAAACATTAGTAAGACCTTTGAACCATTTCTCAATTGCTTTGGAATTTATTTGAATTAAATAATATTAATTGATAGTTGAAATACAAGCTTAATAGGCGCACAAAACTCTTGATTTGAATATCTAGTACCATAAAATCCTATTAGTAATATTTATTTTACCTTATTATGATATATTGACCTCGATAACATTTAGAGTCATGTACTTGTACCTAAGCCATTTCTGTTGGCAAGATTACTATTAATCATCATTATACTGACATTATTTAAGAATCACGAACTAAAATTTTACCTCAGATAATATCATTATTGTAACAATATAATTTAAGAATAATTAACTACAATTTAAGCTAAAAAATTAAACATTATTGTAATGATATAATTTAAGAATCATGAAAACAAATTTAAGCTCAAACATAATATGATTGGAATTTTGAATTAGGGCGCACAAGTTGTTAAAATCTTCATATTTTCATTATAATTGCACTGGAATTTGAACTTTTTGTGAATTGGAAAGTTTGATTGTTTGTGCAAGACATTAATCAAAAACATTTCGTAATTGCATTAGAATTTTAGATTTTGCCAAATATTGCAAATTATGGTTTACCTAGTATAACTTCTTCATAATTCATAATTTTGTTTGTTTTGACACTTCTCATTGATTCATAAAAAAAGTATTTTTTGAAAAACCTGAATTTGCACATTTCTCCCAATTTAATTATAATTGCACTGGAATTTTAATTTTTGTGCAAACCGTAAATTAGAACTTTGAAACTTTTCATAATTGCTAAACTGCGATAAAGATAACTATTGGATAAACTATGTGTATAGGAATTTTGAATATTTGCGATTAACATTTAATAGGATTTTGTACCTTAGCTTAATTTCAGTGGAATTTTAAAATTTTCATTGGGCCTAATTAATTTTATAGCACTTTTGAATTCTTGTATTCTTGTACGGGAGAGGTGGCATGAAAGGGTCACGTATGGAAAGGGACAATTCAAATTACGCTGCAATTACAAATCTCCCCGAAACATAAGTATTTATGTTGTGTAGCTACACCAATTCATACCCATTCGCACCTAATTACAAGCTTCTATTATTTCAAAGACGGCGGAATTATGCTTGTGATTTTATTCGTGCTCCAAAGTAACATTTTTGTAATTCTTTCCAAACGTTGTTTAACTATTGTAAATGGTTTATTGAACGGTTTATCATTGTACATAATTAGTCGCATATTCAATTATTGGAGAACGAAAAGTCAGTACCGTTTAGATAAAATTATAGCTTTAGAAGTGTTTTTGATGATTTTGATTTGTGTGTGATATTTATGAAAGGGACACAACAAACGGTTATGAAAGGGACTGTTATATCAAATACGGATTTTGACTTGATAAATGATAAAAACTCTGAGACTCTGAGTAAATTTCCTACTGAATCTCTTACACATACAATGTATGTGGAAGTGTGAAATTCACTGAATTATCTTTAAGAAAATAAATATAGGACTGATTTACAATTAGTTTTAAAAATGTGATTTTAAAGTAAAGATACTTAATAGTACAAATATTTATCGTATAAAGTGTACGTATACTAGCTATTTAGTATGTGTAGTGTAAAATACCTGTAGATACAAGATGATTTTCCTTGTTATTACGTAGTGTCACTTTCATCAATTATTGTGTCCCTTTCAATACAGTCTAGTGAAGAACGGGAGAAAATACACTTTTTTAAATGAAAAAAAATACAACTAAGAATAAAAAAGTTCATTATTATATTTTCCTTCAGTAGTGAACTAATTGAAGTTTTCAATTCTGTTCGTAACTGTTTAAATTATTTACTCATTTATTTACTAGACTCTTTCATGCCACCTCTCCTCTACACAGTTAATTAAAATGTTACTCTGTTAAATGGCAGTGGAACTTTTCTCAACATAGCACATTTTCGTTTACATAGTTTAACGTATCTTTCCAATAATTTTGTGTTTGTGTGTAATATTAGCTGCATTTTAAGGTAAATTCGTTGATATTACTGTTAACAGAAAATGCGCTTATTTTATATAACCTGAATCGATTTTCCAAATTATTTATAGTGCAAGCAATTTCGCTGCCAATAACCGGGATCAGGAAACGATTCATCGCTCAGGCATTGAAATTTTCTTGAGAAGTCGGTGGCTATATTATTTACGTGACTTGTGAGTTTGAAGGGAATATAAAATAACTGTTGAATATGCATGCCGCATCTATTTCAGCTAATATTTGAAGCTTATAGTTAATAGTTTTATTAGCACTTTATTTAAGTAGCTTAATATTCTATTACATGCGTGCTAAAATTTACGTTCTTGAGACATATTATAGACTTTTTTAAGTTACTGAAATCTCATAAAATTTGCATTTTTGAGACATACTACAAAAAATTTCATGTTACTGAACTCTTAGACAGGCAGTCAAAATCTGGTTCAAGATGAGAGTCTAAACACTTTTTTCACAAAAAAAAAACATTTATGAGCTATGCTAATGTATATTTCGATTGCATTGGGAGTAAATTACAATATTGACATTGCAGCAATACAGGAAATAAGGTGGAAGGAATCAGGAGAAGTAAACAAACATAATTTTACGCTATACTATTCAGGGGAACAAAAGCAAGGAAGAAATGGAGCAGGTTTCATAATAAACAATAAACATAAGCATAAGGTAATAGAATATTAACCAATTAACTCGAGGGTAACATATTTAAGACTAAACTCAACCCCGTACAACACAACGATAATAAACGTTTATGCACCAACAGAAAATAGCAAGGAAGAGGACAAAGATGGCACTTACGAGAAAATAGAGGAAACAATACAGGGAATATCAAAACAAGACACACTAATACTGGTATGTGATTTTAATGCAAAAATAGGCAAAGAAGAGCACAATAAAGAAGTAGCATGGAAAGAAACCCTAGACGAGACAACAAACAGCAATGGAAAGAGACTATGCAACCTAGCAGCAATACACGGTCTAAGGATAGCCAGCACAAATTTCAAACATAAAAGAGAGCATAAGGCCACATGGAAAGCACCAGGAGGAGGATACGAAAATAAAATTGAAGACGTACTCGTATCCAAAAAGCGTCAAACAATAGTACAAGATGTGAAGTCAACACGAAAACCATGCGCAGACTCAGATCACATCATGGTGGTAGCAACAATCAATCAAAAGCAGATAGCACGAAGAGGACCCCAATGAGAAAAATTAAAATGAAACGTACAATAATTAAATAACGAGGAAATAAAACTGAAATATGAGCAGGTTTTGAACAGAGAAATAGAGAACATACATAAAGAAGGAAAGATAGAAAGCAAATGGAACCAAATAAAAGCATGCATAAATAACACCGCAAACAGCATATTGGGAAAAGAACAAAAGGAAGAAAATAACGACTGGTGGAACTCAAAATACAAAGAATCAGTAATAGATAAGAGCCGGCATGGTTACACTACACAGACAACCCAAATGAAGAAAACCGAATGGCATATAATGACAAAAGACAGGTAGCTAATAGAGTAATAAGAAAGGAAAATAACGAATGGATAAAACAACAACTAAGGATTGTTGAAAGTGAATATACGAGAAACAACACGAGAAAATTCTATAAACAAATCAAAACACACAACACGAACAAAAGGAAAACGATTACCGGGCGAATAAAGAACCAGCAAGGTAAAATGGCAGAAAACGATGAGGAAGAGAAGGAAGTATAGAGGGAATAGTTCAAGGAAATGTTGTCAGAGAATGAAACAATATCAGTAAACGACCAAAACTACCAAAACCATCTCAGAATAACAGAATCAGAAGAAGACATAGACAAACTAACATACTTAGAAGTGCAACATATAATAAGGCAATTAAAAAATGGGAAGGCTGCAGGAGGAGGAGAAAAATTACATGATCAGATATATGAACTAATCATCAAAATGTGGGAAACCGGAAATATACCAAAGGAGTGGGAAAACGGGCAAATCATCCCAATCCATAAATCTGGAGACAAACACAAATGCGACAACTACAGGGGAATAACGATACTAAACTCAGCTTTCAAAATACCAACAAGCGAAATACACAAGAAGCTAATGAAATACATCCACATGGCAGAATACCAATGTGGCTCCGTACAAGGCCGATCAACGATCGACGCAATACACCTAGTGAAACAATCAATCGAAAAGGCGAACACCTACAACCTAAAGATACATATAATGTTCATCGACTTCAAGAAGGCGTTCGACACCGTACTGAGAAGGGAAATAACTGGAATAATAGAAACCCTGGATACACCAAACAAACTAAAACATATGCTTAAAATAACAAAAACAAAAACAAGAGCCACGGTATTGACAAGGAAAGTACAAACAGAACCTTTAGCGACAAAAGGAATCCGGCAAGGTGACACACTGTCGGCAACAATATTCACTTTAGCCCTCGACCACATAATGAGAAATATTGACAAAGCGGGGACTATAAGGGACAGAGGTGCGCAAATAATTGCATCCGCAGATGATGTCACAATAATAGCCAAGCAGGAAGTAAAACTATTAGAAATTCTGGATGAGATCACGAAAGAAGCGAAGAAATTTGGACTGGAAATCAACACAAAAAGACTAAAATGATGACAACAACAAACGAAAACCAGATAAAAGGAGTAACTTTCGACGGCAACACATACGAACGAGTGAATATCTTAAAATGCCTAGGAGTGATAATAAATAACGAAAGAAGAAAAGCAAATAGCGAAATATTAAGAAGCAAACAAGTAGAAACAAAAACAAAAGTACAGATATACAAGACAATTGTCTTGTCTCTATAAGACCAGTCTTAATTTACGCTGCAGAAACGATGACAATGACCAAAAAAGATGAAAACCAAATCGCAATAACGGAAAGGAAATTTGTAAGGGCAATTACAGGACCGGAGAAATTAGAAGACGGAAGCTATCAACCTAAAAACCACAAGAAGATTGAAGAAATACTAGAAGGCGACACAATAATAAGGAGAATTAAGAGACAGAGGTTAAAATGGCTAGGACATATATGAAGAAGACAAGAAACCGAAGCAATAAAGCAGATAATGAGATGGAAACAATCAAGCAAAAGGAAAATAGGAAGACCCAGGAACACATGGTTGGAAGAAGTAGAGGAGGACCTGAAGAACATTGGAATGGTGAGATGGAAAGAAGAAACAGAAGACAGAAAGAAATGGAAAAAAATCACAGTGAAACTTTAAGGGAAACGGGACTAATCCACCCAAATATAGGATTTTTTAAACCCCACCGATGGGGTGGCAACACCTTTATCAGAGCAATACGCCAATATGTAATGGGATCATATTCAGTTGAAAAATCTATACTGTACTAACTACACTATACTGAAATGTAGGTACATTTAGCTCAAATAAATGTTTTCTGTGGAATAGGTGTTCTGACTCTCATTTTGAACCAGATATTGACTGAATGTTTGAGAGTTCAGTAATACCAAAAAGTCTGTGGTTTGTCTCAAAATCGTAAATTTTAGTGTACTATATGTAATAGAACAAGATGCGTAGCTTTGTATCATCACAATATTGATAACGATTGTTCCATGTGATAAAATAGAAATGTCGTTTGTGTATGTATCCAGATAATTTTAAAGTGATTAAAACGTAATCAGTTCGGGCAATCCATTAATGTCTGCGCTGATTTGGCAAACGTAATTAGTGGCGTGCTCGATTTCATAGTTAATAAATTTATTGATGAGCCGGCGTTCGATCTGGGATTACGCGAGATCGGGTTTAACTAAACGCTCAGCCACTTCTGCTTCTGGGCCCCGGCCCGTGGGGAAGAGATTGGCGCCGGTGAAAACGGGCCTCACTATCGATTTCACCCCTACGTATTATCATTTTACGACCCGTGGGGTTCCCCGCGCCGATCCCAATAATAATGCACTGTTTATATGATGTCTACATAAAAATATGGAACTACAGCGGGCAAAAATCGCACATAAAGGGAGATCTAAACGCTGATCCGGCCGTAAAATTTTAGGGCATTTCATCCTCGAACCCTTTACCATCTCACCTTAAAAGCCGGGCCATAAAGGCGACTCCGATGTTCATATATCCGATTTATTATAATTTTATTACGCGGTTAGGTGTTTTTGCGTGCGGCAGAAGGACGTTATCGAATGCCTTTGCGAATTTCGTTCTAACAACTTCTGAAGTTTTCATTTATGCGATACCGGCTTAACAATATTCCCGATTATAGCCCGAGTGGGCAGTAAAGGCTGTAATGGAAAAAGTATTCGCCGTAGACGGTGAGTTTAAATGAAGGCTTTTTTTAGGGGCGCAAATCGATGCGTGCCGGCTCATTTTTATTAATTTATAAGTTTGCAGTCGATCCATATAAACGTCGGTGAGATTTATATACAAAGGAGGCAAACCGAGATTAATTCGCGGCAAGTCAGAATTTAATGTCGCAAATAAATTATTTGCACTTAATTTATTTCACCTTTCCCGAACCGTGGGGTTGGAAGATGCCCGAAACGCGTGCGGGTGGTTTCCTTGCCATCAATTTCGGGATGATCAGGCAAAAGTTTTCTTCTTTTTATATTAATTTCCGCCGAATCCAAAAGCATTGATTATACAAAATATATATATTTTTTATACAGCACAGTAAATAATTTATGCAACTATAGATAAGGTACGTCTGAAATGTAAACTTAGTCAAGGCGCATTAGCCGTAGACAAGTAATTTGTTCGAATCGTGAAAATGTCGCCTCCATGGCGAGCCTTCTAAGCCCATTGTAATTCTCTTTGCGCAGCCTTTTTGTGTAGCGCAATATTTCGTTAAATGTCAAGCGGTTTTAACTCAACATCTTTGTCGTCTGCATTATTAATCGGTTGAATATTACGGTTGGCATTTAAAACATTACTTTCAATAATCGACAATAAACAATATATATATATATATATATATATATATATATATATATATATATATATATATATATATATATATATTAAATATTCATGCATGGTATCTTATACTTATGCAAACCAATTAATTTAATACTGTGCTTATGAAGTATATTATTACAACAAGACTTCACAAAACATTAATCCTACTTGGCATGTTTGGCTAAGAGGTTATTATACGCTACGTTTTTTTTTAATGTATAATCAATATCTATTAAAATAAAAGAGGAAATTACAAGCTGCGACCTTTTCTGCGGTAAATACACGCGCCATTGCCCTTGTGCTTGTATAAGGTTATAATTTTGCCTCATAAATATTTTTAATACGCGGCTACGAAAGTAGTGCAAAAAAATATACAACAAAGAAAGGCATTACAAAACGTATCACGTAAAAGCAACATTCAACCCCATTTAAATTAGCAGGAAATCATTTTTGTGTATAAATAACGCCGGGCGCGCAGCAAAAACGATCGGTCGCGAATTTTTTTGCGGGTGTTATCAACGCCGGCTCTTGTAGTTGCAAATTGCAACATGGAAATTCATTAATAACATTAAAACCGCAGGTCAAACCGGGCACTGGGCACGAATAAACATAACTAGCCATCAACTTAATTGTTTTCGTGCCAACAAATTTACATCGCTCGTGTTCCGACACGAATCACACAAAAAAATGGCGCAGATTTATCAGTCTAATGGTATTTTTAAGGATTATATTTAAAACTTTAGGCGTACAGTTTTATATTACCTTGCAAGCTATAAAAATGGCACGTTGTACTCGATGACAAAATTTAGCGTTGGAGTGCCCTTATAAAAGCAAATACACGCAAATTCGTTTCGATTTATATAGGCATTTAACTTAACTTTAATTTAATTTAATTAAATTTCATGTTAACTTTAATATATATACCCGGCTTTTTTTCCTTATTACGCATATGATGGACAATGTATAACAGGTTGCATACATCTACCCGCAAGGAATTTCCTATGTGTAATTCTAAATACAAAAAAAAAAACTCATTAGCGGTGTCGGTGCAGGCAACTGTCATATATGTTACACAGACAGGTTATGTTTTTATTCAAGGCAATACGCTAGGCCAGGGGTCCCCAACCTTTTTGCACCCAAGAGCACATTCAAGAATGCCGGTCGGGCGGCGGGCACCATTTATTTTTTCAAGGTAAATTTACAGTTGGATAATAATGCACATAATGCACTCAAAAATATTTAATTCCAAAAATATAATTATAAAATATAAAAATTATTGTTTATATTTTTATGTAAAATAAATAATAAGTAGTAAATAACAGTATAAAAATTCTATATAAAAAAATATAAATCTCAAAATCAATGTGATCGTTGTCATTGCATTTCATTGGGAATATACGTAAAACAGTAACGTCATACGTAAAACAGTGACGTCATAACAATGTGGTTTCTATAGTTACGCATGTATTAATAACTGACAATGTTGATAATACCACGGTTGTATTTTCAGGATAATACCACAAACAAATGTCGATCGCTGTCACAATTTTTGGTTAACCACAAATCGCAGCGACGATCGTTGCGATGGTGTTATTTATCGGTTGCGCCCACAATCTAGTCGGCCGCTGATAAAAACATAACCCGAAATGTCAGTGTGTCTCAAGTACAAGTAAAATAGTAAAATGTGGTAATAAATGTGGTTGGCTGTTTGAAAGATGAAGTGATCTAAATAAATATAGGTATTTAAACTGTACATTTAGCTTCTTGTTTATTCTGCTTTACTAGATGACTCAATCAATTCATTATATTCCCTTCCTAAATATAATTCGTGGTAATCTTTGAAATTGCACCTCGCCCTTCGGGCTCGGTGCATTTTCGTCATTAGGGTTGAAATTCGTTGTATTTATAAAATCATTATCGATAATGAGAACACTACTTGTTATATTACCCCTGGCAATTGCTTCGTAATTAGGAGAGTATGATGATATTCCTGCTCGAAAGCAATCATCAAGATGTTCATCTGTAAGTCGAGATCTGCACTTTGATTTTATGATATTCATTGTCGAAAACAATGATTCACACAAGTATGTGGAACCGAAAAACGATTTTATTTTGTATGCTGCTTTTTTCAAAAATGGAAATTTGTTTCTGTCAACTATATTTCACAAGTTCTCATCTGATACATTGGATTTTAGGATAATGTCGTTTTGAAGGTTAAAAATCTCGAGCTCCAATTCTTCTGTCCTTACTTGAATAAGCTCAACAATATATGTAGCTATTTGGTTACTTTTACTTGGCACGTAAAAGGATTGATAAAAAAGGTGACCATTGGCTCGATGATATTAAACTGTTGAAATCGATTATCAAACTGGTCTTGAAGTAATTGAAGGTTGATAACAAATGATGACAAGTCAATGTCATCGTCGCCTATCATTTTTTTTTCCATATTTGGGAAATGCACGAGTGACTTCTTCTGCAGATTTTCACAAAACCAGTTTAACTTTAAACGAGTTTACAGACCCTATCATTTCAGCTAACGGTCCGTTATTTCAACAAAATTTTGTTTTGTGGCATTGAGATAATTTGTTATTTCTTCAATTAAATTTACCGTCTTGTGACGGTGTTAACTGACAACTGTAAGTTTTGTATTGCTGACATAATCTTACGTTTGTTGAAAAATTAAATGCATAAGCAATCGGCGCCAGTCAGAAATGCATCTTTTAACAACTCACTATCTTGGAAAGGCTTTTTCTTTGCGAGCACGTGAGAAATTTATAAATTTTAAGAAATAATAGTGGCATTTTTAGAATTTGCTACAGGCCTAGTGAAAACCGACTGTTGGGCAGACAGGTTTAATTTTAGTTGATTTATTTTCTTCTTTCTTAGTTCAGATTTAAGTGTATAGATAGTATTAAAAGTGGCATGGATTGTCTGGAAGTGGCGTTCAACATTATGTTTTTCGGCACTGCAGCACTACTGCCGCACTACAAACAAACACAATTATCTTTAAAACACACGAAACAATATGATTCCTCCCAGTCAGTGTTAAAACTGTAGGTTCGTTATCTTTTATTTCATTCACTCATTTTGGGGTTCAAATAATAAAGTATTTAAAAACTAGGAATAATTAATGAACATTCGTCGAATGTGCGGTAATTACAAAGAGCAAACTAACCTTGTTAACCGCACCACGCACACCGACGCGACGTAAACATTACATAGCCAGTAACATAAATACATATAGCCAGGACAGTGCTATATTTGTTCACCAACTTTTCCTTTTTAACAGACTTATACATTTTTTGGAAAGAATTATTATTTTGAAATTTATAACGATATAATTATTTTCGAACAAGTATGCTTACAAGTCTTTGATTAATTAATGAATATTAAATTTATTTATTTTTTTCATAATATTTTATTGAAAACTTGTATTTTTTATCGTGATCGCACAGCGGCGGGCACACGTAAAACGGTCGGCGGGCGTAATGGTGCCCGATAGCATAGGGTTGGGGACCCCTGCGGTAGGCGGTCTTTGAAGCTACGCAGAGTATTCCTAATGTACGAGGTGTGGCTATTAAGTAACGAGACTGACACTGTAAAAAAAAATATATATTTATTTATATAAATTTGTTATCCCCTTCAATATACACCCCTCCACGATCCCTACACTTCTCCATTCGAATTTTCCACTGATCGAAACAGTGCTGGAAGTCTTCATTCGTCGGCTCTTTCATGACGTTTGCAGCTTTTTTTTAACTTCTTCAACGCTGTCGAAACGTGTCCCTTTTAACGCGGATTTGATCTTGGGGAACAGGTTAAAGTCACACGGAGCCAGGTCAGGTGAATAAGGCGGGTGGTCCAACACCGGGATGCTGTGCTTCGCGAGAAATGATTTAACTGACAATGCAGTGTGAGCTGGTGCATTGTCTTGATGCAGCACCCATAATTTATTTTTCCATAATTCGGATCTTTTTTTACGAATTCTTTCTCGCAGCTGAGCAAGGATTTCAAGGTAGTATACTTGATTGATATTTTGACCTTCTGGAACCCAGTGAAGTAATTTTTTCGACGTTTTTGTCTGTTTTTTATGTGACAGGACGACCTGGGCGGGCATCATCTTCAACGTCCTCTCGGCCGTCTTTAAAACGTTTATACCACTCAAAAACACGTGAACGGGATAAACATTCGTTGCCATACACTTTATTTAATAACTCATAAATTTCTTTAGCCTTTTGTCCAAGTTTCATAAGGAATTTTATGACAACTCTCTGTTCAATAATATTAGTTAACATTTTTCCGGAAAATTAGAAAAACATAAGTTATGAAAATAAATGCCACGTGCAGACAAATCTATTTACTGGGATGCAGTTTACGGCAGCCGATAAAGGGGGTTTTATACTAAAGAATGGTGTGCCGTACAACTTTTTGACATGCACAGTTCGTCTGTAATCACAACAGTCTCGTTATTTAATAGCCACACCTCGTATTGTGGATTTATGCCATTACATGCAGTACGTATACGCCCTTGCAATTCATCTACGTTATGTATTTGCTCGTCATTATAAATTTTACTTTTCAGGTAACCCCAAAGAAAATAATCATTTGGTGACAAATCAGCTGATCTTGGGGGCCATACTATGGGGCCAAACCTGCCAATCCAGCGTCTTCCAAATGTATTGTCAAATAAAACCCTGACGGTATTAGCAGAATGTGCTAGAGTCCCATTTATTTGGAACCAAGGTTCATCAAAGTTCAGCGTCTCAATTGACGGCATTATGTGGTCTCGCAAGTCGCAACAAGTCCAGAAATTTTTATGGCACACAGTTCATATTTATGACATTTTTAAACTCGGCAGTTACTTTATGTATGAAATTCTGAAATAACAAATATTTTGAAAAACTATTATTGTGAAAAAAAATTATATAGCGAAATACAATCTCATCATGAAGAAAAGATCTACTAGATGTGAAATTTCTAAAGAAATTGATTTCATTGAAAATTTTCTTAGCACAAATAAAAAATTCAGCGGTTCAACAAGAACCGCTCATTTTATTTAAATTTGATTAGGTATAAGTAGCAAATACTTAAATATCACTTAATATCAGCAATAAATGATATTTATATCGACATGCTGGTTTTTGAAACTTCATTATGTAAATGAAACTAAGCGGAGAATCACTGAAATTAACCCAAAATATTCCACGATTAAACAAAAATATTTTTTGACACCCTCATTGAATTTTAATTTAATTACACCTACCATAAACTCAAATATCATTCAATATCAGCAATAACTTTTATTCATATTGACAACCTGGTTTTTGAGATTTCACTACTTAAATATGTGACTAATCAGGGAAACACTGAAATGGCCACTATATATTCAACGATTAAACAGAAACATAAATGTTTGTTATAGTTTCATCCATTATTGTAGGATAACACCTCTGAGGATGGCTTATAAAAGCCAAAACTAGTCGGGTGATAAACATATAATACAAAAATTCATAAACTAAGAAAAATGTTTATATTTTAAATATACTACCAGTAAGTACTAGTAATAAAGAAGAAATAAACAATCTATATAATAAATATAAATATCTTAAGAGTCGCTCATAGAATATTAATTAAATTACACCTACCAAATACTGAAATATCATTCAATATTAGCAATACCTTATATTCATATTTACACGCTGGTTTTTGTCATTACTTAAATCTGGGACTAATCAGAGATCCGAGAAACACCTCGGTCAAAATGATTAAACAAAACTATAAACATCTTTAGAGTTGCTCATTGAATTTTAATTTAACTACACCTACCAAATACTGAAATATTATTCAATATGAGCAATAATTTATTTCATATTGAGGCGCTGGCTTTTGAGATAGTAAATTTTATTATAAGCAGATATAGAGGGTGTCTACGCTAAACCGTTCGTAAAAAGTTTACGGGGTAGCCGTTGTACTAAAAATTTCAAAAAAAATCCTCGTTACTCGGTTGAATTAGTTATCCTCATGTGAAATATTTTCAACTTTCTATCACTTCCGGTTCCACCGGAAGAAGCTCCATCTTTCTTAATTGAAATGGAACACCCCATATATTATAATATTTTTGAAATGCGAAATTATACCCTGCAGAAATGCGACGAAAAAGTAATCTTCGAAATAATTCAAAACATACTTACTTTAGGAGTATGTTTGTATTATACTTATTTGTAGTAATTTTTTCTCCCAATCGTGATATGTAATAAAAAATGGGTCATTCCATTGAAATAAAAGAATTACGAGATATTTAAGAGGGCGCTTAGATATTGACTTTTTTGAACACTTAAATGTCACTTTGACGTTGGCATGACAGAATGAAGTGATTTTCATGGCAAGTTTATATCGATGATATCTGTGTAAATGTGCAAGAAAATAAGAATTATCTCTCAACAATCAACTTTTAAGAAAAAATATAAGGGGCAAAAAAGATGTAAACTGAGACCCTGAATAGGACTAAGTACTGAAGTATAGGTTGTGCCATTTAAAAAAATCAAGTTATGGCACTTCAAAGTTTACCAAAATTAATGTGTCACAGCAAGGTGATGCCACAATGCAGATAGGCGGTCTTGCCGCCAAAAGATACCTCGGTCAGTTGTTTAGGCTCAGTCAAAGTCCCAACTTGATATCCCATTAACTAAGTGCCCTGCGATTTTTTTAATAAGTGCCTGCAAACGCATTAATTTTTATAAAAACGTGAACAACTTCTGAACGGTTAAAGCGAATTGCAAAAACTAAACGGATTTAAAGCCCAAAAATGGCAAATTCAAATATGTAAATTTATACAGGGGGTGCTATTCAAAACAATTAGGTCGAAGGCTGCCCTGCAAATATAGAACACCCTGTATATGACAAAATAATTTTACAAACTGCACTTTGGCATCCCATTTGCAGTGTGTTTTGGTTCATTTCGATATCATTAAAGGTATAGGTGTAATCTAGACTGTCCGTCCTATTGACTCACCCTGTATACTAAATAATAAATTTCAATTCAATTGTTAAAACAAAATTTCAATGATTGTCGATGTCTTCTAATGAATTTTTCTAAAATGTTCTCCTACATGTATAACGTAATACTGTGATGGAGAAATCAAATCCAATTTATTCATATTAATACAATAGAGCAATGTGTGTATACATAGGTCATAATTCAGTTTATTGTAGTAAAGTGTTACATAATAAATGTATTGCAAACTTCGAGAGAGGGAAAGATCGAGACAGAGAGATGAACAATGACATGAAGAAAGGCACATTTGAGATTATTTAGGTATATTTCACAGGAAGATTAATTAGACTATAATTTAATTAATTAGAACTTATAATAAAACTATATTATTTAGGCAAGCATTAGAAACGATTTTTTTTTAAACTTTTATGCATAACAGACATGCAGTTTTTTACTGATTTTTTAATATAATTAATTACAAATTGTTTATGAAAGAGCTGGTTTTTCAAATGGATTTATATTCGAGTCGCCATTTAAAAAATAATAAGAAGATTTATGTGAAATTTCAACTTTAGTGGTTTTATACTGTTTTTTTGTAATTTCTTTACAGACAGATTTAAAGGTCGATACAAAAGATGAAAAATTGGGAATTGAGAAAACATGTTTACTTTGTAAAACCTAAAAAAAAAAGTTTTGTGACAGATATGAGTTTATATTCTTACTTTGCATAAAAGGCAAGATATTTTGTTACTGATTTTTTTTAAATTAATTACAATTTTTGTATGAAAGAGTTGGTTTCTGTTCGAATTTCGACCAATTTAAAAAATAATAATAAGATCAACTTTGAAGTACCTACTCAGCCTAAAACATAATTAGTTACTAAATTTATATAATTTTAAATAGCTAGAACATAGCTTTCTCCATACATATAAGTTACCTACGCTAACGATCCATGCACATCTTTATATTTACATAAAGATCGTTCATTAAGACGGATGCATATGGACGCTTCCTACGCATTATAATGTTATCTTTTATTGTTCATTTATTAAATATTGTATTACTAACAGGTTGGACTTGCCTCCACATACTCATAGATTCGAAACTCGTATTAAAAACATATTAAACCTTAAGTTTTGAAATATAAAGGTCCGTAAAATTAATTATTGTTTGAGATGAGAAAGTAAATAAAGAAATAAAGAATATAATAATAATAAAATTACTAATATCTATAAATTGTAGTAAACATTTTTACGGTTAGTAGAAAGTGTAAAAATAAAAATACAAAATTATGACGTCTGGCAAATACACAATATCTAAATGTGGCATTTTCACAATCGTAATGAAATTCTAAAATTATGACATGCATGCTTGCAATTTAAGAAAGATAATGACATTTTATCCAGTAAAAATGTAAAAATTCAAAATTATGGCATACCAACAGCAGACATAAGAATATCAAAATTTGACAATTAAAAAACAAACGTAATGAATTTTTAAAATTTTAACATTCGACAAAATTCAGTTTTAAGTTTAGTTTCAAAACATTTCTTTATTTGCAGATTGCACAATTCGCATTACTTCCTTTACCAAAAAAGATACATGGAAAACAAAATATCGATATAGATATTTTTGAAATAATGTGCTAGTTACAATGAACTCACTCTAAATAGAAACAAGTATTCGGTACGTAAAACGTATTTTATATTTATTGGTTTATTGAATATTGGTATAGTGTTTTTACTTGAAATTGAAAATCTACCTACGAAGGGTGTTTATTGCGCTTCATTGTGCGAACGGAATTTTATGACGGGTAATGGGAAGAGAACAGAGTCCAGAGCCGGCATCAGAAAATACAGATTCAGTGCCCCGTAGAAAATTAACATTAGTGATTCATTATCATTAAATTGTACTTTTCATTGTATTTTTAAGTGTACATATAATTAATTGTGTTTTATAAATGTAGTTATAATTTCATAGAAAATTTATATGCAGTATGATTCGCGAAACAAATAACTTAAGTTACCCATAACATTATAGACTTGCCCATTGCGGTAAATAATTAACGATGTTAACATCAGTTAATTTTTTCATGAATCGTAATGTAACAAGCAAATATTATTCCGCACAACTAGATTCATCGCTATCACTTTCACTTTGAACATTAATAATTAGATTTGGTACACTAAGCGTCCTATAATCGTTTTCAATTTTAATGACATGATCGATGCAGTTTTTCCAAATAGTACTTGAAATGTTGTTGCATTCTCGCTGAACAAGTTGAATTGTTTCACTCATTTCACTCATTTTGGGATGTGCATTATTTTTCCGCAAATTTCTTTTTAAAGTTGACCATATCAGCTCAATTGTATTGAAGATACAGTAATAAGCTGGAAGGCGCAACACTTGGTGACCAAATTCTTCTGCCATCTTATCAACTACATACGTTTTTTTGTAATTTTGTTTTTTTATAAGTTCTAATAATGTTTTTTTCTTTGCACTTAGGGGAATGATAATACCATTTTTAATGCAAAAATCAGCAATATCGCCTTTCTTGGAAGCGGTGGTTGGTATTTTATTAATTTGCATTGAGTGGTAAGTTACATTATCCATTACGATTATTGAGTTATTGGGTATGTTGGGCAATAATTGATTGCTAAACCAATTTTCAAATAATTCGGCGTTCATATTCTGATGATAGTCTAACGAGCTTGATGCAATATTCTTGGTTGATAAGAGCAAACTATTTGACACAAAACCTGCGTCTCCTCCTGCATGAAGAATAACAATTATTTTTCCTCTTTTGCACGGTGCTCTAAGGTGACACTTATTTGTATTATCGACCCATCCCTTGGAAACGACTTCGTGAGTATCGAACCATGTTTCTTCCAAATAAATTATCGAACTCCCTCCATTTCTATATTTGTTTATTTTAGATAAATATTCTAATCGCTTTTTTTGCAATCTCGGCGATTCCATGATGTCAATTCGTTTGTCTAAAGTTTTTAACCTAAAAACCTAAGACTAAGTAGGTATTTATACAAAGTAGTTTCCTTATTTGGAAAATCATTTCCAAGAGTTTCCAAAATAAATTGGACCGTGGGAACGTTACCTGATTTATAAGTAATGTAAATTATATTTTTGATCCTCTTGGCGATGGCATCGTCTATTTCGGTAAATTTGGAACTTATTCTTCTTTTCCTTTCTAGCGGTCCTTTCGTAATTCTTCTCCAAACCGTTGAATATGATATTCCTGTCAGAATGTAAATTCGTTGCAGTGAAGATTCATGATTCTCGTTTATAAGGGTGTTATAAATATTTACGAGTATCCTTTTAGTATTAGTTGAAAGAAAAGCATGCTTCATTAATCCCTGATTTTCATTTTCAATAGTTGATGTGTCAATTTGATGATGGTTGTTTTGAAATTTATCAAAACAATTTGAGAACAGCTTCCCTCTGTAGACTGTCAAAGGGATTCTTCAACAAAACTTTCGGAATGGCTTCTTTCCTCACATAATTAAAATAGATCGCAGAACTGAGTGTAATTATAAATAGATGAAATAATAGTTGCAGTTTTACTTATCGACGTTTCCATGTTAATAAACTCTACCTTTTCACAAGTTTATAAATGATAATATGCACACGTACGTAAAATGAGTACTGTTGCAATGTAAAGGTTAACACCGACTGAAAGACAGATTTAGACTATTATAGTGTATAGTCGCCCAGCAATTAAGGTACAATGAACCTTAATGGCATGGGCGAATGTATAATCCTTTTAAAACCGTTTCCTAGGTGACGGCTCTTAATTATCTACTGGCGTCTGTAGTCTTGTAATTATATCGAATTGTAAAATTGTAAAAAGAATTACGTCCGCCGACTCATAAAAAACGATGTAGATAGTTGTAAGAATATTGAATTCAATTTAATTAATAAATCATTTTTATATTATGATCATAGTAATATAATTGTGTATATATCGAAGAGAAAACAATTAAGTAGCATCTTCGTCGAAAGTAAATTATTTTGTTACGTTCCTGGACGCCTGCTTCGTCGCAGCACGCCATACTCCATTGTATTCTCCATTGAACCATTGACCGTAATAAACCCTCATTGCAGGTACATTTTCAAAATGAATTAAAATTAATGTTAACACTGATTTTCTTGTACCTAAATCGATTACTCAAATTTTATTTTCTAAATTGAGCCAGGTTGCAGCTTGAGTGCAATGTTTTTTTTTATCCTGGTAATATCAAAAATATTTAAAATCTACAGAAATATTAAAGTCAAATTATATTACATGCCAAAATGTGTCAAAATGTCATGTGTACTAAATAAAATAATGAATGTGAGATGTTCGAAAGTGAAACAAAGAAGTTATAACATGTGTGTTAAATTTAACAAAATGATAGGAGTACATATTACTAGAAGCTCAAACGGTAGAAAATATAGTTTTGAGAGCATAGGTGGTTCCTCAAATAGCTATATTAATCAACTATAAACCCATCTCAATAAATCATAAATCTTCAGCATTAACAGGAAGCTCTGCCATCATTCCAGCGGTATGTTCTATGGCCCAAAATAAAGAAATAAGACTCCTCAGACATTCGCCTCTTGATATTATGTGTCTGGTGTGTCTGGCATAAGGGGCGAACATAGGAATTTAACACGTAAAATTAAATATGTATAATTATTAGCTCCCCTATTAATTTTAGAGAAAAATCGCAAAGGAATATTTTATAGGGTATTAAAAACTGCAAATGTATCATCTATTTAAATTACGTTTGTACCAGAATCCACCTCAGAAATAATAAAAATAAGTTGAACAATGTACCATAAAAACCCGTACCATGCGTTTGACAAATGCTCTGTTATGTAAAAATGTGAAAATAATGTTTCGTATAGATGATACATTTACAGTTTTTAATACTCTAAAAAATATCTAAAAAAAGTTTCTCTAAAATTAATAGGGGAGCTAATAAATGAACAGATTTAATTTTACATGTCAAATTCCTATGTTCGTGCCGTATCCCAGACACTCGGTATATACTCTGCATAACTACTGTTCTACAATTACTCGTGATTAAAATGGATTCAAGTTTCACAATTTGTAAAATAAATGTGGCGCATAAATCCCATAATTTAAACTTCTAGTTCTATTTCGATATTTTAAGCAATTTATTGTTAATATCGCACACTGAAGATATCTATGTATTTATATGTGGTCGATTCGGTGTGCAATCCGATTGATTCTATCGCAGCAAAGTTCTTAAACAGAAGCTTTTAGGGGACCCTAGGTAATAAGTCATTATGGTAATAGTGGATAAGAGCATTTCAAATATTGGATAAAACGGGATTCGGGTAAACCCCGCAGGATCCCCGAACCCAGAAAATTTTGATCAAACGGCGGGCGATCGGTCGTGAAGAACCCGCATGTAATCCCGATCCCGCCCGGAAAGCCCTTCACGTACGTACACAGAAGACGGACAGGAATCAAAGTCGGTATCACTAAATAGACGACTGCGGCCCCCCTGTTTTATGGGAGTTCAATCCGGCAGTCAGCATTCTGCCTGCGCCACCCCTCGCGGGTTAGAGACAATCCGGGGGTGTGCAGTCAAATATCGGCGCAGCCCCTCGTGCCCCAGACATTACACGGACGTCTGTCAGGAGTCAAACTAGGCATAATTAAACAGGGAACGGGCGAACGGGAACGCGCACACAGGGGCATTTTCGTATTCTAATAATCCACGTGTATAATACGCGCGCTGGCTGCTGCGGTCTTCGAATTTAGGTTTCATATTAAATAACGCGATCACAATGCAGATAAGCGCGGCCCTGTCATGCGTCAATCTTTGTTAAGGGGGAGGTTTGTTGCGTTACGCGACACAAACTTGGGTAACATATTTATCTGTTTTAATATTACATCGTGTATTTGTGCACGCCTAATAGAGTGCCACTGAACAGGCGCTTTTAGTAAGATTGCCCAAATTAATAATTTACTTGCATTTCCACAACAATTGATTCACGTAATTAAATTACTTAGCACCACGATGTTGCTACTTACTTATTTACTCGATAATATAATGATAGTAACTAATAGGGAGTTCAACAAGACACTTTAAAATCCCATCAATACACTTTTACTACTTTAAGTTGTTTTATTCATAAAGTAGTCTTATATAATAAGCTCCAAAAAGTAGTAAATTATTAGAGAGTGAATTTTGATTGAGAACATGTTTTTTACTTCTTTCTATCTTTGAAATTGGCATCAGCCATCAGGTTAAAAAAAATCAATTTAGTTAAAGCATTGAGAACACTTTTAATTCCTGTTTGTACTCACTGCGTGGGAAGGGACATCCCGCGCACTATACTCAAAGCGAAACGTCCTTTTCCTGGTCTACTAAACCAGAAAATAAAAATAGCAAAAAGCATTGGGACTCTCAGGCATTCCACACAATATCTGTATTTGCAATAAAATTTCCGAGATTTTCAAGGATTAATTGTTACACATTGAAGAGTAATCATTAATAATAATTGTTACATATTTTACAGTTATAAAAAATTTACATTCACGCATATGAAGCATTCGCTGTCTTCGGACGCTCATGCGGAAAAATAGTATTCCAGTACTTGGTTCGTAAATAACTATTAGGCCAGTTGTACCTTTGCATTAACAATTGTATCTTAGGTAACTGAATCATGGTCAAGGAAAACCCACGATCGTACAGCAGGGCCATTAATTCTTATACAAAATATTCAATAGTTTTTCAAAAATCAGTTTCTTAATAATTTTAGACATTATTCCTTCCTTGGAAACTGTGATTAGGTCTACTTTTAATAATAATTATAATTTACGCCGGAGTGGCAAAGTAAGTTTTTCAAAAAACCTGCAGAAGTCATCAGATTTATGTCTCCTAGGTAACTGAATCATGGTCGAGGATAACCCACGATCGTACAACAGAATAATAATTCTTATACAAAATATTTAATATATTTTCAAAAATCCGTTTCTTAATAATTTTAGACATTATTCCTACCTTGGAAACTGTGATTAGGTGTACTTATAATGATAATTATAATTTACGCCGGAGTGGCAAAGTAAGTTCCTCAAAAAACAAAAAATAAATTTAGAAAATTACTTCTTCTTTTTCATTCTTCTAGACCAGCGGTTCTCAAACTTTTTGGGCGGCGGTGCCCTCCAAAGGCATACAAATTTCCACGGAACCCCACTGGTTCAATAAGCATATGTATGTGCATATGTGCATATATATATATATATATATATATATATATATATATATATATATATATATATATATTATTTATATGTATATATATACAGGGTCCGTCATTTCACCTCCCGTCTTCTGTAGCTCAGTTACTAATTGAGTTAGGATTTTGATATTTTGCAGACTTTACTTGCATTCTATGGCGTATTTTAGGAAAATATTTTTGATTATACAGGGTGTCCCAAAAAAGTGTGACGTCATGATGATGGGTATTTTTAGATTGTATGGTATATTTTTTGTTGCTTATTTGGGTGCTCTTTATTGATGCCTACATACCCATGAAATTTTATTAAAATCGGTTGTGTGATTTTAGCACAAAAAAATAAAAACTGAAAAAAATCAGCTTTGCACCATTGGTTAAGAAAATTAATAAGAGATAAAAGTATGCGTTGTTAATAAAACCATACAAGGTACTCATTAAATAAGGTCTAGTAGTTGCGTTAACCAAGTTTTATTAATATGCATTATACAGAGTGTTCAAAATTTAGTGTCAAACTTTTCAAACTTTAAAGCACTTTATTTTTCTTATTTTAAATTGGAGCCCCTGTATATTTTTATGTCATTCCATGTGGAATTAAAAGACAAATATTTTTCCCAATTACAACTCTATCGCAATTCCTAACACATTAAAAGTTATGTGCAGAAAACTCGATTTATCAACTATTCCAATAGCCATTTTAATGAATAAAACTTAATGAATAAAACTTAAGGTGACTTTGAAAAACAATTTATTGTCATGACATGTTTTGTAGTTACAATTAATATCTCGAAAGTATTAAAAATTTCACAGATCTTCGTCTAAACCTATTACACATCGTAAAAGGATTAAGTTTTTTATAAAAAATAGTTTTAGTAATAAAATTTCAGAAAAACATAACATAACTGTGCAGTTCTAAAATTAATTAATTGCTAGAACTTATGTTCTATATGTTTTCCGCCCTCTTGAAGTCACAAACGAAGACGAGTATGAAATGACATTGCCACTCTTCGTAACAGGTTGAATGTAATAATATTTTGAAATGCGAATATGAAAGTCATATCCACATTTGTCAATATAGATCATAATATTTGTCATATTATGAAAAATATATTTTCCATGACAAAAAGTAATTTTGGTATCTAGGGTATAAAGACCTTAGCTAAAAAAGTTTTAAACTTTTATATTACTACAGTCAACAATGGCTCTTGTCACTTTGTTAAACTTTAATGTCAATAAATTGTTTTTCAAACCAACCTTCGATTTTGATTAATTAAAATGGCCAATGGAATTGTTGATAAAACAAGTTTTCTCCAAATATCTTTGAATGTGTTAGGAATTGAGATAGGGTTGTAATTAGGAAAAATGTTTGTCTTTTAATTCAGCATCGAATTACATAAAAATATACTGGGGTTCCAATTTAAAATAAGAAAAATAAAGTGCTTTATAGTTTGAAAAGTTTGACACTAAATTTTGGACACTCTGTATACTGCATATCAATAAAACTTGGTTAACGCAACTGTCAGACCTTATTTAATGAGTACCTTGTATGGTTTTATTAAGAGACACTATTTTTTTCCGTTATTAATTTTCTTAACCAATGGTGCAAAACTGATTTTTTTCAGTTTTTATTTTTTTGTGCTAATATCACTAAACCGATTTCAATAAAATTTTATGGGTATGTAGGCATCTATATAAGGCACCCAAATAAGTAACAAAAAATATACCATGCAATCTAAAAATATACATCATGATGACGTCACACTTTTTTGGGACACCCTGTATAATCAAAAATATTTTTCTAAAATACGCCATAGAATGCAAGTAAAGTCTGCAAAATATCAAAATCCTAACTCAATTAGTAACTGAGCTACAGAAGACGGGAGGTGAAATGACGGACCCTGTTATATATACATATAAATAAATAAATATATATATATATATATATATATATATATATATATATATATATATATATATATATATGTATATAAATATATTTTATTTTTAGTATTTTAGTTTATATAAATAAATATAAACAAGAAGAAAGAATGAAATTATTTGTACTTCAATAAAATCATTTATTTATCAACAAATACTTGCAAAATATTATAAAAACAAACTTCATTGTTAGTGGGACGCATGGACTTGTTTCCTATTTTTACATAGTTCTTTTATGTCTGGCTTTATAGAGGACAGTTGAATCCTCATATCAGCTTCTGCATCGAGTCTGTTGCGGTATTTGGTTTTTGTTGCAGCATATGAAGAAAAGCCAGATTCGCACTGATACGTCGTAGCGAAAGGAAGAAGTATTTAAACAGCTTTCATTGATAAATCTGCAAATTCTTCTCTCAAAGTGCACCAAAATTCTGGCAAAGATAGCTTTTCAAATATGGCTTGTAGTGAGGAATCTGTAATCATGTCAACGAACATTTCGTACTCCTTAGCTGTGAATGTGTCTGGCCTTTTCTGAACTATGAATTGGTTTCTAATCCATGTATAATTTTTAAGCTTTTCATTCTCTTCATCTGGAAAATATTGTTTGACCGAGTTAAGAATATTTTCCGAATGTTGACAAATTTCATCACACAACATAGTAAGGTCATTTGCATCAATGTTTCCATTAATTTCATCGCAGAAATCTTTAAGTATTGGGAAGCTATCTAGCTCACGAGAGCGAATGCAAGTGATCCAAAATTCCAATTTCTTTTAGAAAGCTTGAATTTTATCATTGGCTGTGAACAGTGTTGTTTTCCTTGAAGTGACATATTCACATTGTTTATCTTTGAAAAAATATCGGCGAGGTATCCAAGTCGAAACAACCATAGTTTATCTGTCAACCTTTCTTGTAAATCCATATTGTTTTTCATGAAAAAGGTGCCCAATTCGGAACGCAGCTCGAATAGTCGAACAAGTACTTTCCCTCGAGACAGCCATCGTACTTCGGTATGGAGCAGTAAAGCTTTATGAACGCTGCCCATATCTTAGCATAGAATTTTGAAAAACCGTGTTTGTAATGGTCGCGATTTTATGAAACGGGCCGACTTTTGACTATTTGTACCCGGCCCGGCCCGATACGTCTCCAGCCCGAGTCGTCCAAGTCGTTTTTCGCTTTCGGGCGTACGAACAAAATTAGGGTGACTCAAGGCCACTCAAGTTAGCAACGCGCACACACTCACATACGCTTCACACTTTAGGACAGTGTTTCTCAACCGCTAAAAATCTAAAAAAAATCTATAATCTAAATTTTTTAGTTCATTTTTTATTAATATATATTAAATTTTAGCGGATTTCAATTTATAATTCACGGAGCCCTTTGGGGTAGCTCGCGGAACCCCAGGGCTCCGCGGAGCACACTTTGAGAAACGCTGTTCTAGACATACTTGGAAACTGATAATAATATACAGGGTCCTGCAACAGTGCGTCGGGCTTTCCTAGCGCGTTTCCCGTAACAGATAGAAAAAAATATTTCATACAAAACGGTATTGGTTTAAAAATCTTTATGCCGTAAAATATTTTCAAACATACAGGGTGTCCCAATTTTGCGGAATAACAAAATCAAACATTTTTTTAAATGGAACACCCTGTATTTATTCAAGGTTTCTGATGACATTTTTTAACCTCTACATTACTGTTTATTTAGCGTTGGATTATGTTACAGTGTTGCCAATTTACAATTTTTTTCTCCAAATATCATGCATAAGCAAACTTAACTTTAAAAAATCGTAGCGACCTCGCTTTTTGAAGGTAAGAATAAGTTTTAGCAATATTTTCAGGGTGGTTAACAAGCAACATGTTGGTAATGAGCAATTTGAATTTAGTAATTCAGGGTGTTCAGAAAAAAATTCCAAACTTTACAAATTTCAAAGCGGTATAACCCATTTTTTTTAAAATAGAATTCCCCCTATTTTATGTCATTATTCGATAGGCCTTTTTCTTCTCTTCAATTTGATGGTACATATCTTATGTCTGAACCCCATAGTTGTTGAGATATTCATTATTTTTCACAAAAGTAACCACTTAATTACATTTCTATGCACTTAAATAGGTCATGCTGAGACAAAACAACTGTAAAAATGTAAGTAAGAATCAATGTGAGATGAACGAAAATAGTAGATAGTACTTCTGTAATACGATTAATTATTTTATCTACAACTATTAAGTAACATTTACATTACTTGTATATTTTTGACAAATAACGGCATGTGTTACTTTCATAAATTGAGTAATGATGACAGCATAATTGAATAATATTATTCCATGACAAACAATCGCTGTCACTATCAATGTCACTTGTGTTTTGCGTTTCGAAGTTCTTCATCGTGTTAATTTCATTGAGACATGTCCGATGAAAGTGAAATCTCTTCAACGCCCCCAGAGATATTGGAGCTGGCAAAAATGCTACTGAAAAGTTGTTGTCGGAAAAATCGAAAGGTAAATATGATGCGGCATATAATAACTTCATGATTTGGCTGACGAAGAAAAAAATGACTTAGTTTTCTGAAACGTCCTCCTGGTTGACGGTGGTCATCGGAGGCGTCGTATTTACGGGCTTTTTTCTCTACGCTCAGAAGCACACTGAATATTTACCACAATATCCATCTGGAAAATGTATATTAAGTTGCAGTCATTTTTAACGCTCAGGGTCAATGGCCAAAAAAAGAAAAGTTTTTACGCCGGAAAAATTATGATTTCATTGGAAATTTAACACCAGTCATTAATTTCCATAATTGCAAGAATGTTACTATTATTTACAGTGCCCATAAAAATTAAATTCACATTTTAGGTGCATTATTAAAATAGTTGTAGATAAAGTATAGTATTCGACTCGCGCGCAATGGCTATTACCCACTCAGATGATTACAGAACTCGCCGCTGCGCGGCTTGTGCTGCAATTTCATCTTCGTGGGCAATAGCCATCATTACACGCTCGTTGAATAATATACTATTATCTACAACTATTAAGTAACATTTACATTACCTGTATATTTTTGACAAATAACGGCATGTGTTACTTTCATAAATTGAGTAATGATGACAGCATAATTGAATAATATTATTCCATGACAAACAATCGCTGTCACTGTCAATGTCACTTGTGTTTTCCGTATCGAAGTTCTTTCATCGTGTTAATTTAATTGAGACATTTCCGATGAAAGTGAAATCTCTTCAACGCCCTAAGAGATATTGGAGCTAGCAAAAAATGCTACTGAAAAGTTGTTCCTGGAAAAATAGAAAAGTAAATAAGATGCGAAGAACTTCACGATTTGGCAAACGAAGAAAGAAACGTCTTCGTTTTCTGAAAACGTCCTCGTGGTTTACTTCACCGAATTGGCTAAAACGTATAAGTCGTCGTCTTCATGGGCGTTTTACTATATGCTAAGAAGCACACTGAATATTTACCACAATATTTATCTGGAAAATTAATGTAAGTTGCAGTCATTTTTAAAGCGTTGAGCTGACGGCCATCGGCCAAAAAAAGCCAAAGATTTTACGCTGGAAAAATTATTATTTCGTTGGAAATTCAACAGCAGTCATTAATTTTCAGAATTGCAAGAATATTACAATTAATTACAGTGCTCATAAAATTTATATTCACAATTTAGGTGAATTATTAAAATAGTTGTAGATAAAGTATAGTATTCGACTCGCGCGCAATGGCTATTACCCACTCAGATGATTACAGCACTCGCCGCTGCGCGCCTCGTGCTGCAATTTCATCTTCGTGGGCAATAGCCATCATTAGGCGCTCGTTGAATAATATACTATTATTCCAAAACCATGAGAGATAACAAAATTATTAATACAAAAGAGAAACGATACTACAGTAATGTTCAAAATGTATTTGTTCATCTCACATTGATTCTTACTTACATTTTGACAGTTGTTTTGTTTCAGCATGACCTACTTCAGTGCATAGAAATGTAATTAAATGGTTACTTTTGTGAAAAATATTGAATATCTCCACAACTATGGGGTTCAGACATAAGATATGCACCATCAAATTAAAGAGAAGAAAAATACCTATCGAATAATGACATAAAATGGGGGGCATTCCATTAAAAAAAAAGGTTATACCGCTTTGAAATTTGCAAAGTTTGGCATTTTTCAGGACACACTGTATTACTAAATTCAAATTTTTCATTACAAAAAGGTTGCTTATTAACCACACTGAGATTATTGCTAAAACTTATTCTTACCTTCAAAAAAATGAGGTCGTTACGACTTTTTAAAGTTGAGCTTGCTTATGCATGATATTTTGAAAAAAAAATGTAAATTGGTAACACTGTAACATAATATAAAACTAAGTAGACAACATTGTAGAGGTTGAAAAATGTCATCAGAAAACCAGAATAAATACGGAGTGTTCTATTTAAAAAAAATGTTTGTTTTTGTTATTCCGCAAAATTGAGACACCCTATATGTTTGAAAATAATTTTACAGCATAAAGATTTTTAATCTAATAATTTTTTGTACGATACTTTTTTTTTCTGTCTCTCACGGGAAGGGCGCTAGGAAAGCCCGACGCACTGTTTGCAGGACCCTGTGTATTAAGATAATAAAAATTTAAGCCAGAGTGGCGTAACAAGTTTTTCCAAAACTGGGAAATTTAGAAAATTACTTCCACCTACACCTACCACATTGTAGTGGAAGGTGGACTGATATACAGTCTGTTCGATAAAAAGCGCCCAAGACTATAGCGACTTCATTTGTTCTTTAATCATCAACAAACCATCTATATTATTAAATGGGATAGTCTTAGCTACAAGTTGGCGAGAAAATATCTTTATTAAACACCTTTATTTATTTGTTGTGACGTCACCGACAATTTTTTTAAATGGCTCGTTACATATTTTTTTGTGTATTTACTTTTCATCGGCCTAAATTTTTAGTATTGTCATGATGTGAAATTTTTGCAAAAAGTGTGAAAAACTGATTTGAGCTAGTTGCTTATTAAATCCTTAATTTTCTGGAATAAACAATTGGTGATCATAATAATACATCAAAAAGAGACCTCAAACGTCGGTTCGTGAAATTGGAGGTAACACTAACGCATTTTTAATTAAGCACGGTTGACAAAATTTTATTAATTTTATTATTAATTCACTGGGTCCACCTAGTTCATAATTTACAACTGAATCATGCTGCAAAACGAATAAGCTTTGTTTTGAAATTGTTTGTTTTGAATAAACAGCCTACTAGCTCAAATCATTTTTTTACACTTTTTGCAAACAAAACATGGTATAATCCTAGTACGAATTTAATCCGGTAAAAATTACATTAACTGCTCTACAAAAATACACAAAAAATTGACGGTGACGTCACTACAAATAAATGAAGGTGCTTAAATAAGATTTGTTTTCACCAACTTGTAGCTGATACTGTCCCATTTAATAATACATATAGTTTGTTGATCATTATATAATATACCGCGCGTTTTTTTAATCGCTGAACATAGGGTATGTTCAGTTTTAAATCGCCGGGATCAATCCTATGCTAAAATTCAATATATATACAACCCAATTTTGAAATTCTTTAAAATTATGGGGTTCAGATATTTTCATTTATTTTTAACAGTATAGGAATTTCGTGAAGGCACTTTGAAAATTTGAAAATAACACAACAAAAACCTATTGAAAATGTCCAGTCATGTTATAATTCTTTTATTTTAAAATAAAAATATATAAATTTATTTAGTTTTGTATTATGGGAATTTCGTGAATTCATATATTTTGAACTTTTATTGATTCAACAAAACCATATTGAAACTGTCGGGACATGTTTTAATCCTGTTGATATTTAGACACAATTTCGAAATTTCTTTAAAATATAGGTGTCCAGATATTTATATTTATTTGAGACATTATGGGACTTTTATGGGACTTCTTAATTTTTTTGGGTAATTCTTTGTAATTTGGGTAGATTTTATTTGATGAATTTTGATTGTATGATAATTATGTATTTAGAGTGCGAAAATATATGCAGTATTATTAGCCAATATGAAAAGTCACTAGACTTAAAAAAATGGTTATATTAAAATAAAGAGGTTATATTTTACCACTTAATGCAATTTTTATTTTCCAAAAGCAAATCCGTCAAATTATGTTATAAAATATAGTTAATAATTGTTTTATTTATTATTTTATATTTTACTAATGATTGCAATTTTTATTTTCCAAAAGCAAATCCGCCAAATTATGTTATAAAATATAGTTAATAATTGTTTTACTTATTATTTTATATTTTACTAATGATTGAAGCAATAAAATAGTTATTTTAATATTTGAATTAGGCAAAGTTGTTAGAAATCTGACAATTAATAATTTTTTCACTGTCATATCATTTTTGTTGGTGTTCATGTGTAAAACATTATAAAATGAGATCATAGCCTTCTCAGTTAAAAATAAAAATGGAACAAGGTTTATATGAAATTATATAATCATAGTTTTAAATCATTCGAAAGTTGCCAAATGGTATTGAATTTTAAAATTTCGCTCAAATGGACAGAAAATTTTCATACAGGGTGTATCAGCCAAATGGAATAAATTCAATAATAAATAAATGGGGGCGTGTTCGAAAAAACGCTCGGACACATCGATTGTTATTTTTAGTTGCGCATTTTTTTCAACAAAAACTTTTTATACAGGGTGTGTCATGTGACCGTGGCCAATACCAACTTTCTTATTTTAAATGCAACACCTGGTATATTATTCAATTTTTGGATTCTTCAGAAAATTCTAGACATATTTCATGTACAATGTCCTATACCTATCTTCAACTGTTTCGGAACATATCATAGGTCCCTTTTTCATTGATGGCAATTTAAATGGTGATAATTATTTAGCACTACTCCAAAATAATGTTGTGCCAACTTTGACAAACTTATATCCTGATCCAGCAAACCCACAAGTTCCAGCGAATATGATATGGTTTCAGCAAGATGGAGCACCGCCCCATTACCAAATCAATGTCCGGAACTACCTCAACCGAATATTTCCAAATCGGTGGATAGGGAGGCGAGGATCGATGGAATGGCCAGCACGATCCCCTGATCTGACGTCATTAGACCTCTTCCTATGGGGATATGTCAAAAGTATTGTATACAAAACTAAACCCCTCGACTTAGCTGACTTAAGAAGACGAATAATGCTTGCGATTAGATCGGTCACGCCTGAGATGTTGAGTAACGTTAGAAGAAATTTCTATTTAAGATTAGGATGTTGCCAAGACGTTCACGGCGAGCATTTTGAACATCTCCTCCATTGAAATTTATTGTTTTTTTTTTGTTTTTTTACAGTATCAAGAAATAAACAGTATTACTTATTAGTTTTTGAGTGTGTTGTAATTAATTTCTGTAATCAAATAATTTTCTTTTTTTAATGTTAATTTTTGCAATAAATCTGAAAACACTTAATATTTCCGAAACAGTTGAAGATAGCTATAGGACATTGTACATGAAATATGTCTAGAATTTCCTGAAGAATCCAAAAATTGAATAATATACCAAGTGTTGCATTTAAAATAAGAAAGTTGGTATTGGCCACGGTCACATGACACTCCCTGTATAAAAAGTTTTTGTTGAAGAAAATGCACAACTAAAAATAACAATCGACGTGTCGGAGCGTTTTTTCGAACACGCCCCCATTTATTTATTATCGAATTTATTCCATTTGGCTGATACACAGTGTATTTCTTTTAAGCGAATTGTTTGGAATTATAAATATTTTTCATGATATTTCTTTTAAAATTTACACAGTATTATGAAATTTCTTTAAGAGTATGTGTGGCATTATGAAAATTTAGTAAAGGCATAAATTTTGAAAATTAATATATTAAACAAATACATGTTGAAAATGCCGTGACAGTTATTTTTTTTAAATTAATACAATTATAGAATTTCTTCAAAATAGTAATGATATATTTTTGTTATTTGTCATTTTTATCGATTTTATTCGACAATTTTGGATTACGAGATAATTTTAGAATGTGAAAATAATTCTAACCTGCACTAGCTTTAAAAATTTTACAGTTTTTATACTACAACCCATCATTAAAATTCCAGATTCTATTCCAGAAGTGTAGAAAGACTTGCTTAAAAATTATGAAGATCTTGAAGATGAAAATATTTAGTCCATTCGAAAGTAATCAATGTATTATTGAATTTAGATTTAATAAGTTTAGAATTTCATTCGAATAGACAGAAGATGTTCATTCAATGTTTTTAGTGATGTTTTGGAATTATCACAATTTTTTTTTTCTCGAAATTGTTTGTATTTATTAACTGTTTTTGGTGATTTTATAACTATATAAATATTTATTTAGAAATGTAATGCTATGTTGGTAACAGTTTAATAAACCGAAATATTAATATTCCCCTTAAAAATGATAAGGTCATGTTTAAAATAGTTTTCATAATTTTACATTTTATAGAGTCAACACATATAATTTCTAACAAAATTTCTATAGACTTGCTTAAGAAATACATATCGCACCCCGGCAAGAAAAGTGACATAAGTCAAAAATGCAGTTTTTGAGAAATAACGAAAAAAGAAAATCGTCTTGTCTCTCGAAAAAACTTATATTGCATTGTATAAGCTTCTTTTAAATTTCAGATAACCATCTGTTGCGGTAAATGCTATTACATACTATGGAAAAATATTACACATCTGTAAATCAGTTCTTGACTATAACTATTATTGCAATGATGAATAATGAACTACCCTAAAAGAAAACTGACAACTGCCCTCTGGCAATTATAATGCGAGTTAGAGATGTGATGTTTTTTAGCACGAGGAGACAACCATACGTATTTAACAGACATAATCTCAAAAGGGGCAGTTTTTGAGTTGTGACACTGTTCTCGCCGGGGTGCGATATATGAAAATCTTTAGCTCATTTCTTACGAATAGACAAAAGATTTTCAGAATTTTATTCGAATGGAAAAATATTTTCATATATCTTTTAAGCGAATCTTTTGTAATTATCATGATTTTTTTCTTCATGAAATGATTTGTAACTTTTCAACTGTTTTGGTAATTTCACAAAACTCAGGTCACTTTATGAATATTGTGTCTAGAAACTGTTTGATAACCCAAAATATTAGTATTTCCTTTAAAAATATTGAGGTATTACGTGTATAATTTTTTTGATAATTATTTGATATAGTCATCACATATAATTTCTAAATAATGTATAATACAACAGAAAAAATAGTTTTTATGTCGCCCTTTTAGCTATTTCTAAGGTAATTTTAGAACAAATGTAAATTTAATGCAAAAAAAATAAACACGACATTTGTGTTGATATAAAAAAAATCAGTTTTAATATCTTAGCCACCATTGTATACAAATTCAAATGTAAATGTTTTTTTGTAGAATTATTTTTTGTTTTAATTCATTTATTATACAGCGTGAGCCAACAGTGCAGGATCGGAGGATATCTCGTTTAATTTTGAAAATACAAAAAAAATGTTTAGTATAAAAGTTTCAGCATACCGAAAAGTGCATATGCTAAAATTAGTTTCAAATATACAGGGTGTTCTATATACGATAAAATAAATATAATATACTTTTTTTAATGCAACACTCTGTATCATTTGTGATATTTTATTGCAGCACAATGTTGTTGAATTAGAACATTTTTTTATTAGTACCTAGCAGTACGTATAACTATTCATAACCGATTCCGTTTTTCTTAATTTTTAAATTGAGCCTGAGAACGATTTTTTCTTGACCCTTGTTTTCAACATTATTTTGAGTAAAATCTAAACAACTTATCAATCCTGTAGTAAAATTGAAAATTAAAAAAATATTCTGATTTAAAAAAAAAATGTGCTGCAATAAAATATCCAAATTATACAAGCGGCTCCATTAAAAAAAATATGATAGGTACCCATTGGTTTTATCGTATATCGAATATCTTGTATATTTGAAACTAATTTTTGTATTTTCAAAATTAAACGAAATATCCTCCGATTCCACACTGTTGAGTCACTCTGTATAGCGGCTAAAGCCATTGTTTTATTTGGAGTGGATCATTAGATCATAAACTTATTACATCCACAAAAATATGACACCTTTTTATGCGTTTGAATTAAAATATTTCATTACCTAAGGTTCAGAACGTTTTTGAATAATTTATTAGTCAGTATTAAATTTTATCGCCCCCAGTTTTTGTTTTACTGCTTCATGGCCAGTATCTCATAGAATTTATATCATATACCTTTTAGACGGTTTTATATCACGCTGTATAAAATATTTTCCAATTCCAGGTTTGAAAAATCGCACAATTAGCCCGGTCGCAATTCTCCCCGTGCATTTCGGGGACGAGCCGGGCCGTTTTTCGTTATTCCCGCAGTCTGGCGCTTTACTCCAGTTTTACGAGATGACATCTATTGTCCTTACAAGATCCTTGCTGTTCATAAAATTTAGGGAAACGGCGCGATAAATGTAAAGCAGGGCGAGAGAGAGACCGGCGGGAATCCGAAACGTTTGCGTGCGCCGAACGCATGCCCTCCATGATTTAATAGTTAAATGCCTATTATGATATAAAAGTACAGATCCGAAATGGATTGTTACATGCGGTAATAATTTTTTATCGCCACGCACGACCACTTTCGGCCGGCCTCGTATAAATCAAAAAACACATATATCTTCCGGTGTAATCTACAAGCGCATTCCAATTGTTGTCCCGAAAAAAAATGTCGCCCCACTTCCATGCACGCAGCGGAAGTGCAATGTTGGGGAGGAGCGGGAGGGGCATTGGCGCCACTCCGTGAGGTCATTCGGGTTGAACCCGATTCAACGTTTCGCAACTGAATTGCATCGGAAATTTAATTAAATTATTAGGTTAAAAGTCAGCACAGTTATCCTATCAAGCTTAGGTAAGTTCCAAATTATTAACAAGATTTTTTTTATTATCTATTATCTATTATCCTATTAAGTTGATGCGTTGCAATTTAATAACAAAAATCGTTATAATCTGACAACAGTTGGCTTACAATTTTTATGTTCACTGCCTAGACATACCTAATGGTTATGAGCTTGCTAGATATTAAAATGAACAGAGAGTGGAAATTACCTTTTCACAACGACAAATGTGGTGAAAATGAAATTTCCACTCTCTTTTTATTTTTTGAGATATAATTGTGTTTGTCGTTCAAAGTTCGCATAATAAATCTTGTCTATCGTTGTCTACAGAATAACACTAATAATTCATAAAATCATATCCTAATACATAATAACAAAATTGATTCACAAATATTCAGGATAAAAATAGTACCGAAAACATATCTAAACATTCCACAGATATCCGAGCAGAATTCAGCGGAGATAATCAGAAAAATTGTACCTTCATTCGAAAGGTCAGTGACCACTTCACCATATCATTTTCAATTTTCAGCCATGTGGAAAAATATCAGCGAAAATGGGCAAATGAGAAAATTTGTGAAATTAGGAAAACTAATATGGGCAATATAAAGGGAACGTAATTGAGTTTTGAAATTGAAGAATTTGCGTAAAGTGTCACATTTTTTATATGTATACGAAAATTACAAGATAATTTTTAACTTTTTTCGTGTTGTCAATAATAGAACGACAAAGTGTAGCTGTAATAGTAGTATTTTACATTATAAGCCGGGTAAAGGGGTTTTTACTGGCGATACAAGGGAATGACTAACGAGCCGCAGGCGAGTGTGTCATCTTGTAGAGCCAGTAAAAACCATTACCCGGCGTATACACAACATAACACAATATCATAATTTTAATCATAATTGCAGTTTTATATTTAAATTGATCGACTACAAAGTTGAAACCATCATTCCATATAATAATAATTGAAAGTTAAGTGAATTAATATATTAAATATAAACATGACAAGGGAGATAAATTTGATACGGGACAAGTAAAATTTTTACACTGGCTCGTGTCAACGATTACATTGGATAGAGTGATATTACGCGTGTGAAACAAATAAACATTCTATTTATACTTTTGATTAAACTGTTGTTTTAGTAATGAGATTTAAAATATAAAATGAGCATTTTATTAATAGCAATTGGAAAAAATATTTTAATACTATCTTAATTATTTCAAGAATTTGTAAACTTTATAAAACTTCCATGGATGCATTTCCATTATTATAATTAATTTTCACCATAATGAATTATTTACTAAAACTTGCTTTATTAATATCTCAAGCAGTGCAGTGCAATTACAAAATGACTTTGACGTGACTGATTTCCAGCATCACCTAAACTAAGATTCCTAGTTAGAGTTAACTTTGAGAAATTAATGCTTTTTTGCACCTTCGGCTGAATCATTATATAATTACCGTAAAACAATATGCATAGAACATATAACACGCGGTTTGTTCTTATCGTTAGTAGAAATTGCGAGATTTTGAAAGGAAGTTATTAGATGTCAAAACCAATATTTCCTTAACAGATGCCCATCAGAATGAAAATGAGCCCAAAGAACTAAGAACGGTAACTGACAAGATTCCACAGAGCTGAGGAAAACTTGATTTGAGTTCCACAGAGTAAAAAAGGAACTGTTAATTGTAATTTACAATGTAACACTAGTCCTCAATCAATAAGCTTAGATGCAACAGAAAACTCCCCCCAACAATGAACTCCCAATATAAATCTACAATGCTACACCAGATCTATAACTCAATGGGTTACTACAGTGTTACAGAAAAATCTCAATCAGCTTACACATTGCTTCAGAAGAACCCAATCAGGTTAAACACAACTACACTCGAAATGTTAGGCAAATTAAGAAATTGCGAGAGAAAATACATATTTCTTCATTAAATTGAGAAATTGCGAGATGTTAAAAGGAACCATATGAAAACCCATATTTCCTCAAATAAAGAAAATGCGAGTAGTTAAAAGGAAGATTTTGATGAAAATTATTTTAAAAACAGGGGACTAGGTTCAGTGACAAAAGGTGTGCGAGCAAAAATTTCAAGTAAATTACGGAGTTATTGAGGCGATAAGTTAGTAAACTATTTACTTTACTGGTATTTTGTGAATGGGTGTAGATGAAGCTGGTTACGACTTGTGATCTTAGACAGTACAATACCTATAAAGTACTGTTAAAATTAACAGCACCGCAAAATAGATCATTTTGTGCTTCTTATGGTATAAACCAATCCTCGCCAAACAATATCTTTACATGTGTAGAAAGCTTTTAGAATAAATAAAATAACTCGAAATAATTGCATTTCCTTTGATATTTTTAACATTTTATGGCAATATTGTAATATTACGATTATGTTATTAGTATTATTATAATGATTATTAATTTAAACAATTATAATAATAAAAATAATAACAATATAATAGTTATTTTTGCACTAAGGAAATAAATTAAGGTTTTAGTCCCGACACCACAAGTTATGTCTGAGCGACCGAAGGGAGCGGTGGAAATTTTAGCTGAGCGATTATTGAGATTTATTCCCGAATTTTATACAACATTTTTCTCCCGACCGGTAAGCTTACATACGTGTATTACTTTTGATTTTTTAAGTGATAGTTAAAACGCTTGTTGAAAATTCTCAAAGCCACATCTGTCGAATTCAAAAGCTGAGCGTCAACGCACGACCTCGCACATCCAACGCCTCGCACCCATTATCTGAAGTAACATCGAACCTCCAAGATATCAGATGATTGTGATAATGCCTGTATGTAAATAATGTGAATTCATCTAATTTTACTGTTACTATTACAAAATAAATAAATAACCTACACGTGATTCACTTTATTCCCGAGGGAAAGTATATTTTTTATTCTCGCCCGGGATAAAGTAGTCTCGTATGTGTCGATTGTCAGATGTATAAGGTCTCAGTTTATTCTAGTTCGGCTAAAAAAGATTTATAGTGATTCTTTATAGATTAAACAACTTAAGGGATAAATCACTGTAGCGTGTATTTATGAAAAACTAGAAAACACTTTTAGATTGCACACATTTTAATGGTGTTTTATTCTCAAGCTGCACTTATCACTAATTAAAACTAACATCAGCAAATAAGAGGTGGGCAAATAGGTTAAGGCGGTTTTAGTATTTTATCATTTTTCATCTAAAACTGCACCACCTGTTATAAGTTGGTGAGTATATCTACCTAGTAAAGAGTATATTTATTATATGAGCTATTATAAGCCGCCCGCTATTAGCCTGAGCGGTACAAAACTCGTATTGTAATTTAAGCATAATGGTACGTTTAACTGTCACACGAAAATTGAAATTTTAATGATTCTCATCGGATGTAGGGATAAGAATAGATCACAATATCCAGATCACCCCATCAGCCAATCTATAGTTTGTAAGATTGAATGTAAATTTCGAGAAACTGGTGATATTAAAGATATTCCAAAACCTGGATGTTTGCAGGTTTCAAAAAATTCCATTGTGTGCCAATTTTTTTTGTGTGACAGTTAAATGTGCCATTATGCTTAAATTGCAATAAGAGTTGTGTACCGCTCAGGCTAATAGCAGACGGCTTATAATAGCGCGCGGGGTTATTGTTACTTTAAACATCAAGCTCAAGCAACTTTGAAAAGCTAAATCTGATCTGATGACGTTTTTGCTTCATTTTTCATGATTTACCGTTTTTCATTTTCAATTGTCATTTACTCGAAAAATTTCTTATGTAACATGGCAACATTTTTATACTGTCACTTTGACAATGAAAAAATCTCTCAAAATCGAGAACAAAAATAGGGGGTTGTCATTAAAAAAAATGGATTACGTCATTACTCAAAAACAAATTATGGTTAAAGACTATCATGCAAAAATGTGTATTATTATCGAAGAAAATCGATGTGTTCGAGGATTATTTTCCAAAATTTTTGATTTCGGGTTTTAATGAATTTATTCCATACTTTAGGCCCTCACTGAATATTATGTAACAGTTAGGGGGAATTATTTATTATTTGAGCATTGGCAACATGGTGACAATTAGCTTTGAAAGTAGAAAAAATACCGTACATTTCTTGAGTTGTGAGGCAATTACGCACTCGAATGCGCGACTCGATACGTAATCTTTCTCTTCGTGCGTAATATGCTTCTTACCACTCTCGTTATGTATTATACTAATTTTATACTATCTATTTAATTATTATATATATACAGGGTGTCTACGCTAAACCGTTCTTTAAAAGTTTACGGGGTTGCAGTTGTACTAAATTAAAAAAAAAACCTCGTCACACGGTTGAATCAGTTATCCTCATGTGAAATATTTTCAACTTTCTATCACTTCCGGTTCCACCGGAAGTAGCACCAACTTTTTTATTTTAAACGGAACACCCCATATATTATAATATTTTTAAATTCTTCGCTTAAATTGGAATATATTTTGTAAGAATATATGTACACTTATCTCTTCTAGTTTTCAAGAAAAACATTTTTTTCTAAAATTTTGACCTTTAAAAGGTAGCCTGAAATCTGTCTATAACTTCTCTTAGGAATAAGACAAAATTATGAGTTACATCTCTAATTGTACCTAGAGGATGCCTCTAGGAGTAAAATATTGGAAACTGTCAATTTTGATAATAAGTGTTTATAAAATGTCAAAGTGTACATACGTTCTTACAAGATATGTTCCAATTTAAGCGAGGAATTCAAAAATATTATAATATATGGGGTGTTCCATTTAAAATAAGAAAGTTAATGCTACTTCCGGTGGAACCGGAAGTGATAGAAAGTTGAAAATATTTCACATGAGGATAACTGATTCAACCGTATGACAACGATTTTTTTGAAATTTATAGTACAGCGGCAACCTCGTAAACTTTTGACGAACGGTTTAGCGTAGACACCCTGTACATATATATACAGTGTGAGTCAATAGGACGGGCAGGCTAGATTACACCTACACCGTTAATGATATCGAATTGAACCAAACGGCACTGCAAACTAGAGCCCAAAGTGCAGTCTGTAAAATTATGTTGCCATATACAGGGTGTTCCATTTTTGCAGGGCAGCCTTGGGCCTAGTTTTTTTTAAATTGCACCCCCTGTATAAATTTAAATATTTGAATTTGCCCTTTTTTGGGCTTTATAAATCCGTTTATTTTTTGCAATTCCCTTTAACCGTTCAGAAGTTTTTCTAAAATTTAATGCATTACAGGCAATTCTTAAAAATATCGCAGGGTACTTGTTTACTAAGATATCGGGTTGGGACTTTGCCAGATACTAAACAACTGTCTGTGGTATCTTTTGGCGGCACGATCGTCGATTTACATTGTGGCATCACCTTGCTGTGGGACATTAATTTTGGTAAACTTTGAAGGACCATTACTTGATTTTTTCAAATGGCACACCCTATATTTCATTACTTAGTCGTATAGAGCATTTTATTTTACATCTGTTTCGCCCCATATATTTTTTCTTAAAAGTTCATAGTTTGAGAAATAAGTTGGATTTTCCGGAAAATGAACCCAGATCTCATCGATATTAACTTATCATGCATTGAATATCAATTGTTTCTGTCATGTCAATGTCAAAGTGACATTTATTGTACGATACGTTGTAATTTTTGTCGTGAACATAAAATTTTTGCATGATGAAATTGTTTAATTGAAATGTTTTTGCTATTGATTTGTTATGCCTCAATAGAATCTGATCACCAGCAACAGTTTGCGCTATCAGCGTGTACATAAACCATATCAACTATTTCATTATGAGAAAAATTCATTAAGAAAATGCGCTAAGAAAAATAAAACGTATCGTACAATAAATGTCACTTTGACGTTGGCATGAGAGAATTGAGTGATTTTCATGGTCCGCTAAGTGTATACCGATGAGATCTGTGTAAATTTAAAAAAAAAACAAAATGAGTTGTCAGTCAGTTGTTTAGGCTCAGTCAAAGTCCCAACTTGATATCCCATAAACTAAGTGCCCTGCAATTTTTTTAATAAGTGCCTGCAAACGCATTAATTTTTAGAAAAACGTGAAAAACTTCTGAACGGTTAAAGCGAATTGCAAAAAACGAAACGGATTTATAAAGCCTAAAAAAGGGCAAATTAAAATATGTAAATTTATACAGGACGTGCTATTTAAAAAAACTAGGTCGAAAACTGCCCTGCAAAACTGGAACACCCTGTGTATGACAAAATAATTTTACAAACTGCACTTTGGCATCCCGTATCATTAACGGTGTAGGTGTAATCGAGCCTGCCCGTCCTATTGGCTCACCCTGTATATATATACATTATTTTTTCTAGTGCCATTATGCACCATTTACAATCGATTGGCGAAAATCGACGTGGACGCGGTATGGATAGCCACATGGATTTCTTTGTATATTTTTGTATATATTAGTTCACGTTATTGACATTGGTGGCGCTGAAGTTGGAAGCGTACATTGAAAAGTTGATATACAAATTTGGCGATCGGATTTGAATTAGAAAATAATTCTGGTCATTTAGATTAGGCGGCGGCGCGAGGAGTGCGGCACGTGACGAGGTTATTATGTGCACGCATACTTTTTGATACATGAAACTCCTAGAATTTTTGCCAAATTTTGTGTAAGTATTTGAAAAATTAATGATGTTCCATATGTTTGAATAATAGGGGAAAACGTGCGCTCGCCACATTAGATGTTTAATTAAAATTATATCTAGATCTATAGTTGCTCGTGCTCCTATGTTTAATTAAAACTCATAAACCAGATCCCTCGATTAGACCTGTAGTTTCCTACGTTAATAGTCCATCGCGTATATCAGTAAAATTACAGAAAATTGTACCTACAACAAAATATATCGTATACTCCATAAAAAGTTTAGCGCAAATTTACGAAATCATCAGACAAAACATTTACAAAAATGTATAAAAATCTTAATTATTCTATCAATTTATCGATGATTACTCTAATAATTTCAATTATTATTCTCAAAATCAATGAATAATGAATATGGTCACTTGCTGACCGAAATGTGCATTGAATAGAAAATTAATAGCTAAGTAAAGAAAAGTAACTCAGTGTTTGATTATTTGCTACTATGTTGTTCCTGTAAAATCTTTGGCCGCTATTGGATCTGCGGGCGTAATGCAGAGGAATGGCCCAGCCACTGCGCCCCCACAGCAAATTACCTTTCCCTATAAAATATAACCCCATTTCCAGGGAGGAAATCAATCTGCAGAAATGATAATAAGTATCCAGCATTACCGACCGTCTACTCCCGCCAGGGATTGTGAGATATCGGCACAATTTCTGGCAGAAACGGGCGAGACCCCGTCCCAGGCCTACCTGTTATTGCGTTTTTTACGACCCACGCCAGATTTAAATCTTGTAAAACAATCGAATAAATAGGGACATTAAATATCATTGCGATTGCTATCTTGCGTCGTAACGTATTTTATGTGTCAATAGGAGGTCAAAATGCATACGTAAAAGCTGCATTCTGAACTTTATAACTGCTGGACATTTAAAACGGCATTTAGCAATACCGGAACGTTCTGTTATCAGGTATTTCATTAGTCGGCATTCTCACATGCATATAATGTAAATTAATAGGTTCGTAGAAAACTCGTTTAACTGCTGCAGTATTCTACTCTTGTAATATTTTAGATAAACTCAGTAGAGGGTTAACCTTATTTTAGAGGGGGTTTTATATGAGGTTACTGCATTACCGTTGTTTTATGTTTATAGTTATATTTTATTCCAAGCCAGCTGAAGTTTCATCGCAGCTCTGAGACTAGCATTATATTCTATAATGGCTTTAAAATCGTACCGTAAGTATTTGTATGCAACGTTAACACAGGTAGCGCATTAATATTAGATAAGACAATATAAAAACGCACACTGTAACGCTTCGAGCTGTATAGATAAAACTTCTTTCGTCAATATCCTGCATTCCCTCGTATATTTTGCATAATATAAATAACGACGCCAGTACTTCATAATTCATTTATCAACTGAGACTCCGTTGACTGAAGAAATAAATTTAGATTTTTATTCATGTACATATTACGGCATCTCAATAAGAGTACAAAGATTTGTAATTTTTGTTTTAAATGTTTTGCGAATATTACAATAAATATAATCAAAATATCAATGATTACCGTAAAAACTTAAAAAATAATCCTGTCGATGTTTCAATGATTCCTCTAAAAATTTCACCCATTGTTCTTACAATCAACTATTGATACTAAAAAAAATAATGTGATTGACCACACCCAAGTTTTAAACTCTACTATAAAAGTCGATTTCATTGTTTAACTCAATTTTTTGCGATAATTTCAAAGATTGTGATAAATATATCAATTATTACTGTAAAATTTTCAATTATTCTATCAGTTTATCTATGATTACTCCAATCATTTCAATTATTGTTCTCAAAATCAACTTATAATACAAAACCATAATATAATGGGTTATACCTAAGTTTTCAGGCCTGCTCTAAAAAATGTTATCAGTATTTCAATGCTTACTATTAAAATTTCATTATTCTTTGTCAAAATTTCATTATTCCTGGTCAAAATTTCATTGAATACTGTAAAGTTATCAATTATTCTGCCAACGTTTCGAATTGCTTTAAAAATTGTCATTCTCAAATTCAATAATCAATTATCTGTACAGAAAAATAATGTGTGTACTCATATCCAAGTTAATTTAACCAAGACTATACATTTTTTATTAATATTTCTATGTTTACTGGAAACATTTCATTTATTACTATTAAAATGTATCTGATTACTGTCAAAATTTCAATTATTCTGTCAATTGAACAATGATTACTCTATAAATTTTAACTATTGTTCTGAAAATAAATTATACTACCTCTGTTCGATAATAAGTGAGCCATTTGAGTTTTCTTTCAAACTTATTTTGATTAATAGTTTCTATTTTGATATTCTTAATATACGCCTAATTCTTAATCATATTAATTTGTCAAAAGCAACAATTAAAATTCGATTTTTTATGCAAAAGTGTTCTAACGCTGGAAGTTTCAAACGATGAGAAGACCAAATTTAATCAACCAAAAACGAACGGCTATTGTTAAGTTTTTACTGAATCCTCAGAAAAATGCCCGGCTGAAAAAGGGAGCGGTTGTTTTGGCAATAGAAAAATTTGGTACATCAAGAGCCACTATAAAAAGAATATGGAAACAAGGTAATGATTCTGTTCAAACAATAATTCTAAGCATCAACATATTAGCAAGGTAAAACTTCCTAGGAAAAATCGCTTGCCTACTATTCGTTTATACTAACATTGCTTGTAAGTTATTTTGAAAAAAAATAATATAGTACGTCTAAGAAACGAAAATGCCTTACTTATTTTGTAAAAAATAAACATCGGTAATTATTATTAATAATTACTTATTATGGTAAAAATAAAAATCTGTTATGGCTCACTTATTATGGAAAAAAATAAAAAACAGTAATGGCTCACTTATTATGGAACAGAGGTAGTATGTACTAAAAAATAATATAATGGGTGACGCCCAAGTTATGGGCGTCACCCCATAACCTGTACTAGAAAATTTTATTAGTATTTTAATATTTTCTGATTAAATTTTATTATTCCATGTCAAAATATCATTTAAGTTTTCAATTTTATTCTACCTTCTATGCAAAAACAAAAATAAGAATTAAAATTAATATGGTGGATGGGCCGGGAATGCCAAAGAACTAATAATCTTAACATTTGATATATTTGAGCATTAATAGAAACTGTAAAAGGAACACACCTCTTTAAAATTATTGCTTTATTAATGTAATGTTATGGTTTGCACAAACAAAAATTTTAACATAATGTATGTGACGTGCCTGAAGGGCAATCAGCGCGTTAGGCCGTGGAGCGAGTGGAGGGTCCCTTCGAAGCAGTGACGAGGGCCGGCTCTCGGTGTCGGAGAGTGGGGGGCGGGGGGGTTAAAAAAAGGCTCCACGTAATTTTAACCTCGCCACTACTTCGTCGCAAAGGGAGGCTCCACCCTACCTGCGTGGGTTGACGGCAGACAGTCAGCGAAGTTCAGAAATTACGAACTGTCGCAACGGCTGACCATCTGGCGCCCACACCACCAGATTTAAATCTCGCAGTGAGAATAGGAAGTTAAACTGAAAGAATGCCCGATTGAGAAAACGTGGGGGGAACAAAAAATAACAGGTGTGAATTTTGTGGTGTAAAATATCTGCGTTTGTTCACACAAAAGACGGGACACCGTGCCTACGCTTCCTGAAATAAATTCCTCCGCCCGCAACCTTATCGCGCCGTCTCCACTAGATTCGGCCGAATCCCGCGAATTCGTAACGCACGATTCGAAGGGCTGTCGGAACGACCTTTTTCTTACAAAAGCGCAAAACACGTACGGCACGAAACACGCAACGCAAATTTTACACAAAAGAAAAAAACGATATATCAAACGAAATTAAAGTATCAAATGAGAACAACAAAAAAATATATATAGATCTGGCCTGCGTTCCTCGTCTGCGACTTCGCTGGCGGGCTGGACTGGGCTCCTGGACGTGCGGCGGCCGATAATCGTCGGGGACGCCGTCACTAAATTCCAGACCTCAGAGCAACTCTGGCAGAATGGTCGCTGCCCCTAGCCAAGACCTGGCTGGCTGGGTTACTTAGCCCTTACCCAAAAAAAACGCTCTGATGTTGTGAGCGTATGGAGTTGAATCGTACACTACCCTCCCTTGCCTTGTACTTGGTGCCGTCAATCCCCTTAAGGGTGGTTAAATGAGGACACGTTTTATATCCCGGAAACCGGTTGGTGATATACAAAGGAAAACTGTGACCTCGTGGCACGTCCGCACTATAGGGAAGGTAACTTGTTTCTCCTCATGGTGGCGTCTCGCCGACGATTTTTAAAAATCACGCATAACGGAAACACGTCACGTTTAAAAAAACGTGTGAGTATGGTTGCCTACGGTGGAGGTCCAGGGGCGCAATTAATAATAAGACAGTTTCCGTCGGAGGCAAAACCGGACCGTTACATGTATTTGGATTTTTTTTAATTTATTACAATTTTATAAATGGCGGATGAGCCGGGATTTCATAATTGGCATGCAAATTTGTAAGAGTATTTTAGAGTTTGGACTCTGGCAATAAGCACAAGTTGATACATTTTTATTCTGCCAGATGCTCATGGCAATTACATTACAGTGTTACGTAATAATTGTTTTTCGCTCAATTAACTCCTCTGTGATTGACAAGATACTAATGTGAGAATAGATTTTTTTTATTCTTAAATTGTAAAATTACATTAAAAATTTAAATCTCTGAAATTTTTAATTGTTTCTATTCGGAATTAAATAGTAATATTTTAAAAAGTAGAGCATCAATACTAATGATATTGATACTTAATGATTTTTATGAGATGTGATTTTTGGTAAAATGTTAAATATTCTGAATGCCAAAGAACTAATAATCTTAGTATTTGTCAAATTTGAGCATTAATTGAAACTGTAAAATAAATACACTGCTTCAAAATTATTGCTTTATAATATAATAAAATAATAATAAAATAATAAAATTGCGTAATATAAAGTTATGGTTTGCACAAGGAGTGCAAGAGGGAATAATGACTATTAATCGCCAGTCATTATCCCTATATATATATATATATATATATATATATATATATATATATCGGTTTACAACGTCTTCCGACGTCTTCCGATTTCCAGTCTCCATCCGTCTCTGTCCATCCATAAGTCCTCTTCTATTTCTCTCTCTCTCAGCTCTTTATCCACGTCCTCTCTCCAGCTCCTCCTGGGTCTACCTCTTCTCCTTCTTCCCTGTGGTGTCCATTCCCATATTTGTTTTGGTAGTCTTTCGTCTGTCATTCTTTGTACATGTCCATACCATCTTAGTTGGTTTACTCTGATGTCCTCAATTATGGTGTGTGTTACTCCCATGATTTCTCTTATCCTGTCATTGGTTATTCTCTCCATTCTGGACCTCCCAGCAGCTCTTCTCCAGAAATCCATTTCCGTTGCTTTTAGGGTTCGTTCAGCTTTGTCTTTGAGTGCCCATACTTCGCTACTATATGTTACTATGGTTTTTACTATGGTATTATATATTCGTTGTTTGTTTTTGTTCGTTATGCCTTTGTCCCATAATATTCCATTCAACATACCTATTGCTCTTCTTCCTTGTGTATTTCTTTCTTTTATGTTGTCATCTAGTGTTCCGTCATTGGTTATCTGTACTCCTAAATATTTATATTTGTTGGCTTCTTTTATTCATGTTCCGTCTTCTAGGATGAGGTCTTGTTGTTGTCCTCCTATACACATATATGCCGTTTTCTTTATATTTACTTCCATTCCCCATTTGCTGTATTCTTCTATGAGTTTTCTGGTCATATATTCGATGTCATGTAGATCTTGTGCTATCACTATTTGATCGTCTGCGAAGCACAGTGTGGGTACGATATTATCGTTTAAGGGTATACCCATGTTTCTGCATTTTCTTTTCCACTGTTTTAGTGCTTGTTCTAGGAATATTTTAAACAAGGTCGTAGATAAACAGCATCCTTGTTTAAGGCCCTTAGTTATACTAAAGCCTTTTGATAATTTTTGTCCCATCTTTATTTTCGCTGATGCTTGTTGGTATAATCTTCTTATCGCCTTTATTATGTTTACATTGATGTTAGTTGTTTCTAGTGCTTCCCATAGTTTACTTTGTGGTACACTATCATGTGCTTTTTTTAGATCTATAAACACAAGATGGGTTTCCTGGTTGTACGCATGTTTCTTTTCAATTATTTGAGTGACGGAGAATAGATGGTCGATTGTGGACCTTCCCACCCTAAATCCTGCTTGTTCTTCCGCTTCCATATCACTGTATTCTATTTCGATTTTTTTTGCCAAGATCTTACCGTATACTTTATATAGTGTACTCGTTACTGCTACCCCTCGGTAGTTGTCGCAGTTCAAGGTGTCCCCTTTCTTGTGTATAGTGGATATAAGCGCGATGTTCCATTCTTCTGGGGTTGGCTTTCCATTTAAGCAATTCTGGAATAGTGTCGTTAGTTCTTGGTATAGTTTTGTTGTTCCACATTTAACGAGTTCTGCTGGGATATTTCCTGGTCCGGGTGCCTTTCTATTCTTTAGTGATTTACACGCTTGTTGTACGTCCGCTATAGTTATTCTGGTTGGTGATGCCGTTGTGATTACGTTTCTTTCTCCTTCTGTGTTCTCTTGGAAGGGTAGTCTATCTTCTGTTAATAACTGTTTGAAGTAGTCATCCCATTTTTCTATTGTTATTGGTGATATTAGGTCTTTTGTTTTTTCTTGTCTCGGGGATTTTAGCGTTTTCTAGCTTTCGCTACTCTTTCGTCCGCCTATATACGTGTTTATTTTTTCGCATCTTCTCTCCCATGCTTCGTTTTTCTTCTGGCTAATTTTCCTTCGGACTTTTGATTGTGCCTGTTTATACAATATTTTATGCTCGTTCGACATATTCGACAAGTATGCCAGGTACTTTTCTCTCTTGTCTCTTATATCCTCTTCTATTTCTACGTCCCACCAATATGGTGTTATCCTTTGCTGTTGCTCTTTATAACCTAATGCTTCTTTGGCCGCTGCATGTATGCATGATTTGATATATTGGTAATGCTCTTCGTTATCCTTATGTTGTATGGTCTGTAGTTTTTGGTCCAATCTTGCCTTGTATAGGTTTTGTGTGCTCTCATTTTCTAAGCTGTCTAAGTTAAATCTGTCCTCTTTTCCTTTTTCTCCTTCGTTCTTGTTTGTGTTTTCTTCTTTTTCGTACTTCCTTGGGAACAGGATATTTGTTCTCAACAGGTAGTGGTCGCTGCCGCATGTTGTCCCTCTATACACCCTTACATCTTGTATGACTAGATTAGTTTTCTGTCGAGTTATTGTGTAGTCTATTATAGATTTCAGGTTCTTTGTTTTTTGTGTCCAGCTGTATTTATGTATATTGCGGTGTGGGTAGAATCCGTTCTGTATTTTGAGGTTATTCTGTTCGCATATTGTGATTAATCTGCAGCCGTTGTCGTTTAGTGCATCTTCTCCGTGTTGTCCTACTACTTTATCCTGATGTTTTTTCCCGATTCTGGCGTTCATATCTCCGATCATTATGAGTTCTCGTGTGCTGCCCACTTTTATCATTTCGCAGTTTAGTTGTTCGTAGAATTGGTCTTTTTTTGCTACTATTGCATCATCGTTTATGGAGTATACGCCTAGTATTGTCAGTTTTTGTCCATATGGAGTTAGGTTCATCTTAATCATTCGCTCGTTAATTGCTTCCCATGCTGTTATAAATCTTCTGAGCTCTTTCCGAATAAGGATCGATACTCATTGTTGGGCTCTCTTTTCTTTCCCTACGCCACTATAGAAGTGGTCATATTTCCCGAGGTTTTCCGAGCCATGTCCTTTCTTTTTTGTTTCTGTTAGGACTATTATGTCTGCTTTGTTTTTCATTAATTCTGAGAGCACTTCGTTAGTTTTTGTTGAGAGGCCTTGAATGTTCCATGTTCCTAAAATCATTTTCTGGTTCCGTAGCTTATGTCGTCTTTTAGTTTCCATTCCGTTCCGAGGCTGTTGACTGGTTCCTTTAACAGTTTGTGTTTTTTCCGAGTATCGAGGAGTTAACCCGATGCCTCAACCTCCTACCAGGAGGATCAGGATTTCTTGTTCGGAGATTCTCTCCTAGATCGGCTGCTTTCTCTACAGCTATGAGCCCGATCTGCCCATCCTGTTTGGTCCGTGGGTGGTATTTTATTTCCACCTACCCGCCGGCTAAGCCGGTGAGGGCTTCCCCCTATCCGCCACCTGGGGACGCGCCCTCTAGGGGTTACAGGATCCCCCGAGGGGTCATTATCCCTAAGGGAATAATATACAGTATGGTCACTTTTACGGCGCCCACCATTAGGATCTATTACACGGAAATATATACAGAGTTGGTCAAATGGGATAAGAGTTTCTCATTTTTGTGCCTATCAATATACTGAAACGAAATACGGGAAATCTTGCACAGTTCCTGAAATATCGCTGAAAACCGAAAAAGTGCACTTTCCTTTTCCTTTTGTAACTTTTTTACTTTTGAAGGAAATTTTGCGAAAGTTGGTAATATTACATTTTTCGACGTGAGCCTTCTAATGACAGTGCCAAACATTTCTGCGCGAACTAGATGCCCAAATTTTCATAGTCAACTTTGATTTTCTTATGGCCGCAATATTGAATTTTAATAGCATTCAAAAGAGCAAAAAAAAACGATTTCAACCATGTATAACACATGAGTAATCTTTGATAACTTCTTGCATAAATCAAACTGCGGTGGACTGCTCTAAAAATAAAGTTGCCATGGAATAACAAATTACCATTTAGACATTTTTTTCATACAAAGAAAATAACTTCTGAGTAATTTTATTGTGTATAAAGTGCAAAATAGAATATAATATCTTTGATTAGTAAAAATGGCAAGATATTACTCTCAACATGACAAAATTAATATGAACAACCTATATGTAAGGAATTACAGAAATGCGACAGTCACATCTAGAATTTATGGTGAATTTTATCCTGAAAGAAGATATGCAACAACTTTTCGGCGTTTGTGGAATCGTATAAAATTTCAGATTACCCTTGTGTTATACATGGTTGAAATCGGAATTTTTCGTTTTTTTAATGCTATTAAAATCTAATATGCCGGCCATAAAAAATCAAAAGTTGACTATGAAAATTTGGACATTAAGTTGGCGGAGAAAATGTTTGGCACTGTAATCAGAAAACTCACGTCGAAAAATGTAAGAGTGCCAAGTTTCGTAAAATTTCTTCCAAAAGTAAAAAAGTTATAAAAGGAAAAGTCCAGTTTTTCGGTTTTTCAGCGATATTTTAGGAACTGTGCAAGGTATCCCGGATTTCTTTTCAGAATATTATAAGGTATGAAAATAAGAAACTTTTGTCCTATTTAACCAACTCTGTATATATTTCCATTTAATAGATCCTAATGGTGGGCGTCGTAAAAGTGACCAGCCTGTATAGGATTACACTGCAAAAACCTCAAGTATAATATTTTGATTATAAATTGGTCGTAGATAAATATACTTATATTTAATCAGTAATCAGTGTTTAATGTAAAAAACATTAAACATTGAATTAATGTTTAATGAATAATACCTACTTAATATTTTTAATGAGGTTATGTGACTTTTGGTGAAACGTTGGGTATTTTCAAATAATATCTCAATGACTAACCAATACGTATCAATATTAACATAATGATTTTTTTATATTGAGTAATATTTTGGGATTTAATATACTTTTGAATTAATATTTAATATATAATTCTTGAGATATTTTGTTTTTATTGAGAAGTATGTGATTTTAGGTGAAATTTTGAGTTTTGTCTTATGATATCTCAAAAATTAACATATGAATATTAGTAAATATTGAATTTTGTTTAATATTGAGTTATATACTATAGTTTATAGTATACAGTATATAGTATAGTATATTAAGTACTATACTTAATTGAAAATCTGAAAGTCTTGAAAAAAAAATCATTGAGATTACTCAAAATACTGAAATAATATCTGACCGACTAGCGAACCAATGCTAATAAAATTTATATTGATATTGAGTGATATATTAGGATTAACGTCATAAATATTTAGACGATCTTATTAAACCTCAATTTTCTCAATATTTCGTAAATAATTTAATTCAGGAAGAACTATTAAGCAACAGAGCTCATATAAAAAGATGCATATTTTACATTACAACTCCAAAGAATGAAAATAACTGTTATTCCTTTATTTATTTATTATTCCTTAAACTTTTATAGTGATAAAAAACTTGCAGTAAAATTCCTAAATTCGCTGCATATTATCATAACAACAAAGTAAGTAAAATTGGGTAATTAATTCAAAGTTTAAAATTGTGATTTACGTTATAGCCGTACTTTGCATATATACGAACAGAAATAACGGATCATCATAATTAAAGTACTTTAGGCAGTAAACTAGTAAAGTGCATTAAAGCACTCTTAATAATTCGTGACCGTCTAGGGTTTTCCACGTTGCCAAAGTTATCTAACAAACTTGAATGAAATAACTTCAACGATATGGGATTTGAATTGTCTTAAATGTATCCAACTGTAGTTATAATATTTTCAAATAAACATCCGATAAGAATTGTTTTCGTGACATCCAAGAACTTGCCGGATTATATCTATTAAGACATTAAACTCGGAGAATTTCAGTGCACTTTTAAACAATTTTGAGCTCACAGATCGCGCGATGTGTCTACGTCAGCTGCAAACAAATTGCTAATTAGCACGAGCGGGGCATATAATTTTTGCTTTCGGATCGAAGGTGCGACATGATTATACACTGAAATAGCGCCGCCGATATTACAATGTAAATCACTTTGTTTAATTATAGCCTTTGCGTTGGTCGGCGGCTAGGTAGCTGTAATTCCTCTGTATCCACGCTAAATTAAGCTAATAATGGAAAACTGAAATTTACATAAGATATCCGACGGGATGCCGGAAAAAAAACGCCGAGATAAAAATCTCGCACCCGCCGGCTTGCTTTTCTGTTTGCCATATTTCACGTGCCGGCGTTTCCGGAGAGAAAATTAACCGCGAAAATAACTGCTCGCAGCTTGCGAGTTTAATAATGTGTGTGCACAATTTAATATATTCCTAGAATTTTTATTATATCAACGCTTCTCATATGAAAGTCATTAACTTCAAGTAATATAGACACTGACAATACTTGCTAGTACAATTGTACATTAATTCCCTACTTGAGTTTAGATCCAATAGACAATACTGCATGACATAACCATTACATTAGCCTACTGAAATTAATAATAATATATTAAAAAAGGCACAAAAACATATATTGGCATATTTTAATTTTTAATTGAAAAAATTATTTTATATATTAATATTATTATATTAATAAAAGTTGTTTTCAGTGCTACACACTTGATGATACAGTAATAATGGGTTAGGTATAATTGTATTCAAACGCTTGTTTGAAAAAATTAAGCATAACTGCAATTATTTGTTAAGCCCATATCCAATTATACCTAGCATACAAAATTTTATTTTATCGTGATGGATAAGATTCAATCTTAATATGTTAGCTATAATTAGATTTAAACTCTGTTTAGAAGAAAAAAAACATAATTCCAATTATTTTTTTTTAGTTTGAATACATGCCATACGAGTTTTTCTCTTATTCAACATTGTTGCATTATCGACCCAAAGGTTTATAAGCATGTATTTGTACAACTTGGGGCGTGTTATTTTTGAGGATTAAATATCACTCCGCTGCCATACGAGGAAATCTGCACCGTGCGCTCTTCTTCAATTCCGCTTAATCTCGTGTCAGTTTAAAGTTGTAACTTGGTGATGGATTAGCCGGATTATCTTCACGATTCTATGCAAATTAACAAACGCACCGTGGAAGTCTTTCACGCATAAATCAAACGGAATGTTTTTTGTAGCGCTTTTTTCATCATCGGAGTGATTTATTTTCAATGAATAATTATAATATAGACCTTAGCAAAATTATGTATTATGGTTTGCATTTATATATATGTTACCGGCAATCTGTATAATCCGGTATTCTATACAATACCTAGGCAATGTATAGAATACCTAAAACGTGTAGGTAATGTATGAAATAAAATTTATTTCATACTTTGCCTAGGTATTCTATACAATACCGAATGCGCAGCCGGCAATGTGTGTAATCTAACCTAACCTAACCTAACCTACTTATTATTTTTACAGAATTGTATTGTTTCTTAAGTTTTTTATACTTATTACGTACCTGAGTACTTGTAAGGAAATTACATTATGTTACTTAGGAGCACCCCAATTGTTCATTTTAATAAAGTTGATTTTAAGTAGTAGAACATGTTTTATTTGCCCGTCATTTTATAGGTAGGCCGGTTAACTTGATAAATATAGACCAAAATCTATTTATTTTACACATTGCCAGCAGGTACCAGCAGGTACTCTATACAATCCCTAGGAATTGTATACATTACCTAGGTAAAGTATGTAATGGACAATAATATTCATAATAATTCATACATTGCCTGGACGCCCCAGGTATTCTATACATTGCCTAGGTATTGTATAGATTGCCTGAATTATACAGATTGCCGGTAACATATTGTCATCGCGTTTGATTAATAACTCGCGATCCTTTTTTTTTAATTTCCAACCGTAAACACCTTCTGTGTACCGTCCAGTGGTAGCAGCCCGGACATTTGGCCCGCGCCAATAAAACATCTGGCGCGCAGATCTTGGGTTTCGCCATCTCGGTCGGCCGATGGACGTGCCTCTGCATTTTAAGTAGCCACGTGAATTTCAGATTTATAAGTTATTACAAGTAATCCGTCACTTCAGTAAAATATTATTAATTACCGCTTTCCCAAATTTCATATGATTATTGCATGCCCAACGCACATTGGTGTAAGGCAACAGAAGAAGAATTGCATGCCCGGCTCGGTTACAGCCATCTCATTAGTCCGTTTAATTATTTATTTTCTATTTAATTGTCGTCATTTTTGTTAAGTCCGCCCCCCGTGGGCCTAGAAACGCCATTCAAATTTTGTCAGTGTTCATATTTCATTTTAAGAGTTTTAGCGTCAACATTTGATTAATTATATTACAGGAAATGGCTGATTTGATACTTAGGTTTAATTTGTACATATTTTTATACTTCGGAAGGGGGGCGAGACTGAGTGGGCGTTTCGTCGGTCTGTCGAATTTATAAATAGGTCCACTGTGCCATAAACGGCCTCTTTTGCGGCCGCTGTTCGAGCACCCTGGTCCTCAGCAATGTGTGTTGCGTTAAGGTCCAACGAAAACGGTTTCACAAATTGAGCAAAGTAAATCCGCTCATGGTTTTACCTTCTGTAAGTTGTAAATTGTATATATGTAAATTGTAGCGTTCATTATTATTATTGTTGTTTTTTCTTTGTGTTGTAATTGTATAATAGCTGTTATTTTTTTTGTATTATAAAATGTGTCCCCCCGAACAATAGTTTATTTAGTGTATGTGCACCTTAAACGCAAACAATTTACGTTACCCCGCGCCATGCCGGGCAAATAGCATCACCGCCATTTTAGGTGGAGGCGCTGGGAACAATATATATATATATATATATATATGTTATATATATGTTATATATATATATATATATGTTATATATATATATATATATAAGGTGAGTTTTTCATTTTAAGCATTGGGATCTGGGAAACCATAAGATATAGAGATTCGGTTAAATAAGAAAAGAGTTGTCATTTGAAGAGTGTATGCAAGATATGCTTTTGTATTTTGAAAAAAGACCATAGTTTTTCAGTTATAATACAAACTTTATTTTTTCTAAACGGCATAGATGGCTTTGACATTTTTATAAAAGGCAAATTTTTGTCTTATAGTGATACAAGGTTTGCTATACTTACTGTGATAATTAAAGGCCATCTTCAAAAATTAACTTCATGACAATTATTACTTACTTTGACAAATAAACACTATACAGGATAATTTGTATTATAGAGAGTAGCAAAAGCAGAGTTTGCCATGGAAACAAATTGGTTTTCCTCCTACTACGAGAATTCTATTAATTTTTACTATTCTAATTACACTAAATTCTATTCAATTATACAACGAAAATTCCTGCATCTCATTTATTTATGAAAGTAAGTATAGCAAACTGTAAAGGGTAAACCCTATAGTTATTGGACACCGACAGTTATTGGACAATATGACTTCTTATTTTAAAAATAAGGTTTCTATGCGAATATGTATGCGAATATGAGAGACACATATGTAATATTTGTGAAACGTGGCAATAAAATGTGAATATGGTACAGGTTTGTGTAACTCCCTGAATATTCATTCTTCTTCCCGGCATTTTTGCAGTTTTTGTAAACATTTTGGTTAAGGAAAGTGAAGGTGTTAATTAATAAATATCGGCTCTATTGTGAGTATTTATTGCAAAAGTTTTATTCTATGATCAAGAGGTAAGTCTGTTATAACTGTGTTTCAAATAATTTGTGTACTCTATTCATTTTCTTCTTGCACATTAAAAGCTGCATAATTACATCTTTTTAATATTTTAATGACTCTACCCAAGACAGTTATTGAACGGGGGTGTCCAATAATACAATTCATTTAGTTTGATATTAATACAGATATTGGACATGCTGGTTTGTGACATCATAAATATTGAAAAAATCCGAAAAGACGCATTACAATTCAAACTTAATAGACATCGCTGTTCAAGAAGTGAGAAACGGCAATTCCTTGTGTAACGTGCCTGTAAAATACGGAAACCCAAAATCTACGGTTGCGTTTATATAAAAAATCCTGGACACCGATCACGTTATGTTCCTTCTGCAGTTTTGGCTTCTCAAGAAGAACATTCTTTAGCAACGTAAGTCAATAAATCTCCTGTTACATACACATAAAGGTTAGTACCTATTTGGTACTTTGATACTTTTGATACTTTTATTTGTACCTAGATGGATAATAGAGTTAGCAAATAAAGGTTTTCCTACAAATAGGACTAGATTACAGTGAATTGTAGGGTAAATCACAAGATTCTTCTGACATATACCTCATAGTTCAATGGACCAATTACAATATTGAATTTTCCTTAGTTACTTCGTATTACAGCGCTTATTACTAATTACCTGGTTGTCATGGGGCGTGTTTCGAATATATGGTTTGTTTGTGTATTTCGATGAGGTGTTAATAAAAATCAAGTGGCTATGAATCATAATATTTTTACACAAAAGTCAAAATGACATAATATTTCTTGCATTCAGTATACATATAATAAGCGGTCAATATGAATCGATTTGGATCTGATGAGATTCATAAAATCGAAGAATCCGTCACATCCACAAAACCCATTAATACAGTGCGAACAGAATGTTATGTTATAAGACAATTTGATCACTTCTGTTCAGAAAGAAATTATGATATAAAAGAACAAAAGTCGGATGAAGAATTATGTAAAATTTTGGAAGACTGGGCTTACAACATGCGAAAAGTTAATGGTGAAGATTATAAAGAAGGAATATTGAAAACACTCTGGAATCTCACACTAAGCATATTCAACTTACTTATTATAATAAATTCAAAAGAGTTATAGATCCTTTTAAAAGCGTTATATTTCAAACAGCAAGAGATGCTCGCAATTCAAAGAGGAAAATTTTACAATGCAATTTGGAAAGAAGAAATGTAGTTCGTCGGCTTTAACCCATGAAGAACAAACAATAATTATAAATTATGTAAATGGAAATACACCCGATGGTCTACAGCGAAAGTTTTACCATATTGCGTCTGTTGAACTTACGTGGTGAGGAAGAGAAGCAAGTGTTTGCTTAACAGAATATTTCAAAGAATAAATAAACAATTACGGCTTGCCAACAGGTCGGATGGAATACAACACAATTTTCTCCAAAACAGCACAAGGAGGTGATAAGAAAATTACAGATAGTAAATGGACTACCCCAAATTCAAACAATGTCCCCCATTCAACTTAAGAAAATGTTTTCTAAACGGACACCTAACATTAAAACTAATCGCCTGTTTCTTATAGTAAATAAAGATTGGGAAAAACATGAAAATAGCTATTGGTATAAAACATGCTCTTAGGATACAATCAGATTAGTATATAGACAAAAAGTGCTGCTAAAATCAACTGAATAAATACCAAACTTGTAAAAATAACAAATCATTCTAACAGATCGTCTACAGTTAGTCAGTTATCAAGTACGGGTCTTAACGCTGAAGAAATAATAAAAATAACTGGACACAACAATACTGCTCCAATTCAACCTTTATTTAAATCTAAGTAAAAATCATCATAAAAATCTTATTTCAAATTTAAGAAGTGAATCAATGGAATCGGAAATTAAAAATTCTTCTATCAATAGTCCTTCATCAGTTTCTCTTGATTAATCTAATAATAATAATAATTCCAGTATCTCAGTAATTTATAATAATTTTACTTTTAATATTACATACCATAAAGTTCTTATAAGTCATTATTATGAATTTAATTTAATTTAGGTATAAATAAAAATCAAGTTGCGGTGAATCATAATATGTATACACGAAAGTCAAATTGACAGAATATGTCTTGCATTTACATTTATTATACGGTATATAGTTCTCCGAATATTACTCGAGCATCAAAAATAATCGAATATAGCTGACGTATGCGAAATGTGTTCTGAGAAATACGCCGAGTCCGTAGGACGAGGCGTATTTTAAGGAACACATTTCGCATACGTCAGCTATATTCGATTATTTTTGACGCTCTTGTTATATTACTTCTGATTATATTACTCATAATGCTTTTTTTGCCTATCCTAGCTTCCGCCTACTAGCTGATAATCAGAACTCGAATTGATTAATAATTGATAATCACACTCTGGTACTCTCTGGTACTTGGTACTCTGCACATCTGGTGTGCTTTGCTGTCAACTGAAATGTCACAATTAGACATAATTCGTGATATAATCTGAAGAATACAATTCTTGGAATCGTGAATATTGATAATCGCGTTTGTTGATGCACCCAACATGTTGTCAAATAATTCCACTCGTCTTTCAGACTCGTGGAATTAATATTTGACAACATGTTTCGTGTTCCAACTTACGCGATTATTGGTAGTCATGATTCCACTCGTTGTATTATACATGATAAATAGAATCCAGGCGAACGGCCCATTATGATATTTAATGTTTTTGGCAAACTTCTCGGACCAGAAAGACTACAACAGTTTGAAGTTATTAAAGCAATCGCCAAGAAGGATGAATGTTATTGGGATCTTTATAAATTGTGGAAACATTTTACAAGTAATTTAGACAACAACAAGATTGAAAATAGGCTAATTCAGAGCGCATCGAAACACTTGAAAACTTAGATCTAGCAACCGCTAATTCTGAATAATGTTTAGAGGTGGATATAAATATTGATGCTGAAAATTACCGTCAAAGTACAAAACGATGATTCGATAACTTATAAATCTGTAAGACCAGCTTCAGTAGGACCTTTTTTTCATACATCGATAAATCTAGCAGTCCTCATGCTATAGATAACTATGAAGGAAACAACAATTTACCACTGAAACAAACGACTTCTTTCACGGAATATCTCCAAATGCACCTGCAACAAAGGGGAAAGAACAAATCGAGAGATTGCCATTTGCGAAAAAATAACATACGTTTCAGAATATATGTAGAGAAGAGAAAAAAAAAGATAAATGTCAGATTAAATCGCAAAAAAGAAAGAAAACGTGAACGAGAATAATCAAAACTTACGAAGGCTTACATCAAAACAACAACACAATTTGCGAGACAGGTAATCACCATTTTCATAAGAAATGTGTACCACCATCATATACCATCTGAAGAAGAAGACAAATATGTGTGTCATAACTGCTATCAGGACGATAGTGATACTATAAGTGACAATATTGAATATAATGATGAAGATGTCCACAAATTATATAATATGTATTTAAGGCAAACAAATTGCTTAGGTAATTAGGTACCTACCTATTAAATAAACATTTTTTATTCGTCGCTAATTTTTGCAAATAAAATAATTTAAAAATACAACCAAGTGTCCAATAACTGTCAAATTCCTGTCTAATAACTGCAAAAACTGTCCAATAACTGTCTTTTTGTGCATTATTTGTTTTAAAAATTTATAATTTTTAATATCACCAAATCCTATAAAAATTAAACAAACCATTATTTGGCTCATACTTACAAGCTTACACCTTGTTAATTTTATTCTCTTATATCACATCTTATGTTGACAATGATTATTTTAAGATAGTTATTTCCTTAAATGTCCAATAACTATAGGGTTTACCCTATCGTTGCAAAGAGAAAAATATTTTGTATTTAAAAATATAAGAGCGAACTATGACTGCCATTTAAAAAAAAGTTTGTATTCTCTTTGTAAAAAATACAAAAGCATATCTTGCATAAGCTTTTAAAATAACCTCATTTAACCGAATCTCTATATTTTATGGTTTCCTACATCTTAATGCTTACAATTAAAAAAAAACTCACTCTTTATATGCTGAATAATTTTAATAACATTCGCTGTTGTGGATTGTTCGTTTTTGTCTTTGTTTGGAAAAATATTAGCTTAAGCACCTATAAATAATTTTGTAGGGTCCATCGTATAGTCAAAAATCTAGTGAATAGAAAGATTTTACTCTTTCTATTAAGTAAGTATTCATGCGGAAAATATTCTAGTTTTTCTAAATTTTGTTGCATTGAAATATGTTTTCATTTTCATAAATTACAAGGATTAATGGATCCTGCGATTATTTTGTTAAAAATTATAATAGCTTTCCCCACAAGTCATATTCCTCGTAAAATTGTAAAATTGTTAAATATTTCATAGAAATCTGTAAACAATATAATGAAAAGGGAAGGGTGCCATGGGAAAACACTAGTTCAAAACGAGCACCACGAGTCGAGAAAGTTTGGGAATCACTGCCTTAGAAAATTGAATTAATTTGCTATCATCTTCAGCGAATGACATCCACAAATATAAATCTTAATATTTTTGGTTTTTCGCTTCTTAATATTTGTGTTGTAGAAGTGTAAGAAAGTGCTTTGTATGAATTCATTAAATATAAAATCACGAAAAATGACTGATATTCATTTAGCTTGTGGAGTAATTTGAAAAATTCACACACGAATGCAAATCAATTAGTAGGTTAGGGCTGGGGAAAAGGATAATTTTGGGAGTTTTACGTAATATGATATATACCCGATGCGTGTGAATTCAGTTGAAACCGTTTGCAAAAGAACGTAAAATATATATTGTATAGTAGTACATAGACAGAGTGTTAATACTAAGTTGTATCACCCGAAAATTGCAGTTAGAACTCAGTGAACCAAACAACTTTTCTTAGTTCAAATTTTTGAATTGGAGCCCAAGTTCATAGTTATTGGCGTCCTTTTGTTTTTCGAAAAATTGTCATTACTCTCTTATTTTAAGGAATATTTAAAAAATTCAAAAACGCTCAACATGCGCTCAGTTCTTTAAAACATTTGTATTTACAGTAATTTTCTATTTTATCAAATAACAAAATGGGGACCGATCAAAAATTTCAAACGAAGATATTTTGAAAATCAATCGATCGATTTTTGAAAATAAAACATTTATAAAAACCTTCAACTATCTTATAACAATTGTCTGTAACATTTTTTTCGATCTGTCCAAAAAAGTTTTTATTCAAATTGAATTACAAGTTAAATTTTAACAATTTGCATTATGTGTCTGGGGTTTTGGTTAGATTTGAGTAAAGATTCTTTGGTAGTTTTGATTGTGTCTTTTGTATGTTTTATGAGTTTATTCGGTGGATTTCCCCTAATTGTATTGAAATTTTGTTCTCTTCTAGAAAGTTAATGATTATATTAATGTAGTCCTGTTCATTGATAACCACCAAACCTGCGTTTTTATCTGCTTTGGTAATGATTATGTTGTGCTCTTTTAATTTTGAATTAAGGTTTTTTTTATATGGTTGTGAATGTGTTTGACTTTGGGATTATGTTCTGTATATGTGAATTTATGTTTGTTATTTAGTTTAGTTTGGATTTTGGTTAAGGCTTCTATACATTTATTTCTAACGTTATCTTTATCTTGTTTTATTTTACTTCAGATGATATCTAATTCTATCGCTAGTAGTGTATAGCAATAATAGTAATAGCCCTAAGTCTGGTGGTAGTTTAGGAGGCATGGCAAATTTTGGGCCTAACCTTAGTAGTTCTAAGTTCTCTTGGCTGAGTGTTATGTCTGTGAGGTTCGTGACACGTAACTGGTATATGTGTGTACTTGTCGGTGGTTTAGTACTATTGTGCTTTGTCTGGATGTATATCGTTGTCGGAGTGTGTAGATTTTCTTGTTCCGTGTCCTTTGTGTTTGTAGGTGTCGTTGTTTTTCTTATTTTGTGTCTTCTATCATGTTGTTGGCCTCTCTTATGCTGTGTCTCTGTTTTATGATTTGTGTTAGTACTCTTTCCATGGTCTTTAGTTGGTATAGTTTGTATCTGGTTATTATGTTGTTTATGATTGTTGTTGATCTATATTTCTGGCTGATAAATCTGTTTGTCTTGATGTTGGCTTAACTTGGTGTTAAGTTCTCCGTTCTGCATGTGTAGTTGAAATGGATGTGTAGATGGGTGACGAAAGATTTGTCGATGATAGATATGAATTTACGGATCACTTCAGCCTTGCTTGCTGTTCGGTAATATTGAAATGTGTGTGGAGCCAACCTGAGTTATGAGGACTATGTTTATGAACTCTCAGATGTAGGGTAATAAACTAACGTTTATTTAGTAAAAAATTAAGTTAAATTAAGAAAGGATGATAATGGATTTAATGATGAAGTAAAATGACTGGATGTGCTACCTGTATAAAAAAACATATTGTATTAGAATGAGAATTCGTGTTTTTACGTAACTATTTCTACATAACACATGTAAACCTCACAATAATAATTGCATAAAACATAAAAGCAAACACCATTATACACTGGGCAACATGTGGTGTGTAGAAATAATTCAATAAAAACACTAATTATCATTCTAACAGAATATTTTCTTTATTACTTTACCTTCAGATTTCAACATATATTAACTGTAAGTAATAAAACAAAACTTGTCTCCTGTAACTAAAATGTATTTTTTGATTAAATAGATTTGAATGCTGATGGTGGCTCCCAAGCCGAAACTAGTTCATTAAAACAAAAAAGTTTTATTACGCTACACCAGAGAGTGCATAAACACAGTTCCATTACCTCATAACTCAGGATGGATCCACGCACATTTAAATAATACTTTTTAAGTCAGTAAAAGTGGAGTAAGTGATGTTAGATGGCCAGGAAGTGGCAGCTGCAAAACCAGTAATGGAACATTTTATTACTCAGATAACAACGACCCGAAACATCTATATGGAGTTGGCGTGATTTTGGATAGGAAAATTACAGGATCAGTTCTTAGCTTTACACCATACTCAGACAGAGTCATGATGCTTCAATTGAAAACACATACAGGAATTATAAACATATCATATTATGACATTAAACGTATCATACAAACATATGCGCCAACAGTACAGAAAGAAGAAATTGAAGTGGAAGAATTTTATGCGGAACTAGACGTTATTTTTAAAAGCATTAAAAATAGTGATGTCATATTAGTAATGGGGGACTTTAACGCTAAAGTAGGCAAGAACAAGGTAGATGGACACACTGGCAGCCATCGCCTGGGGGAAAGGAACGATAGAGGCGACCGACTAATTGAGTTCTGCCAAGACAAAAATCTCATGGTAACAAATACCTTCTTTCAACTCCCACACCGTAGACTATACAACTGGAAGTCCCCAGCCGACAGCCCGGAAAATACTGTGAGAAATCAAATCGACTTTATTCTCATTAATAACCGCTATAAGAACGCAATCAAATATACAAAAGCATATCCGGGCGCTGACATTAATTCGGATCATAACCCCGTAATAACTAAGCTCAGTATAAAAGTGAAACAGATAACAAGGTGTGAAAACAACTACATAGACAGAAAACTACTCAAAGATTCTAAAACTGAACAAACAATAAAACAAGCGATAAACGAATGTATGAGAACCTTAAGTTTATCAAAGGAAAACAGTGTGGACGAAAGAAGGGAACATATAGAAACGAGGTTAAAAACAATAGCCAAAAATCACTTAACAAGCAAACATTCAAAGAAAAAACCTTGGATAACAAAAGAAATTATGGATCTCATGGAAGAGAGGAGGAAGAGCAAACACAACGCGATGGAATATAAGAAACTACATAAAACGGTGCAAAAAAGAATTACAGCAGCTAAAGAGAAATACCTTACTGATCAATGTGGGGAGATAGAACTACTAGAAAAGAAATATGATTGTTTCAATATGCACAAAAAGATAAAAGAAATGACTGGATGCAATAAAAATAAAAACAAATGTATTGGTAATATAATCAAGGACAAACATAAGAACATAATAATTGACATGGAGGACTAACTAAAGAGGTGGAAAACATACCTCCTGGAACTATTTGCCGATGAAAGATCAAAACCAATCTTAGAAACCAACAACATAAAGTTAAAAATATTAAGAACAGAAATAGAATATGCCCTGAAATCTATGAAACCTGACAAAGCTGTCGGTCCTGACCAAATACCTATAGAGCTTATTAAAATGTTTGACGATGACGTAATTGATATTCTTCTAGACTTATTCAACATTGTCTATGAGAAAGGGGAACTCATTAAATAATGGCTACTGTCGACATTCGTGCTCATTCCCAAGAAACCCAACCCAAGAGAATGCCCAAATTATCGCACCATTGCACTCATGACTCATACCCCAAAAATTTTCTTGAAAATCATCCATAAGAGAATATACAGAAAACTCGAGGAAGATATTAAAAACACGCAGTTTGGCTTCCGTGAGGGACTTGAGACAAAAAAGGCGCTCTATAGGATTAATATTATTTTCCAACGATGTCTGGATATGAATCAGGACGTGTTTGCGTGTTATATAGATTTCGAAAAAGCTTTTGATAGGGCAAAACATAATAAATTACATCAGCTACTCCTGTGCAAAAACATTGACTCGGATGACGTGAGGATAATCTGCAACTTATACTGGGGTCAAACAGCTAATGCAAAAATAGAAAATCAGCTAATAGAAGAAATGGAGATCCGTCGCGGTGTAAGGCAAAGCTGTATTCTCTCGCCACTCCGATTTAACCTCTATAGCGAAGCTATATTTAATGAAACGATGGAAAAAGAACAAATAGGAGTGGTTATAAACGGAGAAGTTGTGAACAACATCAGATATGCAGATGACACGGTTTTGTTAGCAAGTAGCCATAGAGACGTACAACACCTTCTAGAAAAACTAAACGATCGATGTTGTGGGTAAGGACTAAAAATAAATTTTAATAAAACGAAGTTAATGTTAATTACAAAATCCCAGAAGCCATAGAAAATGTGCAGACTTATAGATACCTTGGAACCTGGATAGATCAATCAGGTAACCAAACAGAAGAAATGAAAACAAGGATTGAAGTAGCGAGATCAATATTTGTGAAAATGAAAAAGCTCTTCGCTAGTAGGGATTTAAGCCTAGAACTTAGAACAAGAATGCTGCGTTGCTATGTCTTTTCTACATTAGTGTATGGGGTTGAAACGTGGACTCTCAAGAAGAATCACAAGGACAAACTGAATGCCTTCGAAATGTGGTGTTACCGTAGAATGTAGCGTATTCCATGGACAGACAAGGTAACTAACACAGAAGTGTTAAATAAAATGCAAAAAGAATTGGAAATAATTCACACCTTCAAGAAGAGAAAGTAACAATACCTAGGCCATACCTCACATAATGAGAGGACCCAAATATGCGCTGCTACAATTGATAGTACAAGGAAAGATCATAGGAAGAAGGAACGTCGGAAGACGCCGAATGTCCCGGCTCAAAAACCTAAGAGATAGGTTTGGCTGCAGCAACACCCAATTATTCCGAGCGGCAGCCAATAAGGTTCGAATAGCTGTGATGATAGCAAACCTCCGATAGGAGATGCACTGCAAGAAGAAGAAGAAGTCAATAAAGGAAGTCATTAATTCAAATTTGATGCTTAATTGTTTTTGAAAAATACTTTAAAGTGAATAAATTACACTTAATCCATAAATCTATGGCTTTCTTGTATTAATGTTATTGTTACTAAACACATTACCTCTAAAAGAATTTGAAGTTGTCACGATAATGATTTAAATTCAAACATAACATAAAGAAGTACTACCATTATTCGATCACACAAAATAAAAATAAAATAGATAAATCATGAGCCAAAACAAATATCATAAATTATAAGAATTTATGATCACATGTCAAATATATCTAATTATCAAATAATTGGATATGCGAAACTTTACAGAGGTATTAAAATAGATTTTATGAAGAATATGGATCGTGAAATAACTACCAACGGATTTTGTGTGGGTGCTGTTGAATAAATTAATTGGCTTGATCCGAGCGGAAATGCATCTGCTGGAAATTTAAAGCGCAGGAAATCGTGACTCGATCCTCGTCAATAACCAACAAACTAAATTCACTAATTCAGCATATCGAGCGGGCATTATTTATTGAAGGGCCCGGCATGATTCATTCGGGATTCCCGATTCGCTTAAGCGTCCGTGCCGGTTCCACCCGCAGGGATAATTGGAGCGAAGAAACGCAAAAAAGGAGCCGGGGACTCCCTTTGTACACATTTATACAGTGTATTATAATTGTGGTTAGAGGATCGGCGGCACTTACTAAATTATGCAGTGAGTTAGGGCCAATCAGCTCAGCCAATATTTGACGTGTCTGCGCTGTTTATGCGGTGAATTATGAATGCGCCAATCATTTATGCATTGTCCATACTGTAGACCGTGTGTCCTTGGCAGGGTGCATTTTTCCCCGTGAATGCACCGCCGGAAAAATCCCGATTTATGCATGCAAAGCGGCTCGGGGGTTCCCCGTTGTCTGGAGCGTTTTACGAGTAGGATGTGTGAGAGTGTATAGTTGATGAAAAGTCTACAACATTAGCCTATTCGGAGCGTTTTCCAAGCCGGATCTGCGTCCCTTTTTCGAGGTACCAAACTATACACAAGCCATGGCACGAAGGGAACATCCAGCAGTCATTTATTTCCATAACGTGGGGGATTTATTTTAAAGTGGGGCCCTAATCTAAATCTGGGAAGCGACACGTGATTATTAACGAGACGCCTCTGATTATCGCGCTCTTCTTTCCCGGCTCCCGAACGTCTGGCGCATTGCACCTGACTGCATGTGCGTCGCGACGCCCAGGATCATTTATAATTTATCCCGTGCAAAATTCGGGAGCGATATTAATAGAATGATTTGTTTTCGGTGTCGCAGCACGATAATAGGGGATAAACAGCCCCCGTGGCTTGTTCCTGCGTGCGGAATTAATTGGTATCTATATGAAATCGATATGCAAATGGACGGTCGCCGATGAAAAATCGGGCGCCGTTTTTCGCCTGAATTAATAGGCGGGACGTCATTTGGGATAATAAAATTAAAGGTCCGGCCCAGAGGAATAACGCAATTATTGCTTTATTGATGGCCACAGCACATTTTTAATATTCAGGCGATTTTTTCCACGTCAGGGCTTATCTCCTGCACCAAATATAAAAGAAAACAGACTGCAGGATTAGCCAGCGTCCCTGTGGGGTTTCTAATTTTCCCCGCTTTACCGTGAATACACTTTTGGAAATAATTATGTGGCACGTATACACGGCGTAATTGTTTGTACGTTATTAAGGTTGCGTGACTGAATGCAATGTCACCTTCTTCCCGCCGTAATTAAAACGTCGGGACGCACTAATTGACTAATTTGACACTTCTTTCTTTCTGTTTCAGGTAAGCGCACCGTTTAGGAAACGTTTTCTGTACACAAGTGAGTAGGTGTTAATTACGGACATTAAATATAAATTGGTATTTATGTTAACGTTACAATATTACTCCATCACAAATTCAACTAGTCATCTCCAACTCAAATACTCAATTTGATCGTTGAGGTTTTTTTATACCTTATACACTTTTTTCGCGATTTATCAGTGGTAGTAACAATATGTTAAAGGTTATCGACCTGCGAACTTTCTACCCAACGATTTATTATTATTACCTTCATAAAACAATTTTAGATAAAAATTGTTATGTTAATTGTTATCTAAAAATTTAAATTGATCTCTCCCTCTAAATATTTAGTGCTGAGATTTTTTTTTTTTTATAATTGGTCGGTATTTTTATCAATATCCAATATTTTCGAAGCATTTCCTATTTTTTATACACATTCAGAGAGGTTGTATATATATTTATATATATATATATTTAATGAAAGAATGTAAATATAAAGAAAACGCTCCGGATTAACAAAAGGGAAAAGATGAATTACCTCGGGATGTGCACGTCTGTTCTAACTGGCCTTGTCCTTGTACGCGATTCATCATTCTAAAAGCGCCATACTCTCTTACGTATTTACAGCAGAGCGAAAAACGCTATCGCTCTAATGTCAGCGGCGAGTTCGTTCGATCAGTATAAAATGCACGCTGCAAGTTTTAATTGAGTAATCTATATTAAAATGTGCATTAATCTATTCTCTCCTTGAGCTGCCAGCTACATTAGAAATCTCAATGTGTGCATCGCTCTAATTAGTATTATCCTCGCGACTTCGATTCGCAATATGTTCGGCATATCAATATCTGATTGCATATACTTGCAATAACACATGTCTTTGAAGAACGTAATTATTTATTCAGGGTGTCATTTTATCGAGCTTAAGCGTGGGCATTAGATTAGGCTACATTAGATCAGATTAAAATCTCTCTGATTTGTCCTTTTTTCGAGCTTAAGCATGGCCATTAGATTAGGGTCTATTAGATCAAATTAGAAGTAAAAGATCTGATTATATAAACAAATAGTGTGTCGTAGTAAATTATTAAAGATATTGCTACTATTGAAATCAATTCCATCAATAGTATTATATTTCGACTGAAATTGATTATAAATTAAGAAATACAAATTCGGTAAAACTGGGAAGACATTTCGTATTATTATTGTACTGATCAATAATCTAAAGGGAAATTTAAGTTGCCATTTTTTAGTTTTCAACCTATCACAAAAAACTAAAACTTGATATATTTTCCTTTTCTATTCGAAAATCAATTACCGTAAAACGAGGTTACTTTGCTCCATTTTTAACTGAAATGTTAAATAGTACTTATAAAACTTTCCTTTTCATTTCCATAAAATGTTGATAATATAGAAACTGCTAAAACATTTGATAATGAACACTAGAGATTCATTTTGCAAAAAATATATAATGGAATATTTTTTTATTATTATTATTTTGTTTGGGGCAATGTTCCCTCATAAGGGGAGGATAGTTTGAACCAACAGATACATTGTAAGTTATTCAGCTTTACAACATGTATTGGAGCATAGTAAGACTATATTATGGGTTGTAAATGTACCACACACATAATAGTATGCAGGTTATCTAGGTATGGAATATATGTGTCGGAAAAATATATTGTCATATTATTAATACAAACTTATTAATGAAAACCTTTACAATAGGTACTAAAATAACTCAAAGTAAGTTTGAAACATTTATCTGAAATAAATCTTATCCGTTATTTACCCCACAGTCTGTCTAAGACTGGAACAGAAAAGAATCCCCGATTCGAGACCTTTTTTGACTCTTGAATTCTGCCCATAATATCATTCCAATCATAGTGAAGAGTGTCTGACTTATCAGGCCATTTCCAGTTTTTTAAGGAGTTCACCATTGCACTTAGTGTAGCTCCATTGTTATCAAATAATATTATTTTACCCGGAAAAATTAAACCTTCATATTAGCATTATTTTTAACTTAATTCATTAACATATTAACCTATTTCTTTGACAACATCCGGCAATGAAAGAAGGTCTTTAATGCTCTTTTGTCCAGAACCGACCATTTCAGTTACATCATCCTCCGCGGTTTCTCCTAATATACTTCCCACAAAATCCTCGTCTGCAGAAGAATCCCGCTTAGATATTTCATCATTGGACAAGTCACTATCTACATTTATTGATTTGCAACATTTCTTCACTGATGTCTGTGGTTCTTCGCCAGCTTGATCATCATCAAGGACTTCAAGCCCGATACTCTTACCAGCAGCAACAGTAATTTTCTTTCTGCTCCTGGTTTTTGTTTCGGTTACTTATAATCTTTTTGATTCTGAAGATTGTAGAAATAAATGTTCTACAGCATTATTGTCACCTGGAGGTCGTGGAATCATTGCCAAAAGCTCTTGAATATTAACTAGATAAATGCCACATTTTCTGAAACCCGAAATTAAATTTGCAGCAGCATTGGGTTCTAAGGCAGCCATAAGTTGTTTTAGGAGAAATGGAAAATGTTGTTTTTGTAGAACTGTGTTTTTGGCTCCATCTGCAGTCTCCTTCCAGTTTGCTAATATTTTCCGCCACGCAATTTTCATTGGCCTAAAAAACGGCACATCCAGCGGTTGTGTTAAATGAGTGCTGTTTGGTGACAAGCATACAAAAGATATATCATTATCTCTGCATAGACTTAGAACATGTACTGATATATGGGAGGATAAGTTGTCGCAAATTTAAACTTTCTTGCCTTGTAGTTTTTTTAACTTTGGTAACATTAGGATTTCAAACCAGTCTGAAAAGCTATTGGCATCGAACCAACCACTGGCACTATTGCTATAACGGCAGCCTTTGGGCCCATTCTCGGTCCAGGTTATCCACATGCAAGAAGATTTGTAAACTACATATGGAGGCAAGAATTCTCCGGCAGCACTGCCAGTAAATATAATAGAAATGCTAGTTTTGGATGAATTGCGAATCTTTTCAGGATATTTACGATCACGTTTGGTTATCACTTTTTTTTTGTCCAGGGTTAGCTGTCAGCTTCAACTCATCACAGTTCCCAATGTTCTCTGGTAGCACGTCTTTCACAACTTCCCCCAAATTTGAGATGTAATCCGTTAATATTTCAGTATTTATAGATGCTCGACTGCGTTTTATATTACTACGAGGGTAGTTCAATAAGTAATGCCCCATATTTTTTTTCTCCGCAATGAGCAAAAGCTGAAAGTTGTACTTCTATGTACTTGAAGTTCAGTATTTCTGCTCCCGGTGGACGAAGTTTCAAATCATTCCAACATATGGCAGAGCTGTAGTGAATTTTCAAAAAGCGTCTGTTAGTGATCCACGTTACAAACAGCGAGCAGTGATTGAGTTCTTGAGTTTGTGATCGAGCAGTGATTGAGTTTCCGTCGTGTTGGGCATGACAAGAATCTTGATCCTGCACGATTATGCACGCCCGCACACAAGTCTCAGAACCCGGGAACACCTCACCAAATTGGGTTGGACAACATTGCCCCATCCACCATACAGCCCAGATCTGGCACCGTCAGACTTCCCATCTCTTCGGACCTCTTAAAGACGGTTTGCGTGGAAGACACTTCGATGATAATGAGAGCGTAATTTAAGCGGTGAAAACATGGCTTCGCGCACAGGTCAAGAGTTGGTAACGGCAGGGAATACAGGCACATGTTTCACGCTGGCGTAAGACCGTATAAGTTGATGGAAACTATGTTGAAAAATAGTACGTGTAGAAGAAACATGTAGCTATATTTTCACCAAAATTTAACACTTTTCAATAAATAGTTTCTAAAAAAAAAATATGGGCCATTACTTATTGAACAACCCTCGCAGCAAATCGTACAGTGAGCTCTGGTTGGCGTTTCAGAAAATTTAAGACCGACTCATGACCAGGTACATTGTTTTGAAATGTTCTCACAATTCTACCAAGCCGGCTCAAGATAGCCGCATGCAAGAAAGCGCATGATTTCACGATCATGCGCAAATCAAAAGAGTTTAGTGGGAAAACAAATGTGCTGAACGCTAATATAAAGTTTACAAATCCAGTTTCTTCTTCCTCGGAAAATATCGTGGGTCTTCCAGGCTTTTCAAGTAGATTACCTTCAAGTTTATTAATGATAGTTCGCCGCGGAATTTTAAACTATTTCGGCCTTTCTCTGCGTCATTCGTTAACGTCTAACTGCTTCTAAACATTGTTGCAAAGTTTCTTGGGTATAATTTTGATAAGCCCGAGAGCCTAGTTCTCTTTTATATACTCTTGGCATATCTGCAACCAAAGTTATAACTAAATAAAATAAACAAGTATCGTTTTGGGTAACATTGCTCCAAAAAAATAGTGGGGCAAAGTATCCCCATGTTCGGCGCAATATAACCTCAAAACGGTAAACATTACGAAAAAGATCGAAATACGTTTTAAGATTGTTCAACTCACACGACTTTCTAGAGCTAACATGATAATACATTAAATCAAAATACAACTTACTGTATTATTGATATAGTGATTCTTATACACAATGATTTTTACCGGTCACAATTGTTGTCTAAATGGGTGGTTTCAAACAAGCAAGTTTTTGAAGGTCAAGAAGTCGGGAGAAGTATAACTGCGTTATTTTAGATGCATATCGGAGTGCCCTCTACTGGAAAACGAACTTTACCACTTTTTATTCTGTTCAACTACCACAATGTAGCAAAAATTGTAAAGTCAGAAATTGGAGCAATGTATGTCCCACAGGAACAAAGAAACCTCGTTTTACGATACCTACTATCAGATCAAACTACAATAAGAAAATTAAACTAGAGAAGAAAATCAAACTAGATAGAAAATACATATACAATATGTTTCACTTAAATGGCAATACCTCTTACTTAACTTTTAATAACTGTATTTATTTATCGGGAGACTTAAAAACAAGTTTTTTTAATATGTGATGGTTGAAAATCGACTATCATGCTAAAATGTGTAATTTTATCAAAGAAAATCGACGTGTTCGAGGTTTTTTTTTTTTTTTAATTTCGGTTATAGTGAATTTATTCCATTCTTTAGGCGTGCACTATACAATCCTAGTGGAGCTTTATTGAATGGGTAAACTACAGTTTAGCTTTAGTAAATTACTAGCATACTGTGATCAAAAATTTACGCAAAAAATTGAAATACATGTAGGGATTTTTATTTCTTCAAAAAAATTTATTAAGAAAAGTTGTTCGAAGTCGTCTCAAAACCGTAAATACCACGTTTGGTTGAACACAAAAATAAAAAAAAAACAATTATATTCTCACAAGATTGCTATGATTTATTAACAATACCTTAACACTATGAGTCTCACATGAAACATTGCTAATTTGTCACACTTCTAATAAACTCCTAAAATATTGTTGATTTTTATTGATTATGGTTGCAGAAATGCTTACTATAAACAAAAAAGTGGAAATTGGATGACATTGTAAGACTTTTTTTTCAACAAAACTTGGGATTTGTGGTTTTGAGTTGACTCTGAACAACTTTTCTTAATAAAATATTTCAAAATTTTTAGGTTAATTTTTTATCACAGTATGCTAGTTATTACGCTAAGGAGGCAGTAGGCTAAACTTTCAGGGCGCTAATTGTGTCAAATCACCTATATCACTCTTCTTCTGTATATCATTTTTTTTATGTAAATCACCCCTTGAATAAACCTTTACTTACATTATTGACGTACGAGGGACGGAGTCTTTAGTTTTCGTAGTTTTGGCAATAGTCTGCCCCGGCGTCAATTATTTTATTTCCTTCTGGAGTAACGTGCGAGGTAAAATTACGTGGAGCCCTTTTCACCTACCCTACTCTTCGACATCGAGACCCAGCGGCCCTCCTCGTTACTCCAAACGGATATTCCAGTTGATTCCACGGCCCTTTTGTGCCGAGTTCCCTTCAGGTACGTCACAAAGTATAAAAGGCAGCTATCATTATGATATCTCAGCTATAGGAAATTGGCTACAAAAGAGAATATGAAAAAATATAGTGAAAAAGACAATAAGAGATAAGAAAAAAAGTTAGAGAAATGGTAGTACAAAAAATAACATTGATAAATGAGAAACAGATTAAGAAGGTAGAATAAGTCATAGATATTGGAAACATTATATTGGAATTAGGTGATATAAGAGGACATAGAGAAAAATATAGCGAAATAATAGTACAAAAAAAAACAAAAAATAAGATAGAGAAATAATAGTAGGTACTAAATAGTACATATGTCACTATTTCAGACAACCAGTCCCACCATTTTCTCTAAAGTATGACGTCACAGAAGTTCGGGAAAATAAGTAGCATAACATAAGCCTTCCTAAAGAATTTAATTTTAATAGTTTCTATTCTAGGATATTACCAGAAGTATACTTTTTTACTGTATACCACAAATACTATACTATAAATACTCTAGTTTTTTCTCAGATTACTCTTAAAGTAACTGTTTTTAGGCGTTGTTGGGCGAAAACAGTCACTTTAAGAGTAATCTGAGAAAACGTATAGTATTTACAAAAATATTCAAAACTGAGTGCCATTACGACTACTTCCGGTAATTTCTAAGAATCGCAACTATCACCATTAAATTCTTTAGGTAGGCTTATGTCATGCTATTTTTTTTAATGAACCTCTATGACGTCATGATTGTCGAAACATTAATTCGCTATTTCCAATAAGAACTGTTAAACTTTTGCGTAAAAAAGAGTTAAAAAAGAGGATATAATGTAGCACAGTTTTTTTTTTTTAAATATTTCTATGAATATTATAAGTATTATTATTATTATTATTATTATTATTATTATTATTATTATTATTATTATTATTGATATTAATTTTTGTATGATACGTTATCTATCTATTTATTGATTGTTTGCTTGGAAACTGGTGATACAATTAGCGTTGACTGACAAGTTAAATAGCCATCAGTTTGATAGATCGCAGTTTTAGATTAGGAGGCTGACAGATTGCTTATGGATTATGATCGCGCAATGTCATAATGGTAGATAAATCAACTTAAAAACATCTCTGCGTTAGCGAAACAAGCTAGATATATCGATCAGTAATTTATTTTGTCCCCGAGCATTATGTAATTTCCAAACTTAAAGTTATCATATTTGAGTGCTCTGACGCTCTGTATAATATCTTTCTCAAGTTTAACGCCGAAATATTTCAAGTCTGCTTTAGGTATTTTATTTTTAAGCCAGTAAATTATTTAGAATAGTTTTACCTGATAAATAGTCAGGGGGATATGCATTAACTGGTGCTTTCAGGTGAAAACGAATATTTAAATACTGCCCAGTGGTAACTGTTACTTTGTGGATTATCGCGAATGAAGAGGGAATATTATGTACTAAATATGGGTATATAGAGACAGAATAAGAGGACAGAAAAATACATTAAGAAACAATATTTTTGAATAAACAGTTTTTCCAATTCGTATTATTAAAATGCTCATTATGTATATTGAATCTCATCATTATAATAACACTTTAATCGAATGGGTGAATAAAGTATTTACATTTTCACTTTATTCACTATAACCATTGACAACGTGAATAAAGTAAAAAAAAGGTAAATTCGCACTATCCTTGAAATTTTCGTTGCCACCTGACAATGTGACACTTCACGCAAATTCTTCAATTCAGATATCGAATTGGGAAAATCTTGTGTTATACACGTAAATAAAACAATTTTATCCATAAAAATCGACTTTATTCACTTATACCATAAATAGCTATTGCATCAAATGAAACAAAAGAATTAAAAATCACTTTTTTTGTGACTGTTAAAGTTATTATAAAATATTATATATTGTATTTTGACTTATGTAAACATCTTGAATGTACTAGCATTAATAAATCTATCTATCTATTCATATAGAGACATAAAAGTATAAAAGACACAGAAATAATAAAGGTGTAAAGAGCAAACTATAAAAAATAAACAAATATTTCTTCTTTTTCTATATATTTTGTATGTCTTCTTTTGTAGCCAATTTTGTTTAGTTCAGTTACTAGTACTTGTGTAGTATTATGAATAGGTGAAATTATTGAAACAATAGAGATAGGAGTAGGTCATATAAAGAGTACATGGCTTTAAATAAAATAAAAAAGTTTTTTTTTAACGTGCATTATCTCGGAAACCTGATGATGTAAAGGGTCGAAACTTGAGCTGTCGGATGAACGATAGATGGCTGCACAATTTTGTATACCTGACATTTTTTGCTCAGATGAACGGTTTCGGAGTTGTTAATTATTTTCTGTAAGGAAATTTGTTATTTTAGGTCGATTTATTTTTAGTTGAAAAATTTATTCCGTAAAAAAATTAATATCTTCAAAACCTGAAGACGTAGAGTGCCGAAACTTATTTTATTGGACGTGTCGAATGGAGGTTTACAAATTTGCATACTTGTATATTTTTGCTCAGATCAATCGTTCAAGACTTATTAATAATTTTTTGAAAATCAATTTGTTATTTTGATGTAATCCGCCATTTTGGAGAGGAAATATAACGTGATAAATTTACTTTGTCATATAAACCGATGTAAATTTTTTGTTTGATGAGATATCGACTTTATATTTTTAGACAATGTGAGGACAACATTGGACAAGGCTTCCAGTGAATTTTATTGAAATGATATGCTTGTAACTGCACCAAAAAAAATAATTACCAACTGCACCTAAAAAATTATATAATTTGATTTTTCTCAACAATTACTAAAGATATTTAAAAAAAAACAACCGACAAACGATGGATCGCCTAAAGCCCTATAGATTTGATGTAGAAAGTTTTTCTCTGTGACCCGTGGTTTACGAAATATTAAATATTTTCTCTAAAAATTTAAAATCTCAAGGGGTATGTATTGAAATATTTTCTAAAAAACTCGATAACTCTGATTTTGCTAAAAATTACAACACAGGTCCATTTTAGCATGGAGATTTCAAATTTCTCATCGATTTTTTGAAAAAAAAAAATCCCTTTGGTGCAGGGCCGTCTGAAGTGTAAAGAAACGAAAAAATCGTGGTTTTTAATTTTTTTTAATTTTTTTCTACCCACCCAAAGTATCGCCAATTAGATATTCTTGTAGAGAAAATCAGGGCGCTTCGTGTGGTACCACTGGAGCGGTAGTGAAACGATTTATAGTGCCCGAAAAAAAAATACTGAAATGTTTAATTTATAAATTTTTGCGCATTAAAGTGGTCATATCTCAAAAACCTGAAGATGCACAGTGCCGAAACTTTTTTTGTAGACGCACCCAAAAAAGGCAAAAAAGTACGTGTCTTAGTTGTTTTTCGCTCGGAGTAACGGTTTGGCGGTGATAAATTAATGTGCGTTTGTACGCCTCAAATGTAGATAAATATTTTTGCATACTTGTTAAATTTCGCTTAGATTAATGGTTTTGGAGTTTTAAAATTGTTTGTATGAATAAATTTATTATGTTTAATTTATCCGACATTTTCAGCGAAAAAATTGACCTGGAAAATTAAGTTCGTCAGATAATCTGCTGCAAATTTTTTTGTTGAAGAGCTATCGACTTTATATTTTTAGACGATGTGGGGACAACATCTGAGAAGGCTCACAGTGAATTTCATTGAAATGCAATTCATGTAAGTGCACCAAAAAAATTAATTACCAACTGCACCTAAAAAAATATATAATTCGATTTTTCTCAAATATGGCTAAAGATATTTGAAAAAAACAAACGACAAACGATGGATCGCCTGAAGCCCTACAGATTTGATGTAAAAAGTTTTTCTCTGGGACGCATGGTTTTTAAAATATTAAATATTTTCTGTAAAAATTTAAAATCTCCAAGGGTATGGTATGGAATTTTTTTAGAAAAATCTCGACAACTCGGATTCGGCCAAAAATTACAACACAGGTCCATTTTAGCACGGAGATTTCGAATTTTGCATTGGTTTTTTGATAAAAAAAATCCCTCTGGTGCAGGGCCGTCTGAAGTGCAAAAAAAAACAATAAAATCGTGGTGTTTAATTTTTTAATTTTTTTTCTGGCCACCCGAAGAATAGTCAATGCGATATTCTTGTAGAGAAAATCAAGGCGCTTCGTGTGGTACTACGGAAGCGGTAGTAAAACGATTGAAAATGACCAAAAAAAAATACTGAAATGTTAAATTTTTTATTTTTTGCTGGTTATACTGGTCATATCTCAAAAACCTAAGCATGTACGTTGCCGAAACTTGTTTTGTAGACGCGCCACAAATAGGCAAAAAAGTTCGTGCCTCAGTTGTTTTTCGCTCGGAGTAACGGTTTGGCGGTGATAAATTAAAGTGTGTTTGCGGATCGCCTTTTCGACTAAATTTTCCCGAAAATTATTTAATCGTATCGCGTTGAATTTTTTTTTCTCATAACGAAACTGATTCTTTTGTACGCCTCAAATGTAGATAAATATTTTTGCATACTTGTTAAATTTCGCTTAGATTAATGGTTTTGGAGTTTTAAAATTGTTTGTGTGAATAAATTTATTATGTTTAATTTATCCGACATTTTCAGCGAAAAAATTGACCTGGAAAATTAAGTTCGTCAGATAAACTGCTGCAAATTTTTTTGTTAAAGAGCTATCGACTTTATATTTTTAGACGATGTGGGGACAACATCTGAGAAGGCTCACAGTGAATTTGATTGAAATGCAATGCTTGTAAGTGCACAAAAAAAAATAATTACCAACTGCACCTAAAAAAATATATAATTTGATTTTTCTCAAAAATGGCTAAAGATATTTGAAAAAAACAAACGACAAACTATGGATCGCCTAAAGCCCTATAGATTTGATGTAAAAAGTTTTTCTCTGCGACGCATATTTTTTGAAGTATTAAATTTTTTCTCTAAAAATTTAAAATCTCCAAGGGTATGGTATGGAATTTTTTTTTTAAATCTCGACAACTCGGATTCGGCCAAAAATTACATCACAGGTCCATTTTAGCATGGAGATTTCGAATTTTGCATTGGTTTTTTGATAAAAAAAATCCCTCTGGTGCAGGGCCGTCTGAAGTGCAAATAAAAGCAATAAAATCGTGGTGTTTAATTTTTTATATTTTTTTCTGGCCCCCCGAAGAATCGTCAATGCGATATTCTTGTAGAGAAAATCAAGGCGCTTCGTGTGGTACTACGGAAGCGGTAGTAAAACGATTGAAAATGACAAAAAAAAAATACTGAAATGTTAAATTTTTAATTTTTTGCTGGTTATACTGGTCATATCTCAAAAACCTAAGCATGTACGTTGCCGAAACTTTTTTTGTAGACGCGCCACAAATAGGCAAAAAAGTTCGTGCCTCAGTTGTTTTTCGCTCGGAGTAACGGTTTGGCGGTGATAAATTAATGTGTGTTTGCGGATCGCCTTTCCGACTAAATTTTCCCGAAAATTATTTAATCGTATCGCGTTGGATTTTTTTTCTCATAACGAAACTTATTCTTTTGTACGCCTCAAATATAGATAAATATTTTTGCATACTTGCCAAATTTCGCTCAGATTAAGGGTTTAGGAGTTTTAAAATTGTTTGTAGATATAAATATATTTTTATAATTTGTCCGACATTTTCAGCGAAAAAATTGACCGGTAAAATTAAGTTCGTCACATAAACTGCTGTAAAATTTTTGGTTGAAGAGCTATCAACTTTATATTTTTACACGATATAGGGGCAACATCTGAGAAGGCTCGTAGTGAATTTCTTTGGGCTGCGACGTTTGTAACCGCACAAAAAAAAATCAATCCTAATTGCACCTGAAAATATATATAGTTCGATTTTTTTCGAAAACCCCAAAGAATATTTGAATTTAACAAACGGCAAACGATAGATCGCCTAAAGCCCCTCAGTTTTGAAGTAAAAAGTTTTTCTCTGCGACGCATATTTTTTGAAATATTAAATATTTTCTCTAAAAATTTAAAATCTCAAGGGGTATGTATGGAATAATTTTCAAAAAATCTCGATAACTCGGATTCGGCCAAAAATTACAACACAGGTTCATTTTTGCATGGAGATTTCGAATTTTGCATCGGTTTTTCAGAAAAAAAAAATCTCTTTGGTGCAGGGCCGTCTGAAGGGTAAAAAAACGAAATAATAGTGGTTTTTAATTTAAAAAAAAAAATTCCGTCCATCTGAAGAATCGTTAATGCGATATTCTTGTAGAGAAAATCAAGACGGTTCGTGTGGTACCATTGGAGCGGCAGTGGGACGATAGAGAGAAAGCGAAAAAAAATACTGAAATGTTGAATTTCTAATTTGTTGCGCGTTAAACTGGTCTTATCTCGAAAACCTGAGGATGCACATTGCCGACACTTTTTTTTTAAACGTGCCAAAAGAAGCCAACAAAATGAGTATCTTAATTGTTTTTCGCTCGGAGCAACGGTTGGGCGGTGATAAATTAAATTCTGCTCACAGATCGCCATTTTGACAAAATTTTCGGGAAAATTGTTTAATCGTATCACGTCAGATTTATTTTGTCTTGACGAAACTTGTTTCATTTTAGTCCTCAAATATAGATAAATATTTTTGCATAATTGCCAAATTTCGCTCAGATTAAGGGTTTAGGAGTTTTAAAATTGTTTGTAGATATAAATGTATTTTTATAATTTGTCCGACATTTTCAGCGAAAAAATTGACCGGTAAAATTAAGTTCGTCACATAAACTGCTGTAAATTTTTTGGTCGAAGAGCTATCAAGTTTATAGTTTTACACGATGTAGGGGAAACATCTGAGAAGGCTCGTAGTGAATTTCTTTGAGCTGCGACGTTTGTAACCGCACAAAAAAAAATCAATCCTAATTGCACCTGAAAATATATATAATTCGATTTTTTTCGAAAACCCCAAAAAATATTTGAATTTAACAAACGGCAAACGATAGATCGCCTAAAGCTCCATAGTTTTGAAGTAAAAAGTTTTTCTCTGCGACGCATGGTTTGCGAAATATTAAATATTTTCTGTGAAAATTTAAAATCTCAAGGGGTTTGTTTGTATTCAAATATTTTCGAGAATTCTCGATAACTCGGAATCGGCCTAAAATTACATCACAGGTCCATTTTTGCATGGAGATTTCGAATTTTGCATCGGTTTTTTGGAAAAAAAAAATCTCTCTGGTGCAGGGCCGTCTGAAGGGTAAAAAACGAAATAATCGTGGTTTTTAATTTTTTTAATTTTTGTCCGTCCATCTGAAGAAACGTGAATGCGATATTCTTGTAGAGAATGTCAAGGCGGTTCGTGTGGTACCATTGGAGCGGCAGTGGGACGATAGAGAGAGAGCGAAAAAAAATACTGAAATGTTGAATTTCTAATTTGTTGCGCGTTAAACTGGTCTTATCTCGAAAACCTGAGGATGCACATTGGCGACACTTTTTTTTTAGACGTGCCGAAAGAAGCCAACAAAATGAGTATGTCAATTGTATTTCGCTCGGAGCAACGGTTTGGCGGTGATAAATTAATTAGTGTCTGCGGATCGCCGTTTCGACAAAATTTTCCGGAAAATTGTATACCCAAATCGGGTCGATTATTTTTTTCTCTTGACCGATTTTGTTTCTTTGTACGCCTTAAATATAGATAAATATTTTTGCATACTTGCCAAATTTCGCTCAGATTAAGGGTTTAGGAGTTTTAAAATTGTTTGTAGATATAAATGTATTTTTATAATTTGTCCGACATTTTCAGCGAAAAAAATGACCTGTAAAATTAAGTTCGTCACATGAACTGCTGTAAATTTTTTGATCGAAGAGCTGCCGACTTTAGATTTTTAGACGATGTAGGGACAACATCTGAGAAGGTTCACAGTGAATTTCATTGAAATGCAATGCTTGTAAGTGCACAAAAAAAAATAATTACCAACTGCACCTAAAAAAATATATAATTTGATTTTTCTCAAAAATGGCTAAAGATATTTGAAAAAAACAAACGACAAACGATGGATCGCCTGAAGCCCTATAGATTTGATGTAAAAAGTTTTTCTCTGCGACGCATATTTTTTGAAATATTAAATATTTTCTTTAAAAATTTAAAATCTCAAGGGGTATGTATGGAATAATTTTCGAAAAATCTCGACAACTCGGATTCGGCCAAAAATTACAACACATGTCAATTTTTGCATGGAGATTTTTAATTTTGCATCGGTTCTTTGAAAAAAAAAATCCCTCTGGTGCAGGGCCGTCTGAAGTGCAAAAATAAACAATAAAATCGTGGTGTTTAATTTTTTAAATTTTTTTCTGGCCACCCAAAGAATCGTCAATGCGATATTCTTGTAGAGAAAATCAAGGCGCTTCGTGTGGTACTACGGAAGCGGTAGTAAAACGATTCAAAATGACCACAAAAAAATACTGAAATGTTAAATTTTTAATTTTTTGCTCGTTATACTGGTCATATCTCAAAAACCTGAGCATGTACGTTGCCGAAACTTTTTTTGTAGACGCGCCATAAAAAGGCAAAAAAGTTCGTGCCTTAGTTGTTTTTCGCTCGGAGTAACGGTTTGGCGGTGAGAAATGAATGTATGTTTGCGGATCGCCTTTCCGACTAAATTTTCCCGAAAATTATTTAATCGTATCGCGTTGAATTTTTTTTTCTCATAACGAAACTTATTCTTTTGTACGCCTCAAATCTAGATAAATATTTTTGCATACTTGTTAAATTTCGCTGAGATTAATGGTTTTGGAGTTTTAAAATTGTTTGTATGAATAAATTTATTATGTTTAATTTATCCGTCATTTTCAGCGAAAAAATTGACCTGTAAAATTAAGTTCGTCAGATAAACTGCTGTAAATTTTTTTGTTGAAGAGCCATCGACTTTATATTTTTAGACGATGTGGGCACAACATCTGAGAAGGCTTACAGTGAATTTCATTGAAATTCAATTCATGTAAGTGCACCAAAAAAAATAATTACCAACTGCACCTAAAAAAATATATAATTTGATTTTTCTCAAAAATGGCTAAAGATATTTGAAAAAAACAAACGACAAACGATGGATCGCCTGAAGCCCTATAGATTTGATGTAAAAAGTTTTTCGCTGCGACGCATATTTTTTGAAATATTAAATATTTTCTCTAAAAATTTAAAATCTCAAAGGGGTATGTATGGAATAATTTTCGAAAAATCTCGAAAACTCGGATTCGGCCTAAAATTACAACACAGGTCCATTTTAGCATGGAGATTTCGAATTTTGCATTGGTTTTTTGATTAAAAAAATCCCTCTGGTGCAGGGCCGTCTGAAGTGCAAAAGAAAACAATAAAATCGTGGTGTTTAATTTTTTTATTTTTTTTCTGGCCACCCGAAGAATAGTCAATGCGATATTCTTGTAGAGAAAATCAAGGCGCTTCGTGTGGTACTACGGAAGCGGTAGTAAAACGATTCAAAATGACCAAAAAAAATACTGAAATGTTAAATTTTTAATTTTTTGCTCGTTATACTGGTCATATCTCAAAAACCTGAGCATGTACGTTGCCGAAACTTTTTTTGTAGACGCGCCACAAATAGGCAAAAAAGTTCGTGCCTCAGTTGTTGTTCGCTCGGAGTAACGGTTTGGCGGGGATAAATTAATGTGTGTTCGCGGATCGCCTTTCCGACTAAATTTTCCCGAAAATTATTTAATCGTATCGCGTTGAATTTTTTTTTCTCATAACGAAACTTATTCTTTTGTACGCCTCAAATGTAGATAAATATTTTTGCATACTTGTTAAATTTCGCTGAGATTAATGGTTTTGGAGTTTTAAAATTGTTTGTATGAATAAATTTATTATGTTTAATTTATCCGTCATTTTCAGCGAAAAAATTTACCTGGAAAATTAAGTTCGTCAGATAAACTGCTGTAAATTTTTTTGTTGAAGAACCATCGACTTTATATTTTTAGACGATGTGGGAACAACATCTGAGAAGGCTCACAGTGAATTTGATTGAAATGCAATTCATGTAAGTGCACCAAAAAAAATAATTACCAACTGCACCTAAAAAAATATATAAATCGATTTTTTTCGAAAACCCCAAATTTTTTTTGAATTTAACAAACGACAAACGATAGATCTCCTAAAGCCCCATAGTTTTAAAGTAAAAAGTTTTTCTCTGCGACGCATATTTTTTGAAATATTAAATATTTTCTCTAAAAATTTAAAATCTCAAGGGGTATGTATTGAAATCTTTTCTAAAAATCTCGAAAACTCGGATTCGGCCAAAAATTACAACACAGGTCCATTTTAGCATGGAGATTTCGAATTTTGCATTGGTTTTTTGATAAAAAAAATCCCTCTGGTGCAGGGCCGTCTGAAGTGCAAAAAAAGCAATAAAATCGTGGTTTTTAATTTTTTTAATTTTTTTCTGGCCACCCGAAGTTTCGCGAATAAGATATTCTTGTAGAGAAAATCAAGGCGCTTCGTGTGGTACCACGAAAGCGGCAGTAAAACGATTTAAAGTGACTGAAAAAAAATACTGAAATGTTAAATTTTAGAATTTCGTAGAGTTAAACTGGTCAAATCTCAAAAACCTGAGGATGCACGGTGCCGAAACTTTTTTTGTAGACGCGCCACAAAAAGGCAAAAAAGTACGTACCTCAGTTGTTTTTCGCTCGAAGTAACGGTTTGGCGGTGATAAATTAATGTATGTTTGCGGATCGCCTTTTCGACTAAATTTTCCCGAAAATTATTTAATTGTATCGCGTTGGATTTTTTTTTCTCATAACGAAACTTATTGTTTTGTACGCCTCAAATATAGATAAATATTTTTGCATACTTGTTAAATTTCGCTTAGATTAATGGTTTTGGAGTTTTAAAATTGTTTGTATGAATACATTTATTATGTTTAATTTATCCGACATTTTCAGCGAAAAAATTGACCTGGAAAATTAAGTTCGTCAGATAAACTGCTGCAAATTTTTTTGTTGAAGAGCTATCGACTTTATATTTGTAGACGATATGAAGACAACATCTGAGAAGGCTCACAGTGAATTTCATTGAAATGCAATTCATGTAAGTGCACCAAAAAAAATAATTACCAACTGCACCTAAAAAAATATATAAATCGATTTTTCTCAAAAATGGCTAAAGATATTTGAAAAAAAAAAGGACAAACGATGGATCGCCTGAAGCCCTATAAATTTGATGTAAAAAGTTTTTCGCTGCGACGCATATTTTTTGAAATATTAAATATTTTCTCTAAAAATTTAAAATCTCCAAGGGTATGGTATGGAATTTTTTTTTTTAAATCTCGACAACTCGGATTCGGCCAAAAATTACATCACAGGTCCATTTTTGCATGGAGATTTCGAATTTTGCATCGGTTTTTTGGAAAAAAAAAATCTCTCTGGTGCAGGGCCGTCTGAAGGGTAAAAAAACGAAATAATCGTGGTTTTTATTTTTTTTAATGTTTTTCCGCCCACCCCAAAGAATTGTCATTGCAGTATTCTTGTAGAGAAAATCAAGGCGCTTCGTGTGGTATCACCGAAGCGGCAGTAGGACGATTCAAAGTGACCGAAAAAAAATAATGAAATGTTAAATTTTTAATTTTTTGCGCGTTAAACTGGTCATATCTCAAAAACCTGAGGATGCACGGTGCCGAAACTTTTTTTGTAGACGCGCCTTGAAAATTCAAAAAAATAAGTGCTTCAGTTCTTTTTCGCTCGGAGCAACGGTTTGGCGGTGATAAATTAATAAGTGTTCGCGGATCACCTTATTGACAGATTTTAGCGGAAAATTGTTTACCCGTAATGCGTCGTATTTTTTTTTCTCTGGTCCTGTTTACAGCAGGGACGCGAAAAAATTAGAGGTTATACCAAGATGTCTGGAGTAAGCCCCTGTAAAATGAGAAGACTGTGCTCTGAACCGTTTCAGAGAAAAAAAATAATAATAAAAAATCGTCAGTTTTGACGTTTTTCCTTTGGAGGTCAATAGCTCCCAAACGTAGGGCCTAGGCTCTTAAACAACATGTGCGTTGAAAAGCCCGTAGAAAGGCGAATCTTTTGGTTGTGTATAAACGCACTCGAGCAATCATACGGCCGCGGAAAAAAAATATTTATCTGAAAAATTACCTGTTTAAAAAATCGAAAAAACGTCTCATCTTCAAAACCTGATGATGAGCGGCGGTGAATTTTGTTTTATCCGATGCGGTTTTGGAAGGCGCAAAATAAACTGCTCTTGGTGTTTTTCGCTTAGACGGACGGTTCGGCCGTAATAATTTTTTTTTGTGGTTTTGTTAAATGTTGAGCATTTTTTTGTGAAATTTCGCGCCCCGAATTGCGCGCCCCTCTTAAAAACGGAGGTACGGCCCTGAAACTTTTTTTAAAAGAAAGCCCCGCCCCTCCCGAACGTTTTGTTCCACAGGACCCCCTACCGCACTCCCCCCTGAATGCCCGTTATATAAGCTTTACTTTCCTCCCTGGGTGGGGGGTCGTGGGGGGCGCAGGGAGGTAAATTTTTTTTTGTCATGCTCCGGACGATACGGCGCATCCTCTGGCGTTCACGGCGTATTTTTAGGCCCCCCCGTGGGAGAGAAAAAAAATTCAGCAAATATGATCAATTTCGGCCGATTTTTCGGCGCCATTTGCAAGGGGGTAAATATCAAACGTGAGGGGCGTAATTTTGGTGACAGGTGCGGGACCCCTTGGGCTTGCACCAAACCCGATTAGGTTCGCAAATTTCCCCCCCGTTCGAACGGCAGACCGGTTTGAACGGGATTTTTTGCGAGGGGTCTGGGGGGCGCCCCCCACCTCCGACGGACGTGCGCTTTGGCGGAAACGAAAGACCGATAGTTGTTCTATGCGTCGATAAAATTTAGTCAATTTCTGACAATCCGTTCGAAAGTTGTGGGTATTCGTTTTCGGCCCTCGAAATTTTCCGAAATATATGGGCTTTAAATGGGCAATTTTCGAAGGTAATTTTTGACAATTTTTTTCTCGGCTCAGGGGCAAAAATTCAAAAATTCGCGCGGCAGTCTCATGTAGCATTTATCTGGCCATCTCCTGAAAAAAACTGGACTCGATTCGTTAAAAACTGTGGCCCCAACCGTCCCTACCGTCAGAATGTTTTTTTCAAGAAACGGTCGAAAAAAGGTGCAAAACCGCCATTTTTGACCGGCCGTCACGGGGGCCCCCGACATCGCAGGGCCCCCATCAAAACGGCATTCAGATGAGAAAATGTGTTTCTTTCGATCGCCGCAGACGCGGTTGTCGTGCGATTTTTTTTAAGAAAGTCGAAAAAATTGATTCTAACCTAAAAATTTTTTGCACGATTTGATTTTGAAATTTCGACCGGATTCGGATCCCACTCGGGGCGCTGAATTTTTTTCATATTTTTCCACAAAAAAATCTGAATTAGGTACATAGAGTTGGGCATTTTGAAAGTCGTGAAATGTGCCAAAAACGGGTTTTTGGGGGTGCATGAAAGGGGGTGGAGGTAGGGGGTTGAAACTCATATGGTAGAAGGTCCCCACCGAGATACGTCTCCAGTTGATTTTTTGTAAAAATCGGTTCAGTAGTTTTCGAGAAAATCGATTTTGAAAATTGAAAAATTTCGTTTTCAATTGAATTTTACTCGGTTGGCAGCAATGATTTTGAACTTTAGTAAATCTGAAAAGATCTTAGATTTTATCATATTTATCAATTTTTTGTTAAAAAAAAAATTTCAATGGCCCATTTTCTTGTTTGAATTTGAATTAGTATATATAACTAGTACTTGTGTAGTTTTATGAATAAGTGAAATAATTGAAACAATAGAGATAGGAGTAGGTCATATAAAGAGTACATGGCTTAAGAAAAAAAAAAAAATTAAAATTTAAAAATATTGAGTTGAAATATTTTGAAAACCTGATGATGTGAAAGGTCGAAACGTGCGCGGTTGGATGGGGGGAAGTTTGGTGCACAATATTGTATATTTATCTTTTTATGCTCAGATTATTGGTTTCGGAGGTATAAATTATTTTCTACAAGGTAGTTTGTTATTTCGGGTCTATTTATTTTGAATTGAAAAATTAATTCCGTAAAAATATTAATATCTTTAAAACCTGAAGACATGTAGTGACGAAACTTGTTTGGTTGTACGTGTCGAATAGAGTTTTACAAATTTGCATACTTGTACATTTTTGCTCAGATCAATCGTTCAAGACCTATTAATTATTTTATGAAAATCAAGTTGTTATTTTATTGCTATCCGCCATTTTGGAGAATAAAAACGACGTGATAAAATTTTTGTTTAATGAGCTATCGACGTAATATTTTTACACAATCTGGGGGTACCATCTGAGAAGGCCCAGGATAATTTTAATTGATCCCCGAATCTTCTAACCGTACGAAAAAAATTATTACCAACTGCACAAAAAAATATATAGAATGCATTTTTTTCTTAAAAACAGCTAAAGATATTTGAAAAAAATAAACGGCAGAGGATAGCACTACAATGTAGGTACGAATAAGTCATATAAGGAGTAATTTGTTAATAAAAAACATTTTTTTTTTTTTTAATTGTGTTTAAATATCTTGAAATACTGATATGAGAAAGCTCGAAACGTGCGCGGTTGGAAGGGAAGTTTGGTGTACAATTTTGCATACCCTTCATTTTCGAATTGGGGACGTTCCGCTACCTTCCGGGGCGTTCCATTACTTCCGGGGCGTTCCGACCCGGACAGGGCCGTTCTCGTCCAGCGCACGGTTCGTCAGCAAACAGTAACCTAACCTAACCTAACTTAACCTAACCCAACCCAACCTAACCTAACCCAACCTAACCTAACCTAACCTAACCCAACTAAACCCAACCTAACCCAACTAAACCCAAGCTAACCCAACCTAACCCAACCGAACCGAACCGAACCTAACTGAACCTTGTAACATAAATAATAAAGATTGCGTATGAAATTAATTTCGAAAAATGTCTACAACATGGATTCGGCCAAAAATTACAACACAGGTCCATTTTAGCACGGAGATTTAGAATTTTGCATCGGTTTTTTGAAACAAAAAATCCCTCTGGTGCAGGGCCGTCTGAAGTGTGGAAAAACGAAAAAATCGTGGTTTTTAATTTTTTTAATGGTAATGGTAATGGAGTAATGGTTTGGCGGTGATAAATTAATGTGTGTTCGCGGATCGCCTTTTCGACTAAATTTTCCGGAAAATTATTCAATCGTATCGCGTCGAATTTTTTTTTTTCATAACGAAACTTATGCTATTGTACGCCTCAAATATAGATAAATATTAGTGCATACTTGTGAAATTTCGCTTAGATTAATGGTTTAGGAGTTTTTAAATTGTTTGTAGGAATAAATTTAGTATTTTTAAATTGTCCAACATTTTCAGCGAAAAAATTGACCTGTAAAATTAAGTTCGTCAGATAAACTGCTGTACAATTTTTAGTTAAAGAGCTATCGACTTTATATTTTTAGACGATGTGAGGACAACATCTGAGAAGGCTCCCAATGAATTTTATTGAAATGCAATGCTTCTAACTGCACCAAAAAAAATAATTACCAACTGCACCTAAAAAATTATATAATTTGAATTTTCTCAACAATGGCTAAAGATATTTAAAAAAAACAAACGACAAACGATGGATCGCCTAAAGCCCTATAGATTTGATGAAGAAAGTTTTTCTCTGTGACCCGTGGTTTACGAAATATTAAATATTTTCTCTAAAAATTTAAAATCTCAAGGGGTATGTATTGAAATATTTTCGAAAAAACTCGAAAACTCTGATTTTGCTAAAAATTGCATCACAGGTCCGTTTTAGCACGGAGATTTCGAATTTGTCATTGGTTTTTTGAAAAAAAAAATCCCTTTGGTGCAGAGCCGTCTGAAGTGTAAAGAAACGAAAAAATCGTGGTTGTTAATTTTTTTAATTTTTTTCTGCCCACCCGAAGAATCGTCAATTAGATATTCTTGTAGAAAAAAACAATGCGCTTCGTGTGGTACTACGGGAGCGGTAGTAGAACGATTCAAAGTGACCAAAAAAAAACTGAAATGTTAAATTTTTATTTTTTTGCGCTTTAAACTGGTCATATCTCAAAAACCTGAAGATGCACAGTTCCGAAACTTTTTTTGTAGACGCGCCTAAAAAAGGCAAAAAAGTACTACCTTAGTTGTTTTATGTCCGGAGTAACGGTTTGGCGGTGATAATTTAATGTGTGTTCGCGGATCGCCTTTTCGACTAAATTTTCCGGAAAATTATTCAATCGTATCGCGTCGATTTTTTTTTTCTCATAACGAAACTTATGCTATTGTATGCCTCAAATATAGAAATTTTTGCATATTTGTCAAATTTCGCTTAGATTAATGGTTTTGGAGTCTAAAAATTGTTTGTAGGAATAAATTTATTATTTTTAATTTATCGGACATTTTCAGCGAAAAAAATGACCTGTAAAATTAAGTTCGTCACATAAACTGCTGTAAAATGTTTGGTTACAGAGCTATCGACTTTATATTTTTAGACGATGTGGGGGCAACATGTGAGAAGGCTCGCCGTGAATTTTATTGAAATGCAATGCTTGTAACTGCACCAAAAAAAATAATTACCAACTGCACCTAAAAAATTATATAATTTGATTTTTCTCAACAATTACTAAAGATATTTAAAAAAAAAAACGACAAACGATGGATCGCCTAAAGCCCTATAGATTTGATGTAGAAAGTTTTTCTCTGCGACCCGGGGTTTACGAAATGTTAAACATTTTCTCTAAAAATTTAAAATCTCAAGGGGTATGTATTGAAATATTTTCGAAAAAACTCGAAAACTCTGATTTTGCTAAAAATTACAACACAGGTCCGTTTTAGCACGGAGATTTCGAATCTTGCGTCGGTTTTTTGAAAAAAAAAATCCCTTTGGTGCAGGGCCGTCTGAAGGGTAAAACAACGAAATAATAGTGGTTTTTAATTTTTTAATTTTTTTTCCGTCCATCTGAAGAATAGTGAATACGATATTCTTGTAGATAATATCAAGACGATTCGTGTGGTACCATTGGAGCGGCAGTGGGACGATAGAGAGCTAGCGAAAAAAAAAAACTGAAATGTTGAATTTCTAATTTGTTGTGCGTTAAACTGGTCTTATCTCGAAAACCTGAGGATACACATTGCCGACCCTTTTTTTTAGACGTGCCAGAGGAAGCCAACAAAATGAGTATCTTAATTGTTTTTGGCTCGGAGCAACGGTTTGGCGGTGATAAATTAATTAGTGTCTGCGGATCGCCGTTTCGACAAAATTTTCCGGAAAATTGTATACCCAAATCGGGTCGATTATTTTTTTCTCTTGACCGATTTTGTTTCTTTGTACGCCTTAAATATAGATAAATATTTTTGCATACTTGCCAAATTTCGCTCAGATTAAGGGTTTAGGAGTTTTAAAATTGTTTGTAGATATAAATGTATTTTTATAATTTGTCCGACATTTTCAGCGAAAAAATTGACCGGTAAAATTAAGTTCGTCACATAAACTGCTGTAAAATTTTTGGTTGAAGAGCTATCAAGTTTATATTTTTACACGATGTAGGGGCAACATCTGAGAAGGCTCGTAGTGAATTTCTTTGAGCTGCGACGTTTGTAACCGCACAAAAAAAAATCAATCTTAATTGCACCTGAAAATATATATAATTCGATTTTTTTCGAAAACCCCAAAAAATATTTGAATTTAACAAACGGCAAACGATAGATCGCCTAAAGCCCCATAGTTTTGAAGTAAAAAGTTTTTCTCTGCGACGCATGGTTTGCGAAATATTAAATATTTTCTCTGAAAATTTAAAATCTCAAGGGGTTTGTATTGAAATATTTTCGAGAATTCTCGATAACTCGGATTCGGCCAAAAATTACATCACAGGTCCATTTTTGCATGGAGATTTCGAATTTTGCGTCGGTTTTTTGGAAAAAAAAAATCTCTCTGGTGCAGGGCCGTCTAAAGGGTAAAAAAACGAAATAATCGTGGTTTTTAATTTTTTTAATGTTTTTCCGCCCAGTCCAAAGAATTGTCATTGCAGTATTCTTTTAGAGAAAATCATGGCGCTTCGTGTGGTATCACTGAAGTGGCAGTAGGACGATAGAGAGAGAGCGAAAAAATATACTGAAATGTTGAATTTCTAATTTGTTGCGCGTTAAACTGGTCTTATCTCGAAAACCTGAGGATGCACATTGCCGACACTTTTTTTTTAGACGTGCCAGAGGAAGCCAACAAAATGAGTATCTCAATTGTTTTTCGCTCGGAGCCATGGTTTGGCGGTGATAAATTAATTAGTGTCTGCGGATCGCCGTGTCGACAAAATTTTCCGGAAAATTGTATACCCAAATCGCGTCGATTTTTTTTTTCTCGTGACTGATTTTGTTTCTTTGTACGCCTTAAATATAGATAAATATTTTTGCATACTTGCCAAATTTCGCTCAGATTAAGGGTTTAGGAGTTTTAAAATTGTTTGTAGATATAAATGTATTTTTATAATTTGTCCGACATTTTCAGCGAAAAATTGACCGGTAAAATTAAGTTCGTCACATAAACTGCTGTAAAATTTTTGGTTGAAGAGCTATCAAGTTTATATTTTTACACGATGTAGGGGCAATATCTGAAAAGGCTCGTAGTGAATTTCTTTGAGCTGCGACGTTTGTAACCGCACAAAAAAAAATCAATCCTAATTGCACCTGAAAATATATATAATTCGATTTTTTTCGACAACCCCAAAATATATTTGAATTTAACAAACGGCAAACGATAGATCGCCTAAAGCCCCATAGTTTTGAAGTCAAAAGTTTTTCCCTGCGACGCATGGTTTGCGAAATATTAAATATTCTCTCTGAAAATTTAAAATCTCAAGGTATGGAAATATTTTCAAAAAATCTCGATAACTCGGATTCGGCCAAAAATTACATCACAGGTCCATTTTAGCATGGAGATTTCGAATTTTGCATCGGTTTTTTGGAAAAAAAAATCTCTCTGGTGCAGGGCCGTCTGAAGGGTAAAAAAACGAAATAATCGTGGTTTTTAATTTTTTTAATGTTTTTCCGCCCACCCCAAAGAATTGTCATTGCAGTATTCTTGTAGAGAAAATCAAGGCGCTTCGTGTAGTATCACCGAAGCGGCAGTAGGACGATTCAAAGTGACCGAAAAAAAATAATGAAATGTTTTATTTTTAATTTTTTGCGCGTTAAACTGGTCATATCTCAAAAACCTGAGGATGCACGGTGCCGAAACTTTTTTTGTAGACGCGCCTGGAAAAGGCAAAATATTTAGTGCTTTAGTTGTTTTTTGCTCAGAGCAGCGGTTTGGCGGTGATAAATTAATATGTGTTCGCGGATCACCTTATTGACAGAATTTAGCGGAAAATTGTTTACCCGTAATGCGTCATATTTTTTTTCTCTGCTCCTGTTTGCAGCAGGGACGCGAAAAAATTAGAGGTTATACCCACATGTCTGGAGTATGCCGCTGTAAAATGAGAAGACTGTTTTCTTGACGGTTTCAGAGAAAAAAAATAATAATCAAAAATCGTCAGTTTTTATGTTTTTTGTTTGGAGGTCAATAGCTCCGAAACATAGGGCCTAGGCTTTTAAACAACATGTGCATTGAAAAGCCCGTAGAAAGGCGAATATTATGGTTGTGTATAAACGCACTCGAGCAATCATACGGTCGCGCAAAAAAAATATTTATCTGAAAAATTACCTGTTTAAAAATTCGAAAAAACGTCTCATCTCAAAATCCTGATGATGAGCGGCGGTGAATTTTGCTTCATCCAATGCACTTTTAAAATGCGCAAAATAAACTGCTCTTGGTGTTTTTCGCTTAGACGAACGGTTCGGCCGTAATAATTTTTTTTTGTGGTTTTATTAAAAATTGGTAATATTTTTGTGAAATTTCGTGCCCCGAATGGCGCGCCCCCCTCAAAAACGGAGGTACGGTCCTGCAACTTTTTTTAAAAGAAATCCCCGTCCTCGTCGACATTTTGTTCCACAGGACCCCCCACCGCACTCCCCCCTGAATACCTGTTATACGAGCTTTACTTTCCTCCCTGTGTGGGGGGTCGTGGGGGGCGCAGGGGGGTAAATTTTTTTTAGTCGGCCTCCGGACGATACCGCGCGTCGCTCGGCATTCACGGCGTATTTTTACGCCCCCCTGTGGGAGAGAAAAAAATTTCAGCAAATATGATCAATTTCGATCGAATTTTCGGCGCCATTTGCATGGGGGTAAATATCAAACGTGGGGGGCGTAATTTTGGTGACAGATGCGGGACCCCTTGGGCTTGCACCAAACCCAATTAGGTTCGCAAATTTCCCCCCCGTTCGAACGGCAGACCGGTTTGAACGGGACTTTTTGCGAGAGGTCTGGGGGGCGCCCCCCACCTACGACGGACGTGCGCTTTGGCGGAAACGAAAGACCGACAGTTGTTCCATTTGTCGATATAATTTAGTCAAGTTCTGTCAAACCGATCGAAAGTTGTGGGTTTTTTTTTTCGGCCCTTAAATTTTTCCGAAATATATGGGTTTTAAATGGACAATTTTCGAAGGTAATTTTTGGATTTTTTTTTCTCCGCTCAGGGGTAAAAATTAAAAAATTTGCTCGGTGCGGGCAGGTAGAATATACCAGGCTATCCCCTGAAAAAAACTGGACCCGATTCGTTCAAAATTGTGGCCTCAAATGGTCGCCTAAGCCGACCACCTTTTTCCGAAAACGGTCGAAAAAATCGAAAAAACGTCTCATCTTCAAAACCTGATGATGAGCGGCAGTGAATTTTGTTTCATCCGATGCGCTTTTGGAAGGCGCAAAATAAACTGCTCTTGGTGTTTTTCGCTTAGACGGACGGTTCGGCCGTAATAATTTTTTTTTGTGGTTTTGTTAAATGTTGAGAATTTTTTTGTCAAATTTTGCGCCCCGAATTGCGCGCCCCTCTTAAAAATGGAGGTACGGTCCTGAAATTTTTTTTAAAAGAAAGCCCCGCCCCTCCTGAACGTTTTGTTCCACAGGACCCCCTACCGCACTCCCCCCTGAATGCCCGTTATATAAGCTTTACTTTCCTCCCTGGGTGGGGGGTTGTGGGGGGCGCAGGGGGGTAAATTTTTTGTAGTCGTGCTCCGGACGATACGGCGCATCCTCTGGCGTACACGGCGTATTTTTAGGCCCCCCCGTGCGAGAGAAAAAAATTTCAGCAAATATGATCAATTTCGACCGATTTTTCGGCGCCATTTGCAAGGGGGTAAATATCAAACGTGGGGGGCGTAATTTTGGTGACAGGTGCGGGACCCCTTGGGCTTGCACCAAACCCAATTAGGTTCGCAAATTTCCCCTCCGTTTGAACGGCAGACCGGTTTGAACGGGATTTTTTGCGAGGGGTCTGGGGGGCGCCCCCCACCTTCGACGGACGTGCGCTTTACCGGAAACGAAAGACCGATAGTTGTTCTATGTGTCAATAAAATTTAGCCAATTTCTGACAAACCGTTCGAAAGTTGTGGGTAATCATTTTCGGCCCTCGAAATTTTCCGAAATATATGGGCTTTAAATGGGCAATTTTCGAATGTCATTTTTGACAATTTTTTTCTCCGCTCAGGGGTAAAAATTAAAAAATTTGCTCGGTGCGGGCAGGTAGAATATACCAGGCTATCCCCTGAAAAAAACTGGACCCGATTCGTTAAAAAATGTGGCCTCAAATGGTCGCCTAAGCCGACCACCTTTTTCCGAAAACGGTCGAAAAAAGGTGCAAAACCGCCATTTTTGACCGGCCGTCACGGGGGCCCCCGACATCGCAGGGCCCCCATCGAAACGGCATTCAGATGAGAAAATGTGGTTCTTTCGATCGCCGCAGACGCGGTTGTCGTGCGATTTTTTTTAAGAAAGTCGAAAAAATTGATTCTAACCTAAAAAAATTTTGCACGATTTGATTTTGAAATTTCGACCGGATTCGGATCCCACTCGGGGCGCTGAATTTTTTCGTGAAAAGTGGCAAAAACGGGTTTTTGGGGGTGCATCAAAGGGGGCGGAGGTAGGGGGCTGAAACTCATATGGTAGAAGGTCCCCACCGAGATACGTCTCGGGTTGAATTTTTGTAAAAATCGGTCCGGCGGTTTAGGAGAAAATCGATTTTGAAAATTGAAAAATTTCATTTTCAATTGAATTTTACTCGGTTGGCAGGAATGTTTTTAAATGTTTGTAAATCTGAAAAGATCATAAAATTGTCTATATTTTTCAATTTTTTGTTAAAAAAAATTTTTCATTGAGCCATTTTCTTATTTGAATTTGAATTAGTATATATAATCATGATAGTCACTTTTTCTTACTTCTATACCGAGTTTCTGGGATAAGGGGCGAACATAGAAATTTAACGTGTAAAATTAAATATGTGTAATTATTAGCTCCCCTATTAATATTTGATAAAAATTCAAAACTGTAAATGTATCATCCATTTAATTTACGTTTGTGCCAGGACCACCTCAGAAATAAAAAAAAACTAGTTGAACGTACTATAAAAACCCTTGCCATGAGTTTGACAAATGTCATGTTATAGTGACCCCCTGCGCCCATTTTGGAATTCAAGGGGATTTCCGATTATATACAGGGTGATTTATTGGGAAATGCGCATACAGTAATGGTAGATGCGGCACACCGATGTGATTCTAAATAAACTAAATTTTATGGGTCTATCGTTCTTTATTACAAATATACAGGGTGATTCATTATTATTGCCCACTTTTCAATTAATCATAACTTATGAACCACCCTATAATATTTTGGAATATTTGGTACGTTTGTTCCTTGTCCACTGTAGTATCGATTTACATAATAAATGAAAATCTTATTCTAGGTCCGGCTTAAAAAAAAATAATAAGTAGGTTTCGACTCGAAACAACACCCTGTATATCAATATTTTAAAATTTTGTTTGCATATTTCGAAAGAGCAGAAAAAATTAAATAACACTAAATGTATTTAGTAGTTCCGCATACAACTTTGTAACTTATTAATTTGAGTCAAATCTAGATGTTTCGATGATAAGGTGGCACAAAATTCAAAATAAATAAATTTCCTTTCCTAAATGATCATTTTCCTGCTTTAATCAATAAAATTATCAACTATTTCACATTCTCCTAATTTCTTAATTTTTTTAAGGCCGGACATAGAATAAGATTTTCGTTTATTATGTTAATCGACACTACAGTGGGCAAAGAACATACGTACCAAATATTACAAAAATTTATAGGGTGGGTCGTAAGTTATGAGTAATTGAAAAATTGGGCAATATTAATGAATCACCCTGTATATTGGTTATAAAGAACGATATACCCATAAAATATAGTTTATTTAGAATCACCTCGATGTAGATACGGTACACATTATTACTGTATGCGCAATTTCCAATGAATCGCCCTGTATATAATAAGAAATCCCCTAAAATACCCAAATGGGTGTAGGGGTCACTATAACATGACATTTGTCAACCTCATGGCAAGGGTTTTTATGGTACATTGTTCAACTTATTTTTTTTTTTTAATTTCTGGGGAGGATTCTGGCACAAACGTAAATTAAATGGATGATTCATTTACAGTTTTGAATCCTCTATAAAATATTTCTTTGCGATTTTTCTCTAAAATTAATAGGGAAGCGAATAATTACACATATTTAATTTTACATGTTAAATTCCTATGTTCGCCTCTTATTCCAGACACTCGGTATAGTGAAAATTAATAAAGAAGAAAACTGGGTATAAATAACATATTGAATGGATATTGAATATTTTTATGATAAAGGATAAAGGAAGACGAAACTATTTTCTACTTCTTTTCCCATCCATTTTTTCTTTGCATTATCTTTTATCCTCAATGTATCTTGATCACTGTCCTCTTTTGTACTTGTAGTTTTTTATGTAAGTACCATAATGCCTTCTGTTTCTTAATTTTTTTTATCCATGTTCTCTTTTATAGCATTTTTTCTCTATTTAATTTATCATAATGATAAGATATATTTTTTTACTTATTTAAAGTTTGAATTAGCTTAGAAAAGAAAAGTGTGAGTAGAAATAGCAAATGTTGAGATTACAAAATGTTTTTCAGTTTTTCTTACGTCCAGATTTGTCCTACCTTCTCTTAGTTTTTGATGTATTTACTGTTTTCTCCCGAATGGAGTAATTAATCAACACTGACGATATACTAAGCCGGATAATGAAGCATGTTGAATTATTAAGGCTAGTGGGTAATCATGTGTTTAACCCGTTGCAGCCGACCTGTAATTGAAAATTTAGCCCGCCTACTAAGTCGATTAGAATGCTTATCCCGTGTAATCCGTCTGCTTGATTATCATTGCAGCCGACGTTTCTGTTTTGCGACGTTATTGACTTTTAAAATGTGACAATTAGGGGATCATGGCCACGGTAACGGTGTGTAATCTCGTTAGCAGCGGGCTAATTGCACCTTTACTGTCGCTCTCCTGATGAATTAAACAGCGAGCGGACGGACGGGAGGAATTCGCGCCAAAAAAAAGGGACCCCCGATTTCCGGGCGGACCCTTGTTAGCGATATCGCAATTAATGTTATTATGCGTGCGCTAATGAACAACCGAATCGATTACTGAGGATCATTGTATCATAAAGCACTGCGGTATTACGCATTAATGGGGAAATATTTGCATGCGAAAAGGTTCCTTCCATTTGAACCTTTGTTACAAAAAATTCACATAATATTCATGCAAAAGCGCGGGCTCGTCTCGTTAATCCGAAATTAATTGCGCGAATTTGCGTAGAAAGAATGCATAAATAAATATTAACATAATTATAGAATGGATTATTTATGAGCGACGATGGAAACGCTTGTTATATTTTTGTGGCCAAACAAACAGTTTTGCAGTTTTATATAAAATTGCAGCTAAAAGTGTGCAAATAGTACAAACTAATATTTGATGAACGTGAAATTCAAATATTGCAACACCCGCGCCATCTGCAGCTGGAACGGTGATCCAGCGAACAGAAAACTGCACCCTTCTGGAGCGCCCTCTCACAAGTGGTGGTTATTCTACTTATAAAATCAATAACATGACTCACATGATTAAATAAAAATTATATCATTATAGAACATATCATTATGTCTAATTTTATTCTATACCTTATACCATATGATTAGTAGCAACATATTGGCTAGACATGTTACAGTTCCCTGCATATCTCAACGGAATACACCCTGTTATATCCTATTTCAACTTTTTCGTGTTCATCGTAGATGGCGCGCCAAGTATCGTATTCTCTCGTGCTGGCGCTTATAGATTTCGAGAAGCTGTAAGCGCCAGGAGTATATCCTTTTTTGCTTCTATCGTCCTGCGTGCTATTTGCGTGTAAATATGTGGCCTTCGATGCTTCTTCTGCTTCTAAATGCACTTTGCAATTCTTTTGCACTGCACTTTGCTATAGTGAATCAACTACTGTTCTCATTCTGTCAATGAGCTTTTAAAATATATTCATGTCTGCGATGTTTATCTAAAGTTATTACAATTGTCTGTGCCGTACTTACGTGCCTGCTTGTGGACCTAGGCGCAAATATATTTTCAAGCCCACAAAAAAATAGTTGACAAAAAATTTAAATATTTTAAAAAGTACGTCAATAATATGTTGCATTATAATATTTTTAAAACAAAATGCAGAATTGAAAACAACAAACAAAAGCAACATGTCTTCATATTACTCCTCAGACTTCAGATTAAATTTCTGGAAAATCTGGAGACGGGGTATATTCTGATTATTGCATTTTCTAATAGTTTTAAGTCTGATTAATAATATCATAAAATTTTAATGTCAATAGATGACCAAAGATATCTAAACCAAATCAATTTAAAAAAAAGTGAAATCTATACATGGTGCAATATCGCTGCTCTAACTTCAGATTAAAATTCCGAAAATACTTGAGATGAGATATATTCTGATTTTTGCATTTTCCAATAGTCCTAAGCCTACTCAATAATCTTGGGAAATTTAAAATTATTTAACTATCAAAAGTATTCAGTAAAAAATGTGTACTTCCTTAATTTTATTTTATTTATTTGCTTTTGCGACCGGTTTCGATCAATCTATTGATCATCTTCAGGCAAAACTAAAAAGAACAACATATTACAATTTGTACATTAACAATTTTTAAAATTAAAAAAAAACCAAGACGATGATGAAATGAGATGTGTGATATTAATAAGTTAGGTTTTTTTCCATGATTATTTTTTGACGTTTCTCAAAACCAATGATATATTTCGATTTTTGTCATATTGATACTTCTGGACCAATCCCGTCATTATTATACTGGGAATATTCTCTAGAGATTATTATAGTGGGAATAATCTCGGTAGCTAGGTTCACTCTTGTCAATCAAAATATTTGTCAAATTATTAATTTATCAATCATATTAAAGTGTCATACAAAATGAATAAAAGTCGCTTTAGCTGCGTTTCGCATACTGAAATTGATAAAGAAATACTAGAAAGCAAAAAACGTCAAAAAATAATCTAATCAAATATAACTCGAGAGTTCGATAAATTAGAAAATAATTTGACAGATTATGTCTCAAACTTGTTGCCATTTGGCAATAGTCACTCGAGCCCTTCGGGCTCTCGTGACTATTGCCTGGCAACAAGTTTTCGACAATCTGTCAAATTATTTTCAATTTATTCTCACTCTCTTGTTATATTATTACTGAGAATAGATTACATAGATAAGTGTATTAGCGGTTTAATATTTACAAAGTATCGTGTGTGGCTAATATTGCCCTGTCTTAAAATAATAATAAATAATAAATATTTTTAGTTAAGATGATCAATGTATTGATCTTTTTAGTTTTGCCTGAAGATTATCAATTGATTGACACATTGTTTTACTGAAGAGTAATACATTTTAAATAACCTTAATATGAGTAAAATACAATATATCAAAAGTATGTTAAAAAAATAAATTCTAAAAGTTGGGAAATGCATGGTGCAATTTTGCTTCTAAAGTTTCAGATTAAAATTCCCGAAAAACAAGGGATGATTTACATTCCAATTCTAGTAGTATTAAGTGCAATTCATGTCCTTGTAGCTAAATTAGATTCATAAGCTACAGTTAAAAATATATACCGGCCTTTTTTTCTTTATTACATAAATAATATTTGGTTGCTTACTAGTGACAATGTATAACTGGTTGCCTGCACCTACCCGTAAGGAATGTTCCTATATGTAACTTATAACAAATTGTCAACGCGTATCTACAGGTGCAGGCAACCAGTTGTGCACCGTTACTTTTCTGTACACAACATAGGAGATTCAGTTTCATCTCTTCTGTTAAAACACGGTTGCTTTTATCCCGTAAAATTTATAATGACGTGCAAATATGTCACTTGGATGAACTAAAAAGCCGTATAAGTACTGCATAAGCCCACAATTTATTACAAATACTCTGTGTTGCTTCCAAGATCCCGCCTTGATATTTGAAATTGAAATTGCCTTGAAATACACGGAGGGCATTTTGAAAACTTGCTGGGACATCAGGATTCAACCACACTCGACCTTTTATGTTTTTTTGTTTACCGTTAGAATTGTTTGAATTTATTTATTTCTACATTTTAAACTGAATTTTTGTGATTTCTTTAATGGTAAAAACATAACCTCTCTGTGTAACGGTGTATGCCAAAATAATGACAGTGAGCGACAGTGTATAACTGGTTGCCTATACCTAAGCCGCTATATCCGTCGACGTTTTTAAAGGAATGTTATATGCAATAAAGAAAAAAAAGTCCGGTATATATAAATGTACAATATTTCCATATAGTCTACATATTACTCCACTGACTTGAGACTCATATTTTTCACATATTCTCACTTAACGAATAATTCTTAAAATTTCAAATTTTAGTAAATTTTTGGCTCTTCTTCATCTAATAAGAACGGCAATTTGTGTAATTTCTTCAAACTTGAACTGAAAATTCTTATTTATTTAACATTGAAAGATTCTTTACAATTTTACGAAAATTGTGCACGAAAGTCGCAAGAAAATTGCGACTTATCTCTAAGACTTTCAATTCATATGACATTGTCCTGGTTTCCTAACTTGAGATATAATTTGCATAAATACCACGAATTATAATATTATATACCGGGCGATTCAAGTTTTATTACCATGGTTTTTTTAGGCATTTGGAGTTGCCCAAAAAATATGAAAATTTGGATTTATATAGGTCTGATACTAATTTACGGAAAGGTAGTTTGACTTTTTCGATATATTTATACAGGGTGTCTACGCTTAACCGTTCGTTAAAAGTTTACGGGGTTGCCGATGTCCTAAAAAATTCAAAAAAATCCTCGTCACACGGTTGAATCAATTATCCTTATGTGAAATATTTCAACTTTCTATCACTTCCGGTTCCACCGAAAGTAGTACAGAATTTCTTATTTTAAATGGAACACCCCATATATTATTTTATTTTTAAATTTCTTGCTTAAATTGGAACATATTTTGTAAAAACGTATGTACTCTCTTCTAGTTTACAAGAAAAATATGTTTTTCTAAAATTTTGACCTCTAAATGGTAGCCTGAAATCTGTCTATAACTTTTCTTAGGAATAAGATAAAATTATGAGTAATATTTCTAATTGTACCTAGAGGATGCCTCTATGAGTAAAATAATTGGAAACTGTCAATTTTGATAATAAGTGATCATAAAATGTCAATATTTGAGTGCCCTCTTAAATATCCTGTAATTATTTTTTTTTTAACGGAATGACCCATTTTTTATCGCATAGCACTATTGGGAGAAAAATTTACTACAATAAAGTATAATACAACCATACTCCTATAGCAGGTATTTTTTGAATTATTTCGAGGATTACTTTTTCGTCGCATTTCTGCAGGGTATAACTTTGCATGTCACAAGTGCACTTTAGTAGGCATGTGATATGTTTTTGTTTTGTCGCTATTGTAATGCAAACTGTCAAATAATAAAACCATTCAGAATAAAGTATTACAGAAATCAAAATCAACAAAATGAATCATTACACCAATCAACAAATTATCAATTTATTCTTTATACATGGCAACTGCGATAGAATTGTTGCTCTAACATGTAGAGTATTCAATAAAACTTCTCCACATTTTCATCGGCGGCAAATGTGGATAAGATAAGATAAATATAATATATGGGGTGTTCTATTTAAAATAAGAAAGTTGGTGCTACTTCCGGTGGAACCGGAAGTGATAGAAAGTTGAAAATATTTCACATAAGGAAAACTGATTCAACGGTGTGACGAGGATTTTTTTAAATTTTTAGGACAACGGCAACCCCGTAAACTTTTAGCGTAGACACCCTGTATAGACGGTTATAAAATTAAAAAAAACTCTTATCGGGCAAAATTCTCTATCTTTATTTTTGCCCTAAACTGTTTTATTTTATTCATAGAACCCATTTATGAAATTAAAAATTAACGATAATGATTAGATTTCAAATTAATGCATTTTTTACATTACTGACCAACTTTCCTCGGTATGATTTATGATTTTGTAAGTCAAGAGCCCTACAAAGCCTTGACCGCGCCGGTGCGGTTGGAACGTTTTATGACTTTTTATGATTCCACCAGTCGCCCCTGGGTTGAACGGGCCTTGCAGGAGGGATTGGGTACATCCCTATCATAAAACCCATAAAATCCATTATAGGGACTATTACTGGTAGCAGACGTCATATTTTACTATTTTGTAATAAATCTTACTGTTGCAATATCAAAATTCATTTAATTCAATAATTGGTGTTTTTTTTTTGACTTGGATTACACTGGAATGTTTGGAATAATATTAAAGTATGTTTTGACAAAAACTATATAAATAAACTACCGGATGGTTAAAATTATTTTTTTTATCGTCAGATTGCGCTTCATCAATATCTAAACATGTGTACTTATTTTGGATTTTTTATTTCCATTAGAAGTAGCCATTTTTGGCCTGTTAATAAAACTTGAGTCACCCGGTATAATATATAATATATAATTATAATACGAAATAATATGTGGTACATTTTTAGCGCATTTAATAATAGAAAATTTATTTTTTTCTGTAACTTACTATAATCGACAATTTATACAAATTCACAAAACTTTATTGAAAATTAACATGAATATAAATTGAAATATTAATGTTTATACATTTAGTCACAAATTTGTGGTAATAATATTTAACACTAAACAAAACACTACTATATTTTTTGTTAGGGTTTTATTCGTATTATATATTATTAGTGTTAATATGGATGACCGCGTAGTAAAGGTTCCAACCATCTTGATAAGTCATAATATATATTTATAGAAGTGTTTTCAAATATATTGCATTTACTCTGACTCAAAATCATTAACAATTAATTTATGTCGTATAATGTAATTTTTTTGTTTCAATACGTATCAATATTACTGAGACGTGTTACTTGTTCATAAACAATGAATTCTTAACGCATTCGAGTCCCAGTAATATAATTGGAAATATATTTAATAACTGCTAAAAATATATATACAATATACAGTTTTTTTTTTAAATATGAAATCAAAGCGCTCCTACCCAGCTAGTTCAAAAAAATAAAAACAGGTCAAGATTGTCTTCGTCTAAATCTGTATCTGCAATATTTATGCCGTACGTCACTTGAAAACGGTAACAAACGCAGAATAAAAATATAGCACATGTCACGAACCTGAGACTATTGTGACCGGTGAAGATAATTTAACGTGATAGAATTATATTATACATCCCGCTGCATCTGAATGTGCAATCCATTTTGCTTGAAGTTGTATATTAATTGAATATAGGCAAAATTCAAGATTTACGCCAGTTTCGCGCCATCGAGCCGCTATCGTCGGAGCTCGGTTGCCTAGCAAAGCTTCACTGAATCAAAGTTTCCTCTGCACTCATATAGAATGTATATTTTGGTGTTTTAAAGGCGAATTAATTGTATATTTCAATAAAATCATTCAAATTTATACCAGGTGGGTATCTATGCGAATGAAGCGAAACTTGATATCCTCTTGTTGAGCCTTATAACTGCAACCCAACATGCAAATTGTTAAATGTGTTGCATATAATACATTCAAAATAACATTGAAAACAAGTTACAAAAGGTTAAATTAGTTATTCGTAATGTTTGATGTGTTGCATTTTCCCTGTTATGAAATGAAATAAATGAAACACTTTTATAGCAATGTTTTAATTATGAATATGTTACAGTACTAATTTACATCCTGACTACTTACTACTGGTAAAAGCATAGATTTATAAATTCAAGTACTGGTTTGGAGGAGAAGCGGACCCTCTATATATTAAAAGTCAGAACATTGACTCACTATGTCACAACGGTTTAAGATTGTTTTATTCAGTAGTCAATATTTATTCAATTTGTTCAATAGTTTTGTTTAGTCAATAGTCATAAACTGCAGAGAAGAAATATTTCAATACATAATATTCACTATTTACATTTTACGGTGGTGAAAGACAAGACATCTAACAGATAAGGGTATGGTATATACAAATTTTCAAGGTATAGTCCAGTCATATTAGCCTCGAAATTAATTATATAGTTTTGAAATTTGGCATACACATACTCTTGAGAAAATGATTTACTTACCTTTTAACGAACATCTAGTCGTTTGGTTGTTATTTACGAAACGAGAGCCCGAGAAAAGAATTGTATAGTATTCACCTCTTACATCCGGCCTCTATACCTCGCGAACTATAGCTTTTGTGGCAAATCATGCAATATATTGTTCTTCAAAATTTTGTTTCCTTCAACTCTACCCAATATAAAAAATTTAAGTTGCTACACCGTTTACGAGATAATTGCGAAAAATAACACAAGTTCGCCGTTTGAGGGTGTTTTCTCAATACTAAGGGGTGAACCCCACATCAGGAGATGAGAATCTTGACGGATATTTAACTCTGGGGTACACAAGAGTATGTATACCAATTTTTAAAAGCATATAATTTATTTCCGCCAAAAGGTCTAATTTATCTGGACTAGTAATTTATTGTTGTATGCTTGTGTGTGAACACTATTCTTATTATATAATATTATATTCATTATTAAATATATATGAAGTATAAATAAATATGTAATGTAGATATTTTTATTTTATTATCATGAAATCTAATATGAGATAGCCGCCCTTAAAATTTGAAAATAAAAATAGTAATGTAGAGGCTGAAGTAGAAAATTTGGCTAAATGATATATTTGGCTAATGTAGATTTTATAACCGTATAAAATTGCTGTCCATCTTGGTCCTGTACCTCCCAATCTTGCTCTTCTCTCGATCTCTTGCTTCATTTCAATTGATTGTTCAGTATGTTAACTTAAATGTATACATACATATTTAGTAATAAAAATAGATCAATAAAAATGTAATAACAATATAACATACTAATTGAATTCGTGTATTTAAAACTTAATATAATTATCATGCTCATCAAACACATATTCAAATCTTTTCGATATTTATTAAATCACTTATTAATTATTATTATTATCTATCATTATTACCACTTATTATTAAATTCTCAATTAGTTATTCAGAATGTTTATTATCAGTCTGACTAATCTGGCCAGGGGCGGTCGAATTATTTATGATTCGTTCTCGTTTCGTGTGGATTAATTTATTTCGAGCCCGGGCAGAATCCCCAGTGGGGCTTACTGGATGAGTAAAAATATGGTTTTCGGGGTTATCTGTTGCCGCAGATACGTAATTTAACGGGGATTAAGATAACTTCGATTTGCCGGGAGAGGCCTCGATAATTCGAAAACGATTCTGCTAACTCACACCTTCACCGGATGAAACTGGATGAGGCTGATTTTAAATAATTATATGTGCTAACTTATAATACAACTATGCAGGTATTCAAAATTTCACTATATAGAGTCAAATTTTCGTAATATGATAAATGATCTTTCAATATATATATAATTTCGGTTTTAGAACGTCTGTCGACGCTGTCCGATCCCCAGACTCTTCCTCCATCCTAACCTATCCTGCCATTGGTCATCTTGTAGGTTCCTTTCGCTCATAGCTTTCTGGATGCCGTCATTCCAGGATTTCCTGGGCCTGCCTCGTTTCCGTCTTTCCGGAGGGACCCAGTCGAGCGTAATTTTTGGCAAGCGATGATCTGCCATCCTTTTCACGTGTCCGTACCAGATTAGTTGCCGTTTTCCTGCTTCCTGTACGATATTTTCTCTCAAGCCGATTAATTCCTTTATCCTTGTATTGCGTACCCTATCCAACCTCGATATTCTACATGATCTTCTTAGGGCATCCATCTCCAGAGCCTCTAGTCTTCTTTTGTCAGCTTCGGTCCACCTCCATCCTTCTGCTCCGTAGAGTACAATACTTTTTATAACTGTGTTGTATATGTTATATTTTCTCTTTTTCGTTATTTCTTTACTCCACCATATACCATTTAGCCTCTTAATACCTCTTCTACCTTGTCCGATTCTTTGCCTAATTTCCTTTTCATCCTTTCCATCTTTTTGTATGTTTACCCCTAAGTATTGGTAACTATTGCATGCTGATATTATTTCTCCATTCTCCAGTTCCAAATCCTCGGATTCTCCTCCAATACATAGGTATTTAGTTTTGTTCAGGTTCATAGATAGACCTGCTTTTTCATACTCTTCTTTAATTTTCCTGGTCATATATTGAAGGTCATCTTTATCTTGGGCCATGAGCACTTGGTCATCTGCAAATTGGAGAGTGTATATGTTGTTGTCTCCTATGTTAATTCCCATGCCTTTGCATTTCCTTTTCCACGTTCTCAAGGAGTGCTCGATATAAATTTTAAATAGTGTCGGTGATAGGCAGCATCCTTGTTTCAAACCTTTAGATGTACTGATTCCATTCGATATTGATTCTCCAATTTTCATTTTAATTTTGGTATCTCGGTAAAGTTCTTTAATGGCTTTTATTACTCTCGTACTTATATTAGTGTTTTCTAGAGCTTTCCATAGTCCTTGTATGGGCACATTATCATACGCTTTTGCTAGGTCTATGAAAAGTAGGTGCAACTCTCTTCCTGTGCTAATTTTCTTTTCCATTAGCTGTTTTAAGCAAAATAAATTGTCCATGCACGATCTGCCTGCCCTGAAACCACTTTGTTCCTCTGCTTCAATTACCGCATATTCCGTTTCAACAAGATCGCGAAGTACTCTTCCATATAGGCGGCTAAAAGTTGATGTTACCGTTATTCCTCTGTAATTTTCGCACTTGCGAGGATCTCCTTTCTTAAGTATAGATGACATGAACCCCATTTTCCATTCTTCAGGGGCTTTATTTTCGTTGATACATTTGTTTAGTAATTTTGTTATCATTTCATTAAGTTTTTTTGTACCATTTTTTAACATCTCCGCAGCCACATCTCCTGGTCCGCTCGCCTTTCCATTTTTCATGTTTTTTATTGCCTTCTCTACCATATCTATTGAAATTTCCATGGGCTCTCCATCCACCATAATATTTATTTGTTCTTCGATAAATTGATGTCGGTCTTCCGATAGCAGTCTTCCGTAATATTCTTCCCACTTTTTTGCCGATATTTGTTCCAGGGGTATTTGTTTCTTGTCTGCTCTTATATTGTTTACAAACCTCCATGCTTCTGTACATCTCCGGCCGCCGATGTACATTTCTATTTCGCGGCATTTGTTGTCCCATGTCTTTGTTTTTTCTTCTTTTACTAGATTTCTAACCGCATTTCTTTTCTCCGTATACACTTGTCTGTCTGCTTCTGTTTTAGTATTGAGCCATTTGAGGTACGCCTGTTTTTTGCTTTTAACTTCTTCTTCGATCTCATCATTCCACCAAATGTTTCTGCTGATGGGCTTCTTCTTTTCTAATGCCCCTAAAGCTTCATGTGATGCTTCATGTATAGCTAGCTTTATGTGTTCATACATTTCCTCGACATTGTTAGATGCGTTATGTGTTAGCTTTTGATCTAACCTTTGTTGGTATAAATATCTGTTTCAATAACAATAAAAAATAAATAAGAATATTTCAATAAACCCACGAGTTTCTCCAGAATTTTGAATGAAATTAAATCAATAATAGTAATAATAAAAATAAGGTTGAAGAATTTATATGAATTGACGTTTATAATTAATTCGTTAATTATAAGTAATTCATTAAAATATTGTTCTTATATTTTGCATATTAAGATTAATTCCAATTAGCATATTATTATTATGCAAATAGTCTTTTATGTTGATGTAGATGTTATGTTTATGATGTAGTTTGGAATAAATTTCTTTTTCTATCCTTTTCTATCGAGCTCAAATTTTACAAAATCTTAAAGAATTCTTCACTAAGTGAGAATTTGTTATTCATGGTTTTTCCAAAATTGTTATCTCCAGCAATAAAAGAAAAAAAATCATGTGCATTTAAAGCTTTAGAAGAAAATCGCAATTTTCTTGCAAATTTCGTGCTTGTCCGAAATTAGATTTTCGTAAATTGTAAAGAATCTATCAATAAACGCAACAATAAGACAGATTTAATGTACCCAATCGACAGCTTTGACAGAATTTTTAATAACGTTTAGGATATTGCCATTTCTATTAGATGTAGTTTAAAATTTAAAAAAAAATCTATCAAGTATTTTTTGTTATCCATCAGGCCTAAAATTGACAAAAAAAAAATAATTGCCTAATAACTGAGAAGTTTTCTTATATTCCATTCGTGGGTTTTCCGGGATTTTTAGTTTATGTTAGGAAAATTAAAAACAATTATGACAATTGAAAGCTTTAGAGGAAAATTGTATAAGAAGATTGCAATGCATTTTAGCTTATATAACTTTACATATTTGTAAAATCGTTAAGAATTATCCATCTATATTTTTTCCAGAATTTTCAATAAAGTTTGGCGAATATGTATAAATTATTTTATTTCATTTCTTTTCGTGCTTGTATGAAAACAAAATTTGGTAACGTAATAAAAACACTCTTTCAACTTATAAAAAATACGAAAATTTTATTAACTCCATCTTTATCTATTTGATGTCTTTCCTTCAGTACTCTAAAATGTAAATAGTGAATGTTGTACTAAATTTTTGTCTGCAGTTGAAAGCTATTGAATACATTATCTTAAACCATTGTGTTCTAGTGAGTCAAGGCTCCGACTTTTCATATCTAGTGGGTTCGATTCCCTCTCAAAACAGAGTAAAATTTATAAATCTACGCTTTTATCAGTAGTAGTTGTAAATTAGTAACGTAACATATTCATAATTAATATATTGCTATAAAGGTGTTTTATTTATTTAATTTCTTATTTTGGAAACTGCATACAATATAAACTTTAATTCAGTGATTTTAAATGTCGCACTTTGCTGCACGGGAACTGGCACTACCGAGTTCAGCTCACTGCCGCTAGATGGCTCTAAACCCGGAAAAAGAAATATTTGCCGTTTAGTTAGATAATACACAAGTAGAAGCAAAACGAATGGCGGATTTGGATCCAGCGGTACGTATTTTACACTTCTATCAAGTTAAATTATTGTCAAAATTCCAAATGGTACCAGGTTCGTGAAATTCGCTGTTTTTATTTTTAATTTCGGAATTAAATAACTTAGGGGCAACAAAATGGGGCAACAATAATTGCAGTTTCGGATTCAGAAAAAGAAAATCAATCGATTTCATGTTTTAGTTTAACCGAAACAAGCGTTGTTTTAAAATGTTGACTCTATTAAGCGTTTGCGTCATTTTTTTCTTGCATATTCAGACTCAAGAGACAACAATCTATCGAACTGCTATCTCAGCTAAAAAAGATATTGTCAAAATTTCATTCAAAATAAAATAAAATAACGGGTCAAATAGTGTACACCAAGGTTGAGAATTAGATAATTATAGCCAGGTGCTAAAAAATCCAATTATTATAGCCAACGTCAACATGTGAGCATATCGATGGTGTAGGCACAATGTTGTAAGTGCTAAAATTATACATTCATTTTTTAAATGTAATTTCCACATTTGAGCATAGTGTTTACGATTCAGATACAGTGAAATGTTTTTATTAGTGGAAATAAATTATGCTTTTGAAGAAAATAATTGAATTTGCTTTATTTACTTATCGATTAAAACATGTTTATGCCTATAAACAATTTCATCTGAAAATATAATTACAACATTTGTGCGCTATACCATCGATATGTGAAAATAATGTCTAATTATGTAAGACCAATAAATACAGGCTCTACAGGGTGGTTCATTTAAAGTGTTACAATGCGATATAAACGAAACGGATGATTTAAACCAAATGAAAATTGAGATAATGCAATTTGACGTTTGGACTCACTACTTGACATTATCAGCAACTTTGTAACCCTCTTCACCTTTAAAGGGTTAGGGGTGAGTTTTGAGAGTAAAATAGAAAGGTATGAATTTTTATTTCGATTCTTAACCTCCAGGAAAAAGTACTTATAACTAGAGTCTGGATTTCTAGCAAATTTGCTTTTTACGTATATTAATAGCACACAACATAATTTTAAATGTGGACGGCTCACAAAAAACTTTTTGAGAAAAACAGAGTTTTTGAACATATAATGTTTTGTTTTTTTTGCTTATTTTCGCCCTTTTATCTTTTTCATATTTTCTTGGAAAATTTGCTTTTTTGCTTATTTAGCGATTTTTACCCTTGACTAGAAACATTTTTCTTGCCAAATTCAGTTCGATATGAAAAAATAATACCTTTAGGGTAAAAACTGGTGGAGATTTAAAAAAAATCATAAAAATTAATTTGCTCTACATGGCTTGCACATGGATTAAATAGAGCAGCAGAAACAATCAGAGCTCAGTTAAAAGCCACTTTATACCTCCCATATATCCATATATCTTTACCCTCGAAACCAATCATCACTAGATGTGGTATTTGGATGTATGCTGAAATGTAGGTTTTGGAATTTTCTGCGTCACCTGAAGCCACATAGGTATAAATGTACCACTATATATAATAAAAAAATCACGAGATAGAACAACATTTAGCTTTTCTAAAACCTAAGTATGTTTTTGTTCTGACTGTCCTTAGTGGAATCTGTCGTGATTGTCCATGATTTTAAAATATCCCTTCAAGAATAACCTGGTAAAATTGAGCAAATAATACGCAACAAATTTGATAATGTACTCAGAAAAAGTGAGGGTTTCGCAAAACTTTAAAAGAAAAGAAATTTTTAAGAATTTTTTTAATTTAGATGTTAATACTTTTAAAATATTTAAGTACGCGCCTATAACATCGGTGGGTGTCGAGAGAAGTTTTTTAACATTTTTGTTACCAAATTCAGTTCTGTATAAAAAAATAATACTTTTATGGTAAAAACTTGTCGAAATTAAAAAAAAAATCACAAAAAATTAATTTACTCTACATGGCTTGCACATGGATTAAATAGAGAGCAGAAACAGTTAGAGCTCACTTAGAAGCCACTTTGACCTCCCATATATCCCATATACATTTACCCCCGAAACCAATCATCACTAGACGTGGTATATGCATGTATGCGGCAATGTAGGTTTTGGAACTTTCTGCATCGTCTGCTGAAGCCACATACGTATAAATGTCAATATATAATAAAAAAATCACGAGATAGAAGAACATTTAGCTTTTCTAAAACCTAACTATGATTTTGTTTTGATTGTCCTTTGTAGAATCTGTCGTGATTGTCCATGATTTTCAAATATTCCTGCAAGAATAACCTGGCAAAATTGAGCAAATAATACGCAACAAATTTGATTATGTACTCAGAAAAAGTGAAAGTTTTGCAAAACTTCAAAAGATCGGAAACTTATTACAAAGCAATATTTAAGAAAATTTAGAATTTAGATGTTAATACTTTCAAAATATTAAAGAACGCGCCTATAACATCGGTGGGTGTCGAAAGAAGTTTTTCGGCATATAAATATATTTTATCCCATTAGAGGAAAAATTTTCTAATAGAAAATTTAGAAAAATCACATTGTAATTAATTAAATTGAATGTATTTGTGGTTACCACTTGATGAAACGTGTTAATTAAAAGGTAAATAAAACATTTGGTTAAAGTTTCACGGAATTACAATTCCGTGAAACTTCAACGAAGTGATCAATTGACCTTTCCTCTGTAATTAATAGTTTTCATAAAAATTATTGAGTTTTTTTTTTACACTAACATACATATTTTGTATATTTGATTGTAGTACTGTTTATTGAATTTATTTGTATTTGAAATTATATGGTTTTTTTTTTGCTTTTTTGCTTTATTAAAGCTTTTTTCCAGTGTTTTGTTGCTTATTTTTCAATTCAACAATTTTAATTCGCCTGCTTTTTTAAGCGCTTATTCTGAAATTTGTAGTGCTTATTTATCCCTGCCGTAGTATATCCATAACATAATTTATCATTCATTTTAATGTTAATAGATGTTAAATTAGATGTTTAATTGATGAAGTGATGGCCACCTTGCTCTAAATATTTATTAACTCTATTCTTTTTACGCCACATCTTCGTTTTTTTTTGGCTTTTTTACGGTTGGGTTTCTTAGGTGACAATTGGCCCGTCTGGCGACTTCTAGACTCTGGCCTTTGAACGCCATATGGGATTTTGCGGGTAACTCAAGGGGGTAAGAGGCGGAATGAATAACATGTCCATTTGACAGTCAAATTCATTCATTTTGAAAAATGAAAAACACAACTGAAAGATATACTTTCTTTTCAATTTGTTTTATTAATAAATATTGACATTGACATTAAATTATATCATGGTTTTAACGTACTTTTTCGTGGAGGTTAAGTATCGGAAATATTCGTACCTTTCCATTTAACTCTCAAAAGTAACCCCCACCCCTATAAAAATGAGGAGGATTATAAAGTTGCTTATAACGTCACGTAGTGTCCCCAACGTCAAATTTATTTACGCCAAATTTCATTTTGTTTAAAGAAGCCGTTTTTTATATATCGCATTGTAACACATAAATGGACCACCCTGTATATTGAAATATTAAATAAATAATTGTCGTACTGTTTATTTAATATAAATCACCTTTAAAAGTCACCATTATGTTATAATTCACTATTAGTGGGGTGGTGTCTACTTAATGAGATGAGAACAAAGTATCTATTGGTTTATAAAATACATTGATCAATGGAGAATTAGCGTTTGCATGTGGCAGTCCGTTTTTGCCAACCTGCATCGAGTGTGGGAACTATCTGATGCGATTAATTTTAAATTGAATTAACCCTCTGAGAGCATTGTAGATCATTTATTTATCGATAATCGGGTCGCAATCATCGTCCAAAAGCCGCCCGAGCCCGACGATCGCATTAACGAGATAACAGATAACGGAATTAAATTTAAGGGTTGATAAAATTAATACGTTATCTGTTATGTGTGTCGTTGCGGCGCGGAATAATTTAAATTGGATGAAATTTCATAGACGTAGGCAAGTTCGGCAATTTCTGCCGCTGTTATAATGTGATTTAATTAATTTTACAGGTCACGGGTTTGCCGCAGCATCAGACGATTATTATTTGCAATAATTCGTTTTTATGCCCGTTAATCGAGAATATTCCGCCGTGCTGGTTTTGAAACCCCACTAATTAATTAGAAATTCGTCTGTGCCAGTCTGGTTTAGTTAGACAGTGTGCGCCTTCAAATATAATACAATGCTTTAGCTCATTATTTCAAAATTATTATATTTCGTACAGCAACAATTTAAAGCATTATAGTTTAGAATAAATACACTCTCTAAATAGTTAAAATATTTTATTATCATTTTATTTTTATTATAGATATTAAGATCACTTTTAAATGTCTAGAATAATAAAAATAATGATGCTAGTATTGAATAAATATATTTTTCTATATAGTCTTGTTAATTATGAAGCTTGCATTGTTTGTTTTCAGGAAGAAAATATAATTTTCTGTAGTGTAAAACGATTTAGAAATGCCAAAGTTATGGATGATACGGAAACATTGAAATGAATGCTAATAATCAAAGTTTGCACATTACCGTGAATTAATCGAGTTATGGCTTAATTAACTCGCAAGTGTGTTTGCTGAACCAACAACCCTGCGAAAAACAGCGAGTCTCTCTCATCACCTTCGCTCTCCTGCGGGAAGAAGATTCCACTCCTGCGGTAAACTGCCACATCCTGCTGGAAGCAAAGTTCGGTCTTATGAAGTCGGGATCGACGGGCAAATACTGCTATTTGACGGGAAGAAGCCTCCGCTCGTACGAGGAGCTGAGTACTCTGCGGAAACAAACATCCTCTTCTGTGGGATAAAAACTCCACTCCTTCAGGATCTGTGCAAAGAATCGCACTCGGTAACAAATCGCACACGCGCTTATGCATTGATGAGAGGACGAGATGCAGTTTGTGCTAAAAACCATGGATACAATTTATTGTGCGATTAATTAGCATTGATACATATGGATACCCTCATTGTAATACCGCGTATTGAAACAGCCTTAATTTTACAGGAAACTGAAAAGCAAGAGTTTTTAAATATAGGTTTATAAATATACTTAAAATATATTTTTTCGACAAACACCAATAAAAGTTGAATTTTTAACACGACATTCTTGAATCAAAATGGAATATTTTTCCACCAGTGTTAAAAGTAATCACTTTTAATACCAGTGTTAAAAGTAATCACTTTTAATACTAGTGTTAAAAGTAATCACTTTCAACTGACAGGATTCACAGAAGTAATCAACGGACAGGATTTTATCAAAGTCACATATATTTGATTGAAATATTACAAACATAATACATTTATAGAATTAATATTATCTTAGTAGTACAATATTTGTTAGGAATCAGATTTAAGGTTGCTTAGGTTTGCTTCAATTTCATTTGGCAACTCTGTATGCATAGTTATTACCGAGACTTTTTATTGTTTGACACATGTGTCATGAAAACCGTGACCAGATTTACTCACTTCATAAATTTCACAACTAACTTATTTGATTGACAGCTGATTGCAACCTTTTCAATGAGCTTTGTGCGAGGAGCCACAGTGAAATACCAGGTACTATGTGCCGAGTATTTTACAGGCTCCTAGTAAAGAAGATATTTTAATGAAGAGTTGTGTACTATTTTTTTTTCTGAAACTCCCCTAATTATAATAAAAATTAGGAGTAATATTCATTTCTTAAATTGAATCTTCTACATTCTTATCTAGTAGTTCTCTGTTTCTAAGGTGACAAAATTTTTTATACATATATTTGTGTTTATTTGTATATTATATTATATATTTGTTTATGTATATTATATTATATATATTTGTTTATTTGTATAAATAAACGAAAACGACTGTCGGTTTTTTTGTGCGTTCGTGTTCCTTTTGAAATGGATTGTTAATAAACTACCGGCGAACTCCCTTTAGAAATACGAAAAGCCGTAGAAGAGGCCGTAGGGGAGCTACTGCTGATAACATCTAAAGGGAGATATAATTTTGTTTATGATGCCTTGAAGGTTGGTGTAGGGCAAAGAATTTTAGAAGAATTATAGAAGACGTTCATTTGGCTTACTTTGTGGAGAAAACTAAACATAATTATAAGGCTTCAACTTTTTGGAGTACATATTCCATATATAAGTCGAAATTATTAATAATAGGAATATTGATATAATCAAGTTCAATAAGCTAATTGCGTATTTAAAAAGACAAGATGGGGGATATCAAGCTAAGAAATCAAAAGCGTTGTCCCGTATTGAAATCGACAGATTTCTTAGAGAGGCTCCAGATGAAGAATTAAAGCAGACAATTTATTATTTTATTTCATTTTTTTTTTCAAGTTTTTTCAAAAAATTTCAGGTTGTATTAGTCTATACCGATGAGTTGCCGAGGGTGACCTAGAAGAATCATTAGCAAAACAACTGACGACTGCTAATCGAATACAGGACAGGAAAGAAGAAAATAACGCTGACATCATGAAAGACAGTGAAGACAAAATCTGAAACTACTCATTTATTTGTTCGTGATGAATATAACTATAAAGAAAATGAAGTTTCTGTGTGTTCAAATGCGATAGGAGTTAACACGGAAAATAATGTTATTATTCGAAATAAAAGTGCTTTGTTGTTCGGAATTAACATATCCATTGTAGAAAACTTCACGATAAATAATAATATTCAATAAAACTTTACAAAATAATGTGTACATGTTTTCGTGACTAGTCAGGGAAATGCAAATTTCGTGCCGCATTTGCGGAGCGAAAGTGCTACAATCGCTCCGGTTTCAGACAATTGTACATTATTTCACGCGGAGACTTTTCATGACGCGTCTGAGTTTACGTAATAGAAGGCAAGCCTTATGAAAAGTCACTTCGCCTCCAAGTGAAATACACTATTTTTTTCTTCAAACGTACTGCAAAATACGAAAATTCATAATTATAATACATAATTTTTACAAATATATATATATATATATATATATATATATATATATATATATATATATATATATATATATATATAAATATATATTCTTGTGGGGTCTTGGAGTCCCGCCTCCGAGCCATTGGGCTTGGCTACGAGCTCCCAACCCTGGCATAAGGTACGAGCCTACAGCCAGTTCAACGATGTCAGGATTATATATTTATATTTTTATTTAGCCATTCATAAGGAAGGTAGTGATTGACTGGAATTTTTTTCTATTGTTTAAAGCTAGTAAATGAATAATGCTTAATAGTGAGATATTTGATAGATCGTTCATCAGGGTTTTTCGTGGTAATAAATATTTTTGACATGAAAAAATTATGTGGTTTGGTGTCCCTTCACCATTGGTGATTTTTGACTATCCTTATTTTAGATAGATGGATGGGGAAACAGCCATGGTTAAGTTTAAGTCGCGTTATTGAGGATGACAATAAACGAGAAACATGATAATTGTAGATGTAGTCAATTTTTCCCGGAAGATGAGGATGAGAACAAATATATTTAATATCAAAAAATGCATCGTATGTTTTTTGTTTTCATGACCGAAACTATTTCAGCATTTGACAGTGATAATTTTTGTTCAAGAAACCATTTATAGATTTAATCTATTATTATTGCAAGGAGGTTATCTACTGGAAAATCGGAAAAGAAATGCAAAACACCGATATTTAATTGTCATTTGATATAATTTATAGTATTGCTTCGCGTTGTTTACTTAATGTTGCCATGTCAACACTTTCCCTTCTGCCGGCTGGGAAAGGAAAAGTAAAACTTCCGCTGGCGGAAATGTGACATTTTTCCACACTCAACTGAGTTAAATAATGACCTAATTTTCTGACGTTTGAAGAAAAAATGATTTTCTTTAGTTCGTGGGGTTGCTCTATTCGCTTCGCTCATGTGGCTTTCCCACTCACATAAGAAAATTCTACTTGTAACACTTGTATCATAAATAACTATTATAATAGTAAATCACATTGTAAAATAACGTTTTCTGATGGTATTATAACCATTATATAGACTGCGTGTAAATTCTCAATAATTCTGATACGTGGTATTAGAATGAAGGTATCGATATAATGTAAACGATAATTTGTATAAATTCTCCAAACTTTATTGAAAATTCTGGAAAAACTATAGGTAGGGCATAGAAATTTTCTGATTTTCTTTCTTCTTACAGTGAAATATTCAATGTAATTTTAAGAAAATTTTACTCAATACTCAAGCACGTAAATTGCGATTGTCTTTAAAAGATACAATATGTAGAAATTTTCCATACTTTTTGAAAAACTGAATATGGGGTATAATCATTTTTCTTGCATCTTTATATATTGAAAGATTGTTCAGAATTTTATGCAAATTGAATTCCATAGAAGCACGAAAATCACGATTTGCTTCCAAAGCTCTGATTTGTCAAAGTCAATTCACACGATTGAATGTGAACTTTCACATATTCTCACTTAACGAATAGCTCTAAATTGTTTTGTACATTTTGAGCTTAATGGATAATCCCAAACTAAAAGAATCGAAAATTCCTGTGGATTGTGATTTTGAACAAACGAACAAGTGACGATTGCATTTTTTTGCTATCAAGTAGCACTGACATTTTAAAGCATATTGACATTTTAAGTTTGGTTAAGATTCAAAAGATTTGTATTGTTTTTATATGCCACTACCTAACAAAAAAGTATCAAATTCAGCTCCAACATAGAAACGTGATTAAGTTCTTGACAAAAGAAGGAAATCGATAGAATGATATTCATCAGAGGATAATTAAAGTGTATGAAGAAGTATGCCGTCATATTCTACAATAAAATATTGGTCTATGCAATTTCGATGGGGCAGGGGCATTCATGATTCTGAAAACGTCAAGAATGTTGAAGAATTGATTCTTGTAGATCGAAGAATAAGGATTTCAATGACTGTCACTGAGGTAGGGATACCACACTCTAAGGTTTAAAAAAAAATCATGAAGATTTTACCGTGGCCAAATGGTCTACGATTGTGGCTTTACAGAGATGGAACATCCACCCTACAGTCCGGGCTTGATACTGAGTGACTATTATCTCCTTCCTAAATAAAAAAAAACTTACTCGTAAGTCTTTCTTTGGACGAACACACTTAAAATAAGCAGTGGAGGAGTTTTTTGAAGACTTACCGAGAGGATTTTTTTAAGGTACAGGCTTATTGCAAAAATGTTTAAATATTGACATTGACATTATATTATATCATGGTTATAACGTACTTCTTCCTGGAGGTTAAGTATAGGAAAAAAATTTGTACCTTTCCATTTTACTTTCAAAAGTCACCCCCACCCCTATATAATGAGGAGGATTATAAAGTTGCTTATGTCACTTAGTGTCCCCAACGTCAAATTGATTTATGCCAAATTTCATTTTGTTTAAAGCGGCCGTTTCTTAAATATCGCATTGTAACACACAAATGAACCATCCTGTATATTGAAATATTAAATAAATAATTTTTTGCACTTTCATCTTAAAAGTTGACACTTTACAAACTCTAATCAATGTCAAAAGGTGGCATTTAGCAAATGTTACATTGTTTATTTGTATCCAACCATAAAAGTGGTATCAAATGCATAAAGCAATTTCATGATACGCTGTCATCGAAATACCTGCTGTCAGAACAATCAATCAAATTTTCGCGACACGAGACATCGATAGTAGTTCATCATGGAAGTGGATGATACATCCGACGCGGAAAGCTGCACACCACCAGATGTAGTAAAGGACGCAGAGATAGCGAGTTTAGAACTACTACCGAAAAATTCAAGGGTAATATATGAAAAACGCTACCAGGAATTTATCAAGTGGTGTGAATCTAGAACCGTTAGAAGGTATTCAGAGAATACTTTATTAGCATATTTTGCCGATCTTTGCAGAAAATATAAGCCCTCTAGCATTTGGTCTATATTTTCAATGTCAAAATGCACCCTCGCTACAAAACATAATGTTCAAATTGGAAAATATAGCAAATTAATAGCTTTCATCAAACAGAATGGCGTAGGATTTATTTTTTAACCTTATTTTTAAATACTCTATTGTAATTGTTTACGGTATGACGTGCAAAAAGTTATGTATGTAATGCGTGTGTAAAATAAGCTTTATGGCATTCGTTCAGAAGGCTCGTCACGAAACATCATCTGAACTCATGCCATAAAGCTCAATTTTACACACTTATTACATAAATAACTATTCGTACTGTTTATTTAATATAAATCACCTTTAAAGGTCACTATTATGTTATAATTCATTATTACACCACCCCACGTCTAATTAATGAGATGAGAACAAAGTATCTATTGATTTATAAAATACATGGATCAATGGAGAATTAGCGGATTTTTTTATGGTACAGGCTGATTGCAAAAGTGTTGAAATATGTGTGTGGCCGTTAGTGGGGCATATGTTGAAAAACAAAATGTCACTCTTCTTCTAACTATCGAGCGTTCAACAAAAATCGACTACGAAGTTGGCGTTTGCAATCTCAAGTCATGTCTGCACTAAAATCAAATCTGATGTCAACATGACAGCCAGCATTGCACGCATGCTTGTGTGACTTAGTGCAGACTTCCAAAGTCAACTTCGTCGTCGATTTTTGTTGAACGCCCGATATTTTCATTCACAGCCAGGTAGATAACATAAAAATCTCCCTTCGTAGTTATTGTCGTAAATATGATATAATTAAAAAAAATGTATATTGGGTTATAGTTGAAATTTACGATACATTTCACAGATTTGATTGAAATTTGACTTACTGATCATAGAATTCGTTGAAATTTGAAATTTGAATTTCGTTCGAAATTACAGTTCTCAGAATTCGTTAGAATTGGCGATGTACGTAGTACTAAAATTATTTCTTCATGCCTTGATATCATTGATATATTCAAAATTAACAGTATTTCTGCTATGACATTTTGCAAATATATAGAAGTATCTTCAAATATAAAAATATCTATATTGTTTATAAATAATTGTATTTTTAAACGTTGAAATCTTTCAAAGAACAGTTGAAGGGCGTACACAGAAATCTGTGGATCAACAACGAAAAGAGATATCAGGAAAAGAACGAGGTAGTGGAATACGGATATCAACACTGAGGTAAAATTGAAGTAGAACACAGCATAATAATGAGATAATAATGATAATAATGAATCTTAAAGTTAAGGAGATGGTAAGGAACGCAAAACAAGCAACGTGGGAAGAGTTTGGAAGGAAACTGGCCGAAAATAACAGAGAGAACAGTAAACTGTTCTACAAAGCATTGAAGAATATGAGGGAAAACCTCAAGACAAGGTAAGAACAATAAAAGATAAAGAGGGAACATTGCTACTTTCCAGAGGAGAAATAATGAAGAGATGGTAGGAATACTTCTACGAACTGCTGAACAACGAAGAAGTCCTTGTTTTAAAGCTTAAAACAAATACAATCTAGAGGTATAACAAGTATATTTACGTCCGTACGTTTCCAAAACTAAAATATATTAAAAAAAAAAAATTATGTTTGAACATTTATTTTTTAAATTGAGATAACAATTTGTTTTATAGATATTTCTATTGACATATTATCAATGTATATTTGTTTATTGATTGTAAAAATAAATGTGTAACTAAAATGTGTAAAACTACATCGACGTGATTTTTTATTCAAATTGACAACTTATTGAGACTGGTTACTCATGAAATGAACGTCCGCATTATTTATTTTTGAAAAATATATTTAGTTTTTGGAAACATGGTGATATAAATATATGCTTGTTACACCTCTAGATTGTATTTGTTTTAAGCTTTAAAACAAGGTATCACAATGTAGGGGTGTAATTTAAAATTTGTAATAAAAGTGAGAGTCGCTAGGGCGAGGGGGTAACATTTTATATTCAATTAACATAGTTTTTAATATCTGCCTCGAAAACTGGTTAGACTTGTTCTTTTGTTTCATTGAAAAGTACTTAGATTTGTTGAATATAAATTGTTTTTGAATTTTCCTTATTTATTTATTTTTTCCAACACGTATCGACAAAAACCTTTTTTATTGCGCCACTAGATTAGGTATCTTTTAAGCTTTAAAATGAGGTATCACGGTGGGGGTGCCATTTGAAATTTCAAAGTGGGGGTAGCTAGGGAGGAGGCGGTGACACTTAAAATTTATTTGACATTGTTTTTAAACTTTCCTCTCCAAAAGTAAATTGACGTTTTTTTTGGTTTTTTTCAAGTTAGCTTGCATTCAAAAGTTATTGAGACTGGCTAGTGTTGCAATGTACACCCGGTATAAGAGTTTCTTTAACAAAAAGGAAATCTCAAGAGAAACTAAGATAATAGAATATAAGACTATATTTATCCCAATCTTAACGTATGGAGCTGAGATCTGGGTACTAAAAGACGGATAAGAGAGTACAAGCAGCGGAAATAAAGTACCTGAGAAAAGTCGCTGGAGTAAGTAGAAAAGGCGAGAAAATAAGTAGCGAAATAAGAGAACAACTACAGATCAAGTCAATCAAAGACAAGAAAAGAAGTTAAAGTGGATGGGTCATCTTTGCAGAATGGACGAAGTAAGACAGGTCAAGATAATTTGGAAGACAAAGAAACGCGGTAAAAATATTAGAGGAAGACCACGAGCATCCTGGGACAATAGCGTTGCTGAAATACTTAAGAAGAAGGGAATAAGTTGGAAGAAAGCTAAGAACCTGACAAAAAATAGAAGAGAATGGCGAATTTTTGCTGAAAAGAGTATTTAAATGTAACAAACATCTACACCTGTATGGTAAAAGAGGATTAAAGATGATGATGATGAAATCTTTTAAAAAAAATTTTAGCATGTTATACATGGCGTTTCAATGCTCTGTGAATCAACCACGGGGTTATTAAACGAAATATTAAAAAATTATAAAAATATTTAAATTTATGCAGGGTGGTTCATATGAAAGTTACTGGCTAATATTATAATTTTTAAATGGAACAGCAATTCAAATTTGCTTAAGTGAGCCGTGGAAAGAAATAATATAGTATATACTAAAACTGCCTTATTTAGTTTCTTTATAATAATATTCATACCAAGAGTTTCCCTCGTACTACTTATATCCCTAGCCAACTCCACACGAAAATGTATTCGATTCCTGAGATATACCATTTTTAATTTTTACTGTATGGTGTTTAGGGTCATTTAAGTTTTTTCTCCAATTGGCTTAATATTTAAATCACGATATCTCAAAAACCAGCGCATAAATATGAGGTTGGAGTAGGAGCTGCTATTAGGATTACTAGTATATATTTAGTACGACTAGTAGGAACTAGGAGTAGGATTATTGGAGTAGGAACGGTTCTCGCTGGCTGCGTGGAAACCATTATACACTGAATTTTCGTATCACAGTAGGTACATCTTCTCAAGAAAATGTTATATCGAAAATTATATTTTCAGCATTTAAATATTGAAATGTAAATAAATGTCTATTTCGAAACTTGTTGACATTTTCACAAATATCGTTCTTTTATCTTACAAGATTTTATGTAAATAACATGTATCAATATCTATTAGTATGACTAGGGCCGGTTCTAGCCAATTTTCAAGTGTGTGCAGGTATGGTATCTGCTATCCGTCATTACCACCATCATCGTTACCTTTGCAAAAGAAACTATCAAGCAGCTTGCGACGGCTCCTTTGAATTGCCGGCCTGTGCAATCGCTCCTTCGCCACCTTTATAAGACCGGCCCTGATGTTAAGAAAATACTTTCATATTTTCAATGACAATTGCCTGATTTGTAATGGAAAACCTTTTATCACCAGATGTTACAACAAACCCACCCCTTAAGAGCATAGTTATTGTTTATAAAGAAGCAAAGTTTGTTATTTATAAGAAAACGATGGACATTTCCAATAAGAAAGTGGCAATTTCTAATCAAACTTTATAATTTAATTTTATTATTGTTTCATCAATTTTGTACCAGTTACTATTTATATTATATTCTTACTTTTATTTTATTTTTATTAGGGAGTATATACTGGTAGGGTCAGTAGCGTAGCTAACTCTGTGGGGGCCCTGTATAAAACTTTCTGAAGGGGCAAAAAAATCAAAAAACTTTACTCAAAGAAGAAAAAATATTGTAATGATTATAAATAAAATACATTACTCCGTTAGTATCACATAAAAATATTTATTGATTTCTTCCTAGTTTCGATTAATTAAGTAGTCATTTTCAAACAGAGTGATATTAACCAAAGTCATAAAGTCAGTGATATTTATAATTAATAAAATGTATCACGAAGTAGACGCCACCACCATTCAAAATAATAATCATTTCTGTTGTTATTTGATCTCGTCCTGGTGCCTTTCCCGTCTTCGTGTCCTTTATGGCTTCTCTAAGTTCATCTTCTTCTATACCGTTATTGATGTTTTCCGTTTCTTGGTTGTCGTTATTCTTTTACTCCTTACTACTCTGCCTCTTTGCTGTTAGTAGTTCTTAAAAATACTCTTTCCCGCGTGTCATTATCTCTTCTTTGTTTATTATCACTCTTCCATCTCTATCGTTTATAAATGTTATTTCTTGGTTTTTCCCTTTCCATGCTCGTTTTTTATACTCTATAAAAGAGTTTCAAGTTTCCTTTGCTGTCTTCCTCCATCTTTTCACCAAATAATTCCCATTCTCTTGCTTTGGCTTTCTTAATTGCCTCATTGATTACCGCCTTTTTTTCCTTATATATCTGGTAAATATTGCTATTTCTGCTCAACACATACCTATCTTTGCCATGCCTTCTTCTTGTCCTGCATACTTTATTTTATTTTGTCTGACCGCCACGATGTTTGTTGCTTCTTATTTGATCTTTTCTGCTGTCCACATACCTCTCGAGCTACTTCTAACATATTTATTTTGAGTTCATTCCATATTTGATCTACATCACCTTCTGTCCTCCTTTGCGATTGTTTGTCTTCTAGTTTTACCCTGTATTCTACAGCTATTTCTGGGTTCCTAAGTTTGTGTGTTCTTATCTTGTTGTATGGGATCGCTTCCTGGCTCGTTTGTTCTCTTCCATTCATTCAGAAACATTCATGTTTCTCTTGCACTGTTGTCATAAGTAGCTAATGGTCACTTCCTATTTCAAAGCTTCTTCTTACGTTTGTGTCCCTGATTTTGGCTTTTCTGTTTTGCTCTACTAATATGTAATCAATAATGGACTTTTCGTTTCTTGTCACTACTTCTCTTGTGTATATGTGTATTTCTTTATGCTTAAGCATTGTGTTGGTTATTATCAAGTTAATCAGTCTGCAGTATTCAATCATTCTTTTGCCGTTATTGTTTACTGTTTCTTCACCATATTTTCCCCTCACTTCGACGTTGCTTCGATTCTTACCAACCCTGCTGTTAAAATCTCCTGGTACATATAGATCACCTTCCGCTGTTTCTGTTGTCTCCGTAAACGTTATCCAGAATTCTTCTTTGTTTACTGCTTTTTCATCTTCATTTGGTTCATACACCACAATTATCGTTCTTGTCATGTTATCATCTCTCAGTGTAATTTTAAGTATTCTTGATGTAACTGCCTTCCAATCGTTTATTGTGTGCTCAATGTCTTTGTGTATGATACATCCAATACCTTCTGCTGCTCTTTTATCTTGTTCGACTCCACTAAAAATTATTGTGTGATTATTGTTTGTTTTGTACATACCCCTGGATTTTTTCTTGGTTTCGGTTATTGCTAACATTTGTACTTTGGCTTTTTCAAACTATTCCTCCAATTGATTTTCCATCCCAGCCATGCTTCTGATGTTCTATGTTGCTATCTTCCATGTTGAGTGTTTTCTTTTGTCTGTATTCTTGTTAGTGTCTTTTGTTTTTAGACAGTCAGTTTTTTGCTATTAATTCGTCTTCTCTTACGTCCCACCGCCACACTCTATTAGTTATTATCAGCTTTTTGTATCCAACTTTTGTTGTGTATCCCTTTTCCCTTTCTGCTTTAGCAATTTCTATCATCTTCCTTTGTATTTCTTGTTCTTTGGTAGTTAGGTCGTCATCAATGTATACATTCCTTCTCACATTCTTTAACTTATTCTTGATTTTCATTACCTTTATTTTATCGTCCATTGACTCCAGTTCTACAATAACCATATCTGTATTTACATTTCTCAGCGTGTAGGTTTTACTTATTTTTGCATCAGTTTCCATATCTTCTGTTATTAATTTGTGAATTTCTTCTTCAATATTGTCTCTGACTGCCAGTCCTTTCGCCACTATGTTACTCTTTCATCTTAACTTTTCTCTTCTTTCCAAATGGTATTCTAGTCTATATATTCTTCTCGTTAGCTCCATTTTCTCCTGCTTCCATTCACCCGTTTGTTCTTATGTCTATTCTTAGTTGTGTATTTTCCTATTTTATTGCTTGTTGTGCTGTTGGCATTTGTTTTATGATTTGCTTGATTTCATCCATCTCATTGCCCATTTTAGTAGTTGTTTTATTGAGGTTTAACTTATCTTGTTCTCCACTGGAGCCTAAATGAGCTCGGCCTCTTTTATTTCATCCATTCTTCTGTCTCTCCAATGCTTTTCAGCTCCGCGATAATAGCCGCCGGATCAACTCCTAGTGGCCGCTATATCAGTTGACGCGTGGCTTATAGGTTATATTTTTCAGACTTTATGTTTTCTTCACTTTATGCTTTTCTGCTTTTTGTTTCCATTCACACTTCTTCACTTTTATCAAATTCACTTCACTATCGTCAATATTTCACGCTCGTTATGTCCTAATGTAGGGTTTTAATAACGGAGCTCATTTTCTGCAACTGATGCGACTCAGGTTGCCTCCTACCGTCTTAAAGAAAAAACAATTCTAAAAATGCTAAGGCGGAAAGACCGCAGGTCGATAGCCCGAAAAATATTGTTACTTCTACTAATTTTATTTTGTTAACTATTTTTTGGTGGGTCTAAGACTATTTTGCGCCTTGGGCCTTCAAAGAAGTGAGTACGGCACTGATGTAAACTGACCGTAGTTTATTACTACAGGTATTGGGCTAAAAAGCGCACAGCTCGCATTGACGTCAAAGAAATTTGAGCAGTAAAGCATTTTGCTTTAGTATTGAAATGTCTTTATGTCGAATCCCTGACGCGTTTGTGCTGTGATCACTGACAAAAGCGAGGATCGCGAAATTTATGGGCCAGAATTGATTTTTCCCTTTTTGCGCCGCTTTGATCTGATCCGTGCAAAGAGTGGGCACTCTGTGGGCGCACACTGAAAAAACTTGTCGCCCTGATTGACTCCATTCTATTCCTGTGTGTCAGAAGAGTAATGACGTCTTGACGTTTCGTATGAGGCGCTAAGAGGAGAAAAGGTGAGCGTCTAATTTAAGCGGAGAATCCGCGCGCCCCCGCAACGGGGCCGTCGCACACGTGTCGCGGAAGGTGTCCCAGCGGAATCCCGCCAGGAACACTTCCTGCAGGGACTCATTAGTCGGCGCGAGGAGGCAAACACCGCCGCCACCATCGCCACCAGGAGGAGAGGATCATTAAAAACGTAGGACTAGCGCATCCATCGCCCACGCCGCCCGCCAATACGCCGCCGATCATTATTCAGTCGAACTGACAGACAGACGTACAAAAGAGTGAACGAGTGTTTTTATCTGTCGCTCGTTTGCGAATCATCCCTCATCACGGCGAGGGCTGTCCCGGGCAGAAAGGGCGCACTAAATCGCGCGTCGCCGCCGATACCCGACGCACCGGGATTAGGGACCGTATATTTATCAAACGGCACAGCTAACCAATTCTAATTGTGACTCACATAACAAGGGCTGCTAAAAAAACAGCCGCCGCCGAAGACACCCTCGCCATCGGTTAATTGGAGAGTCCGCGGACCTAAATAGACCGGCAAATTTATGTCCTGAACTCTTGGGGGAGCATAAAAAGTCAACACACCCCCAACGTTTTTTTCCACCCCCGGATAATGTGGCGACTGCGGACGAACTTTTAAAGTTCAATCGAAGGAAAATATTGTTGGTGGCCCCTTTGAGCGTTTAGGGATTCGCCTGGACATAACACGCCAACACACAGATAAACATCGCTTTCGATAAATATACGTCTTTGCCCTTTTATTTCTTATAAATTTTTATGCCATTCAGAAACATTGAATTATACAGTTTTTATATCAAGTATTAATAACGTGCCAGTCGTAGCCGGAAAAGTGGATGCTCTAGATTTTTTGCCCGCCTTTATATACAGCTTGTCTTAAAAATAATTACTTCAAACTACCTGTGAAATTTGCTTGCAAAAGGAAATTTAGTACAGAAAGTAAGAAAATATATAATTATTAACATTTTATTCTTCTAAATATTAAAATGTTATCCGTGAAATTGATTTGCACTTACAATGTTTTTATTAAAACGTATTGAAGTTTAATATCGCACTTAGTCAGTGGCGGATTTATATTTCTGCCTAGGGGCTACCGGCAACATGCCCCCCCCCCCCCCCCCCCCATAAAGAAAGTAATGAAATAAATTTTAATTGTTCTGATAGTATACAAACTAATATGAAATGGTTAAAACCACTTATTTCATGAACTAGAGATTTCATGAACCTACCGACTACTCTCTCTGGAAGGTCACTAAATATATTAAGCAGCCTCAACAATCAATACCACCGATTCGCAAAATAAATGGCACCTGGGCAAGAACCTGTAATGAAAAAGCACAAGTATTTGCCAAACACTTAGAAGAGGTATTCCAAGCTTTCCCCACAGAAATCGGTGAGGAGGACGAAAACGAAATAAACCAATTTCTAAACTCACCCTATCAAATGTCTTTTCCAATGAAACCGATCACAGTCAATAAAACCACAAACTACATCCTCCACGATGTTGCCCAAAGAAATCCCCAGGCCTTTGAAAGCTGTAAAAATCATCACCTACATCTTTAACGTCATGTTGCGTTTGGGCTACTTCCCGTCCCAATGGAAAGTTGCTCAAATAATACTCATTGCAAAGCCAGGGAAACCTCCGGACGAAGCTGCCTCATACAGACCTATTAGTCTCCTTCCTTTGCTCTCAAAAGTATATGAGAAACTACTGCTTGTAAGATTGCGACCTATTTTATTGGAAAATTGTTTAATCCCGGACCACCAATTCGGTTTCCGACAACAACACACCACTGTAGAACAAGTAAATCGTATAGTCAACAAAATAAATCAAACCCTCGAAGAAAAGACGTTCTGCTCTGCTACCTTCCTGGACATCACCCAAGCCTTCGATAAAGTATGGCATGTTGGTCTTTGCTACAAACTTAAATAGAATCTCCCCCATAGCTACTACCAGATCGTACATAACCGATAGATTTTTCCAAGTAAAACATCAACAGGAACAACCTTCTTTATTTCCCATAATGCCTGGTGTCCCTCAGGGAAGCTTACTTTGACCGATACTCTATCTACTGTTTACTGCAGATCTCCCAACAACAAGGCAAGTTACACTTGCTACATTTGCAGACGACACTGCAGTCTTAGCAACACACTCCAACCCACAGGCAGAGTCGCAGATGCTGCAATCAAACCTAGATCAGATCCAGAACTGGCTCAAGAGATGGCGAATCAAGGCCAACGAAACCAAATCCACGCATGTTACTTTTACCATGCGCAGGGACACATGTCCACCGGTATCATTAAATAATCATGTGCTACCCCAAGCTGAAAATGCCAAGTACCTCGGACTACACCTTGATCGTCGCCTAACGTGGACCAAGCATATGTGGACAAAACGGAAACAATTTGGTCTGAAATTTTCCAAACTGTACTGGCAAATGGGTAGAAACTCTCGACTAACCATTGAAAGTAAGCTGCTGATGTATAAAACCATCCTCACGCCCATATGGACTTATGGAATTCAGCTATGGGGCTCCACCAGCAATTCAAATATAGAAATAATGCAGCGCTTTCAATCAAAAACGCTAAGAATAATCGGCAACGCTCCTGGTACATCACCAATGAAACCATCCATCGAGACCTCCACATGAACTACATGAAGGAAGAGATTCGAAACTGCAGCACTATATACTGGGATACACTAGTGTGAATCACCCGAACGTCTTGGCAAGTAAGCTCCTCCACACAACCAGTCAAGTTAAGAGACTCAAAAGAATGAAGCCTATAGACCATCCTCATCGCTTCTAAGTGTAGTTTTTTTTCTCATACCAGTGTATTAGTTTAAACAATCAATACGTCAGCAAATAGATAATTCTTCACGGTGTCTGCCATTGGGCAGCTTACCCTTCATATTAGTAGCCGCCATAAATGTTACTTATTGTACAAGGTACGGATTGTAAAAGTACAAAAGGTTGCAAATTAAAAAAAACTAAAAAAAAAACTAGATATTGAAAATGAATCTATAATATCATCAAAGTTTAATCTTTTAATCTTCGGTAAGTTCCGATTCGATGGTCGGAATTGCCACATCCATCAGGCGTTCTTAGGTCATTGTAGCTACAGCTTGAACCGTTTTTTATTTTTTAAAATTATTTTTAGCACGGAAAACGACCTTTCTGCTGAACAGTTGGACGCAGTCATCGTCAAAAAAAGTCTCAATGCGATGTCAATATAACGGTAGTTTGTTATCATGTAGCACTTCGCAAATATTTAAGCACCTTTTGTTTTTAGACATGTTTTTACTGACAATTGAACCAGCAATGAGGTGGCCAATTTTTATTTTACCTAAACATTTATTAAGTTTAGGGTTTTATCCATAAATTATCAGTTATATATTTAAGGTTGTTATATTCAATTCTTACTGGTAAATAATATTTATTTTTATTTTATTTTATTATTTATTTCTCTCGCCGCACTAGTTTTGGTTATGAACAACCATCATCACAACCAAAGGCATATGCACTCAATGTTCATACATCTTGAACTCACTTGAAATGTAATTTTTAAATTTGTAATTTTTAAATATCTGATGCAACAGCAAAATGGCTAGACGCGTTGCTCATTAAAAAATGTACCATTTTGTGTTTGTTCTTATATTTGAACAAATTCTTGTTCAAATTAAAATTCTTGAACTCGACTTCATTCAGAAGTTCATTAATTGCTTCAGAGTGAAAAGTTTGATTTATCTAAAGCTTCTCTCCTCGTATTAAAACTTTAATTGTAAGGATGTATAAAACAAAAGGAGCTACAATTCAGCGTCCGACAAAATTCAGCATTCTGCTTCCTGTACAGGATATTTTCAAAAAAAATCTAGAGAACCAGTTTTTATCTCATTCGGCTTAAAAAATTGGAGGGAAACTTGAGAAAATATCAAGTACATCGAGATTTTGAGTATCATAGAGTCGCTACGCAAAAATGGTCTCTTTTTAATAGCTCTCTCAAATATGATCACTGTAAAAGTTGTTTTACTACAAAACAAACACCAAATTTATTTTGTTTAGAGGCAGTAATGAAAGGCCGAATGTACAAATTGTGGAAACTGTTTAGAAGTTTTTGAAGTTTTGAAAAAAAAATTAACCATTTTTACAAAGTTATAGTTCTCCTAAGAATTGTGTCTAGATGATGTGTATGTAAATAGAATTGCAGACAGTATCGCTAATTGCTCATTAAATATGTTTGTAGAAGAAACTATTGATGATTATTATTTTGCTGTTATGGCCGGTGATGGTAGAACAGAAGATAAATTAAGAATTATGGTAAATCATATTTAAGTCATTAAGGCAGTTAAACTAACATATCCGACAATTTTAGAATATTTCAAAGAATATCTGATGCAACAGCAAAATGCTATTGCTAGACGTGTTGCTCATTAAAAAATGTACCATTTTGTGTTTGTTCTTATATTTGAACAAATTCTTGTTCAAATTCAAATTCTTGAAGACGACTAATTCAGAAGTTCATTAATTGATTCAGAGTGAAAAGTTTGATTTATCTAAAGCTTCTCTCTTGGTATTAAAACTTTAATTGTAAGCTTTGAAACTCTAGGGCAAAATGAACAACACTTTGATCAATTATATAAATAAATAAATTTTATAGTTTAAGTAATAATTGTACCTCCTGAATCGTATTACTTAAGTTATAGAATTAATGTACCTTAATTTGAAAAATAAAACAGAAATAAATTTTAGTTTGAACTGCAGTTAAATGAAAGAGATATAACAGAGTCAAGAAAGCAAAAACGTCAAAAAACATTACAATAATTCTTGAAGTATGATGATACTTGTTCAATTGACAAAGTTAATTTTCTAAGCAATATTTACCACTAAATACTAAATAAAATGTTCATAGAATTTAAAGTGAAATTTTCCGAAAAAGTAAAATATTCTAAGGGTACTCTACTGAAGCTTTGCACAAAATGTCAAAGTGCTTCCTGGACGTTGAACTTTTAAAGAATTTTAGTACTCTTGATTGATTATGAAATTTTCTCTACCAATCAATTTATACATCTCCTGATTTCATCTCACTGGATTTTTCTTTTTTTTCTGTTCGTTTCATCTTCATACTAAGTAACTTTCGCTTTCATTAGTGCCCTATTTTCTTAAATGTTAAATCTTGTTCTTATACATTGTATACTGATACGGTTGATAGATCAATCTCAGACTTTAGTAGCTTATTACTTTAAACGTTTAATCGAGATAATATATCTCAGCACAAAATTGACAAAAAAGTCGTTTCTAATCATTGAAGTTGAAGGAGGTACTTAGATGTTAGATGCTTCACTTCTTGGCTTTCAATTTTTTCGTTGGTCAGTTATTTATTTATTGATTTGTATATTTATTTTTTATTGTGACTTGTGCCTTTGGTATTTTTCCAAAAATTTGCCGCCCTGAATTTTGACTCCCTGCGCTATAGCCCTCATAGCCCGCCTTAAATCCGCCACTGCACTCAGTTATTAAAATTTTCATAAAAATATTCGTCATTTTCAAACGATAATGCAAAATTATAATTATAATTTACAAAGTTTCATTCAACATTTCGACTGAATTTCGCTTGTAAAGCGAAGTATTTTCGTAAATTGACAAATTTTCGTTTTGACGATTTTATTCTTCTACTAGAATACAACAAAATTGTTCTTGTTACATTTCTTTATGAAAATTCAGTGAAGCTCACTCAGTTTTAAAAATTTAATAAAAAATTTCGGCATTTTCAAGCGAAAACACAAAATTCGAATTATAATTTACAAAGTTTCATTTGAAATTGCAATACTTGATACTTAATTGCATAATTCTGAATAGAAATTATTAAAGCAGTATTCACAAATGGTAATTCATTTATCATATAATATAAGATATAATTTATTGAAACATTTACATTTTTGCTGTTGTATGTACATTATTAAATTGTAAAAGAAGGTCTTGCTGCAATGCTCCAAATGGCCATCAGCCGGAGCCTTTCAGCCTTCATTTATCATTTATTGAAATCATCAATTTATTAGAAAATTATAAAGTTTCAGTGAAAATAGCAAAATTTGGATCAGTATTTGCAGAGAAATCGACATTATTTGTTATAATTATAAAAATTTAGTGCCTTAGTGGGTGGAAGTTGAGATTGTTTTATTTTGGAAATTGCGATTATTTTCTTATATGCAGGGTGAGTCATAATTAGATGTAAAAAATGTAACCAATGCTTATTTGGGCCAATATAGAACACCTTCGTACCAAAATGCTCCTTGAAAAAGATACATGGTATTAACGAAAGAAAAATATATATCCGATTAATTTGAAAATACATCAAAATAAATAAAAAATTAACAAAACAATGATTGAAAACTATAACAAATGTTCAAACTGCCCCCCTCCAGCCTCAATACAAGCATGACACCGTCGTACTAACGATCCATATACCTACTTGCTGAATATTGTAGTTGAATATTGTGACGAATTTCATTAGCAGCCTCGAAAATTATTTACTGTAACTGTTCTCTCGTGTCAATTACCTCACGGTAAACCAGCTGTTTTAAAAATCCCCATAAAAAGAAATCCAGCGGATTTAAGTCGGTACTCCTTGGCGGCTATCTCACAGGACCAAACCGGCCGATCCAGGTACCATTAAAATGATCACTTAACCATTCCGTAATGATTCTGCCACTGTGAGAAGGTGCACCATCTTGTTGGAGGAACATCTGTTGTCTAATGTTTAACGGGATGTCTTCAAGTATATCATGCAGATTGTGTTCAAGAAAGTCCCGATAACCATTAGCATTGAGACGATTGTCGAATTCTTGTAACTCCAGTGAATAAGCATTGCATATTCCTCCCCATACAGAAAATCGTTGCTGGAACCTTCTACTCCTCTTTACATGGGGGTTGTCTAATGAATAATGGTGCACGTTTCGAAAGTTTGTCGTTCCGTCCCTAGTAAAATTTGCTTCATCGGTAAATAACATAGGTAGAATAAAATTGGGATCGTTATTTATCATTTTAAGAATCCAGCGACAAAATCTACACGTTGCTCGGCATCCCCAGAATGAAGAGCTTGAACACCCGTATAATAGTAAGAATGTAATTGCTCGCTACGCAGAGTTCGCGAAACAAAACTTTGTGACAGATTTAACTGCGCAAAGTTTGGAGTACTTGTAGTAGGATTGCCTAAAACCAAACCAATTGCAGCTTCCTTTTCTTGAATCACAATTTTCTGATGCGGTGCACCAGCTCCTCGATCTCGCTGAAGACCAACCTCACCTAACCCAATCGTCGAAAGATTGAAGTGAAAACCTGATGATTTGGGATTCGTCTGTTAGAGAATCTGCGGTGGTATTCCCTAACGGCAGCTAAGACGCCTTCGTTGCAAAAGCTATACACGAACACGATATCTGCTATTTCCCTTGGAGTAAAATCACCCATTTTAACAAACAACAGAGACTTTCAAACAATTAATCAGTGCTTCTGACAGCCATTGTCTTGATATTGTTGAAAAATTAAAATTGACTATCAAAATCAGGGTACCTGATTTTATAAATGTAAATGTTTAGTTTACAATAGTAGAAATCTATATTTTCCTATATGTTTTTCAGGGAGCAATTTGGTACTAATGTGTATTAGGTTAATTGCTTTGTATTGGCCCGAATAAGCTTTGGTTAAATTTTTTACATCTGTATAACAAGATTTGAGTAATTTATTATTATTCTTGATGAATTATTTCTTATAAACTATAATATTGTCTTAAGGGTGCGGTTGTATTGTAAAATCAGGTGTTTAAATTTATTCCATTAGAAGTCATACAATTGTTATTGAAAATAGAAATGGTTTTACCCTTATCAAAGTTGAAATTTGCCTGTAAAAAGAAAGTATTTTCCTAAAATTGCAAAATATTTCTGATTATGATTTTATTCTTCTAAATACTAAAATATTTCTTATTATAAATTACCAAACTTATGGGAAACTCGCAATTTTTTTAATGACAATTTATTTAAGATTTATTCCTCACTCAGATATTATAATATTCATAAAAAATAACGACATTTCCAAACGATAATGCAAAATTCTATTTGTATCTTTTACTGGCTATCGACCTGCGGGTTTTCCGCTTTCTGTTTATAATTTACTTTCATTCCAAATTGCAACATTTAATAGTAAATTACATTATTTTCAATGGATACTATTAAGGCTTTATTCATAAATGGCAATTCATTCAACATGGCAATAGCAATATTATAATTACAAATTGAAAAACTAAATTTGTTATAAATAAGCCTTTGAAAACCAGAGTGGTGTAAGTCCATTTTTCTTTAAATTGAAAGAAGAATATGCATGGTACATGTCCCTGGACCGATATCTGGACTTATCTGCATTAAAAAATAATAACTTATACCACTCTGGTTTTCAACGGTTCAAATATAAAAGTTTTGTGCAAATATCAAAATTTGTTGTGAAAGCTACAATGGTAATTCAATAATTAAAGAGACAAATTGATTTAGAAAATAAACGCTGTATTTTTACAAAATGAGACTTTTACCTATTACTTTTCCGCATAACCCCCACAAACATTAAAAATTTCCGTTGTTCATACAATGTTCACCATTCTGTAAAAGCATTCGAGAAAAGATTGTATTCGGTTTTTCACCTTCTGAAAGCAAAAGACGCATCATTGATCGTTCAACTAATGTGGAAACTTTAAGCCATCGTTGAACGCAATTTTGAGGTTATTATGTTTAAGTCAGTCCAATAACAAAATTGTTTCATACAAAAAATATGCAGGGCATGCCATCGTTGAATGCAATTTTGAGGTTATTATGTTTAAGTCAGTCAAATAACAAAATTATTTCATACAAAAAATATGCAGTCAAGGATTGTCTTTATTTTTCGCAATAAAAATAGTTTTGTTTATAACCTCAAAATTGCATTCAACATTTTGAGGTTATAAACAAAACTATTTGTATCCATTAGCTAATCAGAGCTCATCCCTGTGACGCTAACCTAAAGTCATGGAAGTACTTAACTTGTCCTAATAACTGTTTATTTTCTACATCGATAATTATACTAAGTTACTAATTTTTTTATTGAAATTAATGAAATTAATCAAATCACAGCAAAATGAAAAATTCTATTAGAAATTGAATTCTATAAGGTGTAAATTTCGAAGATTTCTGACGATGTAAATCAAATTTCAAATAATTTATAATCTAATTTCAACAAATATCGTACATTATAAAACAATTTCAACTAATTTTGACGAACATTCTGTATGAGGTATAATTTTGTTAGTTACCTAATCATAAATTTATAAAATTCAAGAAAAAATACCTATTGAATGCAACAAAGTAATAGATTTATTTAGAGTACTTAATAAAATATTGGCGTACAAATTTTTTATGTTAGGTACCGTTCATATTAGGTAACACTGAATGTATTTTGTTCTTCCGCATACAACTTTGTTAACTTGAGTCAAATCTAGATGTTTCAATAATGAGGTGGTACAAAATTATATATATATATCCTATAGGTATAGGGCGTCTGAAAGTTAGTGATTGATAATAATATTTTGTCCCACATACGGACCTGTCCTCTCGTTTTACAGTAAAGTTTGAATCCAGAAATTCAGAGAATTTGAAATAGTTGATGATTTTATTGATTAAAGCTGGAAAATTATCATTTACGAAAGGATTTTTTTTAAATTTTGTGCCATATTATTATCAAAACATCTAGATTTGACTCAAGTAAATAAGTAACAAAGTTGTACGCGGAAGTATCAGATACATTCAGTGTTACTTATTTTTTTCTGCTGTTTCCAAATTTCCATTTTTTTTTAAATATTGATATACAGGGTGTTGTTTCGAGTCGAAACCTACTTATTAATATTTTTAAGGCCGAACCTGGAATAAGATTTTATTTATTATGTTAATCGACACTACAGTGGATAAAGAACAAACGTACCAAATATTACAAAAATTTATCGGGCGTTTCGTAAGTTATGATTGATTGAAAAAATGGGGAATATTAATGAATCACCTTGTATATTGGTTATAAAGAACGATATACCCATAAAATATAGTTTATTTAGAATCACCTCGATGTGCCGCATCTACCATTACTGTATGCGCATTCCCCAATGAATCACCCAGTATACTTAAATAAAAATTTAACCATAGCTATTTGAAAAATATTTTAATCAAGGTTAAAGACAATTTTCTGTTTTTTGAATGAAACAAAGTTTTATAGCACTCTTCAATTTTATAGTACAAAACTACTTTAAAATATTTTTTATTTGCAATTTTAGTCATATTAATATTAAGAAAATCATGTGCAGCACATAAGGGCATAATGAGATTCTTCTTTAGTAGTTTGATATTTTTATTGAATATTTACCATGTTTATCATGAGTTTTGTAGTATTTTATGCATTGTTGTGTTTTTTTATTGTATAATTTCTAGTATTTTACTAAATCGCAGAAATGCTGTATAATTTCAGGATTTTTAAGATTAAACAATGTGTATTGGAACTTTTTGGATGTCTTGTACTTTTTTAAAGCGTTTTTTAAATAATGGATTAACTCCAAAAATAGTGTAATGGAATAATAACTAAAAAATTATATTCACTTTAATTTTGATGGAATTAATTGTAGTTGAAATTCTAGGTAGAAATATTTTGATTAATTTAATATATCATTTTTCATATTTTTCACTAAAAATTACAAAAAGTAAAACCAATTACAAAAGTTCTACAGCGGCCAAACTTAGATTTTCACTAAGCCCACACATTTTTTTTTTTTTATCTTGTATTTATTTACTTTTAGCACTTTTCTGTAAGACTAACAAAAGTCAAAGTTTAGGAGATTATTGTGAATACTCTATACTAGACAATAGAAAATCTAAAATGCAATACAGGGTGGCCCAAAAGTAGGTATACAGTATACAGGTGTATACAGGTATACAGTAGATATACAGGTATTTCTTTTGTTTCTAGTGTAAACCATACAACAGTTAAAGAATTAATCGATGATGCGTTTAAGGACATTCGTTCTTGATTTAAACTTGAATTTGTGTTGCTTTGCTATGTGTGTGAGAGTGTCGGGGATAGGTTGCAGAAATGCATCAATGCCGACGGTGGACATTTTGAGCGCCTTCGGGATTAAATATGTAATTAAACCTGTAATAAAAGTATTGCTGTATAAATATATAAATAAATAAATAAATATATAAATAACAGTATACCTAACTGTATGCCTACTTTTGGGCCACTCGATATACATATACTCTATTTCTAATTTCGCAGGAATTTTCACTTGAAATTCATAATAATATTATAAAAATTTGCATTTTAGAGATATTTATACATTTCTTTGGCACTGTTGTATACATTGGGTTACAATGATCAAATTTTACTAATATATTTTAAGTACTTCATAATATTAGAAAATCTTAAAAAAATTAAACGTTAAAATATGCGTCATCTCTAGTATTTTTTGGAAGTTTCATTTGAAATCACTAAAAATATTATGCATGACTTTTTAAAATCGAAAAATTTTCAAATTCAAATTCATAATTAAATCTATATATCTATATATCTATATATTTTTGATGTACTTAAATAATGCATTACAAAATATATAAATTCAATAACAAGAAAATATAATTCAATTTCTAAATGTCCACTTGAGAGGACATCATGCACCAGAGTTTAAATTGGCATGTGAAAAAACTCGAAACAATCGGGGCACAGAGACACCTTACATTTCTTGCAGATATATTTGGTCCTTCTTTCTTTTCGCGGGAATGACATCTATTAGCATATTTATTTCCGTTAGCTTTGGCCAGTAGCCAAAACCATCGAAGCTCACCACTATGGAAAAAATACTTGTTTTCTTCTTCAAAAGTGATGGTGGTGTATTAGATCTTGATCTTGGTCTACCCATTCTGGATGTTTCATAATCTGTTCCTTTATGAATTAGAGCTAATGCAAGGCATCCTTTTAATTGCAAAAAGTCTTCCAAGTTATGAATAATGTGGGAGTTGATGAATGCTACATCAATGAAATGCATAAATATTTTTATGTACCACCTTTTATTCTTTCTTCGCATTGGATACATAACAAGGTATTGGTCATGCAAATCCACTCCACCCATGTATTTATTGTAAAATGTTATTGAAAATGGTCTCTCAATCTCCACAGCTTTATGTTCTGACTGGCTCCATCTTTTGCTGTGTCCACTGGTTCTTTGCCAGCGCACGAAGATGTTAATAACATCGGTGCTTTGTCATACCATTTTGTAATTGTTATATTCTCTTTACTAATGACAAATGATGTACCTATTGGTTTCTTTTTCATGTCTTTATCTGTAGGTAAAGCTGACGAAGCTCCTCGAGTTCTATTGGAACGCAAAATTTCTGTTCCATATATCTTCAGTTCTCTTAGTTCATATATTGGAGCAGAATAAATTGGTGAAAAACAATTTATGGTTTCCACCATGTATATCGGCACATAAATGCAGTACAACATCAGCGCATGCGCCCAAGGGACTCACGGGGATACGATTGGCTGCTCCTTGGTATATCTCGAACCTGTACATATACTCACTTGCACCTGCTTTGATGCCAATGGAACTTTTCATTGGAATTACCTGCTCATCGACAGCTTGGAATTCTTCTGGATCCAAAGCTGCTTTAAAATTTGCTTCTAACTTTTCCAAAAAAGGTCGTAATTTCCAAAGTTTGTCATTATTTCTTTGGTCTGAATCCAAGTTATTGGTAAAATGCAGGTGCCTTAAAATTAACTCAAATCTATATACAGATATTGCATTAGCTATTAGATCGACTCGCAGACCATCATCACTAGACCAATATAATCGAACGCGAGGGTATCGAATATATGACATAACTAAATTGAGCCCTATAAAGACGTACAATTCCTTTTTCGCTAAATTTAAATTTTCTTTATTATTTTGCAGTGCATACAGATTTGTATGGAATACTATGTTATCCGGCATATCATCATAAAGAAAATTAAGAAACGTCGAAAGAATCGAAACTGTATCAATATTGATTTTACTACCACCTTGGAATGTTGGCATGTTGTTTGGTCCGAATTCATTGTCCACTGTTAGCAAATTCACGTTTTTCCTTTGAATTTTTCGTAGCTTACTCAAGGGAATGTCGTCCTCGCTGTAATATTGATCAGAATCGAAATTTATACAGGTTGGAACAAGCAACTGATATAATTCGTCCTCCGATGAATCACCGCAAGTAGCACCAATTTAGCTGATTCACATGCCAGTATTTTCATTATCATCATTCCAATCTTTTAAATCTTCAAACAAGACAGACTGAAGTAAAAATTGAGTTTTTATGAATGTTTTTATTGTTGAAACAATTGTATCCTAGGTAATTGTACCAGGAACAAGGATGTTCCACGATTGTAAAACTGGGCCTTACAGCCATCAAATTTTACTGAAGGATTTGAGTACTCCATACTATGTATTAAGAAATGCAAAAAAATATATACGCCGTCTCTAGTTTTTCCGGAATTTTCACTTGAACTTGCTAATAATATTATAAATAGTTTTCATTTTACAGATATTTTTAATATTTTTTTAGCTCGTCTATGTATGACTAACGGATATAAAATTTTACTAAGATGTTTTGAATACTCCATACTATTAGAAAATGCTAAAAGCAAAATGTACGCCATCTCTAGTTTTTCCGAAATTTTCGTGAAGAAAAAAACGTGAACCATGGTGTACGTGAACGTGAACCGTGAAGATGGTTTTTTATAACCGAAACTAGTCAGGCGATAAAAATAAGTAATAAAATAAATAAACAAATACCAGTAAGTACTTAATAAAACAACCTTAAAGATATTAGAAAAGTTTGCATTTTTCATTTATTTTTAATACAATTTTTTCAGCACTGTGTGTGACTAGCACTTATCAAATTTTACCGAACAATAGTATACATATGGTTTTTGAACGCCTAATAACATAGCACTATGAAAATTAGACTTTTGAAAGACCATGAAAACGGTTTTTCGACTTTTAGGCTCTACCCTGATTTTAGTTGCTTGTTTGATAAAATGGTCCAATGGATATCCTCATGTTAATCGATATAATATAATACTGGAGGAAAATTGCATAATGAATTTCATTTCGCATTGTCTTCCGGTAATCGGCGCAAAGAGGACGGCGACGGCGTGCAGACAATGCGACTCCTTCCGTGAAGACTTAACGAGCGCTAGCGTTTTACAAGTTCAACATGAATAATGAAGTCGCACAAGGAAACGCCGCGAACCCGTCCAGATATGTATATTAATATTTCAAATGCACGCATGCGTCCCCAACGACGACGCACAAACATCCGCGTGCATCTGAATAATCACCCGGGCTGCGCCTGATTTACCGCCTGAAATCAGCTCCTTTTATTCTACACACTTGCCCGCCAGAGGGGCCATACATCTTCCGTGCCACGTTAAGAGATAAGGACGATCGTTACGTTTAATGCACTACAAATTTTGTGCCTCTTTTGAACACGTATTGATGACGGCCGACAATGCCATTTTGTTGCCTCTAATGCCCGGCTATTAGGATAATTGAAAACTGTTTGTGGTGCCGAGGCGCGAGTTAATTAAATTCGCTTTTTTTGTTCCACCGAATGCGTCGCTACATAAGACGTTAAATTGGGAAATTTATTTTGCGGCGGAATACAAAGCCACGTAAATATCGTTTTACATGTCGGATGTGAAATATGCACGCACTTATATTACCACCAGGGCTAAGAGCAGTGCAGTGTAAGGCAAGCGAAGACACATATTTTGATCACAAGTTGTACGACTGCCTGTTTCACCTGCTATCACCATTGAATCAATTTTGGTGAAAAAATAGTTTGAAAATTTGAGACAATTCATTAATTGCATCCACATCGGGCTATTTTTGGGTAGGTGCATAAATTAACAGCAGGTTCAGTTCCTCGCTGACGGATATTAATGTGGCGAGGGTAGAAAATCGCAAATTAGCCGAAAATTTTTCAAACTATATTATCAATTTGTCGAAATTTAGGTTTTGCATATGATACAGCCCATGAAATTTACAAAGCGATGAGAACGATGTTATATGCATTTTAATAATGCCATCAGAACGGGAGGAACGTAGAAGCGCGGAAAGCCTGCAAACGTCCCCTAACAATGGGGCAAACATTGGGGCGAATGAAAAAATTAGGCGCATACGATATTCCCGTCACACTCATTGTCTTCCAGATTGTGTTAAGTTGTTTCCTTGGCCAGAAGCGTTTCCATAACTCGCCCCTCGTTTTTCATTCACTTCCATCCCGGCCCTATAAATTCCGCCGACTGCATTTTATCGGCCAATATCCCGGGGACGCCTTTCACCACTTCATTTTTCCAAATTACGCCCGCACAGTCCGCATAATTTATTTAAAGCAAAATTTTCGGGGGGTGGAAAGGAGCACCTGACCCATAAATGCGCGCCGCGTTCGCACATGGTGCGAGAGTATTTCTCCGCAGAAAGATTGATGGTCGTATAAAAATAACTGTAAAAAGCCGTCATTCCATTATAGCACCGTAAAAAATGATATGGGAAATTGCGTTTACATCCCCCATGTACGGAATAAGACAGGTAAATATATAAACGCTTTAATGCCATCCAAGGCCCAGGAAAACGTGTAAACGAGAAGCGAGAAGTTTGCGACGACGTGTTGGACTAAATAATTTCAGTGCGTTTCAATCTCGCTTTCAACCGTTCACCGGAAATTGACTAATATCGACTTGATTTAACATTCAGTGCCGCTGTTTGCCCATTTCTCGGACATGCCGTCGGATGTGCAAAAAGTAGATATAGGCTATGTTCTCTCAGCAACATGTGATATTTGCTAGCCATACATAACCGTGCTAAAAAATGTATTAATAATATTTGCATAACGCAAACTTTTATAATATCGCGATTTCAAAGGAAAATTCCGTAAAAACTAGAGATGGGGTATATTTTGTTATTGGCATATCCAAATACTTAGTATGAATTACTCAAAACATCTTATTAAAATTTGATGTTTTTTAGTCATTAAAATTTACTATGAGGTTTAGAGTACTCAATACTATCAGAAAATGCTATTTTCATATCGAATTTTCGAATTTCAAAACAATGTTTGCTATTTGGATTTTACATATTTTTTTAATAAATTTATTTGCCCTGTTACTGGTATCTATGACTAACAAACGTCAAATTCTACTAAATTATATCTATAGTTTTTTTTTTCGCTTGAAATATCTAATAATATTATAGAACATTGCATTTTGCAGATTTAAAAATGTAAAATTTATTCTGTTATTTGTGAATATTATACATCAAATTTGACTATGCCATTTTGAGTATCTACTCCATACTAAGGATTTTAGAAAATGCAAAAAACAACATATACTCCATGTTTAGTTTTTTCGCAATTTTTAGTGGAAATCAATCAACAACAAATTTAGTACTGTAATTGTTGAACAACAAACATCAAATTTGATTAATATACTTTGAATACTCAATACAGTTAATAAATGCAAAAATCTAAATTTTCCCAAATTCTAGTGTTTCCCGATTTTTTTCTAAATCACTAGAAACATTATAAATAACCTACCGCGCACTAATTTTGTTCAATAATATTAAATGATTGTTAAACATTCATAATATAGACACACTTTTGTAAAATATACAGGGTGGCTTACGCAAGTCGTTGGTTAAAAGTTTATGGGGTTCCTGATATAAAAATTTGAAAAAAATCATACAGACATAGTTCGTCGTAATCTCCTTAATACGTAAATATATAGTACATATTATATACAGAGAGCGCATAAAGTATTAAGACCTGGCTTTATTTTTTCCCCTGTATAAATTTTTGAAAAACGTTTCAACAGGTCAACATGAGTTATTTTCAAACAAATATTTTGAGACCATTTCAATTCCATCCCTCTCCGTGTTGTAGTTATGACGTCAGAGCCATTTTTTTAAACGACAATCTATATTTTTTATTATTGATTTTGATAGTATTTTTTATTATGTTTTCAACAACATGACATTTTCAATATGCAACATTTGAAAAAATTTGAGAAAAAGTGCGTTAAAGTAAAACTATTGAATTATTATTTCAATGTGCAGAATGCATCTAGTTACCATTCAAAACATCGTCAGTTAAAATAAAATTTGGAAAGTAGGCTTGGATTTTAAATATTGGAATAAAACAAAATTGATTAACCTGAAAAACATTCTTATTACAATATCATCAATTACAAAAATAAGAACAGAAAAACCAAAAGAATTTTTTATCGAGAAAAAAACTAATGACTTGGTTTAAGATAAGTTTTAGAATAATATGAAATCACAAAAATAATTAAAATTACGAAAAAATATTGGTTAGGAAAAAAATCAAATTAGATGTTCAAATTGTTGACCATTTTGTTCTTGACAGTGTGCCAATCGATGTTGAACGGCCCCACAGACATTGAGGAGAACTTCTAGCTGTATTTGTCTCATTTCGACTTGGATCCTTGGATAACCACAATTGAACAATTGAAAGAACGGACCCAAGTCGAAATGAGACAAATACAGCCAGAACTAACTAACTTTTTTGTAATTTTGTTCGGTGCCTATGGCTCTGTTATTATTGACTTTAGAAAAAATGTGTAATGGAAAAAGTTATAGGTAATTATGTGCTTAGCAATACAACAATAGTCTAACCGATTATTTTATTTGAGCTTTAATTTTTGAGTGACACAAACTTGTGTTTTTTCTAATGGAAACCATAGTCGGTAATAACTTTATAAAAAAGGCCTCTTTTCAACGATTCTAATGATATACCACTTCATATAGCTATTTTTATAAATAATTAATTTATGGTCATTTTTTAGTTTTCATTTTCGAACTATTCAAGAAGTACGCTATGGAAACAATTGATAGGTGCGCAACGCATTAAATAATAAAATTCAAGTTAGTTATTAAAATTTTTCTTTTCATATCGAAATTATAAACATTATTATACACATAATTACGTACAACTTTTTCCTTTACACATTTTTCTAAAGTCAATAATTACAGATCCATAGGCACCGAACAAAATAACAGAATATATATTTTTTCGAGATATTTAGTTAGCCATGCAATTTTTTCAAAAAACAAAAAGCTCATGAAATTGAGCTCGTAAAACTGCAATTATCTCCTCATTTAATCGTCCCTCTATCTCCGCTAGTTTCCGAGATCTCCATACTAAAACCCGAAAAAACTCACCCATATATATATATATATATATATATATATATATATATATATATATATATATATATAGTATATTTTAGTACGTAATATATACGTACATATTTCTATTACTTCCGCTTCTACAGGAAGTGGCCATCAGCATCTTTGTTATTTTAAATGGAACAACCTGTATATTTTTACATATTCATATCGATCGTTCAATTCTAAAATACATTTTGTTAAGCCTATAAAGCACTTATCTTTAGTAGTTTTTGTGGAAAAAAATAATTTCTTAAATTTTTGCTTTAAATAGACGATTTAAAAAATATTCATAATTTCTCTTATGCATGAAAAGAAACTTAAACTTTTTGCATATTGTAGCAGACGCATGGCTCTATCATTACAATAGTTCGTACGTGTTGATATTTTACTGGTACCATTTCAAAATAACAATAAAATTATATACAGCTACACTTCAAAACATCATATTTATTATTTTTTAAGTGGAAGACATATTTTTTGTATGACGGGGCAATAGACGCAACAACTTTCTACAAAAAGTCTTTAACAAACCTATCCCTAAAATGAGTGGTTATTATGAAATAGTTAGAAATAGAAATAGAAATCTCATTTTAGGGACCGAGAGAAAGTTTGTACAATCTCGAGGTCGCTAAAAGATTTCGCGGCCGAGGTGTACACAACGTTTTTCGTGCAACTGATGCAAGCTGCAATGAGTCTCCTAGGTTGTGAACAAGCGACTGTCAATTTTGACAAAATAATAAACGTCAAAAAAATTAATAGATAATTCAGTTAAACGAAGTAGAAATGAATACTAGTGATAGTGATGATTTAGAGTGTACACCTCCGGAGTTGAGAAAAATTGCAAACGCTGCCACAGATCATTTAATTCCAGAGAAAATTAGACGGCTATACGAGAATGCATACGTTAAATTTAAAAGTTGGTGTGAAGAACAAAAAGCTGCGAACATATCGGAAAATGTTATATATATATATATATATAATAATTTTAGGTTGCTTGGCAACCTTTTGTGGCCATAGCTGAGAAATTGCACTTCTCGGTCTGTTGTGTCGCTGATAAGTTACCATTTCTCGTCCAATTGCACGAAAATACCTTTATTGTAATTTTTTTTTGCCGCATTTAGTTCTATCTGTGTTCGTGGATCATAGCAGGCATGCTTAATGTATTTTATGTTTCTTCACCATTATTAATCGCATTGATTTTCAAAGTTTCTTTTGGGTAGAATTTCACGAATTGTAAATAATTTCATGATGAATTAATGAACAAATCAAGGATTTATGAATTTATTCTACATGCAGAGAATGTTGTACTGAAGATTTAGCACCGCCCAAATGTTCTTGATAACAACAGATATGCATTTGCATGCACTTGGAAGTAGGCCGAAATCATCTCTTGCACTTCCTTATTATCTGTGAACGCCTTTCGTACACTTCTTCTCCCATTTAAGAGGCCTCTTTACCCCAGTTAGTATACTGCATTATTAATAAGCGACAGCCAAATTATTCATGAACGGGTTAACATACACATACACAGAAAGTTTAGACATTTATCTATAATTAGACAAAGTAGTTTTTTTAATTAATTATATATATATACACAATATACATATATACGATTACAATCTTGTCTACAGACCAATAAGCAATTTGTTTCTAACTTAATATATTACATTCTCAAAGTACAAAGTACTTTTAAGAAATAAATTAAAGGTGACTTATTTCTGATCACCTAATCGGATTTATATGCAAACAAGAATACTCCATTATAATTCAAGATATTCTAACAAAAAAAAATAAAGTGATTCGCAACAACATTAGCTCCAAATGCCCCGAGGGTATTTCTATGTTACCTGTCTTAATTAAATAAATACAGAAGAAAATTTTTAAAATCGGCTAAACATGCCATTGTTTTAATCAATATAATAAATCACCATTTACTCAGTTCAATTGTAGATAAATGTCTAAACTTTCTAAATCAGGTCTCCGGTTGTAATTATGTTGATCTGTTCATGAATTATCTTGGCTGTCGTTTACATGGAATTCCCTATACCGCCTTTGGGTAAAGAGGCCTCTTAATAGGGACAAGTTTCATTACATTTTCTACAAGTTCAAAGAATAATTTCGTTCCACTTACATGTAGAATAAATTCATAAACTTTTAATTACTTCATCATTAAAATATTTACTATTCGTGAAGCTCTACCTAAAAGAAACTTTGAAATGCATTGCGATTGATAGGTGAAAAAACATAAAATACATGAAGCATGCCTATGTTTCACGTAAACAGATAGAATTAAATGCTGCAAAAAAAATTACAAATAAGAAATTTTCAAAATATCTGACAAACCACTCATTTTAGGTATAGGTTTGTTTTAGACTTTTTTGTACAAAAGTATTATATCTTTGCTCCGTCATACAAAAAATATGTCAGTACATTTAATAAAAATGAATAATGACCATTTGAAATGAACCTGTAAATAATTGAACTTTTGAAATAGTACTAGTAAAATATCAACACATACAAATTAATGTAGTGATAGAGCCATGCTTCTGCTACAATATGCAAAATTTAAGTTTCTATTTCATTCATAAGAGAAATTATGAATATTTTTAAAATCGTCTAGTTGAAGCATTTTTTTTTCTCAAAAACTGCTCAAAAACGCGCAATCTGAATATGTAAAAATATATAGGCTATTTTATTTAAAATAACAAAGTTGATGGGCACTTCCGGTAGAAGTGGAAGTAATAGAAACATGACTTATTTTATATTGGGAGTTCACGACGAACCATGAATGTGTGATTTTTTCATTTTTTTTTAATTTCATCAGGAACCTCCAAAAATTTTAACCAACGACTTGCGTAAAACACCCTGTATACAGGGTGTCCATGTATACGGGCCATATAAAAATATAGTTGATGATTGTTTCTTCGAAACGAAAGATTGTACTGAAAATTTATAAACGCTCTCTTGTAGAACTAAAAATGTAGCAATGAGAAAGTGCTTTTTGTTCGGAGATTCGGATTTTGTCGAATATCTCCGGAAGTAAGCGGAAATGTCTGGTTTTCTCAACAAAATATTACTGACCACTAAACTGCGCACTTTTTTTCTCATTTATCCGCCTTTGTAACTTTTACGGTTTCCGAGATCCCCATGGTGTTGATCCTTATCTTGGACACCCTGTATTTATACATCACTATCCGCATCGTATTCACGCGTAATGACCTAATTAGCGGAGTTTTTGGGCACTTAATTGAAACTAGCGCCAATGGTTGGTTCACGCGCAGTTGTCGCTAGAAGTCGCCTGATGTCAAATTTATTCAAAATTTGAATAAATTATTAGATTTAGATTAGTATCGACGCTAATTTGGTGATTATTGTGTACATTAAGTAATATAAAAGGGGATTTAATTAATATTAATATCAATTGATTGATTTCGCACATTGATCGCCTCCATGTGTGCAATATACTGTAATTGGCGAATGTTTAGAAAATGTAGCGATCTGAAGCGATTACCCGGCGCACGTTATTAAAGTAATTACTGTGCGAGTTACGGGATTTGGAACATCGTGCGTTTATTTGCCGTCAGCGTGAGTTAATTAAACTCGCACTGTTTTTTGATTTTATTTCTCTTTCAATTGCACTCTCGTTGACCAGATAAATTCAGAATCGGTCAGTTGATAGGCTCATTTGAATGAACGACATTAAGGATTAAAAAAGTATAAGAATTTAAACGAATTGAGTGGCATATAGATATTAATTGCTATGTTTTGTAGCGAGTACGGGGGCAGATATCTAATATGATATCCAAGACCATCCAAATATGGGAAGATTTCCATTGCAGACAACAAAATTTAAATGTCTACTTTTGACATATTCCTTACAAATTACAAAATGGTATTGAAAAATACATTATTAATAAATAATATATAATTAATAATATAAAATGCAGTATTGCGGAAGAAGAAAGAAGGAAAGGAGAAATACTGGAGAATATTAATCAACGGCGAAATATTTTTCGCCCATAGCGACAAAAAAAGGTTTGATACCAAAAAAGCACACGACCAATATTACAAAAAAAACTACTAAGCGCAGGACAACTAGTAGTAACTCGCAATAAGCAAATGGAAAAGGACCTGATTTTTGGAATGTGGAATGTACGAGGGATAAAAGGAAAGGAAAACGAATTCATACAGGAATTAGAAAAGGCAAATTTAGATATTTTAGCAGTAACTGAAACGAATAAAAAATGCTAAGGTGAAACGCGTACTAAAATAACCATATCTACATCTATAGCGGAGTAGGATATGAAGAAAGCAAAAGAGGGAGTAGGTTTTATAATTAACAAAATACTGGAAAACAGCATAATAGAATGGAAATGTATAAACGAAAGAGTCATGACAATAACACTAGACAAAATCTTAGGAGGAAAAATTTACATATAACCATGAGGGTAAGAAGAGCAGGGGAAATTGGTAGTGATCACAACTTAGTCACAGTCACAATAAATAACAAAGAAAGTATTTCAAGAACAATTATCAGGACAGTCAAAATATATACACCCAAAAGCAGAGCAACAACAAAAATATCTAGACTCAAACAAAAAGCTGTGCAAGAGAAGTATCAACAAAATATTAGAAAGGCACTAGAACTTACTCCAATATACGAAAGGGATAGGGTGGAAGAAATGTGGAAGAAAATGAAGCTAATAATAAACGAAGCTGCACATAAATCATGTGGAGAAACCACAACTTTAAAGAAAAAGAAGCATACAAACTGGAGAAATAAGGAAGTACAAAAGAGTATACAAAGAAAGAAGCAAGCATAGTAAAAATATCTCACCACTAACTCAATTGATGATTATGAAAAGTACAAAAAAAATGGAAATGAAACAAAGAAGAAAATAAAAGAATCTAAACGAAAATCATGGATAAGTTTTGGACAAACGATGAAGAACAACTACAAAGATAACCAGAAACTAACAGATAACAGAAACAAAGACAAATCTGTAGAACTCAACCAGGTCAAAGAAAAAAAAAGGCAAAATATTAACAAATGATGCCGATACCAAGAATAGTTGGAAACAACATTTTGAAGACGTGCTTAATGAAACTGGGCATGACAATGAGCAAAGTGCAAACAATGTAGGAAAGATACTATACAACATAACGCACTAGAATTTAATATCAATCGAAAAACTTAACAACGCGTTGGACAGAATGAAACTCGGAAAGGCTCCAGGATATTACAAAATACGTGCAGAACAATTCAGATATATGGGAGAAGATGGAAAAGAGCTAATGAAAGACATTTATAATGAAGTATGGAAACAAGGTACAATGCCAATAAATTGGGAGAAAGCTGTAATTTTTGCAATCTATAAAAAATAGATAGAAGGGCATGCGGAAATTACCGAGAAATTTCATTGTTATGTACGGCTTTAAAGGTATATGAAGCAATATTAGAAATTAGAATAAAAGAAACAGTGGAGGAGAAGTTGGTCCTGGCCCAAAGTGGTTTCAAGAAAGGACATTCTACACATGACCACATATTTATTTCAAAACAATTAACAGAACATGTAATGATCCATAAGAAAAATCTATATGTGGCATTTGTAGACTTAAAAAAGGCCTTTGATAAAGTGGATAGGAAACTATTATGGCAAACTATGAATGAAATGGATATAAAACAGAACCTCATTCGGGCTCTACAGCAGTGTACCAGAATACAACAAACTATATGAGAATGAACAGAGGCGGGTCGAACGAGTTTGTAACGTATCAAGGGGTAAGACAAGGAGATACACTGAGTCCAACACTGTTCAATACCTATTTGGATTGTAATATTTAAAAAATGAAACCTAGAACAGAAAAGATAAATGTGGGCTTCTACAAAACAAAGACGATACAAATCTCAGAGCGTGCTTTCGCAGACGAAAGAGAGAGACCTAGAACACTATATACACATATGGAAAACAGAATTCGAAACGTACAATATGGAAATCAACATAAATAAGACAAAAATATTGGTGGTATCAGACAAGGGTATAAAAACTCAAGTTAGACTAGATTGACAACTAATAGAACAAATGGACACATATAAATACCTCGAAACGACAATAAGCTATACAGGGAAAGCCGAAATGGAAATTAATGAGAGGATAGTATAGGCAAATGGATTGTGTCATGCGCTGAACAAAGTTATATTAAACAACAGACGAATTAGTAAAGACATCAAAATTACAACGTACACAACCTACAACGTAGTAATGTATAGGCCTACTCTTATATATAGAAGTGATAGATAGGTAGATAGATAGATAGATTCTTTATTTCACGTAGCCATATTCATTACATGGATGTGATGTGTCATGATAATATAAAATACAAAATATAAAATACAAATACAAAACATACAATACAAAATGCAAAGTTAAAAATAAAGAACAAAATATATATGTAACAACATATGATATGCGGAATCTTTCATTAGCAGTAGTAAAAAGCAAAAGCAAGAGGAGAAAAAGGTACATCAGTGTTGTAGATTATTAAATTCCTCCACACTGTAAAAACACTGTTCTAGGAGTCAATGTTTGAGTTTTTTTTTAAATAAATTTAATGATTTCTGATTTTTTTATTCTGGAGGGAGTTTGTTAAATAGATCTTTTTCTCTAATTAACGGTGAGTTTTTATACTTTGTCGAGTTATGGTTATTAGGAATGTATAATTGCCCACACCATCTCGTGTTGTGGCAATGAATTTGATTTTGTTTGACATATTGGTTTTTGTTCTTCACTATTAGAATCAAAGTTTCGTACAAGAACAGCGATGGTAACGTTAAAATATAAGTCTGTTAAAGTGAGCGCTGCAACTTTCGGACCTGTCTATATTACAGATTATACGAATAGTTTTTTTTTGTAACGAAAATATTCTATGAAATAACGTTTTGCAACATAGTCCCCAGAATGGTAGGCCATATCTCATTATAGATTCGATGTAAGCAAAATAGACCGTTCGGGCAACCGCTTTTCGCAAGTTCTTTGCAATTATGCGGAGTGCGTAACAGCCTGAACTCAAACGTGTTGATAAGGAGGTGACGTGCTTATGCCAGGTTAATTTATCGTCGATTACGATGCCCAGAAATTTTATTTGGCTGACTTTCTCTAGGGGATTATTTTCTAACATAGGGTTTTTAGTTAGGCTGTTTGGGTTATTAAATGTCATGAATTTTGTTTTTGTCTTATGCAAGTTTAAACAGTGAGCATTGAACCATAATTTTAAATGTGATAGCTCCTCTTGTAAGTTGATCGTCAGATCGTGGCCGTCTTGAGCTGAGCATAAGACGTTGGAGTCGCCTGCAAACAGAGTGACTTTTGATTTTAAGTAATCTGGTAAGTCATTAATCAGTATTAAAAACAATATTGGGCCCAAAATGGATCCCTGTGGAACCCCGCTCGTAAGTTGTTTCCATTTATAGAGACCCACTCTTTACCTTTATTGCATGTGATGACATGTTGAGTTCTTTCTCTGAGATAGGATTCTAGAAATATTTTTGACGATCCGCGAAAACCATAGAATTCTAACTTTTGCAGCAGTATTGTATGGTCTACATCACAGAAAATACCTGCTATTGATATTTATTATTAAGATTCTCAAATATGTGATTTAGAAAATTGAGCATTGCGTCGCCAGTCCCTATCCTTTCCCTAAAGCCGAATTGTTCTGGAGAGATAATTTTTTATTTAGTTAGAAAGTTACTGATTCAAGTTTTAAGTATGATTTCAAAAATCTTGGAAAAGTCAGTTAATATGGAAAAAGGCCTATAATTAGATTGAGTTTCTTTGTCGCCTGATTTAAATAGGGGTATTACTTTAGACTTTTTCAAAATTGATGGAATTTTACCTTCTTCGCAAGAAATATTAATTAGCAATGTTAATGAGTCGATAACTGATTTTGGCAACTTTTTGATAATATTACTAGGCAAATCGTCATAGCCTGTGGCACTTGATTTTTTTTAGTTTTTAATAGTAAATTCTACTTCGGATGGCGTCGTAGGGAGAAGATTAAATGTGTTCGGGTTGCCGGTCTTCGATTCAGATAATAGATCTAATGGACTGGATCTATATTAGTTCTATGCACACTATTAATTACCTCTTATGGCAAGTTACAGAAATAGACATTGAAAGTATCTGAAATCTCTTTCTGAGTTGTGATTAGATTCTGTTTCATGTCTTTAATTGTTGCAATGTTATTTTCAGATTCTGTTTTTTTTTGCTTTACCACTGATTTCGCCTACGTTGGACGTTGGCAACATGGATTTCTCCATGTTGCTTGTATTTCCGATTTTGAGTTTGAGATACCTTCAGTGTAATGTTTTTTTTTGCATTAAGGATAACTAACCTAAATACCTTACAGTACCTCTTATAATACTCGATAAATTGCTCGTTGTCTGTAATTTGTTTAATATGATATATATTTTTAATTTTTGGCTGATACTCTTCTTGCAGGTGTGATCCAATTGTTTCTCTTTATATTTTTAGTTGTTTTCTTTGAAAAGGCAGTGTTTAAAGCCATCGCAAATAATTTTATAAAATTCATCAAATTTCTCATTGTCCGGTTCCCTAGAATCTATAAACGACCAGTCCACAGCTTGGAAGAACTGAGTGTACTTTTTAAATTTTATAGCGGAATTTGTACATCTAGTTGTTCTCTCTTCTAATTTCTTACACTTTACATTTGTTGAAGCTACGAAATGAATCGCATCATGATCTGAAAAAGAATTTTTTTCTACCATACAGCCAGATATATTATTTAAGTTACTGCAGATATAAGCAATCGCAGAGCGACTCGAATTTGTCATTCTAGTGTAGTCATTGACGTGCGAAGAAATATTGTGTGCCAACAACAAATTTACCAGTGGTTAGCATACTTTGTTCTCTTTTTTTCCTTTAAAATCGATATTTAAATCGCCACCCAAAATGATTGATTTATAATTTGAAAGTGACTCTGAAAGAGTTTCTGGTTTGTCTAAAAAAAATCTGCATTGGCTGATTGCGGCCTGTATAGGCATAAGATACTTGCATCATACTCTAAAATATAAGTTACACAGTATTCGAAATTAATTTCCTCCAATTGAATTTTAATATTCACAGGGGAGAAATTACGATTTTTCTTTGCATATATTACAACTCCCCCATGATTACGAGATTCCCTGACATATGAGTCACACATGTTAAAATCAAAAATTTAATAATGTCTCAATTTTCGTTTGGATGGAACCAGTGCTCCGCGATACATAGTATATTTACAACATTATCCTTCGAATCCAATAGGATTTCTACTTCATTAATTTTATGGCTGAGGCATTGACTATTTAAAAACATAAGGTGGATTGCATTTACAGGTTTTATGAAAAAGCATTTGTATGTACTACAGTTGATTGGCAAGCTTGTATACAATCCAAATTTATATTCTCATCGGTATCGTTATTGGTATCGATATCGTTATATAAAAAAGGTGTAGGCACATTAGTCGGACTAAATGCAGCTGAAGCAACCTCAATCGGGCAATTTACTTTTTCGGGTATTTCGAGTGAAGTTATGTCATCTGTTGTAAGAATATAAATTAGGTTTTCTCTAAAGTTGACTCTATCAATAGGAGTCACATAAGTACTATGTTTGATAATAAGGGCCGACAGTTTTTGAGATATATTTTGTTTCCCGCTTTTAGATATATACGTTCTACGATACAGTTCTACGATATAATAAGTTCTCACTAGATAGAATTTTATTTGCTTCGATTACTGGTGCGTTGCCTCTTGAGCGATACATTTGGCATGAATTATACAGGGTGTTAATACTAAGTTGTAACACCCGAAAATGGCAGTTAGAACTCATTGAAACAAACAACTTTTCTTAGTTAAAATTTTTAAATTGGAGCCCAAGTTCATAGTTATTGGCGTTCTTTTGTTTTTCGAAAAATCGTCATTACTCCCTTATTTTAAGGAATATTTAAAAGATACAAAAACATAAAAAATGGCGACCGATCAAATATTTCAAAATAAGATGTATTGAAAACCAATCGATCAATTTTTGAAAATAAAACATTTATAAAACCGTTGAACTATCTTATAACATTTGTCTGTAACATTTTTTTCGATCTGTCCAAAAAAGTTTTTATAATACGCGAAGTTGACGCGTTTAGTTGATCAAGCACACGTAGTAACGTAAAGTTACTAATGTGAAGATAAATGGAACCTAACAAACAGAGAGAAGAATAAGCTACAAGCAGCCGAAATGAAATATTTATGAAAAATAGTAGGGAAAACGAGACTAGATCGAATACGTAACGAAGAGATAAGACAACAATTTGATATGGAGCCTTTGAAGATTACAATTAGAATTAAAAAAAAAACAGCTATAATGGTATACTACTACACGAGTTGTAGTAGCTCGTATTTTTGGTTGCGCATTATACAGGGTGCGTCGGGCTTTACTAGCGCCTTTCTCGTGAGAGATAGAAAAAAATGTTTCGTAGAAAAAGTTAGTGGTTTAAAAATATTTATGCCGTAAAATTATTTTCAAATATACAGGGTGTCCCAATTTTGCGGAATAACCAAAACAAACATTTTTTTCAATGGAACACCCTGTATTTATTCAATTTTTTAAATAATATTTTTCAACTTCTACATTGTTGTCTATTTAGTTTTGGATTATGTTACAGTGTTACCAACTTACAATTTTTTTTTCAAAATATCATGCATAAGCAAGCTCAACTTTTAAAAGTCGTAACGACCTAATTTTTTGAAGGTAAGAATAATATTTAGCAACAATCGCAGTGTGGTTAATAAGCAACCTTTTTGTATAGAGAATTTTGAATTTAATAATACAGGGTCTCCAGAAAAAAATGCCAAACTTTGCAAATTTCAAAGCGGTATAACCCATTTTTTTTAAATAGAATGCCCCATATTTTATGTCATTATTCGGTAGGTCTTTTTCTTCTCTTTAATTTGATGGTGCATATATTATATCTGAACCCTATAGTTGTTGAGATATTCAATATTTTTCACAAAAGTAACCATATAGTTACATTTCTATGCACTGAAGTAGGTCATGCTGAGACAAAACAACTGCCAAAATGTAAGTAAGAATGTGAGATGAACGAAAATTGTAAAATAGTAGATAGTATCAAATTGAAGAGAAGAAAAAGAAATATCGAATAATGACATAAAATAGGGGGAATTCCATTAAAAAAAAAGGGTTATACCGCTTTGAAATTTGTAAAGTTTGACTTTTTTTTCTGAACACCCTGTATTACTAATTTCAAATTGCTCATTACCATCATGTTGCATATTAACCACACTGAGAATATTGCTAAAATTTTTTCTTACCTTCTAAAAACGAGGTCGCTACGATTTTTTAAAGTTGAGTTTGCTTATGCATATTAGGAGAAAAAAAATGTAAATTACCAACACTGTAACATAATCCAAAACTAAATAGATAACAATGTAGAGGTTGAAAAATGTCATCAGAAACCTTGAATAAATACAGGGTGTTCCCTTTAAAAAAATGTTTGATTTTATTACGCAAAATTGGGACACCCTGTATATTTAAAAATAATTTTACGGCATAAAGATTTTTAAACCAATAACTTTTTGTACGAAACATTTTTTTCTATCTTTCACGGGAAACGCGCTAGGAAAGCCCGACGCATTGTTGCAGGACCCTGTATACTTGTATAGCCTAAGTATGCTGTTTCCGGCGTTTAGAATTAGCTCACGTTCACATTTTCTTTACGAAATTTGATTAATAATTGCAGAATGCTCATCAAGCCACACAATTCTCATTTAAATTATATCATGTCGATTGTACAATGAATGTTGCATTTCTATTAGAAACAACAAAATTTTCTTATTTAGGGAAATATCTTGTAGTTTTATTTTGTTATACCTCTATTACATATGATGTGTAATAAATATTGTTATTATAAGTTATTAACTATTACGGTCTAATTTACTAAATGTGCGTGTCGCGTTTTACGATTCATCCCTTTATGATTGAAGGGGTACTCCAGTGCATTTTTTTTACGAACCGGAATAAAAGAATCGCCCTTTTGCGATCGTAAGACACGTGGATGGCGGAATGTCGTGGGCATAAAACATCCCGCGACATCTGCATTCGCGATGGAGATACGGTTGCCGGGCGAGAGATATGAGGGGCGCCGACGATAACGGGGTGACTAATTAATAGAGGGATTATGGTAATCGACCCGGTGTATTACGGGCGATTATATGCGGGCCCGATCATTGAAACCGTACGAGTTCGTTACAACACACAATTAGTTAGTCTGGCCGGGAGTCGATGGAAAAAAATTGTACCAACAGCGCGGCCGCAATTGCTGGACTTAATTGGACGGCGGTCCTCTGCGGTTCACACTTCATTTATGCCACTATGCCGGCGCGCGCTGACGCTCTATTAATATAAAGTACTCTTTTCAGTGCGATTGAAAGTGATGTATTGATTTGCGGGCCCTTTTGATTGAGCCAAACGGACTCCACACAATTACAATTATGTGTGCGAGGGTACATTTTTTATGGCCAACAATTACAATTTTAAAACGCGACTCTGATGATTTAATTAAATTTACACGAATTAAATAATTCATACAGAATAATTTTTTAATGTCTGATTTCTCCTCAGTCAATATTTCAATTACATTGGCATTCTATGATTTTTAGAATTGCCCTCGATGTTTCAATTAAAAGACAAATCGAGATAAAAGAACAAATAAAAGCTCAACATTTATATTTATTTATTCCACCGCAATTCGTGTATCGATTCATCGCGGAAGAATCAATTCAGTTTTTCCGTGAAGATTTCAGCAATCAATTTATCACGTCTGGGCATCTCAGGGACGAAATAGATTTTTGCCAGTGCGCTTCGTGTTTGTTTTATTTGCGATTTTGTATTTCCGGCGACCAGAAAGCATCGCGAAATAAATCCAATTTATCAGCTCATGATACAATAACTGCGAGATAAATAGTGGGGAATATTTCACTTTCGGCTAAAAACGTTTTCCAATGCGCGTCCTCCTTCGCTCTGCAATCGGGGACAGCCCGCATTTTTCCGTTTAATAAATAAGGCCATTTAGATTAAATGCTTTTTAACAATACCTTTTAAAGTGTTCTCAAAGAGGCGATTTGTTACATTTAAGGAACAATTCCTGTTGGGATTTGCCCAGAACTATTTACTATTTGTAATAATAATTGCATAGTTTATTTTATTTTAAAATAATAAGTTATTTTGACGAATAGATATTTGGAGGACTCCACACTATTAGAAAATGCTGAAAACAAAATATTTCTAATTTATAAAGTATATAAACATTTCTAGTTTTTTCGGAATTTTCAATAGAAATCACTAATACTAAGTAGATATTACAAATGTTTAATTTTTACAGATTTATTTAATACATTATTTAGCACTGTTATCGACTAACAACTTAACAAGTTACAAACATCAAATTATACTAAGATATTTTGAGTACTCTGTGCTATTAGAAAATATGAAAACAAAATATACTCCATCTCTAGTGTTTCCAAAAGGTTTATTTGAAATAACTAATAATATTATTAAAGTTTAATTTTCACAGATATTTTAAATAAATATGTAATATAAATAGAAACAAACATAAAATTTTACTTCGATAACTCCATGCCATTATACAGGGTGATTTTTTTTTAGCTCACCAACAAATTTTAAGAGATTAGGGCCCGTATCTATAGTCCGTACTTGAGCATGAGTTCGACTCAAGTCGTATATTTAGTTGTGTATTTTCTATAAACGTTTATGCACCAAACGCAACCAAATACGGACTATATATACGGGCCTAAAACTACTGTAATTTTAAGAAAAAAAGTTTACATAAACATATGTCCTATATCGATTAGTTTATGAATTAGAAAACTTTAAAGTTTTGTTTTGTATATCCAACATAAACAAGTTTGGAAATTAGACAATGTCAAAGTTTTTGCTTTAATTAATTAATAATATATAAATTTATAAAACTACCTAAATAATTACCATAATTGCTCAAAATGCCCCCCTCCCTCTTAAATACATGCTTCACAACGACGCAGTACTGAGTTTTTAGCTCGAATTTTGAATCAGATTAAGTGGTATATCCTTAAGTAAACAGAACGGTATATTTTCATAGAACTGTGAGTAACTATTGGGATTGAAACGTAGATGCAGTGCATACAAGTCTAGAGAAATATTGGAAAAATTAAGGAAAATTATATACACTCAAGTGCAAAGAAACTGGGTCATTGGGTTACTGTTTGAAAAAGAGCTATCTTTTTTTTAAATTTTGATGTTGGTATAGTCCTTAGAATAACATTTTTAGTGTTTTACAATCAAAGAGACCGTCAGGATGTAAAAAGAATCAACATATGGTACGTATTATTTATTTAATGAACATTAATAAGCGAAAACGATAATGTACGTTTACACGAAAAAAATGCATTTCTGCAAAATAAACTTAACAGAGAATAATAAATGAAAATGATAGTTAATCGAAAACAAACAAATCAAAACCCAGTAGCCACCTTGATCCTCAATGCATAACGCCGAATGAGCAATAGGTAGTGAAGAGCGCATAGCTTTAAATGTTATTTTCGCTTATTAAATAAACTGATAAGTATCATATGTTGTTGTTTTCTACATCCTGATGGTCTCTTTTATTGTAAAACACTAAAACTTTCATTCTAAGGACTATACCAATATCAAAATTTAAAAAAATGGGGGTTTTGCAAACAACGACCCAATGACCCGTTTTTTTTTTGCATCTGAGTGTATAAGTTCCCCCTAAGCATTCATATTATTATTTTTTTTAATTATGTGTTCTTTTTGCATGCGGATGTTGCAAGGGCCAAATATGTTCATTGTGAAAATTAATCACATCGTCTCTTGTGAAACATGTTTGACCCGACCATAAAATTTTCAAAATAAAGTCGTTATCTTGTTGATGTTGCTCTAGCAACCATTGGCAAAATAAAAAACTTTAAAAAAATTTAAACATTGGCAGAACTCGTTATATAAAACATTTTTTCTATGTTTTTTTTTTCAAAATTTGCAGGTTTTTTTATATTTTTTTGCCCCCTAATTTTGACCGAACGAGCCGTTCTCAGGTACTGTCACTATAATTGTCAAGTTAAGTTTATTTCAAAATGCCAAACTTTTCTAATCAAGAATTAACAGATATTGTGTTGGTATATGGCCAAGCTTTTGGAAATGCCGCAGAAGCCCGTAGATTGTACAGTGAACAATATCCTGAACGTGTTTTGCCCAACAGGCAATGATGTACCTTTATGACACCGTTGCCATCACAACAAAATATTTAATCGCTGCACACCTTTAACCATAGGCGGGTACGCGTTTTAGTAGATAAACTAGAGCATATTTTAAATCACTTCAACGTTGGTTTTTGAAAAAAAAAACCTATAGAAAAAATGTTTTATTTAACGAGTTCTACCAATGTTTAAAATTAACACACGTATTTCTGTTACACCCTGTATATGAGATGTGTTTATATCAACAATTTTTCTTAAAATCACATGAGTTTTCATCTCTCAAAGATTGTTAGTGAGCTAAAAAATGACCCTGTACAATTGTGACGTACCTGAAGGGCAATCAGCGCGTTAGGCCGTGGAGCGAGTGGAGGGTCCCTTCGAAGCAGTGACGAGGGCCAGGCTCTCGGTGTCAGAGAGTGGGGGGGTTAAAAAAAGGCTCCACGTAATTTTAACCTCGTCGCTACTTCGTCGCAAAGGGTGGCTCCACCCTACCTGCGTGGGTGGACGGCAGACAGTCAGCGAAGTTCAGAAATCACGAACTGTCACAACGCTGACCATTTGGCGCCAACACCACCAGATTTAAATCTCGCAGTGAGAATAGAAAACTGAAACTGAAATAAATGCCCGATCGAGAAAACGTGGGGGGAACAAAAAATACCAGGTGTGAGTTTTGTAGTGTAAAATATCGGCGTTTATTCACACAAACGACGGACACCGTGTCTGCGCTCCTGAAATAAATACCTCCGCACGCAACCCTTTCACGCAGGGTTCACTCTATTCGGCCGAATATAGCAAGCTCCTGATCGCGCGATTCAAAGGGCCGACGGAGCGACTTTTCTCTTACACAAGCGCAAAGCACGTACGGCACGCAACACGTAAACGCAACTCTTACACAAAAGAATAAACGATCTGTCAATAAGGAATTAAACGGAGGTCTGGCTCAATTGAGACCACAAAAAAATGTATCAATATCTATATATATATCTCTGGATATCTGGCCTGTGTTCCTGGTGGTCGTCGCTGGCGGCTGGCTACAGCTCCTGAATGGCGGCGGTTTGCGTCGTGGACGCTGATCACCCGATTCTGGCCTCAGTGCAGGATGATCGCGGCCTCCAGCCAAGAATGGTTTGGCCGAGCTACTTAGCCCGTAACAAAACGCCTGCAAAGCACATGGCCTTAGTAACAATGGCCGGACACGTGGCTTCACGAAAAGGAAAAGAAATATCGGGCTTAACTACTTACTCAGGTGTTATGAGCGTTTGGAAGTCCCTTGCCCTGTACCTGGTGCCTCAATCCCCTCAAGGGTGGTTAACTGAGTCCCCGTTGATTATCCCGTAAACCGGATGGTGGTACACCTTATCTCAACGGTTCTTCTGGCACGGCCTGTACTGGACACGAGGTAGCTGAGTTCTGCTCATGGCGGCTCCTCGCCGGCGAATTTAAAAATCGCCCACAGAGGAAACGCGTCACCACAACAAAAAAATGCGAGCACGGTTGTCTACAGTGCAGGTCCATGCGCCAATTAATTATTAAAATGCAGTTTCTGCCAAAGCCGTTTTCGGACCGTTACACAATGCAAAAAAATAACAAAATATACCCCATCTTTAGTTTTTCAGGAATCTGCATTATCGAATCGATATCCGAAATCAATATTACAAAAGTTTTCACTTTGCAGATTTTTTAATAATTTTATTTTAGCACTACTAGACCAACTACAAAATTTTACCAACACATTTTTAGATTCGCTAATAATAATAGTATACAGTTTGCTTTTTACAGTTATTTTCAATAAATCGTTTCAACACTGTTATGAATGTAACAAATATTTGAATGTAACATATTTTGAGTACTCCATACTAGCAGAAAATGCACAAAGCAAAATATACATCACCTCTAGATTTTCCAGAATTTTCACTTAAAATCGCTAATAATATTATAAAAGTTTGTATTTCACACAATTTTTATATATCTTTTAGCAAAATTTTGTTTTTTAGCTTTTAGTAAGACATACATTTGTGGTTGTGCACACCATATTATATTATGGCAGCATGCGTTGGGCAGTTGCCATAGTGAAAGAATATTGATTTTTGATCAACAAACATTGAGTTTTACAACTGTTATTATATTACACAAATGTAACATATACTTTTAATATACAATTTACATGTCGTTCATATTATTAACACGGCACGTTCATTATAATTTAAAAAAATACTTTCTTTGATTATTTAATTCTTATGTCAAATTAGAGGTTCCTGGCAAGCTGAGCCTTCTTTTTATGTGACTTATCAAGAATTTATGTGCGTGTGCCACAATATCCAATCAAAACTATCGTTGGATAGTTTGCACTTCCATGTTGACGTTGCTAGGTTGCAAAAAGTTTCACAGTGCTAATATTTAACGAAATTATAAAAATGTCATGTTTGCATAGTCAGATGAGTCCTCAATCGCAAAATTTTTTTTAACAAAATTACCAAACATATAAACTGACAGTAAAATTAAAGTTTCTGTTGTTCACGTCATGGCTATGGGTATTTTTACATGTAATAATAATAATAATAATAATCCGTACTACTCCTCCACCTATGGCGTAATTGGTTACTGTCATAATTTGACAGAGAATTCTGACCCAATTACATTTTATTTATTTTATTGTATTTATCACCATTTCATTTTCACATTTTCGCTTCTTCAGTAGCACATCGAGAGTGGATATAAATGTAGTATAGTATGTAGTATGTAGTATATGTGGTAAATTTCTGGTTTCTAAACATTAATTTGCTCTTGTATTTTTTTCTAAAATAATCCGAGAAGCAGGAAAATGCATAAATGTGGGTTTACATGTTAAATTCCTATGTATACCTAACCAATTCAACACTCGGTATGTTATAAAATGTAATCTATCAACTAGAATTGTCATCAAATATCTACTGAAAATGGCTAAATAAGGCGAAGAAGCACAGTGTCAGGAGACTGAAAAAACATATATATATATATATATATATATATATATATATATATATATATATATATATATATGAAACAAAACAAGAGTTCAAGATAAATAAATACAATTATAATAATAACACAAAAAAAAAAAAATTATAAGAGTCATTATAGTTTCCTGATGTGTTCCGACTAGTTACTTTATCACATAATATATTTAATGGTAACCATATTTTGGGTTTTTTTATTTCTGGGTTTAAAGGTGTATAAATTTTGTTATCTAATACTCTCATTTATTCCTAGGCCATTAGTCACAGTTGTGTACATTCACAACTAGGTACCTTACAATTTTTTTATCAAAGGTAGAATACATCAAAAGATCTTCAAGATTTGCCCATTATTAAAAAGTTTTATAAAAATTAGACAATACACGAGAAATTCAATAAGATCTCTGCAAAAGATTTTAGTAATATACATTTTAAAAATTTGGAGATTTGAAAGAAAAATAGCAATTACATTTTAAATTTGATAAAAATTAATAAAACCTATACAAATTGGAAGATTGTTGAGAAATACCTAATGCATAATAAATATCTATGCTAAAACTAGAATTTCACAAAACCCTTTTTGCAAACATTTGAAAATTATGACTTATGGGAGTTGTTAACTTGAATTGAAAAATGTTAAAAAAGTTTTATGATAACCCCTGAAAAAACTTTTTAAAAAATGATGTGAATATTTGCATAACCAAAATTATATTAAAAAATATATTCAATTTTTCTATTTAATTAATTACTCACATCATTTAAAAATTCTAGCCTTTTATTTTACGCCAAAACTGCAAAGGAATAAAATTTTTTGGTTGTCCTGAAACCAGCAAATCTCTAATTAAAACTTAATTATTCTGACTCAGTGGTAAGAAAAGTTCATTTTTCTTTTGATTTCGGACTTTCTCTGCGTTTTTAAATCCCATCACATTGGCCGTTTTATTTTTTTGACGATGTCACTTTGACAAATGAGTTTACGCAAGTTAAATAACAAAAATGTTTGTGAAAAACATAATTTAAAATTTTTTTTTTCACAAACAGTTTTGTTATTTAACTTGCGTAAACTCATTTTTCAAAGTGGCATCGTCAAAAATATAAAACGGCCAATGTGATGGGATTTAAAAAGCAGAGATAGTCCGAAATCAAAAGAAAAATGAACTTTTCTTTCCACTGAGTCAGAATAATTAAGTTTTAATTAGAGATTTGCTGGTTTCAGGACAAGCAAAAAATCATATTCCTTTGAAGTTTTGGCGTAAAATAAAAGAAAAAAAAGTTTTTCCTCTTGTAAACTCAATCCGGGGACATACTGTATATTTACATAATTATGCAGGATTATACAAAAGTTCCAACTATTTAATTACATCAAACAATTCTGACGTTATCGTAAAAATGTTCATGGAAAAACACCACTAAAATTGTAATTACGAAGTATGAGAAAGAAATACTAAAATAAATCAATTGGTATTTGCAAAATTGTATATTTTAGTGTCGCCTGTCTTTATTTTCTATTAAACTTCAAGAATTGATCACATCGTTTAAAATTCATATAAAATTTTTGCCCATTTCCAAACAAATTATGAAGATAGGTATACACAAAAATTACAACTTTTGCATTAAGTTCAAAATTCTGACTATTTTGGAAAAATTTATTAAAATTTTAATTTTGTGTCATAATTATTCAACATTTTATAGCGCAGTACCTAAGTACGAAATAAGTACTTAAGTACTTACGAAAAATAATTAAGAAATAATATTTTGCATGAAATCTTAATAAACTCACCACACCTACTATTAATTAAACATTAAAATTTAAATTTTCTGTCAAAATTAGCAACATTTTTCTACATAAGAAATATACTAAGAAATAATATGTAATATTTACTCGGGCTACGATGATGTTATAGTGCTATAACCAGTCTAAACAGAGGAATGATAAGTGATATTTATCGGCCGCCGGCCGTTAAAAATTACGTGATTCGAGCTAATTTATTACTAAAAAATATTAACCTCGCGCGATTGCGATCTATGTAATGAGACATATGCAATCATAGTAAAAATATCAGCTCTTACCTAGGAGCAGGGTTGGAATAAATAATGATTAAGAAAAAATCAATAATCAACGATTTTTTAAGTAATAATTTTTTTATATATCTAATCAGTTTTTGCCGAGGTAGATTTGATTTATATTAATAAGTTTCCATTACAATTTATATCATGTTTTTTTTAAAATAATCTCTTTAATTTGAACAATAATTGATTTGAACACATGATTAAAACAAATTTATGTGGATCTGTACCAGGGTTAGAATAATCATTATAATTTTATATCATAATTTTAAAAAAATCAAAAATCAATGATTTAAATAAAATCAAAAGAATCATGTTTTTTTTTTATTCTGATTAGTTTTTGCCAGTTTAGATGTGATTTAAATCTATTGATTTACATCACACTTCAATCATATGATTTTTTCTTTTAATAAATTCACTCATTTGAACAATAATTGATGATTAAGAACATATCGGTCTATCTGTACTATGCGATGGACCAAAAATGAAAGAAAATGTAATTATTTTTTCTACTCCCTTAATAGAAAGTACACACTTTCGTCCCTCATATGCGGGAGGTAAACAATTTTTTCTCCCACGGGAGGCAAACAACTTTGCCTCCGTAGAATAACACAGAATAGAAACCTTAAACTGATATGATCATAGCGTATGGTTTTCTTAGTAGACTCGAGGGTTATATGACCCAAGGCTATAATAGTATTCACAACCGTGGTGTATATACTATTTTTTCACTACAAGAACAATTACAATAATTTTAAATTAAATATTTAATTACAACAAACATCTGTCATCACATCAATCAAAATTTGACATTGCCGTTTTTAAGGAATAAAGTGAAAATGCGGCCAGCTAAAGCCGGCTAATTGTAGTACATATACTTAGCACGCGAGAACTACAAAAAATTCCCCGAAAGATGAAAACTTGACCAGCTACATACCCCGTTGCAATGTACCACGCACCCGATTTAATAAACGTATTCAATCCATTACCTATTTTATTGTCGTATTTTATTCAACCGGTACACAATTGTAGCCGCAATCCGTTCAACTTGCGACATAAGCCTCGTATTATTTTAATTTATAATAGTTTGTACGTTCCTTGTATACTTTATTTTTAACTTTTTTTCTAAATATTATATTTTGACATTTAGTTTCTTTAATTGTCATGCACAAGAAACTATAATATTTACGCAAAACACTATGAAAAGTCGTAGTAAAAATCTTATGTATTACTTGGGAGCAAAGTGCTATTTCCTCCCTTAGATTTTGATGCCCGACGCGAAGCGGATCAAGTATCCGCAGGAGGAAATGATGCACTTTGCTCCCTTGTTAACATTTACAAATGTCAACCGATTTCAATTCTGCCACTTGCATCGTCTAAAGCTCGTCAGGGTGCATACAAATACTTAAAAACTTACTTCCAATCATCTATTTTAAACCATGCTAATTCTATAGTTACATTATATATTTTATTGTACACCTACTGGAATGCACAAGCGGTGCAATATCAACGATTAATTTGAAAAAAATCTATTCTTATTTAACTCAATGATTTATTTTAAAAAAATCATTTGATTTAAATCACGATTTAATACAATTGATTTAAATCACACCAACCCTGATCTATACTATGTGATGGACTAAATAATTTAAAAATTGAAAAAAAAATTACGCTCTTACAATTATGTACTTTAAAGCATGCTGACTAGAGTTACATTATACTTTTAATTGTTCACTTATTCGAATGCACGAATAGTGCAAAAACAATGATTAATAAAAAAAAAGATTTAAATCAATGATTTATTATTAATTGTTCACCTGTTCGAATGCACAAACAGTGCAAAAACAATGATTAATTTAAAAAAAACAATATTGATTTTCAATATTTTGACTTTCAGTAAACGATTTTACATATTTACAATTAACTAACCTAATTTCAGTTTTTTTTTTTTTTTTAATCTACTAACGAGTGACAAATTGATGATCTCTACCTACAAGAAAAAGTGACATAGTCAAAATGGAGTTATCATTATTATTGCATAAATGCACATTTACTCCTCATTTTCTGACGCACTTCTAACACGCGTGGAGTTTTTATTAGCATTTTTTTAATTAATTTAATTATGCAAAAAACTTTTGAATGTGTTCTTTTTTGTTTTAAAAATAAGAAAATTAATATTTTTTATATTAAAAAAATATAATTGAAGCAAGTCGAGCAAATGTTAATGTTAAATGAAATGTTCGAACTGCTGTCCCATTACTTCTTGGCAATAATTTCAACGATTTTTAACACATTCAATAGAAAAATGAAAGATTCATTAAAAGCTCCACTTTTTAGAAGAATGGATTAGTATTTATGCAAATAAATTATGTGACTGTAAAGAGAATTAAGACTTCTACAAAACTTGTAAATTAAAAATAACCAAACTCATAATTTCAACAATTTTTAAATCATTCAATAGAAAAATGAAAAATTCAATAAAAACTCCACTTTTTAGAGGAAAGGATAAGTATTTTTGCAAAAAATTATGTGACTATAAAGAGAATTAAGACCTCTACAAAACTTGTCAAATAAAAATAATCAAACTTGATTTAAAAAAAATCAATAAGGTCATTACAAAATTACTGACTTTTTAAGTGATTAAAACTTGATTTTTTAAGTGCGTCAGAAAATACGGAATAAATGATAAAAATTGACCTGTTCGAGGATTTTTTTATTATTATTTCGAACTACATATAATCGGCAGGAACTCTTTGATTCCATATTACAACAAGACCCTGGATATTCAAGTATTCAATATTTATTGTTTTTGCATAGTTTTGAATAACATTCCAGTGAACCATGATGCAACATAAAAACTCGTCTCTGATAAATACTTATGGTACCTATAATTTGTTATACAGGGTGTCTCTAAATTATGTGGACATGGCTTAGCCATAGATTACTGGGATCAAAAGAAGACGATTTAACAAAACTTATCTATATACAAATGCGTTTGGTTTAGCCAGTATTCAGCATCAAAGTATTTAAAAAAAACTAAATTTGCTTATAAAAAGAGAACGTTTACATTGATTTGGATGTTGTTTGGTATGACACTTAATACCGGTATAACTCATATTTTGACATAATATAGTTATTATCATTTGACCGGTTGTGTATAAAACAAGTGAGGCCCAACATTAATACATTAATATTGTTTAATGACAAAAGCAAATACATTTAAAAAAAATCAAACCGGGCGCAGGCATTCATTATTATGTTTTTTTGTATCTTTATAATTTTTAATATCTGTTCAATATCAGTTTCGACACAAAAAAATAAAATATGAGTGAGTGCGCTATACTCGTTTGGAAACAAAACTTCAGTGAACAGAATTTTCTGGTTAAAAAGTATATGTTCAGCTCTTTTTTCCTGAATAAAGCGGCAAACCGCAAAACGTAGGTCATATTCTGCTGGTAAAAGCTCTTGCACTATTTGGATATGGTATGGATGAAGCAATTGCTATAATTTCCAAAATTTCTTTTTCGTTATTAGGGCTCCAAAAATCCTAAAACCAGCAACATATCTGTTTTATCGGCGTAAGTGTACTTTATATTCATTATTGTGAATAAACTATCATCAACCCGGTAACTAGATTACATTTGTTTGAGTGTAGGGCAGTCATCTCATATTTTAGTTTATTGTGCCGAAACTGTGACAGATATCAAAAATTATGAAGATACAAAAAAACTTAATAATGAATGCTTGCGTCCGATTTGATTTTGTTTTTAAGTTATTTGCTTTGTCATTGAAAAATATGAATATATTAATGTTGGGCCACCCTGTTTTGTACACAACCGGTCTACTGATAATAACAATATTATGTCAAAATATGAGTTGTACCCGTATAGAGCATCATATCAAACAATATCCAAATCAATGTAAACGTTCCCTTTTTATAAGGAAATTTTGTTTTTTTTTAAATTAACTTTGAAGCTAAATACTAGCTAAACCAAACACATTTGTATATAGATATGTTTTGTTAAATCGTCTTTTTTTGATCCCAGTAATCTGTGGTTAAGCCATTTCCACGTAATATGGAGACACCCTGTATAACTTATGTAACTTATGGTAACTCATGGTACTTACAGTATCCGTTCATTTCAATTCATTTTTATTAAATTTTGAATGGGTATTTTTTTCTTGTATGTCCACGATATTTCTATTTTATTCGCTAGTTCGTGCTTTGTTTTTCTTACAATCAAAATATCCCAGGTTCGAATCTCAGAAAAAAGCTAGGTAACTTTCAGGTGTCAACATAAACCGCGTTAGTGGCTATGTTAAACAAAAGTTAGAGACAAATTAATTCGATCCAATTAAAATAAATATGTAAGTAATAAGTTTTCTCATCAATGAATTAAAAAAAGCCCCACCAAACTGCGACGTTCAACTAAGACATAAAGCTTACAATGAAATATTGCACATTTCGCGTCATAAAGTTGCTTTAATGGCGACATCTACCTCCTGCTGAATAATAAGGCACTATTACTCAGAGCGCACACTAAAATATCTCTTACTTTTGGCATAAATCAAGGGGACTAATCTCTGGAAACGGAGCAGTTTTAATAAGCGTCGAACGTTCGTCTTTCGCGATTCAGCCCTAAGTGGAGTAAACCGTAATAAAAAAGCTCGATTTCCCCCTGCAATCGCCCCTCTTCCGCGAATTTTGACACTGACGAAAATGAAATCAAGATCAATCCCGTCTGTAAAACGTCGCCCTTGTGCCCTTGCGGTTTCCTTAAACCGAGATTGAGGCAGGAAAAATATATGAACTGCATCAGGGCTCCCCCTGAAAACTTCCGATGAGCTCACGATATATACACCCGACGTTGTTATTACGACGCGTTTTCCTAATTAAGTTGTAAAAATAAATTTGAATTTTACCCGGGCAAGATAAAATTAATTGCGTGCGTTTATCTCGGCGTGGACAATGCAGACGGAGGAAAAAACGGTTTTGTGCGCTGCTCCCGTAAACAATATACTTGTATTTGCTATCGCGGCCGATGAAAGGGCGGGAATAATGCGGCCGCGCCGTAATAAAAATGGAAGAGAATTATTATTACGTGGCAATTCGTTGTGGCCGCCGCGCCAGTATTAATGTAAACTGGACAAAGGCGATACATAAAAGCGATTCTGTTATTGCAGCAGCTCCCTTACAAGCCAAAACTAAGCGAAAACAGATGTAGGAGTGAAAGACACCGACATATTCTTTTGTGTCCTGTAATTGTGTTGTTAAGGAACTATTTAACTAACAAGTGACAAATACGCATATGTTGAACGCAACTGCAAACTTTTATTTTAAATAACTAAAATTAAATCAATTTAAGTAAACAAATAAATTAAATCAATTGAAAACTTAAACACAAATAAATTTAGCCAATACATTTTTCAATTAAGATGAAAAAAGCTTACAAAATATGTACATATTCTATTTGTATATAAATTATTAGTAGGAAATCGTGTAAGCCTATGTCAATTTATAGTGTTACGACTAAAGACACAAAAAAAAAGTTTCACCTAACTGAATAGACCATTGAATAATAAATTGCCACATAAATTAAGCAGCAATTCTAACTCTACGTGCTCAAATATTAAATTTGCTGCGACTAAAACGTCGAAATTGGACAACTTACAAGAATTCCGGGAAGCAATGAATAATACAGTAATTCAATATTAATTCTTTATCACTCACCGGGGAGGACGAGTTTTAATTGAATATTAAATTTAATTGAATATTGAACTCGCAATACATCGCATAATACTGCCGTAAAATCATTACAAAGCAAGTTTCAAGTAAAGCAATATACGTTTGATTATTTCACGATATTATGTGAGTACGTCATTACAAATTAGTTGTAAAAATCTTTATTACGCTATCGACCTATAATTATATTATTTTTATGGATAGTTGAAATATTAAAACTATAAAATAATTTTAAAAAAATATTAAACAAAAATCAAAATTCAAATTAATTATACAAATATCAACTGTAGTAATATTATATGGACGAGTGTAAAGTTTATACGCGAGTGAAATATTCCTGTTGCAATATTTACACGCAATTTTAATCTAGACTAATAGCGCTAATGCGGGGATAACATCATCGCATATCCCGGGCGCAAGCTTGTGGTCATCCCAGGATACGTCTGGCTTACCGAACGCAGCGCGCGCCAACGTTCGGATTAAATTATGCCCGAGACAATACTTCTGATAACTTCATGCATTATTAATCGCACAATTTCCAAGCCTTTACCCTCGTTTCTCTTGTTGTAGGTGAGTTTTTCCGTCCGTCAGAATTCCCGGCGAAAGTCGGTAAGTACTCCAGACTGGATCGATACTGTCGACATTTATTTCGTCGCCCTAAATATTTAAATATCGCCAATTAGTTGTATGATTATGAAATGACGTAAGTACAATAGTTTTTTTTTTATAAACTCTTAACTTGTTAAAAAACCAACTATGGACCTCAGGGTAAACAGTATTAAGTCACATTTTTTAAATTTTACAGTAGAGCAAATTGAAGAGTTTGAACAATGGTAGTTTTCAAACCGATTACTATTGTAAGTAGGAGAGTATTGGTTATTATTTTCCCAGTTATAATTTTGGAAGCTAACTAAAGCAGATAATAGCCAACCTCCTACATTAATTTATTTAAATAATTTTAAATTAATTGTGAGACTTAATACTGTTTGGTTCTAGCAATGGACTTAATATCTTGTGACTTAATACTCTATTTTGTGACGTAATACTGTTTAGCTCCTACGAATTTATAGATAGGTGGGACTTGATACTGAATTATTATTAAGAAACCCATAATAGAACAGTGCAAAGTGGAACCAAAATTAATTAATAGAAATTATAACTAATTAATAAAGGGTAACAAAAAGCAAGAAGACATTAAAAATATTATATTTTCTATAATAAATGAGAGATTACACCAACAGGTTACAAACGAAAACTATCAATCTTAAAGTTCAAGTAACAAACAAATAATTAAAAATTAATAATATCTAATTAAAGAGAAAATGCATTATAAAGATCATTGCATTTTTCAGTCGTCTTCCTTGAGGTTAACACGTGGAAGATTTTTAAAGTATTCATGGAATCTTTTAGGCACCCATGTTAGAAAATTCTGCAAATCATTATACTTTTTTTTATTGAAATAGGTTTTAATGTCTCTCTTATTGGATTCAGCAGCATTAACTTAGTATTGAGAACAACTTCCTTAGCATTAACAGTACGTTTCTCTTTGCGTGTAAGTCTTTTAGTGGCTCTTTTGAAATCAACTGGTTCAAAATTTTCTTGATTAAAATCTGTTATAAAATACAATACTCCTGGTGCTTCTGTTAAAAACTTCATATGAACCACTCTAAATATCAAAACGTTTTGATTAGTTATGGTTTTTTTGTGATTGTGAAAGTAAGATCCGGATTCTTCAGATAAAAGGGTAACATCTTAAAGTTCATGGTTTCCATTTCTGCTACTTCAAATTTATTGCCACAAAGTCAAGAAGACAAGAAAATTGGGAGGAAGCTTTTTTTTTGTCTTTCTATTTGTGCATGAATTGTATCGACCTCCATGTGCATATGTCCTCTTAAAAGGTACTTATGTTCAATGCATTTTATGGAAGGTTTCAGCATAAGAATCGAAAGATAGCACCTAATCATCTAACGATTTCTATTTTGTGATGGACACTTATCGCTCCAGATAAAAATTTTCTCTACAATTCTTTTACATTTAAAATGAATTTGAGAATACATGAAGCCATTTCATTGCCTCCACTTCGGCTATGGATTCATCCAAGATGAAGCAATATCCTATTTTGTCTGTTGCATCATAAACTGTACAATTGAAAGTCTACAGCTTTAGAAGATAGAAACTCTGAGCATTCGTTAGTAGAGGAGAAGGTAAGTATTTTTTGTAAATCCACCGAAAGTATTTTGGTGTTCGCCTTGGTTTTATAAGTCTCATTATCCTGTCGCTTTAGCTTAAACCGATTATCTGCATCAAGAAAATGCTCGTCATAGTTAGTTTGTAATGCAAGGCATTCTTCTAGGGATACAGACTCTTTGAGTTTGATAACATATCCATCACATGTCTCACATGTATCATTCCATGGTTCTTTGAAGGAAAAATTAAATTCCGAATTGAAAGTTTCACTATATAACCATTGCTTTAGAATATCTTCTTTAGGAATTTGGTTTTCTACACAATCTTCATAAAATCATCGATACATTACTGAAATATTGATACGGCTGTCTAAATACTTTATCTGGGACTTATTTCTGGAATAATGTAACTCTTTACAAGGGAACTTTTGTATGTGCTTATGATATTGTTTCTAACACTTGAGGAAATTTTGTTTGAGGGTTCATGTTTACCCCTTTGATCGGGTATTACGATTCCACCATGTTATCTTTTCGATAATGCATTATGTACAGAGGTTTGGGATATATTTAAGGTGTTAAGAAAATAAGTACAACACACACTTTTTACCATTCACACTAAAAAAATATTTCAACGACGTCATTATTTTTCCTACGCGAGATCCCGATCTAGCACTTACATGCTCAACTGCAACGTTGTCGATGTAGCTAGCTATGAATTGTCTTTTCTGATTAAGTTCGATGCTATCATTCCAAAATTGTTGGTGAATTAGAGCACGACTTTCAACTGATGTGTTCTGATTGCACTGCTTTTTACATTCATCAGGACAAGATGCGTTCATCGGTATCTATATCAGGTATGATAAAATCGTAAAAAATCGATTCTTTGACTTTTCCTTTAATATTTAATTCGCTGCAGGTCGCTTATTTATGAGAATATAAAAAAATAATTTTACGTTCTTGTGGCACATTTTTGATAAGAAAAGAGCGGCGAAGTCAATTGTTCAGAAACCAGTTCAAAAATCGAGTTTTTTTTATATGGAACTCATAGTTGGCTGTGATTCAAAAAAGAGGGAATTTTTATCGTTTCAACATGTATGACATGTGGGCCTAATTCTTAATTTTCAATCTGATTGTATCAAAAATTCTAATTTTTGAAGGTTTTTCGCGTAGTAGGCTTGTGTCGTTTTAAGAAATGACAATCCACGAGAATTAATAAACAGAAAATGTCAATAATAATGGGCCATTTAATAAAACAAAAAGAAAAAAAACACAATATTTAAGATAGTAAATATATTGTCATCAATTATCATCAACATTATCAAAAATACAAATGAGCATCTAGCTATTTTGTTTTACTCCCATATTATGAAAAATTTTGCACAATATTGGCCATCATATGACTATTTGGACGATTCAAAACTAAATGTCACAATGTTGCCAATGCTAATATAAATAATTCCCCCCTAACTGTTACGTAATATTACGAAACACTAGTGACTTTCATTACGTAACACTATTAGGTTATAACTGATTTACTAGCCATGCAGTCCGACTGAAATTGAAAACTTACTAATGTGGGAGTAAAAATAATTTATTATGACTATTTTTAATATGACTATTTGGACAATGCAAAAGTAAATGTCACAATGTTGCCAATGCTCATACAAATAATTCCCCCCTAACTTTTACGTAATATTACGAAACACTAGTGACTTTCATTACGTAACACTATTACGTTATAACTGATTTACTAGTCATGCAGTCCGAAATTGAAAACTTACTAATGTGGGAGTAGAAAAAAAAATTATGTAAGTTGAATAAATGTTTCATAAATTGCCCCAAACCTTTATGAAAATTTCTGGAATATATAATGAATGAATTAATAGCATTAAAAAGTTTAGAATTTCGTTGTTTTTTATTGAATTAACAGGTCAAGGCCCACGACTACAGACAGTAAATACATATTATAAATACCATAATAACATTAAAAAAATTCATTCAAAATATCAAAAATATCAGAACGTGATATTTAAAAATTGCAAACATTGTAGTAAACTACAAAAATTAACGAAAGCATATAAAACCAAAGAAAGTGAAATACAAGAAAATTTTATTAAAATTGTAGAAAACATAATAATACATTCGTTTTATCAGCGACTTTTATTCAAAACTCAACATACTTGTTTGTTGTAGACATTTTATTAATTCCTGTTATTGAATTAACAGGTCAAGGCCCACGACTATAGACAGTAAATACATATTATAAATACCATAATACCATTAAAAAAAATCATTCAAAATATCAAAAATATCAGAACGTGATATTCAAAAATTGCAAACATTGTAGTAAACTACAAAAACTAACAAAAGCATATAAAACAAAAGAAAATTAAATAAAAGAAAATTTTATTGAAATAGTAGAAAACATAATAATACATTCGTTTTATCAGCGACTTTTATTCAAAACTCAACATACTTGTTTGTTGTAGACATTTTATTAATACGTACAATAATATTAATGAAAAAATATTAAAATTGATTATTATTAATTTTTATCTTCAAGTGAAAGTAATTTTATAACTCTTGACATTTGACAAAATTGCGAGTCATTTGAGAAATTATGCAACATAACTATTGACAAAATAAAGAAGAGGAGAAAGAAGCAAATTACTGTAAATATACAATATTTCAAAATATAAACATATATCTAAATACTGAATTTTCAAAAGTTTTTGGTCAGATAATCAATGAAGTTACAATTTGCAAAGATTTTAGAAAATCCCAAAAAAATGTCACAAAGATTGAGCTATCTCCATAACATATAATTAAAATCAATGAAATTAAGTAACCCTTCGTAAAAGCTTACAAATATGAAATACGCTTAATTAAAGTGTTGATAATATGAATGAGAAATTGTCATAATTTTCAGCTGTAAAATATATCAGTCATAGAGATACCTTTTAGGTACAATTCAAGATAAATTGTCCATATATTATATTCCGTTACATTAAACGTTATATTCAGTTAATGTGTAAGAGAAATTGAAGCCATTTTCCATAACGTCTTTTGACGTTAAAATCTTGGAATTTAATTTTTAACACAGAAAGTAAAAAAAGACAGATGTACACTATGTTTCAAATTAAACTGGGAAGCTGAAAATATAATAATATATAGTGAATTTAAAACAAAACATTTATAAACAAAAGTTGATGTCTACTTCCGGTAGAACCGAAAGTGATAGAAGGTTGAGAGTATTTCAACTGAGGAGAACGGAATCAGCCATGCATGGAGGATTTTTTTTTCGGGAACCCCATAAACCCAATGAAATTAGCGCGAGACACCCTGTATCATACACAGAGAGAGAGAGAACAATCTTTATTAAGGTATTAGCTCTTGACCTTTATGCATTAATTTTCTTGTATATCTAATAGTTTATATAATTATATAATTTGATATTAAAAATATTTTTTTATAATTTTTACTGACTTTTACTAGATGATTCGACCTGTCAAGTATTTCATTATGTGTGTCACAATTTTAACTGTACTAGAGTATTAATTATTTTCATTAAGATGTCAATTAATAATTGGTGTTTTTTTTAATCATTTTTGCCCAATTTTAATGATACCTACTGTTAAATTTTCATTGAGTTTTATCAATTTTTCAATAATTTCTGTAAAATTTTCAATTCTCTTTCGTACAATTTTAACTTATTATAACGTGTCTCAATAAATTTAATAACTACCGAAATTTTCAGAAATTTCGATTTCTAATAATAGAATTTCAAGATTTCATCAAGATATTAATTAGTTTTCAAATATTCGATCATAATTTTGATTGTTTGTTAAGTATTTAATTATGTCAAAATTTCAATTGTATTAAAATTTTAATTGTTCTCGTTAAGATGTTAATTAATAAGGGGAGGTGTCTTAAAATTATTCATGCCAAATTTCAATGGTACTGTCAACTTTGCATTTACTTTTATCAATATTATATAGTTCCTGTCAAATTTTGAAATTTTTTTGTCAAAAATTCTATTATTGTAATTTATTTCAGTCGTTTTTATAATGTGGGGTAAATTCAACTTTTTATGTCTAAGAAATGGCATTATTTTTAATGAATTTGTTATTTAAAATTGTTATATAATTATTTTGTACTTAATAAGTACAGTAATAAGTACGGTAAATTGTTTTATTTTTATTTTATTTTATGATTAATTTTGCCTGACTTGTTTCAGTGATATAGAACCATCATCAGAGGCATGTATTTAATGTTTATACTTCTTGAGTTCACTTGAAATGTAATTTTTTAAATTTGATATATGTCTAATTTGAAGTTATATTTAAAAAAACCTTAAACTCAAATTTGTTATTATTTTTATAATCTTAATTTTAACTATGTATGTCAAATATTTTTATCAATATTCTAATGTTTGTTAAATATTCACATATTTTTGTAAAAAATTCAAATGTTTCTGTAAATGTTTAATTTTTTTGGTAAAAATTTTAATTATGCTTTTCAAAATTTCAATTATATTCGTATACATACGACCCTGGAGATTTTAGGCTGCTTCTGAGTTTTGAAGGGCTCATACATTCAAAAATATACACGAAACTTTTACCAAACCTGCAAAAGTTAATGTAATAGATATAGTCAAAATAAAATTAAAACAAATACAACAATTTTGTATACGGGTGTCTACGCTAAACAGTTCGTTAAAAGTTTACGGGGTTGTCGTTGTCCTACAAATTTCAAAAAAAATCTCGCCGCACGGTTGAATCAGTTATCTTCATATGAAATACTTTCAACTTTCTATCATTTCCGGTTCCACCGGAAGTAGCACCGACTTTCTTATTTTAAATGGAACACCCCATATATTATTATATTTTTGAATTCCTCGCTTAAATTGAAACATATTTTGTAAGAATGTATGTACACCTATCTCTTCTAGTTTTCAAGAAAAAAATGTTTTTCTAAAATTTTGACCTCTAAAAGGTAGACTGAAATCTGTCTATAACTTCTCTTAGGAATAAGATAAAATTATGAGTTATATTTGTAATTGTACCTAGAGGATGCCTCTATGAGTGAAATAATTGGAAACTGTCAATTTTGATAATAAGTGTTCATAAAATGTCAATACCTAAGTGCCCTCTTAAATATGCCGTAATTCATTTTTTTTAATGGAATGATACATATTTTATCACATAGCACGATTGGGAGAATAATTTACTACAAAAAAGTATAATGCAGCTATACTCCTAAAGTAAGTATTTTTTGAATTATTTCGAAGATAACTTTTTCGTCGCATTTGTGCAGGGTCTAATTTTGCATGTAACAAGTGCACTTTAGTAGACATGTGATATGTTTTTGTTTTGTCGCTATTGTAATGCAAACTGTCAAATAATAAAACCATTTAGAATAAAGTATTACAGAAATCAAAATCAACAAAATGAACCATTACACAAATCAACAAATTATCAATATATTCTTTATACATGGCAACTGCGATAGAATTGTTGCTCTAACATGTAGAGTATTCAATAAAATTCATCCACATTTGCCGCCGATGAATAAAACAAGATTTAGAAGATTGGAATCAAATGTTGTTCAATTTGGACAAGTGAATGCAATAAGACATCGACAAAAGGCAGTTAAGGAAAATGAGGAAGTGCAAGAAATAGTGTTGGCCTGCCTATTTTCAAGTTAATCCACAAGCATGTATCTGCTGTACTCAAGAGGATTTAGGCGCTGATAAATCTTCAGTACAGATGGCATGCACAATTATCACTTATTATCAAAATTGACAGTTTCCAATTATTTTACTCATATAGGCATCCTCGAGGTACAATTAGAAATATAACTAATATTTTTATCTTATTCTTAAGAGAAGTTATAGACATATTTCAGGCTAAAAATTGTTTTCTTGAAAACTAGAAGAGATAAGTGTACATACGTTCTTACCAAATATGTTCCAATTTTAGCGAGGAATTCAAAAATATAATAATATATGGGGTGTTCTCTATCTTGTTTCAATCATCGGCGGCAAAAGTTTTATTGATTACTCTGCATATTAGAGAAACAATTCTATTTCAGTTGCCATTTATAAAGAATGAATTGATAATTTGTTGATTTGTGTAATGATTCATTTTGTTGATTTTGATTTCTGTAATACTTTATTCTAAATGGTTTTATTATTTGACAGTTTGCATTACAATACCGACAAAACAAAAGCATATCACATGTCTACTACAGTGCACTTATGACATGCAAAATAATACCCTGCAGAAATGCGACGAAAAAGTAATCCTCGAAATAATTCAAAAAATACTTGCGTTAGGAGTATGGTTATATTATACTTTTTTGTAGTAAATTTTTCTCCCAATCGTGCTATGTGATAAAAAATGGGTCATTCCATTTAAAAAAATTGAATTACAAGATATTTAAGAGGGCACTTAGATATTGACATTTTATGAACACTTATTATCAAAATTTTCAGTTTTCAATTATTTTACTCATAGAGGCATCCTCTAGGCATAATTTGAAATTTAACTCATAATTTTGTCTTTTCCTAAGAGAAGTTAAAGACAGATTTCAGGCTACCTTTTAGAGGTCAAAGTTTTAGAAAAACATTTTTTTCTTGAAAACTAAAAGAGATAAGTGTACATCCGTTCTTACAAAATATGTTCCAATTTAAGCGAGGAGTTCAAAAATATAATAATATATAGGGTGTTCCGTTGAAAATAAGAAAGTTGGTGCTACTTCCGGTGGAACCGGAAGTGATAGAAAGTTGAAAATATTTCACATGAGGATAACTGATTCAACCGTGTGACGAGGATTTTTATGAAATTTTTAGTACAACGGCAACTCCGTAAACTTTTAACGAACGGTTTAGCGTAGACACCCTGTATAGCAATGTCACATAAAATATTATGTTTTCAAAAATTTTATTCTAATTAATTGTAATGTAAACATAAATAATTCTGAAAATTTCTAGACTTAAATTCCAGTGCAATAAAAGGTGCCAACAATATTGCTTCAATTATTTAGTTTCTTTTATTCGGTGAAAAAGTGAAGAAACAATATTTGTACAATTTTTTTAAGTTTTTTCAGATGTTTTAAAATCCTAAATTCTTTGTTGATGAACATGTTTTAAAAAATATCAATATATCGATTTATATTTTGGGTCGCTTGCGTCCTTCTGTGAGAACACCATCGATATATTTCGATCGCAAAGCAATCGTCTTCAGTATTCCCTCAATATTCCGTTATCACACCTTAGCATTTATTAGTCCCGGCACATCCACCTTCCATTTATTTATTTTAATTATTATTATTTTTTTAATTTATTTAATTCTAATATCAAATACATTAACAGTGGATTGTTGTTTCTTAATCTAATATCTACTTCTAATTATTCCATTATCTAAGCGTACATTATTTGTATTTATAAGGTAAGGAGGCTAATTAATTTAGTAAATTATTGATTACATATTTTAAACTCTGCTACATATTGTTAGATTATAATCATTATTTGTGATATATTAATTTAGCATTCGCGAAAGCGAATTTGTTTTTGTATGCTGTTATTCCGCAATAAATTTATATAAACAGAGGTGGTGAAGGTGTTATGTGCTTCTACGAAATCCAACAACACACACAACAATTTGTCCGAATTTTCAGCGAAATTTCGGCGGTGCATGGCGAAGCAAAAAACTCACCTGCAATTTATTTAAAGTGTACACACAAACCACGGCTGCTATTTATTTTTCGCTAGTTCCCGTTTATCGGTGCATGTTTGCTGTGAAATATTCCGGAGGAATTATTACGGACCAGCGTAAACCTCGCGCGCAGATAAGTCCAGGCCCAAATTTAAAATTCACACAGACGCAATGGCGAGATCTATGCGAGTTTAATGTAACAATCGTGAGATCAAAGAGGAGAGCGCCGACTGCAAATGGGACAATAATGACGGCGGGGTGCAAGCCCCCTCGCAGACACCCCACTCGTGCGTCACCCAGGCCACGGATGCATGCACGCACGCGAAAGCGACACATTTTTCGTGGAAATTATTACCATTCGCATGAGATACTCCAAATATCCAGAACGTGCAAGCCCCATATCGCTATTAGGTAACAGGAATAGTTCCGCCTGTAATGAGCGTAGCGCGTGTAATGGCTTTGCGACTTTTCGCCACTAAATATGTCCCCGGACACGTGAAAAAATATTGGACTGTTGCCGCACGCTGGGGGTATCGAGGGAGACTCCCAGAAAAGCCTGGCCTAATTTAATATAGGAAACCAGAGACCGTACTGAAGCAATCGACCACAAATCCGCCAAGAAATACGCCATTTATACTTAAGTTGTATTAATCACTACTCAAAACTAAAATAGCACCCGTCTTCAGTTCTTCAAAAGTTAAATTTGAAAAACCAAATAACAAAATTTGTTGCTAATTTAATTATCGCTCAGAAAATTCACTCAGCACCAAGCGAGTTCGCCAAAGTAAATTATTCAAAAAAATTGACAACAAAATTTGCTGTAAATTTAATTTAAAACAACAGCCCTCGAAAGTATTTTATCCAGTCCGCGAATATTTTGTTCTGATTAGTTTAAAAACAATCCGAAGGAGTGCCATAAGTAAATTATACATATTTTTATATAGTAAACAAAAAATAAATCATAGTGAGTACTAATTTTAGAACAAGTTGACAAGTTGACAAACCATTTGGGATTTAAAACTTATAAAAAACTATATCTAAAATATAGTTAAAATATAAAACAGTGGATAACTAGTGGATCTCCAAAACTGCATCAAGGATTTATGCAGCGATATGCCAGCCACTACTTGACTATGGTCATATAATTTTCAAAAACACAAAAAAATCACACATGAAACAATTGAAATTGCTGAAAGAAACGCGATACGATTGATTACAAAATTAAGACATATCAATAACCCATTACACAATACTAGCAATAAAAATCTATATGAAGTCACAAAATTATTACCAATCGCTTCTAGGTTCGAAAAACTTCGATTCAAATTCAAAATCAATAATATAAACTGGGCCATTATGGATGAACTATGCTTGAAACGATCCATACGATGCACAGTGGTCCGAAGCACCTGAAAAGCTGTCAAAAATCAAAATTTCAAATGTTTCTTACGCACTGATAGTATTTTTTTCCCACAAAATACGATGTCCAGACTACCCTAAACCGGCGATTTAGAGGCCCCACCATAATTCATAACCGTATCCACGTTAACCAAATTTACTTGTTGCCATATACTACACAGAATTTTCGTTAGCGTTTTCTTACAACTACCAAGTGTCAAGTTATTAATATTTAAGTTATTTTTTTATCGCGTGCATTATAAAACGCGCACATTTGAATAAAATTTAATGAACAATTTGGGGGGGGGGGGGATTTCTCTCAATCATTTGGTTTATTGAATACATATTTGCCATTTAAACGTTAATACATACTGGGTGTCTGTTTTCAAACACGAACATTGGGATTTAACCCGGTATAAAGGATTTCTTTTTTTAATATTTTTTTAGGATCAAAGGATAGTACTATCTTTATAACAAAATTAAAATTTTACAATGTGATGTCAAGTTCTGAAAATGAAATCGAATGCCAGCTTCAAGTTCTATTGGACGAATTAAAATCTCGAACAAAATGTGATTAAACCATTGTCGTATTTCAAGTCCCATATCAAAACTCGTTGAATTAAAGCTCGCAGAACTAGAGAAAGGTTTCTTGAAGAAAACAAACATAGGCTGGAGACATCTACTTCATTTCCTATTTATTCTAAAAGCAAACAAGGCCGTCCTATAATCCCACTTGACTCTTCAGCTGAAAGAACAAAACGTCTGAAAATAAAAACATTAAGGAATTTAAGTTCTGTTGAAGAATTATCATATGCAGCGCAAATGGGCTTAAGGGTTTCAGGAAAAATGGATGCATCTAAGATTTTACAAATATAAATTACGATATTACAAATAAGAGTCCAGAACGAGCCTGTAAATATATGAAATGTTACAAAAAATCTCCTCGCCAGGGCCAAAATGTATGTCTGGTGACTTTTATACATGGACCAGAAATTATTGCCTCTGCATTGTTGCCTATAGGGCAAATAACTGAAGAAGCTTAGGAAGCTCGTAACAAGGATTTTAAGAAGTACAGAGAGCACAATTCTAGAAAATGCTGTTGAGAAAAATCCAAATTAGATGTATTTCATTTACTATACATTTCATCAGATCCATTAATTACATCTAAAACAAAATTACCTAAAAAACAGGACAACGCCTTACGAGAGAAGCATGTGATTTGTTAAGGTTGCCAGATGGCGACGAAAGTGAACAATATGAAATTGGAAGCGATGAATGAATCATTATTATCTTTTAAATTTGATAAGAAGCATTAGATTAGTAGTAATTTGTCTATTTCTATACACTTTTTTTGTAAAAGGGACGTGCATGTCTTTTAATTTGTTGGAGTCGGACATTTTGTTTTTGAGAATTTTGACCTGGAATTCGAATTTTTTTGACCCCGAAAACCAATGACTACTGATTTTCGCGAGAGTGACATCAGTTTTTACAATGTCGGTCGGCCATTATGAGTCGGCCATTTTGTTTTTGAGAATTTTGACTTCGAATTTGAATTTTTTGACCCCGAAAATATATAAATACTGACTTTCAAGAATATTCGTTCGAAATTTGATTTTTTGCTAGATTTTTAGCTACTTGGGACCACTGTGCAACGTACCAAACGGACCATTCCATTCAAAACACTATACGAATCATACAATGACTGACCTATGTCATTTTCACTTTCATATACAAACTTCACACTTTACACTTCCATCATATCTGATGTTTTTTTTTTGTTTTTTTTTTTCTTTTATCTCTTTTAATTTAATATTTTTAATTTAATATAATTGTAAATTTTAATATTGATACATCAAACTACATATAAAATTAAACTACCACTGTAAAAGCAGAAAGACCTCTGGTCGATAACAAATAAAGATTGTTGCTACAACTACTAAAAAATATGCAGAATATGCTATAAAAATATGCAGAAATTTATTTTTCTACACTTCTAAACTATCACTGTAAAAGCAGAAAGACCTCTCATCGATAGGAAATAAAAATTGTTACTACTACTACTACTGAATATCTATAAAAATATGCAGAATTTTTTTTTTACACTTTGCTCGAACGAAATAAAATTCTCGTATATTATAATTGTGAATGCAGTAATAACACCTGTTACATAAGTGTCGGGCATTTTTTGGTATGCTTTCTGTGACATAGTAAAACTATTACATCTGGTTAACTGTAGAGAAACATGTTGTTAGGGCTCTTGTGAACTTGTTTGACATTTCACATTTTTATCTGACTTTTGCAAAATAGCGTTTTAAGTAGATATTTGAGTCCATCTACAACTTAGTTGGACAGCTAAGATTTTTGTGTGCAAAATATTTCAAAAAACTCTGTATATCGGACAATTCGTGAATGTGAAGAGAGAATTCCATGTGTAAACCTACCAAAACCAGGCCGTCTGTGGAAGTTAACAGAACTTCGAGTCAATTGACTAGCCGTGCAATCCAAAATCACCATTATAGTGTCCACACGTAACTTGCCAGTCGGCTCCATGTTTTGATTGCTACAATTTGTCGATATATTGCAAGAACAGACTAAAATTTAGAAAACGCAAGGAAAGTCCCAAATATACTGCCGCACGATTGGCCAGAATTCCTGGCTGTTGCCGGGATTCAAGACGTCGGCACATGGTGTTTATGGATTGCACGGTAGTCTATTGACCTGAAGTTCTATTAACTTCCGACGGGCGGCCTGTTGTAGGTAGTTTTACATGGAATTTCTTCTTCACATTCCAGAATTGTCCGATATACAGTGTTTTTATTTAATATTTTGCCGACATAAAATTTGTTCACTATATCTCGTTTGGGCAGCTGTCGAAAGTTGAACTTTCGAATATCTACTTTATACGCAATTTCGCAAAGGTCAGACAAAAATGTGAAATGTCAAACAAATTGACAAGTTCCTTAGCAATATGTTTCTTCATAGTTGACCAGATGTAATAGTTTTACAATGTCACGTAAAGCATGCAAATAAATTCCCAAAACTTATGTAACAGGTGTTACAAGTTTCTAGTCATTTTTGATCAGGAGTTCATTTTTCTAACAAACACAAAATATTTTGAATTGTGGTGGCGTTTACTTCGTGATACATTTTATCAATTATAAATAAAACAAGTTATCAATTATAAACAAACCACTTTGTTTGATAATGATTACCTAAGTATTCGAAACTATAATCACAAATAAATAAATTTATGTAATCTCACAAAGTAACTTGTTTTATTGATAAACACAAAATAATTTCTTATAGATTGAAACAGCTCGCATTTTTTTGTTTTCATTTTTATTGGTGTATAGGTCTTCATCGTTCAAACAGTTTCTATCATAAAGACGAATGCATCGAATTAATTATCCCAAAAATATTCATTTATTTGTGGGAGCACAATTCGTATAAATTCCTCCGTGCCCATTTGACCGCCTCATCTGACAGTTATCCGATGACCACTCCGGCGAGATTAATTGCATAAAATAAAAGTGAACGTACTGATGGCATCCGAAATTGCCGGCCACTTTATTTCCGCCGAAATGTGATTTTTATGGCTTGGCCGATAACATTTTTTGTCAATTACAGGATGGGAGCTCGCATCGAGCTCTATACAATTACACGGACTTAATGCGATGATTTAAATTTAAAGCAAACCGAGTCGTTTGCGGATTCATAATATTTCAAGTTTTTTTTTAATTTATTGTCATTTTTATTTTAGTAATAATTTATTTTAGTAATAATTCTATTTTGAATTTTTTATTGGTCTTTCATTTTTATTATTGTAATTAAAGCGTGAATCTAAATTCACGTCTAATGCATACTGGTCATTATCGACCGATCATCAACTTGCATAGTAGTAAAAAGTTAAAAGGGCTTGCAAAAGCGATTCGTAGGTGCCTTTTTGCGGCCATAATTTCCACTAATTGAAGACCGGCGCGCACTCCTGACCCCGCCGTAAATATCTGGACGTATGCAAATGGCAGCAATAACATAATTGTAAATGCAAATCGGGGCCCTGGTAAATCCATTACGGCCGGGCCCTGATGGCCCTTCAATGCTTAAACCCGCAAATTGTGACAAAGTAACTGATCTAATGTCATTTGATCGGGCGGCCACACATCTGTCGCTAGCGGTAATGCGATTGAGTCCGGTGCCGTCCTCCCTTGTGGGTACACGAAAGAATTAACATAACCCTCGCGTCTCGCACGATCCGCCCACGTCAAAGAGATATTAATCGGATTCGGATGGATATACAGGCACGTAAATTGTAAATTAAGCATCTGAGTTAACTTCGCGCCCGGCACAACAGTTAAGCGGGATTTATTCGTCTCCAGATAATCGGATGGAGTGCGCAGCGCAACTGGGAGGATGCCAAAACGTAAGCGAAACTAGCGCAAAAAATACAAGTTGTGAGTTTAATTTGAATTTTGCGAAGATAATATCACGAATACTTTGTCATCCGTTCATTATTAATAATTAGGGCAACCAAAAATATGCTCCAAAAAAACTATTTTAAGCGCTTATAATATGCTCTTAAAAATGAAAAATATGCACTTAAAAATGAAAAATATACTCTTAAAAATTAAAAAATATGCCCTTAAAATGGAAAACATCCCCTTCTAAATGGAAAAAATGTTCCCAAAAATGAAAGACAAGCTCACAAAAAAGGAAAATATGCTCTTAATCTTCCGACGACAGCAAAACATAATAAAATAAACCAAACAAATTTTAATTTAAACCTATAGTAGTAAGTTTAAAACCTACCTATTTTACTTTATTTAATTCCGTTATGGAAACACAAACCTTATATCAATTTCTGACGTTATGAAACGTCAAATTTTTCATAACTGTAATGCACTCAGATATGTAAAGTAGTTATGTAAAAACATTACCTAACTGGCCACGTTTAAAGCGAAATAAGGAAATAAGGTAAGATGTGACCATAGAATTTTAAGATTTATAAACATTAAACACAATATTATTATAAACACAATTTGTTAAGTTGATTCCCGATTCAGCAGCAATATTTTCTTGCATTTCTTGCCTAATGTTAATTTCTTGTCTCAAAATATACCAACGTTACCTTTTTATTAGTGGTTTTTATGGTTTTTACTTTTTTAAGTTCGCACCATGCTTCAAACTTTTTGTAGACTACGGCGTATCTATTTCTAGATTTCTCAGGTTTCAACATCGGAATTTAGTTCAGAATCACTATTTGAGGACATGTTCTTAGTTTTAGCTTGTTGACAAATTTGTTTATGCCAGTCCAATCAGTGGCGTACCTAGAGCTTTTGCTACCTAGGGCGGTCGCCAATTTGCCGCCCTTTCTAAGTCAATCAAAATCAAGAGTTCTTATTAATTACCTACTAAACATAAATAAATTAATCAGTTTAATTATTTTAATTAAACATTTTCAAAATGTATATCTTCTGTTAGTTGTTTTTCTATGGAAAGTATCGCTAGATTTCTCAATCTTAAATCACTCATTGTGGAACGAAGATAATTTTTAATTAATTTTAATTTCGAAAAGCTCCACTGCGGCACTGATAGCTATTGTTAAAAAAAATCTTAACAGTACTACTACAGTGTGAGCAACAATGCTTGAGGTTTGATAGGTAGGCAACCAAATACGCATGTTGGTATAACTGAAAACATAAAAAGAATATCCCCTAGATTATTTTTCCATTGACGTAGCATACAACAAACAAAACAACAACAAAATGAATGAAATATTTAATCATAATTACATATTTTTAAACGTTACAATAAAAGTTTACAACCAATGTTGGAAATGGCGGCCTTCGTTTTCAAGGCAGATGTTAATTCTAGGTTTTTTTTATTTTCAAAAACATATTGGAGCTGCTCTGGAGTTAGGTTTCTTATCTCTTCTTCAATTGCTTCGTGGAGTTGGTTTAGGTTGTGCATCCTATTTTTATTAACATTATTTTTCTCAAATGTCCGAAAAGATAAAAATCACACGGCGTGAGTTCTGGTGAACGTGGTGGCCATAATCCTGAGCTTATCAATCGATCATCGTAAAATTCCCTTAAATAATTAATTGTCGCAAACGCAGTATGAGCAGTGGCTCCGTCTTGCTGAAAATAACCCATTATTTGTTCATTATCATGCACCTGATTTAGAAAATGCATCCAGGATAACGCTCGGTAACGCTCCGCATTGATTGTTTCATTGAAAAATATTGGGCCAATTATCCGACGTTTCGATGAAATCTGTTTCGATGAACGTATGAGGATTTTCTGTAGCCCATATACGATAATTTTGGCTGTTCAGATATCCTGATAAGTGAAACCACGCCTCATCAGTGAAAAAGGTCCTGTGCAGCATATCGTTATCATTTAAATGCTGATTAAATCAATTGCAATAATCAAGTCTTTTTTGAAAATCAAGTGGGTGAAGTTGTTGAACTTCCGGTACCTTATACGGGTGCAAATGGAGAATTTTCTTTGCGACTTTTCGGCAACTTCCATACGATACTCCTGTAAGCGGATTTAAACATAAAAAAATGTATGCCGTAAAGACCACATGACTGATAAAAAATAACTTGTTTGCACCCTAAAATTAAGAACCAACCTGTTTGTGCTGAAATGTTTCTTATAGATTTTGTTGGACTTTGTTCAAGCCGTTGTTGGAGACATCGGCAACAATCTCTTCTGTTACGGTAGACGGTCTTCCAGTTGACTTGCCTTTACAAATACAATTCTTTCCTTCAAATCGGTTAATAACACGGGTTTTATGCTGGATAAATATTTTGTAAGTAATGTTGACATCGGGGAAGGCTTCGTTAAATTGATTCATACACGATTGTAATGAATATGTCCATGTCCCGTCTTCATTAAGTGTTCCACTTCAAATCACTTACCAGAAATCAAAGATTTACTCAGAGAAGTCCTGATAAGAACTGATGTTTATGAAGCAGAAGACAAAATAACTATATGCGAAGAGTCGGCACAATGGTAATAATTAATAATACGACGCGGGTGGCACTGGGCTGCTGCTGTCAAATCTTTCGACTTTACAGTAAATTTAATTAACAATATACTTGGAGCGAAGAAATTACCCAGTTTTTTCGGCGGGAAATTTAACTTGACTTCAATCATTGTTGCTCACTCTGTATATTGGGAACAGTGTTATCCAACCTATATTTTTGAATAAATTCTAGAAGTTCGAGAGGCCTTTGCCCGCTTTTCCAATGTTTTGCTTGTTGTTGTAGAGCAGGTACAGACTGAAAATTCTGTATCCTTTTCCTCTCTACATGGAATTGTTCTTCATCAATTTCAACAAAATTATTCACTTGACATTTACATTTCCGTTTAAAAGATTAGACAGTATTAGGCATGAATACTTCGTTGCAAAGACATGTAGTAGTTTTAAACGTACTCTTATTTCCTTGGTATCTCTATCCAATGACTAAATCAATTCTCGGTGTATTTCTTCTTCTAAAGATAGCCCCACGTCTCGCGAATTGTCACCACTATTTTTTTTCCTTCTAATTGAACCCTCAGTGGATATCTGCAACTCATCACACATTTATTTTGCTGTTGTAACTGCATTTTGCACTATCGTGTCCCTTTGTCCAATGAAGTACATTTGTAAAGATTTCGGTTTTAATTCATATTGAGAGATATTTAACCCCTCTGTATGCAGAAATATCGTTAAATTCCAAAACGACACATAATTATAAATTCAGGTAGGACAGAAAAGAAAAAGTTTGCATTGTGTTGAGTAATATTCCAGCGTCTGGTCTCGTTTTAATATTTTCTTCTTCAGATGTCAATTTTTCCAAAGCACTTAAATGTTTAAGAAATGTTTTTTTTACAAGTCATTGCTTCTCCTCTTGCAGACCAACGAGTTTCTACACTGCGCTTTACACCTTGACCAGTGACAAAATGTAAAATGTCCTATCGATGAGAGGAAGACGAAAAAAACCGAAAACAAGTGTTCGATAGTTCAAAAAAATGTCACTGAGTTTACAGCAGCAGAAGCACGTACACATGCCAAGTTTAAAGAATGATTTGTACACGCTACAAATTCTACATTTGGATATTTTTCTTTAATGCGACTTTGAACACCAATGTGTCTTGCAATTTTGTATATCTAATCCGTCATTTTCTAATCTCGTTAAAATCATATTTCGTTTTACCTTTAGAGTTTCTACAAAGTCAATAAACGATTCTACAACTTTCGCATCGCTTCCATCAATAACCACATATCTAATAATTTTTCTGGTTTAATCTTTGTGAAAAACATCCCGAGAGCTGTCAAATATCACACAAAAATTTAGCTTCCTTTATTTAGTCAATAATTGTTTTTTTTTCACTTCGTCTCCCAATAACGTTATGAATTCGTTCTGAATCTTCGGTGACAAGTAAGTGGTACTATATTTATCCCTCATAAAATTTAATTATTAATAATTTTATTACATGTATTAATTTTGAGTACATGCTCACAAAAAATGTTCTCTATTTACCATCGAAATGATGCCTTCCTGATGAACTCCTTGACGGTGACCTCGGAACGACAAATTCTGTTTTGCTAAGAATCTAATTATGTCCAGCATTCTTCTAAGAATTTCCTTCCGTTTTTTGTTTCCTTTTCAATATTTTGTTGTTATAAATTATCAATAGTTGCCCCATGTCCAAGTCTAATTTCTAAATATTTCCATTGAGTAAATGATTGACTGTGCAATGGGCTCGACTCGTGTTGGCATATTTTAAGATTGTGTTTCCACCACATATTAACGGAAAGCGCTATAACTCGGAGATTTGCGGGAGCACGAGAATAAACGGCCGTTAAAAATGTGCGCAATACTTTTGGCTAGGTACTCCTTGATTTTATTAATTATACCTCTTTCTAACAAACCAAAATTCATAAGGAAAGTGTACAGCAAAAGCAGTAAATAAAATAAGCATAGTTTCTATGAGGGTGAATATACCATCCACGATCTTAACATTTTTTCACCATTTGACGAAATTTGAAAACAAACAGTCGCGAGTAAGTTTTCTGGTTTTATCCTTGAGTGTCTTACCAGGATAAATTACTCCTTTACTGAAATCAGAATCTACATTTTGGACTTCAAACGGACTTTGACGTACTAGGAGGACTGTAGTATTGTCATGAATATTTGTAGGCCGTAGTCCTACATCTTTCAAGGAAATATATGATATACGAGTAATTTGTTCAGAACACTCTTCATCAGCATTTGATAAATCTATTTTTTCGCCAGGTTTTTTTGAGGCAGGTCTTTTTTCTTCAACCACATTAGAACAAGTCTCTTCAACTAAATTAGAAGAAGTCTCTTCATCGGATACAGATATGTATTTTAGTAGAGCTCCAGTATTTCAACTCTGGATTTCCTGTCTGGCCTTCTTTTATTCTAAATAAATCTCCGCTCTCTTTTATTCGTTTCATCATAGCGAGATATAAAAAAAATAATTGCAGAAATTAAATGTCTATTTCGTAATTTACAAACGAGTATTTTTTTTAATTCAAAGTTTACTATTGCTCCTTGCTCCTTGTAACGTCATTAATGGAGTAACTTAAATATTTTTAGAAATTGATATTATAGACTCTGTTCTGTTTGCTTAATTAGTTTGTATAATTTTGACACTAATATCATGTGATTCAAAATAACTTTCATAAATGAAAAAGAGGATAGATATAAAATACAAAGTGGCCCAAAAGTAGGTATACAGTTAAGTATACAGTTATTTATATATTAATTTCCTTATACATTTATACAGCAATAGTTTTATTACAGGGTTCCTCGCTCAGATTTCCAGCCATGGTTTACACTAGAAACAAAAGAAATACCTGTATACCTGTATACCTACTTTTGGGCCACCCTGTATTTGTCTTATCTTTCAGTTGTCCAATCTGACAGTTTTGTCAGAGGTCGAATTTATGAATGTGAAATTTTAGAAATACCGCCCCAAAATATGTACCGCTCGTGTAATGTGTAATGTACATACAAAAAGTCATGTAATGTACAAAACTCGCTTCGCTCATTTTGGCAAATATTACACTCGTCAAACAATTTCGCACTCTTCAAAAATGGTTACGTAAACAACTATTAAAACACCAACTCTTAATTGAAGCGTTTATTTGAGAAACCCATTAAGTATACTTTTCAAATTTTCGAGAAACTGAATAAACCACATATTTTCATATTTTATATATTGTAATTAAATATTCTATAAATTCGAATGTCAGTTAGGTATAATGCCCAAAAATATGCGTTTTGATTACTCATACGGTATACGTAAAAAAAAACCATTCATAAAAATATCTGTTGAAGGGTTTCTGAAATAAACGAATCAATTGATATTTCTTATAAAAAGACTAGATGAATTAATTACTTACTATCTGAAAGATATGCTAAAAGATGCTGAAATGTAAAGATATATGCAGACATTTGCTAAAATAAGCTAAAATATGCTAAAATATGCAAAAAAAAATGCTGTAACAAATACTGCTCAAAATTCACAGTAGCATTTGAGTGCAGTCTATTATTTAATCAGTCGCATGAAAAATAAAATGCCTTTGCATATATTTGGTTGCCCTATTAATATTTAAATCGCGGGAATGCACTAAACAAAAAATGATATACATTTTGTGTCGAACATATCTGTATAAGCATGAGGTTAGAGTTTCTTCATTATGAACCAGTTTTTTTGTTCGAGAGAAAATATGCATTTCTCTCCATATTAAGCAAAAAAAACTTACTGCACAGTACCTTCCTACTCAGCACAAGTCTCGTGGTGATTTATAATTAATGATGTTGAAGTGCATTCGGGGAATTAAGAGTGACTCTAAAAATTAAAGAAAAATCTGCAAAGTATAATTTTATAATTCTCCAGCATTTGTTGGTGAATGATTTATTTAACGTACTAATGTTACCCAACAAAAAATACCTATATAAACTCTGCACTTATCACATATATTACTTCATATATTATCAGAGGTGAATTTAAAAAGTAATGACTAGGCACCAGAGAGCTGCAGTGAATTATTTTGTAACTAATTACTTATTAAAATTCCTATATTTTCAACATATGCACTATGCAGTGAGCTGCAATATTTATAACATATTATTTAAAATTAAAACTATGATGTTTGCAAATCCTCCCAGTAGTCCAATATATTTTACGTAAAATTCAATTAATACCAGATAGATGAAAATGAAGTTATAGCAGAGTAAATAATAGAGTACAAAATAAATTTGAAAAGAAAAAATGTGAAAGACAAATGTCTAAACTTGAAGAATTGCAAATAAAACAAAAAATGTCTGTAATAATAATGAAAATAATAATAATAATAATAATAATATATTATTATTATTATTATTATTATTATTATAATTAAAATAATAATTATTATTATTATTGTAATAGTAATTATTATTATTATGATTATTACGTTAATAATAATAAAAACTATAAGAAGTATTTGATTTGAATTATATATTAAACTTGTAGCTTTTAAGATATGTCTTTATCTGTTCTCACATAATTCATAAAATTAATCATAGTATTGAAGTGATGACACCGCTCGGTCGTTACTTATGCACATGAGCTTTAGATTTTAGCAGAGGTGGATATGGTCGATTGGCTGGGCAACAAAAAGCGAGTAAAGTTTTGAAATCCGGCCAGTTATGCAATAAAGATTTTGAATCGGCGAAATTTACGATTCTCGTTCATCATACTTTAGTATCATTAATCGTTAATCGTTCTAAATAAGTTAAAATAATTATAAAACAATTTTAAAAGTAAAGATTAATTTGTTTTTTATTTCATCCCAAAATCCTCAAAAAAACAGGTATTTCATAAAACAATATCATATTTGCCACAATTACCCAATAGCAATATCAAAATTGTCCAAATTTATGTACAACAATATCATAATGAAAAAGATTATTATTATATACCTTTTTTCACTGTTTAGTTTTATATCACTATATACAGGGTGGCCCACTTATCCTTGCTCGAACCATTGCTGCTAGACTAATAAAAATTTAGGAAAACATCTGATTGGAAGTTATTGGACACTTGATGTGCTACCTTTTAAAATTATTTTCGAGGTACAGAGTGTACCATAAATCAGGGATACAAAATTTTGTCTCTCTTTTAAATTGATCACCCTGTATATTATTTCATTTTTTAAATCTGCTTTATGTAGGCTTCACAATTAATTTTATTTTTTTGAGATCAGATGCAACGTTGCCTAGTTATTCACATTTTAATAAAAATTTACGAAAAATCATGGACGTGGAAAAAAATTCAAAAAAATCTTATTATAAGAGATCAATAAAAGAATCTGCATATGCAAGTGCCCAAGCAATGTGCCGAAACATACACAATATTCTGAGTCACGTAGAATTCACAGGGTGTTCTGAAACAACGATACAATTTTGCCATTTTCAAATGGCTAAAACACATTTTTTCAAATATAACACCCTGTATATAGCATCATATTATGAGTGATCATCTAATGAGCTATTCAATAATAGCATATGGACTGTAATCTAATAATACGTTTTAATAGGTAAATAACGATCAATCTCAATAAGTTTTAGCTATTTGAAGATAGCAAAATTCGATCGTTGTTTCAGAACACCCTGTATATTCAATGTAACTCCAAATATTGTGTATGTTTTAGCACATTGCTTGGTTACTTGCATATCCAGATTCCTTCATTGATCTCTTTTTTCAGGTTCAGATTTTTTTTTCAGGTACTTGAGTTTTCGTTAAATTTGAATAAAATGTGAATAACTTTGCAACGATGCATCTGATCCCTGAAAATACAGATGATTTGTGAAGCCCACATGAAGCAGATTCCAAAACTTAAATAGTATGCAGAGTGTACCATAAATCCGGAACATAATATTTGATCTCATTTTCAAATGGATGAAAATAATTAAATGCAAAAATTCTAAGAAAACAATAAATTTCAAACATCAAACCTCATTTATTGAACATGGAATACATGTGAAGTCTATACAACATATGGAACATGAATTAGGAAAACACTAAATTTTATGGAGAAAAAATTTCTATCTGAATAAAAAGCATGCTCTTTTAAGTATTCGCTAGTTGCTTTTTGAAACTGTGCATTTTCTGATGCTGCCATTGCACTGGAAGATGATTCAATATTTTTATCACCACCGACGTTGGATCTGTCCGGTGAAGTCTATTCGATGATACAACTAACTGGTGTTGCGACCTCGTACCATATTCATGCAGAGTACTCCTAGATGGCAGAGTTTGCCTACTTTTCCACGTTGGTACGGCATGTTGCAGAATATAGACTGATGCCATCGTCAGTATACCTTCTTGCTTAAATAGCTGTTGACAAGACGTCATATGTGGTGCTCACATTATCGCACTTGTAGCTTTTTTTGCAAAATATTTACTTGGGATGCATGAGTTGAAAGCCCCCAATCTTCAATTCCATAAAACATCCGACTGTAGAAGATAGCATAGTAAATTCTTGTAGCTGCCTGTATGTGTATAATGTTCTTCATTCTTCTGATTCCGTAGATATTTGATGCCAATTTCATACACAGATTTTCTACGTGTGCTTTCCATGTCAGTTGATTGTATAATGTATTCCATCCAATATATTGTGGATTAAAGAAAATGTTATTTAATCCACAAGTGAATATTTAATGTAGTTCATTTCATAGTAAAATTCTGCATATCAAGTTCAAATAGGTTGGTAAGGAAACCTTTAAAAACGGAAGTTATCTTTACAATTTCAAATTTTCTACAAAAAATCCAAAAAAATGGGTTTACTAAAAGCTTGAAACATATAAAAATCAATGAAATCGTTTCAAACAAGTGCAATAAGTTCAAGCATTAATAAAATAAAATTAAGTTATTAGTTTGATTATTGGTTTCAGATGTGTGCTTTTGAAAACAGTGCTTCAGAAAGATAAAGAAAAGAAAAGTCTTTGCTTTGTTAATATTTTTCCAATAAAGTTACTTTTTTAATTATTATATGTATTTTGTCGTGGCAATTTACAAGAAATAGTTTGATTTAAAAATTAAAATTAATTGCATATTTTTGTTAAAAAAAACATTTATTAGAAATATAATAATTTTATGAGAAATAATTTAAAAATCATAAGGTATAAATAATAGTAGCAATTTTAATTTTTGTTTCCTATTTGTATTATTTGACTCATTTCTTTTCTGTTTCTTCCTAGATTATTTTATCACTTTTATTGTATTGGATACATAAGCAATATAAGTTTTCCAATCATTTCACTCAAACTTGAAGGTACATGAGATGCAATTACAATTTATAATGTTGTTTTGAAAACCGTGTTAGAAATCGAAAATAAAATAAAAATTCTTTGATTTGTTAATTCTTTCCAAAATTAAGTCACATTTTTTAAATTATTATTATAGTTTGTCATTGTAGTTTAGAAATATTTTAATGTGCAAAAATACAAATGGGTTGCATATTCTTGTAAAAAAATAAGTAGTAAGTTAGTAGTAAAAAATTTAGTTTAAATATAATACATTTTTGAGAAATAATAACAAAACCATAATAATAAGGTAATAATAGAGAGAGAGAGAGAGAGAGAGAGAGAGATGGCAATCTTCATAATGCTATTGGCCCTTTGCCTTTAAGAATTAAATTAATTTAATAAAAAGAATAAAATAATAGCAACTTTTATTCTCTCCATAGGATTTTTTTTTAATAAAATAAAATAATAGCATATTTTTTCTCTCCACAGGAACTTGTACATGTACATAAATATTTAGTATGTATAAGCTGAAAGATCCCAGGTTGATAGCCATTAAAATATTGTTACTACTAGTAGCAATTTTACTTTTTGTTTTTATTTTGATTGCTGTTACATTTTAGTATATGTGTCGATACAAAAGATGAAATAATTGGTAATTGAGAACTTATGTTTACTCTATTTTTATTGCTGTTATATTTAAGTATATGGGTAGATACAATAGATGAAATAATTGGGAATTGAGAACTTATTTTGTAAACATAAAAAACAGATTTATGACGGAGATGGTGTTTTAAATGAATATTGCCATAATTACAAAAATAATAAGATTTACGTTGTAGTAGCCTGAATATTAATGTCGGTAATTACTGTAATTACTTTTTTGATAACATTCAATCACATTATAAATTTAGTCAAAAACTTAATAAATAAAATATCAAATAACACATAATGGCAATATCAGTAACTACGAAGTTATTACTTCGTTACCAAATGTATATAAATTTGTATAGGTAGCTTTCTCCATATATATTTTTATCGATTTATTGAATATTGGCGTTGAAATTAATTTTTTAACTCATAAATCGCCCTTCCGGAGCAACAATAACGAACTGCAAAATGATTTTTCCAGGAGAGATTAAAAACGATTGATAATTATTCCGTTTTAAAGAAGTCAATACATTTTATTGGTAACAACATGTATTCATAATAACATTTTACATAAAAATCATTACCAATCAAATGTATTCACTCAATAATTAACAATAGTAATTTGTCTCTGCCGAAAAATTCAATTTGCAGTTGCGTCATTGCTGCTCCGGAAGGGATATATGAGTGGAAAAAATAATTTCAACGCCAATGTTCAATGAATCAATAAAAATAAGTAGTAGTCGTAGTTACTAATATTGCCATTATATCGTCGGCTTACAAGTGAAATACACCAGTCAATTTTTGGCTGTTTTAGTTAAGTTTTATTTTGATGGTTCACTAAATTGTAACAAATCTAAGGCTCAGTAGGGGTATAGGAAAGGGGATATAGACCAACTTCCAAATTCATAACTCATTAAATGACTGAGTGGGAAAGGTAACAGCAGAATATAAAACATTCATTGACGTTTCTCACATTTTTTAGTTTGTGACTTAATTGATTTAACTTGTAAGCTGACAATATGTTATTTGATATTTTATTTATTAAGATTTTGACTAAATTTACAATGTGGTTGAATGTTATTGAAAAAGTTACAGTAAAAATAGCAATTTTACCACGGCTTACTAAACATGAAAGTAACATCTTTTCTAGTCATATATGTGAAAGTAGCAATATTTCCATGGCTTACTATACATGAAAGTGCTACTTTTTTACTCTAGATGTGAAAATGTTTTCACATCTAGAGATGAAAATAAACATGTGAAATTAAATGGAAGCATGAATTCATTTCTACGGAAACGACTTTACAAACATTAATTTCAGTACTTTGCATTGTGACAGTGACGGTTTATTTTCAATTAACCAGAACTTAAAAGGTTTGAACTTGAAAGTTCTCTAATATGTAATATTTTATAAACTGCAATATCGAATAGATATTGTATTGCAATATCTGCAATACAGAAAAATACAATGTCCTATTCGAGATGAAATGCTTTTTTTTTTCGTTCGTGGACTTGCCCCACTCGCGCGGCTCGTTAACTACTGCCCACTTACGAAACAAAACGGTGTTTTCATCTCTTGTTGCAAAATATACTATTTTCACTCTAAAGATGAAAATATTTTCACATCTAGATATGAAAATAAAAATGTTAAATTTAATGTAAATAATGCATATATTGTTATGGAAACGGCTTTATAAACATTAATTTTAGTAATTTGCATAGTGACAGTTAATTTTGAATTAAATTGAACTTAAAAGTTTGGAACTTGAAGATTATTGTAAATCGAAAATTATGGATTCCGAAAGCGAAATTATAGAACCGGGCACACCACCGAGCATCATTGTAGCAGCACACTCCGCTTTCAATAATATTTTATCCTATAAATATCGAGAAAGGGCACTTGTTTACAAAAAGTTCATGATTTGGAGAAATGATAATATCGTAGAAAAAATAGCATTTCCTACTGGAGATGTAATATGTTTTTTTCGTTTGTGTACTAGCCCCACTCGCCACTAACGCGGCTCGTGAACATCTGTTCACTCGCACAAAAAAACAGTATTTTCATCTTTTGTTGCAAAATATATTATTAACAGTGATATAGTTGTAAATCAATGACTCAAGTTTCATTTTCTAAATCGAGTTAGGTTGTACACAGGTTTAGCCCAGTTCTGAAACTTCTGTCGTCAACTCACGTCGCCTGACATACCAAAAGGAACGTCTTATAAATAACTAACGACCGGAAATGCGCCATCTTGTGACGTTCGAACAAGTAATCGACGTCAGAACGGAGTGTAGAACGTGCATAATTTGTGCAGTAGAACCAAATCAAACATAACCAAATAGGGAAAAGCACCAAGTGGGGATAAAATTCAAAGAGTGTAAATTCTAGGAAGGAATCCAGGAAATTGGAAGATCCATTGAAGACCCGAGTACGAGATATCCAACACCGAGGCGATTGACATCTAATACTCGGCATCTCCGAGGAACTGGAGGAGGAGCAGGAGCAGGATCTCTGACGAGTAGGAACATATAGAACAACAGGAGAGGAAATTAGTAGGAGAAGACGGTTCAGTACAAATCCATAATTAACAATTCAAGAGACAAGGTAGACAATAAACCATTTAAAACGATACCGACGCTAATAGGGTCTTCCGCGATTTTTCAAAGACCTTGAAACTAAACTCTAGACGCATTAAAAACATCATTGGAACTAGTTTTTTTGTTGAGACAAATCGTTGTAATTAGCAAACACGTTTTTTAAATTAACGGCATTTGAAAAGGTCCCGAAAGCCCGCCATGTTGCTGTGACGTCACAACGCACGTTGGCGCTCAGCTGTAGCATTGCTTACAATGGAGCGACAGAAAGAAAACGTCGGTTTTACGAAAAAAGGGACGAATAAGCATTGCATTGTGCCTGGATGTGATAGCAGCAGTAAATGCGAACCAAATAAGTTGTTTATAAACGTCTCAACAGGCGATATACGGAAAAAGGGGTTACAACAAGTCCGAAGTGATTCCGCGAGTGTCACTTTGACGTCCCACTATTTTTGTGAAGACCATTTTAATGTAAGTACATATTTTTCAATAAATTATCGACGAAATTCGATAAATATATATAATTAACTATCATCATTAGTAATGGGTATTCAAGGGGATTTCCGATTATATATATATATATATATATATATATATATATATATATATATATATATATATACAGGGTGTATCAGCCAAATGGAATAAATTCAATAATAAATAAATGGAGGCGTGTTCGAAAAAATGCTCGGACACGTCGATTGTTATTTTTAGTTGCGCATTTTTTTCAACAAAAACTTTTTATACAGGATGTGTCATGTGACCGTGGCCAATACCAACTTTCTTATTTTAAATGCAACACCTGGTATATTATTCAATTTTTGGATTATTCAGAAAATTCTAGACATATTTCATGTACAATGTCCTATACCTATCTTCAACTGTTTCGGAACTGAACCCCTCGACTTAGCTGACTTAAGAAGACGAATAATGCTTGCGATTAGATCGGTCACGCCTGAGATGTTGAGTAACGTTAGAAGAAATTTCTATTTAAGATTAGGATGTTGCCAAGACGTTCACGGCGAGCATTTTGAACATCTCCTCCATTGAAATTTATTGTTTTTTTTTGTTTTTTTACATTATCAAGAAATAAACAGTATTACTTATTAGTTTTTGAGTGTGTTGTAACGAATTTCTGTAATCAAATAATTTTCTTTTTTTAATGTTAATTTTTGCAATAAATCTGAAAACACTTAATATTTCCGAAACAGTTGAAGATAGGTATAGGACATTGTACATAAAATATGTCTAGAATTTTCTGAAGAATCCAAAAATTGAATAATATACCAGGTGTTGCATTTAAAATAAGAAAGTTGGTATTGGCCACGGTCACATGACACACCCTGTATAAAAAGTTTTTGTTGAAAAAAATGCGCAACTAAAAATAACAATGGACGTGTCCGAGCGTTTTTTCGAACACGCCCCCATTTATTTATTATCGAATTTAATCCATTTGGCTGATACACAGTGTATATATACATTAGTAATAACATAACATCAAAATAGTTTTGTGGGTTCCATTCTAAAACAATACCTTTCATAACATTATTACTTTTTAAAAGTACTGTGAGATTTTGTACAATATGTTTTTACACAAACGTTTAGTTAAAACTAAAATACTGTTGCTTTTAGAAATTTGTTTAGATGATTAATAATTACAAAATTTTGAAATCAGCATTATCAATTCGTAGAGATGTAGTATATATTGCAAAGTTTATACAGTATTTTATTTGTTCTTACAGCTGGAAGAGGATTTGGAAAATTATATGCGACTCCACGCGTTTCGGTTACGTTGAAAAATTCACTTTTTGAGAAAAAGTCGGGAACCATTAACACGTGAACTTCTAGCAGATTATCTGGCTGTCCCTTTACTAACCCATCAGAACTTTTTTTATGTCAGACTGGATTCTAAGTCGAATTAATCTACGATTCCTATCCCTTATGCACCGACTCCCGATCGCCAACATGCGTAATGACGTCACAGTGCCGCTCCGCCAAAACAGCGTTTCGTCGGTCAAATGACAAAATGTGTAAGTTTTACGATATTGTATGTTGTTTCTTGATAAGTTACAATGAAAACAAAACGTTTTCTCTGTGGGATGTTTAATTACAGGTTATAAACTTTACGTTAAGACACAAAAAGGTTATATTATTTTTTTTCAGGAAGACCCTATTGAGTTGATAGAGGTAACTAGATACTCGTAGATTTGTTTGTAAAGTTCAATAGTTAGGTCAGATTATTTTTATCACTATAGGTAGATAGGGATTTTTATTGATTATAATTTTGCACATAGTTATTTGTTGAGTTAGTTGGGTACATATTCTCGCAATTTGTTATTATATTATAAACATATTATATTCAACACGAATAGTAACTAAGAAGCAGTAAGTTATTTATATTAGCATTATCATATCAAATCCAAAATTTACATAAATAAAAACTTTTGGCGCCAACGTGGGGCATAGAAATTTTTAAATTCACAATAAAATAAAATTGCAATATATAACTGTATCTTGCTGGCAGATCATTCATTTGAAAGATTTTTGCATTATCTACAGAACTGTTTATAATAAACACCAACCTCTCTACATCTTTTTTGAAATGTTTGACACGCAAAGCTGCCAATTGTTGCAGGTTGCCAGCGTAAATTACAGTCTCGCCCTAAATAAATGACTCGGTAGATTTATGAATTGTTTTATTTGAAAGGTGGCAGAGTAAAATTAATATCTTGCAAAAAAGTGGACGAGGGTCTGGCAGAATTCTCATCTCCTTAATAAACAGAGATAACTAAATACGCGAATATTAATTAAATCCGATATTAAGCCGCAGAATGTAGCATTTTGTGAAGTTTTTTCATTACCACTTAATTAAAACTTTCAGCGGACCGAGTGAAATTAGAGAACAACATTCTTCAATTATAAGCGAGGCGTGAGTTATTGCGTTCCGCGTTGTTTCCCCCCGCCAAAGAAATCCCATCATTTTTCGTTTACGTTTGCAATATTAAAATACTTTTATGTGGTTAATTGTGTGAGGGTGGTAATTGGACATGGGACAATTTCCGCCATCTTGGATGGCCGCTTCCGGCTGCAAACAGCGAGGACCGGCTGAAAGTACAGGGCCCATTTGGCAAAGATACAAAAGGTGACTGATTACTTGGAAAAGTTTTCTAATTAATAGCCGAAAGTCTGGAGTTGTTTGCTCGTTATTCGTGCCGATTTGAATGGCGAATCAAAGGATTTCGGGGCGACATCGATTCGAGGCTGAATATTTCCAGGACTCAATTCAGCGTGCGGCCGGAGGAACAGGAGGACGGAATTATTAAAATGACTTGCTCAAATTGTTGACTCCTTAAAATATCAATTACAACCCGGCAAATATTAACTTGGATATTATTTTCGCTTATTTTATCATCGCCTGCGATGGAAACCTTTTAATATGTCTCCCGTCTGTATCCTTCCTGCTACTTTTAACTTTAAATATAAATTAATTTACAGCTACGCCGCCTCATCTCAAGTCCGGCATAACTCAGCGCTAATTTAAACGCCCCTGCGTTCGTTTCCAACTTAATACATGCGTTTCCGAAAATTTACTCGGAGGTGTATTAAATCCGCAGATGTAAATTTTTAAGATGTATGGGCGAGTAAGATCATACGTACTGACCTAATTTATTTTCCGGATTAATAATGAAAAAGTAATATGGAAGAAAAAATATTTAATATGAAACCCTTCAGGAATTTCTTTAGCAAAATCTCTTTTATCCTTACCAATTTATATTTAAATTTCCCCGGATCAAATTTCCTCCTGGGAATCTCGCCGGCGACATATTAATATTAATAAAATTTTAATTAATTGTACACGACACTAGTTACAATGCACGCGACGATTGTTACAAATTAATTATAAAACCGTTATTGATATTTTCGCGTCTTACCGTCGATTGTAATGAAAAGCGCAGCCAGTAATTAAAACAAACCGTTCCGCCGCCAAACAAAGGGGGTATAAATAATAAGGAGTTTTCCCGCGATGGGGATGATTTTAATCCGGACTTTTGCTCCGCTCAGGAAGGAGCCCAGATCAATTCGCATGAAATATTTCGCACACGTTTTTAACCGCACTTCATCCTTGTAAGGGGGATGTAAACATTTTCTCCGTTCTATCATCATTAATGAAACAAAAATGGTAATGGCGGCGTTCACGGTTTTTCATTGAAAGTGCAATTAATTTTATTTCGCTGCAATAATGTGCAATGTGTGTTAACATAGTAGAGACCTCTACTATTTGTTCACTAGTACGCGTATTATTAGAAAACGTTTTTCAACTCTGTACTTTGTACCGTTTTTTGTTTAGGTGCCTTACAGTTAAAGATAACAATTAATAGGTATAAATTAATTGTGTGTGATGTGTTATCACTTGGTGAAACATAATTAATAGATATAAATGAAGACACATAGTTTAAGTTTATATTTTATTTCTATTTACGTATTCTCTTTAGAATTATCTTTGTTACTATCTTTATAAAGATTTCAACATGCTATTTAGATAAACTATTATTAAATTGTTAGAAACATAAATAAAAATACTTTGTTTAGTTTCACTTAAAAAAAATAAAACTTACATGTTTTTATTAACATTCATTACTAGTTTTATGTAAATATCATATTGATATATTTATACAAATACATAATTATAAAGATAGTTATATACCTTATAAAAAAGTTATAAAAAGTTATGTAGTATCATTATAATCATATTTCTTATTTTGTGTTTGAGCATCACATCTCAGCTGGCGATAACTAAATAAGTGCATTACAACACATTCGTGGGGGATATTTTGAAACATACGTTTCAGCTCCGTCGTAAAAAGTGCTCGCCGTACATCTTCCATGGGGACCACAATGCCGAGGTATATGGAGCGCGGCGAACGAATCGTCCTTATAATCAATGGCCTGACTTGAATTTTCGTGCCCATTTAAAATGATTGAGGGCACCGCAAAACCTAAAGTCGTTCCGCAATTTCGGAATATTAAGGAGCAACAATGGGCGGCGTTTTTTTTATTTGAAAAGTTCCGCGCACGCGGCGACATTCCCGAGTTGGAAGAAAAAAGTTGCAGGAAGGGAAGAACCAGCGAAGTGCCGTTCGGTGTTGGAATTGAAAAAAAAATCCTCTTCCGGGCGTAATTTTTGAGGCGGGCAGTTTTAATTGCCTCCCAAAAAAGTGTGATTTTTTTTGTAAATGGAAAAGCAATATGACATTATGTATAGTGTTTTTTTAACAGCCAGTCATTGCTACAAATTATTGAGACCTAGACGATAAATAAGCTATAAATTAAATTTCGTAATGATTTTTATTATAGCAGTCAATGATTGTAATAACGTAACCATTTAAAATATTTTTGTTCCGCCCCAGTAAAATAGTTCTATTTTTGACATAGGCAACTTCATTTACACTCATTAGACATGAAATGGAAATAAAAGTTATCTTCATGCTATTCTATCTTTTATTGTGGAATTTCATATTTCACTGCTCAAATATGAAATTATTATTAGTTTCAGCAATATTTGTGGCTTCCAAACACATGAAAAGACAACAATGAAGAATTATTTAAAGACGCACGAGACATTTCACTCATTACTCATGAAGGTGGCATTAAAAGCTACCTTCATGAAATTCAAATATCGATGTGTCAGTCGATATTTCACTACTCAAATACTAAATTATTATTAGTTTCAGCAATATTTGTGGCTTCCAAGTACATGAAAAGACAACAATGAAGAATTACTTAAGGGCGCACGAGTTTAAATGTACATTATTTACATAACCTTACTTTTAAAATCGAGTGCATTCTAAAATTGTGTGTACAGGCTGGTTGAATGTTTCTATAGGGGATCTCGGTAACTAGAAATGATAGAGAAAATCGGATGGCGTATCCTCGATCTCCTTTTTCAAGACAAACTCAATGGTGAAAATAAAAATTGTCCGTCGTCTTTTGTTTTCGAGTTATGGCCAAAAACTCAATATTTTCCATTTTCGATTTTTATCAATATTTCATTTATTTATCATTTTATTAAAATAAGAGTTGCACGTTCTTCAGGCACTTTTTTACGGTGAATTGAATGAGTTTTACAGAATTTTGATATATTCATTAATAAACAAGATACAACACAAAGTTGTATTTTTTTAAATAGAAGTCGTAGTTTCGCCTTAACGAATAGGTTATTTTTTTCTCTTTTCAACGATGTATCACATGTGGATGTTATAATTGCATTTTTGTTGAAATCTATTAAAATTCTACCAAAACGTCATATGTTCTTTTATTGGGCGTAGCAGGCTTGTTCTGTTTATATTTTTTTGGTTGTCAAACTAACACATTTAACGTGATCTTTTTATTTAGTGTGTTTAACAATGCCGTACGAAAATTGTGAAAAATTTGATATGTTAGTATGCTTTATTCAAAGCAATAACAATTCACAAATTGGCTTAGAAACATATTTTAATCGCTATCCGGAAAGAAGACAACCGGATAAATCAGTTTTTCAAAGATAAAAAGAAAATCCAATTAACCACGGATCTTTCAAGCAGCCAAGATCAACGTCTTACAGGACGTCTATCTCTCTGTTAGTTACCGAGATCCCCTATAGAAACATCCAAATAGGGCCGCCCTGTACATAAAAATAACCACATATGCATGAAAATTAAGTCCTCATAGACAACATCCCCAAGTGAGGCAGATTACTCCACGGCATAAACAAGATGTAAACTGATTATCGTGCATGAATTTGCAAGGGCCCAAGATGACCAAAATATAAATATTTAGTAAGAATTAATTAAATATAAAACCACGAAAAATAAATGATATTATTTTGGACAATTGAAGTAAATTTGAATCATTTAATATGCCAGGTGTAAATAATACGCAATTGTGCAAATTCAGTTTAAAGGTTCTTGAGCAGCGTGACTGATAAATTACACTTGAGATAAGGGTCGACGATCGGTTATGGAAATTGCCAAGGAAATGTATATAAATATTATAAAGTGGGTGGTAGGAGTTTCTTGGGGGCAACGATAATGAATACAATGAATACAATACAATATTTTTGTTTAGACTGAACAACTGAAGCGATATGTGTTTGGTTCAGCTTATGAAGTCATGCACGTGAGAATTATAATTATTCTTACAAGTGCGAGATTGTTTAATTTCAATGGGATGTGCATAGACGGGCATTGATTCGGGGGGAATCACGGAAAGTTAATAATATAGGGGAAGTCCAGTCGGAATTATAGAGAGGAAATAGTGGGAATGATTTGTATAAAAAGGCGAGATTTTGACATAATCGGGCTAGTTGATCCAGAGTGACCAAGCTAACATCACGTTAGCATCCATAAGTTAAAATCGACGAAAGTATCAGTAAAAAGAGTATTAATCAAGTTATATTGAAAAGTTAAATAAAAGTTAAATTCTGATTAATAATTAAAAATGTTACTACGAAATTTTATTAAGTACTGAGAAAGATAAAATAAACATAATAAAAATGTTACCACGAAATTTTATTAAATAATGGGAAAAATAAAATGAATATAATATTAAAAATGTTACTACGAAATTTTACTAAGTAATGGGAAAGATAAAATGAACATAACAAAATTGTTACTACGAAATTTTATTAAATACTGCGAAAGATAAAATAAACATAACAATAATGTTACTGCGAAATCTTATTAAATACTGCGAAAGATAAAATGAACATAATAAAAATGTTACTACGAAATTTTATTAAGTACTGGGAAAGATAAAATGAACATAATAATAAAAATGTTACTATGAAATTTTATTAAATACTAGGAAATATAAAATGAAATTAATAAAGGTATTATAAATCAAAAGAATGAATTATTGAAATATCAATAAAATAAATACATTAAGAAAAATAACAAGAATAATACTTTTCAAGGAATAAGTATAAAAATGTTAAATTCAGGTTAATTCAGGCCAATATTAAAATGGTCATAAAATTTGAAAAGGTAATGAGTACAGATTAAATATAATATTGAATTCAGGTTAATTCAGGTCAATATTAAAATGGTCATAAATTCAGAAAGGTAGTGAGTAAAATTTATATAATAAATTAAAATAAATAACATTAATTCAGGAAGATAATCAATGGTTGCAAATTCATAAATTGTTAACAAAACTACATTTCAAAACCTAGTTAATAAATCCTAAAGTTATAGATGCAAAATGGCATTGGAAGGAACGAACAGTTACATATTGCATGAAGTGGTAACATACATTTAGGAGTTTTTTTTTAGAATTGTTCAATGTATGAAGTCATTGACGTCACTAGAAATATCCAACTGATGTGACTGACTATGTTGATCGATACATTTCTGTTAAAAATTTCTGTGCTGTGGGAACATACAACAAAGAAATCACCATGGGCACAGAGGTGTCGATCTCTTTGATGTGTAACCTGCTGAAATGCATCTTTTATCCAAAAACAAATCATATTTTTTGAGTAAATTTTAGATTAAAGAAAGTAATAAATTTTGAGTAAATAAAGAAAGTCATTAAATTCAAATTTGGTGTTTAATTGTATTGCTAAAATCCTTTAAGGTGAATAATTTACACTCAATCCATAAATATGTGTCTTTATTTTATTAATGTTATTGTTACTAATCCACACATTACCTCTAAAAGAATTTGAAGTTATCACGATAATGATTTAAATTCAAACATAACGTAAATAAGTATTGCCATTATACGATCACATAAAATAAAATCAAAGAAATAAATCATGACCCAAAACAAATATCATAAATTATAAGAATTTATGATTACCAATTAAATATCTAATTAATCAAATAATTGGGTATGTCGAAACCTTACAAATTAATGAAATAAACGAGCTGCGACACATGTATTAATTGCTCCGCTTTAAATCTGACAATGTAACAAAATGTTTCACTATTGCAAATTCAGGACTAGCAGATAATGAAACAATCACATATAGTTATTAAAGTAATCAAAGTAAATTATTTAATAAACGAAACATAAAAAGAAGTAAAGATTTAGAAAACATAATAAATAAAATATAAAATCAAAGCAGATGTTGAAAATGTATACCATTTGCTTGTAAACACATTTGCACTCGTCTTCTTTTATTGTTGAATATGTTGATTAGCATTTGAGGAGGTATGGTTCGGCAAACATTTATGATTTCTGCCATTAACTCTTCCAACGTATGCAGTCTTCTTTGGAAAACTCAATCTTCTAATATCAAAAAAATGAGTAGTCCAGTGGAGTTAGAACGTGGCGGCCATAGTCCTTGACTAATTAGTCTATTATCAAACACTTCTTGCAGATAGGCTAACGTTGCTCTGGCTGTGTGAGCTGTTGCACCATCTTGTTGTAAATATCCGTTTTGCAATTCATCATCATCTAATTGGTCTATGAAAGGCTGGACACTTTGTTGCCGATATCTCTCACCGTTTATTGTGTCATGAAAGAATATAGGCCCAATGATTCTACGGCGAGACACAGCTAATAAAATTCCAACCTTCTGGAGATATAGTGGTGCTTCCACAAAAGGATGAGGGTTTTCAGCATGCTAGCGCCTATAGTTTTGTGAATTAATATATCCTGATAAGTGAAACCAAGCCTCATCACTGAAAAATGTTAAATCGAGCAATCGATCGTCATTTAAATTTTCCATAAACCATCGGCAATAACTCAATCGGCATTGAGGATCCCCTGGCAACAATTCTTACACCACTAAGACCCTATAAGAGTGTAAATTGAACCTCTTTCTCACAATTCTATGGAAGGTGCTCGAGGAAATTCCAGCTTGCATGGACAATTTACGAATTGACTCTTGAGGGCTTAATTCGAGTCATTCACGAACATCTGCAACAACCTCTCCTGATACTGACGATCTGCCCGAGGATTTCCCTTTCTGAACACTACCAGTTTCCCTAAAACAGTGCACTATTCGTGAAATATGGGTTGACAAAACCGAGTATTCAAACTGGTGGTCAGGGAACTTGAGTTGAAATTCCTGAACGCACTCTGGAATTGAATAAATCCATACTCCATTTTCAAATCGTCCATTACGAAAGTAGGCCTCAACAATAAAAGTGTTCTTCTGATCAGTGTACATTTTGACAAATGACTGTTATTGTGTTGTCTGACAGTTGCCAGGTATGGTTGACAGTGACAGTTCTCAAATAGTACGGTATTGAAAGGCGGCACAATTGAATTGAAGTTATTACATAACAAGAGTATACATATCATTTAGGTACACCTTGTAATAGCAGTATTTACAGAAACGCATTATTAGATTAAGAGCCGACGATAGGGAACCATGCACGTGAAATATAATTTCCCACCTGCTGGCACAAGAAAGAGAACAATTTCCTGTTACTCGCAAAAGTTTGATATGCCATGTTTATTATGATGTCTATTTTTGATTAATACTAATTATTTTATGATGTTATGACTAAAGCACGGACTACTTGCAAAATGCATGTAATGATATGACTACGGAAATTTCAATAGATCTACACGATTCATAAAGAAACAGAGCGAATTAACCTTTTTTTTTTGCATATAATGCATATTTTATATATTCAGTACATATTTTATCAATAATTGCATATTTGGTCATATAATTGGATATTTGTGAGCGACATTTTTTTTTAGTAAAAAAATTATAAGTTTTTAATAAAGTACCTAAAATTTAGGATGCAATGAAAACATAATTCAAATTCATTCAAAGAGTATGAAAAGTTAATTATTAATAATCGAATACAATATTATTATTTCGGGGATTACCATATTTATCGTGTTCACTATTCATTTTGTGTTGTCAGCAAATAGTAGATCGCTCCGTAGTTTAGTGCCTACATAGCATAAACCGACTGCGATTGTGTGTGGTAATATTAAAATTGTGTGTTTATAATGCAGAAGGTAAAGGACAATGGAATCGTGTCTCAATGGATTAGAGATTGTAAAGATCTAATTTAGGAGAATGGGAGAATGGTGTTGTACTTTGTAGGCCCTGCAGTAAAACCGTAAGTTTTATTTTTCTACTGTGCCGTTGTGTAGTTAGGAGACATTTGCTTTTTTTATTTCCATGTTACATCAAACTCCAAGTGAAAACAAATTCAAATAATACAACACATTAAAACAAGTTTACACGAAAATAATGTCGAAAACCAAACATCAAAAAAACAACAAACGGTACATGACAGCTAAAGTTCAAGCTCGAAAATGAAAGAGAAGGGCGTTGAATTATGTAATGCTCTAACATCTGCCAATATTCCGTTTAGCAAACTGAATAACTCAAAATTGCAAACGTTCTTGCAAAAATATTGTAAAATTGAAATACCAGACGAGAGCTATTTAAGGAAAGAATATGTAGATGAATTGTACAGAGAAACAATGCTTACTATAAGAACAATTATTGGAAATAGCTATATATACTTCATTGTCGACGAAACGTCGGATAGCGGCGGACGTTACATCGCAAATTTATTAATTGGGTGTTTAACCGAGAATAAACTAGGTAACTCGTATTTAATTAGACAAAAGAACTTGACAAAACAAACAATGCCACCGTATCTAGATTCGTACATGAAGGATCGGCTAATTTTTATTTGCCTGAGATAGTGCCAGAAGAAAAAGTGTTGCTAATGCTTTCAGACGCAGCATCATACATGGTGAAAGCTGGACAACATTTGAAAATATTTAATAAAAATCTTATTCACACTACCTGCTTAGCCCATGGAGTCAATAGAGTCGCGGAAGAAGTTAGAATTAATTTTCCAATGGTAAATAATATTGTTAACAACGTTAAAAAGATATTTCTCAAAGCTCCATTGAGAGTACAAGTGTATCGAGACACATTACCAAATGTGCCATTGCCACCACAGCCAATTATCACGAGATGGGGTACTTGGATTGATGCTGCTGTCTTCTACGCTAACCATTTTTTAGCCATTAAGGATTTGGTTCTAAGTTTTTCCAACGATCTATTAAGGATTGCAAAACATTTTTTAATGATCCCTAGATTCCACAAGAATTGGCTTTCATAAAAACGAATTTTAATATAATTAGCGGTGCTTTAAAAAAATTAGAACAACAAGGCATGTCTCTAAATAAATCAATAGACCTTGTGAAAGATTTAAGTGGCAGTAGACATATACCCACCTGGGCCCGTTTTTCTCCCATAAGAATAACATGGGAGCTTCCCCCTCCACTTTCCCTTTTAGGCCACGCCCCTTTGCCGACGTGCAACCAATGGGAGTTCCCCATTGCGACCACGTGACCGCTCCGCGGTGCGATGTGCGTAAGGTTTGAGGTTATGTTTAAGGTTATGTCGCCTTCGGTCCCAGAGGTTATATCTATGGTTTGAGGTTATGATTTGTACAACGGCGTGCCCCAGGGGTTCGTATGTGATGGGCTGTCAAATTTTCGTCTGTTGGCGATCCTGTGCGATTGTTGTCGCTGAATTTTCAGTTGGTAGTCCTGGGAGGTTTTGACAGAGTGCGAATATTTTGAATTAATTGCGCGGTAGTCGCCATCTTGAATTACGCGCGAGTTTTGAATAATTATTAATTAATTAATTAATTTAATTAAATATTTTTACGGTCTGCCGGGTTCGATCCATGGAACTTCCTGTCGTGTGTGTTTACAAGCCCGAGACGTTACGCAATGCGCTAATCTCGGAACTGATAAGAGTCACACTAAATGTATGTGTTAATCGCAGGACATCCTGTCGAATTGTGCTGAGGCGCGCGAACTTGTAGCGCCATCTGGCGATAAGAAAAATTACAGGTGGCTGCTATCGCCCGGGTGTGTCCCCCGAGCGACACAAGTACTATAAATTACAGGTGCCTACCAGGAATACCAACTGTCGTACCAACTTAAATCTTTCGTAATCCCTGTGATTTTGTAATATACGGGTACCGATTGAGAAATAAATTTCGTGCCAATATACGAGGCCGTAAAATATTAAATCCAAGATGGCCCGCGTATGCAAATCAAAGATGGATAACAGTGTAAAATGTACAGGAGGATCGACTAACTGCGTGTGCAAATCCAAGATGGCCCGCGTGTGCAAATCAAAGATGGAAGACAGCGTAAAATGTACAGGAGGATCGACTAACAGCGTGTGCAAATCCAAAATGGCCCGCGTGTGCAAATTAAAGATGGAGGACAGCGTAAAATGTACAGGAGAATCGGATAACAGTATGTACAGGGTGTTTAATATAAATCCAATATGGCAACCGGAAGTCAAACATCCGGTCACAGAATAAAAAATGGCGACAGGAAGTGTCAGTTCCGGTGCTGCAAAATAGGCCTTCAAGGTGCTCAAACGAAAGGTCTCGACGCGCAGATGCCGAATCCTAAATAAAAACCATGACTTTACCTGCTCCCAAGCGAGAAAAATGCGAATAACGCGTGCGCGCATGTTATAACGCGCTATCAGTGACGTTGAAATGCTGGCAGGGAGGAAGAGACGTATGCGTTCTCGGCGGGAGCGCTCAGTTTAATGAAAATAGTGAAAATAGCTGGACGCGAACGTTTATCATCATGGCGAACAGTGAACTTGTCCTGAGAGGCGCTTCCAAATTAACGGAAGATGAAGGTAAGTTGAAATCTATTGCCGTCTAAAAATTGCAACTTATGTTATTCCTTATTTTTACAGAATTTGCAGATGGCTGTGACGCCGGCAGATGTCCAGTATGCCTGAATAACTTAATAAAATATGCGATGAATTGTGGGCATTCGTATTGCTCATTTTGCATCAGCAAATTAATTTCGTGTGCCGTATGTAGGGTAAAGAAAACGCTGGTATTTAGAATATATCTGCCTACATATAACACGCAAACAACAATCCCCGAATCAGCTAAGAAGAGAAAATTAGAAGAAGGCCCAGCGCCTGTTTTGGCCACGCTAACACCTGTGAGATACCCATCCGTGCAACCGGCTCGAAGATTGACATTCGAGGAATTCGAGCGATTTGTTGGAGTGGAGAGATTTGGATCGGAGCGATAATTCAGAGGACGCAATTATATTTTCAACGCAGGATATATTGGACAGAATGTAAGTCTTGTATGGAGGGGGTCTACCTATATATTTAAGCCGGAGTTTTAAAAACCATTCGAGTATAAACAGCCGACTAATTAAGATGTCTTTCGTTAAAGTTGAAACCGAGGTCGATCCTCTAGAAATGGAAATCCGCACGTTCGATGACAGCATCAAGAAGGAGCCTACACTTCTGGGCCAATCAACTTATACACTGAACAAGTCTGGAACAAAGAACGTGTCCATCGGCATCAGCCCCACAGCAGGCTTCAGTCCAATTGTGAAAATCTGGGGCGCTCACTCCTGCATCTTCTTCAACGAGGAGGAATGGAACCAGTTTTCTGCAATCAACATCTCGCAGATGCAGAACCCCATCACCATCGGCGATCATAAGATCGTCAAAAACGTCTATCGTGACATCATGGCCGTATGGATTGAACAGCGCAGATTGAGTATCATCGTGTCTGAAGAAACGCTCGCAAATTTATTCGATTTGACGAAAGTGATTAATTATAAGTTGAATATGCTAAAAGCGTTGGAATTTAATATGTATTATAATGTGATATTGTCTGCATGTTTAAAATTAGATGGAGATTTATACACTACAATATCTACGTTAATCTCACAACACACACATTCTCAAAACACTTATTTGATGTTGGAATGTCTGCATGTCTATTACAATATAATACGCGGCGATTTTGATGTAAGGAAAATATGTGAATAAAATATAATTGAAATCTTATATAACCATTTATTTTACCCAATAACCTTCCTTTTAAACAAGCAAAACTTTTCTCATCATAAGGAAAACAGTACCAGGATGTGGTAACCAGCCTGATTAAATTTCAAATCTACAGGAAGCATTTATCAGGCAGGAAGCTGGTATCAGCCTAATTAAATTCCAAATCTGCAGGAAGCGAATAACCGTTAGGAAATCTTCAGAAAATACCACTTCCATGAGGAAAACCGCACATTAATCTGATTGGTTGTCCAAAAATTCTCAAGTAGTATAAATACAATATGAAATGCTTTAAATTCAGTTAATCATAATCGTGTTAACGATGGCGCAAGAAAGGGGTCTTTATTATTATAATCCAAGTACAGACTATAAACTGACCGACCTAGAAGCATTCATAATTCGCAAGTTGGGGTACAATTTAAACAAGTATTGTGCTCTGGAATTTGAGCCCAGCATAACACCGGGCTTTCCTGAAACATACAATGAAATGATGCAGCCGCACCTTTCATCGAGCAACGAAATTGTCGAGCAACAAACGCCACACGTTTCATCAAGCAACGAAGTTGTTGATCTATCGAACTGCGAAGATGACGACGACGGATTGGATTTCATCGATGAACTTTTAAACGAGTTCGACCAGAGCATACGATCAGAGTGCAGGCTTGTGAACGAGACCCGATATCCATTGAACAAGAGAGGAAACGTCCACATTGCAGTAGGCTTCAGCCCCGCCCGAGGCTTTTATCCAGCCGTTCGATTATCGGGCTCAAAAAACACGCATATTTCATTTCTACATACGGAATGGAACCATCTCATGAGTCGCAAAGATCTAATTCAAGAACATTTAAATACGAAAAGATCCTGTAAAAGAAAACGCAGTGTTGAGGCCGACGAGGAGAAAAAACCTTTTCACCAGGTGTATAGCGGGTGCGACGTGTTCCTAGGCTCGAATCTAAAGAAAACGCCTTGGGCTCGCATCGAAAGTAAAGGCGTAAGAATCATGTTGGATAGAAAAACATTTGATGTGTTGTGCAAAGCGCAGATGCTCGTAGAAAAAAGGGTGAGCAGACTGGAGGAGCTAAAATTTTTCGATTTTTATAACAACTGTATCCTGAATGTGCTGAGTGTGAGCAAGAATTGCGACAGCGCAGAAGCCGTAAGAATTCTGAACACGGCCGAATACGATTTAGAATCAATTCCCCGCGAGAACGTCGACGCCATATTGGAACTGTGCATATATAATCAAGATCAGTTAGGCCGAGATTTAGAAACAGCCCGAACGTGCAATGAACAAGAAGAGACAATTACGGCGTAAGATTGTACAGCACTTCGAGAATATACGCAGACTAAAACGCGATATTGAAGCATACCAAGAGTTGAAACAGTTGTGTGCATCATTTTCTAATCTGGGCAACGACTATGGACGAACTTTTAATAGTGCGTGTAAATGATGCCATAGACGCATACTACAATAGTCAGCTGAACAGCGAACACATGAAGTATCTCCCTGAACAGTACATAAGAAAACTCGAGGGGCTTGAATTGTACAAAGTTTGGCATTTGTTGCATCCCAGTATCAAGAGCGATCAACAGTACAGAAGAAGGCTCCCGTGTTATATGCATTACAACGTTTTTGGACGGACCGAAACTGAAGGAGGTCCAGATCCAATCTACAGGTGTTCAATCTGCATTCGTCTAGGATGTCAAAATTCACATGTGTGGTATCCATCCTTGGATTCGTAGGGTTCATGATCTACGCAATCGCTGTACTGATGGGGCTTTTCGTTGTACCGTTCAAACATGTTCATTTTCGCGATGGCGGGAGATTTTTAAAACTTTTCTATGCCAGTGTGAATAATGTGACAACTTTAAATAATAATGTAACCAATGTTTTAACTTAATATATTTTGTATTATGTATTATTGTTGTTGGAGTTTTTATTTTGTAGACCTCTTTTATATCGTTTTCAGGTAATTAGTGTTCAATAGCCCCGGTGGTCTAACTGGTAAGACTCAACGTTGCAGTCCAGGTTCGAACCCTGGCAAGGGTACTTTTTTTTTTGATAAAAAATAAAACATCATAATAATTAAATAGTTATATTTATTTCCGTAAGTACATGGAGAAAAATAATTATATAATACAAGTGTCGCAAACAGTACATGTATAGGATTTCGGTTTACAACAGAGGTACGCCACGCATGGAATGCAGCAAGCGATGCATAGTAAAACGGCCAGCAGATGTGTGGAAGAATCGTTCTTACGTCTGTAGGTGGCCTTCACGGAACGTTGACAATTAGGACAAAATTTTATTGCAGCAAACTTTTGTTTCTTCAGTAAGTCCATTTTTCCAATTCCATTTTTATAAAATATTCGTATTGTCTATCCAGCTGTTTTGAGATTTGTCGAGGCCAAGCCACTTAACGAACACTTTTTTTCCCTTTTTACGTAAAACTTTTTCCACGAGATACACGTCAGAGTGCTTTGCTTTCTGCAACTCTTCAGTGTAAAAGGCACCTTTTATTGGGCTGCCGTGCATATCTTCAAGTAAATAAACAGCAGGCTGGCTGATTTTCACGGTTTTAATCTTGAACAGCTCTGTTGACCAGTTTGGTGTATAACCCTTCTCGAAGAGAGCCTTTTGTTTACTGATTCGTACAATATCCCCAACGACGAATTTTCGATCACCAGCTATTTTTATATGCGAATACACCGAGTTCAACAACTGGGTCTCGTTATCGCTTGACACTTCGCTCGGACGCATTCCTATAGTGCGATGTTTCCTGTTATTATATTGTATAGTAACATCATTCAATACATCAACCCACTTGTATTTCCCTAGCAAACTGAATGCACGATACAGATTATCTTTCAATGTGCGAATAACTCGTTCGGCCATCGACGCTTTAATTGTAGTATACGACGAGTAATGATTTATTCCATGTTTGTGCATGAGCGAAGTAAACTCACGATTATAAAATTCCTTTCCTTGGTCCGTTTGCAAATTTTTAGGGGTCCTACCATCCGTAGCAAATATCTTTTTAAAGGCACTGCTCAAACTCGACCCCGATTTATCCTTTAATGGAGCAGTCCATAGGAACTTTGAAAAGCAATCGATGACAACTAGCATGAATTTGTAACCTTTGTTTTCTCGAGAGTATAATTGAAATTCAGCCAAATCAGCCTGCCACAAATCGTCGATACCTTTTAGTATCGTGCGGCGTCTATTGAAATTTTTTCGTGCAGGTCTGTGGAGCTCGGTAACCACGTCCTGTTTAATTTTACTCATGATTGTGCTCTGCGAGGCATTTGTGCTGTAGCCTCCGTCTTTATATACGTCCACTAATACTACTGACGGGTTTCCTCAACACATTGGCTTCGTCGATTTCTCTCTGAGATTTTTCTTGTTGTGCAGAAAGTATATCAATTTTCCTTAGGTTTTCTGCCAATTGTGCTTTAATTTTCTCCACATTTGCTATCAACGCCGCAAATTGAAGTGGCTCCGGTATATTTTTCTTCACGTTTTCGTTCAATTTCTCGAGGGCTTTGGATTGTTTATCAACTGTATTCCGTATTTCTGCCATAGATATATCAACTGTCTTCCTCATGTCTGCTATATATCTATCGATATTATCAATTTTTGTGTCCGTATCCTCGGTATATGTTTTCCAGCCAGTGGCCTGTACCATCTCCTCAGGTCTTATATTATTAATTTTCACCAGATTTTCATCCAACTGTCTTTGAAAGTTAAAGGCTTTAACGTCTAATTCCGTCTTGTTTTCCTTTAGAGATTCTTCTTGCTTCACATAAAGTTCATCTAACTTGATTATTTTCTCCTTATTTCCCTCCACTAGTTTTTTCAGTTCCTGTAGGAGTGAATCAATTTTTGTTCCATGTGTATGATTTTCTTTATAGCATTTTGTTATCAGATTACTCAATGTGCTGATTGTGCGTTGGTTTTTTAGTTTTAGATCATCAAATTTTGAAACAACTGAATCCAGTTTCTTTTCAACGGGCGCACTAATCTGATCAATTTTTGTATCGACGTATCTCTTGGTTGATGCATCCGTAAACTCTTCGGGATCCCTGACTCGTTTTAAACGTTTACCCTTAACATCGAAATCTCCTCTTTCGGTCAAGCTAAATCCGACTCCAGGAGGACCTCGCATCCCAGGAGTCTGGCCCGACGTATGAGAAAATCGACCGAACTTGTCAACACTCATGGCGAGAATGGCACTTCTCTGAATGATTTTAATAGATTATATTGGCTTCTCTTAGCTCTTCTTCAATGGCCACGATTTCATTCATGTGAGAGTTATTTCCAGCATTCTTGGAGGCATGAAGTAGCCATAATCTTTCGATCAATTCGTTTGGATCATTCCAATACGTGTATCGGTATGGCTTATTTTCAACACACAATTCGGAATCAAATCCCGCACCACTTGTACTTGACGGTGCTAGATAAGTACCAGTCCAGCTCATGCTTCGATTTAAGTTTTGAGATTCTTCGACTGCTTCCAACAGTTCGTTAGCTATTGACCGAGGTTCCGTATTTTGTCTTTCACGTTTTCTGCGAGCAAGTATGGGTTTAATAATACTCAAATATTTGTCAGAGCGATTTCCTTGTAACTGTTTCGTCGGATCGTGATTCCGGTATAATGCATTAGAGTGAAGCAGAAGATTTACATAATTTTCTCTATCTTGCTTGGTGTAATTATTTGGATCTTTCTTAAAAAGTAGCTCAAATAATCCTTCTGTGCCCTCAAATACTTTTCCGTCTAATTCAATGTTACCATTTCTATCAATGTTTATGATTTTATTACCAACGGTGACAGAACTTGTGTTTATATCATATACAGCTCCTGTAAATGTAGATTTATCGAAAGCTACATTCTTAACGTCTCCTATGTAACCAATAAGCAATGGTCTCACTATTGGAGGATACTGTTCCAAGTATTGTAAAATGCCTTCCTCGGTTAATGGTTCGAATTGAGGCTCTTCATTGAAAACATTATCAGCATCTTCTGCTACTAAAACATTATCAGCATCTTCTGCTACCTTATCATTATAATATGTCATTTCAGGTAGGCTCTCATACGTTTCGGGTGGAGCAAAGTGAACTTTTGGAGGTTCTTCGTATTTATATGCACTGATCTCTAGCTGTTTGGGGTTAGATGATCTTCGATCAGTTATTTTCGATATATTAGGCGTATCAGGGTTGAATATTTGCTTGGAAATATGCTGTGGTGATTGAGGAGACTTCTTACTAATTGTAGGAGGTGTATGCAGATACGGATTCGACGTGGAAATTATAGTTGACGTATTGATTAAATTTTTAATCGGGTCGATAAGCGGTTTATATGTTTTATTTAAAATTTCATCGTCCTCTGAACTTTTCACTCTAAGAGCCAATAATTTTTTTCGAATTTTATCTTTTATATTAATCAACCGCTTAGATACTTGCTTCTCCATGATCGGACCTTTTTTAAACAGGCTGATATATAGAGGCTGATATAAACAGGCTGATATAAAAGAGGCTGATATAAACAGGCTGATATAAACAGGCTGATATAAACAGGCTGATATAAACAGGCTGATATAAACAGGCTGATATAAACAGGCTGATATAAACAGGCTGATATAAACAGGCTGATATAAACAGGCTGATATAAACAGGCTGATATAAACAGGCTGATATAAACAGGCTGATATAAACAGGCTGATATAAACAGGCTGATATAAACAGGCTGATATAAACAGGCTGATATAAACAGGCTGATATAAACAGGCTGATATAAACAGGCTGATATAAACAGGCTGATATAAACAGGCTGATATAAACAGGCTGATATAAACAGGCTGATATAAACAGGCTGATATAAACAGGCTGATATAAACAGGCTGATATAAACAGGCTGATATAAACAGGCTGATATAAACAGGCTGATATAAACAGGCTGATATAAAGAGTCTGATATAAAGAGGCTGATATGAACAGGCTTATTCTATAACTCAAGGTGAACTAATGCTGTTTCTCAGAGTCATGTAATATATACTGATCAAACCCCCTGCGATACCGACCTTTATCGATGTCACTATCTTTGTCGATCGCAATGAATCCGTATTTATCATTCCAACAGTTGGCACACATACTTTTAAATGTTTCATAGCTCATATCGGTACCGACGTGATCGCTGTAGACGTGTTTAAGATTAAGATCATCTTGTTTGAACAAAATAATTAAATTTGCATTATCACGTATCAAATGTTTGGGAATGCGCGTGTAAGTCTGACACAGATAAAACGAATCAACGTTTCTATGCCTCCCCATGCTGAAATATTCTCTGATTTTATCCTGTCGATCGCATGCCACATCATCAAATATGAATATGGAATTTTCTTTGGCTTCACTGGGACTTAGAATTTCACCGTTTTCCGTGAACGGAAAGTATCCAACCATTTCAAGTTCATTGAACACTTTTGTTAAAAAGACATATTTGGGTTGGTAGAGAGATTTAGAGTATATGTAGACGTTTTCAAATTTTAAACCGTTCGTTTCGAACAGAAGGGAAAGCATAACGTTTGATTTGCCACAATTCGACGGCCCACATATAAGTGCACGTATTGAATTTGGTAACAGTTCACTGTGACGATGTTTTATGCCTTTACCGCCAATACACGTATCCATGTTCTCAATTGTCAAAGAACTCTTCTGTTTAATAACCCTCATCGTACTGACACGCGATTCTCAAGTGTGATGGTATAAATACTGGTGACAAGAGAGAGATCTTTTAAATGTCTGCACACCACGGATCAGGAATAATCAACTCGCTTATTAACAATTTACCTTTCGAGGCTCACTTGCCCGGTTACCAGTACTGCGGGCCCGGCACCAAACTACAAAAGCGTCTGCAACGAGGAGACCCCGGCATAAACCCTCTAGACGTCGCATGCAAACGTCACGACATTGCATATTCAAACTCTAAAAATAACTTAAGCGAGCGTCACAGAGCCGACAAAGAACTCCAGGAGGCTGCCTGGGCTCGTGTAAAAGCAAGCGATTCTAAACTTGGTGAAAAAGCCACGGCTTTAGCTGTTGCAGCTGCAATGAAGATAAAACGAAAGACGGGAATGGGAATTAAGAAAACGTTCTTAAGAAGCGGCGTAGTAGCTAAGGCTAGAAAGAGTTTGAACGGATTCAAGAGAAAAATCTCTAAACCTGGAGGTATTAAGGAAGGATCGAGTGTGGCACTTTCTGCGGCCAAACTTGCAATTAAGAATTCTGGAGGAAGGAAGAAAATTCGAACTCCAAGAATAATACCAATTCCTAAGCGCGGAGGATTTTTACCGCTCATACCGCTGTTTGCAGGCTTAAGTGCACTAGGTTCGCTGGCTGGGGGAGCTGCGGGTATTGCTAAGGCAGTAAGTTCTGTTGGTGAAGCCCGCAAAAAACTGTCCGAGTCTGAGAGGCATAACAAGACGATGGAGGCAATTGCTCTAGGCAAGAAAGGACAAGGATTGTACCTGAAACCTTACCGTAAAGGAATGGGTCTTTATCTTAAACAACAAAGACCAAAAAACTGTTAACATTGCTACCTAAGCGCGCTCTCACCGACATCGACTTGAATAAATTTACTAAAAACGTAAAATATTTCAGAGGAGTCTTTATGCGCAATAATTTACCTCCAGTACCCCATTACAACGAATCCGCTATTGTTAATATGGATTCTTTGAGGGGAGATGGCACGCATTGGGTAGCATATAAAAAAAGAGGCAATGTCGTTAAGTATTTTGACAGTTTTGGAAACCTGACCCCTCCGGTAGAGCTGAGGAAATATTTTAAAAATTGTGAAATCAAATATAATCATGATCAATATCAATACTTTAATTCCTACAACTGTGGACACTTATGTTTAGAATTCTTGTATAAATAAAGAGTATGCAATATATGTTTAGTCATGTCCCAGACTTTCACCCTGCAAGGTGTAACCAGCGTGCTCTCGGTTAACTATCATCCTCCGATAGATCTAGATTCTAATAGACAGTATTGCTTAGGCTTGATCGGGTTTCATACATACAACTCGATACCAAATATCGAAGAAGGCATCAACAGTAAATTTATTTGTAATAACAAGATTATAAATATTTTAACTGGTTCGTACGAAATTCGCGATATTGAATTGTACCTGCAGCAAGAGTTGGCCAAGGAATATAACATCGACATTTCACAAGCTGACACCATTTTATCTTTAAAGCCGAACAACAATACTCTTCAGTGTGAGATTAAAAGTAAATTTGATATAGATTTCTCCCCCAATAAAGGAACAATTGGAACACTATTGGGTTTCTCCGGAAAGAAAATTTTAAAGGCAGGAAAACTTTACAGATCCGATCTTCCAGTGCAAATAATTAAAGTCAATACTATTAGAATCGAGTGCAACATTGTTACGGGAGCATATTATGACGATAAATTATCCCATACTTTATTCGAGTTTACCCCTTCAGTAGACCCAGGTTACGGGATTATCATAGATCCACGCAATATTTTGTATCTGCCTGTGAATGCTCGCAACAGTATAGATACCATTACACTTAAAATAGTAGATCAAGAAGGGAATCCTGTCAACTTCAGAGGTGAACATATTTTAGTTCGGCTTGAATTAAAGACCCTGTGATGGGGATAGTATATAACGCGCAGAGGACTCCTCACAGAATCAGAACTGATTTCGCTGCCGGAGAGATAACACGTGAAAATATTGCTAAGCTATTGTCTCTTGGCTACAGAATTAAATACAATGGACAAAATTAGCGTTTTCGATAAAGTGCAATTTGACGAGAGTATCGTTAACGATCAATACCACACATATCAGCCTAGAACATCGAATTTTGGAAATAATGACGAAATCAGGATTGCAATTCAAAACCAAGATATTTACACACATCCAGCCCACAGTTTCCTTTACATAAGTGGTGCAATTGAACATAATTTAACCGCTGGAAAAACATTCGAGTTGGTTACGAATGCATTTGCATTCTTATTCGAGGAAATACGTTATGAACTAAATGGAGTCGAAGTTGACCGAACAAGGGACTTGGGAATTACAACTACTTTAAAAGGATATCTTTCTTACAATTCTGGTGATGACATGAAAGTACTAGGAACTGCTGGATGGTGTGCAGTGGGAAATGCAGTAAAAACTTACTTTGCAAACAAAAAGTTCTTTGCACTTATACCCCTAAAATGTTTAATGGGGTTCGCAGAAGATTATAATAAACTCATTATCAACGTAAAGCAAGAACTAATTTTGCTGCGTTCGTCCAGCGATGTCAATTGTTTCAAATGCGACGATGTTGCTGCTGTGGTTAATCAGATTAAATTTAACATACATAAAATTGAATGGCGTGTGCCTCACGTCCAATTAAATGATACGTTAAAATTAGAAATGTACGAGCAAATTAAAAACGATCCACGTATTCCGATTGCATTCCGAAAATGGGAGCTTCATGAATTACCTGCAATGAAAAAGTCTAGGGACGACATTTGGGCTGTAAAGACTTCTAGTAGTTTAGAGAAACCACGCTTTATAATTATCGCGTTCCAAGAAAATAAAAAAGGAGTAGCTGCTGAGAATGCGTCAATGTTTGATCATTGTCAAATTAGAAACGTTAGAGTCTTCCTGAATTCTGAATCATACCCCTATGATCATTTAAATCTAGATTTCCAAAACAACGATTATTTAACAGCGTTCAACATGTTCTGTCAGTTTCAACAAAGTTATTTCGGACGAACTAATCAACCTCACTTTTCGTTTACTGAATTCAAAGACTACGCAATGTTTGTTTTCGACGTGTCCAAGCAAAACGAAAGTGTAAAATCATCTACGGTGGACTTACGACTTGAGATGGAAGCTTCGTCGTCATTTAAGGATAATACTCGCGCTTATTGTCTCATTCTGAACGATACTATTGTGGAATATACTCCATTGTCCGGGATCGTACGAAAGCTAATTTAAAATGAATATAACCAAGTACGTCACCTTCGATTTACCGGCAGTAATATTTAATTATAATGTGGAAAAAGAGATAGATGGGTTTGACAAAGTGAACTGGATGAGGGAAGCGTGCGACAGGCGGAGATTCGACAATCGTATAAAGAAGGTCGGGGAATTATTGGAGCCTGTTCTTCAAAAACAAATAGCTGCGTTCCAGGAATCAATGCATCAACCAACGATAATTCTTCATAAACAAAGCTTGACACCGCAGAAGATATTAGTCGTAGATGTTCAAGGCTTTAACGTCCCCGAATTCACACCCAAAGAGCTGGTTTTCACCTATGATGGAAGACCTGTGTGCTATCTGTTCAAACCGCTCGGGCGATTCTCTGAAGTTCCAGACAAGTACAAACGACAAATTCGCTGGTTAGAACGAAATCATCACGGTCTGCGATACAGCTGGGGCCACGTTGATCTTCAGGAGTTACCTCATATATTCAGTCAATTCCCTGCCGATATCGTCTACGTCAAGGGGAGCCAAAAGGCCTCATATTTAAGATATTTCTATAGAAATGTAATAGACTTAGAATTAGATCATAATTGTCCGATTATTTTTAAAACGTTAGATAGTTGCAGTGTTCATAAGTATAGATACTCTGTTTGCTCCGTTGTTAATGCACTTGTTCTATACAAATATGTCAAGCTTTGTAATGGTAAAACATAATAAACATTTTATATCTTTTTAACAAATTGTGTTTTATTTTATAAGATAAGTAAAATTTGAAAGATACATAAAGAATTGGATTTATATTAAACACCCTGTACATACTGTTATCCGATTCTCCTGTACATTTTACGCTGTCCTCCATCTTTAATTTGCACACGCGGGCCATTTTGGATTTGCACACGCTGTTAGTCGATCCTCCTGTACATTTTACGCTGTCTTCCATCTTTGATTTGCACACGCGGGCCATCTTGGATTTGCACACGCAGTTAGTCGATCCTCCTGTACATTTTACACTGTTATCCATCTTTGATTTGCATACGCGGGCCATCTTGGATTTAATATTTTACGGCCTCGTATATTGGCACGAAATTTATTTCTCAATCGGTACCCGTATATTACAAAATCACAGGGATTACGAAAGATTTAAGTTGGTACGATAGTTGGTATTCCTGGTAGGCACCTGTAATTTATAGTACTTGTGTCGCTCGGGGGACACACCCGGGCGATAGCAGCCACCTGTAATTTTTCTTATCGCCAGATGGCGCTACAAGTTCGCGCGCCTCAGCACAATTCGACAGGATGTCCTGCGATTAACACATACATTTAGTGTGACTCTTATCAGTTCCGAGATTAGCGCATTGCGTAACGTCTCGGGCTTGTAAACACACACGACAGGAAGTTCCATGGATCGAACCCGGCAGACCGTAAAAATATTTAATTAAATTAATTAATTAATTAATAATTATTCAAAACTCGCGCGTAATTCAAGATGGCGACTACCGCGCAATTAATTCAAAATATTCGCACTCTGTCAAAACCTCCCAGGACTACCAACTGAAAATTCAGCGACAACAATCGCACAGGATCGCCAACAGACGAAAATTTGACAGCCCATCACATACGAACCCCTGGGGCACGCCGTTGTACAAATCATAACCTCAAACCATAGATATAACCTCTGGGACCGAAGGCGACATAACCTTAAACATAACCTCAAACCTTACGCACATCGCACCGCGGAGCGGTCACGTGGTCGCAATGGGGAACTCCCATTGGTTGCACGTCGGCAAAGGGGCGTGGCCTAAAAGGGAAAGTGGAGGGGGAAGCTCCCATGTTATTCTTATGGGAGAAAAACGGGCCCAGGTGGGTATATGTCTACTAGTGGCAAATTAAATGAGGTGGCTGGTGGGCCTGGCAATCGTATTAAAGAAAAGATTAATCAAGTGTTATTAAAAAATGAATGTTTTCAGATACTAACAATAATGTCAAATAGTATGAAAGGAGAATTTGACGAAAATCTACCTCTTGACATGGATCCTTCAATAGTTGCATGTTTTAAATTTGCTCCAATAACTACCGTTGATGTGGAACGAAGTTTTTCTTCATACAAAAACATCTTAAGCGATAGGAGGCGCTCTTTCAGAATGGAAAATTCGGAAAAATATTTAATAATTAATATTTTTAATTTAAAAGTTGCATGATAAACAATTTTTTTTTTAATTTATATATATATATATATATATATATATATATATATATATATATATATGTGTGTGTAATATAAATAAAGTATTTTTAATTTTTAAACGTGATTTTAATGAAATATAATTGCATATATTGGCATATATTTTAAATGTTGGTGCATATTTCTTTAATTTTGCGTGCATAAATACGCGCATATTTTTGTCTTTTTTCGTGCATATTTGTCCGTGCTTTAGTTATGACTAATGGACGGTCCTGAAATTTTAATAAACCTTTTATAATAATTTTTTTGCTATCCAATTTTCATATTCCAATTTTCTCTTTGTAACATCAAGTGCAACACAATCTAAAATATATTTGCTAGCATCGGCTCGGAACTCTCGACACAAAAAGCGCCATCCTAGAACAAAGCCGGCGCAGTTATATTTGTCGAGATGTTCATGCCGAGAGGAGCTCAGCCCGGAACTCCGCCCGAAGTACATAAATTGCTCCTGCATACATCTGATGACTTTGTGCATCCGCACGCCGCTGCCTCGTCGCAGAGGATTTCCCCTTTTTTTCCATGCGGGCCAGACAACGAAATAATTAGCGACTGCGGTTGAGTCAATAGAAGAAAGTCTATGCGGAATCGTCTGCCCTCAGAGGCAGCGAGGGTGCGACCCACTCCCCGGAAAATCACCGACGGAATAGCAATCAGCGCCCATCCACCGCAACAGAGCACTACGTACCCAGGGCACACAGTGGGAATAAGTAAGTTCGCGCTCCGCTCGCTCCCTGCCGGCGTCGCGACGCACGCCGACGCCCGTAATTAGAATAAATTCATTATCTCGTCGGCCCTTTCATAAGCAAATCGGCCTTAGGATCAGGGGACGCTCGCCGGCTGATTGTGTGGATAATTGGGGATTTTTGGCGACCCTTAATTTTTTACATCTGAATGGTTTGTTTCACATCTTCTTCTCCCATCTGAATTATTGAAATTATACCGCACGCCAATTTCTGATCAAGCGAACAATATTCCAGACTTATACGGCCGACTTCAGTACCACAAGCGAAAATCAAGCCTAACGTAATTACTAGTGGCATAAAGACTGCCACAAATTGGTACAGACCTGTGAAGTGGGCAACCGCAAGAAGTGTGGGTGCACCTTCATGCACGAGCCACATCTGCTGCCTTGTTAATTATTTCATCATATAATGGCATGTATTGTGTTGTTTTTCTTACCCAAGAAGCTCAATAAAAGCTGCTCAGTTTTTGTACAAACTTCCTACAATTCAATTGCTCGTAAAGTTATTAATGATTTCATGGAAATGGAAGATGCAAAATTATGACTACAAATTAAAAAATAATCAATAGAAAGTAAGTATAAATTATTCATCATTTTGGATTCAAATTACAAAATTTCATTGGAATTTTAGCTATTAAATTACAAAATTATTTTGCATTTCTATTGCAAATGATAAAATTACGATGACTATATACCTCATAGTTAAATGGACCACAATCTCAATATTGAATTTTCCTTAGTTACTTCGTATTACAGCGCTTATTACAAATTACCTTGTTATCATGAGGCGCGTTTCGAATATATCGTTAGTTTGCGTATTTCAATGATTTGTTAATATAAATCAAGTTGTCGTGAATCATAATATTTTTACACAAAAGTCAAAATGACATAATATTTCTTGCATTCAGTATACAGGGTCCTGCAATAGTGCGTCGGGCTTTTCTAGCGCCTTTCTCGTGAGAGATATAAAAAAATGTTTCATACAAGACGTTAGTGGTTTAAAAATCTTTATGCCGTACAATTATTTTAAAATATACAGGGTGTCTCAATTTTGCGGAATAACAATAACAAACTATTCTTTTAAATGGAACACCCTGTATGTATTCAAGGTTTCTGATGACATTTTTCAACCTCTACATTGTTGTCAATTTAGTTTTGGATTATGTTACAGTGTTGCCAATTTACAATTTTTTTCTCCTAATATCATCCATAAGCAGAATCAACTTTAAAAAATAGTAGCGACCTCGTTTTTGGAAGATAAGAATAAGTTTTAGCAATATTCTCAGTGTGGTTAATAAGCAACATGTTGGTAATGAGCAATTTGAATTTTGTAATGCAGGGTGTTCAGAAAGAATTGTCAAACTTTACAAATTTCTATGTCATTATTCCATAAGTCTTTGTCTTCTCTTCAATTTGATGGTGCATATCTTATGTCTGAACCCCATAGTTGTTCAGATATTCAATATTTTTTACAAAAGTCACCATTTAATTACATTTCTATGCACTGAAATAGGTCATGCTGTGACAAAACAACTGTCAAAATGTAAGTAAGAATCAATGTGAAATGAACGAAAATTGTAAAATAGTAGATAGTACTTCTGCGATACGATTAATTATGTTATTCCAAAACCATGAGAGATAACAAAATTATTAATACAAACGAGAAACGATCCTACAGCAATGTTCAAAATGTTTTTGTTCATCTCGCATTGATTCTTACTTACATTTTGACAGTTGTTTTGTCACAGCACGACCTATTTCAGTGCATAGAAATGTAATTAAATGGTGACTTTTGTAAAAAATATTGAATATCTGAACAACTATAGGGTTCAGACATAAGATATGCACCATCAAATTAAAGAGAAGAAGAATACCTACCGAATAATGACATAAAATATGGAGCATTCCATTTAAAAAAAATGGGTTCTACCGCTTTGAAATTTGCAAAGTTTGGCATTGTTTTCTGGACACCCTGTATTACTAAATTCAAATTTCTCTATACAAAAAGGTTGCTTATTAACCACACTGCGATTGTTGCCAAAACTTATTCTTACCTTCAAAAAATTAGGTCGTTACGACTTTTTAAAGTTGAGCTTGCTTATGCATGATATTTTGAAAAAAAATTAAGTTGGTAACACTGTAGCATAATCCAAAACTAAATAGACAACAATGTAGAGGTTGAAAAATGTCATCAGAAAACTTGAATAAATACAGGGTGTTCCATTTAAAAAAAATGTGTTCTTATTATTCCGCAAAATTGGGACACCCTGCATATTTAAAAATAATTTTACGGCATCAATATTTTGAAACCACTAACTTTTTGTACGAAACATTTTTTTCTATCTCTCACGAGAAAGGCGCTAGCAAAGCCCGACGCACTGTTGCAGGACCCTGTATAAATAAAACAGAAAATTCATAAACAATATCAATAGACATTTCTTTAAAAAAATCTTTCACAATCAAAACAAAAACAATTATAAAAAACACAAAAACTACTTTACAGAAATGCACAAATAACTCTAACAACTTAATATCAATGGATTCAATAATCTGAATTATATTTATAACCTAAACTACATAAAAAGAAATACCAATCAGACCAATTATTACACCAATTAACTCGCCAACAGAATAGCTAAAATCATAAACAATATTATTAATAACATCATTCAATACAAAACCTAAACTCACATTTAAAAACCGACTTGAGTTGACTTATACGTCACATTAATAATACAAGATTACCAACATATTACTCTCTAGCTTCTTTTAACATATTAAATTTATATACAAATATACCTATAATAGAATCACTTACTTATAAAAAATATATACAAAACACAATACACACACATATTTAACCTAATTAGATTAACTTTAGAACAAAACTTTTGTGTGTTCAACAACAATTCCTAGAAAATGAACAATGGATTGCCTAAATATTTCCTAGTTACATAATCTACTGTTATGGATGAAATAATAAGGAAATCAGAAAGAAAAACAAAACTATTAGTATTAAGACACAGAAAACGAAAAAGAGTACAAATACACGAATGTGCGTTCGCCGATGATGTACTACTGGTAGCAGATAATGAACAATATTTACTTGATAATTTAAAAATATGGAATGAAATGATGAATGAAGAGGGTATAAAAGTGAACAAGCAAAAACCAAAGTTATGGGCATATCAAATGAAGAAGAAATGATAAATATAGACATAGAAAGTGAAAAGATAGAATAGATATAATACTTTCATTATTTAGGACTAACTTTTGAAGAGTGAGGAAGATAGGAAATAAGCATAATCCACAGAATAGAGACCTATATTACGCAGTAAACATCATTTATTTTTTTAGCATACCTCTTTTCTTTTAAAATGGGGGAGACATTTTAATTTTTATCACAATTTGGTATTCTTTACTGTTGCTTTCAAATATTATTCCCCTCTCGTTGGAATACATTCCTGACAAAAAAAAATAATAAGCTAATTTGAAAAACTCAAGTAAAAATTATTACTTTTGCAACTTTTACACGTAATTATTAGTTGTATGTAGTCGCGCTTATTATTATAACTGTACTTCAAAATCTTAGATGCGCAAAATTATAAGAATTTCTAGTAATTTCATGTGTTATATCGTACATAAAATATAGCTAATACATAATAATAATGTTATGAAGATACGTAAGTACTGTAAGCTTCAAATTTTTTCTGCTGGTTTTATCTTCACCAATTTCTCACTTTCTTCCCAAACCTGCCAATTAAAACTGTTTATTTGCACCAGTGTAGGGTGCATAAACGCCATGCAGTCCACATAGTATCTTCCAGCCGTGAAGACATCGCTTGAAAGTGCGCAGTGAAGAGTTGTCTGCGCACCTTCCAGTGGAGTCTGAAAATTGTACGTCGTTTATGTCATATTTTTTAAATCGTTCGTTTAACTTACCTTTCCGTAAATAAAAACTATTCGCGATAAAATAAAGCTGAATATTTTAACAGAAATTTTCTTCGAGTTCATATTGGCAAACCAAGTCTTGTGAAAAGGCGTGTCGATAAATCCTGGGTATACACTGTTCACGACCACGCCATCTTTTGCCAATCTTTCGCCGAAACAGCGTGCAGTTGCAAGACTGCATAATGAGCTGTTGGCGTATTCCACTGTGGAGGTTATGAGTTCGTTTCTAGATGTTTTGATCTTATTAATCGACGCACCGGTGTGTAAAGAATGTAGGAAGGCCATTATTGAATTTAGAAACACTACACGACTATCCGGAGTTTTCTTGAGCAAGTCTGAAATGTTGGTATTCACTAAAATACACACCTGTGGAATTGAAGTACTTACTAGCAAGTAAGTGCGTAAGTAGAAACGGTCCTAAATGGTTAACTTGCATTACTTTTAAAAGGCCATCTGAAGTAAATTTTCCGCAAAAACCTCCGCAACCGGCGTTATTTATCAGTATATCGAGCCTGCTTTCGTTTTTATTAATGTCCTCCGCAAGTGCGCGAACCGACTGCAAGGAAGCCAAATCGAGGTGTTTGTAAGATATTTTCTCGTTGTTAGTGTCCGATATAAGCTTCTTCACTTTATCGCTTGAATCTATGACATCGGCAAGGATTAATTTGCACCCTCTGGATGCTAAAGTTGCAGCAGTTTCGTAACCTATGCCTGCATAAACGTCCAACTAATATACAATAAACGTCAATAATTTATAGTTACCAGAATTTGCCCCGGTTAAGAGAACCGTTTTGCCCCTAAGACACCTAAAGCTTTTGCATTCCCCGGCACTTAACTTGGCGTAAACTTTTAAAAGTCCCAGGAATATTAAGGCGTTCATTGCAACTTAAAATTTCAGATTTGGACATTCGTTTGACATCGCGCGCAATCTTGACGTTAATGTGAGCTCGCAGTAATCTAGAATAAACACTCATAACGAACATAATAAAAGTAGCGCATCACAAAAAGGGTTAATCCGGAAGGTAGATCAAACAATCGCACTAATGGCGACCAAAAATTCGGATACCCGTTTTTTGTAGTGCGGCAACCTCCGGCGAGCTCTTCATTAAAATGATTACGCAAAAACGCCGGTCGGAGAGGACGAGGCAAAAAACAAAATAATTATTATGAGCGTCCCATAAACGAAACGAGTACAATATTCGTTTACTTGCACGGGCACGGTCTTAATTTAGTATCTGCAAAAAATCACCAACCCATTCCACTGTAACAACTTTAAGTACTTAGATACGTTATTTTAACTATACTCTAAGAACGGTGAAAGAGTACATACTCTTAATCTTATCTTAATTTTATTATTATAAAATATTATCTCTTAATAATAGAAATATCTGCATTCACATTTATTTTATGGTAACTTATTCCCAATTGCAATAATAAGTAAATTCACGCAAAACATATGTAATAGCTACTTTTGTACTAAGTACTTAATTTGGGACTTAGATAGACTTAGACTTCTTTTAGCATTTTAGGAATACTTTTGAAATAAATACTGAAATAATATATACGTACATATTTTTATCAGACTGTCACACTAATGTCAGTCATTGTAAATTTAATATAAATTGGATGATATTACAGTTGAGGAGGAGATTGCAAGCCAAATATTGGATGTAAGCGAATCACTACTGTCAACTAAATAAATTTGTATTGTATGTATTTGATGGTTACTTGATTAAAATTAAAAGCTGCTATTTCTAACATTGACAGGCGTTCGTTTTACTTAAACATTATGTACTAGTCCGAAATGTATGACATTCTGGCCTAGTATCAAACATAATTTTTTTATATTTTCGGACAGTCGAACATAATTGAATGGCTAAGTGCAGAAAATTTAATACTGACATTTTAATCAAAATTGAAATATACATAATTTCTTATAGTTTTGACGTAGCCCGAACGTTTGGCGTAGAAAAGAAAAATATGTCGTAAGGTATGAATAAGTTTCTTGTGATCACAAAATTCCGTTTGGTTCAAAAAAGAGTGATCTACAGCAGACTTACATTATTTTGAATAATGCATATAATGGAAAAAATCCAAATAATTTAAAAATAAATTGAAAACATTCGTAAAGTCAATAAGTACACACCAGATGAGCATCAACATTTTTATGCTGATATATTGAATTGGCCCACAACAGCAGACCAAGAGTACCAGTCAACATGTACATAATTATTATTTTTGTTAATTATTGTCTAATAACACTTTTAATAAGAATAATTTTTTGTTTTGTGTGAATCTTGTAATGTTTTCAACAATAAAATATGATTTTGTACAAAAAGGGAAGTACTTCATAAAATTTAAAAAAAAAATCCTAATTTACTTTTGTAATGGTAGGAAATATTTTCACCTTTTCAAATAAACAAAATATATTTTTAAATGATCCTGAATAAAATTTATAATTTGGAAATCATTCAGTTGAAATACACACTTTAAATCGATTATCTCAAAACGTTAATTTTGTAATACTTCCCTTTCTGCACCTAACCTGTTATTGGTTGATTAAAGTGATACTGATATCATTATTCACCTAGGTTAATCAATTGTATTTATACAAATATACAAGTTTACAATATACAAAGAGGTAGTGAAATCAACATTCACACATTTGATATCAGTCAATAATGATATGTTTATAATCTAGTAGTGAAAAAAAAATAACATTAATAATTTCCGAATTTGGAACATATGATTTAGTTGTAGGTGTTGAATATTGATGAAATTGTCAACAATTATACATATCATTTGGGATATGTGAACTTGGAACTTTAATAATTTTGTTACTACTTCCACTATTTTTTAATGATTTGTATACCATATTATTTTGGAATTTAATAACAACAAAAAATAATGTATCTTAATTTTGGAAAAAAATAACACACCAAAGACTTTAAATTTTCTCTCCAAAACACCGTTTTCAAAACAAAATTTTATATTGTAAAAGTATCTCGTGAAATTTTAAGTTTGTGCCAAAATTTCAGAAACCTTATGGATAGGGTATTTCCAGATTTCGAATGGTTCTTATTCTTCGCGGAAAAATCCGAATTATTGTCAATTTTTGAAAGAATTTTCCAATTTTTCCAAAAATAATTTGTGTAAAAAAAATATTTATAGTTTTCATTGAATTCCTTATGATTTTATGATGCAAATTATGGCAGTACAACAACAATATGGCAGTATTGTAAAATAAAGATATATGGCAGTATTTTAGAGTAAATTCAATTTTCATGAATTTAAACGGTTTTGTTAAGATTTTGATTCGAAAATGGCTATTTTTTTTACAAACCTACGTCTACTTGCTAAGTTGCGAAAAGTATTATGCAATTTTATATTGTTTTAATGGTTTTAAAGATGTTTTCATACATCTTTATATTCGTTTTTGAAATATTATAATTGTTAAATATACTGATTCAATAATAAAATTTTACATTGAAAATTTCCGAATTCGGAATTTAAGATTTTTTTCTATGTATAGAATATTGATGAAATTGTCAATAATTATACATATCATTCGTGATTTTTTAATTCGAAAGTTAACAAAATTTTCACGAATTTCCCACTATGATTTTCAAGTAATTACCATATTTTTTACATATTTCTATTTTGATGATAAAATTATCGAATTTTTTATAAATTTCAAGATTTTAAGGGCATTTAACAACATTATATAATCTAATATGGTTATACAAGGTGGTCACTTTTACGACGCCCACCATTAGGATATATTAACCGGAAATACTTACAGAGTTGGTCAAATAGGATAAAAGTTTCTTATTTTTGTGCCTTTCAATATACTGAAACGAAATCCGGGATATCTTGCACAGTTCCTGAGATATAGCTGAAAAACTGAAAAAGTGGACTTTCCTTTTCCTTTTATAACTTTTTTACTTTTGTAGGAAATTTTACGAAACTTGGCACTCTTATATTTTTCGGCGTCAGTTTTCTGATCACAGTGCCAAACATTTTCTGCGCCAACTAGATGCCCAAATTTTCATAGTCAACTTTTGATTTTCTTATTACACATGGGTAATCTGATATTATTTACCACCAAAAATCGATTATTTAAAAATTTGTTGCAAAAATTAAACTGCTGTGGACTGCTCTAAAAATCAAGTTGCCATGGTATTACAAATTAGCATTTTGACATTTCTTCATACAAAGAACATAACTTCTGAGTAATTTTATTGTATACAGGGTCCTGCAACAGTACGTCGGACTTTGCTAGCGCCCTTCCCGTGAGAGATTGAAAAAAATGTTTCATACCTAAAGTTATTAGCTTAAAAATCTGTATGCTGTAAAATTATTTCCAAACATACAGGGTGTCTCAATTTTTGGGAAATAACATAAAAAAAAAAAAGAAATACTTGTATTTATTCAGGTTTTCTGATGACATTTTCAACCTCTACAATATTGTCTATTTAGTTTTGGATTATGTTGCATTGTTACAAATTTACATTTTTTCTTTTCAAAATATCATGCATAAGCAAGCTCAACTTTAAAAAGTCGTAACAACCTCATTTTTTGAAGTTAAAACTAAGTTTTAGCAATAATCTTAGTGTCGTTAATAAGCAACCTTTTTGTAATGAGAAATTTGAATTTAGTAATACAGGGTGTCCAGAAAAAAATTCCAAACTTTGCAAATTTCAAAGCGGTATAACCCAACTTTTTTAAATGGAATGCCCCCCGTTTTATGTGATTATTCGATAGGTCTTTTTCTTCTCTTCAATTTGATGGTGCATATCTTATGTCTGAACCCCATAGTTGTGGAGATATTCAATATTTTTCAGAAAAGTAACCATTTAATTACATTTCTATGCACCGAAGTAGGCCATGCTGAGACAAAACAACTGTCAAAATGTAAGTAAGAATCAATGTGAGATGAACAAATACATTTTGAACATTACTGTAGTATCGTTTCTCTTTTGTATTAATAATTTTGTTATCTCTCATAGTTTTGGAATAAAATAATTAATCGTATTACAGAAGTACTATCTACTATTTTACTATTTTCGTTCATCTCACATTGTTTCTTACTTACATTTTGACAGTTGTTTTGTCTCAGCATAACCTATTTAAGTGCATAGAAATGTAATTATATGGTGATATATATAATTATATGCATAGATATGTACCATAAAATTGAAGAGAAGAAAAAGACCTATCGAATAATGACATAAAATAGGGGGCATTCTATTTAAAAAAAATGGGTTATACCGCTTTGAAATTTGTAAAGTTTCCAATTATATCCACAGCATTATTATTTTATTATATAAGGAAATGTAAAGCAATTTTAAGTCAGTATACTAATGATTTTAGTCACGTTGTGACGGAAATGTACATTTAGTCACCAATAAATATAGTGAAGACAAGGTACCACAATTATTATTTTGTCGTAACATATCATCAGATGCATGAAAATATTTGAATTTCAGGATGTCATTTCGTATCTTTGGCGGAGAATTTTGTATTATATGTCTTAACAGGCCTCTTTACCCCAGCTAGTATACAGCATTATTAATAAGCGACAATAAACTGATATACAAAGTTAAGACATTTATCTACAATTAGACAAAGTCGTTTTAAGAAATAAATTAACGGTGACTTATTTCTGATCACCTAATCGGATTTATGTGCAGACAAGAATACTCCATTATTTAATTTAATTCAAGATATTGGGACAAAGAAAAAATAGAGTGGTTTCTAAAAACATTAGCTCTAAATAACCCGAGGGAATTTCCATTATATGTACCCTGTCTTAATTAAATAAATACAGACGAAAATAACACAAATCAGCCAAACATTCCATTTTTTAATCAACGTAATAAATCACCATTTTATTATTTCTTAAAACTACTCGGCTCAATTGTAGATAAATGTCTAAACTTTCTAAATCAGGTCTTCGATTGTAACTATGATGACCCTTTCATGAATTATCTTGGCTGTCGTTTACATGAAATTCCTTATATCGTTTTATCGATAAGTAGGTATATATTTGAAATAAATTAATATTCGGCTAATAAATTTTCTAAAATTATCTTGAAATCAATATAATATTCGGCTATTAAATTCTGCTAAATAATTTTTAAATCAATATAATATTGGACAAATAAATTCTGTAAAATTATTTCAAACTACACGGCTGACACTATATGATATTATTGTGCATTGCACTTGGCGTTGCCTTACAGATTACTCCATCAACGCCATATTTTTAATTAAATAGGTGTGTCTGCGTGACCTTGTACGTGAAATTGCAACTTTCGATAATCTTCATTGTTCTTTAGTTTCGTTCTTCGTCCGTTAATCCACCCAATTGCTCGGTCTTTGTCCACACCTCTCAGAGGCGAGTATCTCATATCGCAGCCGGCTGCCAAAATGGCACGCAATCCCGACAAAATCCCCCTGAAACTCCGTCAATTTCCTCGGCCAGTGCACAGTGCAGTGCTGTTTCTGCTCCTTCGAAACAGCACACATGTGACAACGAGATATCAGTATTAATATAACAAAAAATACAAACCAACAGGAAATAAAAGGTTATTTTGTTGTTTCTTGAATATTTTCTGAAATATTATATAATCAGAATCATCAGTGTCAGTTATATAAAATATACAAACCAGCAGAAAATGTTGTAGAACCATCACTGTCGCTATTTTGTAGTAGAAATGCGAAATAATTGAGTTATTAGACCTCCAAAAACCTCCAGCTGTATCGAATGCGTGTTCCTGAAGCCGCCAATTTCATAATCCTTATCGGTTTTGTTTCGCATGACCACGGCAATTTTACGCGGCTTTTCTTCGTGCATGATGATCGTAATTTGCAGGTAGTAATGGATTCGTTGAAATGTTTAAAAAGACGTAATCGCTATTGACTGATGGCTCTATACCTACCATAAAAGCCTTCAAGGAACTGTTCGTAAAATCTGAAACATTTCCACCACTTAACGATGTCAGCATGATTTCTATTGGCATCTGAATATCATTTATTCACGTCTGAAACATTTTTACAGATGGTAAAAATTATAAGGTAGATTCTTTTTAAATTTTTATCTGAATGTCATTTATTCACTGCCATAGAATCTGATACATTTTTACTCAGAATATATAAGTCAGAATCATTTAATTGTCATCTGAATGTCATCACCTAATTATAAGTTTAATAGCTATTTATGGCATAAGTGAATAAAATTGCTTTATTCACGTGTATCATACAAGATTTTTTCCAATTCGTTATCAGAATTGTAGAACTTGCGTGAAGCTTGCTTGCTTGCGTGCGATATTGTCAGGTGACAACGAAAATTTCAAGGATAGTGCGTATTTACGTATTTTTTACTTTATTCACGTTGTCAATGGTTATAGTGAATAAAGTGAAAATGTAAACATTTTATTTACCCTTTCGATTAAAGTGTTGTTTTAATGATGAGATTCAATATACATAATGAGCATTTTAATAATGCGAATTGGAAAAAGATTTTTATACGCATCTGAGTGTTATTTATTCACTGTAACGAAATCTGAATTATGTTTACCACGTAAGCAAATATGATTTTTTTGCAATTTAGTCTCTGCCATAAAATCCATATAAAAATTAATTGCGTTAGTGACATAACGTCATATTGACTTTAGCAGCTGACAATCAATAAACATATTTGAAAATGATTTAAAAATCACTAGTGTAATTGCAGCAGCTCCAATGCTAATATTCCTAATAGATATTTGTATTTGCCTGTTCTTCGTTAAAATATTCCTGATTGCGTCTGCGGGAAGATGCAAATCGTATGTTTGCTTAGTGGGGAAGACGGCTATTGTGACCGGGGGAACTTCAGGTACATATAAAATTATCTTACTTGTACTTCGGGTGGTAATAATTTGTATTATTATTGTATTATTATTTCGTTTAGGCATTGGACTAGAGACAGCATTAAAACTTGCCTCTAGGGGTTGCAAAGTGATCATCGCTAACCAAAAAAGTGCCGAGCACATACGGAAATCAATGGTGGAAGAGACTGGCAACGAGAATATTGTAAGGAAGCACTTGAATCTGGCCTCTCTGAAGTCGGTTCGAGAGTTCGCAGACGATATACTGCAGAATGAAAGCAGGCTGGATATACTGATTAATAATGCTGGTTGCATTGGATTTAACAAAGAGATGACCAGTGATGGGTTGCTGAAGGCCATGCAAATTAACCATTTCGGCCCATTTTTATTAACGCATCTGTTAATTGGTAAGCAAATATTGATTGGCTGGTTTTTGAGATATCACCGATGACATCACAATATTTGAAATTATTACAGAATCACTATAAAAACCAAAATTTCAAATCTAACACATTTGGATATTTATCTAATTAAATACGTGATGTACAGTCGTGTTCAAAAATGTTTTGTACACAGATAATTGGCTGTTGTAAGTCGTATTTAAAAATGTGTTGTTCAGAAATAGATACTTGGCTGTACATTTTGTCAATGGGAGATACATTTCAGAACTGTCAAAGTGACAACTAACATTGACAAAAATTATTTTCATTGTATTCTTTATATGAAAACTAATTACTCTACATCTTTAGTGCATTATTTATTCTGCCATTAAAAGTTTATCGGTGGTTGTGTTCTTATTTAGCAAAGGCTCGCATCGTCATTAATTTACATACATTAATTAATGTATCATTAATTAAATAGACCTAGATCTTACCTTTCAAAATATTTGTATATACACTTTTTTTAACTTTTTGAAATTAAGTCACATTCACACAGCAGAAATGTTGTACAATACTTTAAATAACACAACAGATATCTCAATATTAGCAGCAAATTTTATGAATATGGATACGTTCATTTTTATGACAATGCTAATAAAGTAACAAGATGAGTAGAAATATCAGCTAATAGCGAATATCTAAATAAAAACTGGCTCTGAAATCCAGACAATGAATCAATATCATAACTAAATGATTCCAATATCTACACGCGCTTTTTTGAGATATTGCGAATGAAGTCTTGTCAATATTTGAAAATATAAATGAAAATAATTTGATCATATTAGAAGCAAATATCTCCACCACCGCGTATTGTATATTAATACTGTTAACTATATTAGATGATAACCTATTAGTCAATATTGACACTACATAATATTAATATGATACGGTAGTTTTTGAAATATTACTAATACAATAACAACAATAATCACGTAGATTATCACGTAAACCCAGATATCTCAAGAATCGTTCATTGGATACTATTTCAAATGAAAATAATAAATAAAAATGTATCAATAAATATCACACATAAATTGTGTTAATATTGATAGGATAATTTTAAGACAACGCTAATAAAGTACCTTTACTATTTATGAATATCATTAGAATATACAAGATTACACTGTTTATGAAACATAACTAATAAAGTATTAGCAATAATAGAGAATATACCTATATACCTATACAGAGTGGTCACTTTTACGACGCCCACCATTAGGATCTATTAAACGGAAATATATTCAGAGTTGGTCAAATGCGATACAAGTTTCTGATTTTTCTGCCTTTCAATATACTGAAACGAAATCTGCGATATCTTGCACAGTTCCTGAAATATCGCTGAAAAACTGAAAAAGCGCACTTTTCTTTTCCTTTTATAACTTTTTTACTTTTTGGAAATTTAGGAAATTTTACGGAAGTTGGCACTCTTACATTTTTCGTCAGTTTTCTGATGAGAGTGCCATACATTTTCTGCGACTATTTTCATAGTCAATTTTAGATTTTCTTATGGCCGCAATATTGGAATTTAATGGCATTCAAAAGAGCAAATAATTCCGATTTCGGATTTCGTTTCAGTACATTGAAAGGTACAAAAATAAGAAACTTTTATCCCATATGACCAACTCTGTATTTCCGTTTAATAGATCCTAATGGTGGGCGTCGTAAAAGTGACCACCCTGTATACCTAAAGCGGATATCTTAAGACTCATCCATTGGATACATATGCAAATGAACATAAATCATTACATTAAAATATATCAGTCAATATCAGAAATAAATTATATCAATATTAATACACTAATTTTTGAGATATTACTAATAAAGTTCCGTCGTGCACATCACTACAAAAATCATGATCGCGCTAAAAACCAAATATCTCAAGAATTACTCATTGGATATTAAATTAATTAAATTAATTATATTGGTTTTACCAATATTGATACGCTGGTTTTTGAGATATCACTAAAAACGTATCAGCAATAGTAGAGAATATTGTATCTCCTTAAACAAAATGTCTTGCAAGACTTGTCCATTGGATACCAATTCAAATGAACATACGTAATTAAAATATATCAATCAATATTAGAATTAAATTATATCGATATTGGTAAGCCACTTTTTGAAATATCACTAATAAAGTAACGCCATGCATGAGTATATCACTAGAAAACACGTAATCGCACTAAAATCAAATATCTCAAGAATTACCCATTGGATATAAATCTAATTATTAAATAATTATATATTGCTCAATATCAATAACATATTGTATCAATATTGATACGATGGTTTCTGAGATATCTCTAATAACACAAGCCTTGAGCCAACTGGTCTCGCAGTGCTAATTTATTATTATGATTATTAGGGTGGTCATTATTTTGGAAAAGTCCCGATTTTTTTTAGTGGTCCCCCAAAATCAAAGGATATATAAAAAAATCGAAAAAAAAAAAAAAACTGACCCCCACGCAGGTTGAATTTTAAATGAGATTAAAAATGGGAGATTAAAAATGGGTTTTCCGGTTTTTTAGGTTTAACCAAGCGTTGAGCACTTGATTTCCATCGGTTCAAGGTGAAACTTGGTATTTTTAGGTTTTCGATACCACTGAATCCAAATATCGAGTGTCAAAACAGTTTTTAACTCATGACAGCTGTAAAAAAAGGGGACATAAAAATGCAATTTTTTGATTATTCCAAATTGTAAGGTTTTTTTTTATATTTTAACACAAATCAACAAGTTTCGTCGTAACAAAAATATTAACGTGTTTTTCGTTAAATAACTACTGTCAATTAAGCTGTCAATGAAATTTTTAATCGATATTTTAGGTTTTTTTTAAATTATCAATTGGGAACATAGTCTTAATTTAATATTTCAATACCGCTAAATCCGAATATGATGTCAAAAACAAGTTTCGACTCATGGCAGCTGGAAACTATACTATATTTGTATTTAAATATAAAATACCCCAAAAGTTTTATTTGTCAAAAAATGAATTTCTATTGACAGCTATTTGGACAGCTGTCATGAGTCCAAACTCGTTTTTGACATCATATTCGGATTTAGCGGTATTGAAATATTAAATTAAGACTATGTTCCAAATTGATAATTTAAAAAAAATCTAAAATATCGATTAAAAATTTCATTGACAGCTGAATTGACAGTAGTTATTTAACGAAAAACACGTTAATATTTTTGTTACGACGAAACTTTACTTGATATGTGTTAAAATATTTAAAAAAACATATAATTTTGAATAATCAAAAAAATAATTTTTATTGACCGTTTTTTTGACAGCTGTCATGAGTCAAAACCGGTTTTTGACATGGTATTGGGATTCAGCGGTATCGAGAACATAAGGATACAAGTTTCACCTTGAACCGAAGGAAATCAAGTGTTCAACGCTTGGTTAAACCTAAAAAACCGGAAAATCCATGTTAAATCCCATTTCAATTTCAACCTGCGTGGGGGACGGTTTATTATTTTTTTTTCGATTTTTTTTTGCGTCATAATTATTTTTTCGGCCTCTACTTTTGATTTCAGGGGAGCACTAAAAAAAATCGGGACTTTTCCAAAATAAGGACCACCCTAATGATTATGCAGAAAACCTGATATATCTAATAGCATCTTAATCTCAATGTTTACTTTTGTGCGATTACCAACACATGGTATAATACTTAGAAAATTCAGGTAATCAGACATTCAGGCTAGGTGAATGATTTTCAAATTCTGCAAAATCTTCACAATGTGTACAAAATCTAGAAAATTCAAGCCATTAGACAATCTATATGAGTGCTAAGAATCTTAGAAGTCTATATGAGTGCCAAGAAGCATTTGAAAAAAACACATTCCAGTCCAGTGACAGTTTTCCAATTCTATAAAATCGCTACGTTAAGAAAAAACAATTTATCAAACATTCTGGATTATAATTTTGTAAAATCAACGCCATATTTATAAGTTAAGAAAATCCACTAATTCAACTGAGTCAGCAGACAATTTACTTGAGTCAACGATTTTATAATTCTTTAAAATCATCACCAATTGTACGAAATCAAGAATATTCAAGCCATTAGAATTTGATATTCTATATTTTTTAAAGTAATGATCACGTGTACAAAATCTAGAAAATGTAAGTCTGCAGATACTCCATATGAGTGACTAATTAACTATTATTATGAAATAATCACCATGTCTACAAAATTTAATAATTCGAAGTCATTATTTTCTTATTCTACAAATTGTACAAATTGTAGAAAATCAAATTCAAGCCATCGCGTAGTCGTATTGATAACTACTTTTCTAGAACTGTAAAATCATCGTCACATGCACAAAATCTAGAAAATGCTAACAATCCAATGAATGACTTTTGACAATGAATTTTGCATAACTACATAATCTAGAAAACTCAAGTTGTCAAATAATCTAGAGCAGTCATCAATTCTCTAATTTTACAAAAACATAAATCATCAATCAAAAGCGGAAAACCATCTAAAGCGGATATCTTTAGACTCGTCCATTGGATACCAATTTAAGTGAAAATATTCAATAAAAATATATCTATCAATATCATAAGTAAATTAATAATAATTAATAATAATATAATCAATATTAGTACTTTTTTGAGATATTACCAATGTAGTAACACCATGCATGAGTATATCATCAGAAAACACATGATCATTGATCAAAATAAACAGCAAATATCTCGAGAATTACCCATTGGATATTAATCTAATTGAAGATATGATATAGCATTGCATTGCCCTATATCGATAAAATATTATAAAAATATTGATTTGCTGGTTTTTGAGCTATACGGGAGCGCATAAAGTATTAAGACCTGGCTTTATTTTTTCCCTTGTATAACTTTTTGAAAAATGCTTTTTGAAACAGGTCAAAATGATTTTTTTTCAAACAAATATTTTGAGACCATTTTAATTTTTCCATCTCTTTCTATTTTGAAGTTATGACGTCAGAGCCATTTTTTTAAAATGACAACCTATCTTTTTTATTATTGATTTTGATAGTACTTTTTATTATGTTTTCAACAACATGACATTTTCAATATGTAACATTTGAAAAAAAATGAGAAAAAGTGCGTTAAAGTAAAACTATTAAATTATTATTAAATAAAATTATCAAAATCTATAATAAAAAATATAGGTTCTCATGTAAAAAAAATGGCTCTAACTTCATAACTTCAAAACGGAGAGAGATGGAAAAAAGAAAATAGTCTCAAAATATTTGTCTAAAAAACAATCATTTTGATCTGTTGAAGCATTTTTCAAAAAATTATACAGGGGAAAATATAAACCCAGGTCTTAATACTTTATGCGCTCTCTGTATAATGTTAATTATTAAATATTGTACTTACATATATTGTAATTTACAGACATACTAAAGAAAACGCCTAACAGTAGAATAATATTCGTCAGCTCAAATTTGGCTTACTTTCATAAATTGAAACCAGAAAAGTTAAATTCGCCTCCTGATATATCTAATGAATTATACCACAGCATAACCGCCTATGCAAACAGCAAATTGTGCAACATCATAACGGCGAATATGTTTGCTGCGAAATTGAAACCGCTCGGAATAACGTGCAATTCTCTTCATCCTGGATGTGTAAGGACTTCAATACTGAAGTACATTAATAACGATCCGAATAGGCGTTCTACTGCCGTTGCTTTCCTGCTGCTGCTGCTACAGAAATTCAGCATATTAGCTGCAAAGGTAATCACTAACTTAAGATGACATATTTTGTGAAGTCGACATCATATCCGTAGAACAACTCTCGTCATTCCGGAGATGATGTCCATGTAGATTTTAAAATCTAGCTAAAGTAATATATTGCAGACTGCTTTCGACGGTGCGGAAACAAGCCTCTACTGTGCCATCTCGAAGGACGTGGAAAATATTACTGGCGAATATTTTATAGACTGCCGAAAGTTTTGGCAACCGAACTGTGCTAGACATCCGGAATATAGCAACAAGGTTTGGGCAATAAGTGCTGAGCTGGTTGGTCTTTCTCAAAATCAAAATTCTTAAGGAAATTTTAAAGATTTGTTGTACCTTCAAAATTACGAAACCGTTCAATTTATATACATTGGAGGTAGAACTATTTTATGTAGCTAGAAACTGGGAGATCTCAATTTACAAAAAAAAAATATTAAACCGGGAACTTTTTCTGAAGTAGTGAATAAATATATTGATGTGCATTTCTCTGTGTATTTAATTGGTTTTCTTGAAAGATTGAAAATTATTAATAGTACTAACAGAATGTTAATGGCTATTGACTTGCGGACTTTCGGCCTTGCATTCTAAAGTATACGTTAAGTTCACGTGCAAAACAAGAGTTCAAAATACGAATATAAATTAAAAAATGTTTACAGTACAATACAAATGAATAATCCTTATTTATAATTTGTGTGAATCACAGGTTGAATTACGCGATAATACTATACAGGGTGTCCCGAAACTTTCGCTAAAGCTCAGGTAACTTTTTCTGTCATGAAAGGTGAACACAAAACTGCAAAAAACCATGTCCTTCGCAGGTTTGTTTTCTTGTACGGCGTGGTTAAAGTTGTTATCTTCAACAACAAATTATAAGGAATTATAACGAAACTTAAATAAAACGCATATTTTATCAATAGAAAATGTAATGATAGGATATGACAACAATGCATACTATTATATCAGATTTTTACTGTCAGAGTTGTGATATGAGAAGATTTATTCCAATAAATCATGGCTTCCAAACTGCATTTATTAAACAAAACCTAACAGTGTTGACAGATTTAAATTTCTTTTAGTGCTTCGTAAGAGTAAACTATAATCTTTAGACAGTTTGGGATGATAGTTTTAGAGTTCACATACGTTACCGTAGCCTGCTATCTTAAGCTTTAGTATAAGTTACGGGACAACCTGTATTTAACCTTAATGACGTATGTCCCCACCTCTTGGTAAACACGGGACATAATATTATCGCAGGATTTAATAAATAGTATTCGATATCCGCATGAGAAAGTGCATTCTCTTGGTTTTCCGCGTAACACTTCAGTCTACAGGCAACACAGAAGACGAGATGATCCTCGAGTCCGTTGCGTTTTGCATGATTGCCCTCGTTGCTCTCAAGATTTTTATCAAATTAACTAATGGTATCTGTACGTCAAATGCTTGCTTGGTAGGAAAGACTGCTATTATAACAGGAGGCAACTCAGGTATGTATAAAATAATCTTACTCATAATTCAGATATTTATTACCTGTGTCAAATATATTTTCAAAATTAGAATGCGCAATACTAACATATTAAATGCCAAAAACCAGCGATTTAAAAAAAAATAAGTAGAAATAAAGACATTTCAAATGAATCTGCCGCTACAATTAGGTACTGTATTTTCAAACTTTTTCATAAACTTGCTAATTGTTGATCCATACGGAATTGGTTGATTGCTAAATTTAATCGAAAATATGTTACGAACTCTGCGTAAACTGACGCCACTGTATAATGTTTTGATAATGAATACCCTCTCTTCATTCTAATAACTCAGATTATTGTTCATAGTAATTGATATCTGACTAGCAAAATTATTTTCACTATAACATGACATTTGTCAAACTCAAGGCAAGGGTGTGCATGGTACATTGTTCAACTTATTTTTATTATTTCTGACGTGGATTCTGGTTAAAACGTAAATTAAGTGCATGATACATTTACAGTTTTTAATACTTTAAAAAATATTTCTTTGCGATTTTTCTCTAAAATTAATAATATTAATTACACGTATTTAATTTTACATGTAAAATTCCTATGTTCTCCCCTTATCCCTGACACTCCGTATAATATAAAACCAAAAAACCGAAAATTCATTCAATACAATTTTTAGTTGTCTTAAAATTAGACAAAACATTAGGTTAAGTTTTTATTCAATTTAAATCTTAAATTTAAAGTCAAAATTAAACGAATAAGATGGAACGTTTGCGTACAAAAATATATAATATAAAAATATTTAAAAAATATAAAATACAAAAAAAAAAACGTACATAAAATATACACATAAGCTTGACTGGTTAAAAGCAAAACTTAGTGTTAATGTTCTTTTCCTCTGTTTTTGGTTTGATAAAAAACCGACTTAACAAAGTTTCCCATTAATCCAATTTAAATTTGCCTCAATTTTTCTGTTGCAAACTGCGCATAACAACCAATAGAACTAGAGGGAATATAGAATAGAGGGGATAGAACGGACATAAAAATGTGTATAAATAATATAATAATATAATAATAAATAATATAATTTTCTTAGAATTGTGGTGGATTGTAATTACTTTGATAATCCAAGGTCTTCATTTAACAAAATGGAGTCAATTATTTACGATGTCTTTACAATTAAAGAAACATGAAAATAAAAGCTTTGTATACTGAACTTCGTATACAGGGTCCGTCATTTCACCTCCCGTCTTCAATAGCTCACTTACTAATTGAGTGAGGATTTTGATATTTTGCACACTTCAGTTGCTTTCTAGGGTGTATTTCAGGAAAATATTTTTGATTATACAGGGTGTCCCAAAAAAGTGTGACGTCGTCATGATATATATTTTTAGATTGCATGGTATACTTTTTGTTACTTATTTGGGTGCCTCTTATAGATGCCTACATAACCATAAAATTTGATTGAAATCGGTTTAGTGACATTAGCACAAAAAAATAAAAACTGAAAAGAAACAGTTTTGAACCATTGGTTAAGAAAACTAATAAGGGATAACAATAGTGCCTCGTTAATAAAACCATACAAGGTACTCTTTAAATAAGGTCTGACAGTTGCGTTAACCAAGTTTTATGATATGCATTATATAGAGTGTCCAAAATTTAGTGTCAAACTTTTCAAACTTTAAAGCACTTTATTTTTCTTATTTTAAATTGGAACCCCAGTATATTTTTATGTAATTCCATGCGGAATTAAAAGACAAACATTTTTCCTACTTACAACCCTATCTCAATTCCTAACACATTCAAAAATATTTGCAGAAAACTCGTTTTATCAACAATTCCAATGGCCATTTTAATTAATCAAAATCGAAGGTGGGTTTCAAAAATAATTTATTGACATTAAAGTTTAACAAAGTGACAAGAGCCATTGTTGACTGTATTAATATAAAAGTTTAAAACATTTTTAGCTAAGGTCTTGACACCCAAGATACCAAAATTACTTTTTGTCATGGAAAATATGATTTTCATAATATGACAAATATTATGACCTATATTGACAAATGTGGAGATGACTTTCATATTCGCATTTCAAAATATTACATTCAACCTGTTACGAAGAGTGGCAATGTCATTTCATACTCGTCTTCGTTTGTGCCTTCAAGAGGGCGGAAGACATATGGAACATAAGTTCTAGCAATTAATTAATTTTAGAAATGCACAGTTATGTTATGTTTTTATGAAATTTTATTACTAAAACTATTTTTTATACAAAACTTAATACTTTTTCCATGTGTAATAGGTTTAGACGAAGATCTGCGAAACCTTTAATACTTTCGAGATATTAATTGTAACTACAAAACATGTTATGTCAATAAATTGTTTTTCAAAGTCACCTTCGAGTTTTATTTATTAAAATGGCTATTGGAATAGTTGATAAATCGAGTTTTCTGCACATAACTTTCAATGTGTTAGGAATTGAGATAAAGTTGTAATTAGGAAAAATGTTTGTCTTTTAATTCCACATGGAATGACATAAAAATATACAGGGGCTCCAATTTAAAATAAGAAAAATAAAGTGCTTTAAAGTTTGAAAAGTTTGACACTAAATTTTGGACACTCTGTATAATGTATATTAATAAAACTTGGTTAACGCAACTATCAGACCTTATTTAATGAGTACCTTGTATGGTTTTATAAACAACACATACTTTTACCTCTTATTAATTTTCTTAACCAATGGTGCAAAATTGACTTTTTTCAGTTTTTATTTTTTTTCTGCTAAAATCACTGAACCGATTTTAATAAAATTTCATAGGTATGTAGGCATCCATAAAGGGCACCCAAATAAACAACAAAAAATATACTATGCAATTTAAAAATACACATCATCATGACGTCACACATTTTTGGGACACCCTGTATAATCAAAAATACTTTCCTAAAATACGCCACAGAATGCAAATAAAGTCTGCAAAATATCAAAATCCTAACTCAATTATTAACTGAGCTACAGAGGACGGGAGGTGAAATGACGGACCCTGTATATACACTACTTAAAAGAATTATCGCATATTCCAAAAAAAACCTATTATTATTCTTTTTACGTTGCCGACGTGATTCGTGTTTACAGATAGAAACAATATATATATATATATATATATATATATATATATATATATATATATATATACGATAATTCTTTTGAGTACTGTATACCTATATCTCCTTGTTCAACGAAGTCCTTTCATGCTTTAGACTTAATTGCCTACTATATTTTCTGATATTCACATCAATAAAAAAATTACACGTCTTACATGCATAACATTTCATACAACCATTTATACATCGATGCACAAATATACACAAATGTGCACAAATGTTGTAAGTGCTAAATTTACACATGCATTTTTTGTATGTACAGGGTGGCCCAATTTGGATGTTTCTATAGGGATCTCGGTAACTAGAAGAGAATTAAGTAACTAGATAGAATTTTATAAAAGAAAATAAATTTTTGCAGTCCCCAAATTTAAAAGTAATATTTTATGAGGCCACATAATTTTTAATTTCTGCCCAAATTAATTCGATGGGGTTGAGCTCACATTGATACGGTGGAAGTCGTAATATAAGTTTATTATGTGACCTCGCCATTTCATCAATAATATATTTATTATATTGCGTTTTATGCATATTAACAATAGCCAGTAATTCAATTCTCAGCATATCGGCTTCGAACGGAATATTTTTGGACAACAACCAGGTCTGGATATCTGCCTTCTTAGTAGCCGACGTAGGATTTTTTTCTAACTTTCTGGAATGATACGACGCGTTGTCCAACACAATCACTGCATTCTCCTCTAATTTCGGCAATACATTGGAAAACCATTTCTCGATGGATTCACCCACCATTTCTTCGTGATAATCTCCGGTTTTTTTTCGATTCAAAAGCCCATAAAGCATCGGGGACAAAGCCGTCTGTACTGCCAATGTGGCAAATTATCAGTCGTTTACCTTTTCCAGTAATTTAAAATCATCATTAATAAGTGAATAGTAAGTTTATTAGCCAATTTTTACCCGAGGGATTCTTCAACCCTGTTGATAAACCTGACAAAAAAGCTGCTTTAGAAATCAACAGTTTATGAAATGTTGATCGCTTAAAATTTGGCAAATCGTTGTCTTTATTCACCTCTATTAAAAGCTTGTTCAGGGTTGGCATTTCATTTCGAAAGAAAAATTGGTGTATTTTTTTTTTGTTGGCGCACTCTAGTCGGCAACTGAGCAAGTGCGGCCCTGTATATTATCGCTGTTCACGTGAACATGTTTACATTAACTGCAGCTTGAAATTGGATAGACTATAGTTACCGAGATTTCCTATTGAAACATCCAAATTGAGCCACCCTGTACAGTTCACAGTTGTGCATAGTATTTTAAATTACGATACAATGGAATGTTATTATTGGAAACATAAACTATGCTTTTAAAGAAAATAAACTGAATTTGTGTTTTATCCTTATAATTTTAAACACATATATGTGTATACAGGGTGAGTCGACAGTGTGGGATCGTAAAGTGTCATCATAGCAAAAAGTACTTCTAATAAAATTAGTTTCAAATATACAGGGTGTTCGATATAAAATCAATACAATATATATTTTTGTACTGAAACACCCTGTATAATTTGAGATATTTTATTGCAGTATAATTTTGTTAAATCAAAACATTTATTTTTATTTTAAATTTTAGTGCAGGGTTGCCATGTTATTTAATTTTATCTCAAAAAAATGTTGAAAACAAGAGTCAACAAAAAAATCGTTCTGAGGCTCTATTTAAAAACTAAGAAAAACGGAATTAGTTAGGCTTAGTTATATGTACTACTCGTGTAATAATTCCCAAAGTTTAAAATTTTGTTCTTTCAGTGTCAAAACTTGATAAATTTTAAATCATTATAGTTCGTTTTTTTTTAAATTGAATAATATATATTTTTATTCCCCATAATAATATTTCCGTTATTTTTTATTATGCATGTCCTATACCTACAAGTTATATTTCTTGAAATATTGAAAAATGTGAATAAAGCTCAATTCTAATGTGAATACGGCGGGTTTGAATAGGTAGCCAAAGTTTAAACAAATAATAGATGTTTATTAAACAATTAATTGACAATTGAAATTGTAATACCTGTTGCCTATGCGCGATACATTATTCACATGACGCATTAATTGATATGATATATGCTATCGGACAGGCTGAAAAAATGCTTTGTTAGCATCTAGAATTTATGCGCATCGATATGCAGCTGCTGTATTTCAGAATCCTCAAAAGCAATAACTAAAAATTGATTCTCTTCATTAGTTACCTCTTAAGTCCGTACTTCCTGTTCGTATTAATTTTTTCGTTTTTTTTTTAAATCGCTGCGTAAGTTTCTTGAAAGCAAATGACATCTATCTGGTTAGCGATGCGATTTCATATCATTTTACATAATTATACATCTGTTTTATAATTGCGACGTGATTTTACAAAATTGGATTATTGTTTCATAATTTAAGACATGATTTTACAAAATTAGTTTTTTTGTCATCAATGACATGACGACGAAATCAGATTTTTTATTTCCTAATTCAAGATACGATTTTGCAGAATTAGAACATTATTTTTTTAAATTGGATATTTATTATAATGTCGGTCATGATTTTACGGATTTAAATATTTATTGATAATTTGAGCTATAATTTTGCAAAATTTTATTCTATTTTATATGTTGAGTCGTAATTTTATAAAGTATGACTTTATTTTCATAATCACAAACATAGATTTATAGTATAATATACGCAATCAAATTTTCCAATCAAATAGTACATTTAATACATTTAATACATTTTCATAATTTAATACATTTAAGTGAATAACATTAAGAGTTTTTATACTTTTGGAATATTTTCACTGATTTCGAGAAATTTTCATGAAAGACTTTTGTGCAGAAACTGGAATATTATTACATATAAATTGCAACAAAAAATGGTTTTGGCTCGATTCCAAAGATTTCGACATTTATATTTTTGTTTTCATATTTTTGAAACTGAAATTGTTAGTCGAATGTGCAAATTTGTCCAAATATATCAATTATCTCTTGGAGACATAATATAAAACAAATAATATGAGACATAATAACTATTATTGTTACTGGTGATATGTGGGTAGAATTTAGAATCAATATATAATTTTGATATGCCAATTCTCTCTTGGCAATATAATAATAATGATTATTATTATCAGTGTTATGTACGAAATTTTGAATCTATGTAAAATTTGTATGTTTGTAAATATTCCAATTCTCTTACAAGGTGTCCCACATATTCGTGGCATAAATTTAGGAGCATGCTAAGAAAGGCAAAATTAAATGAAAATGTATTTTTTTTTCTAATCGCTTTTGTTTCCAAAATATAGGACCCTAAAGTGTTACTTAGCAAATCAGTTTTCTTATTAACATTTGTATTAGAGTAGACTTGCAAATCTGATATTTTGCGACGTGTCATCCAATATCAATGCATATATTCACAAATAATTAGAGTCATTGTGCTATAGAAACAGGGGTTCTTCTATGGTCATTGCTACATAAGGATTTTTTTAAATTATATATCATTTTTCGATGAATTCGCTTTATTGTCATAAAAAATGTATACTTCTGGAACTTCCAAAAAATAGGTGTTTCTGAGATATTCGAGGTTATATTTACATTTTCATTTAATTTTGCCTTTCTTAGCATGCTTCTAGATTTATGCCACGAAGTTGTGGAACGCCTTGTTTAATAACTATTATAATTATAGTGTTAGTGATTTTGTGAATTTCAAGGAAGTTTCCATTAAATTTTTTAAAATGGTTAGTCGAATGAGCAAATTAGGCAAAATATATCAATTATCTATAGGAAATAAAGTAACTGTTATTATTATTATTAGTTTAAGTTTGTTATATTAAGTACTTACTGGTAAGTAATTTTTAGTTTTATTTTATTTTATTATTTATTTTGCCGGACTAGTTTCGGTTTAAAAAAAACATCTTCAGAGGCATGATATGTACCTATGTTAATATGTATATTTCTTGATATTATCTTGATGATAAATATATTTATTTTTTTAAACAGAAACTAGTCCAATAAAATAAAATAAAAATAAATATTACTTACCAGTAAGTACTCAATGTACATAACAACCAGGTAAGAACCTTAAATATAATTAACTGGTAATATGGATTATTAGTATAAATTATTGAATTATTATTAATGTTATGTGGGTAGACTTTTGAATCAACGTAACATTTTTATACGCCAATTATATTGAAAGTATAATAATTATTATTCTTATTCTTATTGTGTATTGAATTTTGAATATGTGTAAAATTTTGATGTACAAAATATTCAGATTCTCTATATTATAACTATTATTATTAAATTATATATTAGTATCATTATATTAAGTAGAATTTATTAAAACTATTGCCCATCAGTGATATTGATCTTATAACTATTTTAACTTATCGAATTATCGAATTTGATTCTTACATGATGATTCTAAAATTTTTTTTTTGGAATACACTATTATTTTCTTCAGATTTTGATGACTTATTACAGGCATTGGATTTGAGACGGCATTAAATCTGGCTTCAAGAGGATGCAGAGTTATAATAGCTGATGTAATTGATTCAGAGGAATCTGTTAAAGCCATTATAAACGAGACAAATAATCCCAATGTGAGGTATAAACGTTTAGACCTGGCTTCTTTGAAATCCGTGCGAAGTTTTGCAGCAGATATTTCAGAGACCGAAGAACGTCTGGACATATTAATTAACAATGCAGGATGTGGAGGGTGTGAAAACGTGTACACAGACGATGGTCTTCTAAAAGTAATGCAGGTTAATCATTACGGACACTTTTTATTAACGCACCTCCTCTTGGGTACGATTTTAATTTTACAATTGATTTGTCATATTAATTAATTTTTAATGTAAGTATTTCATTATTAATTATTATTTTTAGATTTATTGAAAATAACTTCTAGCAGTAGAGTGGTGTTCCTAGGCTCTTGCGCAGCTTTTTCGCATACAATTCGCAATCCGGATCGTATGAATGACCCCCAGAAAGCTTTTAACAATGCACTGATTAGTGTATTTAGCTACAGCAATAGTAAACTGTGCAATTTAATAAGCGCGCGAGTTTTCGCGCAGAAATTGAAATCGTTTGGAATTACGTGCTATTCCGTGCATCCTGGAATCGTTGCTAGTCCGCTATTTGCAGCAACTTACAAGGATGTTAAATACAAAAATGTTCTCACATATATGGGATACTTTCTTATAAGATTATACTTGTCCACCTTTGGGAAGGTAAGTGCATAAAATATTATTAATTTACATTGCGATCGTTGGAAAAATTGCGTGCATAAATTGTGCGAAAACAGTCATGTGTAAATTGCTACCTCCGCTCTGGCTACAATGTACATTTTCTGCACTTATTATACAATATACTATTTACCTCTTATTATGTTGCATATAATTTGTTGATACGTGTTTCGGTTTATTGTATCATTTTCAAAGTATTGTGATAATTTGATCGATGAAATTTGTTCAATTATTATCATTATTTTAATTTTATGTAGACACTGAGGGAAGGCGCCCAGACAACTCTGCATTGTGCTTTATCCAAAGACATCGCCAAATTTTCCGGAGGACATTTCTGGGATTGCACACGTTTTCGTGTGCCATCCGCCGTTAAAGACCCAGTGCTTTGCGAAAAACTGTGGGCGAAGAGCGAGGAGCTGGTCGAGCTGAAACCGCAAGAAAAAATATCCAACTTGTAAACAATTATGCGTGTACATAATTTTAACGGGTCATTTCGGTTGCCAACAGAAGTTCGAGTTAATGGCGAGCCCGAGGCTTTGGAAAAACGCAGTAAATAATATTTCCGGGGGAAATTAAGTTGGGCATGTTTGTTTACAGCACGCTAATTGCGAAACTAAATCTGTCTATGACGCGGGCGATGATTTATGCTCTTTGCGCATTATTCGTTGTCTCCTCGTGGACTTGTTTTCCGCTATAACTAATAAGTGCACCGAATAAAGCTTCGCGTAACAACGAATAGCATTAACTAATAATGTAGCTGAATAATTCTTATATTGCCATATTTTTAGATACGTTTATAATTAAATTGACACAATAAAAATTTGTTAGTGGCGTTTACTCTGTAATTTATCTTAAGTTATAAATAAAATTCACGATATTTTCTTTGCATAACTTAGCGACTCATCAATTGAAGTTAATGAAAGTAACGAATTAATTGAGTCATTGACAACAATAGTGGTATAAATCCATTTTATTTAAATATATAAGTCGAGAAATAGATCCAGGGACATGTCCTTGAATATTTCTTGCCCTCTCTGAATAAAAAAAATGACTTGCACCGCTCTGGTCTTCAACGGCTCAATTATTCGCTAATACGTTAATAAAGTTTTACAACAAATGAATAATTATAAATTCCTGGTAGGTATATACTGTAAATAGTGGACAATTTTGCTTTAAATAAGCAAAAACTATTGTATTGGTTCCAATTTTGCTTCATCAATACATTGGTAATGCATGCACAAGACACTTCGTCTATCCTCCGGATACGCAAACATTTACGGTATATCTCGTGCTTTAATGAATCATATCCCGATTTACTGTAAATGTTCCTACGTCACTACAAAGTACATTAACAAAATTGAAATTGCAGTTTGTTTAAATTTTACCCATGTATCACGAAGTGAAAGCCTCTAACATTAATCATGTACTTTGCATGTTTATAATTCTCTAATTCTTTGAATTTCGTTCAATGTTTGTCATAAATTACATTCCAAATTACCAATCTAATATTTTATACCTTTAATCCTCGATTAGTCTATTAATATGTTTTATACATTTTCTCATATTTACAATCTTTTAATATTTTTTTAAATTATTTATGTTACTTTATATTTTTTATTTATATTTCTATTCTTTACAGTTTAATAAGAAATGGGAATTTTTAAATCTCTTTTAATCCTCTTTTTGTTATTTAAAAAATTTTAATTTATACTTTTATCTTCAGCTGGATAAATAAGAAGGGAAAATGTTTAATGTTCAAAAATTGCTCTCATTCGAACCTACGATCTTTGGCATGCCAGGCAAGTGAGCCGATCCTTCAGCCACCGTTTGCTTATTAGTTCACTCACATAATAGGTACATATTAATTAATTACACCTCTTCGAATTTCGTCTCGTTAACCCGCAGTAACCACTAAAGACAGAAACTTGAGGCCTTGTAGTTCAGTCTTTGTTCGTACAATTTCGCGTTTCACACCTGCTGGTAATGCAAATTGGGAGAAACTAATTGTACAGAATGGCCCGAAATAGAAGAAATATCCCTGGATGACTTATATTATTACTTAAATTATTTATCTAATGATAAATAAAACTACCAAACAGTTGTTTATGTTTAAACATTTTATTTGTGTTAATTTTGAAAGTAATAAAAACCAAACCAGTTTCCAGTTGTCAGAATTTTGAAAAAGATTATTTTTATTTTATGCATACTTTATATTTCTATTTTTATGAATAAAAACGTCATACCTAAACAGTTTTTAGATTCAAAGATTTTAGTTATGTCACTTTTGAAAGTAAGAAACACTACATTCTAGCTGTGAAAATTTCGAAATCGAGTTTTATTTTTATGAATCTAAATATGTCGACGAAGTAACGTTTTCCAAGTAAAGTAAAATTTTATGAAATTACTCATGATCAAAACTCAACTCATTAATTTGTGAAAAATGTTATCAAATAAATATTGTCTCTCTATAAAGTAATATATTAAATTTTGTTGCATATTATTTAAAAAAAATCTGTAAAATCGTACCACAAAATATGAAAATGAAAATCAAACTTTATAAAATCATGTCTCATATTATGAAAAATATTGTAATTATATAACGTCAAGGCTTTCAAACATTTTCTATATTGTAAAACCATGACTGATATTATGAACAAAAAATTATGTGAAATCGTGCTACAAATTTTAACAAGGATTTGAACTATATAAACACTCTCAAATTATGAATAGAAGTCCGATTTAGTGAAACCATGCAAATAAAATTTTTACAAATTTTACAAAACAAAGTTTTAAATTATGAAAAATATTCAATTTTTGAAAATTTTTAAAACGCTGTTAAACTTAATCCTTTTAAAACTCTTGTATCTTATAAAACCATGACTGAAAATATAAATACATTAAATTATCTAAAATTGAGTTTCAAATTTAGACAGAAATTTAAATTTTTCAAATACTCTGTCGAATTATGAATAGATTTAGAAAAGTTTCTTTTAAACTTTACTAGCTTTTAAACTTAACCCTTTTAAAACTCTCGAATCTTATAAAACCATGATTGAAAATATAAATATATTAAATTATGTTACATGGAGTTTCAAATTTATACAGAAATTTAAAATTTTCAAATACTCTATCGAATTATGAATAGATTTAGTAAAGTAATAGTTCAATTTTGTAATGCCGTGCTATATGAAAATATAATTAAACTTTATAAAATTACTCCTTGCTACTCCTATTATTCCTATTACTCCTATTAAAATACTCCTTATTTTGCTAAATCGTGACTCATATTATGAAAAAGTAACTACATATGTAATATCATTACCAAAATTATAATAAATATCAAATTTTATAAAATGATATCCCAAATTCTGTAAAACCGATCTTAAATTATGTAATTAAAAATTTGATTGAGTAAAATTATGCACATATCTATGTTTATGATTATGAAATTACAAATTAAAATAAATATTGAAAAATCGGGACTAAAATTAGGAAAAAAATAACTACGTCTATAAAATTATGACCAAAATTAGAATGAATATCTAATTTTATAAAATTATATCTCAAATTCTTGACACCATGTCTAAAATTATTACTTTAAGTATCTGATTTCGTAAAATCATTCCAGAAATCATGAATAAAATCTATTGTTTTTAAATCGTCTAATTATAAAACGAAAATTCAATTTTATAAAATCGTGTCCCAATTGTAAAACAGATTTATAATTATATCGTAAAAATCGTATCTTAAATTATGAAATAAAAAAAATGATTTCCTGAAATCTATAAATCATCATATTTTATAAAATTATATTAATTTTATAAAATCGTCTCTGAGATTCTAATTTTTCTAATTCAAGATTTCAAACGTACTTATTATTATTACTAAACAAACTTATTCAAACCCGGAAAAAAATATGTTATCAAATCACGTCTGAAATTATAAACAATAAAATGTAATTATGTGAATTGGTCAAATTATGATACAAAGATACAATTTTATGAAATCATGTCCCAATCATAAAACAAATTCAATATTTTGTAAAATCAATTATCATCTTATGAAATTATAAGTCTGATGTCATAAATTTATAGCACAAAGCATGATACAGAGTTTTCCGATTGCCTTTCACCATGTGTCAGTTGTGTTTTACTTTATCTCAAATGCTTTTCTCTCTTGTCATCACTTGTCAATATTGTTTCAAATGTAATCCCCATATGTCAAATAGTTTTCACTATTTATCAAATGCTTTTCTCTGGTTGAGATTTATTAAATATTTTATCATGTGGAATTTTATGTTTCTAGGTGGGCTTTCCACCTAAGTTCTAGGTGGTCTTTTTAATATCTACTTTACACGCCATTTCGCAAAGCTGTGGCTTAAAAAAAAATTCCAAAACTTATGTAACAGGTGTTAAATTCGATAGAGGAACTGTTTTCTGCGTGAAAAAATGAGATAAAGAAGGCATAATCAATCAATGAAAATGAACTATACGCCAGTAATCATGACATCAGAAAACAACACTAAGGAGCATTGTCTTCATTATGTGCAACATATGGATATCAACGTTGAAATAAAAAAAATAATAAAATCCACATCTTCTAATATTTAATAAATCTCAACCAGGGAAATGCATTTGATAAATAGTGAAAACAAATTGACATATGGGGAATACATTTGAAACAATATTAACAAGTGTTGACAAGAGGGAAAAGCATTTGAGATAAAGTGAAACACGACTGATACAAGGTAAAAGGAAATCGGAAAACTCTGGAAAATATCTGATTTTGTAAAATCATATCTCTAATTATAAAAATAATCAAATTTTATAAACTCGTGTCTCAGATTATGAAAAATATTATAATTTTGTAAAATCAGGTTTCAAATGATAATATAATTCTAATTTTATAAAATTGTTTTTCAAATTTTGAAAAATATTCAAATTTTGTAAAATCAGATCTCAAATTATGCAGACAAAAATATTTTAGTTAATCATGTGTCTAATTATAAACAAAAGAATGTAATTATATAAAATAATGTCTTTCAAAATAATATTCGAATTTTTACAAATCCTGTTTTATTTTATGAATATAATTTTAATTGTATGAAATATGGTCTCAGATTATGAAAAAAAAAATCGAATGTTGTAAAATCCGTTCTCAAATTTAGCAAAGGTTTTTTTTTTCAAACCATGGCTGACATAAACAAAAATGTAATTATGTGAAATCGTGTCTCAAATTTAAAAACAAGTAGTCGAATTCTCCAAATCATGTTTCAGTTTAAGAATTGAATTCTAATTTTATAAAATCGTGTCTCAGATTATGCAAAATATTCTAATTTTATTAAATCAAGTCTTAACTTATAATAGATACTAGTTAATAGTTTTCAACATGAGATTATTATTTTATCAAATCATTCTGAAATTATAACAAACAAAAAAATTGTTAAAGCAGATCTCAAATAATAATAATAGGACGAATTGTAATTATGAGAAATCGTATCTCATATTGAGAAAAATATTTGATAATTTTTGATACGTGGCAGTACAAGCTTATTATGACAGGTTATGATAGGCAAACCAATTAGCTCAAAATCGTTTAATAATGTTTTCTTTTAGTACCTATGTCGACTCACTTTACTGTAGATGTCTCCTACTTTACTGACGATTTCACTTTACTTCCGTTAGCTCCTACTTTGCCGACTACATATTTTAGAAAAGCGACAAATATGTGGCAGTTGATGAAAGACTAATTTTATTGCGCTAGTTAACAACAATTAATACCCGACCTCTATGGAAGCACCTAGTAGCCTTACCAACAGATAAAAATTCACATTTTTGCAGTTGCTATTCCAAAATATGTATACAATCTTTATAATTCAGGGACTCAATAGAATTACAATTGTGAGTATATTTATGTTCATATTTATTTTTAACGTTAACGATGAATATTCCTTTTGAAGGTTGAAGTCCTTTTTTATGTTCCAAATTTTATTTGGATTGCATTTTTATATTTACCATAAAACATAATTTTTTTTCAAAAAAGCATCACATAGATCATCCATTATTTCACAAATACTTCACTTCAATCAATTCTGTGATGGGTGGGAAAAACAGTATAAGTCAAGAATTAGCATTTTAAGGAAGCGTCGACTTTTACCTTTTTTCCCTCCAATAATCGTAGCATTTAAAGTTGTACTAAAACTGCCAACCTATTTAAAAGCCTTAACTGAATAATGTGATATATACTATTTCAAACATAATGTACAGCATCACTTTCTGAAATATAATTTGACTTATACTCATTTTTCCAAATTTTCGACTTATACTGTTTTTCCCACCATCACAGAATTATTGTGATGTGTGATTATTTTATCTTTGTAATTTCTTAATTGCACAGTTTCGCATTATATTATTTGAAATTCAGATATTTGTTCTGAAAAGTGAGACCTTATTTCATAGAATTAAAATTATATTTATAAAATATACTAATATTTATAAAACAAGATTTGTAAAAATTCGAATATTATTTTAAAAAGATACTATTTCATATAATTATATATTTTTTGTTTATAATTTGAGACAAGATTTCACATTACGAATAATATTCTAATTTTGTAAAATACGTTCTTAAATTAAGCAAAGTTTTTTTTTTCAAAGCATGTCTCACATTAAAAACAAATAAATGTAATTATGTTAAATCGTGTCTCAAATTTAAAAACAGGTATTCGAATTATCCAAATCATGTTTTAGTTTAAGAATGGAATTCTAATTTTATAAAAATCGTGTCTCAGATTATGCAAAATATTCTAATTTTATTATAAATCTCAACTTATGCACAAGATTATTATTTCATCTAATCATTCTGAAATTATAATGAAACAAAATTAAAGTATGTGAAATTTTGTCTCAAATTATAACGAAATAATAAAATTGTATAAAATCATCTCAAATTATATAAAAAATATATATTTTGTAAAAGCAGATCTCAATCAATATAAATGCCACGAATTGTAATTATGAGAAATCGTGTCTCATATTGAGAAAAATTTTTGGTAATTTTTGATACGTGAGAGTACATGCTTATTATAACAGGTTATGGACTCAGTGAATGTTTTGCAGGTAAACCAATTTGCTCAAAATCGTTTAATAATGTTTTCTTTTAGTACCGACGTCGGCTCACTTTACTGCAGATGTCTGATACTTTACTGACGATTTCACTTTACTGCCGTTAGCTCCTACTTTACCGACTACATATTTTAGAAAAACGACAATTATGTGGTAGTTGATGAAGGACTAATTTTATTTCGCTACCTAACAGCAATTATTACCCGACTTTTATGGAAGCACCTATTAGCCTTACCAACAGATAAAAATTCACATTCTTGCAGTTGCCATTCCAAAATAAGTATACGATCTTTGACGAATTAGATCTGATTATCTTTATGATTATGTTCATTTTATGATTCATTTTTAACGTTAAGTTGGAATATTCCTTTTGAAGGTTTGAAGTCCTTTTTTTATGTTAAAAATTATATTTTGTTTGTATTTTTATATTTACCATAATACATAAATTATGTCAAAAAATCATCACATAGGTCATCCATTATTTCAAAAATACTTCACTTAGGCCATCAATTTTTGTGATGTGTGATTATTTTTTCTTTGTAATTTCTTAATTGCACAGCTTCACATTATATTATTTGAAATTCAGATATTTGCATTCGTTGCCATTTCGAGATGTGTGTACCTACTAACTTTCTAATTTAGGAACTAAATAGAATTGGAATTGTGACTTTTTTAAATTTTGTAATATAAAAGTAGTATTTGATTTATATTTTTATGTTTACATAATACTTAAATGAAGACAAAAATCACATAAGGCTTATCAATGTTTAATCAGTCATTCAAATTCCTATTTGAATTTGAGATATTTGCATTCGCTGATATTTTGAAATGTGTGTACTAACTTACAAATTCAGGGGATAAACAAAATTGGAATTGTAATACATAAATTATTTCAAAAACCCATCACATGGGCCAATTGTGTTTTTTTTAATTTCTCGATTGCAACTGAAGCCTTGGCACAATTGAAGCCCCCGGGGGATATTTTTTTCTCCGTATCAACTAATTCGCCGCAAAACAGGGTTTAAATATGCAAGCCTCCGTGCCTTGTAAAGGGAAACCGACGGGAAGAGATTTGATGGACGTTCGGGTTGAGCATCTAATTTATTTACATTAATAAACTGGCAGTGTATAGGCAACTACAACAGCCGTTCTGCATCAATCAATACATAAAAGCCGCCCGATTCTAGTGAACTAATTAAACTTTTAATGTTACTTGAACCGGAAAACCGACGAAATCAAGTTCCGTTTTATTATTTAATTATTTTCTTAGTAATTAACCGGCGAATTTTTGCGGTGATAATAAATTGATTTATACAAGCACCAGATAAATTAACAAGCAAGAATCTTGAGTATAATATGATAATTATGATAATATTTAATATGATATAATATGATAATTAAGATAATATTAATATAATATAATATGATAATAATGATAATATTAATATGATATAATATAGTTCTGAGTATGAAGATAAGAGCAAAAAAAAACACCTGTCTTCTAAAAAATTATATATAGATAATATGATAATAATCATAATATAAATATGATGTAATATAATAATAATGTTAAGGATAACGACTTATATCAAGTTTGTATACACATGAAATAATTGATGATTCGTTTAATTATTCTGTTAAAAGTTACTGTTTTTATTATCTTTATATTGTCATCATCATTCACATGTCGCTTATTTAATTAAATCATCATTTGAAAAGTTGACTTACTATGACGTGATGAAAACATAAATTATTATTAATGACCGCAAATATACGTCCCTTGTGAAAGTAACGGCCCGTAATTACAGATGTTCCCACATCCAGATAGTCCATCGGAAAAAGCGTGCACTTTGGTTAATAATGCAAGGCACGTGCATGCGTTCACTATTAATTGGGTGTACGTAAGCATGCCTGGGGGCGAGCAGTCGCCGGTTCAACCCTAAGTTGTCCATACATGGTCATAAGACATTTATTGCAGCGTACACCTATGGCCATGTGCAAACATATATCGTGTAATTCATGTGCACGCAGGGGTGCAAAGAGGGATACTGATGAATTCTAAATTGCCGAAAATTGCCGCCGATGTCGTAAATGTTTGATTGTAAAGTCACCACGGGATATCACGCAGCTGTTAGATTTTTTAAAATAATCGATGAGAATTGCAGTACAATTGAGTGCTTGTTTCTGAGAACTATAAAATATCAACTTTGAACAGCAAGGGGCAAATTAAATGAGTATCATATCTCAAATGCATTCATTACATTTCATTTGTGCAATATACGCTCAAGAAGGCAATACGAGGGCTGTTTGACGGAAGAGTGACTTTTCAAAGGTTGGTAACACTTTCGCTATAATGATTATGTTGCTAGCTGCTGAGGTCTTTCGGAGGTCTACTGTCAAAATTTGGCACCAATCTGACAGATAGATTATGTTTTATACTTATTTGAAGAAAACTGTTTTCGTTGTTGTGTAAATATGGAGAAAATATAATTTCGACAGTTGATTAAACATTATTTTCTACGTGAAAAAAAAATTAAAGAAACCGAGGAAAAGTTACGTAAATATTATCCAGAATCTGCTCCGAGGAATGGAATGATTTGTAAGTGGTTTCTGCTTTTAAAAGTGGCCATATGAGCACGGTTTGTGCAGATCGTCCGAAACCATCATTTACTGTAACTACTCCAGAAATGGTTACTAAACTCTATGGCCTTGTAATTGGCAATCGTCGAATAAAAGTTCGTGAGATAGCTAATGAAGTAAACATCTCAACCGAACGGGTATACAATATTTTGCATGAACATTTCAATAAGAAACAGCTATCCGCGAAATGGTTGCCGCGTTTGCTTAATGGTGATCAAATGCGCGCTCGCATTAAGAATTCAGAAGAATGTTTGGCCGCCTTCAACGTAATTCAAAGGATGTTTGTCGTCGATATGTCACAGTAGATGAAACTTGGATACATCATTATACTCCAGAAACAAGAATACAGTCTAAATAATGGATTTATCCATGCGAACATGCCGCCTAAAAGGCAAAAACACTTTTTTGACCAATAAGGTCATGGTCACAGTTTTTTTTGGGATTCTAAAGGTGTAATCTTTATTAATTGTTTACAAAAAGGAAAAACGACAACTGGCCAGTATTATGCTGATTATGCAAACACGTTTTGAAGCCGAACTTGAAAAACAACGACCGCATTTGATGAAGAAAAAAGTGCTGTTCCATCACGAAAATGCGCCCTCACATTCGTCTGTAATTGCTACAACTAAATTGGCTGAATTGCATTACGAATTACTGCTTTATCCACCATACTCGCCAGATCTGGGTCCCAGTGATTTCTTATTATTTCCTAATTTTAAAAATGGCTGGGTGGAAAAATATTTTAGGCAAATGAAGAGGTGATAACCGAGACCAATGCATACTTTGAAGACATTCCGAAAGATTACTTTTTGGAAGGTTTAAACAAACTGTAAACTCGCTGGGCTAAGTGTGTACAGTTAAAAGGGTGTTATGTTGAAAAATAAAATATTTTTTCAACAGAAAAATAACGTTTTCATTAAAAAGTCACTCTTCCGTCAAACAGCCCTCGTACATGTTTAAAAAATCAAGAATCGTCAATAATTTTCTTTTGTTAGAAAATACGATTCTTAATTATTTTATAGAATAAATTTTCAAAAGTTTTATCGTATTTATCTGTTGTTTCTGTAAAATAAAATAATATGTTGGTATATTTCCTGAACAATTTTAGAATGTTTTATCAAAAATTCCTATTTCCTTTTTTCAAAATTAGGTTTAGAAAATGTCTAACAATTGTTAATTTAATTAATATTTTATTCAATTAATAAACAGTTGTATTGAAATTACACACAATTGCCATAAAATACCACAAAATGAATACGAAATATTCGTTTTACTTTACAACAGGGTTGGAATAAATCATGATTTTTTATTTAAATTGAATAAATGATTTTCTGATCATTTCTGATTGGTTTTTGTCAGTATAGTTGTGATTTATATCAATTGATTTCCATCACTAATTGAACCATATGATTTTTGGTTTTATAAATTCTTTAATTTGAATAATGTATGTAACAATATGTCTGTGCCATGCGATGGACCAAAATATGGAAGAAAAGAAAAATATTTTACTTACTTACAATATCTACTTTAAACCATGCAACTCTATAGTTACATTATATTTTTAATTGTTCACCTATTGGAATGCATAAACAGTGCAAAAACAATAATTAATTTAAAACAAATTCAATGATTTATTTAAAAAAATTAGTTGATATAAATTACGTCAACCCTGCTTTAGAATGTCTAACAACTGTTAAAATTGTATTGAAAGCATAGTTGGTGCGATTTAAATAAATTGATTTAAATCATGATTTAAATCAAGTTCGATTTTTTTTTAATTAATCATTGCTTTTGCACTCTGTGTGCATTCCAATAGGTGTACAATTGAAAATATAATATAACTATAGAGTTAGCACGCTTAAAAATAGATAATTGGAAGGAAGTAAAATAATTTTCTTTACCTCCAATTTTGGTCCATCACATAGTACGATAGACATTTTTTTTAAATCCTCATTTATTGTCCAAATTCGAGAATATATTATAAAAAATCATATGATTAAAATTGTGATGTAAATCAAATGATTTAAATCACTGCTTAACTGACAAAAAATGATCAAAAATATTTAAAAAAAAATTAATCTAATAAATCATGATTTATTTGATTATAAAAAATAATACATTTTTTATTTTTTTTTAATCATGATTTATTCCTACCCTGATTGAAACTACTCATAATTACCAAAAATGCCATCAAATGTTCACACAATATATTAATTTTCTACAAAATTTACAATCTTCTATAATCCTTGGTACTCTTCACTCTCCGTGCAATGTTTTATTACATTTTATGAAACATCCAAATATTGCTGAAAATGTCTATATTTTATAAATACCTATCCATAAAAAACTATCAAATTTCCTTGAAATATATTAAATTTCATATACTTTGGAATTGTTACTCCATCTTCTGCAGATTTTTAGGAAACTGCATAAAATTTCATAATTATTTTGTATAATATATTAAATTTTTATTATCTTACGAATCTTGATATAATATTTCATAAAATATCATAGAAAGTTAGATTAGAAACACTAAAAGATTAGTAGAATTTACTAAAATTTATAAAAACTATTTTCAGAAAATACTATACATTTCTATAAAATACAATAATAATCTGGAATCTTTCCTGAAAATTTCTTATGAACGAAAAATGACGTCATTTGGCGAACGGGAAACTTTTACGTGCACTGTTCGGAAAATGTCACCTTTCCGTTATTGTCAAAACGTATGGAAACTAGGTTATTTCAGATAAGTATAATATAAATTGTTTTGAAAACACACATAATTACACTAATAAAAACTTACAGGGTGTCAATTTGAAAAGTTGCCATCGACTTTTTTCATAGAACACATGATTATTTTTAAAATTACTGAAAACTGTTTGGGTGTTTCGAAGGAGGAACCAAAATGGCATAGGTAATGTCGACCACCTCTCCAACCTAAGCCACAGCCACCTCCATCTAAAACATCTTAATGGCACCCGCTACTTGTGATACATCGTTGGAAAGCTCTTGGAAAATGCTTTCCAGTCATTATTAATAGAATATGATTTGGTTAACTAGTTGTGGAATTAAGTGCAATTAATTAAATTAAAATAGAACGTTAAAGTAAATGTTGCTTATGGTTTCCGTTTTCTAAACAAAAATATAGCCTGCTTTCAAACTCTTCGAGAACTTTCTGAAAGGTATATCTAGAAATAGCTCGACATTCTTGTGTTATTCTATCTCGTAATTGTTTAATAGTATCTGGTTCTTTATTTATTTATGTTTCATAAACTACAGATTTCGAGTAACCCCATAAAAATTATTCGCCATTCAAATTAATGAAAATTTGAACAGCGAAATTTATGCTAATTTGCTGGATTTGCATTGAGCCTCTCATACTTCAGGTTGAGGTTGAAAACCAAACAGATTAACAAGGAAATTATGGACTTACCGAAAATACATAACATAGTCAACAAGACTTGGTCTTGGTGAGGAGGTGCACCACCTCCTCACTATGTACTTCCAGTTCGAGCATGGTTAGAGCGTCACTATCCACAACAGTGGATTGGAAGAAAAGGCTCTATCGAATAGCCTCCTAGATCATCAGATCAAACACCTCTAGATTTTTTTTATGGGGTCACTTGACGCCTGTCGTTTATAAAACGTAACTAGATACTATTGAATTAGGAAAATACAAATCAAATTTTATAAAATTAAGTCTCAGCTTATGAAAAATATTGTAATTATATAAGGCGAGTTTTTTTAAACTTTTGTATTTTGTAAAACCATGAATTAAACCATAAAAAAAAGTATGTAAAGTCGTGCCACAAATTTTAACAAAGATTGGAATTTTATAGATATTTTTTTACAAATTATTAGAAATTTTTATACATTGTTTTATTAAATTTTATCAGAGCAATCTAAATATTGCTAGAAATGAATATTTTTTCTTAATTATCCGTAAGATACTATAAATTTCCATGAAATATATCACGTTTCATTATCTTTGGAATTTGTATTCAATCTCTCCATTTTTAGGAAACTGCAAAAAATGAAATAATTTATTTGTAAAATATGTAGGTATTTATGCACTATGACCGAAAATAATGATATGCCGGTATTCCAATTTGCCGGCCACTGCTTGACTACGGTCATATCATTTTCAAAAACACATCAAAAATCACACAAAAAACAATTGAGATTGCCGAAAGAAACACGCTACGAATGATAATAAAGTTAAGACATCTCAATAACCCATTACACAATGCTAGCAACAAAAGTCTATATGAAGTCACAAAATTTGTACCAATCACTTCTAGGTTCAAAAAACTTCGATTTAAATTCAAAATCATTAATATAAACTTGGCCTTTATGGATGAACTATGCTTGAAACGAACTACAACATACCAAATGGACCATTCCATTCAGAACACTATACGAAACATACAATGACTGACATATCTCATTTTCACTTTCATATATAGACTTCACACTTTACACTTCCATCATATCTCATCTTTTGTTTTATTTTGTTTTCCCTGTATCTATTTTAATTTAATATTTTTAATTTAAATTAATTATTAATTTTAATATTTGATACATCAAACTATATACAGGGTGACCCACATATCCTCGCTCGGACCATTGCTGGACCCGAGTAATGAAAATTTAGGAAAACATCTGATTGGAAGTTATTGGACACTCGATGTGCTATTTTTTTAAATTATTTTAGTGTTTACAGAGTAGTGTAAATTGATCACCCTGAATATTATTTCATTTTTAGAATCTGCTTTATATGGGTTTCACAAATCATATTTATTTTTTGAGATCAGAAGTAACGTTGCCAAGTTATACACATTTTAATAAAATTTAACGAAAAATCATGGACGTGGAAAAAAATTCAACAAAACCTTATTATAAGAAACCAATGAAAGAATCTGCATATGCAAGTACCTATGTGCCTATGTGCCAAGTACCTATGTGCAATGTGCCAAAACATACACAATATTTTGAGCCACATAGAATACACAGGGTGTTCTGAAACAACGATCAAATTTTGCCATTTTCAAATGACGAAAACTCATTCTTTTTAAATGAAATACCCTGTCTACATAATCTGAGTGCTCATTTCATCATGCATCATATTCATATCTGAGCATCATATTCTGCATCATATTCTGAGTGCTCATCTAATGAGCTATTCAATGGTAGCGTATGGACTATAATCTAATAATACTTTTTAATAGGTAAATAACGATCAATCTCGATATGTTTTAGCCATTTGAAAATAGCAAAATTCGATCGTTGTTTCAGAACACCCTGTCTATTCAACGTGACTCCAAATATTGTAAATGTTTAGGCACATTGCTTGGGTACTTGCATACCCAGATTCTTTTATTGATAAGTAATCAATATTTCAATTCTTTAATTGATTTCTTATAATAAGGTTTTGTTTTTATTCCAGGCCCATGATTTCTCGTTAAATTTTAATACAATGTGAATCACTTGGCAACGTTGCCAACGTTGATCCCTAAAAATAAAACTGATTTGTGAAGCCCACATGAATCGGATTCCAAAAATTAAAGAATATACAGGGTGTTCCATTTAAAAATGAGATCAAATGTAGTGTCCTGGATTTATGGTACACTCTGTATATTCCTTAATTTTTTTAATCTGCTTCATGTGGGCTTCACAAATCATCTAAAAATATAAAGATGAGTATTTAATAAAAATTACTACATTTTCATAAAATACTATACAACTTCTATAAAATAAAAAATAATTTAATATATTTTCTGCAAATTCCTAGGTTATCTTGTTATTTTGTGTTTTACAAATTTGAAGTTTTACATAATCTGCCATAGCAGAAAAGTACCAAACTGTAATTATTAGTAAAATTATTAATGCATGATCACGCAAAAAATATTTACTCTATTAATATTGTATCTCTATCTTGTGTTGTTAAAGTTTTTCGTTAATTTGGGTTTCCTAACTCTCTCTCTTTACTCCATTAAGTTTTTTTTTTGTATTCCTCGTAATCTTCTTCCTTTTGGTTTTGACTTAGTTGTCCATTCCATTTGTCTTTACGGTCATTAAATTTAAATTTTATTTAATCTATCTACCACACTTTCTCCTTGATATCCTTATGCACTATGTTTGCTATTCTGAAGCTTTCTCTGATTGCTATTAGTAAACAATTTTTATGATTTTTACGGTTTTTACGATTTTTATGTATTTACAATTTTAGAGCCTAATTTTAGTAAACAATTATTTTAAAATCCACTAACGACTAATAAAATTATGATATCGCGGGGTTACAAGAAAAAGTGACCAAGTCAAAAAAGGCACCTTCAAGCCAAGCCAGATGCATTTGAAAATTCAACACTTTATAATAAATCTAGTTTTCATTGTTTCATTGTTGTTGTAAAGTTTTTATTAACATTCCTTAAAACATAATACAACATACACCATTTTTCCTGATAAATAACGAACTGATAAATAATATAACGAACTTTTATGGTACATTTCAGCTCATTTTTGTCAAATTTTCCTGATCGAGTTTTATTGCATGCCCAGTGCCCACGATACACCGCTTGGACTACAACAGGTAATGGACATTACAATATTTATGATATAAAGTAATTGCAGCTTTTGTGTTAGAGGGGGTTATATCAACCGAAATTGGTTTGGTGGTTTGGTTATTTATATAAAATATATAAGTTTATTCCGCGTGGAATCGATTCTATTGTAAACTGCATGGAAAAAGTTTTGACGAAATATGGGTTATTTTTTACGCCGACGAAAGTTTCACGCTCTAAAGTGTGCAAACAAAATGGCATACTTTTGGAACCTATATTCCGTTCAATTTGTCCGTATGGATTAATGGCGAGCACATAAAAGTATAAAGTTATAACTCGTCATATTTCTAAACAAACTGCTGTCATTCTTGCAACTGAAAGTAACGTCTTCTAGTTAAAAACATTCGATTCCCATCAATCGCTCCCATTGAGATATCATGAAGAAAAATTTTTCTGTGGAATTTTTGGGTGATAGGCGCGAATAATTTTATTAAAAGGTTATGGAGGCGTAACTATAAATCTTGGCCGATATCAATTTGGCGTTGAATTTGTAAGCGATGACATGTTATTTATTGGCCCCTGCTTGGGATCTTTTGTCGCTCGGGGGATAAAACAAGGCCAGTAATGGCCACAACTTGTCAGAGGTATATATGGCGAGTCGAAATAACCGCTCCTATTTATTTCGGGCGCGCTTCCTCGAGTATCTCGGAAAAGGCGGCGATAAGGATTGTCTCGTTCCCCTGTCGTCCCGGATTTAATGGCGCCGAGTTATTATTTTATAATTATACAGCGGAGATGTTGTTCTCGCGCCTCATTATAACAGATTTGCATGGCGAGCTCGGGCCCTAATTATGAAGCGTTTGTTCCTGATGGAGTTATTGTGCGCCTCCGTATCTCATCTTGCATTCGCCGCCGACGCCGCCGGTTTTATCGATGATTCCGGCAGGAACTACTTAAAACCGAATGAAATATATAAATTAACTTCTGATGCGAAACGAGGCTTAGCGCTAATAAACCAGGTGGATGGTTGTTTCTGTTGGGGGAAATCCAACTTGATTAAGTCTTTTTATCGCGCCCCCCTTTTATGAATGCGAAATGAACATTTATGGCCTAGAAATGTGCCGGCAATGCTCCCGTCACTCCAAAGTGATTTTAATTGAAATAAATGCTCCGAGAGTACTGCGTTATTGATTTAATAATGATCATTCCTCGAATTGGGGAGAAACTGCTGCATCATGAGAACATGATATAGAAAAATAACGTGTGGCGGCAATTAAATTACCGACGGCAGAAATTACAACGCAGAATGAATTTTCACTTTGTATGAAATAGACCAAACACGTTAAAAAACATTAGAGATAAAATATAATTGATTTATTTTCTATATTTCGTTAACCTTATAATGAATTTGTAAATTCTCTTATTCATTCAATTAATATTTTGAAAATGTTTGTGACTACAAATTTATTTACGTGGGTTTGTTATACATCTCTAGTTTCTCAGATCATTTATTACCATGCTATTTCACACGATTTAACTACGGGAAAGTGATATGATTAAAAATAGAACTATTTAAAGATGTTGAAACATCCTCAATAACGCATGCATGATTACTAAAGATATCTCGCAATCTTCCCGAATCACATGGTTGTGTCTGTGTCCACACTAATGTAATTATTGGAGCCCCATTGTCAACGTTGATTGAGGTAAATTAGTAATTATACCCACGACCACAGCAAGTGCCCATGTCACAAGTAGTCATCACCGTCAGACATGTTACAAGTTGTGTCAAATAACAGTTCCTGCTACCTTAATCTGAAATGTTTATGTAATGTTATAATATATTATTATTAGGAACATTGGAGGTTATTAATAACTTCTCTTGTGATTAGACCAAGCTGCATTTTCTCGTTTAACATTATCTCTGGTTATACTGGGTTTTAATCATTCCACTTATTTCTTGTTTGCGATCTTTAACCACATATTGTCATTATGTTTTCAAATTACGAAGATTTAATCTAGCTTATTCTATTTCTACGATTCTAAATTATTCTGCCCAATAATATTATTATGATTATTATGATTTGAAATAAAGAAGCCAGTATTTGTATCCATTATGTTTTTAAATTATTACGATTTAATCCAACTTATTCTACTTATACGATTATAAATTACTCTGCCCAATAATATGTACGTTATGTGCTCATTTTATGATTGCGAAATAAAGAAGCCATTATCTTTATGAATTATGTTGATTATGTTAGAATATGACGGTGTATGTCGGAGGGTAACACTGAATGCGTTGATTAGTTATTATCGTTGTGGTGAATACAGCCACGTTAATTTGCGATCGCGGGCGCGATGTATAATGAGTTTATATGTTTAAATGCTTATGATGCTGACAACGATTTGATTCTAGTGAGGGAAGTGATTCTACAATAACAGGTGTGTGATGTGTGAACGAAGTGCGCGGTTTGGGCGTCAATTACACCTGAGATTGCTTTCTCTAATGATTTGTAAACACGAAGGGCGTTCGAGACGCCTTTGTTTACTTATAGGAATAGGTAATTTGTGTTTTGGTTTTCTAGGTAACTTGTGGTTGGTTGAATACACTATCTTCCGTCAATTTGAATCTAGTACGGGATGTCATTTCACAATAACAGGTGTGTGAACGAAGTGCGCAGTTTTCGCGTCAATTACACCTGAGATTGCTTCCTCTAATGATTCGTAAACACAAAGGGTGTTCGAGTCGCCTTTCTATACTTATACGAATAGGTAATTTGTGTTTTGGTTTTCTAGGTAACTTGTGGTTGGTTGAGTACACTATCTTCCGTCAATTTTAATCTAGTGCGGGAAGTGATTTCACAAAAACAGGTGTGTGAACGAAGTGCGCGGTTTGGGCGTCAATTACACCTGACATTGCTTCCTCTAGTGATTCGTAAACAGGAAGGGCGTTCGAGACGCCTTTGTTTACTTATAGGAATAGGTAAATGGGTGTTTCGTATTTATTGGTAACTTGGGGTTGATTGAAGGGAATAAGCACTCCCATGAATTTATAATGACTAGTTTAACAACTTTATATTATAGGTATTAGTAAAATTTTATGTTACTCTGTACCTAGAAATTTACGGTTTTCGATTTATTCAAATTTAAATTTTACTTTGGGTTTTTATAATACTTTATTTGCGTAAAACAAATTTACAAAAATGGTACATTCTAGTGGGGAAAAGCGTGAAATTTGTAGGCGAAAAACATTAGTCAAAAATTGTTGTCTTGAGTCGTTCTGGGAACTGGCCCCTCATTGTGCAGATGAGGATGTGGTATCTGTCTTCGCAGCGGCGGTGGCAGAACTTGCAGTGGCAGTCGTCCTCGAAGTGGTGGAAACGCTGGCTACTGCATATCTCGTGGTGGAAGCCATGGGCGGTGAGTCTGCATATCTTGCTCCTGTTTGGCTGGTTAGGTTTCTTCCATCTGTTCGAGTTGAAGGCTGGGCCCTGGGTGTAGTTGTTTGCTACGAACGATCAGTTTTTAATTTCTCTGCTTTGTTCGTACTTACTGTATTGATCCCTGTCTAAGTTGCATTCTCTAAACAGGTCCTCCGATAGGGTTCTCCAGCCGACCAGCTGATGGCACATGGTCTAAGATGTTGATTTGTGTAGGCCTAGGAGCCGTTTGATGAAATAGCTCTTGATCTTGTCCGGTTCAATAAGGTCTTTCAGTTTAAGGAGGTGCGATATTTCTTTTAATGCGTAAGTGGCGATCGGCTTTATTTTTTGTTGGAAAAGGAAGTGCCCGCCCTCAATTGATAGCTTTGTTAGATGACTCAGGGTGTTTATGGACCTTAGCGCCTGAATCTTCCTTGAACGGATGTGTTCTGTAAAGGTGGTGGTGGGATGCAGGGTTACTCCTAGGTAAGTGTAGGAGTTGACAATCTCTAGCATTTCGTTTTTGTACATAAAGGAGTCTGCCTTTGCGAGCCGGCCCCCTTTTCTAAATTTTATTATTTTGGTTTTGTCGGTATTTACCTTCAGGCTGTTGTTGTCACAGTATGCTGTCAGGTTCTGCAGAGCGTGATCTGGGTTTTTATAACTTTATACAATCGTTAATTTTAATATTAGCCGACTTGAATTTATAATATCCAACTAATAGGTTTTTTTCCGTTTCATATCTCCACTCTTCTCATATATCTGCTGCTAAATATTCGCCCCCATCCCTTAGTTATCATGGTGATTATTAATCTTGAGTGTGCGTGTGGTATTGATGCGTTTTTAGCGCAGAGTTTTACACTTAACTTAAAGAGTTGCCATTGGAGGTGATTTTCACGTGCCTGGCGCTTGCTTGTTTCTAATGGCTGCTGATACCCAAATTGTTTATGTGACACCACGACATGGAATCTTCCAGACACGTGCATATTCAGGCCTCGGCTCTTGAGATAATTGGCGACCCTCTGTCGCGTGTTGCGATGGCTATTTCTCACATTTCACCCAGGGATTATTGGTAAATTAATCAGTTTAATAATTTGGTTGTATTCGTAATTTTTAAAATATTAGTCACTTTATTGTGGAAATGCATATTATACTGGGCGTATATTTGGGCCCATTACAATCTGGATAATCAGGCTAACTTTCGGTCTCTAATACGAGATCCTTCATCAGGGTACAATGTAACACAACACTAATTTACTACTACTAATATACTAAGTTATTACTAGTTAGTTATTAATTTACTAACTCAAGAGGACACACAATTATAAATTAACATAACTAAAGGAAAGGGTGAAAGTGAAAGGGAAAGACGACGCTGAATAGAGACAAAATAAAGGGGCGCGTTAGGCGATCAAATGTCGCGACGCAGATTCCTCAATTGTCATGCGCGCCCCGAACCCGGAAATAGTGGTACGTCGGCTGGATCGGCAACGTGCCCTTGTAATATAAACAGAAAAAAGGGTTAAAAGTGAATAGTCCAACGAAAAATAGTTAGTCAAATAGTAATAAATTAAATAGTTCTCCTGTTCTCCTCGACAGTCTCGGGTGGAAGGGATGGTTGAAAGGATGATATCCCTTCCGGGATACCGGAAGGGGATGGTTGTTCTCAGCACCTCGTGATGCCGTTTGGACCTTGCCTGGTCCCTTGACTCAGCGTTGATCGGCGTGAATATTCGAGTAATCGTCGTACTCGGGAGTAATGCAGGGATAGGAAGTGGTATGAGCGCCACGTGTGAAATAAAAACGCGTATTCTTACTTTGAGGTTTATAACGGCTGTTAGTTATGAATTTCAGATCATGAATAATCCGGTCCCTTGACTGAGTGATATCGGGCTCAAAAAACCAAAGGACCACTCACTTCACAAATCACGTTTAATGGCGGTCACAATCTAGGTATTTTACCGGCTTCGTCGCAGACAAAAACTTCGAACGACCAAGCGTGCAATCTCTCAACAATATAAGATCCGATTCAAAATTCACGAGACGGCGAAACCCGATATCATGGAAGAGGAAATTGAATTAGATAGGGTGCTTCTATAAGCAACCTTGTAATCGTTGTTTTTGCGATCAAAATATAACGTTGCACGGCTCATATTGATTTAATAGAAAACTTATTTATTCCTACAGACTAGGATTATTGATTCATTGCAAATTTCGCCCGCCACTAGACACCAGTCGATAACTTATTTATTGCAAAACTAATCGTAATTCTGTTTTCACTCGCGCAAGTTGACGGGCCGAGTCGAGCGGAACGCTTAAAAATTTTATGGGCCATCCCCGAAATTGATATGTGATTCTGCCCATTGTAAACGCTATTCGATTCAGAGCGGAAAAAAACAACTGTCTCTATTCGCCGCGGGCCGTAAATATCGCGTAAAACATTCCAGATTTTCGTTTATGAGACGTTTTTAGATGTCCCGGTTAAGAGCTTCAGTCGCAGGAACACTCAAAAAGAATAATCATCGCCGTTGAAAGTTTGATGGAATTAAATTAACAACCGGGCGGCCATAAAGCCTGTGTAACCATGATCACGTGGGAATTTATGGCGCGCGGTAAAAATTTAGTTCGCCGTAAATTTTTGTATCGGATGTTTAGGATCGTGTTTATGCTACAACTGACAAACAGATTCATATTTTACGGCGTCTAAGAGCTTGTACTGCAATATTTACCATTTGCATTCTTTAATATTGAAATATCTGTAATAAAAATAATATTGAACCTGCACCTGGATTGCTTACGGAAGTTATAAAATCGATAAAATTGCGAAATTTGACAAAAATATCTATGAAATTTTATAACGTGTTTAATATTTTCATTAAATTCTATATATATATAGAAATATATATAAAATCTATAAAACTCAAAAATATCGTTTACATTTTCCGTTAATTTTCGAAAATATCTATGAAATGTTATAACATATAGAACTTTTTCATTAAATTCTACCTCATTCAGAAACTATATTCAAAGTGTCTACAACATTTCAGGATATTCGAGAAAAAAGCTCAGAAATATTGAAAATTCCATAAAATTTAAACAAAAAGTGACAAAATTGTAGCAAATTGTAGAAAATGCAGCACACTTAAATACAAATAAACATATAGGTTGTCCCGAGACAAAGGAAACACCTAAAATATCGATGAACTTTTTTTATTCTTTACAGGAAATCGCTGAAATACGTCAATTTCTAATTAAATGGGGACAACCTTTGTTCTGCAATTCATCTTCAATTGTTAAACCCCTTGCAGCAGGGGAAGAAAGCCATTTTTTGGCTTTCGATTTAAAAATTGGAGTGGGGATATCTCGTTTGAAAGCTTATTTAATTTGCAATATAACGGTGTATTATATTTTAAAATCTGTCGATTCGTTTCCAAGATGGTAATCAAGATGGTTTTTAACATAAGCCTTGAAAACTGCTGCGATTGGTTTTTTTTTTCTTTGAAAGGAACTTTAAGTTGTTCAATATAAATTGTTTTTGAATTTTTCTTATTTACTTCTTTTTTCCAAAACGAATCGACAAAAATCTTCTTTATCGCGCTTCTAGATTAGGTTTTTTCTACGCTTTAAAACTAGGTATCGAAAGGTAGGGGCTGCCATTTGAAATTTCAAACTAAGGGAGGCTAGAAGGACGGGGTAACACTTAAAATTTATTTGACGTTGTTTTAAAACTTCCTCCTCGAAAATCAATCGACGTGTTTTTTTTAATCAACTTAACGTAAATTTAAAAGACTGGCTAGGTTTGAAATGTACACCCGGTATAATACATTTTACAGAATTCTTCATTAGACATTACTTTTCAAGAAAACATAAAAATTTGATAACGCCCGATAGACAGTTTTCCCAAAATTTTGGTTTAAAGGCATAAAGGTGCAAAGGTGCAAAGGCATAAAGGTGCAAATTATAGTGGTTACATATTTTTGGGTAAATATTTATATACTGGTTGATTTTTTTAAAAGTATGCAAGATTTCTCAGAAAATTAGGGCAAAATAAAAACTCCAGAAATACGTCAATTTTTATTTTGAGGGGAACATCTTTTGACATACTATTGACATGTATCCCCTCCCCTCCAGTAAGCACCTGTCGAAAATTTCAAATGGGATGACCCACTTTGTGACCTCATTTGAAATTGCTTTTTGTCAGTAAATGGTAGAAGTACACAATACATATCAAGCTCGTTATTATAATTATCTGCTTCCTTTTATCATTTCCACTATGCAAATACTAATATTGTTTTTTCTTTTCTTTTCAGGTGAGTTACCAACTACACGAATTCCTAATAATAATATAATTTATTAGAATAGGAACAACATTCAGTAATTCGTAAGTAGAAAATGCATTATAGGTGCATAGTTGCAACAAACTTAAGGTGAAAGCCTCCGGCCACCTAGTGTGTTTCTGAGACATGAGATGGCGGGTCGAAGAGCCAAAATTTATTTGGGTTCTTATTCAAAAACAGTACATCTTAAAAAATAATAAAAACATATTTGAATTCAGAAAAAAATGTTTGTTTGATAGAACTTTGGTACATTTGAAAAAAATTGAAAATTTGAAAAAAAAAACAATTTTCTGAAAACAATTAAAAACCAAGGTATACAAAACATACTACACATCTTCTTGAGTAAAACGCACTATTAATTGTAAAAATCGGATGATGGGAAATGCTTCAATTTCTGTTTTTCCCCTAAACATTAGGGACATTTGCCTGATGATTTATTACACGTTTGCAGCCGGAAACCTCCTTATAACCCAACTGCTTTCTGTCAGTGCCGATGCCAATAAAATAAATGCCTAATATGCCTATTAATGCGCCTTATAAATAAATTGTAATTTATTTACTTTTCAGCATATACATCACAAGTCATCGTTACCTGAGATTGTTGAAAATATTTCAAATAGCAAATATTATTTGTCTGCAAATAAATAAGTAGGTATAAATATTTACCATACAATTGTAAACACTACCACATATAAAAAACAGTTCCATAATAAACATAATTATCCATATAATCGATTATTACTAATATATTTCTTATATTTTTTGCGGGGCTTATGTTTATTATAGGCTTTTGCGGCCAGCGTGGGCGCATATACCTATAGCCAACATATCTCATATATTTTCGAAATCTGTCAAATAAATCGAAAAACTAGCATACACAAAACATACCTACTAGATATTATCTACTTTCTACATTCTATTCATTTTTCAACTATAATAGATTTGCCTAAAAAAATTAGGGGTAATTTTTAATGGTAACAAATAAATATAAACAAATAAAATGTTTGTTTGTCTGTAATGTTCCTACAAAATATTTGTTTTTACAACTGGTCTCCAACTTGGCGAATGCAAATTACAAATTACCCCAAACTTGGATGCGGTTAAACGAAATTTTCGTTCTGAAAACCATAACTCACTCTCAATTTGGCCACAAGTTTTTATATGTATTATACAACAACTGTGTCTGTGTCGTCAAATTATTTTATTTAATTCTTCGCCCTCTTATTCGAACTGGTTTACTCCATGTCTGGCTGCTTCTATGTAGGGCCACAATCTGCATTTCCTTCGTTATTATTCAATTTCGTATTGTATCCTCTAAACATTTTTTATTTGGTTGAAGCTTTTAATCTCAATTGTCGATTCGCTTCAGATCGATGAACATTATTTGGAGTACTACCCATAATTTTAAACATTGAATGGCAATACCAGTTAGGAAAATTTAGCTAGAAGTGATGTAAAATTAGTACACTTCTGGGCAAAATTAAGGGACCACCAAATATACTTAAAATAACTTTTTCAACTTATAAGTTGTTCTCAATAGATTTTTCACATGTCATAAATTGACGTTTATTAAACACTATTATTATTTGTTAGGAAGCAATTGCATTTATATATTTATTCGGTTCATTAAGTGTCGCTATCTGGTTTTAAATTAATTTTGAATTTAACTAGTGAACCCTTAGTTTTGTCCAGTGTCCAGAAGTGTATTACAAGTGTTATTTGTTACTAATTGAGGTGCTTTCGTATCAATGGTATTATTACCATTAATTCGTTATTAATTCGCAAATTATTATGCAATTGCTATTTGCAATTGTTATGATAGCCTAGTACATGGTAAGGAGATTTTTTTTTAATTTTCAGTACAGTCTTCTTTACTGGTATTTCGCTTAGCATTTTCAGATATCAGGGATCGATTTTTCTTTAGGTTCAAAATAATTTTGTTTGTCAAAATTTTCCTTAAAATAGGAGATCTGTTTAGAATTTTGAAAAGTGTAACATTTTACTGCGTGATTGGCACATTCTCGTTTTTGAATATTCTTGCCGTATGGGGCGAGTTCTTTAACCCACAAACATCATTAAATAATTAATTGCATTATCTATGCACAAAAAAAAAAAAAATTAGAACTACCAATCTATTGTCATGTTCGCCCCCAATAAAAATAAATTAAAAACATTTTCAGTCAATTGTTTTAATAAATTGAGCAACCAAAATTCAATTTAAATTTTCATACAATTGAAATATATTAAACATAATGCACTGAAAATAATTTTCTTCATTTCATTTACAGATTTGGAATTTATAGAAATATCATGTATTTATCTTTATAAGAAAATTTTACTTTTTTTATATTCTTTATTATTCTGATATTTTTTCTGTATATACTTAGACTATTCTGCGTAGGTATTTACATCGGGCCATTTGAAAGGCCATTTCAAGGCTTGAAAACTTAAAAATTATAAATGGTAAACCCTACTTTTTCAATTTTTATTTTGAAAGAGGGATCATATTAGTATTAGTAAAAATTTTAATACCTACAAGTCTACTTTTTGGAAAAGTAGATGTCAAGTGTCATCTGGTAATATAGCAAATATAAGCTTGAAAACTTTATTTGCAACTCTGCTAATATATCTACTTGTATAATTATGTGCTACTGAACAAGTAAATTTGCCCGCACGAACAATTAGATGAGTAAGCGATATGAGCCGAAAAATACCTTTGATGTATCATTTATTCGTTGATTTTATTTGAGATTCAGGCCTTCGTCCACGCTGGCTCGAAAACCCATAAAAATATAACCTCCGCAAAAATATAAGAAATATGTTATTAGTAATCTATAACACCCCTCGATTTACACGGTACGTTATTTACACGGTTTCTCTTTAACACGATTTTCGAATTCAGATATTAAAAAAATCCTTATTTTCAACAGTGAAGATTACTCAGGAGAATATGTAGTATGTTTTGAATACCTTGGTTTTTTTCATTTCGTTATAAGAAAGTTGAAAAAAAAATTCAAACGTTCCATTTCAAAAGTTCCATCAAATAAACATTTTTTTCTGAATTCATATCCGTTTTTATTATTTTTTTTCCATATAACGTTTTCAAATGAGAACCCAAATAAATTTAGGACTTTCTGTGCGCCTTCTTTTTTTTGTAAAACACACAATGATCGGAACCTTTCGCCTTAAAAACACATATTAAATTATGTGCCAAAAAATGACTGATATCCCCTGTAATCGGACAATAATTGGTATCCATGGAAACCGATGGATAAAATTAATTGCCGATTGGGCTGGGAATGATTAGCTTTTCATCACGTACAGGCCTCATCAATCCAATACAAAAAATATTTCATGTAATGAAGACTACATAGACTAAAATTATATACCTTTTTTGTTAGAAAATTTGTCTTTCTAAAATTGCAATTGTCACTATAAGACTCGAAATTTGTTTTGAAATTTCGACAGTTTCCGAATTAATTTCACAACACAAAATTGCAAGGATTACTTAACTTTGTTAAGCTGAGGTGCAATTATTTCTGTCAAACTTTTCTATTTATTTTCCATGTTTATTATTTATTTATTTCCGTCAAGATTTAATTTGTTGCTCAGTGAATATTAAAAAATATAGGAATATTCTAATTTCATTATTGATACTCCAGTTAATTTGGTTAAAATTTTGCTTTCCAGCATTGTAACCGTCCGTTAACTACTGAATTTATCATTGTGTTTTTATTGTGAAATTATTATATAATTTCTTAATTATTTTTGGATGGTGATTTTGTGATCGTATTTAGTACTTACACGTCGTAACGTTTGATTAACTACCGTGATTACTCTCACGGAACTTTGCTATTGGTAATGTGTTAGAAAATACTAATCATGGATTAGTATAAGAAAGCACAGATTTATGAATTTGTTTTATTTATTCAATTGTAGAAACGCTGAAATTGTGATAAGGAAATAAAACACAGGTTGACGATGATGACGCGAATGGTTGTGACTGCGAAGTTTATTTACGTAAATGTGTTATACATGCACATACTTCTCGAATTTTTCAAATCATTCATTACCATGATCTTTCCTTCCATTTAACTACGGGATGATTAACTATGATATCCCGCGATCTTCCCGAATCACATGGTTGTATTTGTGTCCCCACTGATGCCATTATAGGAGTTCCATTGTCTACGTTGATTGAGGTCAATTAGTAATTCTACTTATGACCAAAGCAAGTGCTCATGTCAAAAGTAGCCATATACCGTCAATCATGTTACAAGTTGTGTCAAATAATAGTTCCTGCTACCTCAATCGGAAATGTTTATGTAATGTTATCATTTATTATTGGAAAGAATTAGAGCAAGTTAATGTCGATATTCACTAGTAATTCATTCCTCATTTTCTCTGCGACCATTCATGAGGGACCAAATAAAATGTTAATAATTTCACGTACATGTGTTTACTACGTTGGACATTATATTATATGTGTTTTACATCAGTAAGATCTGTGTATTGTTCCCCTATTAATTTTCAATGACTTTTAATAATCTAACTTGATATTGTGCGATGTGCTTTGCCTTTCTACGAATCAAAATGACGATGCCAATTATCATGTAAAGTAGGTGTTTATTTTAATTATGATTACTCATGCCAGTTATTCATACAGATACCCCCTGACCTTTTACGATTGTTATTGATAGTACAACAGCGTTGACTCGCGATTCCTGACCCGCTGAATGTGGATAGGGTTCGTCGTGGTTTCTAACATTGTAATTGATCTGATTATACGCTCATATACGTATGAGGCTGACGTTCAGGAGGGGATTCCACAATAACATTTGTTTTGGAGTCGCGCTATATCTAATGCGTCAACTACATTTGTAATTGCTTCGTCTAATTTTTCGAACACGAAGGCGACACCCTGTCGGCCTTTGTTCCCTGATAGGATATAGGTGAATGGTTGATAATTTGGTGATAATTTGTGGTTTATTGAACGCACTACTTGCTGTCAATTTGAAGCAGTGCAGGAGGCGATTCCACAATTACATTTGTTTTGGGGTCGCGCTATATCTAATGCGTTAACTACATTTGTAATTGCTTCGTCTAATTATTCGAACACGAAGGCGATACCCTGTTGGCGTTTGTTCCCTGATAGGATATAGGTAAATGGTTGATAATTTGGTGATAATTTGTGGTTTATTGAACGTACTACTTACTGTCAATTTGAAGCAGTGCAGGAGACGATTCCACAATTACATTTGTTTTGGGGTCGCGCTATATCTAATGCGTCAACTACATTTGTAATTGCTTCGTCTAATTATTCGAACACGAAGGGGACACCCTGTGGGCCTTTGTTCCCTGATAGGATATAGGTGAATGGTTGATAATTTGGTGATAATTTGTGGTTTATTGAACGCACTACTTGCTGTCAATTTGAAGCAGTGCAGGAGACGATTCCACAATTACATTTGTTTTGGGGTCGCGCTATATCTAATGCGTCAACTACATTTGTAATTGCTTCGTCTAATTATTCGAACACGAAGGGGACACCCTGTGGGCCTTTGTTCCCTGATAGGATATAGGTAAATGGTTGATAATTTGGTGATAATTTGTGGTTTATTGAACGTACTACTTACTGTCAATTTGAAGCAGTGCAGGAGACGATTCCACAATTACATTTGTTTTGGGGTCGCGCTATATCTAATGCGTCAACTACATTTGTAATTGCTTCGTCTAATTATTCGAACACGAAGGGGACACCCTGTGGGCCTTTGTTCCCTGATAGGATATAGGTGAATGGTTGATAATTTGGTGATAATTTGTGGTTTATTGAACGCACTACTTGCTGTCAATTTGAAGCAGTGCAGGAGGCGATTCCACAATTACATTTGTTTTGGGGTCGCGCTATCTCTAATGCGTTATCTTCATTTGTAATTGCTTCGCCTAATTATTCGAACACGAAGGCGACACCCTGTTGGCATTTGTTCCCTGATTGGAAATAGGTGAATAGTTGATAATATGGTGATAATTTGTGGTTTATTGAACGCACTACTTTCTGTCAATTTCAAGCAGTGCAGGAGGCGATTCCTCAATTACATTTCTTTTGGGGTCGCGCTATATCTAATGCGTCAACTGCATTTGTAATTTCTTCTTCTAATTATTCGAACACGAAGGCGACAATCTGCCGGCCTTTGTTCCCTGACAGGATATACGTGAATGGTTGATAATTTGGTGGTTTATTGGATCGAATGCACTCCCGTGAATTGCTAGTGAAACTGATTTATGAATATTTCCCCAGCTGTTTTGCAATTCTATTATGCCTCGTACCTATAATTCTGCATGTTTTAGGTACAACCGCATGGATTCCTGTTTTCTGGCTGAGAATTAACGTTAACTGTGTAACGCGTGAATTTTGAGTTTGAATTGATCGAGTATCTACGATCGAACCCCGACTGTTCCCCCTTTGTCATCGTTTTGAGTATATATAATTTCCCGTACGTTACCTAATTCTTCTCCCCGCGCCTATCTACACCTAAAACCCTCGCCTCTCTTGCATGGTGGTCGAATGGAAAATTCCACTGGGGATCTGGTCTTTGCCTTGGCCACATCTACCGCTGGTGCCCATGTGGGGTGCCTGGCTAACCATAGAAAGTCCGGCCGCAAACCGTAATTGCCCAGAATGTTCAGGCGCAAACTTCACATTTTATAAACTCGGCAAAACGCAAACCATCCTACTGAACAGAATGGAAATATACAAACTGCGTATTTCATAGAAACGTAAAATATCGAACGCGGCTATGTCCAGAATGGGTCTAGAGCAGAATGTTCAGCGCCGGACAAACTCAAGGTGCTACTAAAGGCCGCTTAAGCAAAATTTGTAACAGGATGACAGGAACCAGAGGATATCGTCACGTTAATAGAAATTTATGGTGTCGCCAGGACCGTGTTACCAATACACCGCTGATATAAACAGCATTTACAGTGTCTCAATGTCAGAACGCAAAAAGTTTATTAAGTATGTTCTGTTGAATAGTATGATTGTACGTTTTCAATCTCCAATATAATTTTGATGATAGATAAGAATCAATATATTTGTAATAAAATTGATTTGTATAAAATATCATATATATGAGTTGTAAAGGTAGTAACTCAAAAATAAGAAAGAATAATATTTATAATAATTTGTGGAAACAATGGTATTCAATATTTTGAATTGTGGTGGCGTTTGAATTATGGATCGTTAGTTTAAGACACTTTAATTAATAATTACCTAAGTAGCCGAAACTATAGTCACAAATAAATTAATTTATGTGATACTCACAAAGTAACTTGTTTTATTTATAAATGATATTTAAATTTTATCAAGTTGATTAATTTTAGACAATTGATGAAATAAATCATATTTTGTATGAAATAGTTAGTTTATTGGATTTTGAGCCCTAAGTTGTAAGTTCACTGTATTGAAAAACGTTGCTTAAGAAATTACAAATATTTTTTGTTCGTATGAGTTAGAAGTTATTGACATTTTGTTTAGTGGGAATTGCCAAGTTTACGTGTTCTCAAAAGGTCTGTAGTACCTAATATTTGAGGATTCATAATTATTTTGATTATTTTCTATAATATAAAAATATCAATACGGTTCAATTTAGTTCCACAAAATTGCAAAATAACACTAGAATATTTTAAAATGTCGAATCACTTGAAAATGGAGAAAATGCTTGAATTTGAGAATGTAAAATTTGTAAAACCGTAACTTAGCAAAGTGGTTAGAAGTTGTGGTCGGAAGTCGAAATGTATTTAGTTCACAACCATGGCGAATAACTTTTTGATGTATGTTTTTAACTTTCTTTAATAATAGACTATAATATACTGGGCGGTGTGTGTGCCACAAGGTGGCGTTGAAATGCATTGCTAGGCACCGTGCTAGTGAATTTCTATGCAGTGATGACATGTATCAAATAATCTTCTCGGCACAATTTGAAGATTTTGGTACGTGAAGTCGCTAATATCACTTTGTAATTCCAACAGCAGTATTAATTATTTACTCTTCACTCAGTTTTCGAAATAAAATAAATCATTCAAAGTCAAAGAATATAATAAATATTCAATAATTATTAAATAAATCTATTCCAAATTTTGGATAAATATGTGTAATTGGTTGTATGATTGTGGTATTTTGTGTGCTTCCTCAAATGTTGAGAAGATGCATAATGTGCCGCAGCTGTACAACCAATATTTAAAAATGTGAAACATTAAATAAATATAATTAAATAAATAATATCTAATTTGAGTTAAAAAACTGTCTTTTATTTGCCTGTCGCTTGCATAATCTTTTAAAATGAATAAATCATATAAAATCCATATATCTGTGTTTTACTTCCTAACAAAAATTACTAACAGACACATTACCCATAAAACGAGCCAAATTGAGTTGTCACGATTTTGATTTAAAAATCAAACATAAAGTAAAGTACTACCACTAAATCGCCAGCCAAATAAATATTACAAATTATAAAAAAATTATAAATCACAAGCCAAATAAATATTACAAATTATGAGAATTTGTAAATCACGAACCAAATAAATATTACAGATTATGAGAATTTGTACAACACCTGGGTTCGCACCGTTACAACTGGTAGTCAAATGGAAACTAAACACTTACAAATTCTGGTCCATTTTTATATTATTTAATACATTTTATGAGACCTAGGAGAGGTCCCAAAATCTGTACCAGATGTTTGGTGAAATTTCCGTACCTACCTCCTCTATTAATGTAATTTTACTGCAGTACTTTGGATTTATTTGCTGTAAAATACCCTTGAAGTGTAATATTATTCTAGGACTAAAGTACACCATATCAAATAAAGAAATATATTACTATGTGGGAGTAGATGGCATTAATCTGCCCTGATTAATGTGTGACAAAATCAAGTAGTGTATGAATATTCATACTATATTGTATTGTTGTACAAATATAACATAATACAACATTAAACCATCTTGTAGAATTATTTATAGTATTGTAAATTATTTGTTTATTTAACGACGGCCTAATTATGTCGCTATAGTTAATTAATGTGGCCAACAGTACAAGGAATCGAGAGTTTATTTCCTCTGCAAGGTCACGTAACTTTGGTACAGGATTTTACTCACTCATAAATTCTCTGGCACACGAGGTTCGAACCTATGACCCTTGGCGTGATAAGCTAGTGGACTAACTCTTTTTTTTTCATTATTTTTTATTATTTTTTCAAACTCAAATTTCACCGAACCGTTTCTTTGTTTTAACTCTAAATATAATACTACTGTCATAAAGAATTGATTCACTTTGACAAAATGTTGACATATATGTCACGTTTGTGACAAATAATAGTTGTTTATAATTTGAATTGTTGATACCCTCTTCATGTTATTTATTGATGGAGAGCAAAGAGAATCAAGAACATTTTTATAAGGACCCCAAATTAATTTCAGCTCTAACTCAACCCGACTCTCAATATGAATATGAATATTATTGAATATTATTCAATACTATTTTGCATATTAAAAGTAACTTGACTTTACAAACTAGTTTTTATAACTATGGAGTATGGACTAATAGTAATAGTAGTACATTATTTATTAGACTATCGCCCCATTTATAATGGTTATAATGGAATACAAATGGAGAATAAAAGTATTATACATTTTTTTCTAATATGCAGTTTCTGAGAAAATGCATGCCTAAATTTTTTATCACGATTTAAATAATACTACTATGATTTTTTTAGTAAATCTTCGATTTTATTTTATCGCACTACTGCGTAGTCTATCTGATTTCGAGCGATTTATATGTTTTGGCGTCCCATAAACAAGAATTGATTATTAAAAAAATGTCTGTGTATCTGTATCATGTGATGGACCAAATATAGAAGAAAAGAAAAATATTTTACTTACAGCTTTTCAAAACAATTTAAAAATATTTTCTTCAAAGCAAGGTAATTTAGGTAAATAATTATTTAAATAAAACATTTTTTTTAAATCATTGATTCTGGAAAAATCATGATTTTCATCAACCCTGATACTAACACTATATTTCACTATACTGACAATTCAAAATTTCAAATTGCAAACTAACTGGTAAACGACTGGAACATGGAAAATCAATCAAGGAGTATCGTATCCCTTAAGATGCAGATATTATTATATAAATAAATTTCAGTTTATTAATATTTTAAGAAACTAATTTATATAAAATAACGATAAATTTTAAAAATCCTGTTAAACTGAAAACTAAACCGGTTTCTAGAAATGATTAGACAGCTGTTTTAGTAGGGAAGACGTTAATATTTCAATATAAGCTATGATTGGTTATCTAATTAATTAACCAAATTAACCATATAGTATAAAAATAATATAACTTATATTAAGCAAATTTATGTGATGTAACATCTTAATATAATCAAATTTACTACAGGGTCTCCTTCTTAATGATAACATTAAGAGGGAAAAATAGCATGTTACTTTGATTTTAAATCACTCTCGCTGTTTTGCCCCCTAAACTATCCCGACGAAATTACTATTATTGTATAATATATTTCGTCTCTTTAATTGCCAATTATTCATTGTAATACTTTAATATTTAAAGCTCCGATATCTAATAAAAGTAATGAGTTGTTCGTTTATATCTTACAAGAATTATATTAATGTTAAAAATCCATATTACAAATAATAGTTTCCTTAACTGGAAATATTAAAATTGATGACTTGTATCACTAAATTGTCACTCTATCACTTTTAATTATTATTTCATATCCAACATCATTCAAACAGTAACTAATGGAATGTTATTTTTCATTCAATATTCAGTTAATGGTCCGTTTCAGTATCTTTAAAAGGTTGAAAAGCAACAATGGACCTGGCTGTACGAGAGGGCCGTACATTCTCCCCTAGTCGCCCTTATGTTACGATGCGTTTGGAGATGCGTTACGATGCGTTTGGAAATCCACACCGCCTCGCAATCTGGTGTGGATTTATACCTCCGCTGACATCTGCATTCCTGATACCTAAATTCTGTTTTTGACCAGTTTGGGATTTCACTCGTTTGGGTTCTAGCGCGTTTGCCCAGATGTGTTTCTTGTGAGTTACCCGGTTTAGGTTTGACCGGTTTGCTTTTCCCCTGGTTTGGGAATTGCCATTCCGTGGCTGAACTTTCTGGCGCATGAATTTCCTGTCTTACACGCGGTCCCCCCATGTGTTCATCGTCTCTATAGAATATTTGAAAGACGCGTTACTGCATACTTTCGCTTGACACGCTTTTTCATGTTTGTTCGGATTTCTGTTGTTTACTAAGGGCTTCGTTGGAGCCGCGATGTCGCCTGTGCTTCTGGCTATAATTTAACTAATATAACTGTAATGTTGTCGTACTCATGTTTTATTTTAAATATTGGTCGTTTTATTACTCATTTAATTAAATTTCAGCCGTATATGTTGGCACCTTACAGGATTTAATTTTAAAATATTTACCAGTTTTTAAAAGTTCACTTTATATGTGTTGGTATCGTTCAGAACTTCGTAGAAATAACCTTTTTAAAATAATGAAACATACACAAATCAGTAAGTTTTCAACATTTTCTATTTTTAATTGGAACAGAGTTTCTCCAATCCTGTCGCAGATCATTCAGTTAATTATTGATCTGATATCCCTGCCTTCAAACGTTGGTTCGCAATGCCTCATTCCTTAACAGACTGAAAGATTATCTTCAGTCTCAGTTGTTCTACATCATTTTCGTGTCATTTTTTTTAAGATACCCCCTGAATTGCACCAATAGTATTTCAAAGCGAATATTTAATATATTTTATATTATTTTTTATTTGATCGTCGAATTCTAGATAAGAAAGCATAGTTAGTTGCAATTTCAAGTATGCATTACTCATCAACAAAAGTAGGAAAGTGTTTCAATCGGTACAGAACTTTGGTGCGTGTTTCGTTTCCGTTATAATTTTGTTTTGAAAAAACGCACTTGTCTGTTTAAGTGCTTCTTTTTGACTTTTTTAAAGCATATTTTTCATGTCTCTGCTGATAAGATTCGCAGTTGGGAGGTCGTTATTTGCAAATTTGTGCGTCTCCCTTTCGGCACTGGTTTTTTTCTCTCTTCGGTATGTGTATGTGTGCATTGTGGTGAGATATATGTGCGGCCAGAAAGAGCAAGTTTAGGATAGAGAAGCGGCGACGAGAATGGAAACGGAAGCGGGTCTCGGAGCAAGCAAGCCAGAAACATTTAACGGGCTAACTTTTTGGATATTCACTAATGGTACAGTCGGAATAAATCATGTGCCCCGTACTTAAAAAAGAAGATAAATAACGCCACGGTTGAGAGTTATCTGCGTGCTGTGTGGTATATATTCGATAGCGGACGTCCAACTCGTAATCCCGGGCTCTAATTGCTGGACCCGCCGTCAACTGCGCTGAATGGGCATAACGAGAGCTGCATCACGATCGGGGGGCGACGACGACGACGTCACCCCTTCCGTTTAATAGAAAATCTATTGAGTAAATGAAGAAATCGCGAGTTTAATTCACGTCCACGCACATTATTCGCGAACGATGTAACACGAAAGCGAGACAAAGGGGCTGCAAGGAGCGGCGGCCCCGGGGGTGGCCCACAATGGGGGGCCTTCACGCCGCGTTGCCTCTTTTCAACTCGCAAATGACAAACGCCAACAAATGATTCCCTATCGATCCGCCCTGCGCCCTCACATATCTAATAAGTGATAATAATGACTCCCCCATACCCCATGCACAGCCACTCGATACAAATCTACGCTACACGACCTTTTAATACGTTATTGCCGGCTAGGGGGGTGTTGCTGCTTATTGCGCGACCGATATCGCTCATATTGCGTTTTCGATGCAATTGCCGCCCCCAATTTAAATTCATCAGCCGCCAACTTTCGCCCCTCCGACTTCCCATTTCCAACGAACTGTACGCCTAATCCCTGGATTCGAACTACGATACGGCTTCATCTTCTCACACCCCCCTAATGGCGCTTATTTAATTTCATTACGCACTGACACTAAGCAAATTATGTATCAAAAGTACTCGGCTTACTCCCAAGAAACAATTAGTACAGAGCACTTAACAGCATTAGCAACTTCTTAGTAACTTAATTCGCGATGCAAATGACCATTTCAATTTCCAAATTCTATATCACACAACGTAATATTGACTATAACTCTGTGGGCCTTCGAAAAAACAATCCGCTCTTCTGGTACAGGACACAACCGGTAAACCCCTCAAGTAACAATATCTTAATAGAAGCAGTCTTATCAAGACACGTCTAAACTAGCAAAATTAATCCTTTAAAAATGGTTGTAATTAACCAATATATGGCAACTAATTGATAAATGAAACATAAGAGTTTAAATACTTAAATATAGCTATATTTAGGTGCTCCTTAGGGTTGTTTGGGCGATATAAATTGTTTACTACAAAGTTTGTATATACATGTTTGAGTCAAACTATTTTTTTTTCAAACAAACATTTTGGGACCATTTTCAATTTTCCATCTCTCTCCGTTTTGAAGTTATGACGTCAGAGCCATTTGTTTTAAATGACAACCTATATTTTTTATTATTGATTTTGATAGTATTTTTTATTATGTTTTCAACAATTTTCAATATGTAACATTTGAAAAAAAATGAGAAAAAGTGCGTTAAAGTAAAACTATTAAGTTATTATTTCAATGTGCAGAATGCATCTATTTGCCGTTCAAAACAACGTCAGTTAAAACAAAATTAGGAAAACAGGCTTAGATTTTAAATATTGGGGTAAAACAAAATTGATCAACCTGAAAAACATTCTTATTACAATATCATCAATTACAAAAATAAGAACAGAAAAACCAAAAGATATTTTTATCGAGAATAAAATACTTATGACTTATTTTAAAATAAGTTTTAAAATTCATTTGTCACAAAAATAATTAAAATAACGAAAAAATATTGGTTTGGGAGAAAAACACATTAGATGTTCAAATTGTTGACCATTTTGTTCTTGACAGTGTGCCAATCGATGTAGAAAGGCCGCACAGACATTGAGGAGAACTTCTGGCGGTATTTGTCACAAAATCACAAAAATAATTAAAATAACGAAAAAATATTGGTTAGTGAAAAAAAAAACAAATTAGATGTTCAAATTATTGACCATTTTGTTCTTGACAGTGTGCCAATCGATGTCGAAAGGCCGCACAGACATTGTGGAGAACTTCTGGCTGTATTTGTCTCATTTCGACTTGGATCCGTTCTTTCAATTGTTCAATTGTGGTTGGCCGATTAAAGTATACTTTACTTTTCATGTAACCCCATAGGAAAAAATCTAAAGGGATCAGATCAGGGGAACGCGCTGGCCATTCAACAAAACCCCTTCTGCCAATCCAGCTACCTTGGAAGACTTCGTAGGGATAGTCCCGTACCATTTGGCTATAATGAGGTGGAGCCCCATCTTGTTGGAAGTCTTCATTTGGAATGTCGGGATCGTGTTGTTTTGGGAATAGAACCGCCAAAGCTGGAACGAGATAATCTCTCAATAGCTCCAAATATGTTTGTCATGAAGAAGGGCCCAATAATAATATCACCTACTATTTTTTGCCCAAACGTTTAATTTTTCCGGAAATTGGGTTTGGGCTTCCATCATCCACTGAGGGTTGCGTTCGGACCAATAGCGACAATTTTGTTTATTCACCGTTCCATTCAAATAAAAAGTTGCTTCATCACTAAATAAAATTCTGGTAGCAGACCCTTCATCGACATTACAGAGATTCATCATTTGTTCGCTAAACTGAACCCTACGATCAAAATCATCTTCGTTCAGTTCGTGGACTAAATTTACTTTGTAAGGATGCCATTTCTGCCGTTTCAAAAATTTCAAAACGGATGATTGGGAAAGCTCACTATTTGCCGCAAACGCTATGGAGGGAATATGAGGGTTTTCTTGCAATTCTAACAACACGTTTAGCTTAACATCTTCCGGAACTGACGGTCGTTCACTTTTCGGGCGTCCTCTAAAATGCCCCAACTGCTTATACTTTCTTATGATTGCACTAACAGACGTCGTAAGAAGAGGTTCTTGAACCGGATATTTATTATTAAAATAAATGCACACTTCTTCATAGGTACGTATTATATCACCACAACCTCTAATCATAAGTATTTCAATTCTTTGTGCCTCCGAAAAACGTGGAACCATTTTGAAATTAACTTGTGATACGATGAATCGAACGAAACGTCAATCTGACTGTGAGTAGGTAATAATTTGTTTCACATAATTGTATAAGATTGTTTTTCAGGTTAATCAATTTTGTTTTATTCCAATATTTAAAATCCAAGCCTGTTTTCCTAATTTTGTTTTTACTGACGTTGTTTTGAATGGTAACTAGATGCATTCTGCACATTGAAATAATAATTGAATAGTTTTACTTTAACGCACTTTTTCTCAATTTTTTTCAAATGTTACATATTGAAAATGTCATGTTGTTAAAAACATAATAAAAGTACCATCAAAATCAATAATAAAAAATAAGGGTGTCATTTAAATAAATGGCTCTGACGTCATAACTTCAAAACGGAGAGAGATGGAAAATTGAAAATGGTCTCAAAATATTTGTTTGAAAAAAATCATTTTGACCTTTTGAAGCATTTTTCAAAAAATTGTACAGGGGAAAAAATAAAGCCAGGTCTTAATGCTTTATGCGCTCTCTGTATAATATGATTTACATAATTGTAGTTTATATCTTCTTCTTGGAGTGCAAAGAATTGAACATTTCTAGACAGATCAGAGAAGACATATTCTAGTGAAATGTATGAAAAATATCATCCGAAATAAGGTGCGAGAAGCCGTTTATAGTAAAACTCGTGCCCAGCAACGATATTTCCTGTATCTGCGTAAACAACAAATAAATCACCCAAATTGATGAATAATAAATAAAATATGAGAAAAGTGGTCATAAAACGCGTTAGGGGACCCAAATCTCCGCGCACACAAAATAAAGATTTAACTATCTGCGCCCCACAGGCCGTGTAATGTAGTCATATTATTGATATTCGAAAAGAACTCTCCCTTTCCTTCGCCCCCAACTAGCCGCTTCCTCATAATCCCTCCCGAGCACAATTGCCGCTTTCCCTTTCCATCCTGGAGCGGCGGGACCTTTAGCCTTCCTCCTCGCCTAACGGTCTTCCCCCTCGTCGTTGTAAGGATCTCCCAGAGGACACTGGCTTCCGGGCCCGCTTTTTCCTGGGGAATCGCTCTCATTTTTCGACGATCGGCGATAAGAGGGGACCAACTACACCACAGAAATAGTCATCACTTTTGATACAAACAGAAAAATGACAATGCTTATGCTTCAAACCAGTAACGAAAATTATGTTGCTTAGGTGCAATAATTGAATTTTTTTCAATGAAAATTGTAAATTTCGCAGTAGCTTTTTAAATTTTCATTTAAATTATCTGTTTCACATAGCTATGGTCATTACATGGATATGATATCTCATAATAATAAAATATAAATTATAAAATACAAAATACAAAATACAAAATACAAAATATAAAATATAAAATACAAAATAAAAAATATAAAATATAATATATAAAATATAAAATATAAAATATAAAATATAAAATATAAAATATAAAATATAAAATATAAAATAAAGAGTTGCGCCGACTCGAATAATCGTATGACTCGAGAACTCGTACCTCGTAAATTAAATTATACCTTATTTTAAAACCAACTATGAGTAATATACACGCGTTTTATAGTAGTAAACAAAATGCCACGCTTCTAACTTCATCGATAGCCAACCCGCACGCGATAAAGATGAACGCGAGCACACCCGGCCAACGAGTTACCGTTAACTCGAGTTATTCGAATGCATGAAAAACTCGAGTTAAGCGAATACATTTATTCGAGTCGGCGCAACGCTCATAAAATATAAAATATAAAATATAACATTTAATCCTCTCATACGATGTGTCCACAAGTGGGGACATTTCTCTTTTGCCTTTAAACTTATTACAGATCACTGCAGAATGGTGTTTTAGTAGTAGATTACATTTAATAAATGTCTAATAAAAAGATTCAGTAGATGTCGGAAATCAGCGCTATGATATTTTTACAGGTATTCTTTATGCCACTAACCTAAAAATTCTACTCACATGTGCTGTTGTGAATACGTGAACAATTAAATTTTATGTGTGCCAGGATTTTTTATTTATAAGGTAAACTAAAATACTTTTGGATAGTAATCATTGCCCCTTCAAATGTATATTTAGTTTTATGTCTATTTCGTTTGTGGTACATATTTTATTCAATATTTTCGAATGTCCTCCCTTGCAGGCAATACGCATTTAGCGTAACTTACTATTGTTTCCATATGAGGACATTGATGCATTTTCGTATTTTACAAGTTACCTAATTTATATTTTGGTAAATATAAATTAAATGGGCCTGGTTGCAGCCAATAGCCAAACAAATACATATTCTGTGCGAAATACACCACTTACCGAAACGCAATTAGAACATTATTTGTATCATTTAGATGATGAAATTGTAATGAATGTTTCAGTGAAACATACGCACAAAGATAATAAAATGAGAAACATACGAGGTGTGGCAATTTAGTTCCGAGACTGTTTTTTTAACGAACACCTGCGTAGCGAGAAGAATGAAACGGGCGTGGTTTAGATCTGTATATATCCCTTGACATTGGGTAAAAATTTCAAGCAGCTGCAACAAATAGTCTCGTTGTAATCGTCAATTAACCAAGGTGAAAAAACTGATCGGGCCGAAAAAATGTTGGATACAAAAATTGAGCATAGAGTGAATTTAAAGTTTTTGTTAAAACTCGGGAAGTCCGCGACCGAAAGCTATTTAACTTTGCAGAGGGTTTACAGGGATGATTGCCTTTCCCATGCCAGAGTTTTTGAGTGGTACAAACGTTTTCAGGAGGGGAGGGAGAATGTTGAAGATGACGAGCGCCCCGGGCAGCCTGCGACTTCAAAAAGTGACTTGAACGTTCAAAAAGTGACCCAGATGGTTCGAAAAGACCGTCGATTAAGTGTTAGGGCCATTGCTGAATATGTGGACATTAATAAAGAAACTGTAAGACAAATTTTGCATGAGGAACTAAACATGAGGCCCGAAATGTGGAAAGAGAACTCCTGGATCCCCCATCAAGACAACGCGCCGGCTCACAACGCGCACTCTGTCAAGGACTATTTGGCCAAAAACCAGGTCACAGTAATGGAGCACCCACTTTATTCGCCAGATTTAGCATCCTGCGACTTCTACCTGTTCCCCAAAATCAAATCTTGCATAAAATGAATCTGCCACGAGTCATTAGAGGACGTAAAACAAAAATTGGCGCAGGTACTCAAGAGCCTGTCGGAAGATGACCTGCAGCACTGCTTCGCACAGTGGAAGATTCGCATGGAGAGGTGTAAGGATGCGGAAGGGGAGTATATTGAAGGGGAAAAATTAAAAATTGTAAAAAATTGCGAAATACAGATGTTATAGCAAGTGCCTCGGAACTTAATTGCCACACCTCGTAGATTGCGCGCATAGGCACCGACTTTTCAGAATCTCGAGGGGGGCAAAAAGTCAGTTATTTGGACAAATAGAAAAATAAATTGATTTATTTGGCAAATAAAGTGGAAATTCTTAAAACTAATAATGAAAACTAACAATTCTTAAAACTAATAATAAACCTATAATATAAATAAAATATAAATAATATAATATAAAATATAATAAAATTTAACATTCCCGAGTAAATGTGTTTTGTCTCACAGTTGCCCGCGAAATAAACTCGTTGACAATGTCGTCAATATTTATTGAGTGCGATAGATCTCGGTGAATATTTAAAAGTGAAATGTGATTTAACCTCTCATGTCCCATTGTCGATCTTAAATAGGATGTTAAACGTCGAAGACTAGAGAATATTCTTTCAGCTCTACATGTTGTCGCAGGTATAGTTAAAAATATCTTAACAAATTTATGAATTTCCGGCAACATTTAAATGATATGTTGACGACTTTTTAGAAATGTCCATCAGTAATTGAATTTAATTTCACTGCTTCAGTCGAAGCCAAATCTAGAAGCATGTCCCTGAAGCTTTAATCGCTTTACATTAAAATCTTCTCCATAAAATGTGCAAATCTCATTATCAACTGTTTCCAAAATAAACTGTTCCATGTTTATCAAATGTTGTATAGACGCAGTTTCGAAGCGATCATCCAGGCTTACAATGACCTTATCATCAACTTCATAGAAAATTTGTTTATAATAATCAAACGCATTTAAAAATAAATGCCCTAAGGAACCATCATTTAATGGGTTAGGTGAAACTCGTTGTCTTGATAACTCCATTAATTTTAATGATTTGTCTGTCACTTGTGCATCTTTCCGTAAGGCTTCATAACCAGTGTCTTTCATTTTTCTTACAATACTCTTCACACCATATATTTTCAATTTTGCTTGCTCAATGTTCAGGGACGGATTCTGCAGTTCTGTATTCAAAATTTCGATTTTTTCATATATCTTGATAACCATTTTTAAATTAAATAAAGTTTTTTGTTGCAGTAGATTTTTTAAATATCCATTGGCCTTTGCACCAGCTTCAGTCTTATCACTATCAGAGACATTTTGTAGAAAGTCGATTAATGTTTGGTAATTATCAACAATGCTTTTAGTGAAGATACCCGCTTGCACCATCTAGTCGGACAAAATGGACGCAGAGAACTTGACTCCCATTCTGTATTTAATTGTAATCTCTTAAATATTTCGATTCATTTTGGCGATTTATTAATAATGTATGAGGTCATTCATAATGCTTAAGAAATTTCGTATTTCCAAAATTTCTTGCACACCATCTTGCACTTCCAAAGTAAATGTATGCGCCATGCAGTGGACAAAACGGCTCTATTTTCTGACTGTCGAATTCTAGCTTGGAATCCACTTTTAATTCCACTTACATTTTTTGCACCATCATAACACTGTCCTCTGCAGTTTGCAATTGGTAATTCTAGCTTTATCAATACATCATTTATAACTGAATACAACGTTTCTGAATACGTGAAAGGTGTCTCATAAAATCCAATGAAATATTCATAGATTTCTAAATTGCTATCTACAATTCTCAGGCATATTGACAGTTGTTTTTTTGATGAAATATCGGTTGTCTCGTCTCTTAGAATAGCAAAATAAGTTGCTTCCTTTATAAAATGAACTATCACGGAAATAACTTTATTTCCACCTTCTTAGTTAATAACATTTAATAACATTAACATTAATGAAAATCTTAAGATGTTTTTATACAGGGTGTTAAAAAAAGAGTGTAAATGTAGTAGTATGAACCACAACAAAGAAAAGAGTCTTGATAAACATGGGTCCTCAAAGTAAAGGTTTCGGCGATATGGAAGATTATTCGTTTTTACCTCCTTTTTTCATTTTGCTAAAACTTGTATTTTCTTATCATAATTGGTTGATGTTTTGTGAAATAAACATTCAGTATCTGACAGTTGTTGTTAGTGTACAAGTTTTCATTGCTATCTGTGTTTACTCTAATGCAGAATTAGCCGACATGCATTTCATGTATGGTCGTGCTAATGGAATTACCACCGATCGCCAGATTCCTTCACATCGTATGTTTGGAAGAATTCATCAGAGATTGTGTGATTAGCCTATGGTACTCCTGCAAACAGCCAATAGCTAATGAGGGTGTTTTAGAAAGAGTCCGAATATCCTTCAGACAAAGATGCCGTGCCTGCTTGGTAATGGAAGGGCACTTTGAAAATCTTCTGTAACTCTGTTCTTTGTTTTTGCTAGATATGCTAGTTTTTTCGGCATATCGCCGAAACCGTTACTTTGAGAACTCATGTTTATCAAGACTTTTTCCTTTGTTGTGGTTCATACTACTACCCCCTTGAATATTTTACACTTTTTTTCAACACCCTGTATATTTCAGTGTTTGGTTAACATATTCTGACATTTTATAGAACATTAAATGAAGATTCATAATTTCATAGTAAAATCATATAATTTTAGTGGAATTTATTTTATTTTATAGGAATTAGATGATACTTTATGAAAATAATATGACTTTTGACTTTGTTATTTTCACCTGTTTTATGAAAATCATTTTTGTTGTGAAATTCAGTAAATTTTAACATTTCCTGATATTTTATAGAACGTTAAATGGAGTTATTACTATTTATTTGACTATTAAAAAATCATTGTTTTCACAAAAAAATATGAAAGTATATAAAGCATGCGGAAATTCTGACTGACGATTCCAAAATTTGTAAAGTATTTTATGTTTTTTTTTATTCAACTGATAAAGATGATGATTCGGTATAAATTTCACTTTTAAGGTTCTATGGACAAATGAGTGAAATGACAATAACATGAAATCTAAAAGTTAAAGTAACATTAGCAAAATGAAAACGTAAAACTTTTTTTTTAAATCCTCTGCAATTGTTTCGGTTTCACGACCATTTTGAATTGTTTTATTTAGATAATTTAAAATTATTAATTAAAATGTTTCAATTAAAACAACATAGCAATGGGCGCGTTCTTAACAGTAGCGAACGCAACTGTTAAGAAAGTTGACTGACAGCGGTTCGCTGAACGAGTCCCCTGACCTTGCTCTTACTGCCAGCTGCTGTTAAATTTATTAAGCGCAATTTTTGTACGCTGGCAGTGATTAGCGGTGTTCTCTAACTTCAAATATACGCGTACATTATGCTATGGTTGAGTACTGATTCTCAACGGTTGCGTTCGGGAAATACGCCCATAATAGAATTGGTAAATAATATAACTGCAACCATTGTTTCATTATTCATCTACCTGATGAAGCCACCGTATGGCAAACAATTGTTGCAGTTATAATCAAATACTCTTTGAAACTCAAACAACCTGGTGTTTTATTTACCAATTATATTATGGAGTTTTATCAAGTATCTGCCTCATTAATCCAACAACAAAGCATTTTGCATCTGCACAACTGCATCTTTTAAAAAATGCATTCATTAAAATGTCTCTATAAAAACAACAAAGCAATTATTTTACGTTCAAGAACACGAGTCATCAATAAATATACATGACGATAGTTTCAAAACCTGGAAAAGTATGAAAATCACTAAATATGTGAGAAGGTCCTTCGCTATTTTGGAAATCTCTCGAGAAAATTTTGCCCCGCCAACTTGAAAAAGCCTTTAATATATTTCGTTATTTTTTATCAATGTCGAAGTCTCAAAATCAGTCCTCAGGAGAGCCGTAAGAACAGAAGTTGCATCGTTTGACGAAACATCAGGGATATCATGCAATTTCGCAAATTTTCCTAATTTCGTGATATTAAGTCAAAAGAATGGTTATTCTTGCATTTGGCGTATCGACGACATCAATTGAAATGCTTATTTGGCACTAATAAAACTAAACTGTTTCACATGACCGTTTCCCAAGGTAAATAAATAGTGCCACTTAAAACAAAATTAAAAATTAATAATAATAATAACCATACTACTTCTTCATATTTGTTATTTTTAAGTACTTATGTAAGTTGTATTGTCTACAATTGACAAGATGTTTTATTTTTCTTATCTAGCTATTAGCCTATTACCTAGGTGGCTTGTGTGTGGATCATCCCCCGCAAAATCCAGAGCGAGAGACCATAAATCCCAACCCCTGGCATCCCGGAGAAACTAAAGGAGGGCATTATTGGGAAATTACGCTAGAATCTATGGATTTTATATTAAAATGTGCCCCATAAGTAGTGACTTCACAAAAAACGATTGGCTCGGGAGGGAATAAATCAAAAACCCAAAGCCGGCTGGGGGAGCGGGGATAAAATTCAAATCCGAACTTAACGCTCGTCTATAAACATTTTCAAAACACCGAGACCGCGAACCTGACGATTGGTAATTGCCGGGTCAGAAATCGCGGCCGAGATAATAAATCGATCCGCAATCGCCGTTTCCGCACGGGGAAGTGTGCCAAGTCTCGACGAAACTTCGCGAAACGAAATACATATTTTAGGTTCTTTGAAAGCAATCTGAAGCACTAAATTACGAGGCCTACATTAACGGCATAATTAAATAACTTTGAACTTCGGTCTCCCAGTTCGCGAACTTGAATTAATATTTAGCCGGTGCTTTTTTAAGCTTCACCTTTGCCCTTGTCCGAATTTCATAAGCCAAATATTAAATAGTGTGTTATGAAAGTGTGAAATTATGTGTGAATGAATGAATTATTAATCATTTTAATGAACGAAAAACAACTTGCAATTAATACCCGAAGTGTGCAATTTTAGCGCACGAAAAACTATTTTTGCTCTATAAAATACGTAGGTGTTTATTTTATTATAAATCCGCGAGGACAATGATGGATCGTCCTTCATTGCCTGTTTTAAATTTAAAATGCGCACAATTTATTATATTTGCTGCCATCATATTTCGAACGGTCATTGCATAAACCAATAACTCACATCGAGTTCGTTTCAGAAACGCTCTACTTTATGTATAATATGGGTAGTAATGCCATCCATAATTTTCGCTGCTGGAACGCATATAATTTACTTTTCAATAAAGTAGTTAACTTTTGCAGCATAAATAACGCGCTCCTTTTATTTCAGTTTTCGGTTATAATTTCATGGTCAACGGAAGGATGTACCGCAGCACGTGCGAGGCCCATTTTAATGAATCATCCCCAATATTTTTATACAAAGTTTAACTAATTTCCTGCAGTTAATCGATTGTGCAATGAAACAGGTTCAGCCAGCAGTTATTGCAGCATATATTTTATAATGAGTACCTCCTTAATTGGTATGTTAATTTACTACATACAACCTTCAAATAGTTAATAATCATGCTCAAAACTCAATTAATTTTTAATAATTTATTACAGCTGCTTCTGTAATTTGTAGTCATATTTGAAAACAACTGTGAAATGTATTAAAAATAAACGTCACCTCAGTAATGCCTCTTTTCTACAATTTAAACTCCAGAATACTTCTCGGACATATTAACCCACATAAACGGCCCGTGTCGACGGAATTCTGGCATAACAATTTGCTTTTATTTTATAACCAGCTTTTACAAGACGTGCTTTATAAGCAGTTTCTCGACAGTGCTTTATCTTTGCTGCATTCCTTGCAATTGTAATACCGTAATAAATGTTTTAGCGGATGGTTCAGATCGGCATTGGTTACAACTATAAGTTAGGTAGGCATAACAACATGCGAGTAATTGCCGATTAAAGAAATATTGATGCTTATACAGTAATAAATGCGGAAATGAACAGACCATTTGCATAGACAATTATGCGTTTTTTCTGATAAATTAAACGTACTGTAAAATATCAAAATTATCAAATTAACGATATGTATTTTTTTGCATGTGATATAAAAAACGTTACTAAAACCTCAAGTGTTGGACATCATTAGAGCAGTATGGACGAGAAGAATTCAAAAATAAAATAAAAAATGCAGGTCCATATCACACGAAATGTCTAATCGAAAATCGAAAATTCCCCTGTTGCAGAGGACAAAAAGTGACAATGAAAATGTGTATTTTTTTTAATATCTCTCAAGAAACGACAGAAAATAATTAATAAGATTTTCGATTTTTTTTAATCTCAGTAACTTAAAGAAAAATACAAATTATCCTTTTCACAACGACATTTATTTCTCTAAATGTACATTTCAACCACTACGTGGTCATCTTCAGTAGACATTTGTACTGAGGAGAAAACAAGACAAAACACATTATATAACCCTCCTTTAACAATACATACTTAAATCCTAAGCAATACATATTTACATCTTAAGAAATACAAATTAAAAACTACTTAAATCTAATGGAGGCTCCTGACCCGAAATATATTCAAAATTGTACAATTAATTTTAATCTTTCTCTGGAAGTGGATTTGAGGTCGCCATTGATGGGATAAATTCCAGTAATGGATTACTGAGGGGTGAATTGTCAAAATGGATTAAAGATGAACGGATTTTTTTCATGAATATAGCTTCGTAGGTGATAAGATTTCTCCCCTTCACTTGTTTTAACAGTTCGACATCTTCAATATTGAAACGATGGCCCGTGTCACCATAATGTGATGCTACAGCGGATTTATCCACACAGTGGGCCTTTGCATGGTGCAAATGTTCAGGAAACCTGATTTTAATATTTCTTTTGGTATGCCTTATATATCAACATTCACAATCTTTACATTGAATTTTATAAATTCCGGCTTTATTTAATTTAGGTTCTTTATCTAATACCTTCGAGAGCAACATTTGTAGTGTGTAATCATTCGCGAAAGCTGGGGTCAAATTGATTTTTTTAAAAAGGTTCCCAAATTGATTTGTGCCATTCGGATTAAAAGTAATTTTGCGTAAATTTTTTCTGTTGATTTCACGCCCGTGTTAAAGTTGTAATTTGTCCTAGGTTTTGTTTTGCCCTCGCTTTTTTGAACAGTTTAGTAATTACATTTTTATTATACCCATTTAATTTTTCTATATATATATTCTAATTATTTCTGAAAATTAGTTTCAGACAAAGGAACTTGAAATAGACGAAACATTAGACCAGGGGTCTCCAAACTACGGCCCGAGGGCCACATCCGCCCCGCGTACAGATTTTGTCCGGCCCGCGGAGACCTAGCATACTTGAAAACTCCTTTTAGAGAACATATTTTTTATAGCAAATTAAATTTAGTTTACTGAAGTATTCTAATTTTATGTTGAATAATTATTAATATGACATCTACATTGATATGGTTATGGGCTAACTACTCATAACATTGTTGTAGGCTTATTGTTATTGTTTTTGTGATAAGTTGGATAAAGAAACACAGAATTGTAATGAGTAAAGACATGTATAATATGCAGAAAATTTAACTTCAGTATATAATAACTAACAAATTATGTAAATGAATCCAACTAACATTTTATACATTTTAAATAAAAACATAACTTATAACAAGCATAATGACATATGAAATACTAATGAGATTTATGTAATTGAGATTTTCCACTGACAATAGTTTGTAGTTGTGGACTAATTTTACTTGTACCAATTATTAAAAGAGATTTAAGATGCTCATCAGTTAATTTAGATCTGTAAACATTTTTTGTGTACTTCATTTTGGAGAAGGTCTTCTCACACAAATAAGTAGTACCAAAACCAGAAAACAGCCCACGAGCAAATTTATGCAAATTATCAAATTGTGTCAGTGGAAGACTCTTATAAAATTCCAACAAAGATGAGTTTTGATATTTGTTCTTAATTATATCACTGCACTGTAGATCAATCATTTCCATTTGAAGTTCCGGGGCTAGGGTTTCAATGTCAGTATCAAAAGGATTCTGAAAAATCTTAATTTGATTCGCAATGGCATCAAAGTCCGAGAAACGAGTATCAAAATTTATTTTCAAAGCACTCAAAGTTTCGATTGCAAAATCGATAGGAAACTCAGTCTCAGTGGTGTGGCTGAATATTTCACATGTTTTAAAATGTGAAAAACATTTACTTCGTAGTTGTGATTGAAACAGTATCAATTTCTTCCGGAATGATTTGATATTAGTGTATAAATCAGGAAGATGCTGGTTTTCTCCTTGCAATCTCAAATTCAGTTCGTTCACATGTTTTGTCAAATCAACATAGAATGCTAACTTCCACAGCCATGCGTTGTTTTGTAATTCAGTAAGAGGGCGATGCTTTTAATTCACAAAAATTTCGATCACTGCTTGAAGTTCAAAAAAGCGCTGAAGGACTTTCCCACAACCAAGCCAACGTACGGCAGTATGATAAGGTAAGTCATTTTCTCCAATCTCTTCAATAAATTGTCGGAATTGTCGGTGATTCAGCCCAAAAGATCTGATAAAATTAACAGTTGATATGACTGGTTTTAGAACTTCAGACATATCCAAATATTTTCCGCACAAAGACTGTTGATGAATGATACAATGTAAGACTAATGGTTTTGAACCACCGTCATTTTCTACAGCCTTTGACACAAGAGCGACCACTCCTTTATCTTTCCCACTCATGTTTTTGCCTCCATCAGTTGTAATACATTTCAAGTTTTTCCATCGAAGGTTCTTTTGATTAATGGCCATTTCAACTCCTTTAAAAATATCTGTACCAGTAGTTGTGCCATGAATACTATACATATCAAGAAGTTCTTCATGCACTTCATAGCTTTTATCTACACCTCGAATATAAATCAACACCTGAGCAGTATCTGACACATCCGTTGACTCATCCAAGGCCAAAGAAAACCACTCAACATGTCCATTTTTGTCGAACAGTTGAGAGGATATATTTTCAGCGATGTTTTCTACCCTTCGAGCCACAGTGTTTGCTGACATACTGACAGTTTTTAATAAATTTACCTTTTCAGGGCACATTTCTTCGGCTGCTGCAATTATGCATTCTTTGATCATTTCTCCATCGGTGAATGGTTTTCCACGTTTTGCAATTTCAAGAGCCACACGAAAGCTAACCGTAGGCTTCCTGAACGAAAATTTGCTGGTAATTCAAAACTACATTACGTTGATATGATGAGCTACCTAAGGCTTGGCCCTTTTGACTTAGTGGAGGCCAGTGTGGCCCTCGGGCTAAAAAGTCTGGAGACCCCTGCATTAGACTATGGAAAGCAGACATTTTATATATATATATATATATATATATATATATATATATATATATATCGAATTCAAATTTATTGTTGTTGTTTATAATTTTTAGGTCCAGGAATGGGAGACTGTTGTTTATTGCTTCTTCAATTGTGAATTTTATTGAAACATGTGTCAAGTTAAGTATGTTTAGAAATTTTGGTAAATTGAAATCCGCTTTGACTACTGCAAAAATGTCGTTCACATATCTTAGCCAGATCTTTGGAAAATTCGTAAATTCGAAAATTCCATTTTTAACTTGTTTTCGAAGTCGTTCAAAAACAAGTTGGCTAAGAACGGGAATAATGGGTTGCCCATTGCAGTACCAAAAGTTTGTTTATATATTACATGATCAAATGAAAATGCACTCTGGTCCATCCATAGATTTGTTAATTTTTGATATTCAATAATTTTTAAATTTCCTATGCCATTGTATTCTAAGAATCTCGCTAATATTTTTATGGTTTCATCCATCGACACATGTAGGAATAAAGCCGTAACATTAAAAGAGACCGATTTATCACCGGGTGACAATGTAACATTCTTTATTTTTGAAATTAGTGACAGGGAGTTCTTAATTGAAAGATCATTTTCAAATTTAAATTTGGAGAATTGACAAGATAACCATTTGGCAAGGTTATAAGTGGCTGAATTAATATTTGAAACTGTGGGCCTAAACGTATTACCCGGTTTGTGGATTTTTGGGAGGCCGTATAATTTTGGAATTTGTGGGTTCGCATTCCTAAGTTTAAACTTTAGCGAGTTTGAATCAATTAAAAGAGGATACTCATTCACTGTTTGTATTACTTTCCTCGTGTACGAGTTGATGGGGTTTTTTTAGCAAAATTTTATACGGACCCGTTTTTAATAAATCTTTCATTGACTCGCTATACACATTCTTATCCAAAATTACTAATGCGTTGCCCTTGTCTGCTTTTACATATACGCAATCTTTTTTGTACAGTTGTTTAACTAATTTCATATCACTAGAGTTCGAAAAAACAGGTTTTTTCAATACTCTCGACAAAATCCTCTTCGCTTCGATTTTGAATTGGATGGATTCTTCATAGTTGAGGGATCTTCCTGCGTTTTTCAAGTCGTTGATTATGTCTTCTGTTGGAAACTTCTCCCGCTGACATCCATGTTTTAGCCCCTTATTCAACAGCTGTAGTTGTTTCGGTGTGAATTTGATGGAGGATTTATTGTACACGAAATTCTCCTCTGTTGCACTCTTTTTTATCACTGATGAATTATTACCCACTAATTTTTGATATTTTATTTTTAGTTTTCGTTTATTTTTCGTTTTCTTTATCACTACTGCGTGTGTTTTTTCAAGAAATTCATCATACGAAATAGTATGAATCACCATAGTTAGTTCACTGTGCAATTTATAATTATCCAAATTAAGTTGTTCCAATTTTTGATGTAATTTTCCTATTTCGTATTGTAACCAATTAGTTTTTGCCCGATGTAAGATTCTATCTAAATCTTTTCTTGAATGTGGTATTCTAATTTGGATGAATTTTGGAAACACTTCACTATTTTTGCACTGTTTGAGGAAGGCTATGTCTAACATAATGCATTCCATTCTCGTTCTCAATTTTACAAACTTGTTTAGCTCACTTGTCCAGAAAGACAAATTGGTAAAATAATCGGTTGGAACTTGTGAAATATTAATACTTAAAGAAAAATACAAATTAATCTCAGTAAATTAATCTCAGTAACCATTGAAATTATTTAATTATTTTTATTGATTATAATTCCCCATATGATTACGTAGCTTTACCCTAATTTGACTGACTTTGTATCTCTGACCGTTTCCGATATCCCCATAGTGATAATCGAATATGAACAACCCTGTATATTGAGATATATTAATACTCAATATATTACTCAATATATCAGTGAATATTGTAATGGATACTATCAACATTGAATTAATTGCTGTTAATTGTAGTAAATTTTAATTCAAACTATTAAAAAAATCATATTGTCAACATTACAAAGATTATTGTTAAAACATCATTGAATATCAACAACATTTCAATTACTTTTTTAAAATATCTCAATAAAAGTCGTATTTTTACTATTTTAATTACATTGAAAATTTAAATATTGCTAAATTTGATGACTGCGTTTGAAACGAACCAGGGTGCATTCACTATCATGCGCAAAACTATAAATTGAAAACATTCTATTAGTATATGTTGGAGTTAGCCGCTGCTCCCACCGTTGGATTCCATAGCTCCAGATAGGCTTAAATATTGCTTTGTTCATCAGTACTTTGTTCTTGACAGTTAGTTGAGATGTTCTTCCTATGAGCCAGTACATTCTTTTTAATTTTAAACCTAACTGTTTCCGCTTATTGAATATATGCTTGCTCCAGGTGAGCAAGAGGGTGACACTGCTGTGTCATCAGCAAAGGTAACTGTCATGACGTTACTACTAGTTGGAACATCGGCAGTATACAGTATGTATAGCAACGATCCCAGTACACTTCCCTACACACTACATATTTGATGGGGAAGACTGTGTTCCCTTCTGAATTTGACGAAGAACAGTCTGCCCTAGAGGTATGATTTCAGGATTATGTATATATTGTATGGTAACGATAGCATAATTTTGAACTGTAGGCTAGTAGGCCTGACGTGCGACGTAGTAGTTTTTATCTTCCAGTGTTTATTTTTTATTTTTGACGCAATTCTAGGTACCTGTTGAACGGTAGGAATGAGGTGCTTTTTTCCATTATGGGTTTGAGTATTCCAACAAGTGATTTTTCAAAGAGTTTTAGAAATGAAAAAAGGCTGATTGGCCCGTAGGATGTAGTGTCATCGGGGGGTTTGCCAGGTTTCGGGAGCATAATTACTTCAGATGTTTTCTATTGTTTAGGTAAGTGGGCTATTCTGATAATAGCGATAAATAGTTGTGAGATGTATTTCACGCATGTATCCGGTTCTTGCAACATTTTCCCTGTTATTAGGACGTTACCTGGGGATTTCTTTGGATTGAGTCCTTTTTCTATAAGTGTCCTTACTGTGGTTGCTGTGAGCGATTTGATAGGTGGTTCTTGTTGCCTTGGAGCATCGAGGTATTATTGTATTTCACTCTCCTCATTAGCCGAGCTTTCCGATTCAAAGGGCTAAATAAACTTAGTTGGGTGCACTGCGAATGCATTTGCCTTTCATATGTCACTCTTAGCCCAACTTCCATCCCCATTCCTTAGTAATGGATACGCTCTTTGAGGTTGCTTCAATTTTCTTGTAGCTTTCCACAGTGAATCCTCGGTAGTTTAGTGGATTTTTGCAGTAGTATTCGGTTGCCTTATTTTTGCCTTGTATTGCCTTGCCATGTATTGTTCATGGTGCTTGAGTTCTGTTACTGCTTTGTTGACTTTAGATTTCTCTAGCAGATCCCTTGCAAGTTATCATTTCTTCCACAGCTCTTGTTTCTCGTTAATATTTTAGTGCAAGGGAACATGAGATACTTGTTATGGACTCCTTAATCACTGGCGTCGAGGGCCTGGATGCCTATTTTAGAGATAAGTACAGGTGTTCTGCCGCTTCTTCTATGTAAGTGGGCGTGTTTAGGATCACTACTACGGATATTTTTTTGTCTAGTAAGTTGCGAAAGCGATCCCAGTCTATTCGTCTGGAGTGATGGGTTGGTGTTCTGCTATTATACAGGGTCATTTTTAAATATGGATTCAAAGCTCTCCTGCCGAGATCGAAAAATAAAAAAATCCCAACTACAATAATCTGTAAAACTGAAAGGAAAAGCAAAATTCCACGATATTTAAAATTATAAATTTTCAATCGTGTGTAATTCCATGGCAATTGGTAATTGGATTGTTTTAATTGGAGTAAATGTAGGTATAAAAATAAAATCCATTAATAGTATATTCCAGTAATTTTACAGGCAATAATCATATTTTCTTTATTGAAAATTTTCGGGAGTAATTCCACGAGTGCTTAAAAATTACCTATAATTTTCATGAAAACTAGTTACAATAACATATCTTACTCGGCCATTTTATGCTACGTGGAACATGAAATTTTGGACGAAGAAATGGCCTCAACTTAGAACACAAATAATTTCACGAGTTCGAAGAACAAGTGGAATTAGACTACAAGCTTGAATGGAAATTATTCTGTTAATTATTAAGGAAAGGTGATATTTCTAGAGAATATTTATCGGATTAAGATTAGACATACTTTTTAATAATAAATGCAAGTTCAGACGTTGGAGTCTCTCGATGAAATATCTACTTTTTTCGGCGCAAAATGAGATAAACTCTTTCCTGACACTGTTCTTGCCCTTTTTCGTGTTTTTGGGGACACTTCTAATAGCATTTTCGGTAATATCTCGTTCTGTGATATCTCGAAATCGATTCATTGCGTCTAAGAAATTTTCGGTTTCTTGACTTTTCTGTCAGTTAATAAGTGATGTTCTCGTTTCAATAATGATTTTATAAATACTTCGAATACGAATTTTAATCCCAAGGACGAAAATGCACCAAGTCCGAAGGCCGAGGTGCATTTACCAAAGCTTGGGATTAAAATGAGTAGTAATAAATATTTATTATTAAATAAATTAATATTTATTTATAAAATCATTATCAAGAATAACCAGAATATACAAGAATCTAAATATGCTGTTTAAATATATCTATTTAGATCATTTAATTTTACAAACACCACACCTAAATTACGTACTTGTTCTGGGTACAAACTGACATTTCGTGTTTCGTTTTCTTGGGCGACCGACTAAAAATAGTTTGTTAGTGGAATTGGTTATGATTATAAAATTTCCTATACGTATTTGTAATTTTAATGGCAATAGCTGTTTTACTGGAACGGATGAAATTTTGAATAGTAATATGTTAAGTGCATAGTGCCATGCCGATAATACCCGCTAATACCCGATAATACCCGCACTCATACGAGTGCAAAGCACGAGTGCACATTTTCACGGCAACAAGCTCGAGTGCATCACTATAGCGGGTATTATCTAAGCAAGGAACTATGCACGAAACATATTCTGCATGACTATTGCACGTGTCGTATTGACATTGACAAATATTTAATAAATATCATAAAACTATCTTCCAACGGGTTTGGCATCAAATCTCTTACAAACTCTCTTACAAATTAAGCAAGAAATTGTTGGCTCCACGTCAGAAAATACTAAAATGTCACAAGAATATATTTGGAGACAATTTGAAAAATTTTGCGATGAAAAAAGTATGTACTAAATGAAACTACGAGTACGCACTAAATTGCATTGATTTTAACCGATCGGGCATACAATATGAGAAAAGAAGACGGAACTGAGTACAAACAAGGAATTGTCTAGTTATTTTGAAATACGGTGGCAAAAAAATACAGGGAAATTATTTTAATAACTACCAAATTGAATTTGACTCATTTAAAGATATACATTTATGTATATAGTATGTACAACAGCTAGAGGTGCTCGAAATGCAAAGAGAAAATAATTACAAAAAATACCAGCAAAAAGAAAAATCAGTTCAGAGGCAATCTCGAAGGAAGAGCAAGAAAATATAATTAAGCTTTGCTACGAAGGCTCTTAGTTCCTCTCTTAGTTTCACATATATTGACGTTGATATTAATTAGTAAAATAGTGTAAAAGTATGTACACAAATTTGGAAATAAAAATCCAGTTCAGTATTTTATTTTCTAGGTCCTAATCTTAACCTCCTCGAAAGTAATAAGTGTTCGACAGCAATTATCACTTTCAGTGGATTCGAATTGGCCAAAAATTTAAAATTTGGGTTAATTCATTGATCCGTCAGTGTGAAGTTTCATATGTAAATGTGACAAGTGCAATAGTCAGGGATAATATAACAAGTGGTGTTCTCATTATCGCTAATGATTTTATAAATACAATGAATTTCAACCCCAACGACGAAAATGTACATTTTCAAAGATTGGGGTTGAAATAAGTTGTATTTTTAAAATCATTATCGATTTTTGAGAACACCACGACTTATATTTAGGAAGAAAATATAATGAATTGATTGAGTCATCTAGTAAAGCAGAATAAACAAGAAGCTAAATACACAGTTTAAGTAAATATATTTATTTAGATCACTTCATCTTTCAAACAGCAAACCACATTTATTACCACATTTTACTATTTTACTTGTACTTGAGACACACTGACATTTCGGGTTATGTTTTTATCAGCGGCCGACTTGATTGTGGGCGCAACCGATAAATAACCCCATCGCAACGATCTTCGCTGCGATTTGTGCTTAACCAAAAATTGTGACAGCGACTGACATTTGTTCGTGGTATTATCCTGAAAATACAACTTGTTGTATTTTCAACATTCTCAGTTATTAATACATGCGTAACTATAGAAACTGCATTGTTCTGACGTCACGTTTTACGTATGAGTTATATTTTCAGGATAATACCACGAACAAATGTCGGTCGCTGTCACAATTTTTGGTTAAGCACAAATCGCAGCGACGATCGTTGCGATGGTGCTATTAATCGGTTGCGCCCACAATCTAGTCGGCCGATGATAAAAACATAACCCGAAATGTCAGTGTGTCTCAAGTACAAGTAAAATAGTAAATTGTGGTAATAAATGTGGTTTGCTGCTTGAAATATGAAGTGATCTAAATAAATATAGGTATTTAAACTGTATATTTAGCTTCTTGTTTATTCTGCTTTACTAGATGACTCAATCAATTCATTATATTCTCTTCCTAAATATAACTCGTGGTGTTCTCAAAAATCGATAATGATTTTAAAAATACAACTTATTTCAACCCCAAAGCTTTGGAAAATGCACCTCGCCCTTCGGGCTCGGTGCATTTTCGTCGTTGGGGTTGAAATTCGTTGTATTTATAAAATCATTATCGATAATGAGAACACCACTTGTTATATTACCCCTGAAAATACAACCGTGGTATTATCAACATTCTCAGTTATTAATACATGCGTAACTATAGAAACTGCATTGTTATGACGTCACGTTTTACGTATGAGTTATATTCTCAGTAATAATATAACAAGAGAGTGAGAATAAATTGAAAATAATTTGACAGATTGTCGAAAACTTGTTGCCAGGCAATAGTCACGAGAGCCCGAAGGGCTCGAGTATTTGGCAAGTGACTATTGCCAAATGGCAACAAGTTTGAGACATAATCTGTCAAATTATTTTCTAATTTATCGAACTCTCGAGTTATATTTGATTAGATTATTTTTTGACGTTTTTTGCTTTCTAGTATTTCTTTATCAATTTCAGTATGCGAAACGCAGCTAAAGCGACTTTTATTCATTTTGTATGACACTTTAATATGATTGATAAATTAATAATTTGACAAATATTTTGATTGACAAGAGTGAACCTAGCTACCGAGATTATTCCCACTATAATAATCTCTAGAGAATATTCCCAGTATAATAATGACGGGATTGGTCCAGAAGTATCAATATGACAAAAATCGAAATATATCATTGGTTTTGAGAAACGTCAAAAAATAATCAGTATAATAACGCTAGGACAATGATAACTATGAAATTATTTTGTCACCGTTTCCGAAAGCACAAGGGCTGTTGCCTTAAAGGAATGTGCTTGAGGTTATTTATCAATGCCCGAGCGCTATTTTGTTAGAAAATTTGTGCGATTGACGCCTCATCTAATAATGTCAGCATGACATTTTAATAATTTCATTTAAATATTAGCACTGTGAAACTTTTTGCAACCTAGGCCCGTATCTATAGTCCGTACTTTAGCTTGAATTCGACTCAAGTCGTATATTTGGTTGCGTATTTTCCATAAACGCTTATGCACCAAGCGCAACCAAATGTACGCAAATATACGACTTGAGTAAAACTCATATTAAAGTACGGACTATAGACACGGGCCGTAGCGACGTTAACATGGAAGTGGAAACTATCCATGGGTAATTATCGAGAATAATAGTGTATTAATGATTACCGAAATACGAATTCCGTCGATTTTGAGAAACAAATTATGTTGGTTGGAAAAATAAATTGTTTTGAAAAAGAGAAGGAATTTTTGATAATCATTAATGACACAAGTCGTATTTGATAAGATTATTTTATGAAAGTAACATTTAAATCGAATAAATTTCGTACAAGTAAATTTCGTACACAGTTCGTACAATTGTTAATTTTAACATGATCCAAATCTAATTTATTTTTGTTGGTATTGCTAGAAGTTGCCGTCGTAGATATATTCACATCTTCATTTCTTAAATCGGATATTATTTCAGTATGATGCTCCTTATTCAGTTGTAAATATTCACATCTTAATTTCTTAAATCGGATATTATTTCAGTATGATGCTCCTTATTCAGTTGTAAATATGGTTTTATGGACGTTAAAGTATTATGGCCAGTTACTTTAATTATTTGCTGTTCCCCAATTCCACAACTTGCCAGTTAACTTACTGCTGGAGATATGTTGGAATGGTTTGAAGTTTTGACGTTCTTTGTATCTAAACCAATCTTTTGTGCGTCAGATTTAGTCCATTTGCAATTTTCATTAATGCCAACTGGCATGTTTTTAAATGTTTTTAAACCAAGGACTATTTGGTTCCTTATTCCAACTATTTGTGGTTAAAAATAGTCGATCGATCGATCGATCGTAATGTTTTCTCCACTATTGTATATTAGTTTTTTTTAAATAATCGAAGTCATGCAAGTCATTTACTTTCTGATGTATTTTTTAACCTCTCTGTGCAGTTTTTGTAAATATGGGATTATATTCGAGTCTTCCGGATGGTACTCCATGATTATTAATTTCGTCTTTAAAGTAGACTGAATTAATCAACGGCAAGCACCTCATACTTCAATGTTGAATAAAATTACCAATGACAAGCCGAAATACAAAAACCGAAAACATGGGCATTTGACAAATTAAGAGCTGAAATACAAAATTGAAAACATAGTATTTTCAATTATGAATACACACATTTGAACAAATCAAAAACGTGTATTTTACATTGAATGAAATAATCAGTGTAATGATATTTTGATTTTATTTTGTCGCACACTTTTTTTAGTTCTATAAGACAGCGTTTATAAATTTCAGTACAAGTTTCGTGTCGCAGAAACCATCATCAACTTTAAATTTTTATATGGCCCGTAAATAAAGTACACACTGTATTAAAGTATTAACTAGCATTTCCTATTATGAATTCAACGATTTATATCACAGTATGGTTTCTCATGTTTTTATTCACAAAAAAGGCTTGTTAATATATTTTGAACATTGGTGTAGTAGTCAATAATCGAAGACAAAAAATTTTTCACCTAATTTTAGGATTTCAAGAAATATAAATGAACAGAGCAATTCTCATGCCATAGTAAGAAAATAATAAGTCTGGTTCTCAATAACTATAATGTTTCAATGTTTAAAAACTATTCTCGGTAAATAATTTTTTGTTACTATTTTGATACCTATTCTGGGTTAAAATTATATAATAATTTGTGTCTTCATCGCTATTAAACGAACAGAACAATTCTTATATCACAGTAAAAATATAATAAGTGTGGTTCTAATTAACTGTAATGTTTCAATGTTTAACAACTATTCTTGCTAAATTATTTTTAGTTACTAGTTTAGTACCTATTCTGAGTTAAAATTAAAAAAACCAAACGAAACGTTGTACTGAAAATTTGTGAACACTGTCTTGTAGAGCTATAACTGTGGCAATGAGAAAGTGCCTTTTGTTTTTTTATACCTTTTCAAATAACTACAGAATAAAATAAAAATTAAATAGCAAGATTTCGGATTTTGTCGAATATCTCCGGAAGTAAGCGGAAGTGTCTGGTATTCTCTACAGAATATTACTGACCACTAAATTGCACAACCTTTTTCTAATTCAACCGCCTTTGTAACTTTTACGGTTTCCGAGATCCCCATCTGTTGATGCTTATCTTGGACACCCTGTATACAGGGGGAGTTTTGTTTTCATTTTAAACATTGGAATCTCGGAAACCATAAGACTGAGATTCTGTTAAATGAGGCAAGAGATGTCATTTTAAGAGCTTATGCAAGATATCATTTGGTTTTTTGAAAGGGAAACATTGTTTTTGAGTTATAATATAAACTTTTTTTTTTAAATATCATTGTTGACAATTTTAATAAGGACAATTTTTTCTCTTCATTATGATACAAAGTTTGCTATACTTGATTTGATAAGTAAAGGACTTCTTCGAAAATTAACTAGGTGAAGATAATCAGCGTTATCTTCATTTTCTACAAAATGAATTTCAAGATATGTTAGATGGCTTAGATTTGGAAACACTGCGTAATTTACGCTGGTTACAACACGACGGTGCTCTACCGTACAACCAACTGCAAGTAAGAGAGCACCTAAACCAACTATTTCCAAATTCTTGGCATTTGGAAGATGCCCGTTATTTATGAAAGTAAGTAACTACAGTTTTTTTTTTAAATTTTGTAACGTGATCTCTATGTTTAAAAATGTTAATTCTGCCTAATGCAATAAAATAATAAGTAATTGCAGATATAAAAGACGCATCTCACTGAGCAGTCCGGGACACTGCAAGCCGAGCCATCAAATTTTACGGCCGAATCCTCGTTTTACGTTCCCATTCGGGGAAAGACAATCTGCATCGCAAATTTACAGCGCAAACTGCAAACACGTGCAAAAAGCTTATTCAGTTATCTAAACACCGTGCTCTCGTGTGTCTGGCGCGTGAAAAAGTGGAGGGAAATCGGAAACTTGGCGCAGATGGCCCCGATAACTCGTGTGAATCGCGGTAATTAATTCGATCGCGGCAACTGGCAGGAAATTAAAATTGTTTGAGCGCCCGGTGCGTCTAGCGATCGTGTCGTTTTGGGGTTGTTACGAAAGCACCCCGGCGATTATAAACTTGCACTCCGTGTCTAGTTTACGGAATTGCGCTGATAAAACCGTCCAGTTGAATGTGTCCAGATAACGCTAATATAAAAGACGTGTCGCCGGCCGCACATGACACTCGGAATTGCATGTTCCTAAGTGGCTCATTACACAAGGACTCAGTACATTTAAACACATGTACGAAGTTTGCTTTAATGGGCCGACGACTGCTCAGCCACACACATGCTCATCCCACGACTCGCAAATTCAGGCTTTCATCTACGTCTAAGCAGCTGAATTATATATAATTATTTACTTCTTGTTAGTTTAAATTTGATTACAATTACTCGAGGTTAACTTCGGAACATTACTGAGTGGTGATAATCATCAGGCATGGCGGAATATAATGGTTCGCTTACTAGTTGACTACATTTGGTGGTTGAACGTTTCTTAATTAATATTAAGCTAAAAACAACAAATCTCATTTCCTGGAAGTGCTGGATTAGTGTCGACGTGTCTATATTTAATAAACTTGTAACCAGAGCAGCGGTGAAGCTTGTTATTTTGACACGTGGAATCGTGTACGTACATTATGTCCCACGTTTATGTCTGCAATTAGAAATAACATTTTTTATAAAGGCCCAGGATTCGAATCTCTAGGGACAACAAAGTTGTTTCTGTGAAATATTTACAATTTATTGATGATTAATGTCTCGATGACGAAAATAATCTTAATAGTTTCATGATGATTTTTTGTTTCGTAATTGATACGAGCTATTTCTGCTACAATGGCTAATTATCATCGCCAATAATTAATTCACAGCACTTGGAACTTCTGTCTTTATGGATTCATTTATAGTAGGTGTTTTTAATCAAAATTTTAAGTGTTAGTTAATTAAAAGTTTATTCCAAAGTTTCACAAATAAATGATCAACTTTTGGATATTTATCTACAAATTGGAAATTTTGGACAATCGTTTGCTGTGGAGAATTTTAAGAAAATCAATATTTTAATTTTACTTTAGATTTAACGAAGTTGCTTTTTATTTATAATATTATTGTACTTAATCAGAATTAAGTTTAAACTAAAATTTCTCAAATAAATTATTAACTTGTAGAAGGGCAATTCCACGTCAAATGAGCAGTCCATTTCACGCGCCCCTCTCCGATTTACCTCAAAAGTTTAGTACCCAAAATATGACTTCATACCAAATTTCAGACCTCTAGGTCACATAGTTCGTCTCGTAGAGCCAATTGAATTTTACGGCAATTTTTTTAAGTTCAACTTCAATTATATTTAATTTCATTTATCTTAATTGCATTTCAGCCTGGGAAAATTTTAGAATAGTCACAATCGATGGGAAATTTCCCAAGGAATCGAATGCAGGGGTCAGATTTTTTAAAGATTCATTTCTCAGAAGTTGCCACCGATTAAGACTCCAAATTTTGGGCAGACAGCCAAAAGTATGTACTTTAAGATGCTTGAATAAAATTTTCCCACACTAGTGGTAGTTTTCGCTCTAGAGCCTCTTGAACGCACAAAACCATTTTTCAATCAAAATATTCGCACATATTGATAAATATATATATAATTTTCCACATCATTATTATTATTATAATATAAGATGTGCATTATTATTACTTTGTTTAAGTAAAATTTCTTGTTACGTGGATATATGTCATCGAAAAATTTTGATTATCTGAAAAATAACGGTATATTTTGAAGATCGGAAAGAAATTTCGGTGAGATTTATCCACGTAACAAGAAATTTCAGCGGTAAAGATATGAACTACGTTTTTAAGTAATGCAATCTTAAAACTTAATGATTAAGATTAATCGACTGTCTGAAATCAAAGAGTTTGTGATCAGCGACCTTAAAAATACTACAAAAGATCACTCACAATTGTGAAAATTATTTGCCATCATTGAATGACGACAATAATAACAATTTCAATGATAGCGGTGATAACTTTGCGAGAAATTAAAGTAATAATAATACACATCTTATATTATTATAATAATAATAGTGATGTGGAAAATTATATTATAAAATTATATACCGGGTGGTCACTTTTACGACGCCCACCATTAGGATCTATTAAACGGAAATATATACAGAATTGGTCAAATGGGATAAAAGTTTCTCATTTTTGTGCCTTTCAATATACTGAAACGAAATCCGGGATATCTTGCACAGTTCCTGAATTATCGCTGATAAACTGAAAAAGTGCACTTTCTTTTTCCTGTTATAACTTTTTCACTTTGGAAGGAAATTTTACGATACTTGGCACTCTTACATTTTTCGACGTGAGCTTTCTGATGACAGTGCCAACATTTTCTGCGTCCACTAGATGCCAAAATTGTCATAGTCGACTTTTGATTTTCTTATGGCCGCAATATTGGATTTTAATAGCATTCAAAAGAACGAAAAATTCCGATTTCAACCATGTGTGGAGGTCTTTCTGCTTTGTAAGTGTAATTTATTTAAATTTTGCAGTTTTCATTGTTACGTAACTTTCCTGGAACATCAAAACGGAACGTAATTATCGTTCCTCATTTATCACATCACACTTTAGACCCGACCAAAGTTCAAATAAACATACTTCAGGTGTTCACGTCATACCGGCATTAATTACATCAATTATTGTAATTGTTCGTAATTATTATCGGTTTCTTGTGTGCTATTAGTCAATTATAAAATTAAAATTTCTCGTTTGTATAATGAATTTAATGGTATTTATTACTATCGTTTTTCTATTTTTAAATTAGTGTACATTTTTCTAAAGGAATAACGTGGACCTAAATAACTTGACTACCAACGTGTCTTAAAATATTAGTTATGGCTCTGAATCTTGCTATAGACTATTTAACACATTCTATACCGCAAAGTCTTACAGAATAATAGTGAATTATTATTGTTATTATTGTAATTATATCAACATTATTATTTACTTTGTTGGAATATATTTAAATAATAACTATATTTAATTCTTAAAGTAATTTTGATGACATGAATTCGTTCGAAGAACTGAGAAATTTTCAAATGCTGAGAAACTAGAATTTGATGTATTACTACGTACGTTTCGTGGCATTAAAGTTTAAATGGGATTTAATAGCTGTTAGTTTTCATCTTTAAAAACTTTTATGATAAATTAAGAAAAGTTGGAGGGACATGACCGCATTTTTATGATATATACTGGAGAGATAGACGCAATCAAGAGCTGAATTATAAATTACTGGACGGCCGGCGCTAGAATATGTAATCTCATTAAATTAATTTACCGGCGGCCCCCTTTACTGTTAAATTACCCATCCAAGCAAAGAAAAAAATCAATGAAGCGAAATGCACACAATGCAAAATGCAATAAAATAGCATATAATATTTACTTGTTTGTACAGAGCACCCAAGAAAGTGGTATCAATTTTTCCAACTAGTTCCAACAAAATAATTACAAATAATGACATTTAAAAAAATCTAGTTAAAATATTTGCTTGTATCCTAGGATATATTTCAGCAATGTTGCAAAATATATTTCATTTGCATCTTGAATAGTGCCATCTATTAGTATCCAGCATAAAAGACCACACCACTATCTTGAACGCTCTGAAGATTGCATTAATATTGATTTTAAAGTTCTTTAAAGTAATGTTCTTTTTCTTTATCAATTATATAGCTGTTGGGAATATTTCTCTTTGAAGATTCTTATCGTGCATTAGATGGACGATCATACAGATGCCTGTATGCGACAAACTACTTGCACGCCCCAGGGATTAAACGGCACAGTTGCAATCCATTGCTTACCATTACAGATGTAGTTGTATAATGTATCAATCCCCTCTCGAGTATGTACAATTTGCAATATCATGCTCTCGTGCATGCGAATATGGAATGGAACAAATTCTCGGTCATTGCAGATTCACTTGTAACAGTGAATATAATAGAAAATGAACGTATCGTATAGTATAGTAAATACAAATTTTAACTGGTAATGGGCTATTTTCCGATTTTCATATTTTCTATAACCTCAAAGATTTTCAATGCAACCAACAAAATTTACATAGAAACTTTTTACATCTTCCTTACAAATTACAAAATGTTATTAAAAATTTGATAAAGTTCTCAATAAAAATCATTTATTTAAATTAATCAATTTATATTATAAATTACAAAATTACAATGAATATTGCGAATTTTTATTGGTGATTAATTTTTTTTATCGTAACATCCAAAATTTAATTGAAATAGCAAAGCGGCGTAATAAATTACAAAATTTAGTTAAGAATTGCGAAATGTTCTTTATAAATCACAAATTTTCATTTATTATGGTATTGCATATACCATTATCTTCAGTTTTAATTACAATGTTTAATTGCACCTAGCCATTTTTTGTTGAAAATTATAGAGGCTTTATTCAGAATTTTATTCCTAGCAAAGTTGTTAAAATGCTAATAATTATCTGCAAAAAAGTTATTGAAAATGGAAATAGATTTGGCGGATACTTGTTTAAACTCCATTATTATGATTGGGTAAATTACGCACGTTTTGAGTTTAAAAAATTAATGTCTGCGACATGTTTCGACACCCAGTATAATAATGAATAATGAATTATTCATCTGCCCGATGAAGATGACCCGGCCATCGTCATTGAAAATATATTTTTTAATTAAATTAAAAAAGTTAAAAGGTAGTTATTATTTATAAATTTTAATTTTAAATTGCAACATGTTAATCATAACACAAAATCCTCATTTCAATTATCGAATTTATATTGAAAATAACGATAACAATTATATTTATTAGCAGGGGAAACTACATAATATACAGAAATAAGGAAAACAAAACACATTTATTCAATCTAAATGTACATTTAAAAAGTGCATTTCCTTAAATACATAAATCTAAAACTATTTATAAATACAAATACATAATTATAACATGGAACGTCACATTGCTTAATGGCTGGGGAATTTTTGCGGCGCTGGTTTCCAGGAAGGGGTCGGGAATTTGGGTCCTGACAAGGAAGGTATACATTCCACTGATGGATTTGCAAGTACAGACATATCAAAATTTAATAGGCAAGAACTGTACTTGTTCATAAAAATTGCTTCGTAGGTGTTTAGATTACATTCCTTCGAATATTTCAACAATTCTACATCTTCTATTTTGAACACGTGCCCCGTGTTAAACTGATGTGCTGCAACTGCGGATCTATCCACATGGTGTGATTTTGCGTGATATAAATATTCCTTGAACCATGTGAATATATTACGTTCACTAGGTATATAGGTATGTAGGTATATTCACCAGGTTCAAGGAAGATTTACAACACGCAAAATTATAAATTCCAAACCACAAAGGCAATAACAAAGTTATTATGATAAATTACAGAATTTTGTTAATAACTACGAAATTTTCATTAGCATTATAACATTTTGGTATGAAAATGAAATTATGAAATTCTTATTATAAATACCATAATTTTAATTATAAATTTCAATATTTAATTGAAATCTCAAGTTTTTAGTAGAAATTATAAATGATTTATCCACAAAGCATATCACTCAAATTTGCAAAACTTTGAATGGGAAATACAAAATTTTTATCATAATTTAAAAAAATTATTGCAAATTATTAAATTTTCTTGCAAATGACAAATTTTTTATGCATATTTTCTACATTTTCCTTGCAAATTACAAAATTTTATTACAAGTTGCTAAAAGTTTATCAGGAAACAAAATTCTTATTGGAATTACATCATTTTGATTGTAAATTGCAATGAATGATACATTGGAAATTACAAAATTTTCATTAGAATTTTTAATTATTAATACCAACATATTCATAAATTACAAAGATTATCGGAACCTGTGAGGTTTTAGTTGGAAATGATAGCGACTTTCCCCAGAAACCACATTCCTTACACAGTTATTAAAAATGTTATAGTCATTTGTAAATAATATAACGTAACATGTAAAATGCTGATTATCAATTTAAAAAATCATTGTAGGTAACCTATGAAATATTCGTCATTTTCTTTACATATTTCAAAATTTCATTGAAAACCATATAAATTGTCATAACATTAGGATGAATATTGCAAAATTTTGATGATGGATTTCAATATGCGACTAAAAATTATGGAATATTAACTGTAAATTCAAAAATTTCCGTGGAATTTGAAAAATGTTGAATATAAAATAGAATCTTGTAGCGAAAATTGCAAAATTTGCATCAAATTTACAATATTTCAATGACAATTTAATCCATGTACTAAAATTCCCATAAGCAGCGGTGTTTTTGTCATTATGACAGCGAAAAAAGTGTTCCCTAACTTTTCCTGAGACAAAACGGAACCTAAAGTTTGAAAGCGTCTGATTCTAGTAGGTCTGCATCATCGATCTTTAGCAACCCTGGCATGATAACCAATATTGTAAACATTTTTTTCTCAAACTTGCGTTGTCAGAAACTTTGGTCAGAAAAATATCTAATCTGTGAAAATGTCGCGATTTGGAGACTGAACAGTTATTACCACCGCTCAAAATACCAACATGCAGCAAACTATTAACAAAAGACACGAAAGTTCTGAAAATCAAATTGTTTATAAGAATTGTGTTTTTAACAATTGTACTTTTCCGTTAACTTAAATAAACTAATTTACACCTTATTTGTTAATTTGGTGATTTACGTATTCATTAAATTATTTATAAATTATGTATATTTATTGTATATTGGGAGGTCTTCCCGTGGACAAATAAATATATAAATTTAAAAAAAAGTGGTCTTACCGAATTACACTCAAGCTTTTTTTTGGGTCGAAGTAAACTTGACATTTATAACTTGAGTTTTGTTACCTTTGGGTAATAATTGGGATAATTAACTCAAAAACCTGCCAGAAAAAAATACGATTTCGTAGGACGAGGCAGTTTTGTTTCCTTTTATTTGCCAGGCAACAAAATTCTCATTGAAAAGTCAAGTTTAATTCGACAAAAAAAGCCTCTCGTGTAATTATAAGTGAAAATAGAAAGCAATTATTAGATAATAAATAAGTTTTATTGGAATTATGTAATGTAATTATGTTATGTAATTGGAATTATTACATTGAGACTTGCAAATATTTCAATAACTATTGCAAAATTTCTATTCTAAAATTTCAATAGCTTAACAGCTTCATGAACATTTTTTTTTTTGTAAATTAATAAATTTCCCTTTACAATTTAAAATATCATTGACAATTCCAACCTTCGTAAAATATATATTACAAAAATTTTAACAGCGATTATGAAAATTTTATTGTTATATGCAAAATTTTACTGTTAAATGCAAAATATGATTGGCTTCTGCAATTTGCAAAATGTATATTAAGTAGTCGTTAAAATGTTCATAATTATTTGTACAAAATTTAATGAAAATGAATAGTTGGAAATTTCGAACTTTTCATTAGAGATTCATTAGAGAAATTTTCATTACAAATATTTTTTTAATTGTAAATACAAATTTTTTTATGATAAATTTCAAAGTTTAATAATTAAAATATTGAATTTCTAGTCGAAATTATAAAGGAGTTATGCACAAAGTATATCACTTACTAAGTTATTATTATTTAATAGAAACATTTTTCGGGGAAATACATTTTTTTTATTATAAATTGAAAACTTCAATAGAAATTATGAAGTTTTCTTTGCAAGCGACAAATTTTATATGCAAATTTTCTACAAATCACAAAATTTTATAAAAAAATTGCAAAAAGCTCAACAAGCCACAAAATTCGCATTGAAATCGTGTCACAACGATTGTACATTACAAGGAATTGTGCATTTCTACCGAAAATTAAAAAATAGAACTTATTATTAAAAAGTTTTTGTTGTTATTATTATTGTTGTTGCTTTTTGATTATAAATTATTGTGTACCACTTTTATTTTGTAACCCTGTTGACATATATACAGGGTGTCCAAGATAAAGATCAACAGCATGGGGATCTCGGAAATCATAAAAGTTAGAAAGGCAGTTAAATTAGAAAAAAGTTGCGCAATTTAGTGGTCAATAATATTCTGTTGTGGAAACCAGAAAATTCCGCTTACTTCCGGAGATATTCGACAGAATCCAAAATTTTACATTTTACATTTTACAACGTTTCGTTTCGAAGAAATCACCATCAACTTTATATTTTTATATGACCCGTAAATAAAGTACACCCTGTATTAAATAGCATTTCCTATTACAAATTCAACGATTTATATCACAATATGATTTCTCATGTTTTTATTCAGAATAAAAGCTTGATAATACATTTCGAACATTTTGCTGTAGTAGGGGTTGAAATGAGCGACAAAACAAGTTGAGACAAGTCAAAATGTATCACCTAACTTTATGATTTTAAGATAATTAAATGAACGGAACCATTCTCATAATATCACAGTAAAAAAATAATAAGTGTGGTTCTGAATAACTATACTGTTTCTATGTTTAACGATTATTTGTGCTAAATTGTTTTTAGTTTCTATTTTGGTCTTATTCTGGTTTCAAATTAAGTAATACTTGTTTTCTTTGTTGTCATTAAATTAACAGAACAATTCTCATATCACAGTAATAAAATAAAAAGTGTAGTTCTAATTAACTATAATGTTTTAATGTTTAACAACTATTCTTGCTAAATTATTTTTTGGTACTATTTTGGTACATATTCTGGTTTAAAATTATGTAATACTTTTTCTCTTCGTCGCCATTAAATGAATGGAACAATTTTCATATCACAGTAAACAAATAATAAGTATGGTCCTAAATAGCTATAATGTTTCAATGTTTAACAACTATTCTAGGTTAATTATTTTTAGTTATTATTTTGGTACCTATTCTGGGTTAAAATTAGATATATATTTTTTCTTCGTGTCATCATTTCAACGTCGACTACAAGAAAATGTTCGAAATGTATTAATAAGCCTTTTTCTAATATAACCGCCTTTGTAACTTTTACGGTTTCCGAGATCCCCATGCTGTTGATCCTTATCTTGGACACCCTGTATATAAATTCTTTTAAAGGCCACACATACCAATAAAGATATTATTATTATTATAATTATTATAAATACAAAAATTTTCATAAATAACACAGATTAATGGAATCTGCAAATTCTAAGTAGAAAAATCTTACGGCTTCCCTCAAAAATCATATTCCTCACAGATTATTAAATATTTCATAGAAAAAATTTGCACAAAATATAACGGAAAGAGAAAAGCGCTATGGGAAAACTTTACTTCAAAAACTGCGCCACGAGTCGAAAACGTTTGTGAACCACTGGTTTATGCAATAAACCTTTATATTTACTTTAAATGTCAATAAAATTTTATTACTTTTGTCTACCTATTTTAAGAATTATTAGTGTGTATAACCCGATCTACGGATCTAAAGGAATTTAAAAATTAATGCCTGTACTGCTCTTGAAAAAAAAAAACATTTAATTAATAATCAAATATTTATTTCAGAAAGGCTTAAAATGATTAAATCGTATGACGAGCGAAGCCTGATGGCAAAACATTGATCACGAATCCGATGAAAAATTAATTGCTAATATATGTAGGTAAATACGGAGTGCAAGGCACGAGAGAGGCGGGCATGAAAAATTCAAGGCTGCAAATTGAATTTTTCGCCAAACATTTGCAGAGCCGAACGAGATAATTGCGCAACTTAATGACAGCAATTCCGCGAAACAATTGGTAATTGATGAAAATCAATTGTTTACGCAGTCGATTAGAGCAGACCCCGGAGGCTGACGGCGCGGGTTCGCGTCCCGGCTGGAGCTCCTGCCCGCGGCCGCCGCGGCCTGAACGGCGGCGTCAGCGCCCAACGCGAGCGCCCAGACCAGTCGGATTTCTGTCGGTGGGGAGTGAGGTGTTCTGCTGACGGTCGTTCTGTGCGTTTACGCGCGCGCGCTTACGAAATCTCCGAACATTAACAATTTAATTAGCGGTAACTAGGGTAATTAGTGTACGTTCAATTAGAAGCGGGTAGAATAATTTAGTGTAATTAGTGCTAGTTCCTGGGTGTTGGTAGAAATCTAAAAAGACAGTAGTGATATGTGATAAGTGTAAATATTAGGTACTACATATATATACAATACATATATTGCAACAATGGATAGCACTTCGGTGATCGAGGGCTCGGTGAAGTTCAGGGACGGGAAAAAGGTACGTCGTTTGGACCCATGGAAATGGTTGCGTTTCCCAGAAGTGTCCCGCACATTATCTGTACTCCCCCGCGTTAGTCACTTTCCTGCGAAAAATGTACGAGCGGACACTCGTGGGGAACGGCCATTTATATTTATTAAACGGTGATTATTTGCGCTGCTAAAATCCCACTGGTGTTTTGCATAAAGTTGGACCTAAATACTAGATGCCACTGTATATAAAAAATAATTTTAGTTTAAACCCACTATAATTCCACTTACAAGTAACAATCGTAATAATTGAAAAAAATAAAGGAATATTTGTACTTTTTTAACAATTAAGATTATTGCTACGTCAAAATGAAAACTCAAAAATATTGATTCAATTAGACTATTTTTTAAACTGAAACACTAATAACTATGATTACAATTCTCTTACTATTTTTTTGTTAATTGAGCAATTGAAATATATTAATTCACGAAAGTCCTTACCAAAAATTTTGATTGTATCAAAATATTTTTGAAATTGTGTCACAAATATCTTTAATAGAATTTTCTTTCTATTATTTCTTACCGGACCCATTTAATCCTTTGCAATTTATTCATGAAAGTTCTTATCCAAAAATATTGATTTAATCGAAATATTTTTGAAACTGGGGATCTCAATCTCTATGATCATAATTTTCTTTCTATTAAGTATTAGTTAATTGAACCATTTAATCGTAAGCAATTTATTCGTGCAATTCCTTTCCTTGATAAAAACTGTCAATGTAAAACTGGCACAAAAACACTCAAATAACAATTCAAAGAAATAAATTTATAATTATAAATATAAATAAATAAAATTATCACAGCAGTGATAATTAACTCGTTCAAATTAAGAGAGAAAATGTTAATTAATATTATTTGCAGCGATAATCCTGTGAACTCGAGATGACTTTAGTTTCATCCGCGCGCTTTATCGCTACAAAACAAAAAAATGCGCGCCGGACTCTGGATTCGAGTTAATACGCTTTAATGCATAAGCAAATATTCCTGTTCATTTGCTTGCACGTACCAGGAAATTAATTAATTACAACAAAACGAGCAAACAGCGCATTAAACCAACACAAGAGCCTACAAGCGGCGCGCTTGTCGGCGCTTTGTTTTTATTTTTATTACAAATTAGGGCTCGTTTCACACAGCACGCTCACCGGACAATGAAGGAGGGCCTGATTTTTATTTATTGCAGCGTTTTGTCCGCAATTTACCGGCGATTACGAAACGGATTGGCTAAGATTAAATTATTTTATTACTTGGAAATTCCAGACTTGCCGCCACGGACGGGATTAATTTTTAAAATCCGCTAATTATGTTTCGCTGGCGCGACGTTTTTAATTCGCCCGCGAATCTCAAAGACTAGCATAGCAATTTTACTAAAATTTACCACCGTTGTTGTATTATGTTATCATGCATTTAATTGACTTAGTATCCAATGAGTAATTCTTGAGACATTTGCTTAGTGTGAACATGTCTTTTTTAAGTAATGTTGTCAAATACCGCAGATACCTTTTTTAGTCCATCAATTTTACTAAAACTTTGCACCGGTATTGAGTGTTATATAGGTATATACAACAAAAGCATATCTTGCATAAACTCTTAAAATGACAACTCTTTCCTCATTTAACAGAATCTTTATGTTTCATGTTTCCGAAATCCCAATGCTTAAAATGAAAAAAAAACTCACCCTATATAAGTATGATACCCACCCCCACCAACACCCACATACCATACATTTAATTGAGGTAATATCTAATGAGTTATTCTTTAGTTATTTGTTTGTAATTCTACAAACAGTATGAATGCGAGTATTCGCATTTTTTTTCATACTTCATTAATGATATTTCAAAAACTGTTACCTGAATATTAATACAATTTGTTACTGATATAGCATAATATATTGGCACATTACACATATAATTTCTTTAATATCCAAGCATGGTTCTTGCGATATTTACTATTTAGTGTGCCCGTACCTTTTTAAGCAATATCGTCAAATACCGGTGATATTTTTTTTTAGCTATATCTCAAAAGCTAGCCTATAAATTTGATTAAAACTTATCACTGATATTGGGTGGTATATAGGTATATATATGGTGTATACTTAAAATCAAATGATTAATTCTTGAGATATTTGTTTGTACATTACATACTCGCGTTTTGTTCATCCTTCATTAATGATTTTTTCAAAACTAGTTCCTGAATTAATAAAATTAGTTACTGATATAGCATGATATATTGGCATATTGCATTTACAATTGCTTTCATATCCATTGTATGATTCTTTAGATATTTAGTTTTTAGTGCGAACATGTATTTTTTAGTGGTATTGTCAAATACTGTGGACACTTTATTTTAGCGATATCTCAAAAACTAGCTATCAATTTTACTAAAATTCAGCACACTTATTGGGTGATGTATATGTATTGGATGGTATATTATACGTATAAAAGACTCCACATCCCACGAATAATTAAAATCTTCACCAATTTGCACATATTTAATTTTTTTTAATTTTATTTTGTCACCATCAATAATTGTTTTAAATGAATTTAAAATTAATGAAATTTTCAGATTACTGGGGAACTTTTAAAAACTAATTTTCGCATCGATTTGATATTGTTATTGCAAATTGCATAAATATTGTGCCTACCAGTAGGAAGAACTGTTAATTGGATACCTTTTTATTTGTTTCGTCATCAGCATTTTCCTCTTAAAGATAATTATGAAATAAACTATAAAGCTTGTGTAATATGAAAACTATAAAACGAAATATAGGAGTAAATATGAAGGCCCTTCTCTTTACTTTTATTTTAATAATGGAATTTTACTTAAATATATATATATATATATATATATATATATATATATATATATATATATATATATATATATATATATATATATATATATATATATAGCGGAGATAGAGGGACGATTAATTGGGGACGAAATTGCAGTTTTACGAGTTCAATTTCATGAGCTTTTTGTTTTTTTGGAAAAATTGCATGGCTAACTAGATATCTCGAAAAAATATATTTTTTGTTATTTCGTTCGGAGCATATTGCTCTGTTATTATTGACTATAGAAAAAATGTGTAAAGGAAAAAGTTATGGGAAATTATACGCTTAATCATACAGTCTAACCGATTATTTTATTTAAGCTATAATTTTTGAGTTATGACACAAACTTGTGTTTTTTTCTAATGGAAACCATAGTCGGCCATGGCTTTATAAAAAAGGCATCTTCAACGATTCTAATGATATATCATATTACATAGGTATTTTTATAAATAATTAAATTATGGGAATTTTTTTCTTTTCAGTTTCGAACTATTCGAAGTAGTACGCTATAGAAACAATTGATAGATACAAATGACAATTATAGAGGTGGCCGATCTCTCTGTTTTAGATTTTTATTTATGGGGAATGGTAAAAGATAGAGTATATCAAACATCGTACGTCACAGTAGATGACCTTAGAGAAGCTGTACTTACAAGTTACAAGTTTTTGCTAATATTGATGGACGCTCCGTTAGAAAAGCAACAAATTCTGTTTTAAAAAGGTGTGCATTAATCATAATGGTGAACCTTTTGAACATATTTAGTCTTAAATACTTTCCTAACTTTAATTACGTTGTTTTGGTATGTACTACTTTAGTTACGTTCTAATATGCTTGTATTGTTTCTCAATTTATCGTCTGTCATTCCCTGTTTAGTAGTTTTGGACTTATGTAATTTTGTTTTATCAGAAATAATTTTTATATAAAATTGTAACTCCAACGAAATAAACATTTGACACCAAAATTATAATGTTTATAATTTCGAAATGAAAAGAAGAATTTTAATAACTAACTTGAATTTTATTATTTAACGCGTTACGCATCTCTCAATTGTTTCCATAGCCTACTTCTTGAATAGTTCGAATATGAAAAGTAAAAAATAACGATAATTTAATTATTTAGAAAAATAACTATATCAAGTGGTATATCATTAGAATAGTTGAAAAAGCACCTGTTTTATAAAGTCATGCCCAACTATGGTTTCCATTAGAAAAAACTCAACTTTGTATCATAACTCAAAAATTATAGCTTTAATAAAATAATCGGTTAGATTGTGTTATTAAGCACATAATTACGTACAACTTTTTCTTTTACACATGTTTTCTAAAGTCAATAATAACAGATCCATAGGCACCCAACCAAATAACAAAAAATATATTTTTTCGAGATATCTAGTTAGCCATGAATTTTTTCAAAAAAACAAAAAGCTCATGAAATTGAACTCGTAAAACTGCAATTCTTTCCCCATTTAATCGTTCCTCTATCTCCGCTAGTTTCCGAGATCCCCATACTAAACATCCAAAAAAACTCACCCTGTATATATGAATATAATCAAATCTAATTCAATTCAAAACTATTGAAAATAATCTCTTGAAAATAATTATGAAATAAACTATAAATCTTGTGTAAAATGAAAACTATAAAACGAAATAAAGGAACAAATATGAAGGCCCTTTACTCTTTACATTTATTTTAATAATGGAATCTAATTTCAAAAATATATAATCAAATCTACTTCAATTCAAAACTAGTCTTATATTTGTTGACTTGAATAAAAAATTGAATGCAGTTTCTGCGAAAATCGAGAGTGCAGTGATTTGTTGGTTGTTACAAACAACACATTACGAATGAATCATAGAAAAAGTTAGAGTGGCTCACTTATATTTTTAGTAATCTAAAATATTTTATTAACACTCATAATTTTTCGTGTACATTTTTATGGAGATCATGCAATTTCTACAACCATGATGGATTTGTTGTTCATTTGAGACATTCGAGATCTTTTGTTGAATTTTTGTGGCTTTTTCATATAGGAAATTTTGTGGAGTTGTCATTAAATTTTTTTAAATTTACGTTTATTTGGGATATTTTAAATTCTTTTCTGTCTCTGCGAAAATAAATTGTTCTGTGATATGTTGATTCTTACAAAAAGCTGTTTGGTGTGATACTTCGATATTTGGTAATTTAAAATATTTAATGAAATTTCCTAATTTTTGAAGTAAATTTTATGAAATTTCTGCACATTATAAAACTGTAAAGAGTTTGTTGTGCATTTGAAGCACATTTTGCTGAATTTTGGTGTCTTCTTCGGGTTATTTTTATGCAACTTTGTGGAATTGCCATGTAAATTTTGAGTTTGTTTTATTAGGGAAATCGTTTGTTCAATTTTTGTGGCTTCCTTCTGAAATTTTTGCGAATAATTGACAAATTTTGGGAGACCGACTCATAGTGTTGGTGATAATCGAATATACAGGGTGTGTAAGATAAGTACCAACAGAATGTGGATCTCGGAAACCGTAAAAGTTACAAAGGCGGTTAAATTACAAAAAAGTTGCGCAATTTAGTGGTCAGTAATATTCTGTTCAGAATACCAGAAAATTCCGCTTACTTCCGGAGATATTCGACAAAATCCGAAATTTTGCGATATCGTTTTTATGTTTTGCTGAAGTTATTTGAAAAGGTATAAAATACTAAAGACACTTTCTCATTGCCACTTTTTTGCTCTACAAGACAACCTTTACAAATTTTCTGTACAACGTTTCGTTTCGAAGAAATCATCATCGAGTTCATATTTTTATATGGCCCGTAAATAAAGTACACCTTGTATTAAATAGCAATTTTACGAATTCAACGATGTATATTGTACATCGGTTGGTTTGTACGTTTGAAAATTTCTGAAAATTTCATTTCTGAATATTTGTAAATGCTATCTTGTAGAGCTAAAAATGTGGCAATGAGAAAGTGCCTCTGGTTTTCTTATACCTTTTCAAATAAGTTTTAAAAAATAACAACGAAATCGCAAGATTTCGGATTTTGTCGAATATCTCCGGAAGTAAGCGGAAATTTGTGGTTTTCTCAAAAGAATATTACTGAGCACTAAATGACGTAACTTTTGTTTGTAATTTAACCGCCTTTTTAACTTTTACTGTTTCCGGGATCCCCATGCTGTTGACCTTATCTTTGACACCCTGTATATGTTGACTTTTCTCTGTTTTTCTTGTAAATATTGTGTAATTTCAGTTCACAAAAATATTAGTATTTGGGGAATGTTGATACCTTCCGTTAAATTTTCGTGGCTTCATTTTTATATATCTTTGTACAATTATCATACAAATATAATAACGTTTCATACAAACTTAAGTATGTCAGTTTTTTTTTTAAATTGATGAATGTTCATGATTTTTTATGTAAATTTTGTAGAATTTCAAGCAGTTACAAAAATATGCCTATTTTTGTATAAATATTGTTGAGTTTTTTTTACCGTACTAATTTTGAGTGCATAATTAAGAATTTTTAGTCAGTTTTAATAATTCTTTAATATCTCTTTTGTGGAAAGTTTATATGGAGTAGTGATAAGAATAGTCGAATAGATATAAGACGAGGAAAGTATGCAAATTTAAAAAAAAGACACCTCAGTTCTACTGCTGTCTCGACTTGCACAATAACCTTCATCAATACATTAGAATACTGGAATATGGTAAATTTAGAACAGCTGATTTAGAACAGAGTGATTCTTTTATAATTTTATCTTGTTTTCTTTAATATAATAAATTGATACTTTATTCATCATAATTATTACATGTATTCGGTATAATAAAAATGGAGACATGTCAGCGGTATAATATGTTTTTGTGAAGTTTTGCCGTTTTCTGTAAGCGGTTTTTAATATGTTTAACTATTGTGCAATGACAATTACAAAGCTGCAAAGCTATTTAACATGACTGAATTTATTGATTGATTGATTGATTATATATTCTCATCTGTAATATGATTAATAGTTATTTATATAACAAGTGAGTTAAGTGGATGTTTTAAACGAGAATGAAATTTAGGCCACGAGCTCGCCAGGGCGAGCGGGCTAATTTACTCGAGTGAAAAATATCCTTAACTCACGTATATACAATATTTCATTTTTATAATATCATGTCGGTAAAAAAGTCAAACTGACACATATTGTCAAATTAAAATTTTCGAAGGCCGATTGCAGTGTTTTGTACCAGAAGGGGTTCCAAATAAAGCCCCAGAAGCAGTGAGAAAGTTGGTGTCCACGAAATTAAAGGTATTCTATCAAATCGATGTTGTATGATTTTGATTTTGATTTTGAATTAATTAAAAGTTTTTTTAATTCACTAGAGGATTCAAGAAAATTTTATTTCATTTGAAGATAAACAACTGCTTATGATATCTCCTAAGTATATAACGTCAGAATGGAATAAAATAATTGAATTAGTAACGGCGAATTTTCTATGTGCGCTATTTTTTATCTATCGAAAGTCGATGCCGTGTGCAATCAAAGATCATAATTACTGGAGCCGCGGAGAGAAATACGAAACAAACGTAATTAAATGAACGACACAGAAGTAGCGTGGAAGTGATCGAAACGGAATTAAAGGAAATTGTTTTTTCTTTATCAATTTAGTAATCAACCTCGCACTTTTTCGCCGCCTCCCCTCGTTTTTATTTTTTCGCCAGAGTTATCGATTGGAAGTTATGAGGTGTATTCGAAACACGGAAAAAAACGCTATCATTAGAGCAATGGATGATGCCGAAAAGCAAATTAAGGAAACGTATCTTTGGGCGGGCGAAATTCTCGACGTTTCGCGAAGCAAAACCTCGGACGCGCTTAATTACATGCTCCATTTCTCGCACTTTCCATTTTTTACGAATTCAAAATTTTAAAAAACGACCCATGAACATAATTACGTGATCCAGAAGCACTTAGCCCACGTATGTTCTACCTTTTAAGATCTGAAAGTAAGTACTGGTCTCTTAAACCACTATATAGTAATTAACGTATACTTCTAATGAAAAATTTAGTTAAAAAATAACATTTTAAAATTTTTGCAAAATCTCAAATCTGCTTAATTGCACGCGCCAGCTGTCTCGTGTTTATATTGTGTACGAATTCAAATTTTTGCAAAACTTTAATACGCTAGAAATGTACGCCAGAAATCTCTCCCACTCGTATTTTCTGTCCACTACGAATTCAAAATTTTGCATAACCTCCAATACGGTTAATAATTACACCAGAAGTCCTTCACTTTCGTATTTTCCGTCGAATTGAAGATTTTGCAAAACGTTTGATACGCCAAATAATTATGTCAGAAGTGTCGTATTTTATCCGAATTCAAAATGTTTAATACGCTTAATAATTACACTAGAAGTCCTCTCTCGTATTTTCTACGAATTAATTTTTTTGCAAAACCTTCATAGTGCTTAATAATTACAGGAGTCCTTCACTCGTGTGTTCTAATGCGTTATCTCTCACGAGTTCAAAATTATGCGGGCATTGTCTCGGTTTCGCGCGTGGATTAACATAAATCGAGCCGTGGCACTTTTAAATTTCAAGGTGGCATACTTAGCACACAAAAAGAGTTAACATTTGTATTCTCGCATTTTGCTCGCCGCGGTGCTGAAATTTTTATTTCTTGCCGAGTGCTGTTGGTGGGAGAATCTCGTGCGCCGCTCATTAACGCTCGCCTCATTTCTGTCCTTATTTCACATGGGCGGAAGCGCGGGATGATAACTCGTCATTTTTATCGCTCGCGCAAAAAGTTCACGGTCTTAACGATCTTAAAATATTTAAACAAGTCATTAAGCGTGAAGCGGTGTGAGGAATTACGTACATGGCAGGAGAGCTCTAGTTATTCCTAGATTGTAGATTGCCCACGTAACATTCTTACAAGGATATTGATTTTTAAGGACAATTCTTTCTCTGAACGTACATTTTTTTTAAACTGATGAAAAGTGGTGAATTATACAACGGAGTGTGAAATGCATATGAATACGACCTCTTGTTGATGTCAATTACTAAAGAGATGTCATCGCCCTGGACGCACTGGACTGATGAGCCCCGCCGAAATCGAAGTCGAAACTGGTCTCCAGTTCACGGAAATAATATCCAAGTAAACAAATCGATACCCCCACTCCAATACCACGTATTGAAATAGTCTTAATTTTACAGGAAAAAAATGATTTTTTTGGTATAGGTTTATATAATAATATAAACCTATTATATATTATATAAATAAATATAATATATAATTATTTATACCTACTTATATATTAAATAATAGTGAATAAGATTGTAAAATAATGTTCTCTAATACGTGACAATAGAACCATTAGATAGAACGGAAAAGGCAAGTTCAGCTACCCACTGAACCTTAAATTCTAATAAATTCTGATATGTGGTATTAGAATGAGGGTATCGAAATATTCAAAATTATAATTCAATTGAAAAATTGTCTTCTTAATATTCGATGTAGAAATCGTACATTTAATTCATTTGATCTTTATATTAAAAATGACTAATTTATTAAATAATGACGAAGCTGTAAGTATTGTTATATTCTATGTACTAATTGCATATGTAAATGTATTACTAATTGGCATATTACGTTTTAGCTTAGCTATTCATCAGCGTTAATGTGGAAGGCAGCCCGTGCAAAACCAATTTAATAAAGTAACCCAGCGATACGATTTCGGCAGAACAGCATAGAGATCTTACGCGTGCCTCTCATTGAGTCGTTCATATTCCCGAAGCAAATCAATGCCATTTACTTTGATTTGATTCCGCGACGCGCCGAATAAAAATAAGCACCAGGCGAAACGCGCAGGGAGGCAGCAACTAGGGAATGCCTCGGCTCGATCCTCTCCAAATAATAGAAATACCTTCAATGCGCCATTTATAGGGGGGCCCAAATCGAAGGTTAAGGGTGCAGTTGTAATAAATAAATGTCTACACTTCTGAGCCTGCGAAATTATACGAGAGTGAATATCGCTTCACCCTACGTCAGGAGTGCTCAATCTTTTTATACTAAAAAGACCTCTATGAAAACTTACAAGGACATCATAAAAATACTAACAATAGAATTTTGATGGCACAACAATAATTAAATCATTAATTCTTAATTATGTATCTTAAATGTAATGTAAAGCAATTTTGACCATTTTTTTATATTTAACTTGTATTCACGATGTAGGTAAACTTATATGTAAATATTAATATTAATAAACATATTTTTATTAATATTATATTAGAATCATTATAAAAAAAGAGCCAGCATCAAAATATTTGTAAGCTGTCACTTCAGAGATTTCGAAAAATTGCCCAAAATGATAACAAATCCTATGTAAATGAACTTGTTTTTATTTGGTACGAAAATTTATGAAAAGATAAGATTTAGATGAATCTATAAAATTAGCATAGATTAAATTAGAAGAGGGACTTAACAAAACGTTACCGACGAGTCACGTATGAAAACTTATAAGAATATTTAAGTAATGGTTATGCCAACGATTCTAATCGAATTAGAGAGATGTGAATATTTGAGATATTCTGATTTTCACTAAAATTGAATAAATTCGTATCAATTTTTAAATATTTTGTACTAAATGTCAGAAATTGAGAATATGCAGTATAATAATGTGCCAGTATATAAACACGTTAAACGATTTGTAAATGTAGGATGAATTATGCCTGATTTCAGAACATTTATTTCAATTTTATTTTAGCGATCTTCGTCCATATGCATAGCCGACCTTAGTAGCCACTAAAGCTTAGTTGCTACTAATGGTAGTCAGAATATGATTTTTCCTGCAGAAATTACATTAAGTGATGTACTTTCTAAATGTTTTTAGTATTTACTAAGGTTTATGTGCTATATTTAAAATGTTTTAAGCCAATTATGGTAGAATTGCAAATATTCGCGATAAAATTTCGATTCATTAAAAAAAATGAAGCGAATGACACATTTCGGAAGATTTAAGGGAATTTGAGGAGTTTCGTTATATAATTGTCTTGGTATATGGACAATTTGAAATGATATGAGTCAATTCATCCAATATAGAATGTTCTTATCAAATAAGCTGCTTTGTGTTTAATGGCGATTTATACCAAATGTAAAATGATCTGCGCTATATTTGAAAAGATTTAAGCGAATTATGAGTGCAAAGTGCAAACATTCATGATAAAATTTCGATTCATTAAAAAAAATTGGAGCGAATGTGACAAATTTCGGAAGATTTAAGGTGAATTTGAGTTTCGTTGTATAATTAATCTCAGTATGTGGATAATTTGAAATGATATGAGTGAACTCATCCAATGTAAAATATTCTTATCAAATTTTACAATAATGATGCCAATGGCTGAATGGCTGAATGGCTGAATGAAATGAAATGAATGAGATAAATTTAAGAAGATTTATCTGATTTTTGTATATTTAGGCCAAATTTCACAGATTAATGATAAAATTGAAAAGATTCATATCAATTTCTGAAAAATTCGAAATGTTTTTACCATATTTCAGAAAAATGTGAATTTGAGACAACACTATATATGTCATAAATGAGTATGCGATGTATTAATTATATTTGAGGCGATTGCCTCAGATTATTTATGATAACATTATGATTCATTAAAAAAACGATGAAATATATTTTCGGAAAATTTAAGCCGAATTTGAGACGTTTCATTATACAGGGTTTCCCGGGAGAAACTTACTTACTTTACTTTAATCCTCTTCGCTCCCAGTGGAGCATAGGGCGTCAACTAGTCTTGTTGACATTTCTATGAACTTGCAAACAATGGGCACGATACCTCCACTCAGAAACAATTTCTAGTCGGCCGCTAATAAAAACATAACCCGAAATGTCAGTGTGTCCCTAGTACAAGTACGTACATAATTGCGGTTTGCTGTTTGAAAAATAAAATGATCTAAATAAATATAGATATTTAAACTGTATATTTAGCTTCTTGTTTATTCTGCTTTGCTAGAAAATTCAATCAATTCATTATATTCCCTTGCTAAATATAATTCGTGGTGTTCTCAAAAATCGATAATGATTTCAAAAATACTACTCATTTAAACCCCAACGTTGGGAAAATTTTCGTTGTTGGGGTTAAACTTCGTTGTATTTATAAAATCATTATCAATAATGAGATCCCACTTATTATATTACCCCTGGAAAGAGTTTTGATATTTTTATGGGGATTATTTTGATTTAAAAATAATTCTAGCTGCAGCTCTGGTGCAATCATTGCTATTAAAATAATGCCTCACAATATCAAAATGGTCTTTAGTGGAATAATTCACCTTAGTACTGTCAAATTGAAGGTATCTTACTCTGTACTTTTGTTGCTGGATACATTTTTGTTGCTGGAATGTCATATTTATGTTGTACTTTGCTCAACTTAAAAAAAATAATTTCTTGAAAACCAATCGACAGATTTTTAAAATTGATACACCGTTGTATTGCAAATTAAGTTAGCTTTAATATGAGATATCACTCGACCTATGCTCCAATTTAAAAAAAATGGGTTAGCTCCCCCTGCGGCCAGGGAGTTAAATAATTGAAGATAATTTCCTCACCAAACGTTGTCCCCCTTGAATCTAAACTTGAGGCGTTCCAGAGATTTCAATAAAAATATATTTCGTATATATTCAGGGTGTTACCTTTCTCCTGGAACACCCTCTATAATTGTCTCACTATATGGACGATTTGAAATTTTTGAGTCTATTCATCCAAAATATTAGAATATCAAATTTTTCAATAATGGTGCCAAATTCCAGAGAATGAATATCAGATTTGAAACAGTAATCAAATTTATTACGAAGATTCATCCTAATTTTTTATATTTAAGCCAAATTTCCCATATTCCTGATATAATTGAAAAGATTCATATTGAAGATTTATCAGAATTTTGGATATATAAGCCAAATTTCACAGATTCATGATAAATTTGAAAAGATTCATACCAATTTACGAACAATTAGAAATGTGTTTTAGCAAAATTTTAATTACAGTTATTATTGCACATTTTTGTAATCTCTTCAAAAATAGTTTTATAAAATACAAGTTGGAAACAGCTCGTTTGCAAAGAAATATTATGTTTCTTAATCTTCAGATTATGATTGATTTCATGCAATATATTGATTAATGATAATAATAATAATTCTTGCATTGCCCTTTTTCAACATTATCATGTTTTTTTTTGTGGGACGAACTTGAGTGATTATTATACGAGATTTGATTTTTAAGATTTTTAAGATTATAATTAATAAGGTATTTTGTTTCTAAGAACAACGTTTGACCAAGAACAACAATGTTTTGACTCGACTCTTTAGATAAAATAGAACCGTGTAGATTTGTATTGTTAGTTAAGAGCAAGATGACTTAATCCAAAGAAAATATTGAAATGTGTTAGCAAAATATTGAATCGTTAAATGTAATGTAGATGATAATAAAAATATAAGTGTAATAAACGTTTTGCTACCATTTAGTTTTTTTGTAATTTTCTTAAATTTGATTTCGTGGAACACATACTTGACTCGACTCATTGAAAGAAACTGAAACTAGTGCAGTTTTTTTTTTTTAATTGTTGATTGTTATCTTTACACTAATTCAATTAATGTTAATTCATATTGTAGTGAGGTGACCTTTATTTACCTGCAGCGTTTTTGTAAAATTCTCAAATTTGGTTTCGTGGGACGAAATTCAGTGATTATCATCCGAGATTCAATGTTTAATTTTAGATTTTCGGTACTATTTCATATCCTAGATTATAATCCTCGCTCTTTGGAATAATGTAGAACAAGTCCAGATTATTAGTTTTTTTTACATATGATTAAATATGACTTAATATCAAAAATCAAAGCTAATGCTGTTGATTTTTTTTTATTTGATACGAAAATTTAAATCATTTATTACTGTATTAAAATAACAATTTAATTCTTTGTTTGATTTAAGCCTAAATTCTAAAATTATGTATACCTTAATAAATATATTATAGAAGCATAAATTCAATTAACTTCTGAAAATCATGGACTTTGTTAAACCAATATGAAGTAATTTATATACACAAGTGCGTTGTTTAAACATTTATTATCTGGATTATTCATATTTCATCATTTTGCCAGCGCGGGATTCGCAAATATTGAACCTCCTGGGGATTTCCAGAGACAAAATAATGTGTTGACCAGACTGCAAGGACCGCAAGAGAAAAAAGTAAAGCAAACTTGTCAGGACAACGCAGACGACCGGCGGGCAAGTCGTGAATTGCATTGCATACCCAAACGCTGCCTGGGGCTGGCAAAAAGTACACCCCAAACTGCACAAATTGGCCGTGCTGTGGGGGCGAGGGTCCCTGCAGCATAAATTATTACGTTGTCAGTGAAAGCAAAGTGCACTCCTGAAAGGATTTAACCCTTACGTCCTGTTGTCTCTCCGATGAATTATAAATTATAATATTTTTCGTTGTGCCAATATTGAACCGGACGGATTAAGGCCTCCTCTGCCGATATGTAATCGCAGATTAGGCTTAGATTGTCGCCACAGGGAACATTAAAATTACACAATTTCCCTTCGGATACAATTTTTTGTAAGATTTTGTAAGAGTATTGTAAGATGAAGGAAGAAAACCACCTACACAAAAAAACGCGTTTATATTTAATTTTAATCAAATGTACTTGATTAGATACTTGCAATTCTACTTACAAGATGTAATTAAATTTTGTATATCTTTAATTTTAATCAAATGCACTTGATTAGATACTTACAATTTTACTTATAAGATGTAACTAAATTTTGTGTATCATTGCCTTTTATTTGACTTGTGTAAATGCTGTATGTGTAATAACATCGGTACATGAGTATTATTATTATTAACCCTTTTCTGCAAAAAAAAACTCTCCTACATATAAAAATATTTTTTGTGTAGGCAGTTTTGCTTGTTTTCTTTATTTTTTTTTTAATTATAAGGGTTAGCAAGGGAGTCAAATTTTTTTGGGCAGGCAAATAAAAATTAACCCTTGGCTGGAAGCAGATAAAGAAAACTCCCTATACACAAAAATTACCCATTACTACTCTTTGCTGGCATATTTATTAAAATTCGCCTATTTGCACCACTTAGCAGCATCTGCACAAATAAATTCCATTTTATTGCTCCACTTTCAGTGGAAGAAATAAGATGCCCTATTCCATTTGACATTTCGTGGAACTGACGGATGCATTTATCTGGCAAGTTTGTACGCTGCCATTTCAGCATAATTTATTATTCCCATGTGACCTTCCGCAGCTGGGAGCAACTTAAAAGTGTATCTCCAAGTACATACGTATATAAATGCATTTCAGTAAAATAGTTCAATTTTATCTGCGTTGACATGCAATAACAATTACGCGCTTTGCATTTTTCAAATAAAATATATGTACAATTTTCCTCTCGCTTTTGCGCTTTTAACGCGGCAGTCAATCAAACTCGGCGCTATTGATTTATTTTGTTGGAACTATTCAATTAGCGCCATACGTTATGGTGAAATCAACACTTTTTTCATAAATATTCAAGCGAGGAGACTAAAAGCTGTTGACTCGTCTCCACATCAAAAGATCGAAAGAGAGAAGGAGATCCAATTTAGAGCAATTTAGCGCATATATATAATCATTGAAGTAGGCTATAACATGTTGTTCAAGTTGTATGCAAGAAACAACACGAAACGCTTAAAAAAATTAACCAAAATTCCGAAAACACTTTTTGCATGAATTTTATTAGACCCAAAATGTTATTTGGAAAACATATTTTTATTAATACAAGGCTTTTTCTTCGAATTGTATGACACTATAAAGTGTGATACCAACAATATCAAAATTGCATTATTTACTTAAACAATTTTAAATTTTAAGTTTTGAGTAGGTACCTAACATAACTTATCAGAGTTATTCCCAATTATTTATGCTAAAATGTGATTACGTAACTATGACAAATTTATATTTTTAGTTTTGATTAACTTAACTATAAATAATAATAATAATAATAATTTATTTACGTCTTTGACACTAATATGTCTTAACAAAGGTCAAATGATACATAAAATACAAAAAAAGAGCATTCAATTATTATATTATATCAAGAAATATAATCCCATATTTGACAAAATTTTATTTGGAAAACTTGTTTTTATTAATACAAGGCTTTTTCTTCGAAATGGCATCACACTATAAAGTGTGAACTAACAAAGTGTGATACCAACAATGTCAAAATTGCATTATTTATTTAAACAATTTTATGTTTTAAGTTTTGAGCAGGTACCTACCATAACTTATCGAAGTTATTGGCAATTATTTATGCCAAAATGTGATTACGTAACTGTGACAAATTTATAGTTTTAGTTTTGATTAACTTAACTATAAATAATAATAATCATTTATTTACGTCTTTGACACTAATATGTCTTAACAAAGGTCATATGACATAAAATACAAAAAATGTAATTCAATTATTATATCATATCAAGAAAAAAAAACTTATATTTGACTCATCCATCTCAATCCTTTCCTGCATATTTTTTAAACTCAATCCAAGAGTAGAATGTTTCTCTGAACAAAGTATGTTGAAATTAATTTTCTACAGGGTGTCCCAAAAATAGTGAACAAGCTCAACATCACGCAACACGGGGATGGCAACTGAGTCTTGAAAAATCTTGAAAAATCTTGAAAAATCTATAAAAATTCCTCGGGGTATACCTACTTTTCGAAAAATTGAACGGTGTAAAGTGAACGGTGTAACATTACAGCAAGTTTAGAAAGGCTCCCAGTAGGAATTAAATACCAATCGTGTGTTAAGTTCTTTAATTATATCTTATTGAATACTTCCATTTCTAATAGGGAATTTAAATATTTAAAAATTAAAATTGTTGTAAAATCAACGTGACAACAATTGTTCTGTACAATTAAAATGATTGTTTTTTTTTGTTTTTTTATTTTTTAGTGCGTAAGGACTCATTGGCCCCTCGTGAGTGGCGTGCTATTTTTGGGTCACCCTGTATACAATGAAAAATTCTTAAGCAAATTTCGCACTATCCAATGTATTTTTTTTTTACTTTCCAATCAAAACTACTCAATTCTAATCAAAATAATGTAATTTTCTATAAAATGTTGCTATTTTCAATGTATTTTTTACTCAAAATTTTGCTTTGGCTTTGGAAATGTCGTAAATTCCGGTGGAATCTTTTCAACTTTGAAGTATTATTCATTTTGTAGTAAGTCGTCAAGACTGTTAATCATTTTAATTCACTTTTATTCTTAACAAAAATGTTGTTGTTTCTGTTGAGTAAATATTTCAAAATGCATATTTATTTAAAATAAACGTGAGAACAATTGTTCTGTGCAATTAAATTACTCATAATAAAGTAGTCATTGATTTATGTTTTTTGTTGTTTGTTAAGTTTATATATTTTTAATTGTTTTAAGGACCCAGTGGTCACTCATGAGTGGCGTGCTGTTGAGCTTGTTCACTATTTTTGGGTCACCCTGTATAAAATGAAAATTCTTTAGCAAATTTCACACTATCCAATGTAATTTTCTACTTTCCAATCAAACTACTCAATTCCTATAAAAATAATGCAATTTCCTCTAAAATGTTGCTATTTTCAATGTATTTTTTAATCAAAATTTTGTTTTTGTTTTGGAAATGTCGTAAATTCCTGTGAAATCTTTTCAACTTTGAAGTATATTCAATTTGTAGTAAGTCGTCAAGACTGTTAATCATTTCAAATTCTATTTTATAGTTTACAATAAAAATGTTGTTGTTTCTGTCGAATAAATATTTCAAAATATACATTGATTTAAAATAAACGTGAAAACAATTGTTCTGTACAATTAAATTACTCATAATAAAGTAGTCTATGATTTATGTTTTTTGTTGTTTTTTGTTGTTTTTTTTTTGTTTTTTATTGTTTTAAGCACCCAGTGGCCACTCATGAGAGGCGTGCTGTTGAGCTTGTCCACTATTTTTGGGTCCCCCTGTATAAAATGAAAAATTATTGAGCAAATTTCGCTTGATATAATGTAATTTTCTACTTTTCAATCAAAACTACTCAATTCCAATCAAAGTAATGCAATTTCCTATAAAATGTGCTATTTTCAATGTATTTTTTACTCAAAATTTTGTTTTTGCTTTGGAAATGTAAATTCCTGTGAAATCTTTCAACTCTGAAGTATATTCATTTTGTAGTAAGTCGTCAAGACTGTTAATAATTTCAAATTCAATTTTGTAGTTTACCATTAAAATGTTGTTGTTTCTAGCGAATATTTATGTCTTTTTATAATTTTTATTGTCGAATTTAATTTTCTTCAAATTGATAAATTTGTAATCAAACTTTTTACTATTCAGCGTAATTTTCTAGTCTTCGATAAAAATTACTCAACTCCTTTGAAAATAATGTTCATAATCAAATTTCTCATTATATTATTCTCATAAACGACTATAAGTTTCTTGTTTCCAATGAAAATACTCAATTTCAGTTAAAAAATTTATTGTCGAAAACAATTTTCTGTAAGATGAAAATTTCATAATAATACTTCGTACTATCCAATGTAATTTTCTAGTTTCTAATGAAAATTATTCAATTAGTGTGAAAATAATGCTATTTCCTATAGCAGTTTGCAAGTCTGAATGTAATTTATGATAAAAAATTTGCCTTAGCTACGAAAATTTCAAGGATTCCTGTGAAAATTCCTGTGAAAATAACTATGAGGTATATGCTTTTTGTAGAATATCGTAAAGTCTTGCAATCAATATTTCCATTTCAATGTTGTAGTTTGCCACAAAATGTTTTGTGTTTCTGTCAAATAAGTAGTTTTATTTGATTTTTACGTATTTTTTTATGTACTCGTAGATTGTTAAACGTCTGGAAAATTATTAAATTAAATGAAAGGAAATCAATGAAGATTATTATACCTGTATATTATTTCGTCTGTCGCATTTACACTTCGAAATCTATCGCTTACTGCAGTAAGTGATCGATAAGTGCCACGTAACTTGTGCAACATTGCAATTTACGATCAGGATAATAAAATGTAATGCGCTTTTATAACTCGAATAAACAAGTTATGGATCAGTAATTTTTTATGGCCCTTATGCAAGCACAATAAGATGAACGGAACTGCGATTATGATTGAATCGAGCAATACTTTTTAAGGTAGTTAGGCTCTTTACAATGATTGGCTTATGTGTTACAATCACATTAACAAATTCTTTGTTATAATCCTAATGATAAAAATATAGTCAAATCAGTATTATTAAATCACGAGTCATTTCCCTTCAATAAGTAAGGTATGTAGTTTAAGATTTTCTTAAAATTAAAATATTTTTTACGATCTAACTTATTTTATGAACCAAATGTTAATTTTGTTTTGTAATGGCTATGCTATCATATTTTATAGCCTACACGATTTATTTATTCTAAACGTTGTTATGTCATGATTTTGTTCTGAAAAATCTTAAATTCATATTTTTATTGACCAGTTTTCGATATTTTTTTTTACATCTGCATGCACACAAATATAGGTATGTGATTATTCATTTCACAAGGTGGCGACTGCCTTAGGTTATATGCAAAAAATACCTTAAAAATTAAATTGTACATAATTTTGTTTGCAAATCGATCATTAACGTTTGGAAGTATAGGCAAAAGACCAAAATCCCGATACATAGCTTAATAAAGTATGATCTCTCTTTCTACAGCCAATAAAACATTAACTTTTCAAAATGTGTGGGAGGTGAACTGTGAATCGTTTAAACCGATTAAGAGAATTCGAATATGTATTTTTAATAACAATAATATTTTCAAAATTTCAATATTTGTTTTATCGCAAATGCGATTTTCTTAGAAAAATTTTGCGGTTCGGTTTTTCAAGTAATTTAACTTTTTTCATCTCTAATAAAACATGTTTCCCACGAAAAGTATCAGTTTAAGATAAGTATTCCAAAATTAAAAAGTGTTTAATTCAATGATAGAATGAAGTATATCATATTTTATGAACAGTACATTTTTTTAAAGTTTTTTATAGTTGTCATGTTTTATAAACTTCAAGTTTTTTATTCTAACCATTGTCAAGTCACGATTTTCTTAGAAACATTTTAAATTTATAGTTTTGTGTGCTGTTTTTTTTTTATTCTAAACATTGTCAATTCCCGATTGTTTTAGAAACATGTTAAATTTATAGTTTTGTATGCTGTTTTTTAAAGTACATTTTAACTATTTCATCATGATAGAAGAGTCACATGAAATATGTTTCACACAAAACGTATACAGTGTAAGATTATGTGATGTGATATTATTAATTTAAAATTAATTATATCACATTTTATAAACTATATTTTTTGTCTTGAACGCGATGTATCAAAGAGTGGAAGGTAGCTAGTTTTTGGCTGTGATGATGGTGGAAAGAACCTGGGATTATGGCATCTGTTTTAGAGGGTTTTCTGAATATACTGTACTCAAGTTGGTTTCGATGATTTGTTATGGCTACGTCTAGAAGTTTAATTATGTATCTGTTTGTGTTTCGAGTGTTAAGTTAATATTGGTGTGTGTTCTGTTAAGTGTCTCGTGAAAAAGATCCAGTTGCTCTTGGTTACCTCTGCAAATACAAAAAATATCATCTACATATCTTTTCCGAAATTTGACGTGTTTTGTGAGACTATTATTTTTAATGTCAAGGAGCTGTATTTCAAAGTTGTCCATAAAAAAGTCTGCGAGTAGGGTGCACAGTGGGGAACCCATAGGGAGCCCGTCAGAAGATATGTAAATTTTGTCTTTAAAGGAACAAAAGTTTTGCTCTGTACTTGTTATTGTCAAGTCTGTGTATTTTTTTACATAAATTATTGTAATAACTAACCTTAATATGAGAAATATGAGAGTATTCACAATCTATAAAATCCTTAAACTATCTTATAACATTTGCCTGAAACATTTTTTTTCGATCTGTCCAAAACTTGTTTTTTTTCTTCAAATTGAATTACAAGACAACTTTTAACACTAAAACAAAGTATGCGTGCTGTCATTAAACAATGAAATAAAAGGAGAATAATGAACGCGTATTTCAAAGTTGAGGCACGTGTTTTCTAGTTTGTAGATACAAATTTAAATCGTTGTTTTTCTTGTTCTTAAGAAATTTTTGCTTCATCTTGAAAAGTTTCTGTCACATTTTAACTATTTCATCATGAATGAAGAGTCACATGAAATATGTTTTACACAAAAAGTATACAGTTTAAGATTATCTGATGTGATATTATTAATTTAAAATTAATAGTATCACATTATATAAATTATATTTAAAAAAAAAATACATTTTTAAAGTCACGATTTCCTTTTTTCAATTTAGAGTTTTGTTTATCCACTTTTGAAGTAAATTCGATATTATTATATGTATAACTTTGGTACGTTTTTAACGCATCCTTCCAATTCATATAGCACGTGTGGTCTAGGTGTAAACTCGATCGTGTTTTTGACTTTTCAAAGGACACAATCGATTTGAAGACCTTAGAGCACTCATTGTTAAACGGTGCCGCAATGATACAGTATGCAGCAGCCTGTCTGCAGCTGTTGCACCCTGCAATGCGAGAACTATTACCAAAGGATTTCCGTCCTTTTATTGCGAAAGATGCAGTTACGACCGAGGCAAAAATAACAGGGACCCTTTGTGCTTTATTCGGAGCTGTTGGTGCTTATATAATTTGGCATATGATTAAGTGCCTTTTCTGCATTTTTTAATGGCCTGTTATAATCACATCAAAACGTGTTCAGAAAATATGTGCCTGAAAGAAGAAAATCACAGCATTTGCACGTACAGTGGGTATTTACAACCCACGTTCAGTGGGTTGTAAATAAAGATGTATTCAGAACGACGGTTTTATGTGCAAATTTTGCACCCTAAAAAATGTTTGTTTATATAAAAATACTGTGCACGTTAATCTTGTAAGTAATTTAAAAAAAATGCATTATCTATAAAACAGTCTGCGTTCAAAATGGAATTTTATAATCTAAGACTCGGGAAGAAAACTTACTTCCCTCAAAACTAAAAGATTTGACTTATAAAATTGTATTATTTGATTTGAAGTAATTATAAGTAAGTATATTATCCACAAAAGAGTCAGTCGGTAGTTAAAAGTAATAATTTCATAATCGAATGTTCAGGAAGAAAACTTTGAACACTCCCCTTAAAACATAACTAAAATATGATTTTATTTATAAAATTGAGGCACTTGTACAAAAAATCGCATTAATTTACTTGTTGTTACCATATATACCCTTTCAAGTTCAAATTGAGACCAATGACGTTCTAATTGAGACCAATCAATTTCAAATTAAGGCCAATCAATTTCAAATTGAGACTAAACAATATCAAGTTGTCATAATAAATTTGATTTGTTTACTCTCAACTTAATATTGTTTTGTGTCAACTTGATTTTGTTTAGTCTCAATTTGAAATTGATTGGTCTCAATTTGACATTGATAGGTATTAATTTGAACTTGATTGGCCCCAATTTGAAATTGATTGGTCTCAATTTGAACTTGATTGGTTTCAATTTGAACTTGAAATGGTATATAGCCTTATGACTATTTTCTGTCCAGCAATTTAAAAAACAAAGTAAAGGGGACAAAGATTTGCCAACGACGAAGAGTTCATTTGGGAAGTTGAAGATTTTTTTGCAGAGCAAGAGAAAACATTTCTTTTACGGTTTATTTTCATTAATTTCAAGATGTAAAAAATGTGTTGAATTATAAGGAGATTACATTGAAAAATGATTGAAATATATATTTTTTTAACTCCTTAATAGTTAGGTACCTTTTTTATCAGCTTGCCCTCGTAGATCTCATAAAATTGAAAGCTGCTGATTTCATACTTAAACTTAGTATCAATCAGGGTCAGTGTGGTTTAAATCAATTCATTTAAATCATGATTTAAATCAAATGATTTTTCTAATAAATCATTGATTTAAAACAAAATTGTTTTTTTTTAATTAATCATTGTTTTTGAACTGTTTGTGCATTCCAATAGGTAAACAATTAAAGAAATAATGTAGCTATCGAGAGCACGCTTTAAAGTAGATAATTTTTGCTCTTTTTTAAGTAGTTGCAAGTACAATATTTTATTTCCTTCCATTTTTTATCCATCACTTTTTACAGATTAGTGATGGGATAATCGGATGATTTTAATATTCGGAATATTATATTCGGATGATGTCAATAATCGGAATATCATTCGGAATCAATAATCGGAGTAATAATCGGAATCGTACAATACTCGGAATAGAATAATCGGAATTAAGAATAGGAATAATAGTCTGAATCAAGAATCGGAATAATAATGGGAATCGAAAATCGGAATAATAATCGGAGTAATAAGTGTTACTACCGCCGTTGAAGTTCTTTCATAGTGACTAGTTGAGAAAAATGGCGCCCATTCGCAAAACATCTATCGTTTGGAATCATTTTCATAAAGCAACAGACAATAAATTTGAGAAATGTTTAATATGCAAACAAAAATTAAAATCCTTTGTCAGTACCACAAATTTACAGCAATATCTTATAAGAATACATCCAATTCAATATCAAGTAACACACAATAATCCCTCTGGAGAATTTGAAGAACCAGAAGATATTACGACATTGTCTAGTAGGGAAACAAATAGTATGGTAAGTCATTTTAAGCTAGAATAATTCCGATTTCTACGGGGTATGTAATTTCAGGCTACACAAAGGGCTCCGAAAATATCTGTGGAAAAAACGACTCCAATAGTACATCAAAAACCTCGTCAGTTAAAACTTTTTGGTTGATAAAAAATCCCAATTTGTCCGATGTCGAAAATAAAAATATTAATGTAAGTCTTTTTAAATTGATAGCAGTTAATTATCAACCACTATCAATAGTGGAAAATCGAAGATTTGTCGAATACTGTAAAAAGTTGAATCCTATATACCCTCTTCCTGGCAGAACATTAATATGTTCAAAACTTTTACCAGAATTATACAAAGAAGGAGTCGAAAAGGTAAGGTTTTTACTAAAATTTGTTGAACTTGTATCTATAACAACTGATACGTGGACATCGGGCAGCAATAAAAGCTGTGTAGCAGTAACTACTCATTTCGTATACCAAAATGTTTAACATTCTCAAGTTCTAACCACTATTGAACTGACTGAAGCCCATCACACTGGAGCAAATATTGCTCGAGCTTTATTAGACGTTTTTATTAAATTTGAAATTTACAATAAAATTGTGGCCATAGTTTCTGACAATGGATCTAATATAAAAAAAAACAATTACGGAACATTTCCAACAAATATATCACCATCCATGTATTGTTCATACCTTGAACTTGACTGCAAACGACACTTTGAAATCAATAGAAGAACTGACGAGTTTAATTAAATAGTGCAGAACATTAGTTGGCCATTTTAAATATAGCGCATTGGTAACGAAAAAACTGAATGATATTCAATTACAAATGGGCCTTTCTGTATTGAAGGTAAAACAAGTTGTTTGTACGAGATGGAATTATTGTCTTATGATGATGGAAAGATTGGTAGAAATGAAGGATCCTTTGTCTGCAACTGTTACGAACCTTCCACACGCTCCCGCATTTTTGGATGCCTGCGAATGGGATATATTAAAAGATATTATTTTAATTTTGAAACCTATTCACGATATGACGAAAGTGCTTCCGGCAGAAAAAGATCTCACAATGTCGATTCCATAAGACAGCATCTGAAAACGGAAGTAGGGTTAAATTTTCAAATTAATATGATAGATGCGGTTAGTAGGCGATTTGGAACTATACAAGCATATAAGATCGTAGCAATGACAACTGTCTTGGATCCAAGACTTAAAAAGACTGCATTTAACCTCTGAATGTATATTTTCTAAACTTCAGGGCTTCAGGGCTTATTACAAATGATCGAAGAAATAGGTTGTTGCCGAAAAGTTTGAACCAACTACTATTTTTAAATAGTTATTTGTAAATTGATACTAATTTCTAATGTCTTATTTTGTTATTTTGTAACTTGAATTTTTGATATTATGTTGTCGTACCTGTAAAAGTTAAGAATATTTCTATTTTGGTTATATAGTTTTAATTTTAGTTTCTATTTTCTTATAATATAATTTATTTTGTTTTTGAACACCTGAATTTTTATTATTTATATAAACACTTCTATCAGCAATAGAGCATAAACCGGAATCGGTATAGGATTGGAATTAAATCGGAATAGGAATAAAAATCGGAACCGGAATAATAATCGGAATCGAAATAAAAATCGGAATCTGAATAAATATCGGAATCTGAATCGGAATAAAAATCGGAATCGGAATAATAATCCGAATAATTGTAAATACGAATCAGAATAATAATCGGTTGATTTTTAAACATTCCGGAATACGAGATTATTTTAATATTCGGAATTGCCGATTATTTCATCCGAATCGGCCCATCACTAGTACAGATACAGATTTTATTAATCATTAATTCTTGTTCGTGGGTAGCCAATTCATATAAATCGCTTGAAATCTGTTTTTTTTTCTCTCGCATGATTACAAGACTTAAAAAAGGCAGCAGTGTGGTAAAATAAAATCGCATGGCTTAAATCGTGATGTAAATTCATTGATTTAAATCACATCTGCCCTTTGGCCCCTTTGGCAAAAAATTGATCAGAAATATAAAAAAATATATATCATTGATTTTAGGTTTTTTAAATTATGATTTATACCAACCCTGGTATAAATACATATCTTTTTAATACTTCACTTACAAAATGAAGTCGGTGTAATTAATTTTTTTATTTTATGTATTTTTGTTGGAATTAAAGACTACATTATTATTATTATTATTATTATTATTATTAATATTGAGATCGCAGTTTTGGTTTGCATTTAATGTGTTGCCTTTCAATTGCATTTTTCGTTAATTTCGCAATTATTGTTTTTTTTATATTCACACAATCACTAAATATAAACAAACAAAAATTTGAGAATAATTTTCCTGAGTAAATCGTGGCGTTATATATCAATATATCACGTATCCTTCAAAGGGGCGCTTCTGGGGCATTAACATGGTATCCAATTTCGCCTGATCAATTTAATGCTGCATTCCATTTGGATGAAAACACCTGCAAGATTTAGTGGTGCACACGGGAGAAATCCAGTGGGGCAGTTATCATGAGCGCTCGCGGGCGAGGCGCGACTCTTATCTCGATTATATTCATTAATAATAGATGACGCACGACATGGGAAAACAGGAGAAAACGCGGGGGCGGTAAAAAACGTGCTAGGAAACGGAAAGAGGGAAGAGCGCACGCCGGCACGCCGCCGATTTCCACACAGATGCGCCGTATATAGCCGCTCCCAGAGTGGAGGACCGAGAAAATTCAGGCTTTTATCGCACGGCAATACACTTACGTGAAGATATCCCCGGCACTACAGCGAGTAGTTTTCCCGATAGTCGTTGAACTACACATAATTTTCAATTACTCTGTATCTACCTCTTTCTCCATGTAATTGTGTAAGTTGTGTCCCTTTTTTTGAGTAATAATAATAAACGGTTCGCACCCAGGCATTATACAAATTCTCATAATTTGTAATATTTATTTGGCTCGTGATTTAGTGGTAGTACTTTACGTTAGGTTTGATTTTTTAAATCATTATCGTGACAACTTAATTGGGTTCGTTTAATGGGTAATGTGTCGGTTAGTAATTTTTGTTAGTAAGTAAAACACCGATATATAGATTCAGTGAGATTTGTTCATTTTGAAAGATTATGCCAGCGACAGGTAAATAAAATTCAGCTTTATCATTCAAATAGGACGTTATTTATTTAATTTACTTTTATGCAAGCGACAGGTAAATAAAATTCAGTTTTAACATTCAAATTAGAAGTTATTTATTTAATTTACTTTATTCAAATTTTGCAAATCTTTTATTTAATAATTATTGAATCTTTGTAAAATTGGTTATCCTTAATAATCAATATTGGAATTACAAAGTGAAATAAATTAGCGACTTCATGTACGTATACATGTCATCATCACTGCATATAAATTCATTAGCAGTTGTGCCTACCAAGGTATTTCAACGCACCTTGTGGATAGGAACAAATCACCTAATTGACTTCAGCAGAACTTTACGAGGTAATATTATTTAAATAAAACAGATTCTAGTTTAGTATTATCAGGTTCAATTCTACTACTACGCACAACTATACATACATACGTTATTCATACGATTGGTTTTCTTTGGAATGCTGAGATTGCCTGAATATCGGAGCGCTGACAATTTAATTGGCGAGATTACGTTTACCCAGAATATCATTGAATTATCTGTATTGAGAGATGTATATACCCATTATATGCACTCGTTGCTAGTTAGATTTTTAGTAAACAAACTTGATTCGTTATATCGGTCTTCATAGTTTCGAAGTAGGAAAGGAATGAAGTTTACAATATTCTACTGTCATATGAAAATATTGCCAGGACAGATATGAAATGTAGTTAAAGTTCACTACGCTGATACAGCGATAGAAACCCACATTCCTACCTTTATTAAATTCGATCCACCCACAAACGCAACCGCGATGTAGTGTCACTAGATAGGTGCTATCATTAGTAAGGAATTGACTTTAGAGTATGTTAATAAGGTGTTATGATCGCCCTTGCGTTCTCCTCTGAATCGGTAAGATCTTTAGTTATGTTTCTAATCGATGGAAACGTACGATTATCAAATGTTTTGCGAAGAGGGAAAGGAATGAAATTTACAATATTCTACTGTCGTATGAAAATATTGTCAGGGCCAGGTATGAAATGTGGTTAAAGTTCACTACGCTGATACAGCGATAGAAACTCACATTCCTACCTTTATTAAATTCGATCCACCCACAAACGCCATCGCGATGTAGTGTCACTAGATGGGTGCTATCATTACTAAGGAATTGACTTTAGAGTATGTTAATAAGGTGTACATTTGATATCGTTATTCGTACAATTACCTGAGAAATTAACGCTTAACTTCTGCGACTTCGTCGAGCAGCGTAACATTCTGTTCTGTGGTTACTTCTAACTGTCCTTAGTATGTGGCGAATTTCCAAATTTATACTATTTCTCCTTCCACATTCTACCACCCCGGCCCTATTTGGTCTTATTTTTCTGAACTTTATCTCTCTCTACACATTTGTGCCACCCAGGATTACCACGCCGGTGGCGAACTCGGCGTCCCCATTATATGACCGTGTATGTAGTTTAAAATTCGAGTTGCCGTCTTTATGCGTTCCCATTAATATCTGTCCGCTTTATCTCAATTGTGCATGTCCGAAAATGTGGGCGGTCGAAGGTCTTCTCGTGCGCTTCTCAAATCTTTTTACATTTGCGTTTTTGTATTATACGTTTCAATTATAGAATAATTATATTTAATTGATATTAAATATGGATCGGGTTCTTAATAATAATAATAATAATAATTTATTCTCCAACAGGCCATACAGCCCAATTACAGGAAAACATAAATTTACGTTATTACGTAACGTTCTTACAGGAGGAATGCAGAAAAATGGGGCAACGATAAAAAAAATTAAATGTAATTGTGTAAGTTCTGTTGGTTTTTTTTTACTGGTAATACTAATTTTCTTTAAAACGAAAGAGGATATTTCCTAATGCAGGAATGGTGCAACAATATTTTCGTCAATACATGTAATTGTGTAAGTTGTAATTTGTTTTAATTATAATAATAATTTCTTAATTCCGAAAGAGAAAGAGATTTCCTGATGCAGGACAATGAAGCTTTTTTAAACTATACGTAATTCTGCAAGTTATTTTTTTATTTTACATGAAAAAAAAAAGTAATCTGTAGTAAATTCATTCATTATAAATGATAGGAGTATAATATAATATAATACACAGGATGTTGTAATACCCGAAAATAGCAGTTAGAACTCATTGAAACAAACAATTATTCTAAGTTCAAAGTTTTAAATTGGAGCTCAACTTCATAGTTATTGGCGATTTTCTTGTTTTTCGAAAAATCCTCATTACTCCCCTATTTTAAGGAATATTTAAAAAATACAAAAAAACTTTCACCATATGCTTTCGGTTCTCTAAAACGTTTGTATTTACAATTATTTTCTATTTTTTTCAAATAACAAAATGGAGACCGATAAAAAATTTCAAAACATTTTTTTTTAAAACAACTCGATCTTTTTGAAAATAAAACATTTATAAAATCAATAATTTATGTAAAAAACATTGTACGTCCTTATTCTTGATAAATTTCTTTATTTTGTATAAACATTAACACGACCGGTTTCGATCCCTATATGGGTTCATCTTCAGGTGCTAAACTACAAAATGTAATAAACAGTTAAAAAAGCATTACAGCTAAGATCACTTAAAATTCTTGTGGATCACTTCTTGTGCATTACGCCTTGTCTCTCAAAAAACCAAAAGCATGTCTAGAAGTTCAGCGTTTTGACAATTATGATTTTTTATATACAAGCTATGCAAAATACGCACACGTGATAAACGTGACAGAAACATTTCAAGATGAAACAGAAATTTCTGAAGAACAAGATCAAACAGTATTCAAATTTGCACGTACAAACTAGAAAACACGTGCGTCAATCAACTTTGAAGTACTTACGCGTTCATTATTCGGCTTTTGTTTTATTGTTTAATGGCAGCAAGCCTACTTTGTTTTAAATGATTGTTGCAGTTTGTTAAAATTTATCTTGTAATTCAATTTGAAAAAAACATTTTTTGGACACATCGAAAAAAATGTTTCAGACAAATGTTAGAAGATACTTTAAGGATTTTGTACATGTTTTATTTTCAAAAATCGATCGAGTGGTTTTCAAAATATCTTGTTTTGAAATTTTTTATCGGTCGTCATTTTGTAATTTGATAAAATAGAAAATAATTGTAAATACAAATGTTTCAGAGAACCGAAGGCAAGTGCTGAAAGTTTTTGTAATTTTCAAATATTCCTTAAAATAAGGGAGTAATGACGACTTTTCGAAAAACAAAAAAGCCAATAACTATGAACTTAAGCTCCAATTCGAAAATTTGAAAACTAAGAAAAGTTGTTCAATGAGTTCTAACTGCCATTTTCGGGCATTACAACTTAGCATTACCACCCTGTATATTCAATATTGCATGAACGAATTTTCTACGTTTTTACACTTAAAAAAAATTTATTTATTGAATAATTATAATATATTTTTGGGGAAAGATAAGGCGTTTTTTTAAATACATCTTTTCAACTCAAATGACTACATTTTTTAATTTGTTTATCGAAGAATTATAATAATATAACTTAAGATATAGGTAAAGCAATCAACAAAAACTAGGCGCTTTCAACAAAAATTAGAACAATGTAAAATAGAAGTAACGAGTTAATGTAGCATTTAAAGAGATTAAATATTTCTTGAAATGCGCTGATATTGCAATAATTATAATGGAAAAATTTTGTTACGTAGTATATCCATTCCTGAAATGGATTAACACGAGAAATTAAAAGAAAAGTAAGCTGTAGTAAATTCATTCATGAAATAGAATATTGCTCGTATACATAAAAAGATGCGCTCCAGTGAGACAGCCGAAGCACTAGTTCAAAGTAAATATACAAAGCGTTACGGATGTTTTCGTACCGCACATATCATAATATACAATACGTACTTGTAGCACTTACGTATTAAGTTTCATTACAACTTACAGGAATGTAAATATGTATTTAACGTACGAATTGTATAAAATTATGTGCTAAAGCAAATATGAACTGCAGCATCTTACAAATAAAATTACATCTACTTCTAATTATATTACATTAATATTTGTTCTCACAGCCGACACTCGAAAATTGAAGTATTGATGGTCCTAAACAATTCCGACATTTTTATTAATGAAAATATCAGCAAATTTACTGCATTAAGTCACACAATTTTTGAGAATAAAAACGCTAAGTTATTAAAATATTATAGAATTAAATGAAGTAGTGACATTAAAAAAAAAACAAGTTAAAATACACATTTTTGAGAACCAAATCACGTAATTGTTTAAATATCAAACAGTAAAATTAAATTAATAGAAGGTATATTATTTAACGAGCACATAATGTAGGGTATTAAGAGGCCTACAGGCAGCTAGTATACGGCATTATTAATATGCGACAGCCAAATAATTCATTAACGGGTTAACATAATTACAATCGGAGAACTGATTTAGAAAGTTTAGACATTTGTCTACAATTAGACAAAGTACTATTAAGAAAAAAATTATAGGCGACTTATTTCTGATCACCTAATCGGATTTATGTGCAGGCAACAATACTCCATTATAATTCAAGATATTGGAACAAAAGTGAACGAGGTTTTTCGCAACAACATTAGCTCCAAATACCCCGAGCAAATTTACATTATACCGGGTGATTCAAGTTTTATTACCATGGGTTTTTTAGGCATTTGGAGTTGCCCAAATATATGAAAATTTGAATTTATATAGGTCTGATACTAATCTACGGAAAGGTAGTTTGAATTTTTCGATATAATTATATAGACGGTTATAAACTTTAAAAAAACTTTTTTCGGGCAAAATTCTCTATCGTTATTTTTGCCCTAAACTGTTTTATTTTATTCATAGAACTCATTTATGAAATCAAAAGTTAACGAAAGTGATTAGATTTCAAATTAAACCATTTTTTACATTACTGACCAACTTTCCTCGGTATGATTTATGATTTTGTAAGTCAAGAGCCCTACAAAGCATTGACCGCGCCGGTGCGGTTGGAACGTTTTATGACTTTATTATTAAGCAAATATTGAGCTCCGGCCCTGAAGAAATCCTTGCGTCGGTATCCACCCAGCAGGCTGAGGGATTGGGTACGGCCCTATCATAAAACCCATAAAATCCATTATCCTATTACTGGAAGCAGCCGTCATATTTTACTATTTAGTAAAAAATCTTACTGTTGCAATATCAAAATTTATTTAATTCAATAATTAGTGCAATTTTTTTGACTTGGAGTACACTGGAATGTTAGGAATAGCATTCAAGTATGTTCTGACAAAAACTATATAAATAAAATTACGAATTCTTTGTGAAATAACGTATAAACTAAAGGATGGTTAAGTTTTTTTTTATCGTTAGATTGGTCTTCATCAATATCTAAACATGTGTACTTATTTTGGATTTTTTATTTCAATTAGAAGTCGCCATTTGTGGCCTGGCAATAAAACGTGAATCAGCCGGTAATTACCCTGTCTTAATTTAATAAATATAGAAGAAAATTTCACAAATCAGCAAAACATGCCATTATTTTAATCAACATAATACATCACAATTTTATTATTTCTTAAAACTACTCGGCATAATTCTAGATAAATATCTAAACTTTCTAAATCAGGTCTCGGATTGTAATTATGTTAACCCGTTCATGAATTATCTTTGCTGTCGTTTACTATCAATTCCCTATACCACCTATGGGTGGTAAACATGCCTCTTAAGGCGATTGTATAATCATTCGAGTGAATTATAGTCATTATGTGCGAGTCAAATACTACGTTTTATCTATTACTTTTTTAAATCAAGCAATTCTTAATAATAAATATTTTTTGTCAATAAGAAACCAATTCGTAGCAACCAAATGTACATATGTAAATGAGCTTAAATGGGATGGGATGGGATGGGATGGGAAAAATAAATAGTTGTGAAAGTTACACACAGTTTAATTGAAAAGGACGCACCATATTGTATTTTGAAGTCATAATTCAACACCTGTTAAATAATGAAGTCATAATACAACCCCTGTTGTATTTAAGGTTGTTATATTATTATATTTATAAAAGTACTTACTTATAAATAATTATTTTATTTTATTATATTGTTTATTTATTTTATTTCGCCTGACTAGTTTCGGTTAAAAAAAAACATAATCAGAGGCATGCTATGTATTTTAATATTTATATATCCTGATCTTATTTTTATGATAAATATTTGTTATTAATCTGAATTATGATATTTAAAAGTTACAATACCAGCCCTATTGTATTGTGAAGTATATTATGCTACCATAGTTTCGTACAGTCATGCTCACATACATCTAGTACAAACATATTGACATTGCTGTAAAATTCCTATTGTAACCTAATTTCTGGTACTAGATTTATGTGAGCATGAGTGTACGTAATGAATGTATTATTTATGAGTCATAGATAAAGTTATGAATTAAATATAGGATACATTATTTCACAGTTTTTCACAGATATGTACAATAATAATAAAAACAAATCTTATTCTTGGAATAAATAACATAAATATAATAAAATATAAAAACTGATTTAACCAACATATTTTCTTTATAAATCTCAAAGGAATTATTAAAAAAATATAAAGGCGAAATAAGGTAAACGTTATTTAATTTTAATAATTTCAAAAAGCTAAGAGAATAATATAAATTAAAATGAATTACAACTGAAATAAAATTCATAATAAGCTCATATAAAACACTTTGACTCGTTTTCATTCTACTAATCAATAATTAATAATTTTAAATTTGTGCCTGTACCATTAAAACTGTTCCATAATTTAATACTTTATTGCGGCTGAAGTGCGGCAAAATCCATTACACGAAAACCATTTTGCAACTCTAAGTGCCGGCGTCCATATTGTGCTGTAAAGTAATAATCGTTATCGCTTTCGCAACTTCGGTGAGTGACAAATAGAGCTAAAAAGCAGGGCCATCCCAGGACATAAACTGGGCTGTATATCTTTATTGCTATTTATTTTTAATAACACATTATAATGGCGAAGCGCGCCTAATTTTTCAATGTACGTAATGATAAATGTTGAGAACGTAGTAAAGTTGCAATAGCCAATATTGTTTCGACTCATAAGTGATATCGAGGATTCATGCGTTACGTAAGTGCTGCCCATTGTTTCGCAAGGTCATCGTAATTGCACACATTAAAAGATAAGAGCTGGTAATTTAAAGATATATTTTTGTTTATACACGAGTAATGTAGATATAAGTTATGAAATTGGCCAGTTCGTGTATAACTCCTGACTTTCGCAGAAGATTTATATTATTTATTAATTATATAAATTGTGTGTGCAGAATTTCCATTACTTACAAGTTATTCCGTTATTTTCTTTGTAAGTAATGGATATTCTTATGATTTCTTCAAATGTGAAAAATGTTTATACCTCGTAGCCATTTTTTCCAAATTTACGTTATCTATGGCATATAGTTTAGAAGCGTCCATGCAAAAGCGCACATGTCCATAATATGTTCCAAATGAGTTAATAGTTGTTTCTGGTAGGATATCCTGAATTCAATCTAAATTTGATATCAGTTTTGTGCAAAAAATATCTTGTCCTGTGGTGTATCCATAGGAAAGCACAATTGTTCGAGCAATGGTTGACCTAGGATTCGTTAAAGTAAAAAAAAACACAAGCTTCTTTTAGTGAATATTTGCGGTTTTTCATGCTCACTTTACAATGCAACATCAAAACTAGATGGTTAATACTTTTTACTGACAATGAAATTTATTTTTCATCAGTAGCCACTAATAGTTTTTTGTCTATTAATCTATAACCTTTGCCACCTTCAATATAGATATATTTAATGTTTAATACATACTTTTCTAAATTGTTATAAACAATTTGCAAATAAGTTATAAGCAATATTTTGCAAAGCGTTAATTGAATTATGTTGAAATTACAATGTAGTTGAAGCTCATCGCTTGGTGCATTATTAGTTTGTTGGAGATGATAGTTAGTGCCGCAACAAGTTTATAAGGAGAAGAACGCGCTGTTGGTAAAAGTATTCGCGATAAAACAGAACCGCACTCAGCTCTGCGGTTAAACTCGTCGGGAAGCATCCTGAGAAAATTCACAACTGCAGCCTGGAACACAGTGCAGCTCAGAAATTCGCGCAGAAACTATATTGATTCGCCGGATCCATATACATACTTGCTCCCCCTTCTTGTGCAAACTGCCAAATGTAATATCGGGCCCGGGCATGAGTTTCGTAGAAGCCTGGCGTACGCACATCCGAAAAATTAGCAGGATAATTAAGGGAACCGTGAGGAACAGAAGTGCTTCTTGAGGCACCGTAAAAAAAATTCTTTTTTTTTCTATTACGTGGCGTTTCGAGAAATGTGACGAAGACGGATCACGCGGGTAATATTTCACGACACAACACACGAGATGGGGGAGGATAAATTAATGCCCGACGAATGAAAACGTGAGCTATGGCGTAATTTTCGAATTCGGTATGATTCCCGCGATGATATTTATAGTCGGACTTTTTTCAGGGCCTAATACGAATCAATATTGAGGGAAGGAGTTGTTGCCATGAATAAATAAATGCGGCAATAAATAATGATACGAGCCCGGATCGAGAAAGGCTTACGGATTTATGAATAAACCGAGTGGATTCCCTCATTTCGGGCGTCCTCATCAGACCGCATTGTTCGTGCCTACCATACTCATAAAATAAACGGCTCAATATGGGCCCACTGATATTGTTATGAGCGCGATATTGGATTTTTCGGATTAATTAATTCCGAACTTGCGAGGATACTTTAATTAAATTCATTACGGAACAGTTTAGGTGAGCTCTTAACTAGTTTAATGCTCGAATTACCCAACTATCGCAGGGGTATCTGATAGACAAGCGCCCCGAAGAAGCGCTCATCTCGGCATTAAACCGAGTTAAAAGCCTTTCAAAATCTCCGGCAAACATGTCGGGGGCTCCGGGGCGCATCGGGACCCCCCATAAATAATTTAATCATTCTTCAGGTGTCGGCATGAACTGGTTATCTTGTTTAAAACTTTTCCGAGAGGCCAGAGAGGAACGCATTCCCATCGCATTCCCAACTCTTTTATAACCGCGCAAAATATGAACGCATAAAAAATGTAGAGCTAAAGAGGTGCATGATCTATTACTTTACAATTGTCAATATATTTAAATTAATCCAAAAAAGCATGCACTGAAAAATGTAGATTATATTATTGGAGTATTTTTTTCTGCTGGTAAGAAATGTATTTATATATACGACTTATAACTGTAAAAGTTATATAAATACTATGAACCTGTCAATTATTTTATGGCATCTACATTAGTTTTTGGCTGCTACACTGATATAAATTGATTACAAAAACTGGAACCTACCTGATTTATGTCGAGAATCCTCTTCAATTGCTAGTCGCCACTGCAGTACGAAACTTCCAAAATTTAACACTAATTGTCTAAAATCTGTATCTAAAATTTGACAAAATTGTTCTCAAATTTTACATAAATATTCTCAAATTTGACATAAATTATCTTAGATTTGACATAACTTTTCTCAAATTTGACATAAATGGTATAAAGTTTTGCCTGGCTCATTTATGTCGAGAATCCTCTCCATATTTGCTTGTCGCCACTGCAGCACGAAGCTTAAAAATTTGACTCTAATTGTATAAAATTCGACATAATTTTTCTTTTTCTCAAATTTGACATAAATGGTCTTAAAATGTATATTAATTGTCTCAAATTTGACATAAATGTCTTAAATTTGACATGAATCGCCTCAATATTTCAATATAGAAAGTTCCAAATTGTTCATAAATTGTTATGGGTCTTTTCGTTTTTATCGCGAATCTGTAAAGTTTTGCTTAAATATCTCACATTCGAGTGAATCTTCTCATATTGACTCAAATTGTTTCTAGTTTGACATGAATTCTCTCGAATTTGCTGTCCTTTTAAATGTCACACCCTAAATTTTATTACTTAGTACTCAGCATCTCATTTTACATCTCTTTCAAGCCTTATATTTTGTCTCAAAAGTTGGTAGTTTGGGAGATAATTAGGACTTTCTGAAAAATGAATAGAGATCTCAAGATACTAAAAGATGTAAAATGAGATGCTGAATACGACTAAGTTATGAAATATAGGGTGTGCCATTTAAACAAATCAAGTTATGGCCCTTCAAAGTTTACCAAAATTAATGTGTCTCAGCAAGGTGATGCCACAATGCAAATAGACTAACTTGCCGCCAATAAATACCCCAAGTAGTTGTTTAGACACAGGCAAAGTCCCAACCTGATATACCAAAAATTAGGCGATTTTTTTAATAAGTGTCTGCAAACGCACAAAAAAAATCATAACTTCTGAACAGTTAGAGCGAATTTCAAAACTAAACCGATTTATAAAGCCTGAACAGGGGCAAATTCTAATATATGCAAAGTTATACTGGGAGTACTATTTAAAAAACACAACTTTTAGGGCTTTTGGAACACCCTGTATAATATGAATTTAATTTAAAAAAGTAACCATAATAGACCCCCATATATCCCAAATGGGAAACTTTTTCAAATTCACTTATTTTGGCTACAATATTCCGTGCCGTACAGCGCGAATAACCCTGTATATTTTCAGGTTCAGGAAACCCGGATTTTTAAATTTATAAAAAAATCCACGCCCGAAAGTATAAATCTTATAGCAGACAGTAAATACATCACGATATCTCAATGGTAACATGCAAAACTTGAATTTTCTTGCTGGAAGTGAATACAAAATAATAACAAACAAATAATATTTACCCAATGATAAAGGCATTTTCTTGGCTAGTATCTTGAATCTTTATAACTTTATCACAATTCGCTTAAATTTTGCATAAATCGTCTCAAATTTGACATTAATTGTTTGAAATTCGATTTGATATAACGAATCTTCCTAATTTTCATATAAATCGCTGACATCCTTAAAATATTAAATAAATCATAAATTTGGCATAAATCTCTTCAAACTTAATACATATCATCTTTAATTTTTCATTCCTGGCTCATACGTGTCAGGAATGTTGTCAAAATTGTCTTCAATCTCCGGAAATGATGTTTCAGAATCTCAAATTATGCATAAATCTGAATTTTGTTATTCATGAATTCTTGCTATGACCATTCTCAAATTGACTTAAATTTTCTCAAATTTTCACAAAATTGGCACAAATCGTTTCAAATTTAGACTTAGTTCTCTCAATTGCCCCAAATTTTTCTTGCATAGGTTCTTTATGTAGTGAATTCTCCCAAATTCGGCTTATTCTGAAATAAACAAAAATTGACAACAAATAATATATACCCAATGATAAAGGCATTTTCTTGGCTAGTATCTTGAATCTTTATAATTTTATCACAATTCCCTTAAATTTTGCATAAATCGTCTCAAATTAGACATTAATTGTTTGAAATTTGATCTGATGTAACAAATCTTCCTAATTTTCACATAAATCGCTGACATCCTTCAAATTTTAAATAAATCATAAATTTGGCATAAATCGCTTTAAACTTAATACATATCATCTTAAATTTTTCATTCCTGGGTCATACGTGTCAGTAATGTTGTCAAAATTGTCTTCAATCTCCGGAAATGAGGTATCAGAATCTCAAATTTTGCATAAATCTGAATTTTGTTATTCATGAATTTTCGCTATGATTATTCTCAAATTGACTTAGATTTTCTCAAATATTCCGAATCGTTTCAAATTTAGACTAAATTCTCTCAATTGCCCCAAATGTTTCGTGCATAGATTCTTTATGTAGTGAATTCTCCCAAATTCGGCTTATTCTGAAATATAGCATAACACGTTTCAAATTGTTCATAAATTGATATACAGGGTGTATCAGCCAAATGGAATAAATTCAATAATAAATAAATGGGGGCGTGTTCGAAAAAACGCTCGGACACGTCGATTGTTATTTTTAGTTGCGCATTTTTTTCAACAAAAACTTTTTATACAGGGTGTGTCATGTGACCGTGGCCAATACCAACTTTCTTATTTTAAATGCAACACCTGGTATATTATTCAATTTTTGGATTCTTCGGAAAATTCTAGACATATTTCATGTACAATGTCCTATACCTATCTTCAACTGTTTCGGAAATATTAAGTGTTTTCAGATTTATTGCAAAAATTATGAAAAATTATTATTAAGTATGGAACGTTATATTTCTGATAAATCTGATCTATTTCTATTCGAATCAATTTTATCATAAATCTGGGAAATTTTCTCAAATTATATTTGTATTTATATTTATATACATATAATTACAAATTATATTACAAATTATATTTTGTAATTATATTTTTTCTCAATTTATATTTGCATTTTTTTTTTATAAATCGTGATCGTTATGAAAAAAAGCACTAAAAGCCATAGACAAAATATATAAGTAAGTAAGTAATATAAGTTACAAATAGTTAAAAAGTCCAGAATATCTAATCAAAATATGACACGTATTGCATGGTTGCGAAACTGGGAACATAATTTTACAAATTGTTTAAATGTTATGTACAATTCTATGAAATATCTGTAAAAATATGAAGAGTATCGGAATATTACCCAAATTTTCATAGAATTGAATGAAACTTGCAAGAAATCTTCAAACGTTACCAAAAGTGTAACCTTAGTTTCTTAGTAAAGAAACTAAAATCCCGAACTATAAAAGTAAAGATGAATTAAATAAAATTATAATTAGTAAATATAAATAATGAAAATTTATATTTACTATACAATTATAATTTCATTTAAAACATATTTACTTTTATAGTTCGGGGTTTTAGTTTTTTACCAAGGTTACATTTTTGGTAACTTTTGAAGATTTCTTGTAAGTTTCATTCAATTCTATGAAAATTTGGGGAATATTCCGATACTTTTCATGTTTTAGCAGATATTTCATAAAATTGTGAAAAACATTTATACAATTTGTTTAAATGTTTTGTTTTAACTACAAGAAAAGTTACATTTATTATATTTATTTAGTAAAAACTTCATGTTTACTTCTCGAAAAATTACTAAAAATTTAGGAACAATTATTTTAATTCATTAGGTAAAGCATGTAGAAAAATGTCACGTTTCAAACAATATTATTTTTTAAGATAACGCGAACAATAAAATATTCGCTGGCCAAATAAAATCCTTTACATAAACTAATTTAAATGATTCTATAGCAGAATATAAATGATGGGCATATTTATGTGTGAAACAATAAATAAACTGAATTGGGGGTAATAAAATTAGGCAAGCAGGTACACAATATGCGGCTATTATTCAAATCAACCATCAGTTACAGGACGAATTAAACAGTTCGGAATTATAGCGATGACCTATAGATGCCGGCTCGTGACGTTGATATACAAGGATCACTTATCCTGAATGAACAGATTGAAATTTGCCAGGACTCCGCTGCCCCCAAACAGACACATTATTCCCGGCGCATTTAACGTCGAATCCACGTTTGACGTCTTCATCTTCGGGCGATCACCTGCCCCCAATTCTTTATTTATTCTGCGCCCCCGGCAGATGTTGAAACGTGATACGCAAGGACCATAAAATTGGCAGACTTTGACCAGTGATAAATTCACAGGGGAAACCACAAGTGTTTCCCCAGCCCCACATAGATCACCGTCCGATGAGATGTGTTTTTCGGTGGCGAAAAAGTGGCAGAGATTACGGCGACGTTCTTAAAAACCGAGGGATCATTAGGAGCTAATTTTGCGAGAAATAAATGGCTGAACACGCAGTTCGCCCTCAAAAAATGAATAATGTATGGCGTGTAGGGTTGGCAAAAAAATGGCAGCACAGTGGGCACAAACGTCGCCCAAACTTTTTGCATGAAATAATAACGGACGAGCCAATTACGACGTTTATAACATATGCTCAAATATGATATAGCAGATGAAATGCGGAAGTACTAATCACAATCAAGCAATTGTATCCTTTGATTTCAATCTATTGATACTGGACACTGGTGAAAACAAATAAAACTACGTTTGCGCATTGTTTTTTTTATCATTTTGGCCATATTTAACCAAGTCTATATCTATTACCGTTTACGAGATTCCCATGTTGAGCGTGATAACTATGACACCCTGTATATTTATATAATTTTTTTTGTCATGCAAAATATGAATTATGTATCTCATGGGATGAGGTTGGTAATACCGAGTGAAGGCAACATCTACAACAATATTAAATTTCAATTAATAAATCTCGCGTTATTCCGTGCGATTTATTTAATCCCCCGCTTAAACTTCCACCATTTCTTCCCCGAGCCTTGCCAGAATTACGATGCGATTTTTCAGGGAACCATTAGGAATATTGAATCGGGACCGGTGGATCGCCGGTTGTGAAATATTTGTGTTGTTTCTCGCCTCGCAGATATAAAAAAAATCTGCTTGAACCCCGGGAAATCTCGCTTTCATCATACAAATGAAATCGTATTTCATTCCGCCGAATCGACTTCTCGATATCGAGCGGCGCAGGGGATTAATTAATGACAAACAAAAGACTCGCTTCTTTCCATAAATGTAATTGAAAAAAAAAGAGGACGCGCATAAATTATCGACCTTCCGCCTGTTTGCTAACTTACATATTTCAAATTGGGTTCGAAATTAATTGGAACCGGAACGCTCGGACGAAACGTGTACACTTTAATGAATCAATTAGCGCAACGTTAAATTTTGGACCGAGTTTGCCTCCACGCCGCATTGTATTCCACTCCAGTCTGCAGAATTACTTTACTAAACAAATTGTACTTTAAACACAGAATAAAACACTTGCTATGTTTTACTGTGTGGCAAAATATATATTTATTATGCGTTGATGATTAAATGCTACTTTGTATTGGTCCCATTGAGACCTGACAATTATTCATCGCTTTATATTGCCGTGAAATGAAATTGACATCCTTTTCAGATTTTATATCACTATATTACATTTAGCATGCGAACGAGCATAGAAAACGCGATTCTTTGTTCATAAAAGCGGGAGTCACATTGTCAGCTCTCGTCAGGCTGTGACTAACTGTTGATGTTTTCATAAGTCTGGGTGGCCTTAAATCTATAGTCTTGATTAAAAAATGTCATGTCATAAAAACAGTTTCCATGTCTGAACTCGCTTTTTCAATCATATGATTACACGATTTAGATTTTTTTTAATATTAAAATGATAAAATTTACACTTTTCTTGCACTTTATACATTATAAACATTATAAGATGCGTTCAGAGCTAAAGTGGATCAAGTCCATAAATTATAGTTTTGAGATAATCAAGATTGAAGTTTATCAACACTAGTTGAATCTTAAAGTGATTTAGAGGGTAATTTTATTTTTATTGTTCTAGTACGAAGATTAACTTAAATATGGGTTATAATTTGAAATTTCAAAAATAGTAATTAAGGTGGCAATTCTATTTTAAATCAGAATTTACTGGACTTGATCCACTTTGACCCTCCCCCTCAGTGACTACTCTTGGAGTTTTGTACAGTGGGTTTTGCTTCTCAACAAATTTAGAATTTTTCGTAGACGTGGTTACTTTCGAGAAATCAAAATCTGCATTTAAGGTATTTTTAAACTGCAATGTCCAAGGTTTCTTTTGCTCAAATCTCACCCACTTCATCTCTACCCACTTGACGGGATGCCTTCATCAGTTTTTTTCCTGTTGACTATACAACTAGATTGTGAAAATGTCAATTTTTCGACATGTCTTCAAGTTTTTTGGTGGATAAAATTTCAGGTGTTCTTACTTTGACAACCACGAAAGGCTTCTTGGTCTTGGCTTTCTTGGCCACATGACTCCAGTCCTCGGAAGTAAAGATTTGAATACACTTTCGTGCCCCTGATTCTATTACTCGGAAATCTTGATCATTAGGCAAAAATGAATGGTCTGACACCAAAAATGTATGATCTTGTTTTGAAACTTAACTGAGAAACTAAGACCAAGTTTATTAATGTGGAGGCGACTTTAATATTTCGATTTTGACAAGGGCATGAGTCAGAGTAGAGAATAACATGTATATGGTTTTTGGCCTCTTGCTTAAAATGTTCAGCTAGCACAGATGCTACTTCTTGGGACCCTCTCCCTCTTTCTGTTTCGTCCCATAAATGCATGTACCCATTATCATTGTTAATGGATTCCAAAATTGTACACATGCATATTTCGCTTATAGTACGCTATAGACGTAGTCAATTTTGGATATAGGAGAGCCTTTTGTAGTTCAAATGTTGCAACATAACATGCATTTAATGCAGCAGCTGTATCATTTTTAAGACACTGTCTAGCGTGCAAAGCTTTTGGCCAAGTGCAGTTTCTTTTTAATTGGTTGTTTTATCATACTTTACCTTCAGATTCTGAAGTAGTGGATTCATTTTGCGAAGGCACATGGTCTGAGCATTCATCAGAAAAGTCCACACATTCACCTAAATCCATTATTTTGAAGTTATGCCAACCAACACGTGCACAAGTACACAAACGAAATATTGGATTTTGGACTTGATCCACTTTAGCGCGGAAATTTTATGAAAGTTTTTCCAGGCCAAAGATCACTGCTGTCATTTAAAATACCTAAAGAAAATTAAAAAAAAATAGCTAAAGCAAAATATATACCATTAACAAGTATTAATCCGCAACAAACATTTGTTTTTATACTTTTGGACTTGATCCACTTTAGCTCTGAATGCCTCATATATCTTACAAACCGACGTATAGATATTACTAGAATTTAGTACTGATATTGAGTGATGTACTTTGATTTAAAATATATAATATCTAATGCGTCATTTTCTTTTTAATGTGATCATTCATTTTTAGAAATATCTTAACAACTGACGCATCAATAACATTATAAATTACTAAAATCGTTGCAGGATATGTTATTATGTTTTACGTAAATTGGAAATCAAAATCATTTTTTCTCACTTAAGATATTTATGATACTTTGATATTATGTGAAAATTCTCCAATTTTACTCATACTTTATCTGTAATAACTTTTAAACTGGGGAATAGATATTACTAATATTTATTACAGATACAAAGTTATATGTTTTTATTGTACATATTTTATTTCATAAATATTCAATACGTGATTATAGAGATACTTGCATTTTACTGTGATCGTGCGATTTTATGTTCTGTATCTAAAATTGTAATCATTCATTTTTAGAAATTTCTCAAAAACTAGTAACTAGATATTACAATTTACTAAAAGAATTTAACAATATGTTTTCATGTATTACATAAAATAGAAATCATATCTAATTTGTGAATCTAGAAATACATGTTTATGATAATTCAATATAATGTGATATTCTCAAAATGTTCTCATAATTTACTAATGATATTTTACAACTGGTGTACAAATATTATTAGAATTTATGGCTGATTAAGTTATATGCTTTTATATCGTCGGCTTACAAGTGAAATACACTAAGTCATTTTTAGGCTATTATAGTTAAATTTTATTTTGATGGTTTACTAAATTGTAACAAATGTCAGACTCAGTAGGGGTATAGTAAAGGGTCATGTAGCCGAACTTCCAAATTCTTAACTCATTGAATGAGTGAGTAGGAAAGGTAACAGCAGAATATAAAACTTTAATTGCAGTTTCTCACATTGTATTTGTATTGTTTTTGACTTAAGTGATTTCACTTGTAAGCCGACGATATAAACTGTTTAATTTCATTAATATCTAATGCTCATTGTATTTACTTTTTACCGTAATTATAATTTTAAGTTCAACATCTCATATTTTAACCATATCGTCAGCTTAGTGTTATAAGGTTGCATGTAACATTTTTTCAATTTTTAGATCTACAGCTTTATAGCTATATGATTTCAAAGCGGGACTTTTCAACTTGTTGGAAGGTTAAAATCAGATGATTAAGGATGATTAATTATAAAAAATCTAATTACAGTGCACGATACATCATTTTCTATAATAACAAGCATATTTAAAGTTGATGTTCCCAAATTTACAAATTTGCACATACAACCTTGTAACACTAAGCCGATGATATGTTTCTAGAAATATCTAGAAACTAGCGCATTAATAATATATAATGTTCTAAAATAAGCAAAGGATAAGTTATTACATATTACATAAATTGGGAATCAAGTGTAATATTTAAAAACTTGAGATATTTATGATAATTTGATAGTAGGTGATATTGTCAAATTTTATGCATACATTATTATTTATTATACATTTATAATAATAATAATTAAAAAAAACTCGAGAAAACTCTGTAACTCACTGGAATATACCCACATTATCTGACCAGCAGGGGTCAAGTATGCAGTTATTTTTATAGTTTGTGGAAATTGCTCATAATAGGTATATTGATGCTTAAAATATATCGCTATTATTATTACATACTCCAGTCGGATTACGAAACAATGGTAATGGTAATTGCTTTCAATACGTGCCTCGTTACTAAAGATATTTTATTTTTATTACCATTACAATCATAAACAATATTTTTATTGAAAACTATATTATTGTTAATACTATTACTATTATACGTTCCAGTAGTATTATATAACATTTTTTTTGTAAAAAAAAAGTATTATTGTTATTTCTGTTACTATTATAATATATTCGCGTCATATTATCACACAATATTCTTATTTTTATTTTTATTTATTTATTTATTTATTAAATGTATACATACATATCACTTACACAATCAATCAAAAAATAAAACCATTGACACTACCCACTAATAAGTTACCAAAAGAGCACCCCTCCCCACAACTGAGTGCATACACAACTACAGGCCACATCCAGAATTCCCTAGTAGATATTCTCTAAGTAATTTCTTAAAATGCAAAATATTTGTAGCATCTTTAATTCGCGAATTTATCTCGTTGAATTTGACTAGTCCTTCATAGAATAATGACTGGTATGTAGTCTGCTTGCGTGCGGTGGCCACATGTATAAGATGGCTTGCTCTTGTGGAGTAATTGTGAATATCCCTATTCATGATAATTGCATCCCTGAGATACTCAGGTAGCCCGCCATTAACCAATTTATAGATAAAACACATATTCATAAAATATAGTGTTTGCCTAACCGAAAACAATTGCAACTCAGCTAACATATCTTTAACATTTGCATACCTGTCACACTGAAGTATGGAACGAAGACATTTATTATGGATAACCTGTAACTTATCCAATTCCATATTGTTTACATAAAATAGGATCGTCGGACAATAACTAAAAAGAAAAACAGTATTGTTGTTATTACTTACTATTATACATAAGTATATTCTAAAAATATAATATCCCAATATTTTTTTCAAAATATTATATTGTATTGTATATTGTATTGTTGTTATTACTATTATATATTCTAGTCAAATAATAATCCACTTTTTAGTTAAGTTTAGTTATATTTGAAAACTATATTATTGTTAATACTATTACTATTATTTGTTTTAGTCGTATTAAAAAACATTATTTCTATAGAAAACCGTATTATTGTTATTACTCTTACTGCTATATATTTTTCTTTGGGTCGTAAGCACTTAAGTCAGTTACTAATTTTATTAGTTTATATACCGTCGTAGTTAGTTTTTTACAATTTAGATATTTAATATTATTAAGTAACTGCTTCAGTATAGGAAATTAAAGTATGATATGGTAGTTTAAGAAATTGTTTTTGATGGAAATGTGAAATGCAGTACTATGACAGTACCATATTTATCAATAGAAATGAGTTTGAAACACTTATGTATTATCGATAGTAATTTTCGAATTTAACTTAAGTGCTTACAACTCAAGGCAAAAGTTATAGTCCAGTCAATATTAGTTATATTCTATTATCAAACAATACGTTTATTTAAAACCGTATTATTGTTATTAATATTGCTATTATATATTCTAGTAATATAATAAAACAATGTTTTTTTATTGAAAACCTTATTATTATTACTATTACTATTCCAGTCATATTATGAAACAATATTTTTATTGGAAACCGCATGTGCTCTTGTATTCAGGTCGTTCCGGAAGATGTTAGGATAAAATTCGTGCAAATATTGAAATATCGGAGATCCTATCTGAATTGATATTTCCTTGGAAATAGATACCCTGTGACATGGGCAAATAGATGCAGATAAGAAAATCGTGCGAAGTGTGCTCGCAAAACCTTCCTTCCGCGAGAAACATGGAGTTAGATTTATTTGAAAGCGAATTTGTTTTAGCTATAAATAGTGCGCTGTTCAAATAATATAATAATAGTGAAAATCGCTCGCCAGCGGCGGTAATTAGCCACAGCTACAGAAATAGGCCATCGTTACATGCAAGTACAATTAGAAAAAACCCAGAGCTGCACAAAAATAATATGTGCACCAAGAAAAATACATTTTTTAGAGAAGCATGGAAATGTCACTCTTTTTTTCTTTTAGTAAACATTAAATATTAATAAACTGATTAATGTTATAGGCTTTTACTTTGAGATACATGGTTAGTATTTAAATAAAAAGTCACTTTAACTTTGTCACATTTATTTATTAAAATAGTGACTATAGTTCCAACAATGTGCTGGTCTTTTTGTGACTTGTAGTTTCAAAATGATTGAAACTTTAGCTTCAAAGCGGTTGAAACTATAGTCACTATTTTCATAAATAAATATGATATAACAAAACTTAAGTGTTCTTTATTTTAATATTAATAAACATAAGATGCATGGGATTGGATCATACTGTTTTTGAATTTTTAATAATAGAATTCTCTTGTATGTCTTAAAAAATGATCGTTAAGAAAATTTGAAGAAATTCTGGAACTAATAATTCTACTAATAGGTCATTTTCAAATTGTAATCACTATTATAACAAAAGAAACCAAATGCAGCAAAGAAGTAAGACTGCAATGAATATATTTAAAAAAATGCTAAACGACTTTAATACAAAGAGTAAAAATTATTACAATTACAAGAACCACATATGAGACTCATATGAGAACCACATACTTTTTTCAAATCTCAAATCGAAGTTTAATCAGATTTTGAGGAACACTGTTTGTATTGTTGTATTGTACAAAAATGTTTGGTACAATTTTTTTTAATATATATATATATATATATATATATATATATATATATATACACTCTGTTCTCTCGGATGGTCAGTTCTCTCTGACCATCCGAGAAGAATTCACCTGAAGATAACAAATGAGATTTTGTCGAAACGTTGTGACACCGGTCCTTTTCAGGACACACAAAACAATACACGGAACTTCAAAGGCCCGCACCGAATTCAAACATATTCCGTCCGTGAAATCATACGAATGAACATATATATACCGGGCTTTTTTTTCGTTTTTACACATATGATTGACAATCAATGTATAACTGGTTGCCTGCATCACCTGCAAGGAATTTCCTATGTGTAATTCTAAAAAAAAAAAAATCAACTCATTAACGGCGTCGGTGCAGGCAACCTGTCAATTTTGGCATATATTACACAGAGAGGTTATGTTTTTATTCAAGACAATACACGAGAGTATTCGTAATGTATCAAGATCAGCTGATATGTCAACAAATGATTATTTTCTTTGGGGTTACCTGAAAAGTAAAATTTTTAATGACGTACAAATACATAACGTAGATGAATTGAAAGGCCGTATACGTACTGCATGTAATGGCATAAATCCACAATACATTACGAATACTCTGCGTGTCTTCAAAAACCCTGTCGTGTATTGCCTTGAATAAAAACATAACCTCTATGTGTAACATATGCCAAAATTGACAGGTTGCTTGCACCGACGCCGCTAATGCGTTTTTTTTTTTTTGAATTATTCATAGGAAATTCCTTGCGGGTAGATGCAGGCAACCAGTTATACATTGTCCATCATATGTGTAATAAGGAAAAAAAAGCCCGGTATATATATATACAGGGTCCTGCAACAGTTTCCTTTCTAGCGCGTTTCCCGTGAAAGATAGAACAAAATGTTTCGTACAAAAAGGTATTGGTTTAAACAAATTTATGCCGTAAAATTATTTTCAAATATACAGGGTTTGCCAATTTTGCGGAATAACAAAAACAAACATTTTTTTAAATGGAACACCCTGTATTTATTCAAGGTTTCTGATGACATTTTTGAACCTCTACATTGTTGTCTATTTAGTTTTGGATTATGTTACAGTGTTGCCAATTTACAATTTTTTTCTCCTAATATCATGCATAAGCAAACTCAACTTTAAAAAATCGTAGCGACCTCGTTTTTTTAAGGTAAGAATATGTTTTAGCAATATTCTCAGTGTGGCTAATAAGCAACATGTTGGTAATGAGCAATTTGAATTTAGTATTACAGGATGTTCAGAAAAAAATGTCAAACTTTATAAATTTCAAAACGGTATAATCCATTTTTTTAATGGAATGCCTCCTATTTTATGTCATTATTCGATAGGTCTTTTTCTTCTCTTCAATTTGATGCTGCATATCTTATGTCTGAACCCCATAGTTGTTGAGATATTCAATATTTTTCACAAAAGTTACCATTTAATTACATTTCTATGCACTGAAATAGATCATGCTGAGGCAAAACAACTGTCAAAATGTATGTAAGAATCAATGTGAGATCGCGCGCGTCTTTCGAATTTTATTGCGGGGATTATCTACCACGTTGTCGGGATTTCCAATATGAAGTTCTTTTCAACACAAAGTAATCATGTTTACAAGATTTTATAGTGGTTTGATTATATTTGTAGATACGTACCTAATTAATAACTTTCTTATTTTATTATTATTATCAAAAGGCCCTTTACCTTTCGGTGTGGGCTATACATGTTACTACAGTTAGATTACAGTTTTGTTATGTATTTGCAAATTCTTTCCACTCTCTTCTGTTCTTTGACATTTCTCTTGTTTGTTTCACTGTCTTCCCTCTGCTGTTTATTATTTCTTCTATTATGTTGTCCCATTCTTGTCTTGGTCTGGCTCTTCCTCGTTTCTTTCCTGTTTTTGCTTTCCAGATTTGTTGATTCTATATCCAATTCCTCTCTGATGTCTTTATTTCGTATCCTGTCTTTTTTCGTTACTTGTTTTACTTTTCTCAGATATTTCATTTCTATTGCCTGTAATCTACTTTTATCTCTCTTTGTTAGCTTCCACGTCTCGCTCCCATATGTCAAAATCATTGTGTATATAGTTTTGTATATATTCATTTTTGTCTTTCTGCTTATCTCTTTCTTGTTAGTGAGTATATTATTCAGGGCATAGTACGTTTTTATTGTGTTGTTTATTCTGTTGCTTAATTCTCCTTCCATTTTCCCGTCTTCTGTAAGTTCTACTCCAAGGTATTTAAATTGCTCCACTTGTTCAATCTGGTCCTGTCCTATCTGTATATGTTTGTGTTCTTTCCGTTTTCCTACAATCAGTACTTTTGTTTTGCTGTAGTTCATCTTCATGTTATTTTTCTCTAGGTGTTTATTCCATACGTTCATGTTATGTTGCAGGTTCCTCTCACTTTCTGCTATCACTACCACATCATCGGCGTATGCTCCTTCTGATATTTTAACCATTTGCATGTTTTTGTATCCTACGTTTGCTTTTATTATTTCTGTTTACCTTTCTTCTGCCTCAAGCATATTTCTTTGTATGTTACCCCACATTTCCTCCACTGCTTCGCTGTCGTTGGCCACTTCTAACGTGGCTTCTAATTTCTCTTTGTATTGTATTGCTGTTTCCTCATCTCTTAGTTTGTATGCTCGTATCTTCTTGTAGTTTACTGCTATAGTTGGTCGCTGAATATTTCGGTCACTGTCTTGAGTGTTGTTTTCCTTGAGTGTGGTCACCACTAGGTAGTGGTCACTTCCTATTTCGTAGCTTCTTTTTACTCTTGTGTCTATTATTTTGCTCTTTCTAATAACTTTCTTAACTTTATAATAATAAATTTTAGATGACTTCATGCAGTGGCATAAAAGAAAAGCGAAAAGGGAGGTTTTACAGAGATTTTACAGAGTCAGAATTTGCATGAGTGGCCAAGGGAAGTCATCGAATTAAAAAAAAAAGAATTAAAAAATCCAATTAATTCATAAAAAAACTATTATACTATTATAAAAATTTAAATTCAAAATTATAAATAATTCAATATGTACATAAAATTAGGAATAATATAATTCTACATATATTTTACACAATTATATACTCTAATAGAAAATGTTTCTTCACAAATGGTGTGAAATAAAATTTCTTCTGAATAAATTTCCATCGACCCCTATTCGGTTATTGTTTTCTAACGATAAATCGGAACTGCTGCTGTCATCGCCAGCCTCATCGTCCCGAAATGGATTTGCCCTTTCGCGAAAAACACGTACATGGGGCTCACGAACTTCGCGATGATCGTACATTTCTTGCACCATATCCGCAAACTCGTTCATTTGAGGTTAAATATGCACTTATAGACGGTAGGGACCGCGTTTAAGAATCGGCTACTAACTATTAGCAAGCAGCGCGCTGTATGGCGTTAAAAGGACAGCGGAATAGGTGGTTTCTAAAAACGCCGCTAAAGTTAGTTAGCAGCGCCTTACTAACGCTAACAGCGAGCGGAGAATACGGGCCAGGGTGTTTTATTTAAAAAAATGTTTGATTTTGTTATTTCGCAAAATTGGGACACCCTGTATATTTGAAAATATTTTTACGACATGAAGATATACACCAATAACTTTTTGTACGAAACATTATTTTCTATCTTTCACGGGAAACGCGCTAGGAAAGCCCGACGCACTGTTGCAGGATCCTGTATATATATATGTTCATATGTTCATGTGACCCGGAACATGTTCAAACATATATATATATATATATATATATATATATATATATATGTTATATATATCATATATATATATATATATATATATATAATATATATATATATATATATATATATATATATATATATATATATATATATATATATGTGTGTATATATCTCGAGAATATCGATAATATCGAGTAATGGGATGCAAATTTCAAAATTAGAAATTCCATTTTTTGTTCTATTTGATGGGCTAAATTCAATAAATGTACTGAATTTGAGAAGATACAAAGCAAAAATGCGGCAAGTTATGGCGTTTTTTGTAAAATTTATGTCAAATTTGCGATGGTTGGGAGGATTTTGGGAGATTGAATCTGAATTCAACAGATTCAGGATTTGATCGAAAAAATTCATACTAATATTAAGAAGAAACATCATATTAAAAAATGTGTCATTAGATTTCAGTGGAATAAAAGATATTTGAGCTGAATATTTGAGATATCCTAATGCTTTGAAAAGATTAATTTTAATATTATATAGTTATAGCATATTTGAAACGTTTTATGTTTTAAATCATTGTAAAATTTCATAGGAATGTTCATTGCATAATTCATAAGATTAATGGCTAATTTAAAACGATCTGTGTCAAATTTGAAGCTAACAAGATGCTAAACGATCAAAGACAGATCAAGATCAAGATCACAAAGATCTTGCTAAACAAGATTAAAGCTAACTTTGGTTTGAACCTAAAGACTCGTGACATAATTTCTATTTTTGTAAGATTCATGTTAACTTTGAGACAGCCAATGTTAAATTGCTTGAAAAGATTCGCACTGATTTTGAGCGATTTGAGTAGATTTTAAGAGATCCGTTTGAGAGGTTATTGTCAACAGCAGTATCAATTCTATTAAAAATATCTTCAAGTGGACTAAATGTACACTAATTAATTATTTAGTATGTATATATTAATTATTCTGTGATATTTATTCTGTATTTATTCAATTCAATTATTATTTTATTCATTATATTCAATTTATGTTATTCTGTATTTTGTCATTTCAATAAGACAGTTTCTGCAGTTGAAATTTTCTTAAAATGACTACGACATTTTCGACATATTTATAACTTCTTAAAAATGTAGAAATTTCGATGATGTTTTCGACATATTTTAATGTAATTAAAATTGTAGAAATTTATATTAAGAAAAAGTTTTAGTCAACTTAAATTTTCCACGTACAGCATCAATATTCTTCAAGTGCATTAAAATTAAATGTGAATGAAGATTACCGATTTTACAACGCACTGCAATTTTTCATTAATATAATATATTATGCATTATTCATAATATTCATTAATATAATAAGCAGTTTCTGGAGATAAACAAGTTTTCATAAAATTATCTTAAACGTTTATACAAAATTCAACTTATTTACAACCCAACAACAACAAAATTATAGAAATTGGATGTGTAAGAAATATTATACTTTGAATAAAAAGATATGAAAAAAAAAGTCAAACTGTTACAGATATCTAGACATTTCAGACTCTTTATAAGTCTCTGCCGTGCCGTTTACGCAGAGAGCGCATAAAGTATTAAGACCTGGATTTATTTTTCCCCTGTATAAATTTTCGAAAAACGCTTCAACAGGTGGTCAAAATGATTTTTTTTTTCCAAACAAATATCTTGAGTCTATTTTCAATTTTCGATCTTTCTTCGTTTTGAACTAATGATGTCAGAGCCATTTTTTTTAAATGACAACCTATATTTTTTATTATTGATTTTGATACTACTTTTTATTATGTTTTCAACAACATGACATTTTCATTATGTAATATTTGAAAAAAATTGAGAAAAGTGCGTTAAAGTAAAACTATTAAATTATTATTTCAATATGCAGAATGCATCTAGTTACCAATCAAAACAACGTCAAGTAAAACAAAATTAGGGAAACAGGCTTGGATTTTAAATATTGGAATAAAACAAAATTGATCAACCTGAAAAACATTCTTATTACAATATCATCAATTACAAAAATAAGAACAGAAAAACCAAAAGACATTTTTATCGAGAAAAAAATACTAATGACTTGTTTTAAGATAAGTTTTAAAATAATATGAAGTCACAAAAATAATTAAAATAACGAAAAAATATTGGATAGGAAAAAAAATAAATTAGATGTTAAAATTGTTTGCCATTTTGTTCTTGTCAGTGTGCCACTATGTCGAATGTATTTGTCTCATTTCGACTTGGATCCGTTCTTTCAATTGTTCAACTGTGGTTAGCCGATTAAAGTATACTTTACTTTTGATGTAACCCCATAAGAAAAAATTAAAGTCGAAATGAGTCAAAATTGAAAGCGTAATAAAAAGTACTATCAAAATCAATAATAAAAAATATAGGTTGTCATTTAAAAAATGGCTCTGACGTCATAACTTCAAAACGAAGAGAGATGGAAAAATGTAAATGGTCTCAATATATTTGTTTAAAAAAAAATCATGTTGAAGCATTTTTCAAAAATTTATACAGGGGAAAAAATAAAGCCAGGTCTTAATACTTTATGCGCTCTCTGTATAGAAGCTTTGCACTATTTCTTTATTTTTTATTTAATGGCTTACGGCAGCCTCTCGACAAACAATATATAAAAACGTCTACAATTATCCTCTAGTGGACCGAATGGACAAATCTATGATTTTGTACCGATAAAAAATATTTAACTACAGGTGTCGGGCTAAATTAGTGGATAGTTATAGTGTGAACCCTGCCACTAAACCAGCCTGCAATCTAACTGACATGTGATTTAACTCATTGAACTTCAAATATCTTACAGTTATAATAATAATAACAACCACATTCTCAAAATTCCACACAAATATGTGTAATCATTATTATTGAAAACTGATGATTCTAGCTTTAATCATCTTCTAAATTGGATTGGAAGGGTAAGTGAGTGGGCACACTACAAATATCCCCTACAGACGGAATGGCTGAATCTATAATTTTGTACCATTTTTACTACTTGCCGTTGTTATCAATATCCTGCACAATATTTTTGATTTTTGTATATGGCAGTTTCCCGATAATTTTTTTTTTTATATATTACATTATATTTTTTTAATTTCAATTTTCTTAATAAAATTTTATAACATTTTTATCATATTTGTGATATAGTCTCATCCATTATGTATACAAGTTATTTTTGTATTTTGTCTTCTTTATTAGGAGTACTTACTAGTAATCTATTTAAAATATAAAGATTTTTTTTTAGTTTATGTTATGTTTTTATTATTTGTTTTTCACCTGTTATATTATTATCAGTTTACAATTATGATGATTTTGATTATGAAATTTGAAACAATTTGTACCAAGTTCAGACGATTCATCCGAATTTGATAGATTTAAGCCATATTTCCCAGATTTATGATGAAGAAGAGAATAACGATATCAATTTATGAACATGCTTTATGTTTCAAAAGAAACCGAATTTGAGATAATTCACACCTATGAATGAAAAATTTGAGGCCAATCATGTCAAATTTAAGCTATCTATGTCAAATTTGAGAGGACTATTGTCAAATTTGAAACATTTAAAAAAATATATATTTGTTTAAATTCAGCCCCGACTTCTATGTAATATAGAATATGCCACCAGCGATGTGTGATCTCGCGCAATTCTGGTGAAATATAACTGTGCCATATTAATTATGTGCACTGCCGGGCGTTTATGTGGCAAGGGCCCACAAATCAAGCCCCTGTAACGGTATGATACGTGCACCCTCCGGTTTAATTGTCCACTTTTTTGGGGGGTGATCCGCGAAAAGTTGGGAAGTAAATTATATGACTGGCTCGTATATATTTTACGGCTAATGGTTATTGCCAGAAAACGGGCCATTAGGAGGACATAAAACCGGGCTCGATTTGCAACCGGAATATTTAAACATCCCTCTTTAGGCAAGCAGGGGAGGCGGGGGCGACTCCTCTTATTATGATTAATTCGGGGTGACGATCCTGGACGATTAATGTCCTCGCCTAAAAATATCACGGTAAATTAACGGTGTTCACCGTCTAATCCGTGCCGAAACTGGAAGCGGCGTGTAAAATATTTATGTGGATATTAAGAATGGGTGACAAGAGGCTATTTATGAAAAAAAAAATTCAAGGAGTTTTTTGTACCAGATTACAATTTTTTATATACCTACGACGGGTTATTTTCGAGTTCATAAATGATTCAACGACACTAATTTAGATTATGGACAAATGGGATTGCGTTTTACATTATAATTGGGAAATTCTTTAAGATGTCCAACAGATAAGCTTGTATTATTAGAACCCTATTTTAATGTTTCTACGTATTGGAACAAAAAAAAGGAACAAGCGAAGTATCGCAGCGTGTGGCCGGGGCTGCTGAAAGAGCGCAGAAATGTGGGAAATATTAAAATATCGGATTTCTCACTAAATATGTGAACCGAGTCGAGTTTTTTCCCAATGTGTTGGAAACTTGTTGCACGTTTAACTGTGGGACACGTCACTTTCGGGGGCATTTTATTAATGACCCTTTCATACGAAAAAAAAATCTACACCTAACGTGATTTCATTTTCTTATCTGGGTCTATTAATCTCTCAGTGTCATAAAAGGAATAATAATGAGGTTGGGGCTTTTTTTGATAAATGTCGATGTTGCTTGATGGAATTTCGCCATTACTCTTCATTTGATGTATTGTGCTTACGAGCACCTTAACGGTAAGCACCGCTCGCACTCAGCCTTTCGATACTTTTATATCTTATTTTGCATATATGGTTGATATTGTATGTACAATGAAACACCGTACAACTATAAAGTTAAAAGCTGATATAAACAATTACGTGTAATTGCACGTTGTTATATATTGTGTAATCCGTGGAGAAGAGTAATATTTAAGCACCAACTGTTCGAGGCAGTCGCAATTCTAGAAATACAATCGGCTTTCCTACAAGTTCCCTAATAACGGTTTTCTTGCGCGAAAAAAAGGAAATGCTCGCTGATCTGGACCGATCCCGCAGTAAGACAGTCCTTGTCAATATTGCCAATAAAACAGGGAATCAGGGAAGATTTTCTTTATGTTTTGCTCGCAGACCGAAAACTATTCTCTCTCTCTCTCACAATTGCGGTTTTAAAGTTAGGAGAAAGCGGGCTATTAAAGCCACCACATGAAGTGATATGTAAGAACATTTCACGTTTCTAAACGTTGCACAATAAACCGCAGAATTACAAGCTAATTTGAAATGCAACACATACTTTTAGAACGACTTAATTTGTTACGAAATGCATTGTTCGTTCGAGCGTTTTTAGGATATATTTTACCCTGAGGACGAATATCTTTGAGGAGCAACTTTTATTACTGAATTAAATTTTACAAAACCAATTAGTTAAAAATAAATCTGAAGTACAATAACTTTATATAGTATTATATTATAGTTTGTAGTATTATTAACTTACCAAGGATTTGAAATGTAACACTTCATACTTTTAAGGCGAAACAATTTATTACCAAATTACTACCAAAATCGTTCGGATTTCTTATATTAAGGTTTAATATTTAATTGTAAATCAAAATCTGTACTTCCTGAATTTGTATATGTTCTTTATTTTGCAACCGGTTTAGATCTGCGATGCAGATCATCATCAGGCAAAAACTGCAAGGACAGTAAAGGACATTAAATATAAATTAATCACACATATTGTATTTTGTCTCGCATTTTTATTTATTCTATATTTATTTATATTTAATGTTTTCATTTTTTTTTTCATTTTTAATGTTTTCATTGTCCTTGCTGTTTTTGCCTGATGATGATCTGAACCGCAGTTCGAAACAGGCTGAAAAATAAAGATTACATTCAAATTAAGGAAGTACAGATTTTTATTTACTACCAAAATGTATACGTTGGTAGTAACGTCGCTCAATTGGTGTGCGTTAATAAGACATGTGCTGTATGAAAAATTGCATTAAACAAATGAGATACGTATAGCTCCAAAATGCTGCTTGTAATATTTCATAATTTCCCATTTTCTCGCTGCGTTCCATCACAATGCCCTCGTTTGGGGCGCCCTCGCAGAAATGAAAACTGTAACGCTCAAACAATTTGCATGCAAAACGCCTCCGCTATAGTTCAGCGGAGTTACGCTGCATTTTACAAAGCAAATATTTACAGCGAGGGGTTTCCCATTGATGAGGACGTTGAACATTAGCGGATATTACCGCTAATGGTGGTACGCTTTCATCACCGCTTCATTTGTATTTCAGCGGCACGTGCCGATTTTAACGAATTATCAACTGAATCTATCGTAATAGGACGTTTTATACACAAATAAATAATGCAGTATTACAAATAATGGACTGATGGACTAATATCAGACCTAAAAAATATTGTAGGTTATAATTATTTATCGTTTAAGTATTTTAGGAGACGTCTTATCCTCCAAACAAAATTTAGACGCAAGTAAATAATATAATTATCCTATAATTTTCTTGGGTGGAAAGTGGATTAAACTTACTTTATTCCGCTAATGACTAAAGTTGTTACTTTATTCCTAGAATTTATAACTGATTTAACATCATAATAGCATGTTTTATAGAAAAAGGGTATGCACTATTATCAGTAATCTACAGATGGTGTAATATCGTACCTAAAAAAATATTTGCAAGAATAATTACGCACACTCTTTAACATTACATATTTAATGTTTCACTCAGATGATTGAACCTACAATGTGTACTGCAAAATATTATAGAAATTGGATATTAAAATTTATAACGTTACATTTAATGTTTACGTGTTGTGTTAACAAATATTAATATTTTCTCTGAATTCAATTATGTTGTTTCAAATAGCACAACAAATCTGCAGTAGTTATGTTGTTTCTAATTTTTCATACTCCGCTCATCATTAATATATGCCATTAATTTTCTCAAAATTGTCTTAAACCTTGAGAAATTAATCAAAAAACCTTTAAAATTGTGCACAAATCTAAATTTTATTATGCACCTATATTTGCTATGAATCATAATTATTCTCAAATTGGGTTGAGTCTCTCATATTCGACTGAAATCTTCGCAAACTAGGCACAAATTGTCTCAAATTTAAGATAAATCGTCCCAAATTTGACATTAATTGCTGCAAATGTTTCATGCATCGGCTCAAATATAGCATAACACTTTTTGGATTGTTCATAAATTGGTATGGTTCATTTCTATTTTATCATAAATCTAGGAAATATGTCTTTAATATATCAAATTCGGATGAATGTTCGCAAATTGGCACAAAGTGTTTTAAATTTGACATTAATTCTCTTGAGTTTGATGTCATATAAATTTTTTATATAAGTTGAATTATATCATGTAGGTAATCGTTATATCAAACAAGTTTCCCAAAGTTTTCCGACAAAAAAATATATTTTTTGTTACAGAGATATAACAAGCTTAACAAGGATTGTTATCTCTCTATAACATAAGTTTTTTTGTTGGGAAACTTTCGTAAATTATTAAATCAAAAATGTAAAATTTGAAAATATTTGAGTTTTTGAAAAACATTAAGTGTTAGATGACTAAATATTCATCACAATTCGACGGTTTTCAATATTTTTCTGACCCCATATTATAACTGTAGTTTATGAAATGTAATATTTCTTTGCTATCCAATTTTTCTATCATTTCAGTGTAGTCAAAAAGTCAAAAACCTTTAAAAAGAGGGGGTTCCCATTTGAAATTTTAAAGTTCACCTTCACCTAGCAATTTCATGGTCACCACTAAAAATATTTTTTCCTATAACTTTTGTCTGTGATATATTTCACGAAACCGTCTTCCTTCCGAGATTTCTGGGTGTATCCATCTTTTTTCAACACCCGGTAAATGGCACATATTATATTTCGAGTTTCGAAATTCAAATTAGCCTCCTGCTTTCTTGCATAAATATAATCAAATTTTTGACAAATCATCCTAAATATTTGATGAATCTTCTCAAATAAGACTGCTGAAATATATAAAATCGAAACATAGGTTTTCGTGTTTAGTACAGAAAAAAGGTTTAAGGTTTCTTAAAGTTGTACTTAAAAATATTTGATTTGATAAGCACTGCTTAAGTTTTGCACTCTTTTTAAAGAATAATCAGCAAATATGTTTTTTAGTTCACAAAAAGCCTTTTAGATCGAGTCCATAAGGTCAAGACCCTAAAGGGCCTTTGAGTGGACTAAAAAATTCGTTTCTGCACAAAATATAAATAATGTTTTTTCTACATCTGCAACTTTTTGAATTACTTAAAATTCATTGAAATTTTCCAGAGACCACGACTACCGAAAACCAGAAAGCTTTGCACATTCGTAGTATAGTGGAGTAAAACAAAAATATATTGTTGACAATCGCGTTACTAGTGGAGTCAATCTGGGTAAAAGTAGGTAATTTTTGGTAAAAGCAACGAAATCCGGTGGAACTTGTTTGTTATAGCAAAAGTAAGAAAACCCTCAGTTTTTCTAAAAAATATTCCCGGCAACCGTTTTTTTGGCCAAAAGGGGTAACTTGACCCTTTTTGGAGGTTGTTTTTATGTTTTAATTTTGTTTTCAACCACTTCCACCAATCAGTTACAAAGGTACAAAAATGGTACCCTTGTATTGTTAATGTTTAAAGAATTTTCAGTTAAAATTTTGCGGGGTTATGTTCACGCCCCACTCTTGTAAATATATAAATATACGTTTTTTTCGAAAAAAAAAAATCAATTGCAGATATTTCTGCCAAATCTCAATCAAATTGAACACAATTTTGGATGTAGGTAGCCCATATTGCTTAAAAATAACTAAATAAATTTCAGTTAAAAATATCTAATACTTTGCAAAATATTGCAATTTTGGATTGCAACTGCGGTATCTGCCGTGGAATAGCCGTATCAATATTTTCTTTGCAGCAAAATGTACGTAATTTTGTTTACTTTTTTCATTTCATGACAGAAATATAGCTTTTTCAAAAATTCCGTAAATTTTTAGCCATTTACTGTATATATTCGTTTTTTCGAGTTTTGTGACGTTAATTTGCCAATATCTGAAAAATTATCAATTTATAAGAAAAGAATTATAATGAAAGTTGGTAATTTGATATCCGACAAAAAAATATATTTAATTTCACGTAAAAGCGGAAAAATCTTTACATGTGAGGCATGTGAGGCGGAAAGACCCCATGGGGTCGATAGCCCAATAAAGATTGTTTATATATATATCTTTACATGTATAAGTACATATCGTTCAATAAATGATTAATATATCGGAAAATATGGATTTTATGAAAATGTTTTTTAAATAAAAGTTGTTAGGTATTTAATTTCCAATAAAAATTAATAGATAAAATTTTAGATTTTCCGCTTGGTTTGGCCTAAAAACAGGAACTTTACTTTATAGAAAGGATTCTCGTTTTTAGAGAGCGGTAGATGCATCACGGTGAATTATTTGTATGTTTATAAAAAATTACAGTGATAGATACATTAGCTATACCGGGTTTTCATTTCCAAACTAGCCAAAATTATTACCTTAGCTAGTCAAAATTGTGTCCGCTTTGATTGAGATTTATCCGAAATAGCGGCAATTCTGTTTTTTTTTTTTTCAAATAAAAACGTATATTTATATATATTACAGGGTGGTGGGAGATGAACATAACCCCGAAAAATTTGAACTGAAGATTCTTTGAACATTGACAATAAAAGGGTACCATTTTTGTACCTTTGCTATCGATTTAAGTGGCCGAAAAAAAATTAAACATAAAAACAACCTGAAAAGGGTTTGTAGACAATATTTTTTTCCGAACCAAAAATTACCTAGTTTTGTACAGATTGACTCCACTAATAACGCGATTGTCAAGAATATAAAATAAATAAATATGACGCTGATTTTGAGATACGCGTTTTTTTAAACTTCAATATTTATTTTGTTTTCTGTGTGGTATCGAGATGAGTAGTTCTTCATATGAAGATCCTGGTATCGTCGATTCCAAGAAGATCCTATGTCGTTGTAAGCACGTTTTCTTCAAATATTTAACCAAAACCATCTAGAAATATGCGTGAAACACCAGTTTCTTGCACTAGTGCGTGAAGCAAGACATGTTAAAAGAGATATGTTTCATGAACCACAAAGGGTGCACTAATATTAGTTTTTTTTATTCAGTTATAGAAAACTATTCTTTTTCTACCCTTTGTCAAAATTGCAGTGATACTTCCATTAGCTATACCGGGTTTTCATTTCAAAACTAGCTAAAATTATAACTGAAGATTCTCTGAGCATTGACAATAAGGGTACCATTTTTAACTGTAGCTACTGATTTAAGTTGTCAAAAAATAAGTAAACAAAAACTACCTCCAAAAAGGGTCAGTTCACCCGTTTTTGCCAAAAAAGGGGTAGCAGAGAATTTTTTTTCTCTAAAAATTCACGGTTTTCTTACTTTTGTTATAACAAACAAGATCCAGCTGGTCTCGTTGCTTTTACCAAAAATTACCTAGCCTTTTTCTAATTACTTTACCCAGATTGACTCCACTAGTAACGCGATTGTCAACAATAAAAATATTTAAGTTAGACACTGATTTTGAGACACACATTTTATAAAACTTCAATATTTATTCTGTTTTCTATGTGGTTTCGAGATGAGTAGTTCTTCCTATGAAGATCCTGGAATCGTCGATTCCAATAAAATTCTAGGTCGTCGTAAGCTCCTTTTCTTCAAATATTTAAACAAAACCGTCTAGAAACATGCGTGAAATGCCTGGTTCTTGCACTAGTGCGTAAAGCAAAACATGTTAAAAAATGATATATTTCATGCATCACAAAGGGTGCAATAATATTAGCTTTTTGATGCAGTTGTAGAAAAATCTTCTTATATAGTACTTACTTACCTTACCTATAGTACTATTATACCTTGGTAAAAAATGAACAATTTTGCCTCTGTCGAACATATACCTTTTTATCTTGGTACAAAAAGAAAACTTTATTAACAACTAATCGTAAAAATCAACTTCACAGTGCTTTGACACATAACACAATGATGTTTTTTTGAGTAGTTACATCTGTTACATAAGTTTTAGGAATGTTTTTTAATGCTTTACGTGACATTCTATAACTATTACATCTGGTCAACTATGGATAAACACATTGCTAGGGATCTTGTCAATTTGTTTGACATTTCACATTTTCGTCTGACCTTTGCAAAATGGCGTTTTAAGTAGATATTCCAAAGTCCATCTACAACTTAGTTAGACAGCTGCCGAAACGAGATATAGGGAAAATTATTTATGGGCAAAATATTTCAAAAAAACTCTGTAGTAATTTATAGTATTACAATGTCACGTAAAGCATTCAAAATAATTCCCAAAACTTATGTAACAGGTGTTAGTGCGAAAAGCATATTTCGAACAGTCTGTTAATGATTTCTGTACAACTTAATAATGCTTAAATGGGAAAATGCTATGATTGAATCAGCCAAATTTCTAATAGAATCCCAACTACCTTCCTCTTCTTTAAGTGCCCATCCTCTGTCCATGTTGGCTATCACATCTAATCCTATCCACAGTCGATTTGAATAACTTATATTCTGAACTCTTGGAAATTTTCATACACTTTGTTTTATCTCGATGGCCTTTAAAACAAAGCGTGGATTGCAAACAGTTTAGAAACCAAAATCGATAATCTCTTCTGTTTTTTTTTGTTTTCATGAACAGTTTATCAAATATAATCCTAAGTCTTCGAAATTTCAGTATTTTTGATGTAATATTATGGCAATTTAAGCTGTTAAAATAAAATGTTGTATTCTATAGGTTTTCAACTAATCTAACTCGTAGAAATTCTGTAACTATTCTGAATGGTGGTACACTTATTGACAGCCATTGCAAGAAATAGAATTTCAATAGTTTACTTTACATGTAATTTTAATATGTTGTAGAATATTGTGGTAATTTTTGTAATATTTTGGAATTCAATTTTTTACAATTTTTGTAATTTAGATGGGGGTAATATCCGACAACCTGAAATCTTCCTTATCATCAATTTTAATCATCTCCAAATTCTGTGACTATCATTGTTAATCAAGGAATGAACTACTTACTTCTTGCCTATTTGCTCTATCAACTAATTATGATAGTACAAATTTATAATTTGGCTCTAATTAAATAACTATTATCTTATTGACGTGTAAAATTAAATGATGGTGATAGTGTGCCCACCCACCTGTCCTCCAATTAAAATTAAATATAATATAGACTAAAGAAATCCACAACGTGTTTTTAAGGTTCTAAGATTTTAAAATAAATCGATGATATCAACTTTTTGTTTTTATAAATAATTGAAATCCTTAATAAAGATTGAACTCTTTCTCTCTCTCTATAATAATAATAATAATAGTAATAGCACAATTGAATATGTTTTTGGTGTATTTGACGCTGAAGTATCAATTGCCTTCTAGTGTCTGTTTGCGTTTTTTTTCGATTGCGTCCTCGACTTACGACCCCATTACAATGTGTCGTCCTCTGAGGGATTAGATAAATAAATAAATTTATGGTATATTTTGTGGGGTTGCAATCTCGGCCCCGTTCGGGTTGCACACTGTGCGTGTGACAGCAAAGACCGCCCTGTCCTTCAATAATTTACAACGCGACCGCCGGTTGGTCCCTTCGGCGTAGCTGGAATAACAAGACCTTGTACCGTTAGAGCCCGTATCAAATTTCTAGGGCTATTCATAACAGGATCGGTCAATACAGTGGGATCTTGGCAGCCCGTTTTTTTCCATGTACCTTTTCTGTAATAATTGTTTTGTGTGTTCTTACAGTGGAAGACGAGATGGTGTGTTATGACGAAACTATCACCAGTCGCAGGTAAATAACGTCTCTATTAGTGTGTGCGTTTTCTGTGTTTCTTTGTTGGCAGGGCAAGATTTAAAAAGTGGGGGTTTAATGATCCCCCCGTTTTCCCCATTTGCACTAACCCCAAGTTGTTAATTTAACACGGCGAAGCACCTCATTTGCATTTTAAATTCCGAAGTGGACACTCCGGAATCCATTACGGCGGCCATTAAATTCGCGCGCGAATCAATATTTTGGACTTTGCTGCAAATTGGATTAGCGCCTTTTTCCCGTCCATAGTTGCGGATTTAATCCGGGCGCGATTATTCATTTTGACGGACTCCTTCGGCCGGGGGAAAAATCGTAATAAATTACGACAGGAAATTATTTTTTTCTCCCGCACGCACATTATCAAATGAGAAAATTGCGGACCTCGCAACGGTCCGTGACGCGTTTAACATATTACTCCCTAGTTTTGTAACGATCGCTTACCGTCAAGTTTTAATTAATCCAGATTGCTAATTAATTTGTTTTGTCACTTAGGGCTCCAGTCTGTGTTTGCGTGCCCACAATTTTCCCCGGCGAAATTGTGCTCTTGTTTAATAAGTTTGCCCTTTTAATTTCGCGATACGGCCCGTCCGACGAACTTTGCGGATTCGCTTCTGACAATCATCTTCCTACTCGTCAAGCGTGCTACATTCACGTTGCCTCGCCGAACTCCGGAAAATTTCCCACCAGCGGCGTAAACTTAGCCGTAATGTTTACATTGAAAGGAAGGCAAGGCAATCTTCCCTTCCATAATTCATATTTGTAATTGTTTTCCAGGGAAACTGCTTCATGGATTTATATCTGCAGTATATATGTGTATATGTAGTATTGCTTTCTCATATATGAACGTTTATTTTAAACAATTTTATCTACGACTAATTTATATGTAAGTATTATACTTAAGGTTTTTGCAGTATAATGCTATATATTATTCCCTTAGAGAATAATGACTAGGGATTAATAGTCATTATTCCCTCTTGCACTCCAATTACAATATTTCTCAAATTTAATAATACGATGGAAACAAAATATACAAACTCAAAAGTGTCACTGTCAAACGCGTAGTGTTTGTGTATTTGTATCGAGATGGGTAAAAATGAAGAGTCTTTTACTTGTACACCTCGAGAAATTGTACTACTGGCTACAGAAACAACATCTACCTTGATACCGGAAACATCGAAATCCATTTACAACAAACGTACGCAACCTTCAAAGAAAAGCGTCTTCGAAAGGACGCAAACTCATTTTCCGAAAATGTTCTTCTAGCCTATTCAGTCTTAGATAATGTAGAGTATACTACTCGCATAATGGCTATTATTACCTCGGAATGGTACTGCCTCGCCTTCCGCGGCTCGGTTCGTAAATATTTCTCGGGAATAATAGCTATCATTATTGACTCGTGGTATAATCTACCATTAAAATTTTATAGAACACGTAATAAAATTACATAGTTTCCATTATTACTGCATTAAAATTGACAGCATTGCATGATTTTATACCCTTGCAGCAGTAATTTATTTAATTAACAATTACTTACAAACATAATGTTGTAATTTGTAAACGGGAAACAAGCTACAATATTATTATTATTTAATAATAATAATCTATGATATTAATATATCATTATTTGATTCAACTGAAAATACACAGTTTTGATTGATTCAATGATTCCACTACGTGTTTTGATAACTAAAAACAGAAAACGTGGATCATTATTTCATTCAACTCAAAATACATTAATTTGATGGGCTCGACTACATGTTTTCATAACTAAAAACTGAAAATGTTTTCGATTTTGTATATCTGCTCTTGATTATATATATGGCTGTGTTTTCGTTTTTGTATTTCGCTTTGTTATTGGCAATTTTATTTCAATATTTAGAGTGTCGGTGCAGCTGTTGTACCTACAGTTTTCATAGTTATGATATAACAAATGTAATGACGATGAATAAAAAATCCAACATGGGCACCAGATCATGATTTTTAGGCAATTAATGCAATGAGTAATTTTGAAGATCTTAATTGTTTATTGCAATATTTGATATTTTTTAGATTCTATTTTAATTGTTTCTCTGGTTACTGTAGCTCGGAATGTAAATCATTTCTGTTCGAACTTGAAATACCACTATTAAATATCCAATGAAAATTTGTAGTTTTCAATTATTTACATTTCATAATTTTCGATGAATATTTTATAAATTTTAATAAAAATTTGATAGTTTTCAGTACAAAAATAGCGCTATTTCCAGTGAAATTTTTAAATTAGTGTTTAATGTTTTAATTAAATATAATTTTTTTTTAACAATTTCCCATAATGATATGTAGTTTTCAATATGTAGTTTTCATAATCATAATTTACGAATATTAATGCTCCAAATAATAATTAACTTGCTAAAAGTGACAATAAAATTGTTAAAATTTTGTAATTTATATTGGTATAAAACTCCACAATATAGCAGAGTTTTAATATATGATTAGCTGCTAATAAGTAATTTCGCAATTTCGAAAATTAGGATGTACTTTTTTTACGTTTTCTTCAAATTTTAATTGAATTTTAAGAATTTTTAAACTAATTTTGTATTTTAGTCAAACAAAGACCAAATTCTAATAAAAAATAAACAATATATCAACGTAATTGTTTCAAATGTCAAAAAATTATTCAAAATCCCAATGAAATTTCACAAAAGCCAATCAATTGTAATTGCTGCAAATGTCATAGAATTATTGAAAATACCAATCAAATTTCACAGAATGCCAATGGAAGGTCAATTTTATTAAAAAAATTTAATATATCCACCAAATTGCTATAAATGATAAAAGATATCCAAAATTCCGAATTCCAATTTCATAAAATACCATCCATACTCTAATAAAAATTGTTCAATGTATCAATGCAACTGCTCTAAATTCCAATAAAATTGTTCAAAATTCCAATTTAAATGATTAAATTGCAAATAAAATTTCACAAAATATCAATAAGATGATTCACGAGTGCCAATAAAATTTCACAAAATTCCAATCAAAGACAAAATTCTAATTAAAAGATTTAATATATTAATGCAGTTATTTACTCCAATGCCAAAAATGGTTCAAAATACCAATGGAATTTCACAAAATGCTATTCAATGACTAAATTCTAATAAAAATGTGAAATATATGAATGCAATTGCTCCAAATGCAAATAAAATTACACATTATAGTCAAATTTTAATCAATTCTCATATCAATCAAATACATGGTGTCTACTCAAGCCGTTGGTTAAAAGTTTATTAAACACCCTGTATATTTTTACATCTTCAGATTTCTCGATCAATTCTGAACACATTTTATTAACCCTATACACAATTTATCTTTAGTAGTATTTGAAGAAAAATATAATTTCCGAAATTGTTGCTCAACGAGACGATTTAAAAAATATTCATAATTTATCTTATAAATGAAACAGAAACTTAAACTTTTTGCATATTGTAGCAGAAGCATGGCTCCATTACATTAATTCGAATTTTATTCGTAATGCATCCATTATGTGAATATGTAGAAATATACAGAGTGTTCTATTTCAATTAACAAAGTTGATGGCCACTTCCGTTAGTAGAAGCGGAAGTTATAGAAACATGTACGTATTTTCTTTTGGGAGATCACGACGGGCCATGTTAGTGTGAATATTTTCAAATTTTTATTTCATTAGGAACCCCATAAACTTTTAACCAACGACTTGCGTAAGGCACCCAGTACACGATCAACTTTTAATAAGTAATTTCGTCATTTCAACATTATATACTAACCAATGTTTTTATAAGTTTGCTTCAAATTTTCATTAAATTTTAACAGTTTTTTTAATCAAATCTTGTATCCTACGTTAGGCTTCAAATACCGATTATTTTTATAAGTCTCAATAGAAATGTCATCATTTCCAGTAAAAATTTCAACTTTATGCTGAAAAATTATTGCGCTACTACTGAACGCCTATTCAAAAAGTACTTTTGAACGCAAGATTGAAAGTTGGACAGAAGTACAACAGGCAACAATGGTAAATGAAAAATATAATAACTTCATCAACATCGTGAAGTACTACTACAACCTAGCTTTCCCAGAAACAATGGTAATTAACAATAATAACTCAAGCAATCACAATAAGTGGATTGAACCGGAATTTTTTAATCAGAATTACCGAACTAAAAAACTTGCATTGGCTTCTAAGAAAAACGAATAAAGAAGCAATCAAAGACCTATACAATGTAAAAAAATAAGCTACCACTGCAAACTTTAATTTACAATAAACATTTTGCCCAGTCCAATGAAAACGTGTTGGATTATCTCCAGTACGTCTCCATCGAAAGTGGATTGTTTCCAGTACGTCTCCATCAAAAGTGGATTGTCTCCAGTACGTCTCCATCGATGTGGCTTGTCTCCAGTACGTCTCCATTGAAAGTGGATTGTCTCCAGTACGTCTCCATCGAAAGTGGATTGTCTCCAGTACGTCTCCATCGAAAGTGGATTGTCTCCAGTACGTCTCCATCGAAACTGGATTGTCTCCAGAACGTCTCCATCGAAACTGGATTGTCTCCAGTACGTCTACATCGAAAGTGGATTATCTCAGGTACGTCTCCATCGAAAGTGGAATGTCTTCAGTACGTCTCCATCGAAAGTGAATTGTCTCCAGTACGTCTCCATCGAAAGTGGATTATCTCCAGTAGGTCTTCATCGAAAGTGGATTATCTCCAGTACGTCTCCATCGAAAGTGGATTGTCTCCAGTACGTCTCCATCGAAAGTCGTGGTAGTTTGAAAGAAGATGCAAAGATCTTCCATCTTTCCATTTAATTGCACATAACCCATTATCGGTGGATGCCAGTCATAATCTCATCTCTTCAATTCTTTATCTGTTTTAAAAGTGGGCATATTTTGCCTTGTTATATTTACAGTTCTCAATGCATGTATATCGTTTTTCTTCAGATATAGCAACAACTTAGGACTATTGAAAATATTATCAAAATACATATTTTTTCCCAATCCATTCGTCAGATTTTTCACGACCCTAGCACCTAATATTTTTTCAACTGCTCCAAAGGAAGCCTGCTCTGTATAAATTTCGAACTTTAGGCAGTAACCAGACTTATCACAGAGCATCCATACCTTGTAGCCTCTTTTTATTGGCTTATTGGGCATATACTGCTTCAAAGTACTTCTGCCATTAAATTTAATCATGGATTCATCCAACGCTAGTATTTCGCTAGGCGCAAGACATTTTTTGAAATTCTGAGGTAGGTGATCAATAAACGGATGTATTTTATATAACTTGTCATAATTCTATGAATTTCGTTCTGGAATTATAGAATTGTCATTCAGGTGTAGGTGCCCTAATATCCATCCACATCGTTTTGATGTCATAAGTGACGATACATAAATATCATGCAGTTCAGGAGCAGTCGACCAATAATCGTTATAGCTTGGAAGTCGTTTAATTCCCACCAAGAGATTTATACCCTAAAAAAGGTTTTCATTTCTTTTACATTAGTCTGTGTACAAGAATTCCCCCTACTCATTTGTATTTGACCCGCAAATAAGTTAGTTTGAAAAACAATCAGGTCGATCAGGTTGATCTGAAAATAATAAATTGAATAGTTTGAAAGGTGATAGATTTTCCAAGGTGATGATGAAATCCGGTACACTACTGACTGCTGTAAATGTGGGAGCAGGTTCAATCCTATTTCTTTTATTCCACACTGGTGATTCAATATTGTGTACCTTTGTGCTTGTAATGTGATTATCTAACGGTAGGTTGTCTTCTTCCTCGCTCTTCCACTTAGAAGTATTGTTGGTTGGTTCTTATCTTCAGTTAGATCGGTGTGATCCATGTCTGCTATTTCAATTACAACTGATTCAGTATCAGACGGAATAGAGTCGACACACAGGTTGAACGGTAAGTCGTCATTATATTTCGACATTTTCTAAAAAAATATAAAGTTGTGTAAAAAGTTATATATCGTAAGTGTTGCTGTGGTACAAAAATTGAACCAAGCCATCTAAGTCAAATACTGCTTTTAGGTATAACAATATATCATGAAGAAATCATAGAACTTACCTTCTATATTAAAAGCACACTCCGTGATATTTTGAAATATTGTGAAAAGCTTTTGTTAGAGTAATCCTAGTGGCAAAACCCTGAAACATGAAATGACCGGTAGTGAACATGTGACATTAACCTGACGATATGGAATTGACGAAAATTTCTATACTTGCTGCGTAAAAGTTTCGTTTCCAATGTATAGATGGAACTGCTGCTGCTGGTACAGAAAGCAAAGCACTAGACAAGTTGAAATAAAACTTTGAAATGGTGGTACATTTTTTGGCAGACCAAGACGGTTGAATGTAATTTTAAGTGATACATTTTATAGACCACAGGACCGGGAAGAGTTAAACATATTCAAAATTGTAAGTACAAGAATATTTTGTTGTTGTCGGAAAGTGATTAAAATCTTCTTTTTTTTAGAATAAATGTCACGAATATGAAAAAGATTAAAGATATTTATTAAAATGTTCAGTCATTTGTGATTGATTGCAATATTTTTGTTTTGAGAAGAAATAAGAATTTTGAAGATGTTCAAAATTGTAAAAAGAAATTGAATTTTATGTTTTTTTTAATAGTTTTATTGAATGTGATTAAATTCTTGCTTTTCTTGAATCAATCTCCCGAATTTGAGAGATTCAAGAGATCTATTAAAAATTTATTATCTATTTATTAGCTATACCTAGATAGGATGATATTGGACGTACTCTTAATAAATTTGATTAAAATTCGATTTAAAGTTATGTATACCCAATTTAATAATTGAAAATTGAATTTTTAACGGTATTACTTAAGAAACTAGCGTATAAATATTATAATAATGAACGTTATATAGAAAAGGCTCAAAATAATAAATTTTCGAAATCAAAATGAATTTTTGTGTATTTTTATCAAGTTATGGATTTGCAAAAACTGTTGGAATGATCACAATGTTGCCTCTTTGAGAATATATCTTACGGATTTTAAACATATTCCAAATTGTAAGTACTTCACATTGAATTTTAAGAATATTTTGTTGATATTGGAAAGTGATTAAACATTTTTATTGGTTAGAATACATTTCGGAAATATGAAAGTGATTCAAGATATTTGTGTTCAAGATATTTCAAGTCATTTGTGATTGATTACAATATTTTTGTTTTGAGAAGAAATATGAATTTTGGAGATATTCAAAATTGTAAAAAGGAATTGAATTTTATGATATTTTTTTATAGTTTTATTGAGTGTTAAAATCTTGCTTTTCTAGAATCAATGTACCGAGTTTTAAAGAGATTCAAGAGATCTATTTAAAATGTTCTGTAATTTGTGTTTTACTCTAAAGATCGTACAGTTTTCATTGTTAAGTAAATATTTTTTTAATTGTAGAATTTCATTCAAATACAGCATTTGCTATAATTACCTAGATTAGCTCATAAATTTGCCAATAGTTTGTTTATGGATTTTTTTAGTTGTAATATTTGAAAGGGGTTTTCTAATATGATTTAACAGTTAGCCACTTTTAAGCAATTCCCGGAGAATTTCATTAGTTAAATTACATGGAAGTCAAGGAATTTGCAGAAATTTGAATGATGTCTTTCTGCATAAATTTGCGAATTTCCATAAATTACAGTTATTTTCATTACGTTTTCAAAGTTTACAAAATTCGTACATCACTTTTCTAGTATTTTGGTTTGCAAATATTTAATCCATTGTTACATTTTCATAAAATATTCGAATGTTCATGAAGTTAAAAACATGTATAACCGCCGCCATTCAAAAGTGAACTTTTTTTTTAATAGTTTGATTTTTACTTTTAATCATAGGCATCCTAAAATGTCACAGTTTGAATAGTAACTCTTGCTGCACGAACGTCAACGAATAAAGCCTAATTTAATCTAATGAAAAATACTGAAATTTTCACAAAGTATCGTTTACTTTTGGATGGCCGCGATTGTACATTTATCTGTCAAACAAATTAGTTTAAAATGAGTACTTTTAAATTGAAGACGCCTGTTTAACAACTGTATGTAAATGAAATATAATAATTACTAGGTTGTAGGATATCATATTTATTGGTAGTTATTGATTATTGACATAATACATGAATTGATCTCCACATAGTAACGGTATTCATTCCTAATGTATCATTTGCATGCGTGGGCGAGGCTGAGTAGTAATAGGTACTGGTCTGCTATTTACCAGTGATTACCGATCAATTAGACGGCGGCCCATTAAGCGAACAAACGGGCGCGTTTAATCAAGGGCTGGGGTTGAAAGGAGCCGCCACTTTTTAATTTACCCCGCGAGTTGGAACGGGGGGAACAATGGGCGCGGAGAATCGGGCCCTTTGAGAGACGGATCGCCAAGAATTTGAAGAATGGAACCGGCACATTTCGGTGATTTGTTGTTATTATTGCCGCTGACGGGAGACGCTTAGCGCCCTAAATTACTGAGATTAATTGCGACACAACAAATAATCTCGGGGAAAATACGTCTCAATTAATTAATAAAACAGAGGACCGCACTCCTCGGTCGGCAGCGCAAACCGATTAATTCTTTCGCTGGCGACAATACGTCTGCCGACTTAATTCTGGACGGGCGACAGCTACGCCCGAGTGTATAAAATTGTCACCGGGCCACTTCATTAATCTCGGCGCTAATCCCTAACGACCCCTGTTGATTACGTTGAAAATTGGAGGCGCATCACACGCCCGCTTGCCTCTAAATCCTGACCACACAAAGTACTCCCATAATTTGGTTGTGTTTGGCTAGTGCTGGTTATTAATTTACATTTGACTCCATTATATTGCGTTAGCTTTAAGGTCATACCTCACGGCTCCGCTCCATAAACAAGTGCGATTTGTTAATTATCGCCGTGATTTATGTTAAATACTTTTACCATGTCCCACTTACTCACAGATATTATTATACGCACGATTTAGAGACCGGATTTTAACCATACATATTGCAAGATGAAAATTTCATTTGTATATTTGCTCGAACCGGATTGTTTATACAATTTGTTTTTCCAAATTTACACAATTATCGAGGTGAGTAAATAAAATATTGAATTTTATAACAAATGCTGGGGATTTTCAGCGAACATTTCTGAAAATTATTCGAACCTTTCGAGGGCGCATTTGCAAAAAAATAATTAACTTAATTGCCGCCTCATTGGTTGTACTTAAATTCGATAGGATCAGGGGCCGAGCTCCTTTTTTTAATTACGGTTAATTCCTCCGACGATTCCGCCGGTATCCTGATATCCATTTTAAAGCAATTGGGTCACAGTGCGCCCAAGGTGCGCGTTTAGCCGATAATGTGTATTTTATGGTAATTAATGGCATCGGCAGTTATCCCGCGATAACTCGCGTTTCCGCGAGTATTAACGTAATTATCGAAGCGCACTCAAGAAGCTCCGGCCGGCAGATATCTCGAAAATGCGCGCGATAAGTTATACGGAAATTGAAATAATTATGTTGCTCAGGCGAAAGACCGTTTTTGTTAATAAACGCCCTGCGAAGGGCCGAACTGGATATCTTATTATTCTGCCCACTTCTTCGCGCAGTTTTCTATGTCGTAAAAATGATGCATTTTATAGTCTATCAAGTGAATTGGACTTTCATCGTTGCCCTGCCTATTCCCTCTTCCGATTTTAGCGATTGCCATTCTCGCAACCATCGGGTTGAACGATAAATACCATACCGATCCTGCGAAATTTAGTGTTTGAATATATTTTCGGCTCGGATATCATATTTATGGCTGCATCACCAGATTAGATTTCACCTCATATTCAAAGGGTATAATTTGAAGGCGTCTGGAAAACAACACAAGAAAAGCCAACAGTAAAAAATACTCGTCAAAATTAAACTCGCCAATTTTTACTGGAAATGACCAATTTGATCATTGATCATTGGAAATTTTCATTCAAAGTTATATAATATTCATCCAAAATTAGGAAATTGTAATTGAAAACTACAAATTTTCATTGGAAATTGAGAAATGTTTATTGTAAATAAAACACTGCAATGAAAATTATTATTATGAAATTTTACTGGCAATCAATTATATTTCATATATTTTATAATTGTTTTCTTCTTAATTGGAGTCCTTACTGGTAGTTATATACAGTCTGTTTGATTTATTCTGACACAGCAAATATATCGGTTATTAGTATAGATAGAAAAATAAAGTTAAAGAAAAAAGTTTTAGTACTTTTTATCATCTATTTAATCCTAATGTCGGAAGAACAATTGAAAATCAAATAAACACATAAAACCTACAGGCTCCATTTTCTTTAATGGAATACCCTGTATATTTTTGTTATTTCTAATAGGCAATAACATTAGCTTTATAATGATACCACATAAGTACCCCTTTATTATAGAAATACGCAACAATTGTCAATAAATGAAATTTATCAGTTGCCATGAATTACAATTGCATGCTGACGTAAAACAATTTGCTATCGCTTTAATGTCATAGTGGCTTTCTATCTTCCCGTCCTGCGTATGGTTGATTCACATCTTTAGAGATGGGTGCTAATTATTATGCTAACGATGAAAAAATGGATATGCTTGAAGGTCTTCGTAAGATGCAACAATAATTCTAGAGAAGCTAGTATCACTTATGGAAACATGTATCCAGAAAGAAGATAACCACATTATAGCACTTTTGCAAGACTTGAACAAAAAGTACGGAGAAATGGCTGTTTTAATAATAAATTGCGAATGGCAAGAAATGAACGTGAAGGAAATAATGAAGTTTTGATATTGGCCTATTTTAGTGTCTGTTCAAAGTGACCTCTGTTGTTTGCAATACATTCTTCAGAACGCTTTATTAAATTTCATCGTGCTTTTTGCACCATGCGTGGTGTTATTTGGCCACATGCCCTACGAATACGATTTTTCAGATCGTCTAGATTTTACGGACGAGTAACATAAACGTTTTGCTTTAAAAATCCCCAAATGAAACAATCTAAAATAAACAGATCTGGCGATCTTGCTGGCCAGTTTCTGGAGCCACCATTTGCAATCAATTTCACACCAAACTTTCTTTCCAACAATTTTGACAATTCTTGAGTTATGGGGAGGAGCTTCATCTTGCTGGAACCACATATCACGACGTATTTCAAGGGGGATGTCATCCAAATAATCTTCGAATTCTGTCATAAGAAAGTTGGAATATTGCTCTGCATTCAACGTTCCTTGATAAAAAAAGGACTTCTTATAGTATTTTTCTAACACACCAAGCTACACATTAACTGCAAATCTGTGTTGGAATCTGCACTCCCGAATTTGACGTGGATTCATATTATCTCAGTAATGGTCGATTTTTCGGTTGGTTGTTGTTGAAATTAGATTCATCCCTCCAAAGAACTAAATTTAATAAATGTTGATTATTGCTAAGCCAATTACAAAATATTATCCTCCTGTCAGAATCACTATCTCTTAAACCTTGTACTAATTTAATTTTATTTTGTCTCATTTTATGATTACTTAGAATAGAACATATTTTATACAGACATATTTATGTAAGGCAACCACTGCTTGGCGTATTGCATTTCGTAGATGTGCTCTAAAATAGGCCCATATCAAAACTTCATTATTTGCTTCACGTTCATTCTTGCCATTCGTAATTTATTAATAAAACAGCCATTTCTCCGTAAATTTTGTTCAAGTCTTGCAAATGTAGTTGTCTGCTTTTTGAATACATGTTTCCATAACTGATACTAGCTTCTCTAGAATTATCGTTGCATCTAACGAAGACCTTCAGCATATCCATTTTTTATCATTAGTATAATAATTATCACCCATCTCTAAAGATGTGATCAACAATACGCAGAACGGGAAGTTACTAAGCCACTTTGACATTAAAGCGATAGCAAATTGTTTTACGTCAGTGTGGAATTCATGGCAACTAATAAATTTCATTTATTGGCAATTGTCGCGTTATTTGTATAATAAAGGGGTACTTATGTGGTATCATTATAAAGCTAATATTATTGCCTATTAGAAATAACCAAAATATACAGGGCGTTCCATTAAAGAAAATGAAGCTTATAGCTTTCACAGATTTATTTAATTTTCAATTGTTCTTCTGACATTAGGATTAAATAGACGACTAAAAGTACTGGAACTTTTTTCTTTGACTTTTTTCTATCTATACTAATAACCGAGATATTTGCTGTGTCACAATAAATCACACAGGCTGTATAAAGCTCTTTTTTTGTTTTTGTTACTTTATTGTGTCTTCTTTATGTTACTAGCTGGTTTCGGCTATATTTAGCCGTCTTCAGAGGTTGTTTTTTTTTAGTTTAATATATTTGATATTAGATTACATTTTTATATACATGTTTTGACTTTTTAATAATTTCCTTATGGATGAAACCATAACAAAAATTATATTTCAATTATATTACTCATGTTTCCTGTAATATTAATTACATTTTTTTGTATAAGTAATTTGGGAGTTTGGATTTTATAAAGTTGGATTATTTTTTTTAATTTGATTTTTGTATCATGATTTGAGGTATGATTTTATAAAAATGGATTATTTTCTTTGATGTGTCAATGCCATAATTATAAATTTGTTTTATAATTGTGACATAATTTTATAAAATTTGATTTTTATTTCATAATTTCGAAGAGATTTTCTGACATAATTTTACAATTGAGTTAGGATTTTGATATTTTGCAGGCTTTACTTGCATTCTGGGGCGTATTTATTAATGTGTTAGGAAGTGCGATAGAGTTGTAATGAGGAAAAATGTTTGTTTTTTAATTCCACATGCAATGACATAAAAATATACAGGGGCTCCAATTTAAAATAAGAAAAATAATAGTTATTTATGTAATAAGTGTGTAAAATTGAGCTTTATGGCATGAGTTCAGATGATGTTTCGTGACGAGCCGAAGGCTCGTCACGACACATCTGAACGAATGCCATAAAGCTTATTTTACACACGCATTACATACATAACTTTTTGCACGTCATACCGTAAACAAGTACAATATATGTAGTATTTAAAAATAAGGTTAAAAAATAAATCCTGCGCCATTCTGTTTGATGAACGCTATTAATTTGCTATATTTTCCAATTTGCACATTATGTTTTGTAGCGAGGGTGCATTTTAACATTGAAAATATAGACCAAATGCTAGAGGGCTTATATTTTCTGCAAAGATCGGCAAAATATGCTAATAAAGTATTCTCTGAATACCTTCTAACGGTTCTAGATTCACACCACTTGATAAATTCCTGGTAGCGTTTTTCATATATTACCCTTGAATTTTTCGGTAGTAGTTCTAAACTAGCTATATCTGCTTCCTTTACTACATCTGGTGGTGTGCAGCTTTCCGCATCGGATGTATCATCCACTTCCATGGTGAACTACTATCGATGTACTCGTGTCGCGAAAATTTGATTGATTGTTCTGACAGCAGGTATTTCGATGACAGCGTATCATGAAATTCCTTTATGCATTTGATACCACTTTTATGGTTGGATACAAATAAACAATGTAACATTTGATAAATGCCACCTTTTGACATTGATTAGAGTTTGTAAAGTGTCAACTTTTAAGATGAAAGTGCAAAAAGTGTTTTAAAGTTTGAAAAGTTTGACACTAAATTTTGGACACTCGGTATAATGCATATCAATAAAACTTGGATCACGCAACTGTCAGACCTTATGAGGAGGTGAAATGACGGACCCTGTATAATTGTTGATGAGGTATATTATATCATTTTATGAAGGAATTTATGATTAATTTACGAATTATTTCATAATTTGAGACATAATCTGATCACGATTTATACAATTACTTATTTTTAATCTTTTGAATGGTGGTGACGCCTACTTCGTACATTTTATTAATTATAAATAAAACACATTACTTTGTTAGTATCTCATACGTGATACTAACAAAGTGATGTGTTTTATTTATAATATTTTTAATCATTTCTGATATAATTTTGCAGAAGTAGGTTCTTCATAATTGACCTCACGGTTTATCAAAACTTTATTTTGTTTTGCAATTTGAAGCGCTATTTTATAAAGTATGACTTTATTTTCACAATTAGAGGCATAATTTCACAAAATTAGAGCTTCAATTCATAATTTGTGCCATGATTTTACGAAATCACTCGAATACAAAATCATGATTTTATAGAAGTGGCTTCTTTTTTATAATTTTAGTCATGATTTTTGCAACATTTTATTTTATTTTTAAATTTGAGGAGTAATTTTATGTTGGGCTTCATTTTCATAATTTGAAGCATGCTTTTACAAAATCAGATCTTCTATCATAATTTGGAAGATGCTTTGTAAAATTCTAAACTTTTACAAAATTTGTTTCAAATTTGTTTATTGCAATTTGTTTATTGCAATTAATCACAGCAGAGAACATGTTAATGATTATAAAATTGTCAACACAAATTTCAAATATTACCGGCAATTTCTAAGTTTTTAGGGAAAATGATGAACTTTTAATTGATTGTTGTCATATATTCACCGAAAATGTTTTGCAATGTAATTGAAAATTACAAATTTTCATTGGTCATTGCAAAATTTTGATTGTAAATTAAGCGTCGCAGGACAATATAAACATTTTTCATCGTGGAATTAATATTTTACTAGCAAGTGCTAAATACTTATTTGAAAGAAAGCCGCTTTTATTGAATCTTATAAAAAAATCATCGAAAATTATGAAAATGCAATTAAAAATACAAATTTTAAAGGCAACTGATATTTGATTTGTAAATTAAGCACTAAAGGAAGAATAATACAATTTTCATAATTGTTTTAATTTTTATTGGTACAATAACATGTATAATATATATGATACAAATTTTAATGACTACATCATAATTTATATGGCTTTGAATTGACATAAAACAAATAACCGAAGATGGAGAAAACATCACAAAGAAACACATCCAACGGATCTACAATTTTATTTCTTTACAGCTTTCAAAGCGAGTGTTTCAAACACTCGTATTACACAGGAACGAGCAAGTACATCGATTTTATTTTTAACGGATTGCAATTTTCTACAAAGTTGGACAGGAAATCCTCCAGGCCCACCCTGGTCACTTCGTTATAAGTACACGAAGCAGTTCGCAAGGGGAAAGTTATTGCTTCTTGTTTTACTCCAAGGCCCGGGATGATTTTTTTTACACCGCCCTGATAATGGTAAAAATTAACAGGGCGGTCGTAAAACTGATGCTCGAGGAGTTCACGTCCAACAATGCCATTTTGAAGGACATTAGTATCGTCGCCCTGCTTTTACGATCCGTAAAGCGTGCGGCGCATTGAATTCCGGCGGAAATTCGCGACCTTATATGGGAAATTATCCGAGAGTTGAAATGTCCCTTCTTTGTGCTCGAGCATGAAATACGGCGCATATTGTGAATAATATTTTCAGTGAAGGGGTTTTAAAGGAGCGGTGTTACTTAAACAAATAGCCGCGCTGATTTCAATGTAATGTATTATGGAGGTTTCAGAGCGTCGCAGTTAATATTGCGTTTTATTACCTTGCTTGCAGTTTATGTATAATGCTGGATATTAAAGGCTCTGTTCGCTATAAAATGCACATGCATACATGTAGGTAGTTTTGTTTGCGCTCCTTTTGTGCGAAATTTAAAAGTTATTCTCTAATAATTTTTTTTATGTGTGACCTAAATTTATAACATCTTTGATTGCATGATAATTCCACAAAATAACACAGAGAATACGTAGCAGCGTAAGAGTCTAATTTTGGTGTCTATAGTTGGATCACGACTTTTAAAGGCTCTGGCCATTTTAATGAATATATTTCTGCTGTTTTCAATCCTGCTTTTTATTTCCAGTGTCTGGTCCCATTGCTCATTAATAACGGTGCCTAGATATACATATTTTTTAACTCTTTCGATGTTCCGCTGCTCCAGCTCCAGTTGCTGTTGGTGGTGTTGTGGGTTGTTCTTACTTATAATCATGAATTTGGTCTTGTCCATGTTGATATCTAGTCCATAACTGTGACTAGTGCTTATTAAGCTATTCATTATTAGTTGTAAGTCTTCTATGTTGTCGGCCATAATCATGGCATCATCTGCATATCTGCTGTTGTTTATACGTGTTCCGTTCAAAGAAATTCCTTCTTGTGTATTTACTAGAGCTTCTCGAAATATGACTTCAGAATAGACGTTAAATTGCAGAGGAGACAGTACACATCCCTGACTCACACCGCGTAGAATTTTTATTCTTTCTGTGCTATCGTCTCCGATTCTTACGCTGGCCGTTTGGTTCCAGTATAGGTTTGTAATTATTCTGAGGTCTTTGTCGTCTATTCCTGTGTTTTCCAGAATTTGTATCAGTTTTTGGTGTTGGACTATGTCAAAGGCCTTTTTGTAATCAACGAAACACGCGTATACATCACAATTCATGTCTCTGCATGTCTGTACTAATACTTGCACACTAAAGCGAGCTTCCCTTGTCCCGACTGCGTCTCTAAATCCAAATTGTGTGGAACCCAGTTGTCCTTCCACTTTATTGTACATTCTTTTATGTATAATTTTTAGAAACACTGTCAATAGGTGGCTTATTAGGCTTATTGTTCTATATTTATCGCATCTTTTTGCCGATGCCTTTATTGGAAGTGTTACGAATTCTAATTCCAACCACAGTTGTGGTATTACACCTGTGTTGTAGATATTATAAAGGACATCGGTTAGCCATTTAAATCCTTCGTCGTCTAGTAGTTCAGCTAGTAGTTCAGCAAAAATTCAGCGTGGAATCCGTCTGGTCCTGGACTTTTACCGTCTTTAACTTGTTTTGTGGCATTTCGTACTTTGTCTTTCAGAATGCTTGGGCCTGTTTCTGTCTGTATATGATGAATTTCTGGTCTTTCGTCTTGGAATAGTTGTTCGATATATGTCCTACATACGAGGTGTAGCTATTAAATAACGAGACTGTTGTGATTACAGACGAACTGTGCATGTCAAAAGGTTGTACGGCACACCATTCTTTAGTGTAAAACCCCCTTTATCGGCTGCCGTAAACTGCATACCAGTAAATAGATTTGTCTGCACGTGGCATTTATTTTCATAACTTATGTTTTTCTAATTTTCCGGAAAAATGTTAACTAATATTATTGAACAGAGAGTTGTCATAAAATTCCATATGAAACTTGGACAAAAGGCTAAAGAAATTTATGAGTTATTAAATAAAGTGTATGGCAACGAATGTTTATCCCGTTCACGTGTTTTTGAGTGGTATAAACGTTTTAAAGACGGCCGAGAGGACGTTGAAGATGATACCGCCCAGGTCGTCCTGTCACATCAAAAACAGACAAAAACGTCGAAAAAATGACTTCACTGGGTTCCAGAAGGTCAAAATATCAATCAGGTATACTACCTTGATATCCTTGCTCAGCTGCGAGAAATAATTCGTAAAAAAAGACCCGAATTATGGAAAAATATATCATGGGTGCTGCATCAAGACAATGCACCAGCTCACACTGCATTGTCAGTTAAATCATTTCTCGCGAAGCACAGCATCCCGGTGTTGGACCACCCGCCTTATTCACCTGACCTGGCTCCGTGTGACTTTAACCTGTTCCCCAAATCAAATCCGCGTTAAAAGGGACACGTTTCGACAGCGTTGAAGAAGTTAAAGAAAATCGGCAAACGTCATGAAAGAGCTGACGAATGAAGACTTCCAGCACTGTTTCGATCAGTGGAAAATTCGTATGGAGAAGTGTAGGGATCGTGGAGGGGTGTATATTGAAGGGGATAACTAATTTATATAAATAAATTTAAAAAAAAATTTACAGTGTCTGTCTCGTTATTTAATAGCCACACCTCGTATGTTCTCTATTGCGTTTTTGTATATTAGTATATTGCCATCGTTGTCAACGAGTTTGCTCACTTATTTTCTTTTGTATGTTCTAGTAACTTCCTTCACCTATCTATGTACGTTAAAAATATCATGTTTGATCTGCAGCGCTTATATCTCTGCACACTTCTGTTTCGTTTCCTCTTCTTTTGCTTGTCTTATCTTTTGTCTAATTATTTTGTGTGTTCTATTATACTGTATGTTATCTGTGCTCTTGAAGCCTCGTCTCCTTTCCAGTAATTGCAGAATCTCATCTATCATCCAAGATTTTCGTTTGATGCCTTTTTATGGCTTTAGGAGCTTTCTCTTAATCTTTTCTACTTTTGCATTTACTCGTTTTATCTCATCTTCTGTGTATATGGTATAGTTTGTTGCTACAAATATGTCTGTTAGTTCTTTCTCTACTTGAGCTTTTGTGGTTGTCTCCTTTAGCTTACGAATGTCGAATCTTGTGTTGGTACTTATTTTCTTTTCTACTTTTTTTCATTCGGAGTCTCAATCGTCCCACGACTGGGTTGTGGTCGGAATTTATGTCTGTTCCCGGATATGCTTTTACAGAGGTAAAGATACAGCTCTTTCTGTATCTTTGTCCTACAAGAATGTAATCGATTTGATTTCTAACTATCGTTTCAGAAGTGTGCGCAGGTGACGTCCAGGTGTATAGCCACCTGGGTGGCAGTTCGAAGAAGATATTTAGTACAGTTAGCTTGTGTTAGGATGCAAATATGCTTAATTGTTCTCCTCTTTCATTTCATTCACCTAATCCGTGTGGTCTTATATGTTCTCCAGACTTTTGCATTTTAAATCTCCCATTGTTATTGTGATGTCATGTTTAGGGAGTTTCCTAAGTACCTCTTCTAGTTCTGAGTAAAACAGCTCTATTTCTTCATTATTGCTGTCGGATGTGGGAGCATAAACTTGGATTATATTTAGGAGGACTAGGCTACTCGATATTTGTAGTATTGTAGTATTACTCTTTCCGATATTGGTATATAATTGGTTACATGTCTCGCCACCGAGTCTTCTACAATAATCCTTACTCCGTTCTTGTGTTTTCCATCTGGTGGTCCTGAGTAATATATTATGTGGCTTGATGTTGACATAGCTTGTTCCAGGCCATCTCATCTCACTGATTCCCAAGATCTTGATGTTCATTCTTTCCATCTCCTTTATGGCATTCTTTAAGCCTTTCCAGCTTGGGCCATCGATTTTACGTTCCACGTGCCTATCTTAACAATGGTTTTGTGTCCTTGTGCATTAGTTTATATTTTGTTGCTGTTTTCAGTGCCTTCCCCCACCCCCCGGAGATCCGATCGGCAGAATTATGTCTCCGGAAAATTTCGTACTAAAGTCAGCCATTATGACTTTTCTGGGGGTATCCAAGAGGATCTTCAATGTTGTCGTTTCCCGTTGCCTTCAACATCCTATGCCGTTGACCATTCTCTGGTTCATCCGCCTTTTGGTGTGCTTTACTCCCAGAGGCAAGAGAGTGCCTCGTTTTGCAGCCGCTCATTCTAAGGCAGACGCTGCGATTGTGGATTCATTTTAGCTTCGTTTCTCGCCATCGACCGTACCGGCAAGGGTGGCCCTACCAGGAGTATAACTACCGCCGGCATTGCTCTCAGGATCATCGAAAGTACTGAGCCCCTCTCACTACGACAAAGTGTTAATCCCCAGAGAAGAGCATAAAAATATAATAATCGAAAATTATTAAATTGTAATTGTAAACTACCAATTTTTTTATTGGAAATTACGATTTTTTACGATTACGATCGAAATTTATAAAATATTCATCGAAAATTATGAAATTGATTTGAAATTTTGAAAATGATATCACAACTCCCCATCTCACATAAAATCATGTCTTAGATAAAATCTACTCAAATGAAATCTACTCAGATAAAATTTACTTAGATAAAATCTACTTGCATAAAGCCAAATAGAGATTGAAGTATGATGGATTGTCAGCTTGCTATGGTAAATAGATGCATAAAAAAATATGCCAGCGATAAATAACTAACAGCAATATCGTTATTCATCTACTATTAATTAGCTGATTTTTATTATATTTGTGTAAAAACTTGTAACTTTAAGCGGCTCAATAGGAGAGCCACTTTGGCGTTAATTGGCGATTTTTATTACATATTGCGCACACAATGGGGAGAGTTTAAAAACTTTAATTGCCTCGGATTTCAAACACTCAACTTCAAAGGGAGTTTTAGCGAGCATTATCGCCGCATAGCGAATTTCAATTAATGAGCGGGGAAAACGGCCGCAAAAATTCGACAGCGGGCCCGCCGGGAAATGAACCCGGAGTTTGCATGGAAATTGATCGCCGTCGATGCGGGCGAGCTTGCAGTGTCACCACGTGAAAATTCCGTCCGAAATAGAAAACGCTCACAAATGAAGTGCGACCACAGATGCTGCTAATGAGGCGGAAATCGTGCATGTGGACATGGGAGTTGCGCCGAAAAGGGACAAGTACAAACGCAAAACAGATATTGAATTATTTAGTAAGGGATGCAATTACGGGTGTAGTCCAATTAAAGAAACTGTGAACTGCGCAAGGAATAATGAAAATAATGAAATTACACACGAACAACCTAATTAGGGAAGTTGGCGGGCGACGAAAAATCCGTGGCGGAAATGGAGTGGAAACGTTCCGAATCCGCAAATATTTATATGCCAAACGGCGCTTCGATTGTCTCCAATTAATAAGCGCGTAATCTGAAATGAACGTATAAATCACTGGCATTGGCGTAGTAAATCTCTTTGCCAATTTCCCCAAAAACATACGCGCAAAGAGAGGAATAAATGGCTGCAATGTTTGGTCTTTCCCTTTATTTAAAAAATATGCCGTGGTTTTTTTTTCAGAGTACTTTATACGTAAGTGAAGGATTCCGGCACTAGGAAACAATCTTGAAGTCCATCGGTATCATTCTCTCTCCATGTCCTGATCACGATGCAACGAAGCAATTCACTTCCGGCAGCTTGATGGGTTGCATCCTCGAGGCCTCCGCTCAAGAATCACACGCGAGTAATACGCGTGTGGCAAAAATGTTTCCAATCCGTTCCTAATTCATTTGGTTTTCGGCGGGTCTGGGCCGATCCGTTTCCGAATTAATTACACCGTAAATATTTAACAGGCAGCCCGTTGTGCGGGTTTTTGACCTGCCCCGGCACGCAGCGCCGGCGCGCTCGTGTCGTTCTTTCGAATTAATTGACCGACGTTTCCGACCTATCTAACAATCTTCACGACCCGGTGCGCCCGTGACCGGTCGTGAAGTCGTCTTCTCTTCGGCCGCAATCCTCCTGGGTGCCTGAAGAAATCCCGGCTAAGCCTAAGACCTGTTGGGGGAATATGGTTAAATTTACTCCAATAATTATTGTTATAAATTGAAAATCATATTAAATATATCAACATAAGTTAATAATTTAAAATGAAAATGTTTCACGTGGCTGCGTATTGATCTCGTGCTTCCTCTCGATCCTGGCGAATTCTAATTATCGCTAATAGCTTCGGTGGTGCGCTTTTTGCCGTGGAGTTTTTCCTGGGGCCGATTCATCTGGAATTGGGCGGTTTTTAGCATGCCGTGGAAGGTGAACGCGCCTGCTGAGAATACTCAAGTGGCTCTCGGGCGAGTTGGATAGATGCTGGGTATGAAAAAGGTTGCCGTGGATGGAATGTGTATTTCTAGGAGTCATTCCATAACTTTTATCGATATTTGATTATATATATATATATATATATATATATATATATATATATATATATATATATATATATATATATATATATATATATATATATATCATACACCAAAGTTTCTAGTGACCTAAATTATTTGCTCTTTTCAAAATCAACAGTAGATGGATGCAGTTGCCCTCATATAAACCACATTGCAAAAAAGTTCTAGTGGCAATTATAATTTTTTTACTGGAAATGATGAAATTTTCATTTAAACTTGTAAAATATTCATAATTATAATTGATAACTGCAAATTTTCATTGGACATTGCAAAATTTTAATTGAAAATTAAACATTGCAGTGCAATATACAGAGACCGCATAAAGTATTAAGACCTGGCTTTATTTTTTCTTCTGTTTAAATTTTCGAAAAGCGCTTCAATAGGTCAAAATGATTTTTTTTTTCAAACAAATATTTTGAGACCATTTTCAAGTTTCCATCTCTCTCGGTTTTGAAGTTATGACGGCCGGGCCATTTTTTTTAAATGACAACCTATATTTGTTATTATTGATTTTGATAGTACTTTTTATTATGTTTTCAACAACATGACATTTTCAATGTGTAACATTTGAATAAACATGAGAAACAGTGCGTTAAAGTAAAACTATTAAATTATTATTTCAATATCCAGAATTCATTTAGTTACCATCCAAAACAACGTCAGTTAAAACAAAATTAGGAAAACAGGCTTGGATTTTACATATTGGAATAAAACAAAATTGATTAACCTGAAAAACAATCTAGTACAATTATGTGAAACAAATTATTACCTACTCACAGTCAGATTGACGTTTCGTTCGATTCATCATGGCACACGTTAATTTCAAAATGGTTCGACGTTTTTCGGAGGCACAAAGAATTGAAATTCTTTGAAACACGCGGGATACAGATCATGCGGACCGGGCGAAGTCACCCATTTCGAAACGCGTGAGATTATGTTGACCTATAATTTTATAAACACTGCGAGTTTTTTTTATACGCTATACATAAGCTAGCAAAATGCGTAATTTGATGACTCATATGGGATTGCGTCATTATGCGGCGGAAAACAGATTTGCATTGGTATCAGAGTGTAAATTGGGGAATCGTATAAATACGACTGGTGAAATTAAATAAGACCCGTTAGAATTTCAACGCGCCGCAGCTCGTTATGCTGCTCTAAGAAGACTCAGATTTTGATAATTGATTCCTCAGGTGAATATATTACACAAGTTTATCTAATGTACTTCTACTAACAATTCTAAAGTAAATTATCCATAATAATGTAACCTTTCTAGCGATATTTCCGCGTCTTGCCGCTGCAAATGAGCGAAGTTTAATAAAGGTATACAATGTGGGTTGCTTACGCCGAAAACTGCGGAGTTTCAGAACTTAACTGCATTTTTTACTTTGTCCAGACAATATGTTTGTACTGACAGGAGAATATTGTAACATTAATTCCTTTCCTTCGTCGTAAAACATTGATCAAACATATTTTCTACTAACAATTCTAAGGTAAATTTTCCATAATTATGTAACCTTTCTAGTGATATTTCCGCGTCTTGCCCTGGTAATGAGCGAAGTTTAATGAAGGTATAATATGTGGGTTCCTTACGCCAAAAACTTCGGAGTTTCAGAACTTAACTGCATGTTATACTTTGTCCTGACAATATGTTCGTACTAACAAGAGAATATTGTAACATTCATTCCTTTCCTTCGTCGCAAAACAGTTGATCAAACTTATTTTCTACTAACTATTCTAAAGTAAATTATCCATAATAATGTAACCTTTGTAGTGATATTACCGCGCCTTGTCGCTGGTAAAGATCGAAGTTTAATAAAGGTATAAAATGTGTCCTTACGCCGAAAACTGCGGATTTTCAGAACTTAACTGCATTTTTTACTTTGTCCTGACAATATCTTCGTACTGACAGGAGAATATTGTAACATTCATTCCTTTCCTTCGTCGCAAAACATTTGATCAAACATATTTTCTACTAACAATTCAAAAGTTTATTTGCCATAATAATGTTACCTTTCTAGTAATATTATCTCGCCTTGCCGCTGGTAATGATCGAAGTTTAATAAAGGTATATAATGTGGGTTCCTTACTCCGAAAACTGCGGAGTTTCAGAACTTAACTGCATTTTATACTTTGACTTGACAATATGTTTGTACTGACAGGAGAATATTGTAACATTCATTCCTTTTCTTTGTCACAAAACATTTGATCAAAAATACTTTCTATTAACAATTCTATAGTAAATTATCCATAATTATGTAACCTTTCTAGTGATATTACCGCGCCTTGCCTCTGGAAATGAGCGAAGTTTAATAAAGGTATACAATGTGGGTTCCTTACGCCGAAAACTGCGGAGTTTCAGAACTTAACTGTATTTTATACTTTGTCCTGACAATATTTTCGTACTGACAGGTGAATATTGTAAAATTCCTTCCTTTCCTCATCGCAAACATTTGATAAACAATATGGCTTCATTAATCAAAGACGAAAAATATAGTTTTAAATCGGGAAGTTTTATAATGATAACATATGGTTTCTTAAAGCCGATTGCATATTTATATGCAAGCAGTATTTAAATAAAGATTTGCGTCAGGGGAACATAACTTAATTAATTCAATATAAATAATTCAATGATATTCTGGGTAATTAAATCGTATAAATAAACTTGCTCAGCGGTCCGGTATTCAAGTAATCTCAGAATTATGAATGAATCAACTGAATGTATGAATGTGCTTAAGTAGTTAGAAAATTAAAAGTAGAATAGAACTTTATCAACTAAACTATAATCAATTTTGAAAAACATTACCTTTTAAAGTTTTTTCGATCACATAGATGAAGTTATTGATAGACACAAATGCTAATAATATCACGCGATGACGACTTATATTAAAGTGCATCATTTGAAGTATTTTACTATGTGATTCGTTCCTATCGACAAAGTGGCGTTGAAATACATTAATACATTGGTAGACACAAATGGTAATTAATTTCTATGCAGTGATGACATATATCAAACGACCTTCTCGCCACAATTTGAAGATTTTGGTACATGAAGTCGCGAATATCGCTTTGTAATTTCAACAGTAGTATCAATAATTAACTCTTAACTTTGTTTTCAAAATAAAATAAATCATTCAAAGTTAGAATATAATAAAGATAATTATAATAGATAAGAAGTAATTATTAAATCAACCAACGACAAAACACTAGTCATCCATCACGCGCTGCACAGTATTGGACAGATCGCATGTGATATGTGTAGCCTGCCTACATACGAAAATTATGTAATGTTGTCCAGACTTTAATTTGACTACACCAACAACAAATCAATTAGATATTCTTCGTATGCTAGTAGATGGGCTGTTTTCGATTATATAAAGAAACAATTGCCGCAATCAATCAATATATTGGCTTACCAAGAGTAGATTTTCTGAAAAGTGACTCGCTTTTAATTCCTTTAACATTGAGTTTTGGACCTATGTGTATAAGATATTTTCGTCTTGAAATTGCCTAAGGAATAAACCTTTAGTCTATGTCTGTCGATTGCGGGACATCCTGTATAATTAATACACAATCAAACGCTTTTGAAAGGTCCAAAAAGACCACATGCTGGAATTACAGTCATGCTTACATAAATCTAGTACAAAAAATTGACATTGCTATATAAAATTGTACTCTATTGTAACCAAATTTCTTGTACTAGATTTATGTCAGCATGACTGTACCTCTGTAATTTTTTTACGGTAAACATTTGTAACATTGTAACGGTTCGAACCCACGTATACAAATTCTCATGGTTTGTAATATTTGCTTGGCTCGTGAATTACAAATTCTTATAACTTGTAATTTTTTTTGGCCCGTGATTTACAAATTCTTACAATTTGTAATATTTGTTTGGCTCGTGTTTTAGTGGTAGTAATCTACGTTATGTTTGATTTTGAAATAAAAATCGTGACAATTTAATTTTGTTCGTTTTATGGGTAATGTGCCTGTTAGTAATTTCGTTAGTAAGTAAAACACAGATATCTGGATTGGATTTGATTTATTCTTATTAAAAGATTATGCAAGCGACAGGTAAATAAAAGACAGTTTTGTTACTCCAACTGGACGTTATTTATTTATTTATATTTCTTCAATGTTCTCATTTTAAGTATTGGTTGCACAGCTGCGGCACATCACGCAGTTTTTCAACTTTTAAAAGTTGAGGAAGCACAAAACATACCACAACTATACAACCAAGTAATTATTTTTTTTCTTCGAATTTTGGAATAGATTTAATTTAATAATCATTGAATCTTTATTATAGTCTGACTTTGAAAGATTTATTTTATTTTGAAAACTGATTTAAGAGGTAATTATTAATACTACTGTTGGAATTACAAAGTGATATTAGCGACTTCACGTACAAAAATCTTCAAATTGTGTCGAGAAGGTCTTTTGGTATATGTCATCTCTGCATAGAAATTTATTAGCATTGGTGTCTACGAATGTATTTCAACGCCACCTTGTGGATAATAACGAATCACATAAATGAATTCACACAGTAAAATACTATGATACAGTTTAATGTATGTCATCATCGCGTGATATTGTTAGCATTTGTGTCTACCAATAACTTCAGCCATGTGATCATAAAAACTTTAAGAGGTAATGTTATTCAAAATTGATTATAGTTTAGTATGATAAAGTTCCATTCTACTTCTAATTTTCTAACTGCTTATGCACATTAGGATGGTCCTTATTAACGACCAAAATTTAAGTTTTTAAAATTTTATAGCTCCCACCCACGGATATTGTTCCTGTTGATGTGTGAAATGCACGAGCAAAATTTTAGCTTGATTGAATAATATTTAGGGGTGTCGCATCGAGGGTAAAGTTTTCAAAAAATGTGTTGACTTCGAAAATATACATTTTACTTTCGTATCTTTTTATTATATCTAGTAAACATAAATAACTGTAAATTATCCAAATTGCATTATGATTTTAACATATCAAGCTCCATGTTCTGGAATTTGGGCAGCTACAAGTGTGGTTTTCTTCATATCTGGAATTAGCTCACGATGATCCTGAATTACAAGCAGATGATCCTGCTTCATATCTTCTTTTTTAGTTATGCACTTATTATATTGCGTCATTAAAGCAATACTACGCTCAGCCAAGTTCGCAGTTTACTGACTATGTTGTGGCCATGAATGAAGTGATCGTGATCGGACCAGCGTTCTATTTCAACATCAATGAAAGCTGTTGAGAGCCCATACCGGGTGAAGAAGTAAGATGTCCCGGCTGTGATAACATTAAATAAGTCCTTCTCTTTCCATAGTTTTGTTCAGATTCGGTATTTTAAGTCAAGCGTGGCTCGCCTATTGTAGGAGTCTTGCAAATGTTTGGTGCCCAAACTGGACGAGACGGAGGGAAAAACTGTTTAAAGACTCGTACCATTTTTCGCTTGACGTCTGCAGAAACGTTCCCGTCAAAAAAAGATATGGCCACAAGCTCTTCATTGAGATACCATAAGTGACCAGCAAACGTATCCTTTCTGGCATCAGATATGGTGCGGTTGACACAGGCGTAATCAATTAAGGACTTCAAAAAATTCAAATCATTACTTGGGGCAGAGATTGGCAGGCATGTAGAAAACCATGCCCTGACATAAAGCTTTACAATAAAACTACACATGTTTCTGATGCCAACCAGTTCACTTGATCACAGAATAAACTGCTTTCGCAACATGAAGATTTTTAGAGAATAAAGATCTTTGCTCATCTATCTTGCATGATGAAGTGCTCCCGAAATACGAAAGTGGTACTCTTGATACTGAATGGCATCAAGAAATACAGGTATAAGTTCAAGCAATTCGCGGTAGTCTTTGTAGTGTTTGAGTTGCAATTGTTCTTTGACATAAGCTAAAATGATGTCTTTATCGTCTGCCACAGCTCTTTCAACAATTTTATCAGGTGATCCAGGTACATGTTCATCCGCATTAAGATTGGGCCAAGCATCTCAATTGTTTTAAATATACTAACTGTAGGGCCTGTAGATGACCCAATATTAGATTCAAAAGCGGCGCCTAGGACAAATTCGTACATGTGGTGTCTGCACGCGTTAAACAGAAGCTCCTTTCCCAATCTCTGCAGAAGAAGGAGACAAGCCCCTTTCATGCAGCCAGTATTCGAGGCTGTTGTGTCTGCATATATTCCCTCGATCTCAGATGATATATCCCACTCCATGAGACAACTGTGAACTGCTTCTGCTTGTTGCTTTCCAGTGCTTGTAAATAGTTAAGGGACCCCAAACGCTGATCGTGTTTGAGTTGAGGTCCAGACACAATTACTGGAAGTCGGTCAACTAATGCTCTACAAGCGATATCTGACATTAATTTGCCGTCCCAATGAACTGTCATCTGCCCAGTAGACTGGAACTGCTCCCTCAAATCACTAGCACGAAGGCTTCGCATTCGCTCACGGTCTCTCTTGACTAACGATCGATTTATGTTGAAGTTGTCGAGGTTATGGTTGAGGCTGCGGACAATACTAGCAATGACCAAATTGGCCATTCGATCACTCAAGTTGGGCCTATCCAAAGCAGTGGAGTGGCAACTTCCACATGCATTACTGATTGTCGTGCACGCTTCTTCGTTACTTCAATTGCAGTGGATCAGTAGTAGAGCAAGTCGTGGCACTGGTCGGTGAAAAGTGCTTTGACCCATTGGCAGTCGAAAAATCATGCAAATTTTTAATATCTACGTCTAAAGCGTACAACGATTCATCAATCTCTACTGCTTTTGGAATCAGCGTTCTTGCTCCTTTCGAAATCGCGCCTCTTCTTTATCGTTCCTGCATGCAGTTTGTTTCTCTTGTGCTGCAAGTACAGTGTCCACCCCAAATATTGCTCCACGCTGATCCTTCTCCCGTTGAGCAAGTAAAAATTGTCTATCCTCCTCAATTGTAATCTGTTTCAATGCATCCCGATGAGCAATGTCAAATAAGTTATCAAGATGTTCACTGAAATTATCTTCCTTCACTTTTTGAGACGGAATTTTTCGGTAACAACCGCGGCGAACCGATTTCCACTTCTCATAATAGCGCAAAATGTTCTCTGCTGCATGATCATCACGGCACATTGGTATTCTTGCCTTTCCCCAGAAAGGCTTGAGTTCTTGAATAGTAGCAGCAGCACATTCCTTTTTGGTTTTCTTTAAAATATTTAACTGGTAGAAAAAAAAACTCAACGCTTGTTTTTTTTAAGGTATATACTTTTTCGAAAAGACATTGTATGTCTTCCGTTAGATTAATTTTTACACTGAACCCACAAACACACCGCAATGCAGACAAGGAGTAAAATGCAATAGACGCAGCAGAAAAAACAAATAAACAGAAAGAATACTGAAAAAGTAGTACGCAGTGCGAGGAGTAGCATGGGCACTTGGAATCTACTTTTCTTTCATTTTAAGAAATATATGGCTTTTATAGAACTGTTTAGAAGCAATTATTGATCCTAAAATCTGATAGTTGCAATATTAACTAAAAATCAATTGCGATGCGACACCCCTAAATATTGTTCGATCACACTAAAATAAATTATGCAGCCTTCTAGCATCAAAAGGAAGAAAATCCGCGCCTGGGGCATTTATTTTTCGAAATTTCGAAAATAAGGACCACCCTAATGCACATGCATACATTCAGTTGATTCATTCATAATGCTCAGATTACTTGAAAACCAGAACGCTGAGCAAGTTTATTTATACGATTTAATTACCCAGAATATCATTGAATTAGATATTGAAATAATTAAGTTATGTACCCCTGACGCAACTCTTTATTTAAATACTGTTAGCAAGTAAATCTGCAATCGGCTTTAAGAAACCACATTTTATCATTATAAAACTTCCTGAATCAAAACTATACTTTACATCTTTGATTAACGAAGCCACAATGTTTATCAAATGTTTGCGACGAGAAAAGGAAGGAATGTTACAATATTCTCCTGTCAGTACGAAAATATTATCAGGACAAAGTAAAAAATGCAGTTAAGTTCTCAAACTCCGCAGTTTTCGGCGTAAGGAACCCACATTTTATACCTTTATCAAACTTCGATCTTTACCAGCGGCAAGGCGCGGTAATATCACTAGAAAAGTTATCGTTAATATGGATAATTTACTTTTGAATTAGTTAGTATAATGTACATTTGATAAACTCGTCTTAATTTATTCACCTGGGAAACTAATGCTCAAAATGTGGTTTTATTTAATTTCAGCAGTCGTATTTATATTGTTCCCCAACTTACACTCCTCGCCCTGATACCATGTTAAATCTGTTTTCCGCCGCAAGCTGACGCAATTAGCCTATGAGTAATCGAATTACGCATATTGCTCGCTTATGTATAGTGAAGCAGAAAAACTTCCTAGTGTTTATAAAATTATAGCTCAACATAATCTCACGCGTTCCGATATGGGTGACCTCGCCCGGGCCGCATGATCTGTATCCACGCGTGCCGACGGCATGAGACCATATTTACTGCTTTAAGAAAAATGTAAAAAGTAATATCTTATAATATAGGTTTACATTTTTACAAATATATCTAAAACTATAAGGCAAAATAAGGTAAAATTTGCAACAAATTTTGTCCTTTTTCAAAATTAAACTTCTTAAACTATCAAAGTTTTTGCTTGTATTTTCATGCATCTGAATAAAGTGTTGGAAGGCGGAATAAATAATTTTCAGGGGCATGTTTAGGGAAACCCATTGCAGATGATTATGGTATGATTTCGTAATAATTAAGTGCCTTCTGCTTAAATGTTTTATTACTTGTGATTTTAATACGTCTCTGTGAATGCAAAATAAGTTTTATACGTCAATTACTGCCGCCAGATCGTTTTAATTTGAATGCCCGGCGTAAAAAAGGCGCTCAAGTACTTTTTAATTAAGCCATAATTAATACAAATGAAATTAATTGAGCGATAACTCTTGTTGCAGAAGCAAATGGAGCCGCTGTAACATTAAGCCCGGCAAAAATGTAAAATTACAAAAGATCCCATAACTTGGCGGCCGCCGTAAATTCTTCGGGCCGTTCAGCCCTTTGTTGCGCTGCGCAGCGGATTAACGAGGTCGCAATTCGCGTGTACGTGCGAAAAACTATACCCAATTAAAGCCAGCCGCCGAAAAAAAAATCGGCTGGTTTACATATTTCCCGTTAATTAAGGGCAATTTTTAATTAGCATTGTTTCGGGCGCGCGTGCTTTTTAAAGCAAGGGAATTTGCGTAAACGAAAATTCATGGAACGGAAATGCCGCTGCCGAGTGCAGCTAAAGTAGTCATTTATGAAATCTCATTAGGTTTACTTTAAAAATAAAAAATCTTCGCTCGTAATCCACTTAAAGAGGCTTAATTTAATCAAGTTTCTCGGGGATTAAGGAATCATTTCGGGGCTCCTCTCTCTCGCTCCCGACGAGGCGTCGCGCACCCTCTTCAAACCGCTGTAAAACGATCCACAAACTGCTGGTGCCGCCGTGCCCTAGGCCCTTGCTACGCCCAGGTAACATAATATAATGTGTTACATAACCATCGCGAAACTTGTAGTTCCTGGGCCTCCAGAGTTCCGCTTAAAACGCTTCAATGGCAAGCAAATATGCCATATTTATTTTCCACGCACCTCACGCGGCGAAGCCCTAACTTATTAAGCTGAATTCCAGGCTGCCTCATAATTGAAATTAATTTTTAAGCTATGCTAATGTGTGCAGTACAAGAAGACAATTAAATGCGCCATTGAGGAGCCGTCCTTCATAAATATTCCTCTTGCGGAGGGAATAATGGGGGAACGCAAATCGATACCGGTTTATTACCGCATCCACATCAGCCGACAAAAAGGCTCATTTAATTTGTATTAATGCGCTGTGAACACATAACTGGTGAGCGAACAATGCCAACAAATAGACAGAAAAACGTTGGGTTATATTCTATATGAGACATGGAAGTGTGATATTGAAAAGGTATTTAGTACATCAATTTAGTACAACTCTTTCGCCAAGTCTCTCCAAGTATACTGTCATGTAACTATGCAATACAACAAATGTTGGACAAATTTCTGCCTTTTGTCATACAACACGTGTTTTATAGCGAGTTATATGTTATCGCTTTGGTAGCTGTAAACATAAAAAAACATCACAAAACAAGTGGAATGTAAGGTTTTATAACACATATATCCATACGTGCTCTGACGTGTAACTTAAAATTATAACACAGGCTTGATACCGGGTAGCTCAGCGGAGAAAAGGGGTGGATCACGACGATCTGGGAACAGAACAAAAAACAAGTTAGATAACTATATTAATTTATACCCTAGGGACTCACGTGCTCTCGTTAGCGTGCGACGAAGCAAACATGTTACTGTGCAGAATGCGCGAGTAGGGTGTGCATATTGGATTGCAAGCGCGGAAGTTCGTCGCTATAGTCTTTAAGTCGATTAGCAACTGCACACGCGTCTAACGGCCTTCCATTAACTTGACCCCGTCAAGGCGAGGCACTGAATACGGGAGTCAACTGGATACGACGAGGCAACCAGAGAGGTCAGAGACCATCCGCTGATGTTTTCGACACGAGTTTACTTATTGCACTAAACTGAAGGGCCGACTCACAGATCACCATGCGACGTGGCGCAACGCCGCGGCAATGTTGCCATATATGAGTCAGCCCAGAAAGTTCAGCCTATATCAGGCCGCGAGAAGTGCCTCCTTGCTCTTCCGACATGATGAGCAGGGCAGTATAGTGTGGACGACCGAATGTCATACAACAATCGCACACAACAAAATTGTATGACAGGTTATACAACTGTGTTACAAGGTGTAGATGCGCCCTTTGGCAATACGAATAAGAACAAAGTCAGTACTTAAATAATAAAACCAATCTTTTTTCTATCAAGTTTCTGTTATCATTACCATTCGTACTAATTTATATTGATGGCATTTCCAACATTTACTTTAACATGTTATTTGAATTTACTTAATTGAACACACTTGCATTTTATTTGCACTGAATTCCAAAACTAGTTGACCAAATCATATTGTATTAATAATGACTGGAAAGCATTTTTCAAGAGCTTTCTAACGATGTATTAGAAGTAGTAGAGTGCCATTTAAATTTTCTCGATGAGGTGGCTGTGGCTTCAACGGCCCAATTGAGATATTCCGTTTTTAGTAAAATCATCTGATATTACATTATTTTCTCAAATTTAGCTCATGTTGCATCAACAATAACTTATAAACTGATACACGAATATCAATATAATTTACTGCCAATTTTGAGTTATGTATTAGCGATTAATGGTTTTAAATGAATTGATATTCAACACGATATTTTTAAGATATTCATTTTTCCAGTGTATCTATCCGATTTTGTGTTCTACTCTGTAATTTTGCTCATACTTTATTATTAATAAATCAAAGACAACCCTGCGAATATTAATTAAAAAATATTTCTTACATTAACTCTTTGAAGTACCCTGGCACAAAAATTGAACCACCTAATAATTGACTCTTGTAGTACGTTGGGATAAACTTTATCTTTATAACTTTAACTTTATAGAAAATATATGTATTCAGCACTATACCAAGTTGGTGCTCCTTGTGCTAACTTAACCTTAATAAAACGCATATCATTTCACCACGTGCGTGTCAAATGCATTTGTTGTAAACCCAGAATTATCAAACAGTCCTGTATCTATAAAGTGCACATTTAATTCATTATTTTACTAATAGGTTGTATTAGGATCTAAGGTTAAAAAAAACATCCAAAAACATCATTTCATATTTTCTTGCATAATTACCCATTATTTTTACTATTTCTTAAATGGGATAAGATGTAACCCATTTTTGGCAATACTATAAATTATATTTTTGAATTTTTGTAATAATTATTACGTTTACAAATGAGCAATACACAATAACATTTTTTTCCTGTACCTTAAAGGTACTTTTTATAATGTAACACAAAGAGTTAAGTGATATATTTATATTTACGGGTTTAACTAAATCGAAATGCAATATTTGATAATTGAGATATTCCAATTTTAGTAACATCACTTGTATCTGTAATAACTACACGTATTAATTTAGATTGTTACAAAATATTCTTTCTAATAAGTTTGATATGTAGGTACTTCTTTCACGTAATTTTACAGCACATGTAACTTCTCAAAATTCTCAACACGTTTTTATACATATAACGTAGTCATTATCCTTCTCGTTGTGGTTTTGTGTGATTTCTAACAGAATTTATAATACGCGTAATTAAGTTTTAATTAACAGCAACACTTCGAGCTCCAGCCATATGTGACAAAAATAATTAGTAAGTCAGTGGTGTTCCTGTCAGGCAGCAGTCTATTCTGGGGCGACCGATGATGAATTGGGTGGTCGCTGCGGTCCCGAATGGTTCCCCATTGAAATGGGAGCTGTCATCAGTCAATTACGGCTTTTTCGTACATCGCACAACGACGACTAACGCATACTAGAAATTCGTCCAGAATTTTTATGCTCTGCTTGAATTGTGGCTAATGTAAATTGCTAAAAGTTTATTCACGCTGAATTGTAGCGCCGTAAGCAAACTCTAGTTTGCCCGCAATATTTACACAAACGCGGAAAATCGTCCACGGATCCAAATTGGCTTAATTGAATAATTCCATCAAATATTGTAATTGTATCCGAATTACAACTTCGACCACATGAAAGCGCCTGATTTGTAACTGAACAGTGCTAAAAAAACAAGCACCATGGTGTGCGAGTTGAATCAATGGCACTGATTGAGCTCGATAAAAAATATTTTGTATCTATTTAAACTGCTTTTTATTTATATTTTTTTCGAAACAGGTTGCTTACGATGCTTTATTTTTGTTGACCAAATTAAGACTGATGCGTTTTCTGACAATATCCCTAATGTAGTGGAGGAAGTACTTTGAGCGATTGTGTAATTGAAAATCGTCCCTCGTTTGCTTGGAAGCACCTCATATTTCCGTTTTCTTTAATTCGGCTCGTTGCAAATAAATAAAACTCGATTGTCTCGAAAATATTTACATTTTCTCCGGTTAATTTTGCCGCATTAAAACGTTTATGAATTTCCGGCCGAGTCAACATTTAAAGAGCAAAGCAAACACGACTTAAATCCACATCGAAATGAAAACAATTTACATTTTTAGCGTGTGTTCTTGGAAGTCGCAGGTAAAAGGTGCACTTGGAGTTCATGCAAACGTTTGGCATTTGCCGAAGGTAAATGTTATTACTGTTGGCAATTTTAATTGCCCGAGTGTCTCACGACTGAAATTTGTGCGCAATGAATGGTTGGGGATTAATTATATTTTTATGAGGATTTGTGGGATTTATTAAATTATGCCGCAGTTAAATCGAACGGAATTGTTCGCGAATTATTTTAAAAGGCTTGTGTTCGTGGCTTTTTGCAGCTCGCCCGCCGGGGAAAGCTAAGAGTGCACACTTTGCGAAATAGTCCATTTATTACAACTTTAAATCCGAGGAACACAAAAAAGTTGCGGCTGATTCATTTATTTACTTCCTGGAACTAACGGCGAAATAAATTTCGCCATGAAAAAGGATCTCTCTAGGTGGATAATTGATTTCGGTGAAAGTTAGCCGGCTAACTTTTCGGATAGAAACTGCCCTCACGGGGGTGCATTTCCGTAACTGCGCTTCGCATAATTCGTGTAAAATCGTTTGCGGGGGTTGCCGTTGTACGGAGGGACAATTCCAATAAAAACACAGGTGGATGAAAGCACTGAGTCATGCCCGGCAATATGGGGCTGCTATAAATCAACGGGGAAACTTCCAAAATTTACGTGCATCATTTCGCTTGCGGTAATTGGAATTGTAATTACATTAAAAATTGGTATAATGCATCATTCTAACAACGCCACCGACCAAATTCAATTAACTAAAATGCAAACTAATTGCCAAGGAGAGTATTTCACGGCGATCGCCATCATCGATGCAGTCATCGATTGGATTGTGCATACTGCACACAACTGCATCCCAGCAATTTGCGACAGGCACGTACACACTTGGAACGTTTTGCCGCATGCCTGCTTCAATTTACCTTCGTATTGTTTCCACGGGGTCTGATAAGGATGCGATAGTCGTTATCAGCATATAAACATTTATGGCCTGATCCATATATTTACGAGCGCGTGAAAAAGTTATGGTGCATCGTCGCTTTACATACGCTCGCGCCTCGTATTACAGCTGTAAAAATACCATTTTGCCTCGTGTGGTTTTCATTCCACATTTATTATTTATGTTGTACATTTATTCAATCACTACTTTACGAATAATTACAGCACATCATTTTATCTTCGTGCGTATACAAGCAATTCCAAAATGACGCGTTAAACTAATTAAAAAAAAAACACTTGGTTTATTACAGACACTTCGTCAATTTTTTAGGAGAATTATCTTAAGGTACCTATAATGTATCCAAATCTGGCATGAATTATACAAAATATGTATTTAATAAATTTTGAGAAATTTCAGTGATCGATATACTGGACAATTCAGACAGTTATATACTCGATAGTCTCACTTATTTAAAATAGACTCTTCATCAAATTTTTAGGAGCATTGTCCTTAGGTATACTGTATAAAAAATCTGGCATGAAATATTCAAAATTTGCATTAAATAGATTTTGGGAAATTTTAATGATTGATATGACTGTATAAGTAGTTAGTCTATGGGGATTCCAACGCACCCCCTGCAGATTTCGATGAGGTGTTAATAAAAATGAAGTTGCCGTGAATCATAATATTTTTACACAAAAGTCAAAATGACACTATATTTCTTGCATTCAGTATATAATAAGCGGTCAATATGAATCGATTTGGATCTGATGAGATTCATAAAATCGAAGAATGCGTCACATCCACAAAACCCATTCATACAGTGCGAACAGAATGTTATGTTATAAGACAATTTGATCACTGCTGTTCAGAGAGAAATTATGATATAAAAGAAGAAAAGTCGGATGAAGAATTATGTAAAATTTTGGAAGACTGGGCTTACAACATGCGAAAAGTTAATGGTGAAGATTATAAAGAAGGAGTATTGAAACCACTCTGGAATCTCACAGCTAAGCATATTCAACTTACTTATTATAATAAATTCAAAAGAGTTATAGATCCTTTTAAAAGCGTTATATTTCAAAAAGCAAGAGATGCTCGCAATTCAAAGAGGAAAATTTTACAACGAAATTTGGAAAAATGAAAACGCAGTTCGTCGGCTTTAACCCATGAAGAACAAACAAGAATTATAAATTATTTTAATGGAAATATACCCGATGGTCTTCAGCGAAAGTTTTACCATATTGCGTCTGTTGAACTTGCGAGGAGAGGAGGACAAACAAGTGCTTGCTTGACAGAATATTTCAAAGAAAAAATAAACAATTACGGTTTGCCAACAGGTCGGATGGAATACAACACAATTTTCTCCAAAACAGCACAAGGAGATGATAAGAAAATTGCAGATAGTAAATGGGTTACCCCAAATTTAAATAATATAGGCGGGGCACATGTCTTCTACTTCTAAAGAAAATGTTTTCTAAACGGACACCTAACCATAAAACTAATCGCCTGTTTCTTACAGTAAATAAAGATAGGGAAAAATATGAAAATAGCTATTGGTATAAAAACATGCCCTTAGAATACAATCAGATTATTAAATGGACAAAAAGTGCTGCTTAAAGCATCGGAATAAATACCAAACTTGTAAAAATAACAAATCATTCTAACAGATCATGACGCTGAAGACGCTGAAGAAATTATAAAAATAACTGGACACAACAATACTGCTTCAATTCAACCTTATTTGAATCTAAGTGAAAATCATCGTAAAAATCTGATTTCAAATTTAAGAAGTGAATCAATGGAATCGCAAAATGAAAATTCTTCTATCAATAATTCTACGCCAGTTTCTCTTGATTAATCTAATAATAATAATTCCAGTGGCTCAGTAATTTATAATAATTGTACTTTTAATACTACATACCATAAATAAATCAAGTTCTTATAAGTCATAATTATGAATTTAATTTAGGTGTTAATAAAAATCAAGTTGCCGTGAATCATAATATATCATAATAACGAAAGTCAAATTGACAAAATATTTCTTGCATTTACATTTTTTATTCTGTATATAGTCCTCCGACTACTGCTCAATCCTTAAAATTGTGTTCCTGTGTTCCTTAAAATACGCATCGTCCTACGTACTCGCCGTATTTCTTAGAACACATTTCGTATACGTCAGCTATATTCGAATATTTTTGACGCTCTTGTTATATTACTACTGATTATATCACTCATTATCTTTTTTTCCCTATTCTAGCGACCGCCTAATTGCTGATTGGTTGAGTGCTGATTCTCACCAGATGCATTCGCTAAAAGCGCCCAATCAGACAGACTTGGCATTAGTGGTATTATATTTGAAAAATTTTGAGAATAACTATGGAGTTTACATGGAAAATGCTGCGATCTAATATCCTAGCGACCGCCTAATAGTTGATAATCAGAACTCGAATTGACTAATAAGTGATAATCACACTTGGTCCCCTGCACATCTGGTGTGCTATGCTGTCAACTGAAATGTCACAATTAGACAAAATGTCGCTCTTCTGTGATTCTCCCTTAAAAAGTATTGAAAAAACATACAAAATCACAAACTATCTAATACTGTAAGGTCTCAACAGTATATTGAGACCTCGTCTTTCTCTTTCACACTCATGGAATTAATATTTGACAACATGTTTCGTGTCCCAACTCGCGTGATTTTCGATAGTCATGATTCCACTCGTTGTATTATAGATAATCCATACGGGTCAATTTATACTCGATTTTCTCAATTATTTAAATATCAATTCAATTAAAATAATTAGTCGCAACACTTAACAGTATGAGCCAAATTTGAAAGTAGAACGTAAAATCAGATGATAATATTAAAAACGAAATGTACAATGCTTAATAATGGCATAGTGCATAAGGTGGCCACTAGGCACTCGTATTATATCGGCCAGTATTATATCTCATTATTATATCTCGTTATAATACGATCATTATTAATTAGAGTATTAATTAAAATATATGTGTGTGAATTTTTTTTGAGGTAAGCACAACACCATTTAGTGGCATTGGCTCTTTCAGTGATACACATTGAATTATCAATGATACAAATTTAATCATCAATTTATAGAGGGAGAAGACCTCATGGGAGAAACTTCCCTAAACCGGCTGCACATGTACAAATTCTGACGCAGAGTATAGATGACAATATGCAAACTTATTTTGTAATTGCTAATACTCTCGGAAATTCCCAATCATAATATGCGGTGTTACTGCGGAGCAGGAACGTGAACCTGTTCGAATGGCTGCGCATCCGCCTCCTCTCTGCTCCATACACTGCGGCGTTATCCCATTCAAACATCCAGATTACGCTTTCAATGGATTTATCAGCCGTGTCAAAGAGATTTCGTGTGGCTCCAAACAAACGCTGGAACGGCCGAACAAGTCATGCGTGACAATTTTAAAATTTGTATTGAATTACCGGGGAATATTATTCGCGAGCGCTTCAAACTATGCCTCCATCAAAGGAATGCGAGGACAAGTTTAATTAGCGGATTTGTAAAATACAGGGCGCCTGTTTTTTGTGCGAGTTGGTTAAATACGCGGAAATGTGGAAAGTGCAAAAGTTTGTAGCGGTTTATTGAATGAGATTTAACTTTTCGCAGAATATTGCACTCATTAGTAAGTTTTTACTCACTTCCAAATTTATATATAATTAATTGATTGTTACCATTTCTTTCCAGGAGATCTTTACAATATATACATTGATACAATAACAATGAATTGCAATATATGTAAAAACGCACAAATGTTGAATTATTCATCTAATTATGTGGCTCATTGCAAGAACAGCCAGCCATTGTCAATTTTATTGAAAAATAGGGTTACCACCTAAAATAACTCTTAATGAGACTCGGATCGATGTATCATACTGTAATGGCATGAAGTAGGAAATATTCAGTAGTTATATCCCGAGTGAATGCCAAATTCGCGAATAGTTTTACGAGTGCACGAAGTGCACGAGTAGAAATATTAAGGATGGCATGCAAGAGGGATATATCGAGGTAAATTTCCCGATAAAAATTTCATGCGAAGTAGGAATTCACGATATTGATAATGAAAGTTGATGAACGTCATCACGAGAAGTTAATTGCAAAGCTGCTAGTAGAATCTAAAAATGACTATGTTAAAATAAACGTTGGTTTCAGTGGAGTGCTTTCAATAATAACTAATTATTATTTTTCAAATACGAATTGTAATTTAAATCAATAAATGTGTTTTGATAATTAATAACCCGATTGTTTTTAAAATGTCAAAAATATTCACTTAATGCACCATGAAAATACCCGGGTATTTTCATGGTGCATCAAATACTCGGTGGTATTCGTTCGTTGCTAGGTGATTTTTTGAATACGCATTAATATGATTGGTTGCAATCGCGTTGAAATTTTTGGAGGGAAATAATCGATAATAACCGCACTTCAATCTCAAATTTTTATATTGGTTGTTCTTGTACCAAGCCACATAATTACAATCTGCAGTCTCTAGTTAACAGTAATCAATGGTAAATTTTGACCGAATTTAATAGATTTCAAATTTGTGATAATGTTGTGGCATCGTTGATCTAATTGCAGCCTTATATTCTCCAGTTTACAATAATGGTTAATTGCAATTGAATCGTTCATTTCAGAAACCATCTAAGTAATTTTTTTGCAAATTTTAGTTCTTCCCATAACCGCATCCACGAGGTTATTTACATCTTGAATGCTAAAACCACACAAGTCCCTTAACGCATTAATTACATACTTCGGTCTCAATTGCAGTACTTATTGCTAAAACCTGCAAAAACACTGCAAAACAAGCTTTTTCACTCTACTAGAAAATTAATTATTTTGACTATTTTGATGTGGTTTTTTCACATTTTCGCACTCGGATCTAAAAAAATGCAGAATGTGACAAATCTTAATACATGCATTTGAAAATTGGAAAATACCGGGTGATTCAAGTTTTATTACCAGGCCAAAAATGGCGACTTCTAATTGAAATAAAAATCCAAAATAAGTACACATGTTTAGATATTGATGAAGCCCAATCTGACGATAAAAAAATAATGTTAACCATCCGGTAGTTTATACGTTATTTCACAAAGAATTCGTAATTTTATTTATATGGTTTTTGTCAGAATATACTTTAATGCTATTCCAAACATTCCAGTGTAATCCAAGTCAAAAAAATTGCACCAAGTATTGAATTAAATGAATTTTGATATTGCAACAGTAAGATTTATTACTAAATAGTAAAACATGACGGGTGCTACCAGTGATTTTATAGTCCCTATAATGGATTTTATTGGTTTTATGATAAGGCCGTACCCAATCCGTCCTGCAAGGCCCGTTCAACCCACGGGCGACTGGCGGAATCATAAAAAGTAATAAAACGTTGCAACCGCCCCTCCGCGGTCAATGCTTTGTAGGGCTCTTGACTTACAAAATCATAAATCATACCGAGGAAAGTTGGTCAGTAATGTAAAAAATACTAATCATTTTCGTTAATTTTTTATTTCATAAATGGGTTCTATGAATAAAATAAAACAGTTTAGGGCAAAAATGACGATAGAGAATTTTGCCCGAAAAGAGTTTTTTTTAAATTTTATAACCGTCTATATAATTATATCGAAAAAGTCAAACTACCTTTCCGTAGATTAGTATCAGACCTATATAAATCCAAATTTTCATATTTTTTGGGCAACTCCAAATGCCTAAAAGCCCATGGTAATAAAACTTGAATCACCCGGTATATTCACATCCGAAACTATTTGACAGATTCGACAAGTTGTACTTAGAAAATTATCAGAATGTGACAGTGTCAATCGAAATTTGACAGTTTTAGACAGTTGTAATTAAAAATTACACAGATTTGGATATACGCAGTTAAAATTTTAGCAGATTTGGCATTCTTGCATTCAAAATTTGGCAAATTTTAACAGTGTCAATTAATTTTTTAATAAAAATTTAGATTATTTGACAGATTTGATAAGTTAGGATTAGCAAGTAGTAAGTAGCAAATAGTTAATTGAAGTTAGCAATTTGGCAGACTGTGACACTTTCGGTCGAAATTGACAGTTAGAACTTTATCAGTAATTTTATATATAGAATCCTATGAAAAACATAAATATTTTGTTGAAAACTTAGAATAAACCGTTCAAATATTTTACATGTGTCGTTTGTATGACTAAACGTGTTTTACCACACACATCAAGTGGAACCAGAAGTCGAGGCTCCCACGGGACGTAGCAATTAATGTGTAGTGACAAAAATATGTCCCGGGCCGTAAAGATAAAGTTATGAAACGTCGAACAAATAACTCAGCGCCGAGGCAAATTTTCTAACGTGTGAACTATAACCTCGTGTTGACAAAGTTGGAGTCGGTAATTAAATGAGAAAAATAACTCGGTTCATTACACTTCGGCGATAAACCATAATGGATTGGTACACATAAACGGTAAAAAGTCCAAGCAATTATCATATAAATAAGGCCAGCAGATATCGGTCGTATAATCGGTGGTAATTTTACTTTGAAATTCACGATAAAGAGTATAAAAACATGTCGCACGTTATCACGTAGTTTCGATAAGGCACCAGTTGCAAGCGAAGGAATCGCCGCAAAACAATCGGAATATTAATAATTAATACCTTATTGACCCGTAACCTTATTGTTCGTACCGTCTATTAAAACTGTAATTGGCATTCAATGTAGATTGAAATCGGCGGTTTGAGTACACATTTGCACGCGGCAGTAAGACGCTGCAGCGCTAATTCGAGGCCAATTAAGGCGAATTACTGATAATTTCGATGGGAAAATGTGCGCCAGCTGAATCTTCATGCACCAACAAAAGCGGTCCTTGTACGTGTACTTAGTCTGCAGCTTGGGCCATTAAAATTGCGTTCACGTGTCGACGCGGATGTAAATTGGACACAAAAAATCGGAGACAAGTCTGGCACTATTTTTAAGAACCGGTGATGCGGGTGAGACGCTTGTGTAAACTTCCTGATGATGTTGATTCGCTATTTATATCGTCGTAAGTCGAATCTTAAGCCTTGCTTTGAAAACAGGAATAGTTTACGACCTTAAATTTGCGAGTACAAGGGTTTAATGTGTAATTGCGATAAAATGGCATGTTAAATTCTGAAATATTATATCTTCAAATATCAAAAATTGATAAACTGGCACTGGCAATTGTCAAATATCGATATATTAGTTAAATATCTTCGTATCTTCGTAAATACTTATACAGTGACCGCCAAAAAGTCGGGATCATATGGGAAAATTGTTTTATTACTAATTTTTCAAAATAACTGTTTTAAGACATTAATTTGTGCTTGTCTAAAAACCTTATTAGCCCCTATCAGATATACCGACTGATTTTTACTAACCTGGAAAATCTCGCTTTTCAAAATGATGAAACTCGAAAGAGTGCCAATGTTCGGAAATCGCTTAAGATATCAATAAGATTTTGTTATTGGGCGTGATGCCGATTTTTTTGCAGTATACACGGTACCAATAGTTCAATATGGTTCATTATCATAAAATCAAATTATGAGAATAAGTGATAAAACCTTCAAATGACAATATTTCAGTATAAGAAGTTATTAAACTGGTATGTTAAACTGGATAAATACTGCAGTAAAATGTTAAATAAACTCATATCTACTAAATATTGACATATTAACGGTACCAATAGTACAATACTATTAAAATGTCTCTGTAAAGGAAAAAATTTCAAACAGTACTTCGAAAAATGTCAAAATATATATTGATGTCAAAAATTAACAACTGGCACTGGAAAATGGAATTGTTTGAACTTTGCTGTCGGTCGATTTAAATAGAAAAATGCTATTATGATTGAAGTTATGATATTGTGTTTATGAAAATTTTGACACTGACAGATGATATATTTTATACTTTCATGTTATTATGTTAATTTAACTGTGTACGTGTGTTTAACAAATAACATATTGTACAGTGTACAAATATTTTATTTCATAGGTGACAGACTTGTGTGCGGCTCGTCAGTCATTCCCTTGTATCGCCATATACATATGCTGGGTGTAAGGGTTTTGTCCGGCATATAATGTAAAATATTATACACTGGCTTGTGTCACTTTTACCTGCCTTGGTGCATGTGATGGTTACCTTACCAGGTTAGTCTTCAGGCTAGTTAAAGTGACGTTTACGCGTGCGAAACAAATAAAAAGTTTTAATACAGAACGTTAACAAACTCCAGAGTTTACTAACAAAAATACATATTTAAAAAAACAAATAGTTTGAGTTTTTTTTATTAAACAATTTTAACTGATTTTGCTACAAAAAGTGCCAGTTTTTTTTTACCAAAAAATAAACAAATTTCATGTTATCAATAAAATAAAACAATTGATATAGTTTTACCACAAAAGGGGGCAAATTTAACACCAGGATTACCATGGTTGGAATAAATCATAATCAATAATCATGAAAAATTCGTCTCTAGTTGATTTTTTTATTCATAAAATAATTTTTTATTTTATATATATATATATATATATTTCTGATCAGATTTTGTCAGGTGATTTATACCAATCAATTTACATCACGATTTAAACTATTTGATTTCGTTTTAGTAAATAATTGATTGTATTTATCACACTGCTGCTTAGTCATGTTTTGTAATCGTGCGAAAAAAAAATCAAATTTCAAGCGATTTACTGCTTTGTCATCCCATGAACAAGAATTGATGATCAAAAAAAGTCTGTGTATTTGTACCATGTGATGGGCCAGAAATGGAAGAAAAGAAATATATTTCACTAACTTTTAGACAGTTGTAATTAAAAATTACACACATTTAGATATATACAGTTAACATTTTACAAGATTTGACATTTTTCTTTTATATATTTCTGATCAGATTTTGCCAGGTGATTTATATATACCGCGCGTTTTTTTTATCTCTGAACATAGGGTATGTTCAGTTTTAAAACGACAGTATCAATCATACGCTAAAATTTAATGTATGCAACCAAATTTACTAGCGTGGGTAACTCAATTATTTAAAACAAAAATGACAAATTCATAACCCATTTAATAAAACGTCAAAACTGTAGACAGAAAATGTATTCAACGCAAGAAAAGATACAATCTGGGCAGTGCATCTGTACCAGTGCACAAATGCAGAGCACTGGTAACAATGTGGCATTAGTATACGGACTGTGCGCGATTTATTTTCTGTGCATTATCCTGAGAGACCAATACCATCAATCGGAACAATTAGTAATATAATCGCCAAATTTAAAAGTAGATAATGCATCTCCGGTAGTCATCATAAATTAACTACAAGATGCCACGTTTTGACTGAAGAAATGAAATTAAACATGTTATGCTATGCTGAAGAAGGTACTGATGAAGAAAATTTAATTACTTTCTTGCGTTGAATACCTTTTCCGCCAACAATTTTGACGTTTTATACGTTACGTAAATATACGTTAAAATTATAAAAAATATCCTGAGACACCAATCCCATCATTCCTGTTCAAATAGGAATCATCAACTGTTAATCCCGAAATAGTAACACATTTGTGAAAGTTCCCTATTTAAACACTTTCTTGCATTGAATACATTTTCTGTCAATAGTTTTGACATTTCAAATGATCAAGTTGCACGTGCATGTAATTTTGGTTGCATAACTGGTTGCAATTGATACTGTCGTTTTAAAACTGAACATAGTCTATGTTCAGAGATTAAAAAAAACGCGCGGTATATATACATATAGATATATATTAGATTTCTTATTATTAAATAATTGATTTTATTTTATCACACTGCTGCTTAGTTTAAGCAGCAAAGTTCAAGTTTAGTTTTGTAATCATGCGAAAAAGTATCAGATTTCAAGCGATTTATATGCCAAAGCATCCCATGAACAAGAATTGATGATAAAAAAAAGTCTGTGTATTTGTACCATGTGATCGGCCAGAAATGGAACAAAACTACTAACTTTTTAAAATCTACTTAAATCTACTTTGAAGCATGCCAACTCTATAGTTACATAATATTTTTAATTTTTCACCTATTAGAATGTACAAACAGTGCTAAAGTATTTTTTTTAAATTTAAACAATGATTCTTTAAAAAACAAAGATTTAAATCACCCTACCCTGGTTCTTATATAAAAAAAACATTTTTTTAAAGTTTTTACCAAAAAACATGACAAAATTTAACAAATTAAAATTTCAAGGCGGAAAGGCTCATGACCGATAGCCTAATAAAGATTGATTCTCTCTTTAAATTTAATCACTCTCAGTTTTTTACCAAACAATGAATACATTTCAGAATTTATAAAGATTAATTTATAAAGTTTGTATCAATAAGGTAACAGATTTCAGTGTTAACAAAAATAATAAATTCAAGTGTCTTCACCACAGAAATTTCAGTTTGTTTACCAACGAAACTTAAAAAAACCTAACATTCTTACCACAAAAAGGGACTAAATTTGCTAGTAATAACACGCTCAATCGTATGTTGACTTTGGCCAATGAGAAAAATCGGTTGCCCTATTCTTTACCGCTGAGTTCAGAAATTTTACATATGGACAACCGCGGCCATCCAAAAGTGAACTTTTATTTTGTTGTTTGATTTTTACTTTTAATCATAGGCGTCCTAATACGTCACAGCGTACTAAAATGTCACAGTTTGTATAGTAACTCATGCTGCAAGAACGTCAATGAATAAAGCATAATTTTATCTAATGTAAAATACGGAAATTAAAGTAAAACATAATAAAAATAAAAGAAGTAAAACACTTAGATGGCCCCGATTGTACCTCGAGTTAATTCCAGATGAACATAGTTTTGCAAATTTTATAATTGTGGTAAATGAATTCTATAATAAAAACCGAAAAAAACTTATTGTAATTTATTGAAGCCTACAATTGAAAAGTAAAAAAATGTTATTGACAATTTATTATTTGTTATTATTTATTTTTTATATTGTTTTTTATGTAATTTTTACAGAAATAATTGAAAAAAATATTAAACATCATTGAAATTTTAAAAATCATTCACGTTTTGACTTGCATTGAGTACTAGTAATAAAATTTAATTTCTGATAATTACAAACTTTTACAAAAAAAAAAAGTGTCAACAATTTACAAGATTTGGGTTTTTAACTTCAGGTACAAATTCTGGGAAAACTAAAGATGGGGCATATGTAGGTTTTTGCATTTTCGAATACTACTTAGTGTACTCAGTGTGTGTATTCTGAAAATTGTTAAGCGATAAAAACATTTTTGTTTCATTTTGTTTATTAAACAATAGCCACAATTTACATTATACTGGCTTTTTAACTTCAGATTAAAATTCCAGCATAACTAAAGATGAAGTATTTTCAGGTTTTTACTGTAATACAACTTAGTGTACTCAATAAGTGAGTGCATTTTGAAAATTGTAAAGCGATGAATATATTTTGTTGTAACAAAAAACAAAAAACGTGTGGCACAATTTACATGTATTGGCTTTTTAACTTCATATTCACATTGTAAGTGTACAAGTAGATACATATAAAATTTTAATAGTCTTCGTATCTCAAAAATTGTTAAACTGGTACTGCGAAATGTCAAAAGCCGATAAATGATTTCAGTAAGATGTCACATATTCTCGTCAAATGTTAAATATCTTCATCAAATGTTAAATATCGACATATTAACTGTACCTATAGTAAAGTACCGTGAAATTGCGACATGTAAATATGAAATTTCAAACAGTTACTTCGAAATATGGCAAATTAAATATTGAAATCTCCAATATTGATAACAAGCACTGAGAAACGTCAAATATTAATAAATTATCATCGGCAAATGTCAAATATTAATAAATTATCATCGACGAATGTCAAATATCCTTAATATATGTTAAAATATCTACAAAAAAAATATCTTCATTAAATTGAGACTATTGGAACGAATATTGGACTGTTCTAAAAATAGAATTTTTGTTGTATTTTTTATTACTTTTTTTATCATTTTAAAATGGAATTCCGTCTTCTGTAACATCACCACACTCTATCGCCAATTGTTTCTCCTCTTCAGCTGCTTCTTGCATGGCCGATAACGATATTTCTTCCCAATATTGTCCCAACTTTTGCGTTTCATTTTGATAAGTTTAAAAATTCACGCAAGGAATATCCAAAGCTGCACTAACCTGTTCTGCACTAATCTGGTCATTGACAATGTTCCCCTTGCTTTCTTAATTTCCAGAATTTGCAGGAGGTCCATTCTTCTAAGAAAGCAACGGGGAACATTGCGAATGACCAGATCTGTAGAAAATAATCCAGTGTTCAATTGGATTATTGAAAGTACGTCTTTTCGCAAATCTACCTGAATGTGTTAATAATGTTATACTAGGAATTAGATTATAAATAGCGCATTGAATGAATTTGTATTCAGTCTTATTTTGCTCTTGATAATGGTCGCAAGACTGAAACAATTGTAGAGTTATTTCTAATAAACTTTGTGAAACTTCACCAAGTGCTTAATTTATGCTAACTAACTCAATTATTTAATATTATTATTACCTTATTTATCAACAAATTTAGTTACATTTTCTTGTTCATTTACATAGGACGTAGTCTTGGGCATACACCCAGCAAGTGGCCCTTTTGAAAATAAAAATATTTCCTTTTTTATTATAAAAGGTGTTCAAAATGGCGACCCTCTTGTGCAATGCACGCTTGCACACGTCTGCTGAAACTTCTTGTTACCGTTGCTGCTAGATTTCGGCGCCGAATTTCTTGGAATGCTCGTGTTGATAAACTATTTCTTGTACTGTTCCCCACAGAAAAAAAACTGGTGCTGTCAAGTCGGGAGATCTAGCAGGCCAGTTTACCGGACCACCTCGGCTAATCCACCTATGCCCAAATTTTCGTTGAATTTAATTTCTTGAAATTATTTAATAATGAGGCGGTGCACCATCTTATTGGAACCACATATCTGCAAACATAAAATAGTTTTAAACATGTTAGCATTTCGCAATAAAATGATAACATACCCTGTCTTCTATTGAGGCGAAGATCTTCTAGTAAATCTTCTAGATGGTGTTCCAAAAAAATTCTATACATTTCGCCATTCAAGTTGCCCTCAATAAAAAATGGCCCCACGATGAAATTATCCATTACACCGCCCCAAACGTTCAGTGATTATTTATTTTGGTATGCACGCTGGCGCATCTAGTGAGGATTATTTACAGACCAATAATGCATGTTGTGTTTATTCACATGTCCACTATTCTTAAATTGGCATTCATCGGTAAACTACAATTTACGAAAAAAATTGGGATCCACTGGAATCATCTCTTCGGTGTTTGTGCAACTCGATGTGATAATCGTGATATTTATGTTTCGATAAAATGCGACTCACACTACTTTGGCTTATTCCGGTCTCATCCCTTATCTTTCGTGTGCTTACTTGAGGATCATTTTCCAACATATTTAAAACAATAGCTTGATTTACTTCGTGGCTGGTCGGTAAATTTTTATAGCTTTTCTTATTATGATGAAAACTTCCCCCTACGTTAACTGTTTAATTAACCTGGCAAAAATTTTACGTGTTGGATGTGGACCGGGAAATCTTTCAGAATAAACTCTATTGGCTTCCAATGGGTTTCTACCACATTCGCCATAAATTAGCAACATTTCCACTTTTTCATTGAACGAATATTGAAAAGGCATCTTTTAAAAATCACTGTCAAATCACTGTTCACTGCTCAAGATCAAACTCGGTAATGAACTTAATAGTAAGACAACCCGGTTTACAAAATAATAACAATCACCAAATTATTTGAAATCATCTTCTTTAGATGTAATTTTAATAGCCTGCAGATCAAAATAACAATGAGGGATTAGGCAAATATTGAGCTCCGGCCCTGAAGAAATCCTTGCGTGGTATCCACCCAGCAGGCTGAGGGATTGGGTACGGCCCTATCATAAAACCCATAAAATCCATTATAGGGACTATTACTAGAAGCAGCCACCATATTTTACTATTTAGTAATAAATCTTACTGTTGCAAAATATCAAAATTCATTTAATTCAATAATTGGTGCAATTTTTTTGACTTGGATTACACTGGAATGTTTGGAATACCATTAAAGTATGTTCTGACAAAAAGTATATAAATAAAATTACGAATTCTTTGTGAAATAACGTATAAGCTACCGGATGCTTAAAATTATTTTTTTTATCGTCAGATTGGGCTTCATCAATATCTAAACATGTGTACTTATTTTGGATTTTTTATTTCAATTAGAAGGCGCCATTTTTGGCCTGGTAATAAAACTTGAATCACCCGGTATGGATCGCAAGTTTTTTAATGTAAAATATCTTCTCATTTCGTTGTTATTTGAAATAATTAGGTGAAACAAAATGAAATGACCACAATATATAAACCTGATTCCGGCTACAGAACGATTATTTTAAGTTTGGAAAAATATATTATAAAAAATATTTATTCTAAAACTAAAAAAAAACGTTGTGGAGTCGTGAGGTAGTAATTCAGAAAAATGGCCACAAAAAATTTCACATCATTATGTCATTAATTTAGCTCACAGGACGAAATTTGCGGAATTACATTTTCAATACGGTGTACTGGCTCTTAAAGGCGGATATCTCGAGAACCGTCGTGAGTCAAAAACATTATTATTTTCAAGAAATTTGTTGCTCATCGAACGATTATCTGCCTTATCATTTCTAAAACCCTTTTGAACACATGCAGTTACGCAATTAGATAGCATGCAGTCAGGTACATAATCATCATTTCATTTGCTGCGACTGATTGAAATTATTCCGACGTGTACTAGTGGTACCTTGGGCCAGGCCCGGCTGTAGATGTCGTGCCCATTACATAACTACCTAATCTGGGCATTCGCCGCCCTTGCAGGCACCACCCTCTCCGTGTTTGCAATTTAACAGCACCTGCCCCCGGAACAATCGGCCCCCCAGAATGCGGCAGTTCCGTGCAACAACCGAACCCTTGTTCGCCTGACTTTTAGCGGACGCTTTTGTGTTTTCCGGGGAGCTCCGCGCTCCTAATTTCGGAATTGATTTATAATTTCCCGGCCACATTTTGCCACAATGGGGGCGGCTACAATGGACCCGCAAAAACGCGCGCGCGGTCCATATTTTAATAAACAAATATATCTCGACAGCTTCGTTACTTGTAACAAGCTAATTGTGTCCTAGTAAATGTCTGCTAAAGCAAAACGCGCACATTTAATAATTAATGCGGGGCACGCATAAATTTGCGGAATTGTTTATCCTGGCGGGGGCCGAATTATACCGACCTTTACGGCGCTGCCGTCGCAGCGAGAATAATTTCCCTGAATGCATAAATAATACAATTTTAAAAGCGTGTCCACAAAGACCTTTCGCTGCTACAAAGGCGGATGCAAAGACGTATCTACGTGTGCATTAAAATTTTCGCGTTGTTGCCTCACACGCAGACGGACTGTGGATGAAAAAAAGGACCCCAAATCCGGGCCACTTCGCCATCTGAATTTGCACAACAAAGTAACGTATTTCGACTGAAGCACAAACAAAGACAGTAATACAAAAAATAGTGTGACGATAAATTCAATAACTTTCTTAATTTACCCATGATTAATAACGTTGATATCTATGATCGACCCTAGTAGCTACTAATATTAATCAGTACACGATTTATCATGCAGAAAGACATTCAGTGATGTACTTTCTAATCGTTTCTAATATCTATAGTCTGTACTATATTTACTACGTTTTATATCACTTTCATTTTTATGTTTAATACGACTATAGTTTCGACCACAATTTGGTCATTATAAAGTGGATTTTTAGACTGAATGACCATAATCGGTTTCTACATATTTATATAACAACATAAAAAAAATATATAAAAATCCTTCATGATGATCAAATAGTGGCCTCTTTCATCATTGATCAGAAAATAAATGTCTTCTAATGTGTCTTATCGTAAGAAAACATTACAAGCTTTGCAGTTTTTTGTTTCACTTTTCCCCTTTTATCAGTGTTTCACAAATAAATGTCCACTTTATAAAATGTGAGGACTTTCTATGTCAAATTACATTTCTTTTTTGTAATTCAATTCAATGATTCTTTTATGTGCGGCAATGTGCAGGCGAAATGGTAACAGCAGGAAGTGTTTTATTGACGAATTAAAAACTATTATAATTCCACACTTACTGCTGCAGCTTAATTGGTCATAATTTGAATCAGTTCCGTCGCAATTAGTACACTCAATCTGAACTGAACCAATATATCGCACGTTATTATCGTTAATTGCGAATTACGTTTCTAGCAAAATCACTACATAAGCCACCAATTACATTACACTACATTAATATTAGAGTGTGGAGATTATTTTCGTTGCAGGCAGTTTTTTTTGTGCTCCCACCTGTCCGTTCTTTCCATGTACTAATTTAATTATAATTTGATACGTTTTTGGTTTAATTTGTTTACGGCGGGATTCCGTTATTAATGATCACTTGTGTTTTGAAATGCACGCGTTGTATTAAGCACATGTTACGCTGCAGCATCTGCTGGCTTCAAGAATGATGAATTTTAAATCAGGTTTAAACTCTCTTGATTTAAGCGAGCTGTTTCCGGTATAGATAATTAGAATAAAACTAGCATATTGTTACGGAACTAACCTATGTGGTATATTTTCCAAAGTAACAGGTACATGCATTCGTATAATAAACGGCACTTTTATCACACAAAAAATGGTGTGTAGTGTAGTGTATCAAATGCAACTACAAAATATAATTAGAAAAATTAATGAAATTTTTGAGAGGAAAAAACTAACATACCAAAGACTTTAATTTTTCCCTCCAAAACACCGTTTGCAAAACAACGATTTGTTTTGTAAAATGAACCTCGTGTAAATTTAGGTTCGATTGATATTTTCAGAAAACTTGAGTATTTTCAGATTTCCAAATTTTCTTATTTTTCGCGGAATAATCTAAGTTATTACATTGTAACAATTTTCCAAGTAATTTCTGATAAAATAAGTATTTATAGTTTTCATCGAATCCTTATTTATGATCTGCTCACACATGTAAGTAAAAATTCTGAAATAACTAAAAATGTGGTGATATTTTAAAAGAAAGTAAATTCAATTTTCACGAATTTAAACAATTTTTTAAAGATCTGTTTAAGAATTTTGCATTTATTCATAAACATCACCATTCATCACCATGCGCTATTCTGAATCATGCCAGAAACTGAACAAAAGTGAACTAAATAATTAAAAAAAATTATAAGTATGTACATGATATAAAAATATACATATGCGTATGCATTAAACCTGTCTTATTTAAATCCTGGAGTCGAATCTTGTTTTTGCTTATTTTGTGTAAATTAAATATATGTATGAGATTCCATTAAATATATGGAATCCCGTGGATTATAATAATATATGGTTTAAATTGTGAATACGTCCAATTTAAGTAATTGGTTATAATTTTCCAATTCGCTACATATCGAATTAATAGCGAATTATATATAATCTAACTTGCTGAAAATTGCCTTATTTGGTCGATATTCTGACGAGTATTTAAAGGTTGGATAAGTGGAGACGACCAAATATACACACAAAGATTCAATGCGACAGAAGAAAATCTTGACAATTTTCAAATCATTGTGGTGAAGATAAATATCCATAAATAAATTTACACTTTATCGCATAATTCACGTCAAGTAAAAATGAAGTCTAGATTATTTTGAGAAGTATTTATTTTTTGAAAATTTATATGTTTTAATATTACCTTACTTTTTGGAGTTTAACGTTTTTGTATCTAACTTTGGTTGTATTTTTGGTAACTTTTTAAAGTATGTTATAGATTTCATGCAACTTTTTGAAAATTTGAGAAATATCTTGAAACTTTTCGTATTTATTAATCATTAGTCATTTCATTGTTTATTATTTAGGTATTTTGTAGAATTTTGAATTACATTTAAACAATTTGTTACGTTATGTTCCCAGTTTCTAAACCATGGAACACCTTTGATATTTTGATTAGATATTCTGGATTATTGAACTGATTCCATATTTTCCAAACTTTTATGAATTTTTACAAATTTATGACATTTAACTTCTACATTTATCTGTATGTTTTCATATTAGTAAATTTATTAGTTATCATATTTTGTAGAAATTGCTGAAAGCTTATATTTGTTTGTAGGTATACGTTGATACTGTGATTACATTTTGTGCCACTTCAATACAAATTTTCTCGTTTTTCATTTTACATTTTTCGGTTTCTTCACGCTTGTGTTAATGTTTCTTATATTTACTGCACTGTTCACAATATTTTTAACTTTTGATGTTTTGTTTAAATATACTGGACTTTAAAGATTTCAGAATTTTGTATAAAATTTCCATCAAAATTTCTAAAAATTCTAAAATCCTTATGAAATGTGTGGCTTATGTACCTATTTTTCAGAAATTTTTATATTTTGCAATGTTCTTCTATTTTGTTTTTTTTACTTCCTACAGTTTCATAATTACGTTTTTAAAATTTAGTGGTATTTCAGAAAATTTGGGAATATTCATATTAATAATAATAATAATAATAATAATAATTTATTTGGTGTCGAGTGGAAAAAAACACAAGTTCAGTTCACAGAGCACAGGTCAATAATATGTCAAAAAAAAAACACAATTTACTTAGTTGGTAATACAAAAATACACAAGAAGTTTCAAAACAAAACTGTCCACTGTTGAACAAAGGCGAATCAACAATGGGGACAAACAGGGAAATAAAAAATACAAATACTATAAACTATGTTAAAATATGCGCAGCTACAAAGTGTAAAAAAAATCTAATGATATGAGGTGAAAACATCCCGCAAGAATTAGTTGACTTCGTACTGCCTCAATTAGGATTTTTTTCATTGTATTTTTAAATTGGTTATCTGACATTTCCTTTATCTCTGCAGGGAGGCAATTCAGCATCTTTAGATATTGGTATTCGCTACGTTTCTCCAGCAATGTAGTTGAGTTTATTGGATATATAACGTATGGTCCTAAAGTTTTTGGAAAAAATTTAAATGCTAATAAAATTTTCCAAACTCATTTATTTTGAAAAACAAATGTTACAACAATTGACGACACTAATAACAAACAATAAGTAGTAATTACATTATGGATAGTGGCCCATTATCCTCAATAAGTCGCAATTTTCTTCTGACTTGTCCAAACGAAGTTTGGACAAGTTCAGGTTCTATTTATCTAATCTTTTGGAAGATGCCACGCGCAATTAATCTTCATTTGTAGCTTCCCTTCCTTTATCGTACACTTTCCTCGATAGTATTGACCACAATTCCTTTATTGGTCTAGCCTGAGGTACATTAGGAGGATTGTCCAACTTAGGTACAAAGTCTATGTTATTTTCATTTAACCACTGTCTGGTAACTCCAGCAGAATGGCATGAAGCTAAATCGGGCCAAGACATTATATTATGGTTGGCATGATGTGTATTTAAAAAATTAAATAATTCAGTGAGACATCTTTGAATATAACGATCTGCGTTTAAGGATTCTCCCCGAACATGACCAACATAAATCTCTGAGATAAATCCTGTTTCAGAAATGGCACACAACACTAAAATTTTATCCTCAAATTTCGATTTACCTTTAAATTTAACATTGTCTGGTGTATTTTCTAAGTAGTCTGTGTAATCATTTCCTTTAAGCTCTGAATTTGATAAGGTAAAATATTTTTCATCATCCACTACAATCAATTTATTATCAAAGTGTATACGCCTTAATTCGCGATGTAAACGCGGAATTCTTTCTAACTGGGCTGCGGTGTGTTTTGGTGCATTTCTTCTCTTTCTAAACACTAAGTTTGTGCGATTTATTGTTCTTAATATAGTGGTCTTCAAAATATCAAATCTCGGGGCCAATTTTCGCTGAGAAACTCAAACTTTGTCTTTCGCTGCTTCTATCAGTCTTCTTTCTCTTATTCCACTCAAAATTCTTGGTCTACTGCTTTTGGGTAAATTAATGCATGGTATACCCTCTTCACAATTCCGTATAGTGTTAAAAATGGTTGACTTCCCTCCATTTTGCTCTGGATAGATTGCAATAATATCACGCTTAGGTATTCGTCCAACTAGATTGTAAATACCTTTACAGATATCTACTTTGTAAGACATTTTGCTACGATCGATTTGCAAAACTAAACTGTTACAATCAAACTTGATTACTTTTGAAGTTTTAGTTTCCATGGCAACTTGATTAAACAGCATTTGGTATAAAAACGAATCATTTAACATTTTTCCAAAAACTTTAGGACCATACGTTACGCTTGCTGTGTTTCTCGTGCTGTAGTTATGAGCATTTTATTTTTATTAAATAGGTGGGGATTTCCGTGAATGTACTTCAATGATTCGTAAATATATAGTGAGGGCAGAGTTAGTACTCCCAGCCTCTTAAAAACTCCCCGACAGGAGACAGTGCACTTGTTATCAGCAACCAGTCTCAACGCTCGCTTTTCCACAGGGAACAGTAATTTATGTTTTAGACCCCAGAATAATACGCCATAGCGTAGGATGGAGTGAAAGTTACTATAGTAAGCAGTTAGTAGTGTTTGTCGATGTACAAGTGGTTTCACTTGTTTTAAGCCAAATAAAGCTGTTTAGTTTTTTTTTTGTAGGATGTCTATATGGCATTCCCACTGCATATGCGCTTCTAGCATTACTCCTAAGAATTTGCAACTCTGAGATACCAGAAGTTCCCCAGTATCTGTCAATATTTTGGTCCCCTAGTCAGCGTTGTTATTTTATTCGTATTCATATTAATTTATTTTCCACTTAGTCACTATATACAAAATATACAGTATACATAACACTACGTATATAATATACACAGTTACTTTGCCCCGCATACATGCTGTGGATGTGGTCGTCAGTACATATTAAAAATAGTCAGAGAGACAATACATAATTTAACAAATACATATACTACGTCACGGATACTCTGAGAAATTATAGTAGCACTTCTGTACAAGATATTTCTTTAGTTTTCCTTTGAATATGGTACTACTGGTACATTATTTTATTTCACTGGGAAGGCTATTGTACACTAAAATTCATGAGTACCTAGCCGTATTTTCATACATTGTGCTACTATGTGGAGTTTCTCTTACATTTGAGCCGTGCCATGTATCATAGTTTTGCCTACTATTACTTTTTACAAATTTGAGCATGTTCCTGAAGACATATAACGCACTTTTGTTAATGTAAAGACTTGTCAATGTGAGTAAGTTATTCTCGACTAACACATCTCTGCAAGTTTCCGTTCTTCGAAGGCCATAAATTAGTCGAAGAATTCTCTGCTGCATTATAAAATCCCGAGATATGCCTGCCAATTTTCCCCAAACTAGTATGTTGTATGACATATGAGAGTACGCTAGTGCATAATATCCCTCCAGCAACATCCTCTTATTAAACTTGCCTGTTAGTTTATGAATGGCATAGTAAACAGTGTTGAGTTTTGATATTACATGATCAATCTGATTGCCCCAGGTCAGCATTTCGTCAATGTAACTCCCAAGATATTTAACAGTAGTGGATTTATTTCCAATTGGGTTCTCTGGGGCTAAATAAATTTCTGTTAGTGTTATTTATAAAGTTTCTACAAACCTCTTATATTTTTATTAAAATTTTCGCAATTTCCATGTATGATTTAATGACACTGGTATTAAAAGTATTTATTAGACGTATTTATTAGACCTTACGAGGCCTCTTTACCCAAACGCGGTATAGGGAATTGCATGTAAACTACAGCCAAGATAATTCATGAACGGGTGAACATAATTACAATCGGAGACATGATTTAGAAAGTTTCGACATATATCTACATTTGTGCTGTGTAATTTTTAAGAAATAATAAAATGGTGATTTATTATGTTGATTAAAAGAATGGCATGTTTAGCCGATTTGTGAAATTTTCTTCTGTATTTATTTAATTAAGACAGCGTACTTATAATGGAAATTCCCACAAGGTATTTGAAGCTAATGTTGTTGCGAACCATCTTCTTTTTTTTTGTTCCAATATCATGAATTATAATGGAGTATTCTTGTCTGCACATAAATCCGATTAGGTGATCAGAAATAAGTAACCTTTGATTTATTTCTTAAAACTACTTTGTCTAATGGTAGTTAAATGTCTAAACTTTCTATATCAGTTGTCCGATTGTAATTATATTAACCCGTTCATGAATTATTTGGCTATCGCTAATTCATAATGCCGTATACTAGCTGGGGTAAAGAGGCCTCTTAATGAAATTAATTTTGAATTAATTACACTTTCAACAAGTCTTTAAATGTACTGATAAAATTTCTACATAATTCTACTTGCAAAATTTTGCAATTTCAATAACTTTTCCACAATTTACATAAATGTTCTGTAATTCTTGTTGGTACATTTTCTGCATTTTGGAAACATTTTCTGTATTTTTAATAAATTTTCTGCAATTTGAATATTTGTTCTGCCCTTTTTTGTTCTTTTTTTGTGATACACTTTATTATTATCTTAATAAACCCTGAAGCTGTTGTAGATATATCATAAAATTAATAAAATTCTCAAAAAATTCCAAGACTTTTCTGAAACTTCTGGTGAAGTTCTGAAGTTGTAGTTCTACGACTCGAGAATTACAGAACATTCTGCTATATGTTAAAAATCTGAACTCTTGATATCTTGCTGCATATTTTGAACAAAATATATCTCAATCAGGGTTGGTGTGATTTAAATCAACTGATTTTTTTGAATAAATCATTCATTTTAATCAAAATTGAGTAAATTTTTAAATTAATCATTGTTTTTGCACTATTTGTGCATTCCAATAGGTGAACAATGATAAATTTAATATACCAATAGCCAATAGAGTTAGCATGCTTTAAAGCAGTGAGTCGAACCGGAACCAAACCGAAACAGAAAACTGAAATTAACCGGAATCTAAACTGAACTGAAACCTCAAACGGAACGAAAAATTGTAATAAAATTATACCGAAACCGTAACCGGAACGAAATTTTTATAACGGTTAATTTCGGTTTGAAACAAAAAATAATTTTTAATACGAATAGTTTAATTTTAATAATTTTTGATAAGAGAAAGCACATTTAAAAAAAACCGGTGGCAAACTTTCTTTCAATGACATTTTAGCGTTGTTATTCGAGACGAAACCCGAACCGAACCGAAATTGAATCGGAACCGAACCGGAGCAGAGCCGAAATTTTCAGACGAACCGAAACCAAAATTTTGTTGTTGCATAGTTTGAACAAAATATATCTCAATCAGGGTTGGTGTGATTTAAATCAACTGATTTTATTAAATAAATCATTGATTTAAATCAAAATTGAGTAAATTTTTAAATTAATTATTGTTTTTGCACTATTTGTACATTCCAATAGGTGAACAAAGAAACGTTTAATATACCTATAGAGTTAGCATGCTTTAAAGCAGCGAGTCGAACCAGAACCGAACCGAAACCGAAAACTGAAATTAACCGAAATCTAAACGGAACTGAAACCTCAACCGGAACGAAAAATTGTAAAAACATTATACCGTAACCGGAACGAAATTTTAATAACGGTTAATTTCGGTTTTAAGCAATAATAATTTTTAATGTGAATAGTTTAATTTTAATAATTTTTTATAAGAGTAAGTACAACCGAAACCGAAATTTTGTTGTTGCATATTTTGAACAAAATATATCTCAATCAGGGTTGGTCTGATTTAAATCAACTGATTTTTTTAAATAAAACATTGATTTAAATAAAAATTGAGTACATTTTTAAATTAATCACTGTTTTTGCACTAGTTGTGCATTCCAATAGGTGAACAATAAAACATTTAATATACCCATAGAGAGAGTTAGCATGCTTTAAAACAGCGAGTCGAACCGGAACCGAACCGAAACAGAAAACTGAAATTAACCGGAATCTAAACTGAACTAAAAGCGCAACCGGAACGAAAAATTGTAAAAAAAATATACCGAAACCGGAACCGAACCGTAATTGAACCGGAACCGAACCGGAGCTGAACCGACATTTTCAGACGAACCGAAACCGAAATTTGTAAACGAACCGACACCGACACCGGAGTGACAATAATTTACGCGAAACGTAATTGTAAACTTATCAAACCAAAACTCTTTCCTCGAATTCATCGTTGCTTCTTATGTTCCGTTTGCATGTAATGTTAATGTATTTGAAAAAATATATGTTGAAATTGGAGTAATAAAATACCTTTTGAATTATCTGCCGCAACACTTGCTGTAGTTTCAAACTTCTTCACGAACTTGCAAAATTGTTGATCAAGACGGAATTGGCCGGTTGTCAAATTTAACCGAAAATAAGACACGAACTCTGCGTAAATTGGCGCCACTGTAAAATGTTTTGATAATGAATAAAATATCTTTCTTCCACTAAATACGTGTTACTATTATGATTTATCCGAAATGACAATTGTAAATTTACGATTTATTTAAATCAACGCAGTGAGTCGAACCGGAACCGGAACCGAAACCGAAATATTGTTAAAAAAATATACCGAAACCGGAACCGAACCGAAATTGAACCGGAACTGAACCGGAGCTGAAACCCAAAATTTTCAGACGAACCGAAACAGAAATTTTCAAACGAACCGACATCGAAACCGGAGTGAAAATAATTTACCCGAAACGTAATTGTAAACTGGAACGAAATAAATTTCTGTTCGACTCACTGCTTTAAGGTAGATAATTGTAAATAAGTAAAATATGTTTCTTTTCTTCCATTTTTTGGTCCATAACATTAACAGATACACCAATTATTTAAAATTATCAATTCTTGTTCAAATTTAAGAACTTATTTTAAAAAAATCACGATGTAAATCAATTGATCTAAATCACATCAAAACTAGAATAAACCGATCAAAAATATTAAAAAATATACTTGTTTCTTTTAAATCATTTATTTTTGATGATTATTTTTTAAATTATGATTTACTGCAAACCTGATCTCAATAAAAAAATTGTCATTATCTAAAATTTTTATGAAATGTTATTCAACTTAACTATATAATAACTAAATTGCATTTGAATGTATGCTTATAAATATACGATTAATAGTTTTATTACACATACTATTTTATCTGAGCATCTGTTATTCTTAGATTTGTGCGATGTTTCACGTAACGTTTCTATATCTTGCGGTTTAGCAATTTTCTTAAAGTGTCAGTCTCTTTCATTAGAAAGTACATTCCAAAAACGATAAAAATTGTTTTATTCACGAGCACGTATTCGGCTACACGTGATTTGCGAGTTTTAATATATCTTGCATTTTTATTTCATTTTTATGCGGATATTTTATGTTTATTTGATGGTGGCGGAATTTTATAGTCCGGGAAGCGTCCAGAGAGTTTCCCCCCTCCGGAAAAAAAGCACGAAATCGCCAGAAACGTCGCCCTGCGCTCACACTTGTTTTCATTCGCGTTTATCCTTTGTCCGTGTCGTGATAAATGCCCTGATATTACGCCTGGATCCGTTGTTCTTTTTGCGAATTTATAGTTGGCGAGCGTGTGCGTCGGTCCGTGATTCAGTTAGCCCCAGATATGCATATTAATCGCCGCAGGGCTGAAAGGGCCGGCGTCGGGGCGCGACGCGGACGTGAAAAACGCAAAGGGCGCGTCCCCGGTTTTCTTTCAGACGCCATAATCGCGTTAGCCGTGAACGCATGTCCGGCATTACGCATGCAAATCGTCCCCGGGATGAGCAACGGCGACCCAATCTCTACCCGGTCCATCTTTTATGTATGTTGTCTCAATTTTGCAAATTGGCCCTTAACCATGTTAATGTCGCCGGTTCAATTTTCATTATTCGAATTAGGAGCGAAAGGGTTGCGCCCTTCCGTTATTTCGGCCCGGATTAATGATTAATATCGCTAGGAATTGGAATTTATTTCATTATATGCGGGGCGACATTATGTAACTGACACTTGGCAGCACGAATTCCCTCCGCTGCACGATTTGTTGCTTCATTCCGAACCTTCCTCGCTTGTCAATCGCTCTTTATTTATTCAATTTTGAAGTTGCGTCGCTGCGCTCTTTATAACGTCACTTCGGCCACAATTCTTCACAATTTCATTTATCCGGTACCATTAAATCCCGACTTATTCCACGAGCGACAACATAAATTGTCCCCCTTTCAACGGCGAGAATAACTTCTTCATTTCTATATCAAAAGTATTAAGGGGGAACGCACTTTATTTTTGCTGGCGACTTTTCAATTATTGAATAATGTTTCCAACACATCCGGACGTGCATCGGACGTAGTACAAAATTTAAAATATAATATTTTTCATCTCTACCTCACTTGTGCACAATGCATATCAATTACTTGCTTTAGAGATCCTATAGTCAGTCAGATGAATAATAATTCGCTTAGAGCGACGTTATGTTTACACTTTATTGGGAATGTTGTAATAGCTATGACACTCGGAGGGCATCGTATTTTTCGGTAAATACCGCCTTACTTTTTTTTACTAAATCTGTGGTGGGGGGGCTTCGAAGGCGGCGGCATTTCACCGACAAACGGATAAAGCGGCGGCCGCCTTCCTTCATAGGAATTATCACCGCGCCGCACACTGTGGCGGATGGGGAATCTGACTTTACTAAATTAATAACTAAGTAATGTGAATTAAATAATCAATTCTTATTTTCGATTTTCGGCTCTGATATTACCCACTCCTGCCTAGCCACCCCCACTTTGAAGTTTCAAAAGGCACCACCACCTTGCGATACCTCATTTTAAAGCTTAAAAGAACAAATGTAGAGGCGTGATAAAAATAGATTTTTGTCCATAACTTTAGGGAAAAAATTATATCGAACGAATGTATCGAATGTATTATGTATTATGTATTCAATGAAAGAAAAAAAAAACAAGTCGAATCAGTTTTCGAGGTAGATGTTAAAAACCAAGTTACTTGAATTTTAAATATCTGAAAATATATGTTTTTTTGTTGCATAGAAAGGAACTTCGTTCAATGTAATTGTTTTGGAATTTTTCAGATTTATATTTTTTCCAAAACGTGTGGACGAACATATTTAATTTCACGCCTCTAGATTAGGTTTTTAAAGCTTTAAAATGAGGTATTGCAAGGTGTCGGTGCCATTTGAAATTTTAAAGTGGTGGTGGGTATGGAGGAGGGGGTGACACTCAAAATTTATTTGACTTTAAAAAGTTGTTTTTAAATTTCCCCTCGAAAAATCAATCAAGTGTTTTTTTTTCTTAAATCAAGTTAACTTGCATTCTAATGTTTAAAGTTGGCTTGTTTGAAATATACACCCGGTATGTACAGGGTGTCCCACACAAAGGATATTCGCTAGCAGGCCATATGCTCTGCGTTAGGTGAACTGCTGACGTGGTCCGATGGTGTATCGTGGAGCCTTCATATGGGCGAGTTACATAACTCCCTGGCGCACTATTTGCAGAATTGTGTTACTTGAGAATTGTGATTTATTGTGTAGTGAATATGGGAAAGATATCCAAATTATCTCTGTGTTCTTGGAGAAGAAGCAGAAAAGTATTGCTTGCGAAAATAAGGTAGAGATATTATAAATATATTTTTTCCATTTACATTTTGAATACTAACAACCAGGGTTTGTGTATCAATTGTTTTTTTTATATAAATCATTGATTTAAATCAAAATTGATTTTTTTAAAATTAATCATTGCTTTAACACTGTTTATGCATTCCAATAGGTGAATAATTCAAAATATAATGTAACTATAGAGTCCATCACATTTTTTGTCCATCACATGGTACATGGAATGGTTTTGAATCATCAATTCTTGTTCATGGGATGCCAAAACAGGTCCCTTTTTTTCGCATGATTACAAAATTTGACCACGCTTCAATGTGACAAAACAAAATCAACCGATTTATTAAAAAAATATATATTGTTATAATAATTTATATCATGATGCAAATGAATTGATTTAAATCACATTTACCCTGGTAAAAACTGACTGATGATTTTTGTTTAAATAATTGATTTTAGATTTATTTTAAAAAAACCCTATTCACTTACACCTTTTTCAATTGTAATTCGGAAAGCATTAAATGTAATACAGATTGGTCAATTGTATTTCAGAAAGCATCAAATGTAATTCAAATCAGTCAATTGTAATTCAGAAAACACCCTTTTTTGTGGCGAAAGTCCACAAATGAAAAAAAAACGCATTTTATCTCGAGTAAGAAATGCTATTTTTTTCTACGATATTGCAGTTTATATATTAGATATTAGAGTACTTTCAAGTTGAAAATTTTCAAGTTCAATTTAATTCAAAATCAACTGTCACAGTCACAATGCAAATTACTGAAATGAATGTTTGAAAAGTCGTTTCCATAGAAATGAATGTATGTTTCCATTTAATTTTACGTGTTAATTTTCTTCTCTAGATGTGAAAATATTTTCACATCTACACTAAAAAAGTATCACTTTCATGAAATTCATTTTACGTTTTCTGAAATATATTTGACGCTATCTGAAATACATTTCACGCTATCTGAATTACAATTAACTAATCTGAAATACATTTTACGGTTTCTTGAATTACAATTAAAAAAGGTATAGACTGGTACAGTATAGGATCTCATTTTTTTGAACCGATATGAAATTGGTAAAATTAGACCAACATTCTCTAATGTAATTTATACTTTTAGAAAATGTTCTGCACAGAATAAAAATAAAAATTCTGAATACCAAACATTTGATCGGCCAGAATCAGAAAATGTTTGTGGAGGAAATATTCAGTTGGAGGATCTGAGTCATTCTGAAACAAGCAATTTATATGGGTAATAATACATTTCACAATTTAATAACAATTTTTCAATAACATTGATAATTTTAGGAGAATTGAGAAATTGGAAGGACGCCGAATTATTAATGTGGCGCATTTTGTAGAACAAATGCAAGCTTTTGAACATTGTGGCCTTTTCTCATGTAATTTCAAAGACATAATTATTATTAAAGAAATAAGAAGAGGTCTTTTGTCGCAATTTGTTTTCAAATGCCAAATTTGCAAGGTAGAGCACAAAATTGACAGTGAAAAGACGAACGAAAATATAATGAACACTAATGGGTCTGCTGTATCAGGTATAATTGGCATTGGATGTGGTTATTCACAGCTACAAGAATTTTGTTCTTCACTAAATGTACCCCCAATGTCAATTACATTGTATAAGAAAATGGAAGAAAACATACAAGAACTCATTCGGGAAGGATCTTTGGAGTCTATGACAAAAGCTGGTCGCGAAGAAACAGCATTGGCCGTTGAATGTGGGGATGTGGATGAAAATAACGTTCCGTTAATAACAGTAATTGCGGATGGTGCCTGGTGTAAGAGATCCTACCGTACAAATTACAATGCAAACTCTGGAGCTGCTTGTATTGTAGGACAAAAAACTGGTAAAATTTTGTTTTTGGGTGTCCGGAACAAATTTTGTGCGATGTGCAATTTGGGAAATGGAAAAACCCATATATGTTTCAAAAATTGGAAAGGCACTTCCACAGCGATGGAGAGTGACATTATTGTTGAGGGGTTTAGAGAAAGTATGTCAATGCATGGCATAAAATTTGCTTATTTAGTAGGTGATGGTGACAGCAGCGTTCATAAAAAATTGCTAACAGCAAGACCTTACGGTGACCTCAGTGTTCAAAAAATTGAATGTTCTAATCACTTACTTAGAAATTATTGTAATAAACTGAGAGAGATAGCCCAAAAAAGGTTTAGCTCAAGAGGTACAGAGGTAACCTTGTACCTGCGTCAATTGCTTAAAAACAATATTCAAAGGCTTCGGGTTGCTGTTGATTGCGCTATTAAATATAGAAGGAGGGAAGATATATCCATAGATCATAAAATATTTAATTTAAAAAAAGATATAGATAATAGTTTAAATCATGTATTTGGAGACCATCAAAAGTGTGATAAATATTTTTGTAGAAGTCAAAAAGAGCACGAAAAGAATATGGTTCCAGATATGAAAAGTTGTGGGTTATATAACGACATTATGGCTTGTATCAATAGACTAATTTATCATAGCTCCAGTCTTATTAAAAATATGACAAATAATAATGCTGAAAATTATAATTCCGTGTTAGCGAAGTTTATTGGAGGAAAGAGAATAAATTACTCCAAGCGGGGCGCCTATGAAATGAGATGTCATGCAGCAGCACTATCACTAAATTCGGGTGGACGTTTCCATTCATCGTTACACCACACAATGAATAACAAAAGTCCAGGAATAATCATGCAAAAATTTGAAATGAGAAAGCAACAAGCTGTAAGCAGAAGAAGATTATTTTCTGAAAAAGCAAAGCGGGATTGCAGAAGGAAATAAAATAATCGCACAGTGGAAGCCGATGAAGACTATGATCCAAATGTGCAACTTGTAGATATAAGTGCAGATGAACTGAAGGACAGGCAGGCGCAGTTTTTGGAAAAATTATCCAAAAATAAAGACGACATTTTAAAAATATGTAGTTCTACAACAGACCAATCAGCCTGCGCGTTATGGATTGAGGAACGAAGAAAACGGATCACTGCGTCATCATTTGGAAAAATTTGCAAATTACGCAAAAATACAAATAGACAAAATACAATAAAATCGCTCCTCGGTAATAATTTTTATGCGAAAAGTACGCAATATGGAATTGATAATGAACCCATTGCTCGACACGAATTTGAAAATTTCATTGGAAAAAAAATCAAACGTTGCGGACTATACATTCACATAAATAATTTTTATTTGGGAGCAACCCCGGATGGATTAATAGAGGAAGACAGTATAGTTGAAATAAAATGTCCTTACAATGCAAGAAATTTAACTCCTTCTGAGGCAATTAATGAAAAAATTATTAATTTTGCGATTTTAAAAGATGGTAAATTGATGCTGAAAACTCAGCACAACTACTACTATCAAGTTCAGGGACAGTTACATGTAACTGAAAAACTGTTTTGTTACTTTGTAGTTTGGACTCCGAAAGGAATTTTGTTTCAGAAAATTTGCAGAAACCGTGATTTCTTTAAAGAACATATGCACGCTAAATTAAAAGACTTTTATTTTATGCATTACTTGCCAGAACTATTAAAAATCGAGTATAAAGCTATGTAATGGACAAATCACAGTGTTTCCGTATATTGTAATTAATGTAAAACTGTTTTTGGAAATATTGTACATAATATAGATTTTAATAAAAAAATGTTACTTCTTCGTTTTCGTATTTTTTTTGTAAATAATTTAGAGCTATGCCGATTTTAAATGAGGTTCAATGTGTATATTGTTTTAGCACACTTTTATACACACTATTATACCTTATAGCATTAAGTATTTTCTGCATTTTTTTAAACAAATATAATTTATAACATAATTAAATAAATTATTTTTATTACGATTTCACTAAATAAATCAAATAAGTTAAGATAAAATAATATATAAGTGTTAACTGCAGCATAGTTATGTGTTTTAATCATTTCTCTAAAATTTGATTAATATTCCATCATAATGAATTATTTTAATAAAGTAATCTTACACATATATACATCTATAATAACTCTTTGTTGAAATAATTATTTTAAATTGCATTTTTTTACCGTATGAAATTGGTTTTTACATATAATTATTTTCAATAAATAATAATTATAATTTTCAGAAATATGAGTTAATAATAATAATTATAAAACAAACAAGTAACTTAAATTTATGATATGTTAATTTGTTTTAGAATTTAGTAGAGATTTCTAAATAGAAAATGATCGCTGAAATAGATTTATTAACATTTGTTTTAATGGTGGTAGCGTTAATATCGCGATATATTTTTATTATTTATAAATTAAATTAAACTATAAAAACAATTACTTCGCTAATATCACATAAGATATATTAATTTGTGTAGTAGTTTCGAACGGCAACTAGTATAACTCCCAATCTTTAGTAGAGTAATTATTTTCTTTATTTTTTATAAGTAATATATTGTACAGTCATGCGCAGTCCTTATCCGATTTTTTATTCGTTTCAGTATACAAGTATATCCGGTTACATCCGAATATCCCTACACTATATGCTATATGATTTTAGCAATGTCACAAAAAATGTTTAACCGCAATAGTACCGCTGCCAGCCCATAACATTGTAATGAAAGTTCGAGGTAAGGATGTTCAAGAGCCGATCGTTGTCGATTGTAGTGCGAACCGTGCGAGAGGGACAATTGTAGGCGCGTCTTCCGAATGCCTAGTAACGCGACCTCAAATTACCGAGGTTTTTCATGAGATATTACAGGAAAATGGCATTGTCAATTTTGCTGTTAATTATATGTATTTGTAGATAATAGATCTGCGGTGTTCCCTATAGAGCGTTTTTGTTAATTTAATAGTTTGAAACGTTGAAATAGCATGTAGAAATACAGTTAATAATTCACAATTTTCAACATTTTTTTTTCATGCTAAAAAATATGTTTTTCAAAAATCGGCTTCAATAGGGAACTTCTCAGATACTTCAGGTTGGTCATGGATATTTTTAATTTATTAAATCGAGCCTCATTGTCGCTCAATGTCTCATGAAAAATCGTTAAAAACTCCATAAGAAATGAGTAGGTGCGTTCCCCCTTAACGTAGCACTGAAAAAAATTATGACCCTTCGTTTATGTGATTTATTGCCTTCCCCCCTCCAAATAACTCGCACGATGTGTGCCTAATTAAGCTGTGCCATAAATTTCAAATGGTGATCAATTTGACGTCAAATAAAAAAAAATAACTATTTTCCATAAATTAAACACATAAGTTTATACGTAGGCATTAAGGGCCGATTCCACCAAAAAGTAAACTGCGTTTAAAATTTCTTAACCCGAGTTTACATCTCTAACTGCCATTTTTAAGTTTCACCAACATATTAATCGCGGTTTCATATCTAAACGGCGTTTAAAAAGTAACTGGCAATTTTGGCCAGTAAAACGCCTAAACGAAGCTTAATAATAGATGTCAAGTGTCAAATAGTTGAAACTGGTATACGCGAATTCTGTCACATCACATTCCTTTGAGTAAAATGGCATTGGAAAGAGTATTTGAAATGGTATTTGCCGAAACGTCCAGCGAGGAAGAAGACGACGAATTTGTCATTCGCCGACCTCGATGGATCTGTAATCGATAAGACCATTTTAATGGTTTAGACGACCTTGATTTTATAACCCAATTTCGGTTATCAAAACGATCTGCCATGGAAGTCCTCGAGCCAATAGAGCACCAGCTGGAATTTCTCTCCAGCTCTCAATCAATGGGTATTCTTTATATGTTTTAAACGGACCCTTTAAACCCTGAAAAATGGACAGTTTATGTAGCACCATGTTCGGATATACAATATTTTTACATGCGCATCAAAGAAGTTAGTGTATTTGTTGTTACTATGATATGCACGTTGATATTAATGTTACACATACCTGTTGTCACCCACGCTATGGTCTGTTGGGTTAAAAAGCCTTTTGCCTTTTTTAAATTCTCCCACAAATTCCTCGGCACTACAGGGTCTCGGGGCATAAAAGTAGATTGAGAATAGAACTCATTGGCAATTGATGCCCATTCATCTAACTTTTTAGGGCACTTGCCCTATCAGTTTTTTTGCATTCTATTACTTGTTTATGCTTTGGTGAATACGTTTTACACTGTTTTCTATATATCGCGATTACATGTGTCACTGTGTCATCGACTGTCACTGTCACTTTCCTTCAACTTTTGCAGTGTTGCCTACTTTAATTTTCGTTAATCTAAGATTCACTAAACTCGGTTTTCCTGCGCAACACATTTCGTGGTGAAACGGATAATTTTTAATCGAGATTAAATTTGACGTTTACATTAAACCAAGTTTACAGAAACTAAGTTTTATTTGACGGTAATGGGATCAGGCCTAAGTCATTTAGACCACCGACCATACAACAATCACCCACCTTCTGCAGCAGTAAATTGTAGAAAAAAGTCTGAAAATTTGATTAATTGATTTCGTAATGCATATAGAAGATATGGCAAACGTGTATGAAAATATTGTAAATTACGAAAAAGTTCAAGAAATTGTAAAATTGATTAAATATGTTTTTTTTTTTCAAATATATATCTCACACACAAGGGTTAATGTGCAATAAAAAACACCAGAAAATGTATACAATATTACTGAAAATTTAATGAAAATTTCAAATTTTGCAAAAAAAATAAATATTTAATAATTTAATTTTCACCTAGTAAAAGTATAATAATAAACAAAAAATCGCCGGAAAGTTATTCAATTACAGAAAATGTATTGAAAATATTTCAGGAAATATAAAAAAAATCGCAGAAAATTGCACATTGCGGAATATTAAATTATTAAATTATTAAAATATCAATAATTATATAATAATTTTTAGAATATTATTAAAATTTCATAAAACACTATAAATTGCAACTAAAAACCCTAGAAATTAAAATATCACAAGTTTCGGAACAGTATCTTAACGTTCTGAATAATACCAGTAATTTTTTTTTTTTTAAATTTAAATACTTTTTAACGGAAGTGAACGCTATGAAACTAAAAAACGGGAAAATTGCAGAAAAATTAATTATAATTTAGAAATGTGTAAATAAATAGTAATAGTAATAGCAATGGTAATAGTAATTTATTTGTTTACGCCAAACGGCTTACAATGGTCAAATTTAAATATTTAATTACGCATAAAGATTTTCGGAAATTGTTACAAAATTTGGATGTAATTTGAAATCAGTTAAAATTCCAGAATTTTAATCAATATATAAAAAATATCAAGAGGTTCAGAAATTGCAAACATTGTCGTAAACGTCAAAAACTTAACTAAAGCACTCTGAATTCGAAGACAGTGAATAACTTTAAAAAAATGTTGAAATTGCAGAAAACTTATTGATAATAACATAGTATTTCAGACAGACTTAGAAATTGATTAAACGTTTTATTGAGATTTAAAATTACAAGAATGGTCTTGTAGCTATTGACGATTAATTGAATATTCATGGGAGTACACTGCAATGCTTTGATTCAAATGATTATTTTATCTAATACCTATTTATTTTAATACATCTCCAGCTAACTTTATAGAACTTGTTAAATATGTATTTCATAATATTTCAGCTCATTTCTTAGTGTTTTGTAAAGATCTCATACAATTTCAACCAATTTCCTAATATTTAATGCATGTGTTTGAAATTATACATCATAAATCATAACATGTTTTATACAATTTCAACTAATTTCGCAGTGTTTTATAGAATTTTGTAAATATTTCTTACTATCTCAACTCATTTCTTAGTTTTTTGCAAATGTCTCATTTTGCACAATTTATTAGTTTTGAAATAATAGTGTTATGCAATATTGTTCGAAATTAATGCATGCAAAAGTTTGATTGAGATTTAAAATTACAAGGATGGTCTTGTAGCTATCGACGATTAATTGAATATTCATGGGAGTAGACTGCAATGCTTTCATTCAAATGATTATTTCATACATCGCCAGCTAACTTTATAGAATTTGATAAATATGTATTTCGTAATATTTCAACTTATTTCTTAGTGTTTTGTAAATATCTCATACAATTTCAACCAATTTCGTAATATTTTATGAATATTTTATACAATGTTGTTTGAAATTATATATCATAAATCATAACCTATTTTATACAATTTCAACTTATTTCGCAGAGATTTGTAGAAATTTCTAAATATTTCATACTATTTCAACTCATTTCTTAGTGTTTTTATAAATATCTCAAAAATATCATAATATTTGATGAATATTTTGCACAATTTACTATAATTTTTAAATTATTGTGTTATGCAATATGTTTGAAAGTAATGCCTGCAAAAGTTTTATTGAGATTTAAAATTACAAGAATGGTTTGGTAGCTCTCGACGATTAATTGAATATTCATGGGAGTACACTGCAATTTGATTCAAATGATTATTTTATGCATCTACAGCTAACTTTATATAATTAGTAAAATATGTATTTCTTAATATGTCAACTCATTTCTTAGTGTTTTGTAAAGATCTCATACAATTTAAACCTATTTCGTAATATTTTATGAATATTTTATACAATGTTTGAAATTATACATCATAAATCATAACATTTTTTGCACAATTTCAACTAATTTTTCAGCATTTTACATACATTTCCTACTATTTAAAATAATTTTGTATTAATTTATGAAAAAAATATCATAGAATTTCACGTAGTTTTTTTTTTAATAATCTAAATATTTCATACAATTTTAACTGATTTTGCAGCAGAAAAAGGTTTTATAATTTGTAGTATTTTATAAAAAAAAGTCATACAATTTCGGCTAGTTAGTTAATTAATTTTTACATATTTCAACTGATTCTGTGGTATCGTATAAATATTTCATACTATGTTAACTAATTTAGCAGCGTTTTACAAAAAAAATCCTACAAATTCAACCAATTTTATAGTGTCTTATAAAAGAACAAATAATAAAATTTCAACTAATTCTGTAGGTTTATATAATTGTTTCATTATTTTTTACAATTTTCGGAGAACTGTGTAATATATCGTAACTCATTTCATACAATATGAATAATTTTGATATTTTTCAGATATTTCTTACAGTTTCAACTAATCATGTTGGACTTTATAAGCATGTTACACAGTTTCGAATAATTTTATAACAAAATTACCTTATTTATATAAAATTTGTTGTACTTTAGAAATATTTCCACTCATTTGGTAGTATTTTATAAGACTCATACCATTTCAAACAAGATTGTAGTGTTTTATAAATATTTTATTCCATTTCAACCAATTGTGTGGTAGTTTTATAAATACTTTATACCATTACAACTTATCATTTTTTCAAAATATGCGGTTTAAAGTTCAGAATGTTAAAAAATATCAAAATGTTCTCAAATCTAGAATCCTATAAATATAATAAATAATAAAATGTATTCAAATGTTCTGAAAATGTTGTTAATTAATTTTGTAATATATCTCAAAGACTTAGTAAAATTGTATAAAAGAACGCAGAAAATGCATTCAGATTACAAAATATTGTGGAAAAGTTTATGAAATTATCAAATGTTGCAAATAGAAAATGATGATTAATTTTTGTTAATTTTTTTTAATGCATCTCAAAGACGTAGTTAAAGTGAAATAAAAAACTTATTCAAATGACAAACAAAAAATCAAATATCAATTTTAAGTAGAATTTTGTGAACATTTAATTAATCAATTTTCGCTTCATGAATGTACAATAAAAAAATGGCAGAAAATTTGTTCAATATGCAGAAATCATATTAATAATATCAAAATATACAAGTGAATCTACTAAATCTTCAACAATTTTAATAAAATAATCAACGAAATTACATAAATTTTCAGAAAGACTTTGGAAATTGACAAACAGATTTATTTTAGAATTTCGCACCTAGGTAATATAAATTTCAGAATGTTAAAAAATATCTATATATTCTGATATCCTAGAATGCTTGAACTAAAACGAATAATAAAATGTATTCAAATTGCTGAAAATGTATGTATATTGCGGAAAATTATTGAATATGTCAAATTTTGCAGGTATAAAGTCAAGAGAAGTTTCTGAAAAGGCGCACAATTTTCTGAGAATTTTATTAATTCTGGAAGGTTGTCATTAATGAACAATTTTAACAATTTTTTGACATAAGATTAACGTCCAAATATGAACGACAGAAGGCTGAAAAGAACAATAAGAAGAAAAGAAGATTTTATCAAAAAAATTGCAGAAATATTCAATATTAATATTATGAAATATTAAAATAATATTCAAATTATGAAAATATATCTCAAAAGCAGAAAATGTATGTAAATTATAGAAAATGTAATGATAATATCTAATTGTCTGCGCAATTTTCTGAAAATATTGCAGAAATGTATGTAAATTATACAAAATTTATTGAATTCGTCAAATTTTCCAAGTAGAATTGTCAGAAAATTTAGTTTATATAAATTTTCTGCAAATTGAATACATTTTCTGCGTTTCATTAATTACACTTTTACTACTAAGTGGCAAGATGCATTAGAATAGTTATTTACAAACCAAGTGCGGGAACACAATTTTCCCGCATGAACGCAATTTTGAAGCATGAGCGACCGAAGGGAGCGAATGCTTCATCTGCGTGAATGCGGGAAAATGATTCCCGCAAGTGGTTTGTACATTTTTTTTTGAAACGAACAGAACGATCAGCATAAACTCAAATAATTTTCATTCCGTTTCAAAATATGAAATAAAGCAAGCCATGGCTGTATAGCAAAACAATGATTGTTACTTTGACAGTTGATTTTTTAAAGCCTGTCGTTTAAAGTCTCAGTTTCTAATAAAATGTCTTCCGATTCGGATATAAGTAGTTGTACACCTCCGGAAATCCGCAATGCCGCTAATACGGCAATTAAAAATTTATTGCCGGATAAATCCAAACGAAGGTACGAGTTGGTATACTCGAAATTTATGGATTGGTGCAGGTTAAACAAAATACGGACTTATTCAGAAAATTGTTTGCTGGCATATTTTCAAACCTTTTCAAGCAAAAAGTCGCTATGGTCCACTTACTCTATGCTAAAGTCCTGTCTACTAATACACAATAACGTAGATATTTCCAAATTTACGAAATTTTACGCATTTCTCAAAAAAGAAACGTATAACCTGAAACCGAAAAAATCCAAGGTATTAGAAAGTCATGAAATTGACAAATTTATTCATGAAGCCCCTGATAACTCATTTCTGTTAATGAAGGTACGTACACAATATGTTTCATTAATCGATATTATTCTATTATTCTATAATATGTTTTACAGGCAGTAGTAATATTGGGCATTTCTGGCGCTTGTCGCCGCGATGAATTATGTAAAATGTTAATTGATCATATCGAGTTTAAACATGAAATGGTACTTGTTAATGTACCAGAGACCAAAACTAATATTTCTCGACGTTTTGTGGTGATCAATCCAGAATGGATAAATTTATTGTTAAAATACAAAAATTTAAGAGTAGGGACAAATAAACGTTTCTTTTTGACCTACAGAAATGGGAAATGTATTAATTCACCTATTGGTCTTAATACAATTGGCAAAATACCTTGCTCTGTGGCACAGTACCTTCAGCTAGAGGCTCCACAGGCCTACACTGGTCATTGCTTTCGAAGAAGTTCAGCTACTTTACTTGCAAACAACGGTGGCGATTTACTGACTCTTAAAAAATTTGGCGGTTGGAGATCTTCAAGCGTGGCCGAAGGTTACGTCGATGACTCTGTGCAGAGTAAAATTAACGTAGCTGAAAGATTGATGCTACCAGCTCCGGGACCTTCATCTCAAGTTGAAAACTATACAATCTCTGAAACTCTTAATGTGTCGCACACTATATCTAAACCCGATGCGGTGGAAAGTTCGGGAATTTGCATTTCAAATTGTACTAATTGTACGATAAATGTGTACAATAATAACCCTGCTTAAGTCGATGTAGATCGTTCACAATAAATAATTATGTATTGATTTATTTATGACAGTGTTTTTTTGCCGTTTTCCCGGTCTACTAGACCGGGAAATACGGATTTCCGGTTGTCAATAGAGTGCGTCAAATGTCACTTTCGAGGCGGTGAGTTCAAAAAATTAATAATCAACATTTTCAGAATATTCTACTTACACTTGGTATTTTCATATTTTCAATAAATTGTCTATAATGGTCTAAGTTCTCTATGCATATGGCTTTTTATAATTGTCATAATATATTTTGCCGCAAGTGGATTAGAAAAACCCAAATATTATATTTTTCCGGATGTTCCGGTAGCAATCAGTAATTTCCAGCTCAATTTGTTTTAATTGCGCCCGCGGCGATTTGCAATTGTAATTTTCCAAATACACCAAAATTTCCCGTTCAATTAAGGTACATTATAGCCGGAGGAATTAATTAATCGCAGCCGACGAGAATATTAGGCCATTAGCGGAAGACGCGGCTGTAAAACGCGCGAAAACGCCTAACGAGAAACACGGATTTTAACGATTCGACGTAATCGAATTAAGTTTAGCGGCTATAAATTTCGGGCTGATTCAATTCATCCTAAACTTAACCCGAATCAAATTGGAGGTCGGTTGGGCCTAAATTTATTAAGTTAAAACATCGCCGAAATATTGCCAACGGCAAGTTTTAAGCCGCCTAAAAACTTGGGGCAAAAATTATTACCCGCCCATAAAATATTCCTCCTTGACCTTAATAATATATAGATTAATTCAGATCTTCTTAACTGAAAACCGGCGGCCCTTTTACATATTTAATATCGAATTACTTACGGATTAACTCGGCGAAGGAAGACGGAAAGCGCAATGTTGGAGATCATAATTCAAGTGTATTGACATTAATGATGTTATTTAAAGTAATTTATTATAGAAGAGAATTTGTTTAGAGTTAACCCTTGCCTGGAAGCACATCAAAACGTAATTCGATACGTTTAAAAAGTCCCATTTTAAAATGATTAATCGCTCTCGCCTCCTTGGAAAAACCGTGTACCCTCTAAAAGGGTCGAATTCACTATATTTTTACTGGGAATTTGTTGCGAAACAGGGTTGAGGGTTGAAGCAACAAATGTGCTGCTATTTTTTCTTGCAACAAAAACCCGAATTTAATGACTGCATATTCTTCTTATTCTGTCCCGACACCAAAAGGTAGAAGGGTAGGTATATGACTAAATAAATAAATATTCTTGTTAACGTGGATGGATCTGACCCATTTGAAATTCAAGATTTGTTTGTATATGTAGAATATTGATGAAATAATTATACATATCATTCATGATTTTTGAATTTGGAACATTGATCACATTTTCACGTATCTCTACAAATCTCTACAGATTTTTTTGTAATTACCATAATATTTAACAAATTTGTATTTTGATGATAAAATTATTGCAATTTTCTTGAATATCGAGATATACTGCCACATATGTGCTGTATTAAAATCATAATCCGAAGGAAATTGAACAATTTGAATATTGCCCGGAGCGAGAGTCGAACCCACCACTATTGATTGGTGCGGCATTAACTCAGTGTCATCATAAACTGTTGCTTTGCATTTAAAGCGAAGCACTTATATGGATTCATAGTTCCATTTCAATAAGAACTTACTTTCTATATTGAACTCTACAGGGGTTGGATCGAATTCTGATAGCACCAGATCTTTATCGCATAATCGAATTATATTCTCATGTTTATGCTATCGTAGATTATATTATGTCGTAAATAATCTATAATCGAAATAAAATCCCCGAGATATTAGTTTACTTTCAGAATTGTACAAGATTAATTTCTTAGACTTAGATAAACAATGATGTGGAGCTGTAAAAGTATGGTAGAAAATATAATACGGAACACCTTTTTCGCAAAGACATTTATTCAACTAAATGTGCATTCGGCCATTTCGTCTATACTTGGAGAAAAAGCAAAAATTAAACATTATAATATAATCTGTAATAATGCATTTTCTGTATTGATTAATATGTATATGATCGCAAATGAAAACGTGGTGGTGAACATATCCCTTTTTTATAAGTTTTACTTTTTAATTTTATAAACGTAATGATTTTTCGAAATTTGAGTTTACTCACTTGTTTAGTACGTTTGATGATTTGTATTTTTCAAAAATATATAAACGTGGCGATCACTATAGAATTTGAGACACAGAGATTTTTTTTTTTAAATTTTGTAAATGTGTAAAATTTAAGCAAGCAAATGTGGGCTCTGTATAGACTTTTCATACATCTGGACTTTATGGACTTCTGGATGATCATTTTGAAAAAGATATAGAATTAAATTGTTCAATTATGTTCAATTTTACTGGGAATGCAACGGTACATGTAGTTTCATAGGTTTGCAAAACTAGTACCAATTTTTTCAAAGTGATAGTTTTCTCTATATTGTGTCTGTACCTATGTTGTTAGGTACTTGTGTTTTACATTAATTTATTGAAGTAGCGATTGTTTTGCAAATTTCACATCAATCAATCTAGAACGTTTGGCCATATACATGTATGTAGCAATATTCACATATTTATATACCAAATATAATATAACATGCAAATTTTGGTAATAATATTCACAAACATTACAAGATCAGTATAACAAGACAGTTTACGTTTCTTATCAAAATATACATACTATTAAGGTGTCTAAATTATTTGACACAGTTTCTAAAGTTTTCTTTTTTATAACAAAACAGAAAAAAGTGCAATTTAAAATTTGCATTTTTATGTAATTACAATTATTATATAATGGTATTTACAGGATGTGAAGTTGTGCACGTTTGCTATATTTAAACATAAAATAGATTTGTGTTCTGTTTAGAAAATTTTAGTTTTCTACTTTCATTTCTTCATTTTACATTTCTACTTTTCCAATTAATCATTTTTTAAAATATTGAAGCTCATCATTGCAATAATAAATCATTTCTAATGTGTATTTTTTGGAAAACTATATTATTTAGCAATTAATTAATTACATTTACAAAAAAAAATGCATACAAAAATATTTTGTAAACTGCAACGACATAATAAACTCAATAAATAATGTTACTTAATTTTGGATGCAGGTAAATATTGAAATATCTACAAATGTCTCCTCATTTTAAGGGAAAACGGGGAATACTACAAAAATCGAACTTTGAATGTCTGTGGACCTGATTTCGTCATTATGTATACTAGTTTTGTTTTATTTATGTGATCTACATATTTTTCAAATTGAACCTGTTTTATATATATATATATATATATATATATATATATATATATATATATATATATATATATATGATAAATATTGATAAATATTTTCACATATTTGGTGATTATTGTACCACTCATGAATATTTATTTGAATTTGATAGTTCATTATTTGGTAATAAATATTTGCAATTCATCTATTATTATGCTACGATTATTATTATTATTTATCGACTGCCTTATACCTTAATAATAATATTTAATAATATTTATTCAGTGCTAGAACAGTACAGTTTACACAGGTCAAGTTTAAATGTATAAATATAAACATGCTAGGTACGAGGGGAGAAGTACCATCTGCTCCAAATAATAATACAGGGGAAAATACAGGGAAAAAGAAACGTTGGAAGAAGACGACACTCATGGCTGAAAAATTTGCGAGACTGGTTCAATTGCAACACAAACCAACTATTTAAAGCGGCTATCTCAAAAGTACGCATAGCGGTGATGATTGCCAACCTTCGGACCGGAGAAGGCACCTGAAGAAGAAGAAGAGGTACATATACATATATATTGTTAAAACGATGTGATATTTGGGGATATCGTATCAGTCATTTAGATATTCTTCGAAGAAGAAGAAAGCCCTTGAGATAAGGTGCTCCTTAATATGATCCTTGAATTTCTTAAAAGGCAAACTCTGAGCATCGACAGGTAACCTATTATAAAAACGAGTACACCAGAAGGTAGTACCGATTCTGGTTTTACTTAGTCTCAGGAAGTGAGAGTATTTGTTTCTGCAATATCTGGTATCATGACCATGCACATATGATACTGTTAGAAACCGGGACTCGTGTTTCTTGATATAGAGTAAGCACTTAAATATATATAAGCATGGTAGGGTCATGATAGAATTATTTACAAATAATGGCCTGCAGTCGGCTCTGTACTCCGCCCCACTTATAATTCTTACCGCTCGCCTCTGCAAACGGAATAACCTGTGCAGGCATGGAGCGTGACCCCAGATAAGTATGCAGTAGGTTAGCATTGCTTGGCAAGTTGCATAGTAGGTGATCCTTAGCATGAACGGAGACAGAATTAGCGAGATTGCGTAGAGCAAATACATTGAAGCAGAGTTTGTTTGCCAGAGCTTCCCCATGTTCATTGAAGGTCAAAGACGAATCCAAGTGAACCCCAAGGAATTTTACAGACTGCTGCAGTTCTTCAGTATGTTGTTTCAAGGTGAAAAGCATATTGACCGTTTTGTTTTTGTTCAGATGAAGTCTGTTAGCCCTGAACCATACATTAGACTTATTTTGAGCTGCCTGATTGAGCTGTTTCACTGTCACGAGTGATTTATCCGAGTTTAGTATGTTTGAGTCGTCTGCATATAAAATAGTTTTTTCCTCATTTAAGTATAAAGAGAAATCGTTAATAAAAATCAAAAAAGCAGTGGCCCCAGAATTGATCCCTGAGGAACACCTTTAACTGCGAGAACTTCAGATATTGTATCATCGAGTGAGGTAAGACTTAACTAGTTTTATACTAGGCTCACTAAAACCATATAGAATCAGTTTTTTAAGAAGTAATTTGACATCAACACAGTCAAATGCCTTGGATAAGTCTAGAAAGGTAGTTATAGAGAATTTACCTTGCTCATAGGAATCAATTAAGCTCTCCACCAGCGATAGGATAGCATCCGATGTGGAGAGCCCTTTACGGAAACCAAACTGATTGCTATTGAACAGTCCATTCGACTCAAAGTACTCCGCTATCTGATTGAACATCACCTTCTCTAGAATTTTTGCAAAGACAGGAATAATTGATATAGGTCTAAAGTTATCCGGATTGGATTTATTGCCTTGTTTGTGGATAGGAATAACAGCTGCTAGCTTGAGTTCATCAGGGACTATGCCTGTTTCAATACAGTGATTGATTATGTGAGTCAACGGATCCAAAATTGCCTCCTTGCAGGATTTCAATAGATCCACCGTTAGCCCGTACATGTCTCTGCATTTGCTGTTTTTCTGAGACATAATTGTGGATCGAATTTCAATGCTACTTACTGACTTCATGTTAAAAATAGTATTGCAACTGTTTATGTCATTACCAGCTAAGTCCATTGGATCTGTGTCAGATACTGGAATTGAGTTGACAATTGCATTTACTTGGTCAATGAATGCTTCGTTAAATCTTTGAGGAGATATATCATTGCATGCATCATTGGTTTTAACATTTTTTCTACCCCTATCAATGACCTGCCACATGGCCTTTGATTTGTTAGCGGAGTTGTTAATAAAGTGGTCATTGGCATTTACCTTAGCAGATTTGATCGCCTCTTGGTAAGATATTTTGTATGAACTTAAATGTTTCTTGAACACTGTGTTATTAACGCTGGCTTCCTTTGACAAATGTAGCGTGTTTCTCATGCGATACAGCTCACTGGTGAACCAATGTACCTTGTTTGCCTTAGATGTTGCGTTTTTTATATATTTTTTGGGAAAAGCAGCCCTGAAACTTGACATAATTCTGTTATGGAAAAGGCCAAATTTGAGGTTGCAGTCATTCATACCCTTCAATTCCAGCCAACATGTGTCTGACAGTAATTGAAAAAATAAGTGTTTTCCACTTTCGGTGATTGGAGTGATTGATTTACCCCGCGAATTTGCCGGCTTCAGGACTGGCAACGGAATTGTACATAGTATACCTGTGTGATCAGATGTTATTGCTTTCACTGGTCTCGTCGCCACGTTAAGGACTCTTAAGTTAGTGAAAACATTGTCAAACGTGTTATTCAGTCTAGTGGGGAAATTTACAGTTTTATTAAACCCAAAGGTACGGAAAATATCACAGATTTCATCAGCCTTCGCATCAGGTTTGTTAAAGCAAACATTAAAGTTGCCCCCAATTACCACATCGTGTCTGATAACAATTGAGTCCAAAAGTAGGTCTAGCAAGTTGACAAACACATTAAAATCCCCATCCGGATAGCGATACAGTACAATAAAAGTCAAATTACATTCTAAGTTACGGATTGCCGCAACTTCAAAATGCAATTCTTGAGACATGCTGTTAATTGCCTCCAGCTTTAAAAATTTACAGGTGTTCCTCACCAGAATTAAAACACCACCATGTATATGATATTTTCTGGCAAAATGAGATGCCACCGTCATGTTGCCAACCAAATAATGATCACATTGAGCATCGGTAAGCCAGTGTTCACTGACACATAGCATGTCAACAGGCTGAAGTTGCAGAAAACCATCCAGTTGGTTGAATTTATTCCGCAATGATTGTACATTAATATAGAGACTAGTTACAGGATTAGTTACAGTATACACGAGCTTTGTGTTGCAACAATGAGTGTTTGATGATGGCATGTCCGCTCTACTAATTGTGGTTGGATCTGTTATGCAGTCCGAACCCGTTTCATGAGATGAGCTAAAAAACGATTTATTTGCACATACTCCGGCCATATTTCCGGTTTATTTATGACATCTAATTGGTTGAATGGAACCGATACTTTAAAAGATGAATATTGTTCTGGATATTTCGAAACCATTTTGTCACATATTACGTCATATATTTGTTTAGAGTGAAGATATTTAGTAAGTTTGTCTTTAGTTAAGCCAGGTTCCAGTCTATTCACATACAGATGTGCATATTTTACTACCTCCTTAAGCTGTCTCTATCAGTAGATGTTCCCTCAGTTATTCTAGTGTTCCTAGGTTTCTTTCTTGGTTTTACCTCAATCCATGCATCTTGTTCAGTGCTGTTTTTGGATACAGGCTTATGTCGTATATTGTTGCTCCTAGGTTTCCATGAAGATCCACTATTATACCTTATACCTTATCCATATTATACCTTACGGTATCGGCATGATAATACCAAATAATATTTATAATTAGTTGATTATCGTCTATCGATTGACGTATTTGTATACAATTGATGATTACCTAATGCTCGATTGACAAAAATCTACAAATCTTTATGATTTATTATTTAGTGAGTAATAAATATTTTCACATATCTGATGATTATTGTACTTGTGATGAAAATCTTTATTTCAACTTGATAATTCATCATTTAGTAATTTAAATATTTGCAATTACTCGATGATTATGCTACGATATGCCCAATATTTATAACTAATTGATAATCATCTGACGATTGACATATTTGTATTAATGAACTGGTGATTGAAACTTTTGTATTAATTTGATGAGTTATCATCAAGTCATTCAAGTTAAATATTTATTATTTATTGTTACTAAAGTCTGTATATGTACTGCTAATTTATATAGCAGTAGATATTTAAAATCAAAATCATTGTATTCAGTTGAAGAATTTTTTAAGGAAATTATAATCTGTACAAATTAGTCTTGCTACCACTTTCTATACACTTATATTTTGTGACCTCACGTACTGCAACGTCTAATAAAGGATTTATTATTATTATATTTATTATTATTAATACAAATATTAATGATTTATCATCAAGTGAATCAAATGTTTGCACATAATTAATTGATGAAATCTTACAATTAATAAAATCTGTCATAAGGTTTCGATATACAGGGTGAGTTTTTTTAATTTTTAGTATTGGGATCTCGGAAACCTCAAAACTAGCGATTCGGTTAAATGAGGAAAGCGTTGCCATTTTCAGAGGTTAGGCAAGATATGGTTTATGTTTTTTGAAACAAAAAATGGTTTTTGAGTTATAATACAAACTTCATTGTTTTTAAATGGCATAGTTGTACTATTTTTAAAAAGGACATTTTTTTTCTCTTTATAACGATAGGTATAAGGTTTGTTATACTTCTTTCATAAAAAAATGAGATGCAGATATTTTCGTTGTATAATTTGAATAGAATTTAGTATAATTAGAATAGAAAAATTAATTGAATTGTTGTAGTACAAGGAAAACATTTTTTTTCCTGTTAAACTCTGCTTGTGCTACTCTCAATAATACAAATATTGCATCGTGTTTATTTATCAAAATAAGTAATAATTTTCATAAAGTTAATTTTTGAAGATGGCCTTTATTTATCAAAGTAAGTATAGCAAACCTTGTATCGCTATAAATAGCAAAAGTTGTCCTTTTTAATAATGTAAAAGCCAACTATGACTCCCATTAAAAAAAAAAGTTTGTACTGAGAAACTGAAAAACTGTAGTGTTTTTTTAAACAACAAAAGCATATCTTGCATAAGCTCTTAAAATGACAACGCTTGACTCATTTAACCGAATCGCTAGTTTTAAGGTTTCGGAGATCCCAATACTAATAATGAAAAAACTTTTTTTTTCTGATTTAACCGATCTCTATGTCTTATGGTTTCCTAGATCCCAATGCTTAAGATGAAAAGAAAGCTCACCCTGTATAAAAGAAATATTATCGCAAAAATATGTTTGCACTTTTATGTACCGATGGAGTATCTTTAGATTCTATGTTTTCTTAAAGATACATTTCTAATTAAGTCTTCCGTAAAATTTAAATGATATTCTGCCATATGGTTTCTATGAGAATTGTTTTCCACTCAAAAATATGTAACCTTCATATGAAAATTGCAGAAAAACTATCGATGGTTGTTTTTCTTCAGATTTTTATTATTTTCTTGAAGAGTAATGTCTAATTAAGTCTTCTATAAAATGTTGATGACATCAGTCTGTCATATAGTTTCTATATGAAAATAATATTTTTCCAAAAATATGTAACAACTATAATTTGCACTTTTGTGCCATGCCTTAAAAATGAAATTTCGGGAATGCGGTCGATTGGGCATTTTCAAATTTTTATGTCTTCTTCCAGAGTAATACTAATTAAGTCCATATCTAAATTAATTTCTATTTCGCTTGGGTAATAATTTTCTATAACATATTACAAGTTCGTAATTTACTATTTTAGATAATGATAATAGCACCAAGTGGCTTAAATACACTAAAGTTTGTTTTAAATTTGTATTTATTTTATTTAGTTCAGTAATTAAATCATATAGTAGTAATAATGAGCCACTCCACAGATAAATATGTTTTCTTAATATGTAAGGAAAAGTCTCTTTAAGAATCTATTTTGTTTACAGGAGCCAACAGCTCCATAAGTACTTAAATGGACGTTTGGATAGATGCCAAAAGATTTCCTAAATATTACAAAGTGAATATTTAGTGCTATAACAGATCATTTTAAATGAAGAGTTTTCTGATTGAAATGTCGACAGTGTTTTGACACTGGCATATTTGGTACCAGATTTGTATCTAGTATACTTTAAGACAATTCATCTGAAAATGTAATGAAGAGTCGGTTATAACTTATAAGTAAGTGAGAAACTCGAGGGTATAACTTTCGGAAATATTAGCGTCTATGGGTTATTTTCATTAAAAGTTTTAAATTTATTTATTGCATATTTCGGTATGACGGTATTTTATTAAATAGAGAATTGAAATGATATTATTTATTTCATTTTAATTGATATTTTTATGACTTCTGGTAGCTTGTGAGGGGAATTGTTAATCATATCTACTACGGTAAATATAATTGGAGATGGTAACATTCTCCCGTCTGAATGAGAATGAAACCGGAACGATTACCTTATCAACCTCCACGACATCGTATGTCCGAACTTGATAAAGCTCTCTAAGATATGCATATACTGTATCGACATCGTCTCAGCTGGTGCCTACAATATATTGAGATGGAACATGATTTTGGTAACGCAAATTAGAAATAATATACGGGGTATTTGTTTTTGGTAACTTTTTAAGTGCTTCTTTAAAGGTAAACATAATTGGAGATGGTAACATTCTCTCGTCTGAACGAGAATGAAATCGGAAAGATTTCCTTATCAACCTCCACGACATCGCTCAAAGCGTATGCCAGAAATTCATAAAGCTCTCTAAGCCATGCATAAACTGTATCGACATCGCCTCAGCTGGTGCCTACAATATATTGAGATGGAACGTGATGTTGGTAACGTAAATTAGAAATAATTTACGGGGTATTTGTTTTTGGTAACTTTTTAAGTGCTTCTTTAATCATCTCTACTAAGGTAAACACAATTGGAGATGGTAACATCCTCCCGTCTGAACTAGAATTAAACCGGCAGGATTACCTTATCAACCTCCACGATATCGCTCAAAGCGTATGCCAGAAATTGATAAAGCTCTCTAAAAGGCATGCACATACTGTATCAACATCGCCTGAGCTGATGCCTACAATATATTTAGAAGGAACATGATTTTGGTAACGCAAATTATGGATAATTTACGGGGTATTTGTTTTAGGTAACTTTGGGAGGAATGCGCTGATTATTTCTACTCAATTTCGAAATAATTAATATTATTTTTAAAACAGTAACTTTTAAACAAATTGGATAATACTCTTTATTATGATATTCGCGTATACTATTGACGAAGGTAATAACGGCATGTCGCCTCGCGAATCTGGAACCAACTAATCTTTACGCATGCAAAACGATTCTATTTATACTAAAATTTCGCCCACTCTGCTATTCTGCGGGATTCCCCTTAACATTAATTCTCATTTGCGTTATCTCACGTGTGCCCAATATCAAGGTTACTCATATAAAATTACCAAACTGTTATGATTAGTCATCAGCCTGGGCGCTCGTCTGTGATTGTTTATATAAGTGCGTCACCGCGCATGGACCACGTTTTCGATTAATGATTATAAAAGTTGTCGTAATTTCTTTTGTAATCTCTTTAAATTGAATTCATATTTAATCATATTACTTATTATATTCCCAAATGATCACCCCTTCCCATTCTAACACAATAATTGGCCTTTACGTGTGTTTTCAATGTTTATTCCCGAGTTTGAAACAACCACTAAACACACCTCAATTAATATCAGTCATCTTTCGTGGTTTTATGTTTAATTAATTTATACAAAATATGGATATTCCGAACGATTACACCGGTATGGGTTATTTTGGTTCAAATTATATATTAATATGTTTTCTGAAATTTAATGTAAATGTAGTAATACGTTTTGAGATGTATTAGCTATAAACATTTTTTTGTTGTTGCAAATTTCGAATTTATGTTGCTTTAGAATTGAAATTATAATAAATGCTGCAGTATTAAAGAGAGACTATAAAAATCAAAATATACGCGCGAAGTTTATTCAGCTTTATTTAAAAAGCGCCACAAACTCGTTCAATCAATTTATTTATCATTTAGCACACTATACAAACTAAACTGGCAATACTATTTTATCGTGATCAGCGTGTAGTTACATGACAATGAAATATTCAGCCTGATTTTAATATTAATACACTTGCTGCTGCGGAATAATTGGATCAGTTTTATCTAGTGCTTTAGACAATGCGTGATGACGGGCGATGAACCTGGCATTTAAATGTTACCGTACAGAAAATTATTGTAAATAAATTCGCGTATTCGAATGCTGCCGAATAAAATATTAATTCGTTTCGGAAATGATTAAATAACGAAATTTAATATTTATGATGCGCCCATTAATAAAACCTATTTATTAAAAGTCTGCCGGGGTGTACATAATTCACGATTAATTTCATTCGGAACTTGCAAACACACATTTAATATTGCCCAATGAAAATTATACGAATTAATAACAAAGCGGGCGGAGGGTTAATTTATACTTTGCGAGTAAAAATATAATTAGCTAATAAAGCGGAATCGGCGCATTAAATTATGCGCGCTCCTGGCGGATTTAATTTGGGAATTTCCCCGCCGTCGTCGTCGGCGGCGGCAACGCCTGGGGGTGGAAGGGCGACGTTAAAGAGCGCCGTTGCGGTCCCCGCGATTTTTCAGGCCGCCCCCGACGTTAATTAATGCTGTGATGTATTAATTCATTAAGACATTTGGCCGGGACGTCAGGCGTGAATTTAAGTGGGACCTCCCCGTAGCTATTATGTTGCTACAAAATGAACAATTAACCGCAGCAATATATGGCCTATTTATAGCTAAACTATATATAAATTATTACCCTGCGGCAACGCATCGTCAGTGGCCACGAATGCATGTTAAACTGTAACGGTTCTCGGGCTTAGTTCTTAATTCAATTCCTAACTATGTAAGAGCAAATCGATATCGGGGAACTTAATTACAACCTAGTTAATGCTAATTCTTACATAGAACATTTCTCGTGCCCAAGTTCAATGTAAACATAATTTCAATCTAATGGAAACTAATGCAAATAATTTTTTATACCAGTGTCTAAGGGTGGTCTGTCCAGGTCGCCATTCCTGACGGTTACATTAAGCCACAAGAAGATTAGAACTTAGCATTTTTTACGCCAAAATGTGTTTGTTTTAACTGCAGGCTTTAAGTATAAGTTGTGCAAGTGGAGATGACGAAAACTGCATTAAACTTCCAGATATATCAAATAAATTTTATATGTATCAGAATCGTGAATACCCGAAATGTGCTGATTTACAATTCGCACAGCGAATCCGCACCATCTGCGAAGAACAATCCAATTCAATTAGTGGTCGACGTGATGGCTGCAAAATCCTTAAACTCCTCACGAACTACATAAATAAGATCGACAGGAAGCATTAATGCACGGGGCTCAATCATGCTCCTTCCGACACAATTTCGCTTTTACGCCGGCCGTAAATTTCACGATTGGTCCCGGAATGCTCGCCCTAATTAATTAACAGCGGTGTAGGTGGAAAGATTAATATGCACCGCGCGGACATGTGAGAAGGGTCCTGCTTCTTTTCCTCCAGATGCATTTAAGCCCATTAGGCGAGATTATGTTAAACGTAAATGGGAAACCCAATTCTGGTTTATGAGCATGAGCCATTTAAAATTCTAACATAATTAAAGCGAGTTAACGTAAACACAAATTAATATTACAAAACTTGCTTGTTTTAAAAAAAAAAGCATAACGAGCGAGTTTTATTGGTAGTCCGAAACTGTGGAACAGCATGTATGTATTCTAGACTTTTTGGCAATTTCTAAAATATTTACATGTTTGTGTAATTTCAATAGTTGAAAGTTACTTCGGAAAGTTTAGTATATTTTGATATTAGTATTAAGTTTTCTGCAATTTCAACGTAATTTTCTGTTATTTCACTTACTAAATTATTTTTAAAATGACCACGTGATGATTTACAAGTAAATACATGATATGCAATAATTCTGTTACAACGAATATAAATGTACTGTTATAAAGTATGTTAGTTAATAATTTAACCAAAAAACGTAATTGCAAAATAATAAATAGCCGGTTGCAATTAAAATCCCGCAAATTCCTTAATTGAATAAACATATTTTTAAATTGGAATTAAAATTATTACAAATAATTCCATTCGAAAATCTATTTACGTTGTTTGTTTTAAATTTCAATGTAATAATTAAAATTTCATGAAATTATTTCACATGTAATTAGTCCTACAAACAATGTGTATTGATAACGTTAGCTTCAGAATAATTAATTCCGTGCAATTTTTGTATTAAAAAAATCTATCGCACGTGAATTAATAATTATACGAAACATTGGTATTGAAATTTATTTTTACTACAAATCTTATAAATCAATACATTTGTACATTTGTTATTTTCGAAGTCCTAATTTTAAGTTCATTTTGGTAATAGTCACAACTAGAGATGGTGTGTGTAAATGAGCTGATTTAAAACAAATGATTTTTTTTAAATAAATCATTGATTTATACAGGGTTTCTCCTAAAAAACGCCCCTGGCAACAACTCCTTTATTTATTGGCCGATTTAAAAAACAAAAACAAGATTAAATGGCTCCACATGTTCTACAAAGGGGCCCTATTTTTTTTTCTAAAATCAACTTTCATTTCAGCGATAGTTAACTTTTTTTTTTTCAAATGGTGACATATATTTTCTTATTTTTTTATTTTCTGGTAGAGGTTATTTTTCTGAATCCAAAGATGTATAATAAGTTGGCTTTGTTGGAATATTCGTTACAGAAAAAAATAAAAAATGTTTAAATAGTTTTTTAAGTGTGGCGTGAAAAACTATGTCACTCAAATTTGCATAATAAAAGCATATGGTTTTAAGGTCACTAGAAATATTTTTTTTATAAAAAAAATATGATCAATTAATTGTGAAGATTTTATTAAATACTTAGGCCCGGTTGCACAGTAAGAGCTAATGTTTTTTTTTCGGTTAAGTTTTTTTTTTAAGGTTTAGGTGTTGCACAGGTTTAGTTCTTGGCTTAAACTTTCCCTTAAACATCAAATACTTAAGTGGTGGCATTGGTATAGCTTAAACCAGAATTGAAGTTTTGCAATCATATAAAAATGATTTTTTTTAATAATATAAACATTAATGATAGCGAAGATGATGAAGTGTACTTTATTAACGTATTTATACGGAATCGACGTAATCCGGTTAACAGGTACAGAATTGATCATTTTAATTAGTGGAACGATGCATATTTTTTTTAACATATTTCGTATCAGTAAGAAAGTTGTAATGTAGTTTTACTCCAAATTGAAGATCAAATTAAGAATTCTACTAACTGATAAGAATCTTGATTTTTTTATTATAGGTTATGTTAATAATAATATGATAACACTACAGGCCTAGTAGGCCCATGGCTTGGTTGATTGCCTCTCGCCATTTCTTTTTGTCTCTTGCTTTTGCTTTCCACTTCGTGATCCCTACGAGCTGTATGTCTTTTTCCACTTCTGTCCTCCATCTTGCCTTTGGTCTTCCTTGTCTCCTTCTTCCTCCGATTGTCCTGGTTAGAATGGATTTAGGTAGTCTGCTCTCATCCATTCTTTCAACGTGTCCCAGCCACCGAAGCCTTTGTCCCTTAATTACTGCGGCTATGCTGCAGTCGTATTACCGTCTTCTGTCCATATCTTATCTATCAGTTTCTGCATTTGGTTGATTAGCGTTTCTCCTCCATGCTTAAACATATCCCCTGTTATGCCGTCACCACCTTTGCTCTTATTGTTCTTAAGACTTTTGATGATGTTCCTGATCTCCTCTCTTGCTGGTGGTTGTTCTTCGTTTTGCTGAGATTCCGTTATGATTAATTCCTCGTCCTGTTCGTTTACTTCGTTAATTTCATTTAATAATTGTTCGAAATATTCCCTCCATCGCGCTAGTAACGGTTTTATTATTTAACTACGAAGCTTTTGCACCTTTGGTTAAACGGCTTTATTTTTGACAATTGACAGCTACATTTAAATGTGAAGATAGTTATAAATCGCAAACATTGCAACCAACTTATACATATTTTCGCTTGGGTAAGTATTTTATTATTCTAAACTGCGCAACACTCGTAACTTAAGTATTTGCTTAAGCTTCAGTTTAAGGTTTAACTAAACCGAATATTAAGTGTCAACTGTGCAACCGGGTCTTAGAAATTAAAAAAAAAACGAACTTAAACTCCTCGAGAAAACCTAAAAATCTGAGAAACCTCATCAATAGTTTTCCTCGAAACTAAATAATTATTGTATACAATTCTCATTTCATAAATACCGAATTTATTCCAGTCAAGGTTTGCGCCCTGTTTTATTTAATATAAACTTGTTTTATAAACAATTTTATGAAAATTTTACAGAAAACTTATTTAAACACTACTTTTCAAGAAAATATAAAAATCTGAAAATACCCCATCGATAGTTTTCCCGAAATTTTCGTGAAGACATGGCATAAAAGTGCAAATTATAATTGTTGCATATTTTTGGAAACTTTTTTTTAATATAAAAGCAATGCCAGATTTTATTAATATTTCATTGAACACTTAATTAAATATCACTCTTTATAAAAACATAAGATCTGACAATACCCCATAGATAGTTTTCTCGGAATTTTCGTTGAAAGGCATAGTATAAAATTGCAAATTATAATTATTACATAGTTTTTTGTTAAATAATTATTCTGTATAGAAACCATATGAGAGATATTTTTATAATCTAATTGAATATATAATTAAATATGACTCTTATTCTCTTGAACTCTTGAAATAAGAAAACATAATAATCAAAATCATAAAAAAAACTATATGACATCAAATTAAAAGTTAAGACACAATACTAATTTAATGATCAGGTTATTTTTGATCATTTCCATTATACAAGTACTAATGTTTTTTTTTCTTTTCAGGTGAGTTATAAACTACGCAGATACCTATTGATCACATGATTTGGAAGAATATTAATAACACTCAGTAATTCGTAAGTAAGAAATTGATTTCAATTGCTTAATTGCAACAAACTTTAAAACCCATTTACATTGATTTGGCACGTTTTTCTGACGAACTAAAAATATCCTCTGTAATTAGACAATAATTACCTAGATATGTAATTGATTGTACTGATTGATTGTTTGTTTGGTTACCAATTGATTGACTGTATTTATTGACGGTTTGATTGATTGATCACAACGGTATCCATGGAAACTAACCGGTGAATAAAGTTAATTGGCGATTGTGAGGGGCTTTCGTAAACATTTCATCACGTGAGGGACATACGTGATATAACGATGAATCACTCCAATACAAAAAATATTTTATTTAACTTTATGTCATGAAGATATACAGGGTGGCCCACCTGTCCTAGCTCGGACCATTGCTGCTAGACTAATAAATATTTAGGCAAATATTTGATTGGACGTTATTGGACACTTGATATGCTCCTTTTTGAAATTATTTTCGAGTGTACAGAGTAGAGTGTACCATAAATCCGAGACACAGCGTTTGGTCTCTTTTTTAAATGGATCACCCTGTATATTCCTTTATTTTTATAATCTGCTTTATATGGGCTTCACAAATCATTTTTTATTTTCAAGGGTCAGATGCAACGCTGCCAAGTGATTCACATTTTAATCAATTTTAACGAAAAAATATAGATTAGGAAAATAATTCAACAGACCTTATTATAAGAGATCAATGAAATAATTTGGGTATGCAAGTACCCAAGCAATGTACCAAAAGATACACAATATTTGGAGTCACGTAGAATTCACAGGGTGTTCTGAAACAACGATCGAATTTTGCTATATTTAAATGGCTTAAACTTATTGAGAATTGATTGTTATACACAATATTTGGAGTCACGTAGAATTCACAGGGTGTTCTGAAATAACTATTGAATTTTGCTATTTTTAAATGGCTAAAACTTATTGAGAATTGATCGATATTTACCGATCAAAAAGTATTATTAGATTATAGTCCATATGCTTCCATTGAATAGCTCATTAGATGAGCACTCAGAATATGAAGCTATATACAGGGTTCTATTTAAAAATATGAGTTTTCGTCATTTGAAAATAACAAAATTCGATCGTTGTTTCAGAACAGCCTGTGTATTCTACGTGAAAAAAAATATTGTGCATGTTTTGGCACATTGCTTGGGTATTTGCTTACCCAGATTTTTTCATTGGTCTGTTATATAATAAGCTTTTCTTTAATTTTTTTCCTCGACCATAATTTTTCGTTAAATTTGATTAAAATGTAAATAACTTGGCAAAGTTATTTATAAGAAATTATTTAAAATATTATTAGAAATTATTTGTAAAGCTCACATGAAGCACATTCTAAAAATGAAAGAATATACATCGTGATCCTTTTAAAAAAGTGACCAAATGTTGTGTTCCGGATTTATGGAACACTCTGTACACTCGAAAATAATTTTTAAATGTAGCACATCAAGTGTCCGATAAGTTCCAATCAGATTTTTTCCTCTATGTTCATTAGTCTAGCAGCAATGGTCCGAGTTAAGATAGATGGGCCACCGTGTACATATGTGAATCTGTTGAGATATTCTCACGAATTTGTAAATTTATTGATATTTTTAAAGCCCTTCATTTATCAGCCAAGTAATTTTTTTACCTACATTCCGCCTACATAAATACCGCTCGTTGAATTTTTCTTTGATGAGTGGCAAGCAGATGAGTGTACTGTAAATGACGAATAACGTTGAGTTTCGAAATATTTCCTTTAGTAATGAATTTGATAATTTTTGTACAGTAATGAATTTGATAATACTAATTGATTAGATCATTTTTGTACAAATGAAGGAGTTGATAATTATTCAACCAAATACAATGTTTTATCACTTAATTATGCAAAAATTAATCGCTTACAGTTGTAAGAAATCATTTAGCAAATTTTTAATCATCCAACTGATTATCATTAGCATTTACATCAGATTGGCGTTTTGTCGAGTTTTTGGAGCTCTTTATTTTCAAATGTGTGTGCGCGCATTTTTTTAAATTACCTGTGACGATTTCTATTTTTCTTTGAGATTTTATGATATTTACCAAAATTTCATGAATTCCCCTGTTAAGTTAAATGACATTGTTTTTATAAAAATGTCTTAAGACTTGTGGTAGACTGCCGATTTTTGTGTTTATTACAAAAATAACTTGATATACACGGCAGGTTTCGGAAATTTTGTAATATTTACAAAAGTGAAATTTATAACAAATTTGAAATATTTTTTAACTATTTACGAAAATTTTATTAAAGCGTTTATATATATTTTTTTAAAATAAATAGTTCGTCGTCTTTCCGCGTAATTTATAGACTGCCGATTTTTTTTGGGTTTATTACAAAAATAATTTGAAATAGACGGCAGATTTAGGAAATTTTGTAATATTTACAAAAGTGAAATTTATAACAGATTATAAATATTTTTTAACTATTTACAAAAAAAATATTAAAGCGTTTATATTTTTTTAATATTTCGGCGTCTTTCCCCGTAATTTATATCAAACTTATATCGTTTTGTGATAATGTTTTGATATTTAAGACAGATTTCTGAATTCTTGTGATTTTAATGAAATATCTTGGTATTTTTAAAAGATTCTAATGGTTACCAAAATGTGGTGATTATTCTTGGTACACTCGTGTTCATTAAAGTGTTGTACAACATATCTGCTGTGTGAATGTGACTCAATTTCACAAAGTTCAAAAAAGCGTTGTACATACAAACATTTTCAAAGGATAAACCTAGGTCTATTTAATTAATGATACAGTGCGAGCCTTTGTTAAGAAAAAAAACAACCACCGATAAACTTGTAATGGCAGAATAATTAATACACCAAAGATCTAGAAGTTCATTTTCATATAAAAAAAGACAATAATAACAAATTTTGACAATGTTAGTTGCCACTTTGACAGTTCTGAAATGTATCTACCATTGACAAAATATGCAGCAAACTACACATTTTTAAACACGACTTACAACAGCAAATTATCTGTGTACTACACATTTTTTAACACGACTGTACATTTTAAAATTTTAATCATATTCGTGAAAGTGGCATTAAATTCAATGAAAATTTGAAAGTTTTCATGATACTGGTTCTCTAGAAAGTAAATAAAGAAAATGAGCTACAACAGATCAAAAGGTCAGCTTGAAATAAAAACTCATGTCTTTTAAACTGATGTTTCTTAATGACAACTTCTTCTTATGGTGCCATCTCCTAACGGAGGTTAGCAATCATCATAGCGATCCTAATTTTTGAAACTGCAGCTCTAAACAGTTCTACCGAAGTTTTCCCGTACCATTCCCGGAGGTTTTTCAACCACGATGTTCTGCGGCGCCCTACGGATCTATTTCCCTGTATCTTTCCTTGCATAATTAGTTGGAGAGTTGAGTATCTCTCTCCCCGGGAAATATGCCCCAAATACTGGAGTTTCCTTGTTTTGATGGTAAGTAAAAGTTCTCTTTCTTTGTGCATTCTTCGCAGTACATCTTCATTGGTTATATGGTCTGTCCAGGATATCTTGAGCATGCGATAATGACAACAACAATAGCTTTTCCTTGAATGAATAACATAAGATTGTACCCCCACCGCCCCTTGTATAAATCGTAATTAAGAACAAAACAGAGAAATATTTTTCCAAATTGTAGATAACTGGAACTATATGTATTACTTGTTCATTGTAAATTACTTTCAATTAGATATTGCAGTTGAAACCTAATTTAATTATGTTCGCGTGTAAAATTTACGATATTACCTCGAACATTCGCATTAAAAACATGCCGGTGTGTCATGTTTGTCGGACGAGGCAAGGTCCTCGAGCAAGTCATGCCCATAAATAACGCAATCTGCAGCACGTGTGGATAATCCAGTCGCGCCTGCACATTTTCACTAGTTTCCACTGCTTGTACTTGATACATTGACATGAAACGTTGAGCCGAGCCGTGGAATTAAACGTGAGAAATCCGCGCGTTGATGATAATAAATAGAACATTTACCTCGGCGAAGGCCACCCGGATGCGATGACGGCACCGAATTAAAATTCTTCGGTGTACCAATTTCGCAACCGTTCACTTTTTAATGCCAGCTAGAGAATGTAGGTATGAAGCAATTGTATGTCAAAGTTCGTATTTCAGAATAGATGAGAAAATACTAACAGAAATGTAAAGTGATAAAAAGTTGTAGAAATGGTAATAATAATAAATATTGTAATATATATTTTCAAATATGTGTCAAGAAATTACAAAAATATTCCATATTCCATGATCGCCTATTATAACTGAGTTTTCTAATCTTACTACGTGTAATATTTTATATATTTTGTTTTGTATATTTAAGCTGTGGCTTGGCTTGAATTTTAATATCCACGAGTATCGAGATGAATAATTGCATTTCCTGCAGTTTCGACGGATGCATGTGCACTCGACGGGCGCCACATTATGTAGTTTTATCTTAAAGGGAAACGTGCCGAGTGCGGTGCGCCTGAAATATGGAAAACTTCGGCGCGGCCTCAGTGGAAACTCGATTATCCGGACGGGATTTCCCACAGTAATTTATTATCCCCCCGCTTAAACGGCGAAAGGTGAATTATCCGTTCGATATTTAAAAAGAAAGGCAATCAATTAGGCGGGGACGTGAGATGAATGAATGGGGGCGATATTAAAATTTCCCGGGGTGTAAGTAAACTGCGGCGGAAAAATCACGTTTCGTGCGAGGAACTTTTATGGATATAAACGATTACTGGTTGCTTAAATCTATCAAATATTTAAACGATTGCGGGCGACATTACGTTTTGAATTTAAATTGGACAGGAAGCGAAATGGATGCGTGCATAGTTCATGTGTAGCACAACTGCGCCGGGTTTATTAAATATATTGTTAAGGTATGTTTGAATTAACGACGTGCTATATCATTGCGCGGTTATTTATTTGCAAATCCAGTCGTTTATATCGAAACATAACTTAAAATACACACCGAAGGGTCCAATGTATGCGCGGTAATGTTATAAATTACAATATATTTGATATAAATTACAATTTCTGCCGGTGCGCGGCTCGTTGACATATTTGCAAATTGATATCGAGTCGCGCAATCTTTGTGTTCAGATTTGCCGTGCTCCAGCTCAATTTTAATATGTATATATCCGCTCATCCCCGCGTAAACCCGGAAGGCGTCCCAACCGAAGTTAAATTGTAATCTCTTGTATCCGTACAAATCACAGCAAACGAAACGAATTCATCATTCGTCGCGTCAACATCGCTTTATTTAGCACTGCAAAGTTCGAACTTGCTTTTGTTGCTCGGCGGTTTCAAAAGTGTTTTAAAGTTGCACTTGCAGGTAGAGGAAATTTCGCCGTGAGTACGTTATTACATCAAAGCACCGCGCAATTGTATATCCTCGCATGTGAATGCTGCGGGCCAGGCTGCCATATTTCGCGATTTGCATTCAATTTGCATATTCCTGATGCATCCAAAAATTTTCATAATCACGTTACGCCGCTCGCGCTAAATAACCGCGCCGTTTTAAATGATGCGACTCCAAAACGTATGAATGAATCACCATCGCGAGCGGCTAATTGAAATTTCAGATTGCTAAAATGCATAATTTAAGTTTTAATTGCCACTTCTACTCTCCTCGTCTCCTTGCCGGCTCCTAGGAAAATATATTAAACAATCAACCCTAGTACTCCATTAGTCCAACAATTAATAGATAATGGAAGTTAGCGGAAACTGTTTCGCAATACCATATGGATCTCTTCGTCTCCCCCAATTATGCACGATTTTAACGGTGAACCATATCAAGTTTATTTTGAACGGACGCAGAAATAACGTTATGAAATAGAAAGTACGATTAAGAGGGGTGGTCCTTAAAATGTTGGTCGTTGAAAACTTTGGACTTTCAGAACTTGTGAACTTTATAAACTTTGGAATCGAAGGGTGAAAAACAATTATGATACATTAGAAAATATTTCATTTCTCAAAAAAAAAAATTAAATTAACTGCTTGACGGGTTGCCAATATTGGGAATCCATTCATCACATTTTATATCAATCATATCATCAAAAATGAATCTTGGATTCAAAAAGTTTGAGAACCTCTGGTTTAAAGGTCCAAGTATATGTCAATCATGCTCAAAATTATGTCCCGCTTTTAAGCAAAAACCTGCAATTCCGCCAAATTCTAAAAAAAAAAAACAATTACACACTATTATAGTTCATTTTCGATATGATAAAGTGATAAGGTGCAAAGGATCTACCAAAGGATAAAATATTCAAAAATATATCAATATATTAATTAAAAATGCAATTTTATAGTATATGTAGTTATTTTAGTATCTATATAATCATTGTACCGTTATATTCCATTCTATACTTAGAAAGTTAGAAAATCCAACAAAATAATCTGTAAATTCCGAAATTTGATTTTAATTAATTTTACCAACATATTATTAAGTTGGTTTTGGCTATAATAATAAAAAAAAGTTTTTAACTTAAAATTAAAATTAAACACTAGTTGATTTTTTTTTTATCAATCTGTAGATATTAGTTGCCACGTCAATGGCACAGGATCGGGAGACATGGAGGCATACCGTGCAAAGGGCCACAACATAATGCCACCAAACCCTTCTTAGGGTAGCTGGACTGAGAAGAAGAGAGATATTAGTTTCTAGTTGTATATTTTTTAGCCGACTTTTTCAGTGAATATTATAAAAAAAATCTAAATTTAGTTTGTTATATAAGTACACATGATGTCCCACGCTCATGGACTATTAGTTTATGGGTTATGGTTTATGGGGTTCCCGATAATATAAAACTTTAAAAAAAAACATCCAAACATGGCTGATTGCATTCTCCCTAGGTGAAATACTTTCAACATTCTATCGCTTACGGTTCTACCGGACGTAGCCATTAACTTTTTTTTTTTTTTAATGGAATACCCTATATATGATTATGTGAGTGTGGGTGAATTTAATAATCTACAACACTGATATTCCTTTTTCTCGTCTTGCTTCTGGTTTTTACTTCTGCTAATAAAAGATTCCGCATATCGTATGTTGTTACATGTATATTTTGTTCTTTATTTTTAATTTTGCGTTTTGTATTTTATGTTTTGTATTTGTATTTGTATTTTATATTATCATGACACTTCACATCCATGTAATGAATGGCTACGTGAAATAAAGAATCTATCATCTATCTATCTGTCTATGTATCTGGTTTCCCCTTAATTTAAAACATCTTTTGTAGAGATGCGTGTATACCTATCTTTTATACTTTCTAAGATAAACATTAAATTCCAAGATTTTCACCTCAAGAAGACGTTTAGAAAAATGGCTTCAATTACGCTTACAAATAAAATAGAATCGGAAAATTTATCTCGAATTGTACCTGAAGGATACTTCTATGACTGATAATAATAATAATAATAATAATAATAATAATAATAATAATAATAATAATCCCTACTACTCCTCCACCTATGACGTAATTGGTTACTGTCATAATTTGACAGAGAATTCTGACCCAATTACATTTTTATTTTACTATAGGCCCCTGAACTATTACTAGTTATGCGGGCGTTAAGAGGAGAGGGGCATTATTATTATTTCCCATACATTTTGCAGCTGAAAATTTTCATTGAAAGTCATTCAAAAATGTCATTAGTTAATTGCCCCCTTAAATTAAGCGTATTTCAATATTTTTAAATGGAATGTTATACTTCTTACCTTGAAAAGCAATTGGCAAGACAATTTGCTACAAAAAAGTATTATACAACAATATTCTTGAAATAAGTAGTTACTGAAATATTTAGAAAATTTGGATTTCTGCATTATGTAATTTCGCCTATGCTATTTTCACATGCATAATAATTTGCGAAACATGCTTAAGTTTCGTAGCTGTGGTAACTAATGTTAACAAAGAAATTTCATTTCTGAAAAGTTTCAAAACTATATAATTTATTCCACCTAAAGTCTGACTGGATTTACAGGATAATTTTATTTCCGACCTCTATACCTTGCGAACTATAGCTTTTGTGGCAAACCGTGTAATATATATTTTTTTTAAATTTTGTTTCCATCAATTTTACACTATATAAAAATTTCTATGCGGTGCACCGTTTACGAGATAATTGCGAAAAATAATACAAGTTCGCCGTTTGGGGGATGTTTTTCAATATTAAGGGATGAAGCCCCGCAGGGGGAGGAGAAACTCGACTATATTCGATTCTAGAGTACTCAAGAGTATGTATACTAAATTTTAAAAACTATATGAGTCATTTCCGCCAAAACGGGACTACACTTTTTGGGACTAATTTGACAGGACTAGCAACTATACTTGCATTTAAAGTGAACTTTTAAAATATTTTTTGTTAACAATGGTTATCACAATTATGGAAAATCAGCATATTTCGCAAACTATGATGCATATGTAAATAGCATATAGGTGAAATTACATGATGCAGAAATTCGAGTTTTCGAAATATTTCAAAAACTACTTATTTTGGGAATATGGTTATATAATACTTTTTGTAGCACATTGTCATGAAAATTGCTCAACGAAATAAAAAGTATGTCATTCCGTTAAAAAATCAAATACGATTACTTTAAATGGGCACTTCACTAATGACATTTTTTAATGAATAATTATCAAAATTTTCAGCTGCAACATATGTCATTTAAAGAGGTACCTTTCAGCTACAATTCAGGATAAATTTTCCGTGTTTATATCATTTGCAAGAGATATTGAAGCCATTTTTTATAACGTCTTTTTGAGGTCAAAATCTTGAAATTTAATTTTTGTCTCAGGAAGTAAAAAGGAGAAAGCCAACAACATAATAATATATGGGGTGTTCCATTTAAAAAACACAATTTGGTGGCTACTTTCGATGGCACCGGAAGAGATAGAAGGTTGAAAATATTTCACCTGAGGAGAACGGAATCAGCCATGTTTGAATGATTTTTTTTCAAATTTTTATACTATCGGAGGATAGGATCCTCCGATTTTTATCCTATCATGGACCATAAACTTTTAATGATCCATGAGCGTGAGACACCCTGTATATTATTATTTGCTATTTTTATATACTTACTGGTATATTAATAAATATTTATTTATTTATATTTGTTTTTTATTTATTTATTCTCAAAACTAGTTTCGGCATAATTCGGCCATCATCAGGGGTTTGATGTGTTTTTTATTTTAAATTATATTTTTAAAATATGATTTGATTTTTCGATATCTACCTTGTACAATTAATCATACAATTAATCAAAATGTTTCAAAATGAATCATAAAGGTAGGTTAGGTTAGGTTAAGTTAGGTTAAGTTAGGAAGTAAGCGGGAACGTTATTTATAGTTGTGGAGGGTTGGCATTTGTTGCTCTATTAAAATAACCACATTCAAAATTATAGTTATATAGTTTATATACTAACCAACAAACTACACTCAGGTGCAAAGAAACCGGGTCATTGGGTCGTTGTTTGCAAAAAACCCATTTTTTTAAATTTTGATGTTGGTATAGTCCTTAGAATGAAAGTTTTTGTATTTTACAATCAAAGAGACCATCAGGATGTAGTAAAAAACAACATATGATACTTATCAGTCCATTTAATAAGCGAAAATAACATTTAAAGCTATGCGTTCTTCACTACCTATTACTCATTCGGCGATATGCATAGAGGATCAAGGTGGCTACTGGGTTTAGATTTGTTTGTTTTCGATTAACTGTCATTTTCATTTATTATTCTCTATTAAGTTTATTTTGCAGAAATGCATTTTTTTCGTGTATACGTACATTATCGTTTTCGCTTATTAATGTTCATTAAATAAATAATAAGTACCATATGTTGCTTCTTTTTACATACTGACGGTCTCTTTGATTGTAAAACACTAAAACAATTATTCTAAGGACTATACCAACATAAAATTTAAAAAAATGGTTCTTTTGCAAACAATAACCCAATGGCCCGGTTTCTTTGCACCTGAGTGTAAGTTATTTTGTTATACTAGAAATCTAGAACACATATTGTCCAGTTTGGGTTAGTGTATAAACTAGCTAAGAAGGCTAGTTATTTTATTTACTAAAGTTGTGGCTTACACTTCAACTGTGATTGTTGGTTAGTCTATAAACTAGCTGGATAGTATATAAACTAGCCATACTCGGCAGTTATTTTGATAGAATGATTGCTTTCCACTAAATTTACCAGACATTTGGTTAGTTTATAAAGTATCTAGCTAGTTTATAAACTATATAGCTAGTTTACAATCTAACCAAGTAAGTACGTTAACCGTACATTTTTTTTATATTTAATAATTACTTCCATAAATAATTAACTTTTTTTTATTGCACATAGAAAATAGGACAGTTCTGATTTCGCTTGGTCAATTTTCTTTCTTAAAGCCCACAAAATTGCGATATACATACAGTTTTTTTTTCTTTCAATTATTCATACTCATTATTTTCAATGAATATAAATTATTATATAATTATTCTGAATTCATTCAAAAATTTGATTAAAATGCCACACAAATTCAATGAAGAACAATTAATTTGGATTTTAAATATGAGACAATGCTAAATTCTACAAACAAAAGAAGGGTTTAATTATAGTTAAAATGCAGAGAATTTTGAAAGCCTTTGATTTTTCAAAATTTCCCACTAATTATAAAATTACAATTTTCTTTTTTTCTTCTTTTTTTTAATTAAAATTATACGAAAATGCGAAATAGTTACAATGAAAAGAAGTTAGATATATGAAATTATTCATTCTGGTGTAAAATTGCAGAAATTTTATTGTTTTTATTAGTTCGATAAAAAATTGAACAAAAATAATATATAATACTATTATAATCAATAAATACAAAATATTTGTTAAAATTATTTTGTTTGCATTGCAAATAATTTAGAGACACATAAAATCGTTAAGTTTCATGTTAAATTGCAAACTTTTAATGTTTGTTCGATAATTTCCTTTAAAAAAATGATGTAATTTAGTAAAATTAAAAAATTGAAACACAAATGTAAGACTACAATAAACTTCAATATTTTCTTTTTTTAAATAAAAATGCCACATAAAATCAATAAATACGAATATTGAGATTCATAGAATTGATATTTTGATTTTAAATTGTCTTAAATGTCATTTGTCTATTCTCTGTAAACATTAAATTTGATGATAAGTTGCAGGCATACATTTTTCGGCAAGTTCTATAAAACAATTACAAATTTCGGAAAATTGAACAAAAAAGTACAAAACTACAATAATTTTGATAATTTTTAATTTAAAAATTCTGATGATAATTCCGAAATCATTAATGTTGATGTAAAATTGCGGACGTATAAACAAAATTGTGAAAATTGCGTATTTTCGAAATTTTCTAAAATTTTGATGAAAATACCTCATAAATATCAATGAATACGAATATTGAGAATCGTAGAAATGTTAGTTATAAAATCATAAATTTTGATGTTAAATTGCAGGCATTTTTTTTTTAAAGCTACATAAATATATTGATACAAATTTGTGAAACTAAAACAAACCACAGATAACTGGCATCAAAAGAAAACAATTCAGCAAAACATTTTTTTTATCCCACTAATCTGTGATTAAGCCATGTCCACGTAATTTAGAGACACCCTGTATAATACCACAATAATCATCGATAAATTTAAAAATTCCGATGAAAATGCGAGATAATAAAAACACAACAACACAAACACAACACAACAAAGTTTGATCGAACTCTGATGCCTAATGTGCATTTGCGTTTGCACACATCTCACATAATTTAATTATAATTCAGCGTTTGAAAATTATAAACTATTCATTTCTACAAACACGGAAATATTAAATTTTCTGTTCGATATTATGATTTTATTATTATGATTATGCAAACTTTAAAAGTAAATATTAAAGGGGAGGTACTTATGGCCAATTGCACCACTTTTTCGCAAAGCCTTACTTTACAAAGCCGGGCTTATATTTTAACTAATGCTTAAAGGGAAGGGACTTGCACCGCAGATTGCTTTACTAAGCACGCCCCAAGTCTTGCTTCGTGTGGCAACGTCGCAAAATCTGGTAGAATATTCGTTTGGTATGTTGGTGACATTGCGATTTTCAGTGTCGATCTGTCAGTGCGTATATACAAAATTGTTACGTTATTAGGCCTCGGGCACTATTTGAGCGGTGACCGGTGTGCGGTGGGCGGCGAATATAATTGTCTAGGAGAAGCAGTAAGCAGCAAGTGCAAAGCGTCAAGTTTTTCCAGCAAGCTGCATTAAAATCTGGTCCACCACCACTGGTGGAATCGTAAACAGAACGTATTGTGTCGCTCGCTCATCGCCGCAGCCGCTCACCGCTCGATTCGTTAGCCAAGGCCTTAAGACGAATATTGTGATTATTGCACTGCATGGAGTTAATTCCAAAAAGGTAAATTAAATCCGCTGCTATAACTCAGATTTGGAGTTAAAATGCGTGCTAAATATTTTTCACAGTATTTACGATGTATTTGAAGGGCTATGGGGTAGAACCAAGTCCATCTTTTAACGAAATCGAGCTGCTAGCCACATTAGCTCACACGCATCATCACGATTAATTACATTTTCAAGAGCCATTGCAAAAAATGTGTTTCTCAAATGAACATATGCCGTGACAGTTAACGGAATAATTATAAGGTTATGTTCGGCGTCGTAAATTTTAAGATTGGTTTAAGCGACCGCTCTTGACCACTTACATTAAGCCTTACTTGAGACGTGCATAAAATGCGGTGCAAGTGAATTTCTGACTTAAGTCTTGCTCACATTTTAAGTTGTGTTTAAGCCTTACTTGTTTACTGTGGTGCAAGTGCCCATAAGTTATTAAAATGGCCGTAATTTAAAATTTGCAGATATACTATAAAAAACTTAATTGTTTTAGATGTATTGGTCGTTAGTAAGACTTTTGATATTAATATTGATGCAAAATATTACATGAAATGGAGAAAATAAAATACCTATAAATATAAAGCATTGATATATATTTCAGCATCAGATCGAATAACAGTTCTCTCGAAGAGCATCAAACTCCAATGTTGATAAATAGCCGAACGCGTATTTGTACAGGAAGAGATATTTTTCTGAGGCTCCATTTTTCACCTTGACTGTCGCTTTAGCATCTCAACAACAAAATCGTAAACAACTCGGCAAGGGCTATTCCGCGTCAATAATTTCGTAAAAATTACGTATTAATTTATGGGTTTGATGATTGCAAACGGCACCCAGCGTGATTGATGGTTCGAACCCAAACGAAGGATGCGGATTGCTAGGGTGTGTACTCTGGCTGTGCATGAGCGTACGAAATTTATTCCAGTCGGCGACTTTTTAAAACGTTTACCGTGTCAAACGTCAATTCGCCCTGTGGGCAACGCCTGCGTTCGTCCGGCGTCCGCTTATTATTTCTGTTAAATCGGTCGTGTATCAATATATAAACGTCAGCATCAGTTCTAATAAATATTTCATGCGCACCCAATCAAACACGACTAATATTGACATTGCCTATGCAGAGCATTGTAGACGCCGAAAAACGTTTGGTTGCATACAGCAAACCATCACTGAATCAGGGACTTCCCAGTTGAGCGGCATTCCCTTTGATACCTGTTAAATGACGACGTGTTCCCACGCAAATTACACCATTGCAATTGAATTCTTTCATACGTTATACATTTAGATACGTAAATGGTTGAATACATCCCCATCTAATTTATACCATGCAAATTTCAGGCATAATACGCGGATGACAATCACGAAAGTGTTTGGCCCCCAGTTATTAATAAGGCATCCACAGTGCGCGTATTGTATCGAAATAATTAATGGTTCCGCGTGTGGTTGGAAGTTGGATAGTCTGTCAAAAAGTTTATTTGCGAAACTTGATAAATTCTCATTAAATATGCCCAGGCGTATTATTATTGCACTGGCCCGAAATTAGACGGGGAAATTTGCGACTCTGCCAGCACCAGGGGGAGGGAAGAGTCCCGATTGGAACGTTTTAATAAGTAGACGGAATAAATTTTATTCCTCGGTAGATTTAATTGAAAACCGGGAATTATATGAATTGATAGGGCAGTCTGTGTTCGTTATTTGATGCGGATGAGCCAACCAATTTATTTCCCTGATGTAATACCCAAATGAGGCCGAAATGTATTACAATTCACTGTATATTACATCTTCTGCAAAATAATTGAAATTAGTGCTCAAGTAATTAATTCTTCCATAATATATTGACAAAACAACTTGGTCATAAAATCGGTAATGTGTTCCAGAAAATTTTGCCATTTGAATGAGAAAATTTTATTTGCAAACTGTTGGTGATTGTTTGGATTTGTTTTGGAGTTTGGATTGTTTTAAATAAAATGTTCGTCATTGCGATCAAAATTTTATTAATTGCAATAATTTTAATTTTCTTAATACTGGAGGCTTATACTCCATGATCTATTTTGTTATAAATAAATAATACAATTTTTACTTTGTTGATATCACACTTTATTAAATAAAATGATGGTGACTATAGAGGTGATTTGATAATGACCAGCTGATATAGTCGAAACTCGAAACATTGCATTATTTAGCAATACTTTTAGCTATTGTTGGAATAAATCATGATTTAAATTTTTTTTTTTAAATCAGTTTTGGCTAGGCTAGATGTGATTTAAATCAATTAATTTACATTATAATTTAAATCCTATGATTTTTTTTTTACATAACGTATTGATTTTGCTTGGTAAAGTTTTATAATCGTCAGGAAAAGCAAAAACAATTTTCATTTATTTCATTATTCAAGAGCGTTCAAGAAAGTGGTGTGCACTTTTTCAATTAGTGCCAACAGATTGAATATGGAACTCTTGACATAAAATATTTGTGATATATGGCAAGATCACAGAACCGTTCAATGTAAATTGTAAATTAGATTGGTGTAAGTAGTCAGGATGAATGAACGGACTGTAGAAACGACGTTCATTCATCATGACTACTTATACCTATTTAAAAACTCAAGAGGACACTCCGACCTGTGGTCTTTAAATTATATTGTAAATTAGATTAAATCGTTCATAATCAACTGTCAAGCTTAATAGTTATCTATGTATTAAGGACGAAAGGTGGTACATTATCGCTTGAAAGTGAGAGTGCTAAGCGACGCGTAGCGGAGCGCTGCATTCACTTGGATGGCGGCAATAATGTCACTTTTTGCTCATAATAGATAATACATATAAACTTTGATTCTACAATCACTTAAAATATGTTAAATAGTGTGCAAACTTTTCCACAGAGTTTTTTCTAAAACGACGCTTATTTATTTGTTGCTATTGACGACGCGCGTTTCTTAGTTTTCATCGCGTTAAAAATGCGGCGAATGAAAGTCATCGATAAACGTCAACTTTTCGTTGTCAGTGTCGATCAAAAAGCCTGCTTTATTTAGTGATTGTAGAAAAATTCATTTATAAACAGCGTCAAACAAAATAATGACAACTGATGACAATTAAAAAAATCTGGTTTTATAATTTTCTTGTATGCAAGGAAACATCGCAGCAATGTTGCAAGACGTATTTATTTTGCATCTAGAACAGTGCCATCTATTAGCTACCCTGGCAAAAACTGAAGGGAAAACAAAAACAAAAAAAAAATTGAGATTTCATATTTTTTTAATTATAAAAAAACTGACGGGAAATATAAAAACAAAAACAAAAAAACATTGAGTTTTGATTTTTTTAAATCATTATTTTAATCTCATCAACCCTGCTTTTAGTCATGTTGATCAAATTTATATAAAATTTTAAGACAAATTTATTGATAATTTTAAAAATCAATTAAATTTCAATTGTTTTAAATAAAATATTTCCCAATTGTTTTATTTTTTCTGAGAATTCATTATTTTTAATGAAGACTTCAATATCTCTTCGAAAATTTGAGTCTTAGATTGCTTAAATGACTGATGGACTTGAAAATACGTATTTAAACTTTTACGAAAAATTTGGACGTCACAGTTGTTTTTGGTCAAAATCCGCCAACCAGAAATGATACTTTATTGTAAAAGTTTTCTTTTTTTTCATTTTTTTTTCAAAAACCATTTAATCTTGTAGGAAGATATATAAAGTAGACACACATAAAAACTGTGTGAAAATTGATTGAATTAAAATTTTATTGAAATTTATAGATTAGACAAAGTTGAAAGCTTTCGAGGACAGTGATCTGGTCATGGCGAGAGTAAAGAGAGACCAAAGTATTCGTTGTCACTCGAATTCGGTTCATAATACTGCAGATCCAATGCAGTAATAGTATATTATTCAACGAGCGCGTAATGATGGCTATTGCCAACGAAGATGAAATTGCAGCACGGGCCGCGCAGCGGCGAGTTCTGTAATCATCTGAGTGGGTAATAGCCATTGCGCTCGAGTTGAATACTATACTTTATCTACAACTATTTTAATAATGCATCTAAATTGAGAATTTAATTTTTATGGGCACTGTTATTAAATGTAACATTCTTGCAATTATGGAAATCATATTTTTTTCGGCGTAAAAACGTTGGTTTGTTTTGGCCGATGATCCTCAGCTTAACGCTTTAAAAATGACTGCAACATACATTAATTTTCCAAATGAATATTGTGGTATATATTCAGTGTGCTCCTCAGAAGCCATGAAGACGACGACTTATACGTTTTTGCCAATTCGGTGAAATAAACCAGCAGGACGTTTTCAGAAGACGCAGATGTTTCTTTCTTCGTTTGCCAAATCATGAAGTTCTTATATGCCGCATCATATTTACCTTTCAATTTTTCCGGCAATAAGTTTTCAGAAGCATTTTTTGCCAGTTCCAATATCTCTTAGGACGTTAAAGAGATTTCACTTTCATCGGACATGTCTCAATGAAATTAACACGATGAAAGAACTTCGAAACGGAAAACACAAGTGACATTGCCAGTGACGGCGATTGTTTATCATGGAAAAATATTATTCAATTATGCTGTCATCATTACTCAATTTATGAAAGTAACACATGCCGTTTTTGTCAAAAATATACAGGTAATGTAAATGTTACTTAATAGTTGTAGATAAAATATTTTTTCTTCAAACGTCATAAAAGTGACACCTTTAGTGACTCGATTCACAATCTTAAAGTTTTACTTCGTCTCCTAGTCAGTAAAAGTTTCACTTTTACTGACTAGGCAGTAAAAGTAAATTTGACAACATGATTGGATAATTTGTAATAAGAACGCCCTACGAGGGCGGGTTTAATATTGCCCATACATATGGTGCGCATACATGATGAACAAAACAAAAAATTCAAACAAAACACAAATTTATTTATTGTTAAAATGTAAATTAAAGGTACAATTTGATATTTTAGCCCCTTGAAAACTGATTGCGCTGGCAGCAACAGCAGCACTTACAGCACCGCTGTCGCCAACCATTTTGCTGCTACCACAGATATTTTCTACTTTTGATGTCTTACTATCTGGTATTTTTACGTGTAGCAAAGATCCCAAGTCTTGAATATCTGTCGTGTTCATTTTTACGAGTTCATCGCAACGGCATGCCCCTGATATGCCAAATATCAAAATAATCTGAAAATACGATTTAGGGTTTAATTTTGTATTTGTTTATTATTCTAAGAACTCACCTTTGTCGCCAAGTATTTCTCGTTAGGAGCATCGGATAAGAACTTGTCGAACTGTTCCTTTGTCAGCACTCTTGCCTTTTTGGGTGTATAACCCTCATTTTGTTTTTTTAAATATGCACGTAGTTTTAAATATTTGGTAATATCTACACCATTTCTAATATTTAATAACGATTTTACCATGGAATACTGAGACCACATAGTGGAACTTTTTACTTTCTTCTTAGCCATTTCCGAAAAATATGCGAGTAAAATATTTTCACTATAATTGCTTACAATTTTCTCGGCGCACCACTTAATAAATTTTTTGTAGGCCACTTCATAGATGGTACTGGACTTAGTGGGCAATAATTTCTCTGTTGCAGCCCTTGCCGATTCTAAAATATCTGGCGGTGTACATTGAAACATGTCTTCGTCCATTTTATACACTTTAATGTCAAATAATGAATTAAACAAAACCATAGCAACGCTCTGCATAGCATGCTTCTTTGGGAATTAAAACTATACGTATTCGGACAATTAAAAATATTAATTCCATTATCTTTTTAACTATTTTCGACGTTTGAAGAAAAAATTACATGTTTTATTCGGAGTAGAAGTAACTTTTTGTGGCTCGTCTGTAGTTGCCTGCCTCGCTCCGCTCGGCAGCCAATACCTACAGACTCGCCACAAAAAGTGTCACTTCTACTCCTAATAAAACAATATACTATTAATATCTCTAATAATGTGAGCAATTCGTGTGTCGGTTCGTCGCTTGACACAGCATATCATCTCCAGCGCCATTCTACATAACACCCTGCCATATCTTTCCGGTTCTATTTTTTATTAAACTGTTTTTGGAACATCAAAGCCAAGCAATTGGTTATTATTGTGCCAAAAAATCGTAATGCCACGGTATGTATTTATGGATTTATTAATGAGTCAATTCAAATATTGCCACATGAAAGACTCCATGCACAATTAACTGGATAACTCGACAGACGAAAATACAGTTCTGTTCAATGTGCGACTTTCAATTACAATACTTTTTCAGTAAAAAAAAACGTGTATCTACTTCCTTAATTAAAAATTTTAATTGCTTTTGCAACCGGTTTCGACCAATTGATTGGTCATCATCAGGCAAACTTGTCAAACTAAAAACTGTATTTTTCTGGTATGTGACACATATTGTAAATTAATTTGTAGGCTTCTGTGCATTTATCGTGTATCGTCTTATTTCCAGATTTATTTGGTAGACATGTTTTCACAATTCAAGTTCCAGGAGAAAATTTGGCACTTAAAAGAAAATTTTATTTTCAAAATGTTGCCAGTATTAGGGTTGTCACATGTGTAGTGGACCAGTTTTGAAAATAGCAATGGACCAAACAAAACATTTCATTAAGACAATTAATGTTCATTTCATAGAATGAAGGCACCTTATTCGAAGACGTTTTTCTTGCCTTTACAAAAAAACCGTCCCTTTGAATATAGGTAAAATTTGCGTTTTAAACATTTAATGCCATGTTTGTAGGCAAATATTTCCAGGGGGAATATAACAAGTGGTGTTCTCATTATCGATAATGATTTTTAAAATACAACGAATTTCAACCCCACATACGAAAATGCACCGAACCCGAAGGGCGAGGTGCATTTTCCAAAGTTTGGGGTTGAAATAAGTGGTATTTTAGCCAAATATACAGTATAAATACCTATATGTATTTAAATCATGTTATCTTTCAAACAGCAAACGACATTTATATTGATATTGACACACTGATATTTCGGATTATGTTTTTATTAGCGGCCGACTATATTGTTTGTTGTATAAATAACACCATCCAGTCGCTGCGATCTGTATTGGAATCGAATTTGTGACAGCGACCGATATTTGTTCGTGGTATTTTCATGAAAATGCAACCGTTGTATTATCAGCATTGTCAGTTATTAATACACGTAACTATGGAAACCGCATTGTTATGACGTTACTTTTTTACGTATGAGTTATATTTCCACCAGAATGTGAGTCATTTGTCTGACATTCCAGTAATGCAATGTCCTTTAGTTGGTTGGTCAATCTGTAAAAGAACCACATGCCAACTGTTTTTGTTTTTGAGGTACATGCTTCCAAAGTTTGGCACAAACACCGCGCAGTGCGATTTTAAGGCCATTTTGAGATTAAATTGTGATTGGGGCTTGCTTTCTGAGTGTTGGCAATATTTTTATCATAGTAATCAGCAAAAGTTCATCTAAGGTATTGTATTTCAGGTTTATAGCTGATCTAGGTGAGCAGTGGGAACATGTAAAACTTTTCAAAATCCTCGCGGCAGACGCTACAAGTTTGGTGTTACTTTCACGGTAGTGCCTCAAATATTTGATATGTGGAGCTAAAACTTCACAGAAGTGCGTTTCAAACTAACTTACACATCCATATTAATTTTCATCAAAATTGAAGGTGGTCGAGCGGGGATCACTGGTCCACTTGACATGGACCACAAGGAATGTTTGACCACTTGACCCAAGGAATGTTTTTTGTATATTATTACAGTTTGGTTTGTTTAAAATAACATGTTCATCATTGCGACAAAAATTTTCCACTCGTGTCCAAATAAAATCCTAATTTTCATAATTGCAATACAATTTAGTCACATTAATCAAATCTATATTAGATTTCAAAAATATTCGTGACTATTTTGTAACTTTCACTTTTAGTCTTGTTAATCAAATTTATATCAAATTTAAATAAACAATTAATTATAATTTTGTAAAGCATTCGAATTTAACTTGTTTTGAATAAAACGTTTTAAATAAAAAAAATCATTTCAATGAAAATTTTCTGCAAACTGCGAACTGAAAAACTGCAAACAATTTAGTCATATTAATCAAATTAAACAAACATTATTGATTATTTTGCAAAACTTTGGATTTTGACTTATTTTAGATAAAATATTCGTCATTACAACGAAAATGTTGATAATTGCAATACTTCTAATCATATTTATCAAATACACAGGGTGCAACTGAATCGCTTGGTCAAACATCATGAACATAACATATGGAACAAAACGGTAAATATAGTTCCGATAGACATGTGTAAGAAATTATATATTTTTTCTCATAACTTTGAAAACATAAGGGTTTTGTTGAGTGGATTTTGTCTCTAATGAACAAAAACGTTAATCTAATTCGAGTAGAACACATTATATAATTTTAAAATTCGCCTGTAATTTTTTAAGTAAGCATTTCTGAACACATCGTCGGCTTGGTGTTATAAGGTTGCATGTAACATTTTTTCAATTTTTAGGTCTATAGCTTTACAGGGCTATATGTTTTCAAACCAGGACATTTCAACTTGTTGGAAGGTTAAATTTGGATTATTAAGAAACTGTGATAAAAAAAAATCTAATTTCAGTGCACCATATCATTTTCTATAATAACAAACATATTTAAAGTCGTTATTCCCAAATTCCCAAATTTGCACATACAACCTTGTAACATTAAGTCGACGACATGTCTACACGAACTTTTTTCACACTTCTGTTCCAAACGTTGCGTTTGTGAATTTTGACCAAGCAATTCAGTTACATCCTGTATATCTAATTTTCAATGTTTTTAATGACTAGTTTCTAAAATTTAGGAATTAAACTTGTGAAATCACGAATTTTATTGAAAATTCGTGATTTCAATGATCATTTTTCGTGACGAGAAAAAGTTCTTTTTCAAGAACTTTCACATGGAAATGGAACAAAGGAGGAGTTTTAATGGCATTACGTGATGAAATAATATCAAATAATTATAACGATCCGGCGCTGTGATAATGTGGGCGCCGAAGCGGAGGAGAAAATGCCCCAATGTTTATATTCAATTTTCATTCCCTCAAGTTTTCAGGCAGATGAGCGTTTCACAGGCCGCATTTGCATTGCGTGCGCCGCGAATTTAGATGGCATTTTTCGCATAATCCGCGCACGGAAGGTGCCAGAGCGGTTTCTGTGCCGCGAATGCGTAATCCGGGTGCCGGCGCAATGAATATTTACCAACAGTAATAGATTTAGCCGCCAGTTCGATACATATTGGCGCGCATAAAACCACGTATTGATTTAATTGAAAAGTCAATCAGTTTGCGCGCGCGAAGCCCTGGAATAAACTTTGCATCTGCCGCAAGGAGCAATTTAGGACCAAATTAATGCCACGGATTGGTATATAAGTTATACGAGGATTATAAATTAATCAATTGCTGTAAGCTAATAAGTCAGTGTGAAACTTGAGCGATAGAATTATGGGGTAAACATGGTGTGCATTAAATTGTTATCCTCGCCCACACACAATAAACTAATTATCTGTGTAATGAAGGCAATATTGGAACTGCTGAGGCTTCATATTTACCATATGATTTCAGCTAATTTTAATTACCATTTAATTTACTTAATGCAATACTGTATATACTTGTATACAGTATTGTATGTACTTACGATTCGAAGTACATTAAATCTGAGGCTTACCTGAAATAGACAGACAATTTATTATTAAAATATACTGTTTTATTTAGGTCCTGATCATATTGTTTACAAAGTGAAACTTAAATAGCCATTAATGGAGCACATAAGCGCCGAACAAATTATTTAATCTCCGAGCGATGGCGTAATTAAGGGCGGATTTATAAATTTTCAACTGGAAACAGCTATTTACGTACGGCACGGTGTTTGTAGTGGAAACAAGGGTTTAGTTCCCATAATATCTGTTGAGAATAGACGCACGCGAGTGGGATTAAAGAGGGGCTGGTTTTACCATACGAAAATTTCCCCGCCGGAAGCGCCGGCCGTAAATCGAACGGGATTCGGCCGTAAAAAATGTACGCAACGAAACACTTCCAGTGGCACCGAATTAATGACACACGGTTAATCCGCGTAATTACAATTAAAAATATTAAACGGACTCGCGCCCCAGAACGCCCCGGCGCCTTAATGAGACGGCGAAATTTCTTTTGAGCTCCCTTTTTCTCCGGCGCAGGGGGCTTTTGGTCAGGTTTAATTAATTTAATTACGGGAGAGTTTAAAGTAAACGATTCATTTAATTAAGTACGAACAAAGGACTGGGGACCGCCTCGCCGCGGCGCATATTTCCAAAACAATAAATGATCTTCCCAGCGGAATGAATATTTTTTTCATGGGCAGCGTTCGTTTTAATGAATCGCGCAAGTTTAACCCAAATCCTCACTTGTAACTTCTTCACTTCAATACCCCTTTTTCTTGTTGCGAGATACCCATTAAGCGGGCCAATTCACGATCTAATTCAATCCGTCTGAGCCTGAATTGCTTTGAGCGCAGCGCATTAAAACCTATAAATACTTAATGAATACAAAGATAAGATTTGTACACCAAATGGTTATTTAAAAAATAAATATATCAAGGATTACCAAAGGATGTATTAATTTGATTGTAGACGTAAGTGATACGAAACTAGCTACATTTTATATATTAAAAAAAAACTCAATTGAAGATGAAAATTTGTTGTAATCATATCTGGTTCAATACCAATTGACTCAAACTCAAAATGACACCTTCTTATATGAAAATCAGATGCTTACACAAATCAATAGAAGCTAAATGATCATTAGAAAGTAGTACACAAGAAGATTTAATCTAGGCAAACACCTTAATGTTATACACATAAGAACTAACGAAACGAGTAGATTTCATCGATTACAATCAACAAAACCTTATTATAAGAGATCAATGAAAGAATCTGGGTATGCAAGTACTCAAGCAATGTGCCAATACATTTAGAATATTTGGAGTCATGTTGAGTATACAGAGTGTTCTGAAACAACGACCGAATTTTGCTATTTTCAAATGGCTAAAACGTATCAAGATTGATCGTTATTTATCTATTAAAAGTATTATTAGATTATAGTCCATATGCTACTATTGAAATAGCTCATTAGATGAGCACTCAGAATATGATGCCATATACAGGGTGTTCCATTAAAAAAATAGTTTTAGTCATTTGAAAATAGCAAAATTGTATCGTTGTTTCAGAACACCCTGTGTATTTTACGTGACGCAAAATATTTTGTCTCTTATAATGAGGTTTTGTTGAATTTTTTTCCACGTCGTCAATTTTCGTTAAATTTGATTAAAATGTGAATAACTTGGCAACGTTGCATCTGATCTCAAAAAATAGAAATGATTTGTGAAGCCCACATAAAGCAGATTCTAAAAATGAAATAATATACAGGGTGATTAATTTTAAAAAGAGACCAAATTTGGTGTCCCGGATTTATGTTACACTCTGTATACTCGAAAATAATTTTAAAAGGTAGTACATCAAGTGTCCAATAACTTCCAATCAGATGTTTTCCTAAATTTTCATTAGATAGCAGAAATGGTCCGAGCGAGGATAGGTGGGCCAGCCTGTTCATATTAGAACAAAATTCAAAGAGAAAAATTTAATAATTTGTAAAGCCGGTAAAGGTAATACCATAACTACTATGAAAAAAAAGAATACATAAATAAAGTCAAAAAGTTCATTGAAGATAACAACTTACATACCTACAAACAAAAAATCCTACTAGTAAATTTGAAAAAAATATAATAAAAACAATGAAATCAGGGAAATCCATCATTACGGAAACGGAAATATTCCAATTTAAAGTCATGAACCCAAAATCACCAATATGTTCTAGAATGCCAAAGATTAATAAAGAAGATAATCAAATAAGGTCAGTTGTCTCATACATTAATGCTACAACATATAAAGTTTGGTGTACGATTAACATAACTCTTCCCAAAATGATAAACTATAGATCAAAATATTCAATAAAAAATGCATTAGAATGAATTAACAGTAAACCTTATAGCAAACAAAATTACAATAATGTTTTATTTCTAGGTAATGCGCCTTTTCACATCTATACAAGTACCGGTAATAAAATAGTATATTAAAATACTAGTTGCAGAAGGCATCTATTCAAGCACGAATTTGAAATTCCGAAACAAGCTGCGTAGCAGCGAGTTGAGGAACAAATGAGTGCTTGAAGGACCTTCTGCAACGAGTGTTTTATACTATTTTTTTCTATTTTGCCGCGTCATACTATTTTATAAATTAAAAAAATGAAAATTTTAAATCTAGGGGATTTTGCGGTGGTTGGTGACATTTATATGGCGTAAATTTAGGCGGCTGCGGAAAAAAAATTGTGTCGCTATAAATTCTCAAGACAAATCCCTTGTAACTGTTAATATGTCTAATAATTGTACTTTCCACGGTAATAATTTAAATTAAACTTCGTTTTCATTAATTTGCTGTTCTCTGTGAATTTTTTTTTTTTACGTATGTCAGTTGACAGTTCAATGTCAACCGTCAAGCTACCACTACCAACATCAATGCAGTAAATTTTACTAGTCTACTCTAACACACCAACCGCTTATTCTAACACTCAAATGACATCATTTGAGTGCTAGAATCGACTAATTCTAAACGCAAAATAGAAAAAATATTATTAATAAAAATCTGTCTAGACAAAAATTACTTCAGATTTAATAACAAATTTTATATTCAAGAAGTCTTAGCTATGGTATAACCAGCTTCACCGATGTTTGCAGAAATATACAGGGTGATTTTTTTCATATTAAGCATTAGGATCTCGGAAACCATCAGACATGGAGATTCGGTCAAATGAGGAATGAGTTGTCGTTTTACGAGCTTATGCAAGATATGTTTTTGCTTTTTTTACTTTGACAAATAAACACGGTACAGGAGTATTTGTATTATTGAGAGTAGGAAAAAGAGCCATGGAAAACTTTTTTCCTCTTACTACCGGAATTCTATTAATTTTTCTATTCTTATTATACTAATTGTAGTTCAAATTATACAACGAAAAATCCTGCATCTTACTTATTTATTAAAGTAAGTATAGCAAATCTAACGCCCGTATCTACAGTCCATACCTAAGCATGAGTTCGACTCAAGTGTATATTTGTGTATATTTGGTTGCGTTTAGTGCATAAACGATTATAGAAAATACGCAACCAAATGTACGACTTGAGTCGAACTCATGCTCAAGTATGGACTATAGATACGGCCCTATATTGTTATAAAGAGAAAAAAATGTCCTTTTTAAAAATGTCAAAGGTAACTATGAAATCCATTTAAAAAAAAGTTTGTATTATAACTCAAAAACTATGGTTTTGTTTCAAAAACCAAAGCATATCTTGCATAAGCTCTTAAAATGACAACTATTTTCTTATTTAACCGAATCTCTATGTTTTATGGTTTCTGAGCTCCCAAAGCTTAGTATGAAAAAAAACTCACCCTGTATATGAAGGGTTTTGGAGAAAAAATTCTTGTACAAAAATGGGACAATAAGCAATAATGTTATGTTTTGGTGCAGATTTGTGGATGGTATATTTTGTATATGGAACGGTATAGAGAGACAACACGGTCTTTTAACACAGTGACTTGATTCATTCTCAATACTCTTAAACTATACAAACCCAAAATTCGATGTACAATGGAAAGAGAACAAAAATTAATTTTCTAGACCTAACTACAAAAAATGAAAACTACAAATTAAAATTCTTTATGGTGTGGTATGATGTTAAAAATGGCTTCACAAATTAATTTATTGATAAAATAGTTAAAAGAAAATTAAGGAGAGTATAAATATATTATGTCATATATGTAGTACTACCTATTAACTATAATTGAATTGCAAACTTCGAATGGCACATATCTCCGACAATTACAAATTTTGACGAGACATAATCCTTGAATTTCTGATAAACTATTTGACTTATTTGAGCAGTTTTTTCTTTTTTTCTAAAATTACTTTTTCGCCACTATGAAAATCAAACAAGAAGCTTTCTCGCTCATAAAATATCGGTCTATATATATACATGAAATAAGCGAAAATATCCATTTTAAATCGTCCCCGAGATGATCCGTTTTCGAAATTTGCAATTCAATTATAATTAATAAATAGTAATACATATATGACAACAGAATATCCCAGCGTTTTTAATTTAAAAGTGTGAGACGCTCATTTATCAGATTTCCAAGCAAATGGCGTTTCTTTATTTGGAATACCTCGTGCATTATTCCCATGAATTTTTTATCCACCCAACGGTAATAGTTTATAACTCCTTACAAATACAGAAAAATACCAGCAAAAGCATGCTTCATTACTGTTTAACAACTTCTTAACCAAATAAGCAAATTTATTCATATGTTTGAGCGTCAGCACAAAATATTAGCTTTATTCTTCATTTGTCAACGAGACCGCTGCTTTCCAAAACACTGCGGCTAATTAACGTCACGTGCACATATTTATACACGTGAAATCTCGTCCTTAACGGATTGTAAATCGTGGCGATTATTCAGATATTTTTAATGCACATGTTGGGAATTGCGCCGCATTCGTCTCTCGAATTATCATTATTTCTGGAGATCGTCGTATTATTAGCATCAAAGGGGAACGTTCTTACTTGTTCTTGGTTCTAAGTAAATACTTGTACTTGCAAATGATGTGCACTTCTTGGATGCGCGCCAAAATATGCGGCAATATTAATCTCAACGACAATCTCGCCGGGGCTTAACGGCGAGGCCCGGCACTTTAAATATTGCTTACAATTTACTAATACCCCATCAAATATAGGAAATATGCATGTGTGAAAGTTTGACGGTTTTATTTGGCGACTTATTTAGATCGCAATTACTTAAACCGGATTTCCGTTTATCGATATCGTGATGTAAAACATTTAAAACTAGTAGAACTTCGAGAAATTCCTGACACATTCATTACTCCTATTATCACCCCTAATGATAATTTTAATAGGTTGGGTTTTGTACCAAATACATACAAAACTCTATGCCAAGTACAAATACAATGGCAAAGTAATATGAAGAAAATTATTCAAAATTCTTCACAATACGAAGATGACTGTTTGCATAAAACAATAATCGCCATTGCTGTACTTTCATATGAAAATTACGTTTTACGTAAAATATCGTTCTTATCGGTTCTGTTTGTAGCCTTTGATAGGACTTCGCTATTTCTTCGAATAAATTGCAGCCAAATGATGGTGACAATTGCAATAATAATTTTTACAGGTTTGAAAACAGGTACGACCTTTTAAAGGTAAATAAGTGTATTAATTTATTAAATAATATGAAAATTTGTTCAATAAATTATGCACGCATATTAACAATATCTCGTAATTAAAACATTACAAAACAACAATCACGAAGTAGATTTATATGTTTAATGCAAATATAATGAAAACGGATGCAAATTCAGGACTTGCAATAGAATCATTGTTATAATTGAATATAAATTGTTACAAATATGTGGCTGGGCGTAGAGGCCATTTCAAAAATTTATCGCAACGTTTTAATTGTAACAAGACCGACCGTTTCATGCGGAGTCAGCTTTGGGTTACGTATAATTAATTTAATTACGCGCGAGTTTAAAATAAACGATAATTAAGTACGAAGAAGGACGGGAGAGATGTTTTGAAATGTTTAATTATTATGAATAATTGGCTTAAATAAAGCGAATTTGTGTAAAACGCCGTGCAAAATTTTGAATAACAATTATGGATCAATTAGATACGCTATCTTTTGGAAATTGAGTAACACCGATGTAGAGAGTATCACTGAAAAATGCATAATTACACTAAATAACAAATATATCAAGAATAATGCATTGGATATGATTCAATGTAAATATGTTATATAGTCATATATTAACAAATATAAAAAAATAATTTTATTTTTGTATTACTGATTTAATATGAACAAAATTTAAGAATAGCAGCAAAAAGCGACTAACGCAATAATCGCGTAGTGGATTTTTATCCAAATCAATAACTTCAATAACAATATTCTATCATATGTAAAAAAAAAACTTTGATATTGATACCCCCAATTTTCGAAATATCACTAAATTAATAATAGCAATATTTAAGATTTTCATTGGTAAACACTTGACTACTAATAAGCAAATATCTCAACAATTACGTATTGGATATTAAGTCAATTAATTGTACGATATACCAACATATTACAAAATGTCAGTGCTAAATTTTAGTAAAATTTATACGCGAGTTTTTGAGATACCGCCAAAAAAGTAACAGCGGTATGTGAGAATATCACTGAAAAATACATGATGACGCTAACAAGTAAATATCTCAAGACTCGAGCATTGGAAATTATAACATTTCATGCAATATCTGTAACAAATTGTGTTAATATTTAGACGCTGGTTTTTGCAATAACATTAATAATGTATGAGCAAAACTGAGAGTATAATCTTCAATCAAATATCTCAAGAATAATGCATTGGATATGAATTCAATTATATATGTTACATAATAATGTAGTTCTAAATATCAAAATTAAATTTGATTAATAATGACACTAGTTTTTGAAATATCACTGATTGCACTGGTCAATACAATTTTTGTCCCTTAGACGTAAATAGCCGTTTCCGCAAGACCATTTTGCGCTGATTTCATAAACAAAAACAAAAAATTCTAGTACGTCAGGTTTTTGTGATTTGTGATTTCAATTTTTGCAAATTGTGTAACTTATTTTTTTTTTTTTGATCCGGTAAACCGATTCCGATATTTTTTTATGGCAGTACTGGATTCAAATTTCAGTTTACAGTTACCGGTATTACATTTATAACCTTTATAACGTATCTTCAACCCAGATCGTGTAAGTTTTGTAAGTTTTAGTTAGTATTTGTAAGTAAATAGTGGAAAAACTATGTAAAAAATATAAAAACAAAGGACCTGCAATACTTTTTTTTGCATTTCGTACTTATGCATAGTGAATACTTTCCCAAAAATGCATTTAAATTGAAGGGACACACATTCGTTAAAATTTGTCGACCAGTGTTATGTATGAACAAAATTTGATAATAGCTCAAAAGGCGAATGACCCAATTAATCGCGTAGTGGATATTTATTAAAAACAATAAATAAATATCAATATTTTACCATATCTAAAAAAAAACATTGATATTGATACTCCAATTTTCGAGATAACGCCAAATCAGCACCAGAAATATTTGAAAGGATTGTTGGTAAAGGCTACTAATAAGCAAATATCTCAATAATTACATATTGGATATTAAATCAATTACATGTATGTCATATACAGGGTGGCTATAACTCCTTTATTTATTGGCCGATTTAAAAAAAAAACAAGATTAAATGGCTCCACATGTTCTACAAAGGCCCCCTAATTTAGTTTTTTTTTTTGCAAAATCAACTTTCATTTCAGCGATAGTCAACTTTTCAAAGGGTTACATTTTTTTTCTGGTAGAGATTATTTTTCTGAATCCAAAGATGTATAACAAGTTGGCTTTGATGAAATATTCGTTACAAACAAAAAAAATATGTTTAAATAGTTTTTCAAGTGTGGCGTGAAAAACAAAGCAAACACAATGTGGAAAACACGAGACATACCTCCTAATTGTATATTAAATGCAACTTATGCAATAACGAGAATACGTCAGTTGTGTATTCAACAAGGTGGCCGTCAGTTTGAGCAACTTTTGTAGATACATTTGTATTTTCTGATGCATATTTTGAATTATTCTAGTAAAATATTGTTTTCCACATTGTGTTCTCTTTGTCTTTCACGCCGCACTTGAAAAACTATTTAAACCTTTATTTTCTTGTTCGTGCTTTATTTATTTTCTGTAACGAATATTCCATCAAAGCCAACTTATTATACATTTTTGGATACAGAAAAATAATCTCTACCAGAAACAAAATAAGGAAATATATGTAACCATTGGATGAAAAAAAAGTTGACTCGCTGAAACGGAAGTTGATTTGCAAATAAACAAAATTAGGGCCTCTTTGTAGAACATGTGGAGCCATTTAATCTTGTTTTTGTTTTTTTGAAATCTGCTAATAAATAAAGGAGTTATAGCCAGCGGCTTTTTAGGAGACACCCTGTATATCACTCAATAGTTGTGATAAATTTTAGTAAAATTGACAAGCTAATTTTTGAGATATCGCTAAAAAAAGTATCAGCGGTATTCGAAATTATCACTGAAAACATATCATGACTCGAAAATGTAAATATCTTAAGAACCACGCATTGGATATTAAAACAATTATAAATGTGATGTGCCAATATATCATGCAATATCAGTAACAATTTGTGTTAATATTCATACACAAGTTTTTGAAATATCGATAATGAAGTATGATCAAAACGCGAGAGTAGAATCTGCAAACAAATATCTTATAAATGACTTATTGGATATTAGTCCAAATCAACAGATGTAGCAACCATTTATCACCCAATATCAACTCTAAATTTTAGTAAAACTGACAGGTTACATTTTGAGATATCGCTAAAAAAAGTATTAGCAGCATTTGAGACATCACTGAAAAACATGTGATCACACTAAAATGAAATTATTTCAAGAGCCACGCATTTGATTTTAAAACAATTATAACTGTAATGTGCGTAAAGTTGGATATTTGTCCGGATCAACAGATGTAGCAACCATATATCACCCAATATCAACTCTAAATTTTAGTAAAACTGACAGGTTACATTTTGAGATATCGCTAAAAAAAAGTATTAGCAGCATTTGAGACATCACTGAAAAACATGTGATCACACTAAAATGAAATTATCTCAAGAGCCACGAATTTGATTTTAAAACAATTATAAGTGTAATGTGCAATATCAGTAGTATGTAGTGTTAATATTCAGATACTGGTTTTTGAAATATCATTAATAACGTATGAGCATAAAATCAACATACAAAATCTCACGAAGCGCATTGCATATTGATCAAAATCAGCACTCAAATATAAAATGTAAATATTATCAATATTTTACATTGGTTTGGGTGTTTTGAATTTACAATGTAAATGTTATGAATGAAATTTATATTTTTAATTGTACTCTTGGTATTATGAACGCGAACCAATTCATATTCAAACTATAGATTATATCGAATACAACGTTAGAATTAATGGATCAATAGGTATGAAATATAAATATTACCAATGCATTACGAGTTTAGTTATAAAGTAGAGCAAAACCATTACCTCCGAATGATTTGGGCTCTTATAAATTTATAATGTAAATGTAATGTTCCTCTGAAAAAAAAAAGATGTTTACCAAGTTTGTGTGGGAATGTCCTCGGGGAAATCCCCTTAATTACAAGGATTTTGCATTAAAATTTTATTTGAATGCCGGTGCACAATATAACTAGAGCTTATAGAAATACGGGTTCCATACAAAACGCCTTTTATTTCCACATTATTACGCGATGTTATCCAAGGGGCGGGTTTTATTTCCATTTTCTTATATTAAAACGCATGTTAATTAAAATGCACCCTTAATAGAACATACATTTAGTAAAGTACATAAAACATATCAATATAATTTACAGTGGGAGTTGGCAGGATAAGAACGGACAAGAAATTAAAATCGTCCATGTGATTAAATAATTGTTTATTTTTAATCCAGATAAATAATACTACTAATAGGCTATTAATTATCCTGATTCAAAAAACATTTTTTTAGTCACATGAAGGATTTTTATTTTTTTTACGTTCTTATCCTGCCATCTCCCACTGCAATTCCAAATCAAGAGCACACAAAACTTATGTGAACCTTCAATTTTATTTATGTATATTAAATTATTACTTCATTACCGTTGCTACTTGCCACAGTTGTGCATATATATTATACTTGAACTAAACTAAGAGATGTGGTGTCCGCAGCAGGCATGATATAGAGTACGTCAACGCACAAATATTGCGTCGTCCATCACTTGTGTGCACACAGGAAATGTGCATAATATTTAGTGTGACTAGACAGTAATCAGAATGGTCTCCATTATAAGTTAACTGATATGTAAATGAAGATGCATTGTTCAGACTTGCATGCTTAAGGTCTATGCATATTGCCCTTTTACTACATACATTTTTTTAATTGGTCCATTTTTATACGAAAGTATAAAAAAAATGTACAGTAATTTAGAAATCGCAAAGAATTCATATTTAAAACTGATAATAAAACAATTACTATGTTTGTAACACAAGTTATTTGTTGATATATACACATATCTGGACCTCAGGGCCAAACAGTATTAAGTCCACTTTTTTTTCGTTTTTTGGGGTTATAATTGTTCCCCTAATATTTCTTCAGCTCTTTCCAACGACGACGCGTATTAAGTCCAGTTCCTTTCCATTTACGAGATAGGTGGAGTTTATTGATATTAAGTCCTCTATTATATAGAACCAAACAGTATTAAAGGTTTTCGGTACTGTTTGGCTCAGGAAGATATTCAATATTTAGGTATTCAGTCCAAATGTGAAGTAAGGTGACTGGACTGAATACTGTGTTGTTTTATTGTACATCAGTTATCATAATATTAAGTCAGATTATTTGGTTCGTGAAGTTAACAGAAAATACTTGATAATTTCGTTGTTTTACCTGTTAAACTTAAATATAGCTGATAAACCTGTTATAACCTCACTTTTGACCGAGGAGAACTGTAATTAAAAAAATACACGAGTTTATCAAAACATGTTTTGTTATTGTTTTACTTTTAGCTTTTGTTGCTGATAACACGCATGATTATATCATGAACGATGCTGAGATAGTCATGGAAATATATCCAACCACTAATAGCACGCACGATATCCTTCATGAATTTTTTTAAATTCTTGCAACCGGATGTGGCAATGCTTCAGGTGATGTTATTTCATTGAATAATGATGTGTACAATACCATCTTTGTTAGTAAAAACAATGTGCCTTTTTCCAATACTGAAGAAATTTTCAGAGATAATACAGACAAGTCTCAGGTACCAGAAAGTTCACTAGAGCATTTTGTTCAAAGCAATGGAAATGAAGATAAAAATATCGAATTGGAGAAAACTTCTAAAATTAATATTTTACAAAATGCTAGTATTCAAAATAATTACGATGGACCTCACTATAAAGCGGATGAAGTAGATGCAAATAATTTACAACATATAGCAGACTGTACTGAATCTGAGGACCCACCTTATCTACCTGAGGAACGGAATGATACAAACGAACTGGAAGAAGAACAAGAGGAAAAGGCTGTAGAAATCCGAGAAGCTAAAGGATATAAATGAAAAAGAAAATCTGTTAATAGGAAGAAAAACATTAGAAAGCAAAGGAGAGCTGCTGGTGATGAATATCTGTCAGCCACCAATAAGCTTATTGGAAAAAATTAAATGAAAGCACCTTGTCCTGATAAATATAAAAAGCAGTGCAAACAAAACACATCAGTTGAAAGTCGTGCTCTAATTCACCAACAATTTTGGAATCGAACTTTACCAGAGAAGACAATTCATACCTAGCTGCACTGAAGAAGTTGCAGTTGAGCGTGTACGTGCTAGATCGGGACTCCACGTCGTTTAAATATTTTTTTAGTGTAAATGGTAAAAAGTTTAGTGTGTATCGTACTTATTTTCACCTTAACACCTTAAATATATCCCAAACCTCTGTACCTAATGCATTATCGAAAATACAACTTGTTGGATTCGTAATAACTGATCAAAGGGGTAAATATGAACCCTCAAACAAAATTTCCTCAAATGTTAGAAACAATATCAGAGAGCACATACAGAAGTTCCCGTGTATAGAGTCACATTATTCCAGGAATATATCCCAGAGAAAGTATTTAGACAGCCAACTCAATATTTCAGTAATGTATCGGTGCTTTTATGAAGATTGTGTAGTAAAACAAATTTCTAAGGAAGATATTTTTAAGTAATGGTTATATAGTGAAATATTCAATTCGGAATTTAATGTATCCTTCAAAGAACCAGGGAATGATACATCTGACATATGTGATGAATATGTTATCAAACTCAAAGAGTCTGTATCCCTGGAAGAACGCCTTGCATTACAAACTAACTATGACGCGCATCTTCTTGATGCAGATAACCGGTATAATCTAAAGCGACAGGATAAAGAGGCTTATAAAACCAAGGCGAACACCAAAATACTTTCGGTGGATTTACAAAAATGCTTACCCACTTTTCTACTAACGAATGCTCAAAGTTTCTATTCTCTAAAGCTGTGGACTTTCAATTATATAGATTATGATGCAACAGACAAAATATGATATTGCTTCACCTTGGATGAATCCATAGCCGGACGTGGAGGCAATAACATGGCTGGATGTATTCTCAAATACATTTTAAAAGTAAAATAATCTGTAGAGAAAATTGTTATCTGTCCATCACAAAATAGAAATCATCAGATCATTAGGTGCTATTTTTCGATTCTTATGCTAAAACTTTCCATAAAATGCATTGAACATAAATACCTTTTAAGAGGACATACCCACGTGGAGATGGATACAATTCATGCACAAATAGAAAAAAAGCTTCCTCCCAATTTTCTCTAATAACTCCCTGGGATTGGCAACAGCTTCTCAGACTTTGTGGCAATACATTTGAAGTAGCGGAATTGGAAATTTTGATATTTAAAGTGTTTCATATGAAGTTTTTAACAGAAACACCTGAAGTGTTTTTAAAACAGATTTCAATCAAGAAAATTTTGAACAATTTGATTTCAACAGAGCCACTAAAAAACTAACACGCAACGAGAAACGTACTGTTAATGCTAAGGAAGTTGTTCTCAGTGCTTAGTGCTGCTGAAACCAATAAGAGAGACATTAAAATCTATTTCAACAAAATAGAATAATGATATGCAGAACTTTCTAACATGGGTGCCTAAAAGATTCCATGAATACTTTAAAAATCCTCCACATGGTAACCTCAAGGAAGACGACTGAAAATAATTCGGTATTATTAATTTTTAATTATTGGTTTGTTACTTGAACTTTAAGATTGATAGTTTTCGTTTGTAACATGTTGGTGTAATCTCTCATTTATTTTAGAAAATATATATTTTTCAATGTCTTCTTGCCTTTTGTTACCCTTTATTAATTAGTTACAATTGATATTAATTAATTTTGGTTTCACTTTGCACTGTTCTACTATGGGTTTCTTAATAATAATAATTCAGTATCAAGTCCCACCTATCTGTATATTAAGTATTAATAGTATAAATTAATATTAACAGTATTAAGTCACAAAATATAGTATTAAGATATTAAGTCCATTGCTAGAACCAAACAGTATTAAGTCCAACAATTAATTAAAAAGTATTTAAATAAATTAATGTAGGAGGTTGGTTATTATCAAGGCGCGGATTTCTAGGTATTATGCTATACATCAGTTTCAATAGCAGACCAAAATGACCTCGTATCTATACGAATTTCAACAAATGAAGTAACGTGACAATTTTATTTGTGCTTTTATGCATAGTTTCAGTTTTTAAGCTTATAATTGCTTGAATGCATTTTTTGTGCATATTTCCTTATTTTTTGTGCTTATTTGCTTCTTTCTCAATTTTATAGCATATTATTTATATTAGCTTGGAATATATTTTGTTGCACATTATTGTAATGAGAATTCAGTATTAATATTACTCCGTTACGTCTAGAGTGCTAGGTTATCACAAAATCATCAACAAAGCGAGCGTGCGTACGTGATATTTGGTAACAAAAGCTTGATTATTTCGGGGATTACCTTATTTTTACGCGCACAGAACGCATCTGGGGCAAGTGTGCTATCAATTCAGTCCAATTTATCTCAATCTTCAGTGCGTTGTGCTTGTGCCTTGTGTGTATGACGTGTTTATAAGTATTCTTGTATAAAATGCCGAAAGTAAAACCTTCCGCCGATGAATGGATACGTGGACATTCTGAATTAAAATATGAGAACGGCAAATTAATTTTTAGGGCTTGTATCAAACCGGTAAGTTTTATTTTGTGTTGCTATTGGCCTTGGTAGAAGCATGTATTATGTTGTAGATTAACTGCGAGAAAAAATCGTACAATAAATGTCACTTTGACGTTGACATGACAGAATCAATTGATATTCAATGCACGTTAAGTTTATATCGATAAGATCTGGGCTCATTTTTCAGAAAATCCAAATTATTTCTCAAACTATGAACTTTTAAGAAAAAATATAAGGGGCGAAACATATGTAAAATAAGATGCTCTATACGACTAAGTAATGAAATATAGGGTGTGCCATTTGAAAAAAATCAAGTTATGGCCCTTCAAAGTTTACCAAAATTAATATCCCACAGCAAGTTGATGCCACAATGCAAATCAACGATCTTGCCGCCAGAAGACATATGTTTAGAATCTGACAAAGTCAAAACCCGATATCCTAGAAAATAAGTGCCCTGCGATTTTTTTAATAAGTGCCTGTAAATGCATTAAAATTTAGAAAAACATAAACAACTTCTGCACGGTTAAAGCGAATACGTCTCAATTGTACGGGGATCTATAGGAGAGATTATTAAAATAAATGTGATGCAGTTTTGTCAAAAAATGAAGGGTTTGGCGAGTTACAAAAAATATCAACAGTTTTAAAAGGAGATTTCGCGGAAGATTTGCTGATAAATATTACAATTGTTCCCAAATTTAAATATGCACTGATTACAAGTGTGGATGTGGATAGAAGATTTTCACACTTAAAACATGTGCTCAGTGATAGGAGAATGGGATTTTCCGTTGAAAATTTAGAAAAACATTTAATTATTAGTTCATTTAAAAATGAGCAGTAATTGTTATTAATTATTATTGTTATTAATATTAATCACCAAAACCTATGTTATTAAAATATTACTTTTATCTAAACAGTGCAAAGCGTGACTTAATACTGTTTGGCTCAGAGATCCAGATATACAGTCATACACATTTAAAACAGATAATAAAATAATTACTATGTTTTACGCCTTATGAATTTGCACTTAAAAGAGAGAATTACTATGATTTTACCAATGGTACGTACAAGTTGTGTACAGTGTATTTCTTTTTGAAAACTAATGTGTAATTACGAATTCTACTGCGGTAGTTTGTAATTAAATGGCTTTTTTAAATATAGCTTTTATATTTCCAATATCGTCGCCCTCTGGTATTTTTTCCGGTTTCCTTTTCTGCATCTGGAAATTCTCCAATCTTCATCGGCATCGATGGCCAGGCAAGTAATTGAATTACAAAAATGTGTGCGCCGTTTAATCAGAAACGAGGAAGGAATGGAAACATCCTGGGCCCTTTCCGTTCGTTCGTTCGTTCGTTTTTTTTTTATATTATGTATAGAATATACGCGATGAAAAAGCTGTGAGTTTTGAATAATTTATATTCGGAATGGAGTTTAATTCGGGCGGCGCCGGCTAATGGAACATCTTTTCATCTCACAATGCAATTCCAACTTTATTTCAACCATGAATGCATAATTTACAAAGAGATTAGCTACATGTGGATGGGCCAACAACTCGCTCTCGGCATGTGTGCGGATATGTGCTAATGTATGGAAGCGCGGCGTCGGCTGTGTGTGTGCGCTCACTTCCGGGGATGCACTTCGCACGTCTTTAATTGTCAAACCAAACGGATTCGGCGCCCCTCTCGCGGAGATTTAATCATTTATGGAGATCAGCCGGGGCCGCCTCCTCACAGAGATTCCACATTATCTTATTAAGGATGGAGGAAACTTCTTTTAAAAATCCCCTCCAGGGCGACGACCAATTCTGTATAATATCATATTAGGTGAGTTATTTCAAGACTTTTGAATTACCATTTCCCAACTTCGTTAGCCCGTTCATTATTCAAACCGTGCCGTACACCATGAACTAATTTCCTACCTAACATACGGGCGCTTTGCATTTTAATAACGGCGGCGTGAACTTAAATCCCCTCGCCCTGGCACTGTATCGAACCCGCCCCTGATGCCCAATTCGCGAAAATTGAATGCTTAATTAGCGGGCGACCTTCGCTGGAAATTGATTAGAGAAAGTGACGGCCGATTCCCGAATACAGGGGCATAATTAGTTCCCAAATGCGGGTCGTTTTTTCAGCGCCACGAAATTAACGGGCTGGGAAGTTTTCACCTTTCAGCTGCGGCAATTATCGGCCGCGAAATTTTGACCTGTGGGTTCGTCAATACACAAATTTTGCCTGATCTTATCAATACTTTGTGGTTACCACACTAATTTTATTTTTAGTCATTATTGTATTATAAATGTTTTTTTTTGTACAGCAATAATTATTTTATTTTAGTTAACATAACATTGTTAATATCGTTATTACATTTCTGATTTTGTCAGTACATTACTGATTTTATCAATAGATCTGCCGATCAAGTTATACTATCAGTGTTGTCATCTTAAAATACTAAACGCATTACAGATAATTTACTGAGTGTATCATAAAATTACTAAACCCTCCGAATCCCAAAACCGGGTCATCGGTGACCCACAACACAAAATTGATGCAGTATTTTTTGTAAAAAAAAAAATACGGATTCGAGCTTTTACAAGTTCCTCAACAAAATTACGAGGTGTGGCTATTAAATAACGAGACTGGTACTGTAAACAAAAATATTTTAAATTTATTTATATAAATTAGTTATCCCCTTCAATATACACCCCTCCACGATCCCTTCAATTCTCCAGACGAATTTTCCACTGATCGAAACAGTGCTGGAAGTCTTCATTCGTCAGCTCTTTCATGACGTTTGCCGCTTTTTTTTAACTTCTTCAACGTGTGACGTACCTGAAGGGCAATCAGCGCGTTAGGCCGTGGAGCGAGTGGAGGGTCCCTTCGAAGTAGTGACGAGGGCCAGGCTCTCGGTGTCAGAGAGTGGGGGGGGGGGGGGGGTTAAAAAAAGGCTCCACGTAATTTTAACCTCGTCGCTACTTCGTCGCAAAGGGTGGCTCCACCCTACCTGCGTGGGTGGACGGCAGACAGTCAGCGAAGTTCAGAAATCACGAACTGTCACAACCCTGACCATTTGGCGCCAACACCACCAGATTTAAATCTCGCAGTGAGAATAAAAAAACTGAAACTGAAATAAATGCCCGATCGAGAAAACGTGGGGGGAACAAAAAATAACAGGTGTGAGTTTTGTAGTGTAAAATATCGGCGTTTATTCACACAAACGACGGACACCGTGTCTGCGCTCCTGAAATAAATACCTCCGCACGCAACCCTTTCACGCAGGGTTCACTCTATTCGGCCGAATATAGCAAGCTCCTAATCGCGCGATTCAAAGGGCCGACGGAGCGACCTTTCTCTTACACAAGCGCAAAGCACGTACTACGGCACGCAACACGTAAACGCAACTCTTACACAAAAGAATAAACGATATGTCAATAAGGAATTAAACGGAGGTCCGGCTCAATTGAGACCACAAAAAAAATGTATCAATATCTATATATATATATATCTGGATATCTGGCCTGTGTTCCTGGTGGTCTTCGCTAGCGGCTGGCTACAGCTCCGGAAGGGCGGCGGTTTGCGTCGTGGACGCCTAGCGCTCGATTCCGGCCTCCAGCCAAGATGATCGCGGCCTCCAGCCAAGAATGGTTTGGCCGAGCTACTTAGCCCGTAACAAAACGCCTGCAAAGCACATGGCCTTAGTAACAATGGCCGGACACGTGGCTTCACGAAAAGGAAAAGAAATATCGGGCTTAACTACTTACTCAGGTGTTATGAGCGTTTGGAAGTCCCTTGCCCTGTACCTGGTGCCTCAATCCCCTCAAGGGTGGTTAACTGAGTCCCCGTTGATTATCCCGTAAACCGGATGGTGGTACACCTTATCTCAACGGTTCTTCTGGCACGGCCGTACTGGACACGAGGTAGCTGAGTTCTGCCGATGGCGGCTGCTCGCCGGCGAATTTAAAAAATCGCACACATGGGAAACGCGTCACCACAACAAAAAAGTGCGAGCACGGTTGTCTACAGTGCAGGTCTATGCGCCAATTAATTATTAAAATGCAGTTTCTGCCAAAGACATTTCTGGACCGTTACAAACGCTGTCGAAATGTGTCTCTTTTAACGCGGATTTGATCTTGGGGAACAGGTAACAGTCGCACGGAGCCAGGTCAGGTGGATAAGGCGGGTGGTCCAACACCGGGATGTTGTGCTTCGCGAGAAATGATTTAACTGACAATGCAGTGTGAGCTGGTGCATTGTCTTGATGCAGCACCCATGATTTATTTTTCCATAATTCGGGTCTTTTTTTACGAATCATTTCTCGCAGCTGAGCAAGGATATCAAGGTAGTATACCTGATTGATATTTTGACCTTCTGGAACCCAGTGAAGGTACACAATCCCATTAATATAAAAAAAAACAATCATCATAGCCTTCAATTTTGATTTGCTCATTTTAGCTTTTTTAGCTCTCGGTGATGTTGTGATGTTGGAGTCTTCCAGTGCATGGATTGACGCTTGGTTTCTGGGTCATTCGTAAAAAAACACGATTCATCACACGTTATTACTCTTTGCAAGAATTCTGGTTCATTCTCGATGGTTTCCAATGCGTCAGAACAATTTTTTTCCGAGCTTCTTTTTGATCCATGGAAATGATTTTTAGCACCATTTTTGCGCAAACTTTCGTCATGTAAAATTGTTCTTACACATTCTTTATCGATTCCGACAACATTTGCGATCTCACGAATACTTAATCGTCGATTGGAACGTACCATAACGTTAATTTTTTCGACGTTTTTGTCTCTTTTTGATGTGACAGGACGACCTGGGCGGGCATCATCTTCAACGTCCTCTCGGCCGTCTTTGAAACGTTTATACCACTCAAAAACACGTGAACGGGATAAACATTCGTTGCCATACACTTTATTTAATAGCTAATAAATTTCTTTAGCCTTTTGTCCAAGTTTCATATGGAATGTTATGACAACTCTCTGTTCAATAATATTAGTTAACATTTTTCCGGAAAATTAGAAAAACATGAGTTACGAAAATAAATGCCACGTGCAGACAAATCTATTTACTGGGATGCAGTTTACGGCAGCCGATAAAGGGGGTTCTACACTAAAGAATGGTGTACCCTACAACCTTTTGACTTGCACAGTTCATCTGTAATCTCAAGTCTCGTTATTTAATAGCCACACCTCGTATATAACAGAATTTTATACCTTTAAATTAAATATTCAAGTTTATAAAAAAAATATTTATAAAAATATTAATAAATCATTAAAACCATAATTTAATATTTAAAATATCTATAAAAAAATTATCTTAGTAAAAATTCAAAAAAATCTAATTTGATTTCAATTTATTTTATTCAATTTATAACGGTTCGCACCCAGGTATTATACAAATTCTCATAATTTGTAATATTGATTTGGCTCTCGAGTTAGTGGTAGTACTTTACGTTATGTGATTTTTAAAATCATTGTGACAACTTAATTGGGTTCGTTTAATGGGTAATGTATCTGTTAGTATTTTTTGTTAGTAAGTAAAACGCAGATAAATAGATTCAGTAAGATATATTCATTTTGAAAGATTATGCAAGCGACAGGTAAATAATATACAGTTTTATCATTCAAATTGGATGTTATTTCTTTAATTATCTTTTATGCAAGCGACAGGTAAATAAAATTCAGTTTGAATTTATTTTGTAAAAATTATTATCGTTAATAATCAATATTGGAATTACAAAATGAAATTATTTAGCGACGTCATGTACATGTTATCACTGCATAGAAATTCTTTAGCAGTTGTGTCTACCAATGTATTTCAACGCCACCTTGTGGATAGGAACAAATCATAAAAAAGAATTCATCAGAACTTTACGAGGTAATATTATTTAAATAAAATGGATTACGGTTTAGTTTTATCAGGTTCACTTCTACTTCTACACACATCTATACATACGTACATTCATTCATACGATTGATTCGGTTTGGTACGGTGAGATTGTTTGAATATCGGAGCGGTGAACAATTTTATTTACGAAATCACGGATGCTCACGGATATTTTTTTATTTCGGGACGGCGAAGGTTAATTATGTCAAACCATTATCGGCAAACTCAAAATTTTGGCCTTAGATTAGTGCAAAATATGTCAACCAAATTCATAAAATGTTTGCATAGCAATTATGAAATGGTATATTGTGTGGTTAGACAGAAGGCACTTCATGTACGAACCGCACATAGGGCTTATTTTTACCCCATCGCAATATTTTTGCAAGTTTCGTAAAAATTTGAAGACTAAGAAGAAATTATTTCATCCAGGAATATTGCATTGCCGGTTTAAGCCTGGAATAAAAATATTGTAGTACAGTTATTTCTCAGTTACATTTTCTTGTATCGCCAGTAAAAACCTACTTACAAGCTTATATTGTAAAATACTTTATATTGTGAAAACATAAAGTGTATGTCATGTTTACTTTCATTTACATAGTTAAAAAAGTATTGTACCTAAGCATGAAAACTTTTAAAATCAAGATTTCTCACAAAATATCCCTGTTGAGTCGTAGATAATTAAATTTATTAATCTAAAATTAAGAAAGTAAAGTTTGGTTAAAAATTCTTGATATTTCCTGAAATTGTCAGAGATGTTTTAAACCAAATTTACAATTTTTTTATAAAATTTACTGCTAATATTTTTATTAAAATCAGAAAATATGTTTTTAAGATTACTTGGAATATCTAAAAACTTTAACATATTTGACCTTCTAATTTATAAAAAAATCCCGCATATATTCAAATGTCTTCAAATTAAAAAAAAAATTTAACCTTTTTTTGATAAAATTGACTGTCGTAATTGCCTGCAGAAAATCTGTGTTTAAGTTTCCTTGATCGTATGAAATGTTTTACCCAAATTTTCATTATTATTTTTTTAAATAAAAATTACTACTCATATTTGGCTCAGAAAAGATGTGACGAATGACGATAAGGGAACACTGGAATTCAAGGAAAATGTAAAGGAAACAGAGACCAGCAAGGCAAAAATATGACTAGCACGACAAAGGTCAGGAAACACAAGAACACATAGGGACAGCAACGGACATGATACGGTATCAAATTAAAGAAAATAGGCGGAGCATAGAGGCCAAAAAGGAAATATTTAAAATAGGAACATGGAATATACGAGGAATACGAGGGAAAGAAGCGGATCTGGACAGGGAAATATAAAGAGCAAAAATAACAATACTGACCATAACAGAAACGAAAAATAGGGAAAATATGTGAACACGAACCGCTAGTTTGGCTGACAGGTTAGAACGCTTGGTTAGCATGCACGAAGACCAGGGTTCGAGCCCCAGTACAGGTAGTACATTTGTACTGAGAAACTAGTGCCATTCGCCGTTGGGAGCTCATTAACGGCGCTCTAGAGATAGGGGGCGAATTTCTAGAGTAACAAGCCCTAACTCAATACACACACTTACACAAAACACACGGCAGAAGGACCCCCGTTGGTCGATAGCCAGTTTGGGATAATATCCCTAACAAATACAGTCACTACTACTATGTGAACACATAGACATGGGATATGTGATGTTCTATAGCGGAATCAAGGAAACAGGGAATGCAAAGGCGGGAGTCGGACTAGTAATGTCGGAATAAATGGTAAAAGAAGTAAGGAAAGGCGTGTCAGAGAGAATCATGACGATTGAAATATGGAATACCAGCACACGAAAAGAATAATTGCCATAGTACATGGGCCAAACGAAGGCGACAATAAAGCTAACACAGATGCATTCTTGGAAGACTGGGAGAAGGACTGACGAAAGAGACGTCGGGAGAAATTATAGCTGGATTATAGATTATAGATATAGATTATATCTGGTGATTTAAATAGCCAAGTGGGAAACAAGAAGAGAGTATCAGGGAATATTATTCAAAACCGGCGAAGAAAACAAAAACAACAACGGAATGCTAGGGTTTGATCAGGTTCACTTCTACTTCTACACACATCTATACATACGTACATTCATTCATACGATTGATTCGGTTTGGTACGCCGAGATTGTTTGAATATCGGAGCGGTGAACAATTTTATTGGCTAGGGTTCAGTTCAATGAATAACATGGTAATTGCAAACACAAGGTTAGAACACAAAAAAATACATAAATTTACAAGGGAAATAAAACGCAGAGGAGAAAAGTTTATAATAGACTACATATTAGTAGAAAAGGACAACTAGTCAGGTAGCTGATGTCAAAGTCAGAAGAGAAGCGGAGATTGAACGTAATCGCCCAATTGGGGAATGAAGACAAAAGGAAAAACACAAGAGAAAATCTCCCAACAGGAAACAGAAAAAGATAGGGAAGTAATAAGGACCGACAAACTGATAGAAGAGACAATAAGTAAAGAATAGGGACATATAATCAAAGTAGGATGTAAGAAACGTGCCAACCGGCAGGATATGGATATAAGCAAACGTGGGACCTGTTCAAAACAATTATAAGATTTGCAGCACAAACACCGCGTGTAGTTAAGCTGTGAGATTTCTAACTCACCCCTAGCAGAGATTTCGATTAATTTAATTAAAGCTTTTGATTCGCGGTTTTAATCAATCACCGCAAGCAGTAACAATGGGTTGATTGCGGAAATCGCGAATCAAAAGCGTCAATTAAATTAATCGACATCTCTGCTGGGGGTGAGTTAGAACTCTCACAGCTTAACTACTAGCGCGCGAGTTGTCGCTCCAAGAAAGGAATCGAAAACAAACGAAGTTGCAAAAATGAAAAACTGTGCAGAAAATACCTACAGGTGGGAACTGAACAAGCATATCAGGAGTACAAAAAGCAAAGGAAAAAATCAAAAGAAGAAATGCAAGAGGCCAAATTAATAACCGAGGAAATCAAAAACTCTTTTTCAAATTACTGAAAAAAATAAGAACATGCAAAAAAACACTGTATCAAATAACGAGCAAATACGGCACAGTACTTATAGAGGATGAGGACATCATGAATAGGTGGATGGAAAACTTTGAAGAAATACAGAGAAAATACACCTGCAGAAATGGACGAAGGAGATAAGACGAAAGCGGAGCAAGATAATGAAGAAGGAAAGTAGTTTGAACCAATAACATGAGTTGAACTAAGAAAGGCATTGAGCAAGATTGTAATACGAAAAGCAACTGGGGATGACGACATAACGCCAGAGTAAATTAAATACTTGAGAGAATTGGGAAAGCATTACCTGCTGGACTTGTGCAATATATTATGGAAGCAGTAAAAAGTACTAAAAGACTACTAAGTAGCTGTTATGATACCAATATATAAGAAGGGAGATAGCAGGCAATGAAAAAACTATAGAGGCATATCACTCAATTATGTTCTGTCGTTGATGTGTGCTATATAGACCTGGAAAAAGCTTTTAAAACAGTTTACCAAGAGAGGAAGTATGAAAAAGCCTACATAATAATGCAGTCGGAAGAGAGCTGCTGATAGCAGTGAAAGGAATATGCAGAGAAACTATAAATTACATAACAACTGCAAACAATAAATCAGAAGAATTTAGAACAACACACGGAGTAAGACAGACTAGGGCGTATATTAAGCTAACTGCTATTTATAGCGCTGATGGACGATGTTATGAAAGAAACAAAAGAAAAAACGAAAGAGATTACAGTCAGCTATACGAACGTGAGGCAGATAGAAATAAATGAGTATGCATTCGCGGATGATATAGCAATTTTTTGAAGTACATAAAAAGATCTAAATAACAACCTTCAACTGTGGAAGGAGGCATTGAAAAAAAAAGGAAACCAAAAATAAACAAGGAAAAGACAATGATAATGGTTAAATTGAAAGAAGAGGAAACAATAAGATGCCTTCTAGAAGAGGAAGCCTTGGAGCAAGTCAAATAATTCAAGTAGTTGATAGTACAAAAAAAAGATAGAAGAGGGGCAACTGAAGTGTTTAGGCCATATGATTAAAATGGACAATGGTAGACTAGTGAAAAAAGCATGCGAAGCAAGGCCTATGGGGAAAACATCAAAGGGAGGACCACGAGAAACATGGAATGCCTTAGTGGCTAAAACAATCGAATATAAGGGCAATAGCTGAATCCAGGCCAAGAAATATGGGAAAGATAGTAGGAAATGGATTGAATTCTACAAGCAGTAGGACCTCAACACCCAACACAGGTAAAGGAGAATATCGATCAAGAAAGATAAAGATCAAGAATTAATATTTTTGTGCAAACTTCTTACTTCAATTGAGTTCATATTTTCCAAAATTATTAAAAATACTTGAATCTATCATCAAATGCAAAAATCAGAAAATACTCTACCTTTTCAATTACGTGTGTGAAGTTACCCATGGTACAACTTCAGGTTTGTTGATTTTCCCAACTGCAACATAATTCACTCATATTAACAACCCAGCAGCATTACTACCATTGGTTCCTTGCTCTCGTCTGTTGTCATTTCATCACCACTATACCTTTTCAATTTCAAAATGAGACCAATCAATTTCATTTTGGGAAGTAACAAATTCAAATTGAGACCAATCAATTTCAAATTGGAAACAATCAAATTCAATTGGAATTGAAACAAATTCAATTTGAGATCTAACAATTTCTAAATGAGATTTTCAACTTGATTTTCTTTAGTCTCAATTTGAAATTGATTGGTCTCAATTCGAACTTGATTGGTCTCAATTTGAAATTGTTTGGTCTCAATTTGAACTTGATTGGTCTCAATTTGAACTTGAAATGGTATAGATGGAACCTCGTTATTCGGGGTTTCCATTATTGACTTAGGTCATCTTTTAAAAGCAATCCGTTGGCATCGCCATTGGATTTTATAAATTAAACATAAAGTAAGGATTAATGTAACGGAAAAAAGACTAACCATGTGCGATGATTTCTATTTCCAATATTTTCTACATGTAAATTAATAATTTGTTTTTTTATATTTAATGACCGTAATGTTCACATAAAATTGTTTGTTCTATTGGAGTGTTTCCAATTGTGATGTTCCATATATTTTATGTACTTATTCAATAAATTTTTACAGTACATATGTCTGATGAAGGGCCCAAACTAGGCTCAAAAGCTATGAATAAGTAATAAAAAGAAATCATAAACTGCAGTTATTTAAGTTATTTGAAATGTGTATCACATTAGTGAATCTAAACTGTTTACCTGAGATAGTTGCATATATCGTTTTACATCAATTTAAATTGGCTCAGGTTAGGATCCATATAATTATGAATTAATAAAAAGAAAGTTTTTCTTTTGCCCAGGCCGAGTTTCCCAAGTTCCTAAGAGCACGCACTGTGAAATGCAAAAGCGATGCATATTCTCTCACATTTTTAATTTTGGCTGAAATTCAGTTTTCATTATCTCATATATCTATATAACATACGAGATATACGTATAATGAATTCCTGCAATGTTATAGTAGTAACATATTTGTGTTGTGTTATTCGGCAACATCCGTGATATCAGTATTGCATGCGCTCGCTGCTAAGGTGTCCCTACTCCAACTTTGTACATAAAACGAAAACTTTGTCGTTTATTAAAATAGTTCACGAGTTCAGCTGTAGCGTAACAATGTTCATGACTTGAGAAAATTTCGCAGTTATTAATATAAATTAGAAACCATGAATATGTACCTTTGCATAACGGCGATAATCCTAAGCATCCGAGACTTATATATTTACTTTATCTCGTGTAGATTTTTTGAAAACCCAATTGCTTGGTTTAAAGCAAATAATGCAGAGTAAGTTTTTGATAAGGTACTAAAGTAATGACTAATAATGAATGTGGATATGGGTGATAATATGGATAATAAGGTTAAATGATAATAAAGATAAAATCTGTGAAATTGCCTGGTTTAAATCGAATTATAGCAATTTTGTAATATGGCACTAAAGTAATGATGAATGATATATTAATCATAGAATGATCATAGGTTATGGACTCTATGGTTACATTATGATATGAAGGCAATCTAATTTGTGCAAAACCATACAATAATGGATACATTTATTACTTTAAGGCCGAATGCGGTTTTTGGGCTAGTTCCCCTTGCACATTCAATAGAAATGTTTTCTTTACTTTCCTATACTGTTGCTGATTTTAAATGATTATTGGTTGTTGTGTGTTTGCATATATTATTGTTATTGACCTTTAAAAACATTTTTATGTTTATGTACTGAATTTATCTGATGAACACAATTATATTTTCTTTAACTTTCTCCCTTTGTGGCACTAAAGTAACGATGAATGATCAATAAATCATGAATGAAAAATATGAATGATCATAGATTATGGACTCTATGGTTATATTGTGATATGAAGGTAACCTAATTTGTGCAAAACCGTACAATAATGGATACATTTATTACTTTAGTGCCGATTGCGGTTTTTGGGCTAGTTCCCCTTGCACATTCAATAGAAATGTTTTAATTACTTCCGTATACTGTTGCTGATTTTAAATGATTATTGGTTGTTGTGTTTTTGCATATATGACTGTTATTGACCTTTAAAAACATTGTTATGTTTATGTGTATCTGATGTATCTGATTAACACAAAATTATATTTTCTTTAACTTTCTCCCTTTGTGGTCTTTCAATGTTAGTATGATAGTTTCTTTAAATTTGAAGTAAACAATTATATTTCTGCTTCACGTTACGTCTTATAATGCATTAAGGATTTTTTTTAAGTAACCCGACGCGAGCGCTGTAATTGCAAACCTAATAAACGATTTCAATTAAAACGAATTGGGCCGTAGTTCATATTAGATGTGGAGAAACTCCATTCATAACCGTATTCCCCAATAAGACTTTCCCGGCGCAGATTAGCTGCTTTCGTAAATCAACCACGACGAAAATCGATTCTTTAGAAAAAGATCGATCGTTTATGTTATTATTCTATTAGTACATGTCAAAAAATTGATTGATTCACTTGCAGCCAAATTTAATTAATGTGATGTGGCATTTTCGTTTGTAAATGACACGAAATATTTGCGTTAAGTTTAATAACGCTGTAGGTACATACATAAAAAGAATATCAAATTGAACCCAATATAACCGAGCATGCAAACAAATGCACATGAGGTGCTGTTTGCACAACCGCATTGGTTATTACCCGTGTATTAGTAATAATTTGTTATTTAGTCTAAATACATTCCAACTGCATCAACATTTACATACTTGCGTGGATAAAATTTAACTCGGGTACATATTAATTTGCATACGCAGCTCTTTGGTGATAATTCAAATTACGCGACGAACGCGTGCACAGACTACATAAACTGAAAACGTAATTGAAGAGAATTGTTAAACAACTTTTTATATGATCAAAATGCATAGAGTTTTAAGGGTATTATTGGTAATAAATGTATATATTTTTTAATTTAATCCTATAATATATTTTACGCGCCATTAAATGATTGATAAGTAATTTTTATTACTTAATTAATCTTTTTTTTTAAATTGATAATATATATATATATATATATAATCGATAACCTATTTACCCTAAGGTGTTAGGTGTTAAATTGATAATAAATAAATATTATTGTAAATTAATAATAATTGGTTAAATAAGTTTTACCTTTTGTCACTGTTGATTTATTTTTAACTATGAAAAAGGTAAAAGTTATTTAATTAATTATAATAATCATTTCACAAAGCGCAAAGAATGATGTATAATTATTAGTATTTTTTTACAATATATTGCTTGTCAATATGTTATCTATGCATGGCAAAATAAACACGGAATTTACAATATTTTACTTTATCTGTGAGAAATATATTTAAGAAGCCAATATATTTATACGATGCAATGAATAATGTTGGAGTAGATTCAAATTACCCGCTAAAAAATTTTGTGATATTGTTAGTTCTAAGCTAATCGAGTATTCTTCTTCTTCAGCATTGGATTCTGTCATTCTGTTTCTGCCATATTATGTTATGCCTTTTAATTCTTGAATTTGGTTATTACACCTTCTGTTTCATAATCATCAGTTCCCATCAGAACCACTTTTTGTAAATCGTTGCCTTTTGGTAAGTAATTTGAAGATCAAAATCGTAAAATTTTACCACAGCAGAAAAAAAGGTTATCATTTGATAACCGAACAAACTGCTGTGATACAAAAGCTGTGGGGACGTGGCGGATGACCTGTGTCCCTCGAGGATGCCGGTGGGTTTAAATAAAGACCCAATAAACATAAGAACTATATATTTCTTCACATACATAAGCTCCTCACATAACCTCTTTCTAATAAGTGTAATTTCTTTCTTGGCGTGGAATAACATTCTCTTTCCCCCAGCCGTCTACCTAACTGCCAACCTAAACATAGGTTAACAATAACACGTTAGATGGCGCGGCTTCGCGGGAAATTTAAATTCTACCCCTACATAGCATTGCTACTTTTTGTAATATTTGTCTTGCGGTAAGTAATTTAAAGTCGTAATAATTTGGTAAAATTCTACCCCTACATGGCATTGCTACTTTTTGTAAATATTTGTCTAGTGGTAAGTAATTTAAAGTCGTAATAATTTTGAAAAATTTCACAGCAGCAGAAAAATGTTATCATTGCATTCAAGAATACAGATCGCAACCGGCTTGATTATATGATTGATGACATAATCGAGCAGTTCGTGATACACGTAACTATGAAGAATATGTGCCGAAATAATTGAAATATATTTCAGAAATTAATCGGCACAATGAAAAGGGTTTATTTTGCAATAATTATGCGTTGATAGTTTATTAGAAAACGCCATTAAATTTCAATGAATATATTCCATATTTACGTTGGGATAATCGAATCAATACTACACACAATGCACATGCCATTTTCGACACGTCCACATTTTCAGTAACGCACCGCAGCAAAATCTATTTTCAGCAGATCACGATTACATTTTGCGCTGATGTTGAAAAAAAAAAGAATACAAACAGGTATATGCCCAATTATATGAAATCAATAAACGTATAATTCGTGTTTCAAAATTGTTTGCTTAAATTAAACCAAACTATATGCAGGATGCTAAAAGGCTAGGATGCTGGAGCTTTTATTATTAGTTTTGGATAAAAAGTTTCAACAAAAGTTATATGGGCAATCTTTTTCCACAATTTGATTATTTTATCTTGTTTCATACACTCCGCAATAACGTGATCAAAAACAAAATATAAATGACATATTTTGTCAGTCAAACATATTGATAAAAGTTTCAAGGAATTATTACATGGTCGATTATTTGCCGCTATTTGATTTTTTTTCCATACATTTGTTAAGAAACAAAAAATAAATGACGGAAGTAGTATGAACATTTATTCCATATACACAGTTACACATCTGCAGCATACTTAATACATACCGGGTGATTCAAGTTTTATTACCATGGGTTTTTTAGGCATTTGGAGTTGCCCACAAAATATGAAAATTTGGATTTGTATAGGTCTGATACTAATCTACGGAAAGGTAGTTTGACTTTTTCGATATAATTATATAGACGGTTATAAAATTAAAAAAAAAAAATCGGGCGAAATTCTCTATCGTTATTTTTGCCCTAGACTGTTTTGTTTTATTCATAGAACCCATTTATGAAACCAAAACTAACGAAAATGATTAGATTTCAAATTAAAGCATTTTTTACATTACTGAACAACTTTCCTCGGTATGATTTATGGTTTTCTAAGTCAAGAGCCCTACAAAGCATTGACCGCGCCGGTACGGTTGGAACGTTTTATGACTTTTTATGATTCCGCCAGTCACCCGTGGTCTGAATGGGCCTTGCAGGACGGATTGGCTACGGCCCTATCATAAAACCTATAAAATCCATTTTAGGATTTTTTTTTTTATATAGACTATTACTGGTAGCAGACGATATATTTTACTATTTAGTAATAAATCTTACTGTTGCAATATCAAAATTCATTTAATTCAATAATTGGTGCCATTTTTATGACTTGGATTACACTGGAATGTTTGAAATAGCATTAAAGTATGTTCTGACAAAAACTATATAAATAAAATTACGAATTCTTTGTGAAATAACGTATAAACTACCGGATGGTTAAAATTATTTTTTTTATCGTCAGATTGGGCTTCATCAATATCTATGTGTACTTATTTTGGATTTTTTATTTCAATTAGTCGCCATTTTTAGCCTGGTAATAAAACTTGAATCACCCGGTATAATTACATAATATTGATGATTGATTGATAGATTTATGATATACGATGTAATAAATGATGTATGGAATGGGCTATCGACTTTCGTCTTTCTTCCCAAAAATGACAGATTTTGTAGAAATTTTAAAGAAAGAATTGATATTTTTTAAGAAATTATTGTATGGCCAATCATTTGCTACAATTTGATGATTTTTTATATTTTTCACACACTCGGCAATAACCCGATAAAAATATAAAATAACTAACTGAATTTTGTATCTGTCATTTTCTGAACATTTCTAGAATATTTAGTTCAAAATTCCCAAATTTCCATAAAGTTTATAGAATTTTCACCAAATTATTAATCAACATCTAAAAGGTTTTCTTATGATTTTTTTTTTTATTTAATAACATATAAACACAGGGTGTCTCACGGAAGTCGTTGGTTTAAAGTTTATGGGGTATTTGGTGAAGTAATAATTTGAAAAAATTCACACAAACATGGTTCGTCGTGATTTCCCATAATATAATACGTACAGTTTCTATCACTTCTGCTTCTACCGCCACAGATCCGCACAGATAGAATAAAATGCCCAAAAAAATTAAGGAATTTTCAATATACCTGACAAACCTCACATTTTAGGGATAATGGGATTTTACGGCTTTACACTTTCTTTGTGTATTATTCTGTTTATTGCCCTGTAATACAAAAAATATATATTTCCATAAAAAAAAATTAATTATGACGTTTTGAAATGTACCTGTGAATAATTGGACTTTTGAAATAGTACTAGTAAAATATATGTGTTAACACAAACGAATTATTGAAAATATACAGGGTGTCTACGCTAAACCGTTCGTTAAAAGTTTGCCGTTGTACTAAAAATTTCAAAAAAATCCTCGTCACACGGTTGAAGCAGTTATCTTCATGTGAAATATTTTCAACTTTCTATCACTTCCGGTTCCACCGGAAGTAGCACCAACTTTCGTATTTTAAATGGACACCCCATATATTATTATATTTTTAAATTTGTCGCTTAAATTGGAACATATTTTGTAAGAACGTATGTACACTTATCTCTTCTAGTTTTCGAGAAAAAAATGTTTTTCTGAAATTTTGACTTCTAAAAGGTAGCCTGAAATCTGTCTATAACTTCTCTTAGGAAGAAGATAAAATTATGAGTTATATTTCTAATTGTACCTAGGGAATGCCTCTAAGAGTAAAATAATTGGAAACTGTCAATTTTAATAGGAAGTGTTCATTAAATGTCAATATCCAAGTGTCCTATTAAATATCTCGTAATTCATTTTTTTTTTAATGGAATGACCAATTTTTTATCACATAGCAAGATTGGGAGGAAAATTTACTACAAAAAAGTATGATACAACTATACTCCTGAAGCAAGTATTTTTTGAATTATTTCGAAGATTACTTTTTCGTCGCATTTCTGCAGGGTATAATTTCGCATGTCAGAAGTGCACTTTAGTAGGCATGTGATATGCTTATGTTTTATCGCTAGTTTGTAATGCAAACTGTCAAATAATAAAACCATTTAGAATCAAGTATTACAGAAATCAAAATCAACAAAATGAATCATTACACAAATCAACAAATTATCAATTTATTCTTTATACATGGCAACTGCGATAGAATTGTTGCTCGAACATGTAGACTATTCAATGAAACTTATCCACGTTTGCCGCTGATGAATAAAACAAGATTTAGAAGATTGGAATCAAATTTTGTTCAATTTGGACAAGTGAATGCAATAAGACATCGACAAAAGCCAGTTATGGAAAATGAGGAAGTGCAAGAAATAGTGTTGGCCTATTTTCAAGTTAATCCACAAGCATCTATATTGTGACATACGAAATTATACCCTGCAGAAATTGGACGAAAAAGTAATTTTCGAAATAATTTTAAAAAATACTTGCTTTAGGAGTATGTTTGTATAATACTTTTTTGTAGTAAATTTCTCAAAATCGTGCTGTGATAAAAAAATGGGTAATTTCATTTAAAAAAAATGAATTACGAGATATTTATATGCCCATAGAGGCATCCTCTAGGTACAATTAGAAATGTAACTCATAATTTTATCTTATTCCTAAGATAAGTTATAGACAGATTTCAGGCTACCTTTTAAAGGTCAAAATTTTAGAAAAAAAATGTTTTCTTGAATAGTAGAAGAGATATGTGTACTTACGTTATTACAAAATATGTTCCAATTTAAGCGATGAATTCAATAATATTATAATATATGGGGTGTTCTATTTAAAATAAGAAAGTTGGTGCTACTTCTGGTAGAATCTGAAGTGATAGAAAGTTGAAAATATTTCACATGAGGATAACTGATTCAACCGTGTGACGAGGATTTTTTTTGTTAATTTTTTAGTACGGCAACCCTGTAAACTTTTAACGAACGGTTTAGCGTAGACACCCTGTATAGAGTCATGCTTCTGCTACAATATGCAAAAAGTTTAAGTTCCTATTTCATTCATAAGAGAAATTGTGAATATTTTTTATTTCGTCTATTTGAAACAAAATTTCGGAAATTATCTTTTCCTGAAAAACTACTAAATATAAGTAATACACTTAATAAAATATGTTTAGAATTTGAACGTGCAATCTGATCAAGCAAAATTATACAGAGTCTTCCATTTAAAATAACAAAGTTGATGGCCATTTCCGGTAGCAGCGGAAGTGATAGAAACATGTACCTATTTTATTTTGGGAGATGACGACGAACCATATTCGTCTGATTTTTTTTCAAAATTTTATTGCATCAGGAACTCCATAATCTTTTAACCAACGACTTGCGTGAGACACCCGTATATAAATATTGCTTTTGAAGTAAGTATATTTTATTTATATTTAGCATATGGAACTTTTCCTATAATTGATTGATAAAGTATTAATGGATAGGAAGGTTACGGGCATCTTGTTTTTCCACGTGTAACTGTCTGGTTAAGCTCATCAACGAGACTTCACAATTGACTTTGGTGATATAAATGCGTATTACGCACACGTAAAGGGCATTGATATACTTCATAATTGGGACGTTCAGCGTTGCAATGATTCCAAGAAGTTGACATAGCATTGATCGGGTCAGCTTAGTTAAGTTTGTTAACTAAGCTTAGAAACTTGTTAAGTTTCTGTATAAGTATAATTTATTTAGCCATCTAATTTAAGATATCAATTGCTTAGTTTTTATATTTAATACATTTTAAATTATATTGCAAATGTGTAATAAAATTTGTGTTTTATTAACTTTGAAATCTCAAAATAAATATTAGTTATAATTTAAGTTACTCATTGTAAGTCAACACTTGTAATGTTTCATGCTTGTATTATCAATAGTAATATGTTAAGTGCATAATGACTTGCCGATAATATCCGCTATAGAGGCACGAGAGCTTGTTGCACATTTTCATATGTGCAATTTTCACGGCAACAAGCTCGAATGCATCACTATAGCGGGTATTATCGAAGCAAGGAACTATGCACGAAACATATTTTGTATGACTATTGCACGTGTCGTATTGACATTGACAAATATTTAATAAATATTATAAAAATATCTTCCAACAGGTTTGGCATCAAATCTCTTACAAATATAAAGCGAGCAATTGTTAGCTCCAGGCCAGAAAAATACAAAAAAGTCACAAGAATATATTTGGCGACAATTTGAAAATTTTGCGATGAAACAAAGTATGTAACTATATGAAACTACGAGTATGCACCAAATTCCATTGATTTTAACCGATTGGGTATACAATATGAGAAACCTCTTGAAAAATCTTAACCTCCACGAAAGCGATAAGTGCCCGACAGCAATTATACATATCTATAAGTGGATACTAATTGGTCAACAAATTAAATTTTGGGTTATTTCATTGGTCCGTCAGTGTGAAGTTTCATATGTGAATGAGACAAGTGCAATAGTCACTATAAGTAGATTGTAATTGGCCAACAAAATAAATTTGGGTCATTTCATTGGTCCGTCAGTGTGAAGTTTCATATGTAAATGTGACAAGTGCAATAGTCAGTTTAATGTTTCCAGCGTTTCGGTTAATTACAATTTTCATTTGAAGGCATAAAATTGCCAAGTTTTACTTCAATTACACCCCATATTGTGTATTGCGCAAGTGTTAATTTTTCTCAAAATAAAGTGATTCCTGCAAAATAACAGTTTTAATTCTTAGTTCTGAGAGTGCGATTAAATCATATCTACATGCGAAGTTTGGACCGCAGAAACACGGTTACAGGATTAATACAGTTAATGTGTATGCAGTTCGCCCTAAGGCTGCGACACAAGTGTTTGTCAGCACTGAATCCCTTGTATTATATCCAGTAATCCGTCTGCAAGCGCTTATTAAGATTAAACTTGAAATGGTAGCTACATACGAACAATTTCAGAATGTATACAGCGGATCAATCATATGCGCACATGTAAATTCACAAATCTTATTCTAATGTGACAATTAAGCTAAATATAAGCAGATAATTATTTATTAATTTTAATACGAGGGCAAATTGAGAAGTTTCCAGCCTGAGTATGAAAATTTCTAGTAGTGACTATATTTGTTAGGGATATTATCCCTAACTGGCTATCGACCAACGTGGGTCCTTCTGCCGTGTGATTTTTGTAAGTGTGTGTATTTAGTTAGGGCTTGTTACTCTAGAAATTCGCCCCCGACCTCTAGAGCGCCGTTAATGAGCTAACAACGACGAATGGCACTAGTTTCTCAGTACAAATGTACTACCTGTACTGGGGCTCGAACCCAGGTCTTCGTGCATGCTAAGAAAACTTCTATTTGTTCTGATTTTTTGTTTTTCCTTCCAACTCAATGCACTTAGACTATCTCTTCTCTAGGCCCCGGGAAATCCCTCAGTTAAATATTTTTTGTCGAATTCTGCAAAATAACTATTTACTGCCGCGATTACTTCACTATTCGTCGAAAATTTCTTCTCTACCAGGCAGAATTTCAATTTTTTCAATAGTGGATATGGCAGATGGGGTAGCAACACGAAAGGTATGAGCCGGTGCACTGTCATGATAAAAGAACACCTTCTTCTTCGCCAAATGGGGACGTTTCCTCTTGATTTCTGCATCCAAACGGTCCAATAACTCCACATAATATGCACCTGTGATTGTTCTACCCTTCTCAAGATAATAAATCGTCAAAAAGCCATGATGGGTATCCAAAAAAATCGTCGCCATAATCATTCCGGCCGATGGAGCGACTTTTGCTTTCTTCAGTGCCTTTTCTCCAGGTGAAACCTATTGTTTTGACTGTAATTTGGTGTCCAATGTGAAGTAATGAATCCACGTTTCATCAATAGTGACAGATCGACGCAAACACAACTATTCATTTTGGTAGAATTTGAGAAAAATGGTTACCACAAACAACAGCTTAGTAAACGCATCAATCAGATCATCATAGAAAAACTATGTCAGTACAGACCACCTCTTGTCAGTTTTTTTTACGCGGATTAGTTTTGAGCAATTATTTTTTACCATAGTTTGGAAAACTTTTACACTTAAATAGTAATTTGAGTTAGGAAAAGTGGAATATTTGCGGAAATAATATTTCGCCATTAAAAGTTATAAGTCAATTTATTGAAATCGTACATGTTATTTTTTATCATTATTATAAATCTTAACAGAAGCATGTTCACAATTCGTGAATGAAATTCCAGAACAGGTCTTTGTGGAAGTAGAAATAGGGTTATTATTTACGTTAACCTCTTCTTTAATGCCCAATATTTTCGTTGCTACTTGTTTATATCCACCATGCCTCTTAAGAGTGGTCTGCTCCTGCATTAGCTAGTAATGTGGCAGACGTTCTTCTAAAGCAATGCCCCGTATAATTAGAAGGATTTGGTAACTTTTAAAACACTGCAAATTTTTTGGGCATGCCTCCAATACTATTGATTCCAACAGGTTCTCTAGTACATTTTCCGCTGCGATATCCTTCCGCTTCGATAAGTATATTTGCGAAATATTTCAAGCAAATCCACATTTTCTATGTTCCCACTAGAAATGGTAAATTCTCTTCGCACGTTAGTCTTTGTTTTGGTCAGGGTATCTTTAGTATGCGGCGATAAATCCACATCTCAAACGCCTCCAATTTTTCATGTTATGTTTCATCGTCCATGCTTCCATCCCATATAATAGCGTTGAGAAAATGTAGCAGTGCATCATACGAACTCTCAAGGATAGGCTGAGGTTTCTATTTATGAAAAGTTTTTTTCATTTTGACAAACGTGGCTCTGGCTATTTTAATACGTCTGTTAACATCTGGGGTTTGATCACTGTTATCTACAATTTGTGACCCTAAGTATTGGTAGCTTCTTACCCTTCCGATTATGGTGTTGTTTATTAGTATGGGTGGGATATTATTGTCATTGGTTTTTGTGATCACCATAATTTTTGTCTACTTCAAATTCAAGGTGTGGCTCATCAAACTTATTGTTATAAAATCAGAACACTCTCTTGCATTGTTTTTCTTTGGTAGTAGGATGAATGTTGATTTCAGCCATTCTTGTGGTATGATTCCAGTCGAGTAGATTGTATTATATAGAATAACTATGATGTTAATTTGGTCGTCCTCAATTAGTTTAAGAAGGTCTACTGGTGTTTCATCTGGCCCTACTGCCTTTCTTTTTTTTTTGAATTCTTGATAGCATATGTTACCTCTTTAGCTGTTATTAAGGGTCCTTGGGAAGTTTCTTTTATGTATGTTTCACTTCTAGTGTCATCAAATAATTGTTGTATGTATTCGTCACATGGTTAATCTTTTTATCTATGTCCAGTATAGTATATCCGTTGTTGTCCTTTATTATACCATTCTGCATCTTTCTTCCCGTGCCAGTGAATTCTTTTATCTTTTTATGTAAATTAAATGAATCAAACCTCCGTTGCAGGGATTCTATTTCTTCGCATTCTTTTTCCATGTACGTTTCTTTGGCTTCTATAATTTGTTTTCTTATTTCTTTCTGAATTTCTTTGTATTTATTCCTGTCTTGGTCTTTGTATTGTCTTCTCTTTTCTATGATTGCCAAAATGTCATCTGTCATCCATTGTTGTTTGGGAGGTCTGGAATTCTCCTTAGGTTTCAATTTATCTTTGCATCCATCTATTTTTGCTTTCTTTATGTTGTTCCAAGACTCATTTACATTTCTGTCTACATTTTCCTGTACAATCCTTCCGAGGTTTTCGTTGATATTCGTCTTCACGTTTTTTACTTCTTCATCTCGGAGCATAGTTGTATTTAGTTTGTGATTTCGAGTTTTTCCTTGAGCTTTTTTGAGTTTCACTTGCAGGGTGGCAACTGGGGAGGACTGTGATCAGACCCGACGTCTGCACCAGGGTTCATTTTTACTGCGCATATAGCGTTTCTATATCTTTTGTTGATTAAAATATAGTCTATTTGGTTCCTTACTATTTTATCTGATGTATGACTTGCGGCTGTCCGGGTGTATAGCCTTCTTCTTGGCAGTTTGAACCATGTGTTTGTAATAACTAGATTTCGAATCTGAGAGAATTCAATGAGTTTTTCTCCTCTCCCATTTTTTCGCCCAGACCATATGGGCCGGCACAATCCTCTACATTTCCGTATCCTATCTTGGCATTGAAGTCCCCAAGAACAATAGTCACATCTGATTCCTTGACTACTTTCATTATTTCTTCTAATTGGTTGTAAAATTCTTCTATTTCTTCCTCGCTCTTATCCGCGATGGGTACATACACTTGAATGATGTTTATTTTTCCTGTTGGGATTTGAGTTGCACCATTATAATCCTGTTTGATAGGTTTATAACGTCAGTACTATCTTCTTGTTCTTTTTGTGAGACTATTATGGCCACTCCGTACCTGTTATGTGTATCGCATCCTCCTGAGTAGTACATGTGGTAGTTATTGATGGAACATTCTCCCTGATCTGGCCATTGAACGTCATTAACACCTAGGACTTCTATGTTCATCCTTTGCATTTCCGCTATTACATTATGTACTTTTTCTGTTTTCGAGAACCGACTGGGGGAATTGAGCATCTGGATATTGATTTAGGACTGAATGATGCCGTAATGATTTTTTCCTGGGGATATCCATGTGGATCTTTTATGTAGTGGTTTCCTGTTGCCTTCTACATCTATGCCGTTGATCATATTATCTGGTTCCTCCGCCTTCAGGTTTTTTTTCCACCCCCAGGGCAAGAGGGTGCCCTTCTTCCCTAAGGAAAAAGTGTGTTGCTTATCCCGGCAACAGCTCGGTCTGCTTGGTTGGGGATTGCTTATTCGTCATATTCTATGCTTATTTCTTCCAACTAGCCTTTCACTATCCACCACCTGTGGCCCCGCTGGTAGCCTGCAGTTTAGCCCCAGCACCAACCCAACAGCCAACACTACCTGAAATTTAAAGAAAAAATGTAATATTTTGATTAATTTCAAATTTAAAATTTTACTCTTTTCCTCTTAGGATTTTTTCTATTTATAATTTTATAAAAACACTGGATGCCTTAGAATAATGTGCTACTGACTTTCGTTTAATAAAAGCTATCAAACTTACAAACTTCTTTATATCGATATTTTATCTTCACGGATAATATTGTCCTCAGCATCGAGTAAATGTTCCACAATGTAGAACTCTTATAGGCTTTGGATTTTTGCTGAAAATATGCTAGCAACACTTCCTCATTGATCTCTTTCACTCGTTTTTCTTTACACCAATCATAAAATTGTCGATAAGCATTTTCATACTGTTCCTTTGATTTCACTGGTAATAGGGACTCGACAGTTAACGCAGCCGATTTTTCACACGATTCACTTGTATCAGACATTTTAATAAAATTTCCTTAAATTTACTCGAACGAATAACTTAAACGCCTTCACAAACTTTGTTTTTTTACAAACAAAATTGTTTCTCTATAGTAACGAAAGCAAAACGATCTTGACTCCGCTATTTAATTTAGAAATAATTTTAAAATATTAAAATTAACAAAATTTTATTTATTTTCCAAACTGTAGTAGAAAAAATCATGTGTGCAACACGTAGGTAATCCATTTTTTTCCGTACACGGCATGTTTTTAATCTCGGCTGTCAAATATCCCATGCCTAGAACGTAAAAAATACATTTCCCAATTTATTGCACATATAGCTATTAACATAAATGTATAATAATGCTCTGGTCGACTACAAAATAGTATATGAAAATCGTTTATAATTCCGGATTATAGCATTCGTAAAATTAGCGCATTCGCTTCGCTCAGACGCCACTCATGCCATAATCCTATGAATTATGAACCAATTTCATAATATACTATTTTCTAGTGAGGGAATTTAGCATAAGCAGGTTCTGACAGTTTTACAACCTGATGATGATTCTAAATTTCCTCACTAGAAAACTATTCATCAGGATGCACCTTGACACCTACAACAATTAAAATATTATACTCATAAAATTGGGTGAATATATTATTAATTTCGTAGTTTTATAAGCACATTATGAGTATGTGCAATATTCATAATAATATAAATCTGGTACAATAGTAGTATTGGACGTCACTTCATTATTTACTATTAATTAGTATTTTTACATTTATTTAATATTGGTTTTATTAATATAACTATTGCTGTTTTTATAGTAAATCACCAGTACAAAACGTTTCCTTGTCCCAGTAGTAGACGTATTTGTTAGGAAATTCACACTAACGGGCTCTCGACCAACCATTTTCACCAGTTTTACTGTAAGTATAATTAATCTATTTGTCTCAATTTTTGTAGAATATCTTCATAAATGAACTTGCTTAGGAATTTTCTGCGCATAGTTTTAAGACTTGCAAATAAAATACAAAATATTCAGGAAAATATAAAATATTTTCAATTATTAATTAAATTTGTCGATAAATTTTTGTTTCGCCTGGGCATGCGGAAAGTTTCGAGCATCTCCAACTTTTTTAATATCGCTAAATGCGGAGAGGTCGCACCTTTTTTTATTATTCCAGCGACGAGTATTCACGGGCGGCACGCACAAATCGGTTATTAAAAATTAATAGAAACCCCTCGTCAAGTGGCGTTTCTTGCATCTTAATCTGGGCATTGGCACTTGTTTATTTCCGGTGCGGCTCGCTCGGGTCATTAGGAAATATCTCCTGCGTCCGGCGTAATTAGGGGCGCGTAATTAAGCTGGTTGTGTTTTTATGCCGTCAAAATTGCCACCTCGTTTATGTTAAAAATTGCGCTACACAAAAGAGGGCATTTTGACCATCTCTCGGAATGCGAATATTTAAGTTTCTGGACGGAAAAAGTTTTACAAATATCTAATGATTGCTGAATTTGCTCTTAGTATTCCAGGATTAAGTACAGTAGAAAGATCGCAGTTTGTAAAATCTAGCTTAAATATCTCAAATTCGCACCAGTCTTCTCAAATTGGCACAAATTGTTTGTACAAATTTTACACTATTACGACAAATTTGATCAAATTATTAGATCAGTATTAAATAAATTTGATTATACAGTTCTAATTTAAAAAAAAAGGTTTTCCTTTTTTTCTAAAATTAATATTAATTAACTCAATTGATTTCAAAATATCCTTACAGACAGGGCCGGATTGGCCGTAAAAATTTTGTGTGGAAAAAATGGTTTACGGCCCAGCCCATAAATAAACAAAATCTTATATTCTACTTCTACGAGGGTCGTTCAATAAGTAATGCCCCATATTTTTTTTCTCCGCAATGAGCAAAAACTGAAAGTTGCACTTCTAGGTACTTCAAGTTCAGTGTTTCTCCTCCCGGTGGCCGAAGTTTCAAATCATTCCAACAGATGGCAGAGCTGTAGTGAATTTTCAAAGTAGCATCTGTTAGTGATCCACGTTACAAACAGCGAGCAGTGATTAAGTTATTGATTGCAGAGAAAGCAATTGCAATTGCAAAGCGATTGCAATCATTATTGTTGATGTGATGCCAAGAAGGACAACCATAATTTCCGAAGCATACGTGAAGACCTTGGACAAACTCAAGAAACGTTTCCGGCGTGTTACGCATGACAAGAATCCGGCTGAAATGTTGATTCTGCACGATAATGCACGCCGGCACACAAGTCTCAGAACCCGGGAACACCTCACCAAATTGGGTTGGACAACATTGCCCCATCCACCATACAGCCCAGATCTGGCACCGTCAGACTTCCATCTCTTCGGACCTCTTAAAGACGGTTTGCGTGGAAGACACTTCGATGATGATGAGAGCGCAATTCAAGCGGCGAAAACATGGTTTCGCGCACAGGTCAAGAGTTGGTACCGGCAGGGAATACAGGCTGGCGTTTCGCGCTGGCGTAAGACCGTACAAGTTCATGGAGACTATGTTGAAAAATAGTACGTGTAGAAGAAACATGTAGCTATATTGTCACCAAAATTTAACAGTTTTGAATAAATAGTTTCTAAGAAAAATAAATATGGGGCATTACTTATTGAACGACCCTCGTATATAAATATGAATATTCAAAATACAATTATGATAAAAAATCCCAAAAACCACAATTCTACAACATTAATTTTATCGTGTTACGCAGAAAGCTACCAAGCCACAAAATATAAAAAATGAATTAATACTGTTTTGTACATAAATTTGGGCTTTTTATTCTGTTAAAGTCTTAGAAAGATCCGGCTTATACTAAATTGTAAAAATGTTGCAAACGTTTTCACTACATTTTTAATATTCATTATTTTATTTTGCAGAAACCGACCAACCCACTTAGCTTTACCTATTTTACGTTTTATTTGTGATTTGTTAACAAATTTGTCCAGTTTTATCAACCATATTCCTGAAATTATTTTAATGCGCCTAATAGATTATTATAAATAGGCGGCTATGCAAGAAAAAGAGAGACTTTACGGGCGTTTAGAAGACACTAGAAATGAAGTATCTTAGGAAAATATACGGAGTAATCAGAAAAGACAGAATCAGAAACGTAGACATAAGAAGAGAACTAGAAATAACAGAACTAAACAAAATAATAGAAGACAGACAGCTGCAATGGTTGGGACACCTACATAGTAGAAAATACACCAATCAAACAAAAATCATATGGCAAACAAAAATAACCGGAAAAAGAAGAGTGGGAAGACCGAAAAAGAAGTGGGAAAAATATGTCGAAAATATTATGGAAAGAAGAGGAATATCTAACGCCCAAATGAAGAAAATCACAGGAAACAAGAAGATCTGGAACCTACTAGTAAAAGAAAATACAAGAAATTGAAAAACTGCAATATTCTACACCCGAAAGGGTAGAAGAATTATGACTATAGTAATAATAATTATAAAGCAAGAGAAATAAAAATTGAAAAGGAAGCACCTTTTATATTAGTGATGAAGGAGAATGAAATTTCAAACACTTACAAGACCTTACAAACAAGACATTTTCCAAGACTTGATACCTCTGTGGAGAAATGGAAAACCCATCTCAAAATCAAAATTCGAAAACTTACACGAAATGTTGCACCCAATCCCGTCAGATACAAAATTGTTTTATGAAAATGTACAAAGTGCCAATATTATTGAAGATGTCGAATGTCGATGGTTATAATGTTGAAGAACTGGATTTTGAAATTGATGCAGAATAAAAGCCATCAAGAAACAATGTTGCGTTTGTTGTAATATTTCTATAACTAATTAATAAAAAAATAAGTTTGGCATTTTTGTTCAAAAATGTTTGATTTTATTGTTTTTTTCAAAAAGCAGACCAACCCTCAAAACATCGCCATATTTAGCACAATTTAAATCTTACAGGGAAATATTTTGGTCAAAATTTTACTTTATTAGTTTTAAAACTTAATGAAAATAAGAAAAATTTATTTAAGTTGTCAATAGTTTATTATAATAATAAAAACTGGTATCTCGTTTTAGTTCTAATGTGGGTTGGTAGCTTTCTGCATAACGCGATCCAATTTTTCATTTAGAAGACGGGAATTTACAATTTCAGAAATACCAAAAAAGTCCATGTACAACATTGAATTGAACATTGAATGGTGCCAAATTGTAACAATTTCATCATACTGTGAATATCAATATGGTTACATAAATGAATCTCCTCTGAAATATAAAACAGTGATAACGATTATAAATTATAGAAATATTTAAGAAAAAAACACCTTGAAACATATTCAGAAATACCAAAAATATCATTAAACATCAATGAATTTAATGAAGAATATTGTTTTTTTTGTTTACTTTTTGACGGAGGTTTCTGCAAATTCAAGTAAAAAATTTACATATTTCAAACAAAATATCTTTTTAGTAATAATCAGATATGGTCAATATGGTTACATAAATGAATCTCCTCTGAAATATAAGAAAGTGAAAACGATTATAAATTATAGAAATATTCCAGAAAAAACACCTTGAAACATATTCAGAAATACCAAAAATATCATTGAACATCAATGAATTTAATGAAGAATATTGATTTTTTGTTTGTTTACTTTTTGATGGAGGTTTCTGCAAATTCAAGTCAAAAATTTACATATTTCAAACAAAATATCTTTTTAGTAATACTCAGATATGGTCAATATGGTTACATAAATTAATCTCCTCTGAATTATAAAAAAAGGGAAAACGATTATAAATTATAGAAATATTCCAGAAAAAAAAAACACCTTGAAACATATTCAGAAATACCAAAAATATCATTGAACATCAATGAATTTAATGAAGAATATTGTTTTTTTTTTGTTTGTCTACTTTTTGACGGAGGTTTCTGCAAATTCAAGTCAAAAATTTACATATTTCAAACAAAATATCTTTTTAGTAATACTCAGATATGGTCAATATGGTTACATAAATTAATCTCCTCTGAATTATAAAAAAAGGGAAAACGATTATAAATTATAGAAATATTCCAGAAAAAAAAAACACCTTGAAACATATTCAGAAATACCAAAAATATCATTGAACATCAATGAATTTAATGAAGAATATTGTTTTTTTTTTGTTTGTCTACTTTTTGACGGAGGTTTCTGCAAATTCAAGTCAAAAATTTACATATTTCAAACAAAATATCTTTTTAGTAATACTCAGATATGGTCAATATGGTTACATAAATTAATCTCCTCTGAATTATAAAAAAAGGGAAAACGATTATAAATTATAGAAATATTCCAGAAAAAAAACACCTTGAAACATATTCAGAAATACCAAAAATATCATTGAACATCAATGAATTTAATGAAGAATATTGTTTTTTTTGTTTGTCTACTTTTTGACGGAGGTTTCTGCAAATTCAAGTCAAAAATTTACATATTTCAAACAAAAAATATTTTAGTAATAATCAGATATGGTCAATATGGTTACATAAATGAATCTCCTCTGAAATATAAAAAAAGTGAAAACTTCTATTCAAAACTGCAAGTTGGCAGGTTAGCTTTTAATGTCTTGGTGGTTGTTTTGGGTTTTAATCAAAACTAGTTGAGTTAAATGTCTGCTTTTGCATCTATACGATTAATTAAAAAAAAACAATTTATATACGGCCTAGGCAGATTTTCCACATTTTCCACATAGCCTGTCCGCTCCTGATTACAGACAATTGTATAATGAAACTCCTGAAATTCTACATATACAAGTTTTTGTTAAAATGCTACAGTTTTCCTACTTCTGTTAAGCAAGACATTTTTGTTTACAATTGGTATGTTGATATGGTCGAAATTAATATCGTTACCGCTATTGACCATTTAAAAGATTTCACAACGCAGTATAGCGCATTACTCTTTTGAAGGCCATAAACAACCCCTAAAAGCCACCTTCGGCGTACAACAATGGCAAGCGAAAAGCAGAGCAAAATACATCAGCCCCATGGCGGCATCCGGGGCAGCGGCGGCGGCGGCGGCGGCGGCGTCGCGACGCTCGCCCCCACCGAAAAAGCGACGCAATAACGACGTATTAGCCCGCACATATTCGGGGCCTTATAAAACACGACGCCGCCGCCGCCGAGAGCCCCGACAATATCGGAGCGCGAACGCAATTCGTTTTGAACAGCTTTTGTGTCCGCAATAACTCAGCGGGGATGCGGCCGTCCGTCGCGTCCTCCACGTCCCGGGCGTCGCGACGCCGCGCGTCCGGAAGATAGACGGAGACGGCCGGACTGACGTGCGCCGACTGCGGCGGCGACAAAGCCGCATATGATCTATTTGTTATGCATTGCTTTCGTCGAATGGAGTTCGGTATTTTATTGAATTGGGTTTTTGTGGCAAAAATTGACTGGCTCCGAAATGGCATTCAGGATCGAAATTGAAATGTTTATATTTCGCCGGCAGACTGCCCATCGGAGGTGTGCACTCGAATATTACTCGTTCACGTACCGGAAGTGGCGTTTGCGCACCAGCGTTTTAGCATGAACGATTTCATTACGCAATTAATATAAAATCGACACTTGCCGCCGGAAGCCGCCCCCAGCTGGCGTGAGTAAGTGCGCTTGGTTGCTGATTTATATTAAGTTTTCGGACTTTATTCCGGTTTGAGGTTTTCGGTGGTATTTTTCATTAAGCCTACACAGCCCCTGCCCTCAGAATTAATTCGAATAATTAAACATCTCTTCCGTATAAAACTGGAGCATCCTGCAAATATTTAAAAATTAAGCTCGATACATTAAAGCTGGAAAACGTATCTCTCATAATAACGCAATTTGCGTTACACAAACTTTTACGAAAATTTAATTGAGCCGCTCATTTTATCTAAGAATCCGTCACCTAAACTTCCGCAAACTTTATAAACACAACGCGAAATGAATGAAAAGCGGAATGATTAATAACATTGTATATGTGAAGATGTCCGCGGTTAAAAACAACGCCCGCATTTATTTATACTTTGGCGAAAGGGGCGAGCTTAAAGCAAATTTGTCATTGTCAAAAATAATAAATGTTCCAACCGCTGCAATTGCATCAAATTGAAAATCCTATAAATGTTATATCTTTTTATGGCGTCGGCGTAAAATATAAACGAAATACGTTTCCATCTGCGGAATTTTATTCTTCCGCTCCCAATAGATTTCCGAGGTTAATCAAATGAAATTTCAATCATCGCGCGACTGAATTATATATGTCCTCAAGCGTACATACATAACTACATGGATGCATTCTCAATAGGAGGAATAACAAGGCGAACTTCATAAATGGTGTATTAACTGATTTTATAAAATGGACTATGGACTTAAAATAGAGTTTTTAAACATATTCATACATTTACGCATATTTAATATATATATATATATACATACAGCGCGTTTTTATCTCTTGAAGAAATTGCAGCTGTACGCACACTAAAATTGCCGCCACGAAAAGATGAGACTAAAATTAAAATGTACCTAGTCAAAATTGTTTTCGCTGCGATATTTTTGATGCAAAGTCATGAATTATAGGTTGAAAATCAATATCCACCGTTAGCTCACTTTTTGATCGCTAAAACTGCTAGTGAATTCAACCTGTCTTCTCCCATAGTGAATCGTAGATATGATTTTATACGTTTTAACACTGAAAACGAACGTTCAGCCGAAAAACACTAACTGCCGTAGAAACAAATATACGAAGGCGATGTTAACGTTCGGAAATTCAGCTTGTAAATTTTTTGTTCGCAATGATGATAATAAGTCTGTCACTGAAACATTTTCGTTAAAGTAATATCGTTTTACTAGCTCAGAAAAATGTATGCATTCTGTTGTAAAAGTTATTTTTAAATCAGTTTTATATAATTCTTGTAAATAATTAGGATTTTCTGGAATGTTTCATGTGAACAATATTTGATTGAAAAAATTAACTTAATTTACTCAAAATATTTTCATATGCAGCACTTCTCTTCTTCAATTCTAACATTAGTTTGTCTAGTATGGTATGAAAAACGTCCACCTTCAATTTTACCACCACTCATTCTTTTGGGATTTGGGATTTTGGGACCACTCATAATGATTAGAAAGTTTAATCTATTTTTTATATAATTATGTAATAAAACACAAAACACCGCTTATTGTGTACCCGTACTTGATATGAACGCAACGATATGTTCGATCGCACTGAGCCAAACATTTTTTAGAGCAATCAAAATTGGGAATTTTAGTGTGCTTTGTTTATGCCTCTATGCCTATGCTAACAACACATATGTGAACCGTCAGCAAAAACAAAAGATGCACGTGTCGTGTGATTGCTACGCGCATAGTTTTTATATGGTTGCCGTCTTTCCTTGATACAATTCTGCTTTAATTCGAGACAACTTGCCGCCTTGTGTTTGTTTTTATTAGGTTATTAATGTTTGTATCGATTTATTGGTCATAATTTTTTCCTCGGAAATAATAACGAACAGCAAATTAGCCGCCTTTTCATTTTACTTAATTAATGCCTTGAATTTTGCCGCCCCTGGAAATTTGCCGCTCTACGCACGTGGTGGTCTCGTGTGAATATTGCAATTTCTAGTTCACTTTTCACGTCACTTTTCAATTTATACACTTTTTCACTTTTCTATGTCACATACGATATTCGGACATAAAATCCTGCATTCATGAGAAGATACAAGTAGAAGACGGTATCAGTCCCTAAATTATAGTAAAGGCTTGGCTTGAACAGTCTTGAGCCGAGTTAAAATCGTTGAATTTTAAATTAATGTTTTATCACAGTGCCTAACTTCTACTTATAATCTAATTTCGCGCAAAACTTTATTTAATTTCATTGTGCTAGCTTCAGGTTAAACTCAAGTTCTATGTAACTCCGAGAGCAAATAATTAGAATTAGAGCAAGGTTTAATTTTTGATCAAAAATTGGTTTAAAATGCATAGAGCATAATAATGCAAGAAAATCACGAAACTTATCGTTATGATTGTCATTATTTGAGATTTCTTTAAATTTTAGTGCAATGTTTAAGTAATTTATTCATACTACCTGATATATGGCGGAAAGGCCGAGGACCAATAGCCTAATAAAGATCGTTATCTCTCTCTCTCTCTCTTTAATTTTAAAATCAGTTTTAGGTGCTTCTCTAATGTTCCTTATATTTTACTAATGATATCTCAAGAACTGGCGAATCAATATGAATATAATTGGACGTTTATTTTAAAAACAACAAACAAGTCCAAATATGCACAAATTGAGTTATTAACAGTAAACGGCTCTGGAGACCAATGTCTATGCACTAACAAACCCGTTTTCTCGAAAAACAATACAAGTCGCGTGTAACAGGCTAATGAAAATAAGCAATTCTTTAAAAACGACACATGTCCATGGGGTTTCTTTCTTTAGTGTCAATATCTAAACAAAAAGCAAGAAAAATCATCAGCAAAACTGAAGAATCTTAAGGACTTCATTAATTGGGTTTCTTAGAGGAACCCCAAAATATATCATTTTATGAATCGTATTTTGCTGATCAATATTTAAGTGTTGTTGATGAGGAACCCGAACTGGACGAGGATGACAACAGTAGTGGTTGTGAAGAGTTTTAATTTTCATTTAATTTTTTTTTAAAAGTAAAGTTTATTTTGTATTTAAACTTTATTTTGTATTTTTATTTGTTCGCATTAAAAAATGTCCACGTAAAAACAACACAAGTCCAACTTTCTTCCCTGTTTATTCTCTTATTTGACAGTTCTTATTTAAAATCATTTTTATTTTTAAATAAGTTGAAATAAATACAACAGAATAGCCTGATTTATTTTTCCAGTACTTTGAGTATAACTACAGTGGAAGTTTTTTTTTTAATTTCCCACAAAACTGATTTTTTGCATGTGCTGTTTTTAAAATAAACGCCTCAATTAATTCCTGTTACTGAGTGATATAACAGTATTAAAGGTGTATAATTAAATTTATATCCAATGACTATATCTTGAGATATTTTTATTTTAGTGCATAAATTTAATTTTAAAAGCAGTTTTAGGCAGCTACTAGCAGTTACTAGAAATCTGTACTATTTCTCATATTTTACTTATGACATCCCAAGTAGCACCGTATAAAATTAAATATAATTTATTTTTGCTTTTGGGTGTTATAGCGCTATTAAATGTGTATTATTAAATTCATATCCAGTGAGTAATTCTTGAGATATTTTAATTTAAATGCAAAAAATAATTTTAGGTATAAAATCATGTGATCATGTAATTAAAATTGAAAACAATTATAGGACGGTTAGTGTACAAAATCTAATTATTAATGTTCAAAGTGAAAGTGATAGCGATGAATCTAGTTGTGCGGAATAATATTTGCTTGTTACATTACGATTAATGAAAAAAATAACTGATTTTTTAACGCAATGAGCAAGTCAATAATGTTATGGGTAACTTAAGTTATTTGTTTCGCGAATCATACTGTATATAAATTTTCTATGAAATTATAACTACATTTGTAAAATACAATTAATTATATGTACACTTAAAAATACAATGAAAAGTACAATCTAATGATAATGAATCACTAATGGTAATTTTCTACGGGGCACTGAATCTGTATTTTCTGATGCCGGCTCTGGACTCTGTTCTCTTCCCATTACCCGTCATAAAATTCCGCTCGCACAATGGATCGCAATAAACACCCTTCGTAGGTAGATTTTCAATTTCAAGTAAAATCACTATACATCTCTAATTTTTTGAATAACCGAAAAATTAATAAATGAAAAACTAACGTTTCAGAAAATTATTTTATTAGAAAAATATTGTACAGAGTCAAAAGTTCTGTGTATATAGCTGGCTGAGTATTCAACTAATGATTTATGAACACCATCTAAACACCACAGGAAATGTTTGTACGAGTCAGAACATTAAATTTTGCACTTGTACGGTTATGGTAATAGTAAGTCGTACATCACGAAAACATGTGATTATTTCGGCGTCGCGACGCCTCGCCTCCGTCGTTTGAAGCGACGCCGATACCGCAGGCCGCCCACAGGTACATAAAGTTGGCGGACCGCACGAAATTTGGAGCAGAAAATAAACACGTAACGCCAATTACTGCACGGCACGGCACGTCAATAAATAATGACCAATTGAAAACCGATTCCTAATTATTTCCAGGGGTTTCGGGCGAAACTTTTCAAATTAATCTAATTCAATCGCGATGTTTCAACGTCGGCGGCGCCGAAACTCAAACAAATCGCAATACAATTACCACCTGCACGTAACGGACGAAATTTCCAATTTCCTTATGAAACGTTTTCCCCAATTAATTGAAATATTATAACGTTGTGATGCAGGAGTTCCGCTCGATATCACGTACACTTGTTTGCAATAAAATCGCTATTTTAACTATTTAACAGTATTTTTCTTTTGCTTCTCTATTTTATCAATTGCATTTCATAATTGAATCGTTTATTTCAGAAACCCGTTATGTGTACTTTTTCAATTTTTCTGAAAACGAAGAAGAACACTATCCTTTTATATTTTATGTATTGTAATTAAATATCCCATTAAAATGAATGTCAGTTAAACTCATAATGCAAATAAATATTCTTTTTGATTACTGATATACCGTATTCCGTAAAAATGAAAAAATCATAAAAATGTCTGTTGACGGGTTTCTAAAATGAACGATTCAATTAGACAAAAAATGACAAAAAGGACAAGAAGGAGAAACGTCCCTTTGTGTTAAATTGTGAAACATTGTTGCAAAAGAAGAAAATAAAACCAACAGGACTAAAATATTTTCTGATTTTGTTATTTTGTGTGTCACAATATGATAAAAATGAGAAAAGCAAAAGACTGTAAAAAGTTTTCCCAATTGTCAAATTGTGAAACACTATTGACAAACAGGAGAAATTAAAAATAGAAGACTGTTTTGTTAGTTTTTTTCTTTGCGGATAGTACTCAACCGATTTCAATAACATTTCAGGGGTATGTAGCTAACGATAAAAGTTACCCAAATAAGCAACAAAATATACTGCATGCATTCTAAAAATATATATCATCATGACGTCTCACTTTCTTGGGACACTGTGTAAACAAACGTTTCCTGAAATACGCCCTAGGATGCATCTAAAGTCTGAAAAGTATCAAAATCCTAACTTAATTAGTAACTAAGCTATATAGGGTGTCCTAAGTCGAGTAGGCATCTTTCTTATTTTCAAAGCTAGAGATCTGGTTAAATGGGCAATGTTATACAGTTTTGTATGCTTCAAAATTCCGAGCGCTTTGGAAATTATTCTCAAAAACTAAAAATCGCGATTTTCTAAAACATCATTTTTTTTCATAATTATTAAAGATGCAAAAAAATATTTCAAATGAAAGTTACTTGGTTCGATCGCACAAATTTAAGAATTGGTCAGTAGCACAACTGACAAACGAGATGAATCAAAATAATGGAACATCTATGTAATTATATATTTTATACTATATTATTTAGAATTTGTCTGCAACCTAGGTTGCGAATAAAGAGAGATTCTTCTCGGAGTGCCATACTCGATTTCACGAGCGTAGGCGATTTCCCCGCATACTCAGTACACGAGTGTCTGTATCGTAGTTACAGTGACGTATGGCACCTACAGTTTAACTTCGGCTGCGAACGCCTGAAAGAAAGATTAACATTACATATTTAAGTGGCCGTTTTAATAACAAATTAATAGCTACTCATACACCTATTCAGTGGCCACCCATATCTTGTGACTTGTCGCCTCTTGACTTTTATTTGTAGGGCACTTTAAAAAACAAAGTTTATGGAAGCAACTTCAGCTGTAATAATGTGATGAACTGCGTGACAGAGTCAATAAACGTGCAAATATTGTGAAATACTGTCAATTGTGTTTTGCATTTTGAGCATTTTTTATAATTTAGTATTATTTTACTACTTAGTTGTATTACGTTTTTTCTTCGTTTTGTTACATTTGTTTTTAAAATAATTTAAATAATAAAAATAACAATTAATATTTCCCTTTTTTTAAATTTTACATAGGTTGTTACACCTGTTATCTATTTTCCTGTTATCTGTTATCATTGAAGTCTATTTAGTCGTGTAATAATCAAATATGGCGGCCATTTAAAGTAAGAAAGTTGCTATTAATATCTAGGAAACCGTCATCTTGAATTTTATTTTGACTTGATTCTTAAATTTGTTCGATCGAACCAAGTAACTTTCTAATTTTGAAAAAATGTTTCAGAAAATCGCGATTTTTAGTTTTTTAGAATAATTTCCAAAGTGCTCGGAATTTTGAAAATTTTTCAATGTTATCTGAACCAGCATACAAAACCGCACAACATTGCCCATTTAACCAGATATCTAGCTTTGTAAATAAGAAAGATGCCCATGCAATCCCACTCTATTTAACTCAATCCCACTCAATTTAAATGAAGACATCGAAATATCTCGAAAAATAAGCATCGTACGAAATAATGTTCCAGATGAACAGAAAATGTATTCAATGTATTCACCGGAAAAAATATCCTATTCAAACAGGAATAATCAACTGTTAATCCCGAAACAGTAAATCATTTGGGAAAGTGCTCTATTTAAATACTTTCTTGTTTTGACATTTGAAATAATCGAGTCGCACGCGCATGTAATTTTGGTTGCATAACAATTGCATTTTAGCAATGCAAGTGATACTGTCGTTTTAAAACTGAATAAAGCCTTTGTTAATCCGGTATTGCACGAGACCAAAAAGAAGGATTATATTTAGATATTTTCAATCGTTTTCAAGCACAATTTTCTATGTAAAAAGGAACCTCTATTGATAGAATTTATTTATATTATTTCATGAGAGTACGCTTGCAGTAAATTTTGGCACAATTATTAATAATTATGCCATCATCTCAAAATGCCGAAGTTTTGAGTAGGCGAGTTAACGATTTGTTAGTATTCATTAATTGTTGTGTAATTGTTTATCGAGTAATTACCGGTAGGTTATTTTCTACATTATTTTATTTATAAAATATGTTTACTAACTAGTTTCGACTACTGATTTGGCCATCTTCAAAAGAGCAGTAATATCTCAAAATTACATGTCAAAAACACTAGACGAAACTAGTTAGGATTTTTTTTTTTTAAATAAGATACAAAAACCACAAACACTTGCAAGATCTGTATAAGATCAACTGGTAAAATCATGGATAAAATACTTACAAAACTTATTTTTATTTTCTTCATCTTTTTCATCTTTTTGTTGTGCGAAAATACGAAAATTGTAAAATTCGTGCTGAAATTGTTTACTCTATAGTGGTTAGCCTAAATTAATCATGAGTGAAATAAACGAGTTTCTGTTTGTAAATATAATTGCAGTAAAAATGTTGGAATAATATTTACACGACCAACGCGCGACGGTCTAATTCAGATACGATAGCAAGTTCGCTATTATATCAGTGAATGGAAGTTTCGTGTTGCAATAGACGTTCAAAGTCCTATAAAAGCAAGTTGTGAGATCCTTATAAAATAAACATTGCTTATTCTCGTAGAATCTTTGAGGAAAACATGGTATAAATGTCCCCTTCTTATTAAAATTAACACTTTCAATGCTTTGTGAAACATTATTGGGCATATAACTAGGTTTGGTTCAATTATACCTAATATTTTTTTCTTATTAAACAAAAACATCAAGTTTTAATTTCTAGGCACAAATTTTGTGTTTAAATTTCTTATTCACGGAGTAAAAGCGCGTTTTTATTACTTCATACTATAAACGCGGAAAATAAACGAGATGTAGTAATATTTTTTTCACTGCATGAATTCCGCAAGATCCAGTGAAAAGTGCCAGATGAAAATATAAAACAAGGCCCTAAAACTACAATTGCGCTTTAATGGTGTCTTGAACAGATCATATATTGTTCACAGACAAGCCTGTAAATTGCTGCGTGCCCGAGGCGGCCTGGTATGATTTCAATTTGCCAAAGCTATATTCATGAATTTGCGCGAAACGGTTACTGAAAACAATTAATCTAAAACAGTTAGCGCAGTGCTAGGAAAAAAATAGAAAATCTGTCGGTTGTTGAAAAATGAAGTTATTGAATAATTGGGGTTTAATTATGAGTTTCAAGCGATCAATGATTGATTGATTCAAAATAGTATTGATTATTTAAAAATGGTAAAAACTTAAATGTAATTGGGTCAGAATTATCTGTCAAATATTGACAGTAACCAATTATGTCATAGGTTGAGGAGAAGTAAGGATTATTATTATTTAAGGTTGTTTTAATAAGTACTTACCGGTATTTGTATATTTATTTTATTATTTATTTTTATAGCCTGACTAGTTTCGGTTATAAAAAGCCATCTTTAGAGGCATATCTACGAAAACTTCAATAAATCAGGTAAAATCTAAAATTCGAGTTATGTTTGTTACAAAAATGTTTAAATATAAATTATAATAGTATTGGTTATGTGTTTAATGTTATTGTGTACATAAACGATTTACTGTTTATGTAATTTGTTAGTGCGGCGAAGAATTAAAATGTGTGAAAATTATTTCTTATGGGGGTATTAATGTTGGTGATAGAAAGTAAAATCAATTCTTAAATAAGTGTTTAAGTTATTTTATATGTATATATTTGGAATTATTTACTTACGTATTTAATGTGTATATATACTGAACTTATTTGAATTGTAATTTGAAATTTGAAAGATGTAAATGTCTAACTTGAAGTTTTATTCATTTGTTTTTGTTGTTGTATGTGTTACATGGATTATTTAAAAAAATATAAAGAGGTTTAATTGAATGGTCATTGAGTTTTTTTTTTTCATGAAAAAGTGTTTCAAGTTTAATAGGTATCCTATAGTAAATGGGGTGTGCTAAGCACGAATCTGTGCTTAGTTTTTTTTTTTGCACCACGTCAGGTTTTCAGGAAAAGTGTGTCTGAAATTTTTCATATAAACTGCCAAAAATATTGAGAAAATATTTATTGAAACTATATTTAATAGAAAATTACACTGCAAAATTGAGTCTTTCATTAAAAAAACAATGCAGTATAATCTACGTTAGACAATCGTTGTTTTTTTTTTTTTAATAAAATCGTTGTCTTTTTCCCTAATTTTCGTGAGCGAGTCCCTCTTTAAGGTCCAGCAGTAATCAGCCATCATTCTAATATCCCATCTTTCTTGGTAACGTCTCTCCATTTCCTTTATGTCTTGATGGAACGTCTCTCCCTGTTCCTCGCTGACAGCTGCAAGATTTTCGGGAAAGGAGTCAAGGTGGGAATTCAGAAAATTAAGTTTGACGCTCATATTGCATCCCAGTCTTTAATAATTTTCGACCCTGTTGGCTACAATTTATTTGCAGTTTGGAGACTTGTTTCCAAGGAAACCGTCTATGACTTCTACGAAAGAACTCCATGCTTCAGATTCATCCTCGGTCATTGTATTCTGGAACAATCTGTCCGATTTTCATGTTCTTCGAATTTGAAGGCCTACAAAAATTTATTTTTTAAGTTTAGCTTCAGAAAGTGCAGGAAATTTGTCGCACAGGTATTTAAAGCAGTCACCTTATTTATTTAAAGCTTGGACAAACTGCTTCATCAATCCTTACTTTATGTGAAGGGGAGGCAAAAGAACTAATTTTGGGTCAACTAATGCATCACGCAGTACATTTTTTATCCCGGTACAAGTCTTTCTCTGAGTGGCCATACTTTCTTAACGTAATGTAAATTTCGTGCTCGACTGTCCCACTCGCACAAAAAACATGGATACTTTGTGAATCCAGACTGCTGACCCAAAAGCATGGATATTATTTTAAGGTCTCCACAGAGTTGGAGAGACACCCTTCAGACTTCTCTTAGAAGAATCAATAAATAACCTCCATGATGTGGAATCGTAATTGTCAGCTCCCAGTTTCATGACTACTTCAGGAATATTAATACAATACACCAGTGAACCCTCTTGAGAGAAATATTCCGCGAACTCTTTTTCACGATGCCTATACCACGAAAATGTGGTTCCTGGAGCCAACAGATGTTTGTCTTTCAGTCGTGATCCTAAGGTTTGTGCAGCATCCTTCGATAGGCCCAAGTCTCTCACTAAGTCATTTATTCCAACTTGGAAAAACTGTTGAGGTTGGTCTATATCAGGATTGAATTCGTCTTCATCGGTTTTTTCGTTTGAACTTTCATCTGATGATTGCTGTTGGATGGTGTGAAGAAAAGGTGGAAGAATGGGAATTCCTGGTCCATGAGGTACAGGTCGTTTAGCAGACGGTAAATCAGGATACTGAATAGTATGTTTATTTTTCGAATTGAAACCCTTGACATTGCAGGATCAAAAGTAACAGTCGTCTCCATGGTTTTTTTGTTCCCTCCATACCATAGGAATGCTAAAAGGTAAAGAGCTACGTATACCTTTTGTCCATTTTCTCAGTAGCTCGACAAACTGAAAGCACACTTTGTGTGGAGCCCAAGGTTTGTCCTGATCACCAAGCTTTACACAGAAGTAAGCGTGATAAACTTTCTTGATAAATTCTGTTATGTTTCGTTGATGCTTTGCTATCGTTAAATCACCACACACGTAACAAAATATATCAGGACTATTTTTGCACTTTCTTGATGACATTATGACGCACTAAACACTCAGAAAACATAACACAACTCGATGCTACAAACAACTGACGCTAACTAACTATTTCGTTAACAACTGCCCATGCCCTCAAGTTGACCTTGACAAATGGGAAAATAAAACAGTGTTGTCATTGAAATGAAATAAACATAATATTATACTAAAATATTTTATATCGATGTATCAAGTATTTTAAAGAAATAATTTTGATGCAATTTAGGAAATATCATAAAGGTACTTCTTTGCTCTGGTACAAAATATCTCACAAGGTTTTTTTAATTTTGTGGAAAATCTTGACGTGATGGGCTCAAACCAAATTCACATTCAGAATCAACGTACCCGTATTAGCTCAGGACACTTATCAAATTCAAAATACCAAAAATCATGTCGGCCTTTGTAGTTTTGTCTATTTAAAATGTTTGTAATAAAAAAAAATTAAGCCTTTATCTGTATTGTGTAAGAGTTTTGTATTTTTATATATGTCGAAAGTAATAACTTAGCTATTATTATTATTATTATTATTATTATTATTATTATTTTTAAATGGAATTATAGCTGGTTGTATATGTACGTATTATGTTTATGTACAGTCGTGTTAAAAAATGTGTTGTACACAGATAATTGGCTGTTTTTGTACAAAAATATGTTGTAAGGAAATAGGTAGTTGGCTGAATATTTGGGCAATGGTATATACATTTTAGAACTGTCAATGTGGCAAACATTATTATTGTTGTATTCTTTGAACGAAAATTAATTTATTTAGATCTTTAGTATATTATTTATTCTATTAAAAGTTTATCGGTGGTTGCGATTTTACTCAACAAAGGTTCGTACTGTATCATTAATTAAATAGACGTAGATCTAAATTTTCAAAATATTTGTATGTACAACACATTTTTGAACATTGTGAAATTAAGTTACATTCACACAGAAGAAATGCTGTACAACACTTTAATGAACATGACTATAGATGCACAATATAAATTTGTAAATAATGGATCAATTAGTTGGCCCTAATGACTAATATGTTATTAGTCATGAGGGCCTTTTATTAGTAATAAACTATGACTAAAATGTGCTAGGCATTAGGGAAGAAAAAGCAGATACTTGTTTAATCAAGTGAAGTTATGGCATTGCCGTAATGAGTTAAATCTAAAAAACTGAATGAAAAGTCCCCAGGGATTGGCTCCACACTAGAATTCACTATCGAAAGAAAAATAAAAACGTTCACGTTTTCCCCACAGATGGATCTCCATTCTCAGTAATAAACTACGAAAGCGGGCAATAAAACGGTTCGTCCTGTGCACGGCATCTTCCCAGTTTCATTTCGGTCACGTGTATATAAGTATATGTGCGCGCGATTCCCTTATTTCCATTTCGCGTGCAGGAAGAAGGCCCCTGATAGCACAGGGCCCAGGAGTGTGTATAGCGATTCCCTCCAGTTTCGCCGAGATGCAAATAACTCGACCGTAAATCCAACGCCGAAGGGCAGAAATGCCTGCCTGGACGGGACAGTCTCGTCCATAAAGACGATCCCCGCAAGGGCTGGCCCTTATGGATGCCGTCTGATCTATGGCAAGGAAAAAGTTGACGTAATCTAGGTGGATGCGTCAAATCGGGGATACACGCAAACCGCCTCGGGCGCGACACAATACCATAAAATCCATGTGGTTCGTCTGTCTCCTTCCCGGATTTGATTTAGGCCCTATGAGGGAGCACAGTGCATCTTTGCCCGCGCAATATTCGAACGGGGATAATATTTACACTGCGCGCTGCAAATTGCTCGCGTTTAATTAAAGCGCCCTCGCATAAAGTGCAAGCGATACTCTTTAGAATTTATATCTGCCGTAATATTAAACGGACGCCCAAGTTTTTTTTTCTAGCTTGAAAGACATATTTTTCATTGAATTATATAAAATAATAATCAACTTAAACTCATCATAGATATCATCATATCCTCATTAAAACATTACACCCACATATCGAAATAAACCATCACAGGTAATTCACTCATTTATACAATCAATAAAATTAAGAATGATCTTAACGATGAACAATAACGGATTATACTCATCAAATGCAACGACTGTAACGCAATTTAGATAAGTGAAACAGGAAGAAAGATTATTACCAGAGTAAAAAAAAACATTTAATAAGCATCACCTCATTCAACTTTAGAAAACACCTTTGTGAACATGACCATACCTGCAATATTATATCTGACACAACACATTAAATCTTTACACTTTAAATCTTTAAAAAAAACCTCAACTAACACTATATGAAGCCCTAGAAATAAAAAAAAATACTGAACCACACGGCGAACAGCATTATCAAATTTCAGACAATTTATGTCACATTTGTGAAGCTTTAGGTTGCAGTTGAAATATTTTGCGACAAATGAGAAAAAAGAAAACAATTGAATTTGGGATTGCTAGACTACCTTGAGAAGATTTCAAATTTTTATATAAGGCTTTTATATAATACAGCTTTTTATAATAGCTTTTCGCCCATTCGTAATATTCGAAGTACTAGTAAAAAAGTAAACTAGGTGCTCAAAAAGTAGGGCATTTTGAACATCTATAAATGTGAATATTAAAGTATCTGGATCAAAGAAATGTTTTACAAATATTCTGATGATTGCCGAATTAGGTCTTGGTATTCCTGGATCAAGTACAGTAGAAAAAATAATATCCTCGCTTACAAATTCTATAAAACACCATACTATTTTTTTTTTAATCATAAAATTTCGATAATATAATATACAATTCCTGCTAATTTATAAATACATGGTGTCTCTAAATTATGTGTACATGGCTTAACCACAGATTACTGGGATCAAATGAAGGCGATTTAACAAAACTTATCTATATACAAATGCGTTTGGTTTAGCCAATATTCAGCTTCAAAGTAAATTTTAAAAATAGACAAAATTTGCTTATAAAAAGAGAACGTTTACATTGATTTGGATGTTGTTTGGTATGACACTTTATACGGGTGTTGTGTATAAAACAAGTGAGGCCTAACATTAATACATTCATATTTTTTAATGACAAAAGCAAATAAATTTAAAAAAAATCAAATCGGACGCAGGCATTCATTATTAAGTTTTTTTGTATCTTTATAGTTTATAGTTTTTGATACCTGTTACAATTTCGACACAAAATAATAAAATATGAGTGAGAAATAAACACTGGTCACCAAACTGAAGCCCTTCTGTAGAGCTAAATACCTTACTTTTTTAAATGTTGTTGTATTGAATAGAAGCCTTCTTCATTTATTAAAATTATTCTTTAAAAAAACAGCCTGTAACTTGAAAACAAAAAGCGATCGGACATTAATGTATAGGATTTTTTAAAATTATTTGTTGGTCCTCTATCGCGTGATGCTATGTATTGCAGTGTTGCTGTCACCCTGTAGAGAGACCTTAAATCACAGAAAAATAAATAAAGTGTGCGATTTACTTAGAATAAAATTTAAAAAAATTTATACGCCGATTTCATAATTCCTATGAATTAAAAGGATCATTTTGGGCTATTTTATATAAAAAAATTAAAATATAACATTGGGTTAAAAATTGATGAAAATGATATTGAAAATTTTAGACCTGTTTCTGTAAGATTGGCATCGTCCATACCTTTTGAAGTTTAGTAGTCTAAATCGATCAATTTAGGTGCTCATTTGATTCATGTTAGGGAGATACCGTTTTAAGTTCAAATGAGCACCTAAATTGATTTAGACTACTAAACTTCAAACGGTATCTTCCTAGCATAATGTGTTACCAAATTTTAATTTTTCTTATGCAATTTTGTATGTCCACTTTCTTGGGCATATTCTTTGGGAATAAGTTCGAACATGTTACCGACATTTGGAGAAAAAACCTTTTCGCATTTTTTTGTTTAATTTGTATGCCCAAATGTATCCTTTGAATTAAGAAAACCATTTATGAAATAAAAATTTAAAATAATCGAATAGATTTCAAATTAAAGCTAGTTTAATATTACTAACCCAAATAGATCATAAATTACAATTTCAAAAGTCAAATGGCAATAAATCATTGGGTCGATGCTACAATTCAGGTATTTGTAATAAACTAATTTCATGAGTAATTTATTTACAATCACTGTTCACTTCAAATTCGCAAACGTGAATATACCTTTACTCGTTTTATTCTCCTTTTACTCAAAGGATGTTTGCAATATTCAAGTACGAATTTTGTAAGAGTAGAAACATATTTCTGGTTGTCGTGTTTCACTTCCAAAACTATTAAAATCTATATTTTAGTTTATATCAATATTTGATTTAATTGTCTGCAGACAGTTTTTGACTTATCGTGGCACAAACAATCGCACTGACGTAAATACAAAAGACCCCTCTGGTGGTGTACGACGTTTCAAACTATCCATGTCTAAAGTGCAGCTATTATATCAATTTTCCCGAATCGATTGGGCAAACATCTGCTTAACAAGTCGGTATCGGATTTCAATTCGCCCCGTTTGTCTGGTGACACCTAAGATTCCCCCGATGGCATTAAATTATAAAAAGCGATACAGAATTGCCGTAATAGGCAGGGGGGATAATGGCCGCTGTCGAGGGTTCGGACGAAAATAAACAGGTAGATTATACGTTTTTAACGACCGCCACTGCACAAACATATAACAAGGCAAACAGTTTATCACTCTTCGGCCTGTATGAAGGTGATGCCGCCGCGAAGCTATCGATTGCTCCACCTTTTCCCCCATATCCCCGCTTGTAATTCAATAACAATCCGGGGGTTATTTTTTTGTCATCGTTAATCTTGTCGGGCGTAATAGATTTTTTAATAAAGTTAATTTTTGCTGTGGAAATAACGCGCCCGGTGCAGCGAATGACGCAGTTGAGCGCTTCAAACTGCGCCTGCCGATTTGCATACATATAGTTTATGCACGGTAAAAATTAATATGTCGTGTGATCTGTGCGGCAATTCGAAATATGGAGAGAATTGTTTACACAGGCATTCGCGTCCACGCCGCTGATTTATTGTCTTATCCGTCAGCTGCACGTACAATTGCGATTTTTTTTCGCTCAACTTTCGCGACAGATAAAATCGGAGCTTCGGTAGAAAACAATAACAGATTTATTTCGGCGCCTTTGAAACGCTAATTAATGGGCACGCAAACAATGGGCCGCTTTAAACGATCAAATCGTTAATTTTTATTAACGATCCGCATAATGCGCGCCCGCGCTTATTAATTGCACCGCAAAAAATGGGTGATGCATGGGTGCATTACGTAGTTCCTGTTTTCGATATACCAGGAACTTGTAGCTATCGGTAACTGTCACACAACTGGTACATGCAAATACGAGGAGATATGCGGGAGGCACGTATCGTTTTCCGCGTATAAATCATGCGAACGCACCCGTACATGCGGATCCGGACGAGCAATTCAACACTGCAAATCAACAAATGTATTATAACTGCGAAGAAAAATGACACCGGGCCGACATAAATTCGATTCGGACGAAAAAACTGGCGGGGCAGCCCTCCTGTGTTGCCAATTGAATTTGCAGCTCCGCCAGAGGAGCTGTCTTAAATCGCACTCCATGATCAAATAAGCGTATGAAAGTTTATGTTCGACTCTTCGAAAATATGACCTTTTTATGTTTCTTAATAGGCCAGAATCTCATACATTTCTTACTAGTACTTGATGATAAAGTAAAACGAACGCCTGTCAATGTCAGAAATGGAAGCTTTTAATTTTAACCATGAAAGCATCAAATAAATACAATACAAATTGATTTAGTTGCCAGTAAAGATTCTCTTGCATCTAATGCTTGGTTTACAATCTCCTCCGCATCTGTAATTTTCATCATTCAGGTTTATATTAAATTTACAATAACTGACATTAGTGTGACAACCTGACAAAAATATGTGACTAAGTATATATTATTTTAGTTTTTTTATAAAAAGTATTCCCAAAATGCTAAAAGCAGTCGAACATATAGCTTTGTATAGCTGTACACAGGGTGTCAATTTGAAAAGTTGCCACCGACTTTTTTCATAGAACTAATGATTATTTTTAAAATTACTCAAAACCGTTTGGGTGGTTTTGAGGGGGAACCAAAATGGCGTAGGTAGTGTCGGCCCCCTACCCACCCTTTAAGTCACAGCCACCTTCATCTAAAAAAAATTAAATGCCCTCTACTTGTGATACATCGTTGGAAAGCTCTCGAAAAATGCTTTCCAGTCATTATTCATACAATATGATTTGATATATATATATATGATTATGACTGAACTTTAACTGCTGAACTTTTGTATTTTTTAAATATTCCTTAAAATAAGGGAGTAAAAACCGCTAGTTTGGCTGACAGGTTAGAACGCTTGCTTAGCATGAATATAGCCCTGAATATATATGCAACCTAATGTACAAAAATGAAAGCAAAATAAATCATTTGTTATTGTTATTGTTATTGTTATTGTTATTATTGCTTAGCATGCACGAAGACCTGGGTTCGAGCCCCAGTACAGGTAGTACATTTGTACTGAGAAACTAGTGCCATTCGCCGTTGGGAGCTCATTAACGGCGCTCTAGAGATCGGGGGTGAATTTCTAGAGTAACAAGCCCTAACACTATACACACATTTACACAAATCACACGGCAGAAGGACCCACGTTGGTCGATAGCCAGTTAGGGATAATATCCCGAACAAATACAGTCACTACTAAGGGAGTAATGCCGATTTTTCGATAAACAAAACAACGCCAATAACTATGAACTTGAGCTCCAATTAAAAAAATTGAACTAAGAAAAGTTGTTTGTTTCAATGAGTTCTAACTGCCATTTTCGGGTGTTACAACTTAGTATTAACACCCTGTATATATAATGCGTACATAACAGGACATTCGCCGACTTTGACTTTATGGATGAGCCCTAAAGTTTAATGTTCGAGCGAGCTCGCGAGCGAGGTCTATAAATGGGGCGAATTCATTAGTCCTATTATGTACGCATTACATACAAAGCTTTATGTTCGACTGCTTTTAGCATTTTGGGAATACTTTCGAAATAAAAACTGAAACAATATACAGGGTCCGTCATTTCACCTCCCGTCTTCTATAGCTCAGTTACTAATTGAGTTAGGATTTTGATATTTTGCAGACTTTAGTTGCATTCTGGAGCGTATTTCAGGAAAATATTTTTGATTATACAGGGTGTCCCAAAAAAGTGTGACGTCATCATGATTTATATTTTTAGATTGCATGGTATATTTTTTGTTACTTATTTGGGTGCCCTTTATAGATGCCTACATTCCAATAAAATTTTATTGAAATTGGTTCAGTGATATTAGCACAAAAAAATAAAAACGAAAAACAATCAATTTTGCTCCATTGGTTAAGAAAATTAATAAGGGATAAAAATAGTGCCTCGTTAATAAAACCATACAAGGTACTCATTAAATAAGGTCTGACAGTTGCGTTAAACAAGTTTTATTGATATGCATTATACAGAGTGTCCAAAATGTAGTGTCAAACTTTTCAAACGTTAAAGCACTTTATTTTTCTTATTTTAAATTGGAACCCCAGTATATTTTTATGTAATTCCATCCGGAATTAAAAGACAAACATCTTTGCTAATCACAACCCTATCTCAATTCCTAACACATTAAAAGATGTTTGCAGAAAACTCGTATTATCAACAATTCCAATGGCCATTTTAATTAATTAAAATCGAAGGTGAGCTTGAAAAACAATTTAATGACATTAAAGTTTAACAAAGTAACAAGATCCAATGTTGACTGTAGTAATATAAAAGTTTAAAACTTTTTTAGCTAAGGTCTTTATACCCAAGATACCAAAATTATTTTTTGTCATTGACAATATGATCTTCATAATATGACAAATATTATGACCTATATTGACAAATGTGGATATGACTTTCCTATTCGCATTTCAAAATATTACATCCAACCTGTTACAAAGAGTGGCAATGTCATTTCATACTCGTCTTCGTTTGTGCCTTTATGAGGGAGGAAGACATATTGAACATAAGTTCTAGCAATTAAATAATTTTAGAAATACACAGTTATGTTATGTTTTTATGAAATTTTATTACTAAAACTCTTTTTTATACAAAACTTAATACGACTTTTACGATGTGTAATAGGTTTAGACGAAGATCTGTGAAACCTTTAATACTTTCGAGATATTAATTGTAACTACAAAACATGTTATGTCAATAAATTGTGTTTGAAAGTCACTTTCGAGTTTTATTCATTAAAATGGCTATTGGAATAGTTGATAAATCGAGTTTTCTTCACATAACTTTTAATGTGTTAGGAATTGCGATAGAGTGTTAATTAGAAAAAATGTTTGTCTTTTAATTCCACATGGAATAACATAAAAATATACAGGGGCTTCAATTTAAAATAAGAAAAATAATGTGCTTTAAAGTTTGAAAAGTTTGACACTAAATTTTGGACACTCTGTATAATTCATATCAATAAAACTTGGTTAATGCAACTATCAGACCTTATTTAATAAGTGCTTTGTATGGTTTTATTAACAAGGCATATTTTTATCTCTTATTAATTTTCTTAACCAATAAAGTTAAACTGATTTTTTTCAGTTTTTATTTTTTTGTGCTAAAATCACTAAACCGATTTTAATAAAATTTCATGGGTATGTAGGCATCCATAAAGGGCACTTAAATAAGCAACAAAAAATATACCATGCAATTTAAAAATATCCATCATCATGACATATCATCAATTTTTTGAGACACTCTGTATAATCAAAAATATTTTTCCTAAAATACGGCCCAAAATGCAAGTAAAGTCTGCAAAATATCAAAATCCTAACTCAATTAGTAACTGAGCTATAGAATACGGGTAGTGAAATGGCGGACCCTGTATACTTAGGTATATTTATCTGGCTATAACACAAACATCAGTCATTTCAAATTTAATAGAAATTGGATGAAATTACCGTTGCGGAGGAGATTGCAAGCCAAGCATTAGATGCAAGATAATCACTACTGTCAACTAAATCAGTTTGTATTGTATTTATTTCATGTTTACCCGGTTAAAATTAATACTTATTTTGACATTATTGAAAATAAAGTTACTTTATTTTACTAGTACTATAAAGAGATACTTTATGACCGCAGTTCCATAACACGAATTTTATCATTCAGTGGGACATAAAATAGTTTTTTTTGAGCTATTTTTGGTTGCCCTATTTATTACCAGGGGTAATATAATAAGTGGTGTTTTCATTATCGAATTTTGAGAAGACCACGAAATATATTTCGGAAGGGAATATAATGAATTGATTGAATTTCATAGTTAAGCAGAATAGAGAAGCTAAATATACTGTTTAAATACCTATATTTATTTAGATCATTTAATTTTTCAAACACCTCACTACAATTATGTACTTGTACTGGGGACACACTGACATTTTTTATTTTTATTAGCGACCGACTAGAAATTGTTTGTGGGTGGCGGTATGGCGGCCATTGTTTGCAAGTTGCCCCAACCGATAAATAAGAGGATCGCAACGGTTCGGGTATTTTCGAGATATACTGAGTGGCCCAAAAGTAGGTATACAGTTAGGTATACAGTTATTTATATATTTATTTATTTATATATTTATACAATAATACTTTTACTACAGGGCTCTTCGCTCAGATTTCCAGCCATGGTTTTCACTAGAAACAAAATAAATACCTGTATACCTACTGTATACTGTATACCTACTTTTGGGCCACCCTGTATAATTATTCCTTCGTCGCGCTCGTTGACGTTACGATCGCTGTGTGGGACTCGACATTGTGTCAGCGGCCGACATTTGGTTGTAGGCGTAGATTGCATTTCAGTGATAACACAACTAGTTGCATTATCAGTTTTAATACATGCGTAAATATAGAAATCATATTATTATACCGTCACTGTTTAAGGTATGAGTTATTAAATGAATGGGCGCGTTTATCGAACGCAACTATTGAGGAAGTAGACTGACACCGGTTCGCTGAAATAGTCCACTGACCGTGCGCCAACTGTCAGCTGCTGTTAAATTTATTAAGCGCAATTTTTGTATGCTGGCAGTGAAAATCGGTGTTCTCTAACCTCAAATAATACGCGTTACATAACACAATACAAACATAACCTCAATGACTGGAGTGACATATTTAGCAGTTTTGTTTCTGGATCGTTCAGCGAACTTGCAACACTTGACTTTTATCACAAAGCAATCAGGTTGAGTGCTGATTCTCACCAGATGCATTCGCTAAAAGCGCCCAATCAGACAGACTTGGCATTAGTGGTATTATATTTGAAAAATTTTGAGAATAACTATGGAGTTTACATGGAAAATGCTGCGATCTAATATCCTAGCGACCGCCTAATAGTTGATAATCAGAACTCGAATTGACTAATAAGTAATAATCACACTTGGTTCTCTGCACATCTGGTGTGCTATGCTGTCAATTAAAATGTCACAATTAGACAAATGTCGCGCTTCGGCGATTCTTCCTTAAATAATATTGAAGAAAACATACAAAACCACAAACCATATAATACTGTAATGTCTGAAAAGCAAATTTGGGCCCAATTTACTGAGTTTTGCAACCCTCGGAATTTTATTTTGTCTGAGAATAGCACGCAGGAGCAACTGGCCCAGATCATACAGGCATTCAACATACGGCAGAGAAACGGGAAGTATAAAATTTCTCATTCGTGATATAATCTTTCGAATACAACTATTGGAATCGTGACTATTCATAATTACATTGCTTGATGCACTCAACATGTTGTCAAATAATTCCACTCGTCTTTCAGACTCGTGGAATTAATATTTGACAACATGTTTCGTATCCTAACTCACGCGATTATCGATAGTCATGATTCCACTCGTTGTATTATATATGATAATTTTTCAATTTTACAAGGAACCCTAAACCTATAAAATTTTACTTGGAATTCTTTGTAACTTTATGCAGAAAATATTTTTGCACGCAAAACTTTGCGATTTTAGACGAAAACCTACGAAATTTGTCTAGGAAGACTGTGATTTTACGTAGAAAATTTTGGATTAAAAAATATTATATCCCATACGATATGAACCTTATCCAAACGATAAGGAAAAAAACGTTTTTCAAAAATACATATTAAATTTGACCCCTCGTGTTATTTGAAAACAAACAAGTTAGCCTTGAATCTCCATAACAAATGGCAGCAGAATTTTGAAGAAATATCTCAGACGATAGAATGTAAATACTTGAAGCTTGAACCAAATTTCAACAATGGTTGATAAACCGTTTTCAATATATTTAACGGTGTCCATACTTTTTAGCAACCCTGTATACGCACGTACGCATTCATTTACGAATTCGATTTGATAATAATTATTGTGACATGGCATAAATGATTTAATAATAAAGCTTATGGTTACTATAACTAACGAGCTGTCTGTCTGCACCGCTTAGCAAGATATCCACACCACACTTCTAAGAATCCTAGGAAACATTTCAACAACGTTGCAAAACATATTCGATTTTCATCTTAAACGGTGTCATCTATTAGTATCCAACGTTAAAGTTGACACCACTTTTTTGAGCGCTCTATCCCTTAGACTCTCGATTTTTTTAAAGTTGAATTAAAAGTTACTGGTCACCTTTTTCGCGATTAAATAGTTTGAAAACGTCACTGAATTTTTGGATTATTTTTTTAAGGATTTTTTTTACTGGGTTTTTAAGGATAGTCACAATTGTGTGTCTTGGGAGTCAAATAGTCATAGACACAAATGTGACATTAAATTATTTATTACAATGGAAGTTCAGAAAACAATTCTGATGCTTGCCAAAATATAAGTATACATTACACTTCTTACAGCGAACTCTTGATCGACTTGTACAATTTTCCATTCGGCAGCTAACAGTATTTTTGAGGTCATCCGAAGTAGGCCAAAGTTCAAACCCGTTGTAACGCTTATCTTTGCATGGCAAAGCTGCAGGCGTTTTTTATTTCTTTCTTTCGTTTTCCGCTGCAATCCGTTCTTCTTCATCTCCGGTATCTGCCTCGTCTTCAGTTAATCTTTTCTTGGACCCAGCAGTCAAGTATTCCGCAAGTCGGAAATCGAGAAGTTTTATAGGTTTGGTTCTAGTATTTTTACAATCTCGCTTGTATTCCATCCAACTGTTTACAATGGATAGATCAAAGAGATGAAATATTACTTTGAATGTCCACTTTCTCGTTCTAGAGAATGTTCGATAATATTCTATCTAATCGCAGATGTCCACTCCACCCATCCGTCGATTGTACATGTCCACTTCTCTAGGGCAAGTTACTTCTACCTGCTGTTTTTGTGTCTTATCCCATCTTTTTACAAGACATTCAGGCTCTTTACCAAAATCTGTTGAAATCATCAGCACAGTTTTGTTGTCCTTCCATTTTGTTAGGCAATTTTTTTTATCACTGGTCATAATTTCTTCAGATTCCCCTCTTTTCATTTCCGTATCTTTCTTGAAATTTTATCCTTTTATTCTGTTGCCCATAATAGTGCCAGTTCCATAAATTTTTAAATTTCTCAATTCATTCATTAGACCTAAAGTTGAGAAACATCGGTCAAAAAATTAAAAAAACTATTCAGGAAAAGTCTGTGAGAGTCTAATGATCACCGATGGTCCTAATCCTAACTCTCTTTTTATTAGTGGGGTGGTTAGACCTTGATATATTTCAAAATCCAAAACTGTGCCATCAGATGTAGTTACGATAATATTCTTAAGTCCTACCGCCCTTGGTTTATTCTTTACATATTGACACACTGGGCATCTACCCAAGAATGGTATCATTTGCTCATCAACAGAAAATGCTGAATTCTGCTTTCTGACAATAGCATGACATCGAATTCTCACTACATCAATCATACTCTGAACCTTTCATAATCTGTTATTTTTTTGCTCTTCATCAGAAAAGCTATGATTGTCAACCACGTGAAAATTGACCCTTAACGAATAAAATCTGTCGCGAGGCATAATATTTGCAACCGTCGGACATTGATATTTTGAATCCCAGTACATATGTATTTTCGGTAATTTTAAGCAGCCCATGAGAGCGTGTAAACCAAAAAACTTTTTTTATCTCTTGGGCAGTCACAACAATCGACTTTCCATTTTGCAGTAGATAGTACTGAGCTGTGCATTGAGCACCAAGTTCAAAAAAGTCTTCATTCAAATATTTAGAAAAATATTTTCATGGAGTGAGTACTTCGCCTTGAACAGATTCGGCATCTGATGGTGCGGTCAGACTCTGGAAGGAACCTCTTACCTAACGAAACATTGTTCACAGAGGTATTTCATCATCGTATCATGCATCATCGTCAATTCTCAATTTTTGTCATCAATTATTGCAGTATCACTTTCGCCTAGGTAATTTTCTTGGCCATCTGGCTCCCAAAGGCAGTCGTCTTGTTCCTCATCGACATCAAAATCTGATCCAATCTCGTCCAACAACATGTAGAGCTCTTCAGGGTAGTTTGCGAGATGCTCCAAATCAATCTTACCACTGGTTTCTGCAGAATTAAAAATATTTTTTGTTGACTATGTGGGAAAAGCGAAACAAGTAGGCTCCTGGAGCTCACAATTGTGAAAATCAAATTGTGTACTTAATTACATGGTAACGTAACCTCAATCTACATGTTTTAAAGTTTACACTGAAAGTAAAACTAATCAACAAACGTAATCTACAATCTGGAGTAAATAAGCTAAACCAATAATTGAAAATTAAAATACTTACTTTTTGTCGCCATGGCACTGAATTAACTAGCACTTAGCACGTGTGTGTTCAATGTGTTCTCGACGAAAAAACAATACAGGCTCATGAATTTGACGTATTATACGCATCGCACAAACATATGAATCAGGAGTCAGGCGTTCCCATATCCATTATGACCTTTAAAGTGACTTTGAATACGGACCGCACAATTGTGGGTACTTGGAGTCTAAGGGCTATAGTAGAGATGAATATTTAAGTACTTACACGTACATTTATTAAATTGATTTGATAATAATAGTTTGATACACGCTTTTTTTTAAATCATTAATAGTGATTATGGATTCTACAGCTATCACTTTCAAAACGCCTACGCATTACATTAACTTAACATTATAAAAATTATAGTTTGTGCGTGTAATATAGAAGATATGGTTTTAAAAGTTAATAACTATCTGGAAGATAACTTATCCTCAAATTGACAAATGATGTAGTTTTAAGATATTTTGTTCACGTAATATGGAAGATACGGTTTTTGAAAATAAGTAATCTAATTGTACAGTGCGGTTTAATTAATTTCCCAATTTAAATTCCGAAAAATTAGATACATAATAATTGTGTTGTCCACGAGCAGTGCTTATCACAATTTGTCCGCCCGATATGACCTGCATACCCGAGCACACGGCGGCGCAGTCACGCTCATTCAGCTGGAGAATTTAAATATGCAAAAGGTTTCATTACAGATAATAAATCTCGCGTTTTGTAATTTACCACCGCAGGGCGCAATCCTACCATTGTGCACAATCAAGTGCTAATGGGACCACTTTTTGTTTTTGATTCAAAGATTTTTGTTTGAACACGTTCAATAAATCTGGAATTAATTATCATTTATTAGAGCAGCCATTTAAATGTAGTCATTGAATTGCGTGGGCTTAATGTGCCGAGCACGTGTGGAGAATCCTGTAACGCGGCGCACTCGTAATTACAAGTTTAATTGCATAATTAAAAATGGATTAGTCAACGTGTGGATCTTTATGGGCCAAAAATAATTTAAACATACAGGAAGGGTGTGAAACGATTTTTAATGAAAAATTTAACTACGACATGTACGTTCTTGGTTGTAAAATTTCAAAATAACTGTCTGTTATTTGTAACTGCGTTGTGTTTTCGTCAGTTTAGTGTTCCATTGAGACATTATTTCTTTTTTATGCTTATAGAATTTTAGCCATCACCCAGAATTATTCCGAGATTGTATCTGGTTTCTGTTAAATAAGGAATGTAAATGTGCGTTCATCAAGCTATAAAAGATGTCCATTGGAATTTATTTGAACACAAGCACTAAACTATTCGAGCAACTTGTAAACTTTTACTAGCTTTGCGAGATGAGGACGTAATTAGTGCTACTTAAAATACCCGAATTGGGTGATTAAGGCACTAAAATCTTGAGCCGAATACCTGACCGCATTTTCCACGAATTTTCCATCAAACACCCATCAATTTATCACCGTCGCGTGTACACTTTTCCGTTATTTTTGTGCGGCCCTAATTTAGAGTAGGTATAAATTAGAGCGCCGTTTTTTTCCGCCCGCCATTGTTGTATCCTCCTTTTGTCTGTTCGGGCATAAATCACAACAGGAATTTATAATTCCCGCCGGCGCTTCCCCCGCCGCTTTTAAATATCCGGTTGCCCTTAAACACAGCGTAATTCGAGCGGGGGCGTCGAGATAAACTTCAGCGGGCCCGAAATATAACGCTAAATAAAAGGTGGTCCGGGAACGGGACTACATTATATCAATGTGAGGGACACGGGGGCGCCGTGAATTATTTATTTCCTATAAAACGCATTAACGTCCCCATAAAGTGCGCTTTTCGAACGCCATAAATTATTCCAGATTCCACGGATGGGCACCTAAACTGGGGCAGTTTCATTTCGGTCCACCAATCTCTCGCCACTCGATACTTTGAACACTTCCTGTTTAGGTATCATGTAAAACATAATTTTAAATATACCAATACATATTACAATCAAATAATGTTGTTCACAAATGAATAAAATATAGAAAACAGTATAATTTTGTATTGCATCTGAAATTCATTCACGTTTCTCAATATTTTAGTCGAGTCCCACAGTTAGGAATTACATACACATAAGATAATTCACCGGCCCTCTATAACAAGTATCATCTCATGGAAGTATCTAGGCGAAAGTTTTTTTTAATACTTATTCAAAAAAGCAGGTATTAATTTCGTCATATTATATCGTGCTTTCAACAAAAATCGACGACGAGTTGGCATTCTAAATCTCAAGTCATGTAGGTATGCTCTTAGGTTGAGATCAGATTTGATTTTAGTGAAGACATGACTTGAGATTTCCAACGCCAACTTCGTCGTCAATTTTTGTTGAACACACGATATAAGAAGCAAGATATAAATAATCTGATATAATAACTTAATCATATTTACAAAACCATTCAGTAATGCAAGTGCTAAACACTAATCTGCGAGAAAATAAACGAAGCGGAAGCTTTATATAAATCTTTCACTTTACCACCGCCCAAGCAATATTCCTCGCCACTATCTTATAAAGACTTCGACTAATCTGGCGCGCTGACTTGATATATAAAGCGCTAAAACATTTATAGTAATTAATTACGCCCTGAACTATATAAAGCATCAAAGGTATTAATTACCATCGCTTTATATATTGCATAAATATAACGTATTTCCGGGTTATGATTTGTAAAAAGTTACCGTAGTTTTAGAATGACATAATCTAACAGTTGCAGTTAAATAATAATAAATAATCATTTATTTAATATTTAAATTTAATATATATTATGTAAAACAACTAAAACTGTCTAAAGTTAGTAGTTACGAAATCAAAATATTACGATTTACGAAGTGTACTATTGTAAATGTTATTGATTTTGTCAGTTAATGTACAAAATTTTAAAATTTTGATAGTTACCTTTGAAAATGTGACCTTTATATTTACAGTTGAAAATATGACACAGTTTTACAGTTGCAGTTAAATAACAATAAATAATCATTTACTTATATAATTAACTTATAATTTGACGTAGTTAAAACTAAACTTTCCGTTTCCGCATATAATTGCATTAATAATGTTACTTTATAGAAATTTCAAGTTTGATAAATTCCGCTATAGGCTTAGTCATTCCAAAGTTGGGAATAAAGTATTCACGGGATCGATGTATCCATAAAGAAGTTAGACATTTCGTGCCCAGTGCGTTTAAAATCTCTTTGTAGATATCTCAAAACATCAAATAACTATTTGCAACTTCACCACTGCACTGACCAGTCCTTTAAAGTGTATTTAAATTTATACGAATCTAATAAAGATTATTTTGGAATTAAACCGATTTATGCCGAATATTCGAGACATTCTGATGCTTTCAGAAGATTTTTCTTAAAAGCCTAAATATAAATTTTCATGTCGATCATTTAAGGCATAACAGGCATACAGGCAGATAGACATACGGACAGTCAGACATATATAATTGACGCATCATAAGTTGTGACATTGTCGTGACAATGTTAAAACATGTAATGTTACATTTAATGTAATGTAGCATTTTGTTTAAATAAACGTATAAAGAAAAGACTGACATACATTCATACAGACAGATAGACATAAACAAATTCCTACAGACAGCCAGACAGACAGATAGTCGAACACTTTTATGTATAAAAATATTCGAAATCGCATATTTTCAGTTTTAGACATCTGCAAGTGAAAAAATTAACATTAACAATTGTAAGTTTGACAGGTTTACACCTCTCTAACTTATTATTTAAACAATTGTTGTAAAAAAATGAACAAGGGCAATTCCAATTGAAAATTTACTAAACAATAAGTGTTGGATAAAGTTTCATATGAAAACTTTTTTTCATATTTCAGAGCTGGTGATAAAAACTTGATATATTTTGACAGTTACAGTTGAAAATATGAGAAATATTGACAATTACAGTTGAATATATCAGAAATAGCGACAGCTACAGCAGAAAATATACCAAATTTTGTTAGTTCAGTTAAATTTAACAAATAAATAGTAAAAAAATAACAAAGTTTTACAGTTGGAACATATTGCGTATTCTAACACTTGCAGTTAAATAATTATTAATAATCATTTACTTAATATACAGGGTGGCCCACCTATCCTCGCTCGGACCGTTGTTGCCAGACCAATGAAAATTGTGGAAAAAATCCAATTGGAAGTTATTGGACACTTGATGTGCTACTTTTTGAAATTATTTTCGAGTGTACATTGTATACCAAAGTGACCAAAGTGTAAAAGAGACTAAATTTTGTATCCCGGATTTGTAGTACACCCTGAACACTCGAAAATATTTTTAAAAAGTAGCACACCAAATGTCCAATAACTTCCACTCAGATTTTTTCCTCAATTTTTCATTAGTCTAGCAGCAATGGTCCGAGCGAGGATAGGTAGGCCGCCCTGTATATTAAATAAATTATTATTTATAATTATTTAACTGCAACTGTTAGAACATGCCATATGCCACTCAGATTTTTTCCTCAATTTTTATTAGTCTAGCATCAATAGTCCGAGCGAGGATAGGTGGGCCACCCTGTATATTATATGAGGCAATGAAAAATTTCTAAAGATAGTAGTTATGAAATCAAAATATTACGATTTACGATGTGTACTATTGTAAATTTTATTGATTTTCACAAAACTCGAGCATAGAATCTACTTAAAAGTTTTGCACAGCTTTTAGAGAAATTTTAGAGGATTTTGACAATGGGATACAAAGTTTTATTGTTATAGTTATATACTTGACAAATTTTCACACCTGGAGCTACAAATTTGTCAACTTCACATATTTTGATGTTTACATTTGAAAATTTGAGCAATATTGGCAGTTGCAGTTGAAGATATCAGATCTACAGGTAACAATGTATCAAATTTTGTTAGTTACAGTTCAAAAGTTTAAAATTTTGATTGTTACCGTTGAAAATGTGACCTTTATATTTACGGTTGAAAATATGACACCGTTTTACAGTAGCAGTTCTATAACAATAAGTCATTATTTACTTATAAAATTAACTTATAATTTGACATCTTGAACTCTAACATAGAACTATACAGATTTTTACAATTTATACTGTTGCCAAGTTGCCAAATTTGCAGATGTAGTAGTTAAAATGGGTCAAGTATATAACTGGAACAATCAAAATTTGTCATTTTGATTGTTACGGTATATACTTGACACATTTTCAAAACTGCAACTACAATTTTGGCAATTTCAAAGATTTTGACAGTTACAGTTAAAAATATGAGAAATATTGTCTAACATAAAACTTAACAGAATTTTACAATTTATACTGAAATTTTGATTCATTTCGATCTGTGAAGTTACCAAATTTGTAGATGTAGTTGTTAAAATGGGCCAAGTATATAACTGGAACAATCAAAATTTGTCATTTTGATTGTTACGGTATATACTTGACACATTTTCAAAACTGCAACCTTCAATTTTGGCAATTTCAAAGATTTTGACAGTTACAGTTAAAAATATGAGAAATATTGTCTAACATAAAACTTAACAGAATTTTACAATTTATACTGAAATTTTGATTCATTTCGATCTGTGAAGTTACCAAATTTGTAGATGTAGTTGTTAAAATGGGCCAAGTATATAACTGGAACAATCAAAATTTGTCATTTTGATTGTTACAGTATATACTTGACATATTTTCACAACTACAACTACAAATTTGGCAACTTCAAATATTTTGACAGTTACAGTTAAAAATATGAGAAATATTGTCAGTTACAGTTGAAAATATCAGAAATATCGACAGCTACAGTTGAAAATATGCCAAATTTTGTTAGTTACAGTTGAAAATTTGACAAATTTTGATAGTTACCGTTGAAAATATGACACATTTTACAGTTACAGTTGTAAATGTATTAAATTATGGCATTTACCGTTAAAAAATACTCATTTAACATATAGAGTTGTAAATTTGGAAAAAAATTGACAGTTACCATTGAAAATATGGCACATTTGAAAATATGACACACTTTTACAGTTACTGTTGAGTAATAAAAAATCATTTATCTACATAACAAACTTATTATGTGACATATTCTATGTAAGAAAAAAAATAATTATTGCATCAAATTCACATCAAATTTAATGTCAACAATGTTTAATATTGAACAATTAACGTCAAATTTGGTACAACTTTCGTTAAATTTCATGAAATCAAAAGATTACGATTTGCGGATTGTCAATTGTAAATGTTGCATATTTTAACTTGAGCATAGAACTTGGCAGATTTTGACAGTTTTGTAATGAAATTTTGGCAAGTTTTGATTGCTACCATAGTAAATTGATAAACTTTCATAACTGCAGCTACAAATTTGACAAATTTCGATAAAGTAAACTGGAAATTTAAAAAAATGTAAAGCAAAAAATCTCGTTTTCAACAATTTTTACGATTGCAATATTTTCATTAATGATAATAACATTGTTTGTTGTATAAATAACCATTAAAACTATACTCCATAATGCTTTCGTCTCCTTAATAAATTATTATTGCTCGATTTCTATAATTATTTTGATTGAAATATTTTCTTTTACTAGTAGTAAGGATCATTAAAAACATAAAGCTTAATATGACACATTTCGGAAGATTTTGTTAGAAGTTTCATTATATAATTATCTATAGCCATAATTTAAAATGATTTGAGTCGATTTATATATATAATTTTGGATAAATATTATCAATTTTGCAAAAATTATGTAAAATTTGGGAGATTTAATGAACAATTTAGAGAATTTATGCCAAATTGAGAAGACTCATCTCAGCTTGTGGTATTGAAACCTCAATATTTAATTTATATATATATATATATATACAGGGTCCTGCAACAGTGCGTCGGGCTTTCCTAGCGCCCTTCCCGTGAGAGATAGAAAAAAATGTTTCATACATAAAGTTATTAGCTTAAAAATATTTATGCTGTAAAATTATTTTCAAACATACAGGGTGTCCCAATTTTGAGGAATACTAAAAACAAACTTTTTTTTAAATAGAACACCCTGTATTTATTCAGGTTTTCTGATGACATTTTTTAACCTCTACAATGTTGTCTATTTAGTTTTGGATTATGTTGCAGTATTACCAATTTACAATATTTTTTTTTAAGATATCATGCATAAGCAAGCTCAACTTTAAAAAGTCGTAACAACCTCATTTTTTGAAGGTAAGAATAAGTTTTAGCAATAATCGTAGTATGGTTAATAAGCAACCTTTTTGTAATGAGAAATTTGAATTTAGTAATACAGGGTATCCAGAAAAAAATGCCAAACTTTGCAAATTTCAAAGCGGTATAACCCATTTTTTTTAAATGGAATGCCCCCCCATTTTATGTCATTATTCGATAGGTCTTTTTCTTTTCTTCAATTTAATGGTGCATATGTTATGTCTGAACCCCATAGTTGTGATGATATTCAATATTTTTCACAAAAGTAACCATTTAATTACATTTCTATGCACCGATGTAGGCCATGCTGAGACAAAATAACTGTCAAAATGTAAGTAAGAATCAATGTGAGATGAACAAATACATTTTGAACATTACTGTAGTATCGTTTCTCTTTTGTATTAATAATTTTGTTATCTCTCATGGTTTTGGAATAAAATAATTAATCGTATTACAGAAGTACTGTCTACTATTTTACTATTTTCGTTCATCTCACATTGATTCTTACTTACATTTTGTCAGTTGTTTTGTCTCAGCAAAACCTATTTAGGTGCATTGAAATGTAATTAAATGGTTACTTTTGTGAAAAATATCGAATATCTCCACAACTATGGGGTTCAGACATAACATATGCACCATCAAATTGAAGAGAAGAAAAAGACCTATCGAATAATGAAACAAAATGGGGGGCATTCCATTTAAAAAAAAACACCCTGTAGTACTAAATTCAAATTGCTCATTACCAACATGTTGCTTATTAACCACACTGAGAATATTGCTAAAACTTATTCTTACCTTCAAAACACAAGGTCGCTACGATTTTTTAAAGTTGGGTTTGCTTATGCATGATATTTGGAGAAAAAAATTGTAAATTGGCAACACTGTAACATAATCCAAAACTAAATAGATAGCAATGTAGAGGTTGAAAAATGTCATCAGAAACCTTAAATAAATACAGGGTGTTCCATTTAAAAAAATGTTTGTTTTTGTTATTCCGCAAAATTGGGACACCCTGTATAATTGAAAATAATTTTACGGCATAAAGATTTTTAAACCAATAACTTTTTGTACGAAACATTTTTTTCTATCTGTTACGGGAAACGCGCTAGGAAAGCCCGACGCACTGTTGCAGGACCCTGTATATATATATATATACAGTTTGTATCAGCCAAATGGAATAAATTCAATAAAAAATAAATGGGGGCGTGTTCGAAAAAACGCTCGGACACGTCGATTATTTTTAGTTGCGCATTTTTTTCAACAAAAACTTTTTATACAGGGTGTGTCATGTGACCGTGGCCAATACCAACTTTCTTATTTTCAATACAACACCTGGTATATAATTCAATTTTTGGATTCTTCAGAAAATTCTAGACATATTTCATGTAAAATGTCCTATACCTATCTTCAACTGTTTCGGAACTGAATCCCTCGACTTAGCTGACTTAAGAAGACGAATAATGCTTGCGATTAGATCGGTCACGCCTGAGATGTTGAGTAACGTTAGAAGAAATTTCTATTTAAGATTAGGATGTTGCCAAGACGTTCACGGCGAGCATTTTGAACATCTCCTCCATTGAAATTTATTGTTTTTTTTTTGTTTTTTTACATTATCAAGAAATAAACAGTATTACTTATTAGTTTTTGAGTGTGTTGTAACGAATTTCTGTAATCAAATAATTTTCTTTTTTTAATGTTAATTTTTGCAATAAATCTGAAAACACTTAATATTTCCGAAACAGTTGAAGATAGGTATAGGACATTGTACATGAAATATGTCTGGAGTTTTCTGAAGAATCCAAAAATTGAATAATATACCAGGTGTTGCATTTAAAATAAGAAAGTTGGTATTGGCCACGGTCACATGACACACCCTGTATAAAAAGTTTTTGTTGAAAAAAATGCAACTAAAAATAACAATCGACGTGTCCGAGCGTTTTTTCGAACACGCCCCCATTTATTTATTATCGAATTTATTCCATTTGGCTGATACACATATATATATATATATATATGCGCTTTTAAGGTTTCACGCTTTCAAAAATATTCTTATCAGTATTAGTTCTTTTCAGACAACTAAAATGAATATGAATGTGTTTTCTTTTCGGATTTGTAGTTGTTGTTGATTTGTATTTGTAAGTATTTGGGGATATTACTTATAACTTAATAATTCAATTATCATATAATCGCGTGAGTTGCGACATGAAACATGTTGTCAAATATTAATTCCACGAGTCTGAAATACGAGTGGAATTATTTGACAACATGTTGAGTGCATCAACCAATGCGATTATCAATAGTTACGATTCCAAGAGTTGTATTCGTCAGATTAATCACGAATGAAAAATTTACTACTTTTGTAAATAGAAATTTATTATGTTGCAGAACTCTGTAAATTGGGCCCAAATATACTTTTGAGACCTTACATTATTATATGGTTTGTGGTTTTGTATGTTTTCTTCAATATTTATTAAGCAAGAATCACCGAAGCACGGCATTTGGTCTAATTGTGACATTTCAGATGACAGTATAGCACACCAGATTTGCAGAGGACCAAGTGTGATTATCACTTATTAGTCATTTCGAGTTCTGTTTATCAGTTATTAGGCGGTCGCTAGGATAGGGAAGAAAAGCATTATGAGTGATATAATCGATATTATTGTTCATACAATCAAAGTTTATTGTTTTATTATGTGCGAATGTGATTAACAAAGAATGTGCTTGATGAAAAAAATAATTGTTGCGTTAATTTAATATTTACTCGAGCGATGTTGTATATGTGAACGAAAAACAAAAGTAATTACGTTGGTAAACAATCATGTCCACAATTCCATCTTCTTTCCACTGCGAGCGCAAATTCAGATTGGTTTCATTCGTACATGTGGGGTTTCGCTGGGATATCGTGTTTCTCCTAGGTAATTACATTCCTTGTAGTCTTCAATTTACATGTTGCAATCACAATTATTGCGCAGTAACAAGACGCGCCGGCTAAGCCGCGTGCCGGGTTTCTCATTAAATGTTTATGCGACGTTTATCGGGCGGAACGCAAATTAAAGCACAATACGGCGGAAAATTGCCCGCCAAGTCAAGTATCGTTGGAAATAGTTTCGGATTGATGGAGGCAATTAGGTGATCTAATTGGGAAAAGTTCGGCATTGAAAATATGAAATATTTGCAATTTCACGGCGCGCATTAAAACTAAAAAGGCCCGACTGCTGACGTTTTGAGGGGACGCTAATTCTAGCGAATGACTAATGGGAGTTTCGTTTTATACAATAATATCGTGCCGATTCGATTTGCATAAATTACTATCCGTCCTCAAACAAAGAATCAATTTGAGCGCTCCTCCTAGGAGAGGCCCTGGGGTTGACTTCTAGTGCCCAATAATGAACGGATGACAGCGTTCGATGGGATAACTCCCATGGAGAATTATTAGGCACGTCCGACGAGCCGCCAATTTGCTGCATTTCCCGCTAAATCTGGCGGGTTTGAAATCAATTCAGCGGTAGGAAGACTCCATTTGGCCGTAATTATAGTTTGTTTAAATTTTGTACTCAGAATATGGCGATTAGGATCAAATATGTTGCCAGATATGATCAAGGTTTTGAGGCATCTGATACTCATTAACATTGTTTGGGATTTGAACAGTTATAACTATCATTAAAATATTACTATTATTAATGTAATATGATTCTGTAAAAAAAATATGTAAGCTGTGAAAATTTCGACGAAAATTCTCAACCACATTTTTGTCTAATCATTGAAATTGTGACAGTTTAATCATTGCTTGTTTTCATCAAAATTTGACATATATTTTCAAGTTTACAATGATTACTGTCAAAAAGTGAATCATTACAGACAAAATTTGCTAGTATATGCAATTACAAGATGCAAGTCAGGGCCGCTAGCTTCGGCTAGGGCGAAGAAAGAAGCAGGGCATTTTTAACCATGTTTAGACATTTGACTAATCTTAACAATTTTATTTTTAATTCAGTGTTTGCAAATTTACATTTTTCAATTAAACAAATTCAATAAAAATTAGAAGTACCCTACGGTATTACACATAACTAAGCTTAGGATAGTTAACCATTTGCATATGTTCATATGCAATTGCATATTTTTGCCAATATTAAGGATAAATGTATATTTGGAACATTTTTGGCTTAAATGCATATTTTCAACATTTTTGGTCCAAAATGCATATTTTGGTGAGTAGGGTACTTAATACTTTCTTAGAAATTGCAGCTCCTGAAAACTGAAACTGAACTATTTGAAGGGCGGAAGCCTTAATTATCTACGTACATAATTGTCAACTAATGTATTACTGATATATACAAGAAAATCTGCATTTCTTGGAGTCAATTATGGACCCAAAATTTTACGATCTAGATTTTCCTAATGGACTTTATACCTGCTTTATGGATGGTAGTGAAAGTGTTAAGGAATTCAAGGAAAGAGGACTGATGAATGGGCGCGTGGGGTTTCCAGGAGCATTTTGGTTTAAGTTGTTATTTATTCATTCAGTTGCTACTTGAACTTGGTTTTGTACACTTCATAAGTAAATTTATTGAAAATATCAATATGCCAAATGATAAAAGGTCCAAAAGTGCAACATTAAGTGATTTTGTGAAGGAATTCGAAGACTTTTAAACCGATGAAAGCATTTTACTATGTAAATATTGTGAAATTCCGGTACCAGTAGACAAGAAGTTTAAAGTCGTACAACATATGAAAACCGCCAAACATGTGAACAACAAAATAATGAAGAAAATAATTCATCATAATGCTCTAATTAGTGCAGCAATACAACGATCTGGACCCTACATGTCAACATTCAAAAATGAGTTGTGCAAAGCTTTTGTCTCGGCAGATTTTGAATTTTTGGAGAAGTACACAGCACAGAAAATTCCTGATGAATCAACTGTAAGAAGAAACTACGTGCCCTATTTATTTCAATCTACATTAAAAACGTTGCAAGTCAAAGCTAAAGCCATAAAAATTTGGATTTCCCTTGATGAAACCACTGATGTAGAGCAAAAGTGTGTAGCCTATTTTGTATTTGGAATTCTTGGAGATGAGGCCGAAAGTTTCAAATCATATTTAGTTAATTTAAAAGTTTTGGATAACGCAAACTTCAGTACGATCGCAGGATTTTCTAACGATTCAATTAATATATTGTATCCTAGTGGCATCATATACGAAAACGTTCTCGTAACTTGTACAGATGCTGCCCCATATATGTGCAAAGCAATGAGAGGGCTGAAAGTATTATACCAAAATATGATTCATGTAACATCTGTTGCACATGGACTACATCGTCTCTCAGAATATATAAGATCTACATTCCCTTATGTTAATTCACTAATATCGGCGATGAAAAAAAATATTTTTGAAAGCTCCTAGCCGAGTGCAACGTTTCCGAGAAAATGTTCCCGATGTTGCACTACCTCCAGCACCAATTGTGACAAGATGGGGCACGTGGATTCATGCTGCAATATATTTTTTCTACGAAAGTGTTGAAAGACACGTTTTCTGTCATAAAATTTAACCTTGAAAGTTGGTATTTGTTACAAGGAGTGCAGAAAGTACTTTCCGCACTTATATGAGTGCGGAAAGTACTTTCCGCACTCACTTTCCGCACTCCAATACCTCTCTTTTGATTTTTGAGGCAATAAATCGGACGAAACTGTGGATGCAATGGCCGCAAGTTCCGGCGGAGTGTTTGTTATATCGTCACTATCGGAATCCATTATTGATATTCTTCTACTTCCAGTATTAATGTATAAATTTCGAGTCTCGATTTGGTGACAAGCGATTTATAAATTTTCTGACGTTTAAATTAATGACAATGACATTTATTTTAAATTAATGATTAAATTTACATTAATCTTTAGTTTTCTACACTTTCGTAGAAAAAATAGTATGTAACACTCTTGCGGAAATGGCCATTGCAAAACTCGTATGAATGGAGCACTCGCTGGCGCTCGTGCTCCAACTTTCATACTCGTTTTGCAATGAAGCCCTTTCCGCACTCTTATTAAAATATACTATTGCTGACAACTAAAAAAAAAAAAAAAATTGTCGAAAAGTTAGATCCGGAAGAAAGTCAAAGTATTCGAGACGTGCAGGAACTATTCTCCTCCGACAAAAGCATTTGTGAGGATCTTATATACATTTGCTCTAACTTTTCACATGCTGCACAAGCCATCAGCAAATTAGAAATGAAAGGAATTGAATTAATTGAAAATATAAATATTATTGAGAGTATTGAAGTAAGTTAGGAAAAACTCACAAACAAAGAGTTTTACAACAAAATAAATAAAGTGCTTTTAAAAAATAGTGGATACCAAGAATTAAAAATATTAAGCGACGTATTAAATAATTCTCAAAAATTAAGCGAAGAATCAAATTTTAGCATTAGCGACGTTTCTTCCTTAAAATATGTCCCTATTGTTTCGTGTGATGCAGAGAGAATATTTTCATGTTATAAAAACATCAAATGTATTGTGTTTTGCAATATGTAAACATTTGTATTGCGTGATTGAATTGAGTGTCAATAAATAGATATAAAATGGCAATTTGTGTTTTTCTTGCATATTTAAGTGCATATTTTCAACATTTTTAGTGCATATAAGTGTATATTTTCAACATTTTTGGTGCATATTTAAGTGCATATTTTCAACATTTTTAGTGCATATTTGCATGCATATTTTGGGATTTTTTAGTGCATAACTATCCTAAGCCTACACATAACGAAGTGTATTTATTATGTCAATATTATTTAATTAGAACTTTATTAAATACAAACCAAATTTTGGTTCGTTATGTTGTAAATATGAGTATCCATCACATTTACATTTTATATACGTCTTACTTTAAAGACGCAAGGGTTTGTTACCGAAACGAAATTACAATATTTTCGCCGTTTTCATTTGGCAATTAAATTTAGCAAATAACGTGCAGCGCGGGCGATATGGAGTTCTTCCCGGGCTCGAGTGTAACACGAGATGTTAATGTAACTGAAAATGTGTATACGAAAAAAGGCGAGTTTCAGGTCGTCCGACTTTGCATTATGTGTGGGAGGCGACTTTTTATCCGACGCAAACACAGGATATTTAAAAAGTTAATGGTTCTTCCGTCAAAATCAGACGTCAGTTTTTGCATCGAAATCAATTTGCCGCATAAAAGCCACTTTTTGTCGTGCACATTCATCATAGAAGTGTGTACAACAGGCCGGAGGCAATTTATTAATTGAGCCGACCAAGTAGTTCAACAGCTTGTGCAAGTTTTATCGATTCTAAAATAACGGGTTATGGAGTTATGAGCAGCATGCATGCAACAACTGATTCATATTCAATTATGACACTATACCAGTACTTACAAATAATAAGGATCGCTCATATGACAAATTAATTACACACTTTAATTGATTTCTATTTAGCGAAATACTATTTTACTCTTTTTATATTTTACTTATTTATAAATAATTAATGAATAGAGCCTTGACAGATATAATTATCTGATAATTGATAATCTTGATAATGATCTGCCAAATTATATGGACACTGTAAATGATATGTGAATGCCCGTTTGAAAATCACCAAACATATCAATAGGTACATATTGTAGGTTGCATATCAAAAAAGTAAGCCCGGAATGTCTATTTGAATAGTACATATTTGAACACACTTTTTCTATATGTTAGGTATACCTTGAACGTGGCTATAAAAAATATATATTTCAGGATACGTAGTGTAAACGGGCAATAAAATAAGCAACAAAATGCATCCTGCTGCAACAACCAGAATTCATTTCCACTCGACACCCGTATCGCTTATGGCGCTGTAAAAGTAGCCGGCGAATGAATAACGGCTCTTATTTCGAGTTATCACGTGCATTACTGCTCGCGTTCTTTATCTTTATTGGTGTCGTAACGCGAAGGTGGACGAATTTGATTGCGCCCTCGTTAATCACGTCCGTTCGGCGCTCATATTAAAAGGGCCGCTATCGGCGGCACATCTAATTGTCGGCGTGTAATTCGCGTCTAATTGCGAATGTGCATGCACAGTTCGATGTGCCAGAACGCGCACACGCCGGAATTCATAATTGGACTGGCCGATCATCATTATCGGGCGCGGTAAGCTCACTCCGGGCAAATTTTCATATTACACTCGGATGACAACTTAATACAAATGCAATTTGACTCGTTTAATTGCTGCAAATTGGAGCGACATTATGTGCCCTTCATTTCTAGCTATCCACGGGTTCAGGCAAAGAAGGCATTTACCCAGACAAAGAACATAAATGCATATTTATATGATTAATTAATATATCATTAAAACATAGTTTTAATGTAGTAATGTAATAATGTAGTACATTATTTAACGAGCACATAATGTAAGCTACAATTCACGAGGATGAAGTTTATACACGAACCTAAGGCGAGGGTATAATCATCCGAGTGAATTATAGTCACCTGTTGAGTACTGATAGTGACTCATTGCTCCATATTGCCGGAATTCGACATATGTTTCTTATTTCATTTGACTTTATTACATTTATCATAATGATGCGAACATGGATACAAAACGCGATTCTTTGTACGAAAAATCATTATTGTCAGCCCTACTCGGGACTACTATACAGAGAGCGCATAAAGTATTAAGACCTGGCTTTATTTTTTCCCCAGTATAAATTTTTGAAAAATGCTTCAACAGGTCAAAGAGATTTTTTTTTCAAACAAATATTTTGAAACCATTTTCATTTTTCCATCTCTCTCCGTTTCGAAGTTATGACTTCAGAGCCATTTATTTTTAAATGACAACCTATATTTTTTATTATTGATTTTGCTAGTAATTTTTATTATGTTTTCAACAACATGACATTTTCAATATGTAACATTTGAAAAAAATGAGAAAAAGTGCGTTAAAGTAAAACTATTAAATTATTATTTCAATGTGCAGAATGCATCTAGTTACCATTCACAACAACATCAGTTAAAGCAAAATTAGGAAACCAGGCTTGGATTTTAAATATTGGAATAAGACAAAATTGATTAACCTGAAAAATAATCTAGTACAATTATGTGAACCAAATTATTACCTACTCACAGTCAGATTGACGTTTCGTTCGATTCATCGTGTCACAAGTTAATTTCAAAATGTTTCGACGTTTTTCGGTGGCACAAAGATTTGAAATTCTTATGATTAGAGGTTGTGGTTATAGAATACGTACCTATGAAGAAGTGTGCATTTATTTTAATAATAAATATCCGCTTCAAAACCCTCTTCTTAAGACGTCTGTTAGTGCAATCATAAGAAAGTATGAGCAGTTGGGGCATATTAGAGATCGCCCGAAAAGTGGACGACCATCAGTTCCGGAAGATGTTAAGCTAAACGTGCTGTTAGAGTTGCAAGAAAACCCCCATATTCCCTCCAGGGAGCAGATTCTCGAATCGTTCGCAAAACTTTGCGTATACTTATTTCAATAGTTGCGTATGCTTTTCTAAAAAGTATATTCTCGACCGTCGTAACATAAACGTATACTTAAAATTTCATTCGCAACTTTACGAGTGCCTAATTTCATGCGCAACTTTACGAGTGGTTGTGCATAAGTACGTCGCGTCGATTTTTGACAGATGGGTATATAAATGATATAGTGAATTTGGCTGCAATTGAGCCTTTAGAGGAAACTGAATTAGCAAACGGTCGGTCGGTAATCGGTAGTTACTTTCGTCATAACAAAATTGTAGTACATTTATAATTTAAAATAAACTGACTTACTTTTCGCCATTCCTTACACGACTTATTGGCCCCATTGCAGCCGTTCAATATATCAGCCGACTCACTCCAAAGCGCTTTGGCATCTGAATATTTAAAACTATCACTAAATTTTGTGTTGATCAAATTTTCGTGATTTTTCACAAAATGGATTAACAATTTATTTTGTTCTACTGTAGTATTTGCACAGCGGTTTTTCTTATCCATTTTATATAAGTGGCGTAACGACTATTTCAGGGGAATTCTGAACCGAGCAATAGTTATTTGATGATTTGACGGATAATACAGCGTTGTCAGACATCCATTGCATTTGCGATTAATATAAATCTAAGCACACGTTTCGATTTACGAAGGGTACTGGAGAATGCAAAAGTATCCAAGAAAATATACGTATGCGTATTCCAACCATTCGTAACTTGAGTATACGCAAGTTTGCGAGCGATTTCGAGAATTTGGACCCAGAGCGATTGCGGTAAATAGTGATCTTTCACAAACATCTATTTTGAAATTTTTGAAACGGCAGAAATGGCATCCTTCCAAAGTAAATTTAGTCCACGAACTGATCGAAGATGATTTTGGTCATAGGGTTCAGTTTTGCGAACAAATGATGAATCTCTGTAACGCCGATGAAGGGTTTGCTACCAGAATTTTATTTAGCGATGAAGCAACTTTTTTATTAGAATGGAACGACGAATAAACAAAATTGTCGCTATTGGTCCGAGCGCAACCCTCAGTGGATGATGGAAGCCCATACCCAATTTCCGGAAAAATTAAACGTTTGGGCAGGAATAGTAGGTGATATTATTATTGGGCCCTTCTTCATTGGTGGCTCCTTGACAGGCCAAACATATTAGGAGCAATTGAGAGGTTACCTCGTTCCAGCTTTGGCGGTTCTATTCCTAAATCAACACGATCCCGACATTCCAAATGAAGACTTATGGTTCCAACAAGATTTAATCTCCACCTCATTATAGCCGAATGGTACGCGACTATCTCAACGAAGTCTTCCAAGGCAGGTGGATTGGCAGAATAGGTTTGGTTGAAAGGCCAGCACGTTCCCCTGGCCTGATGCATTTAGTTTTTTTCTTATGGGGTTAAATCAAAAGTAAAGTATACTTTACTTTTACAATGTCTGTGCGGCCTTTCGACATCGATTGGCACACTGTCAAGAACAAAATGGTCAACAATTTGAACATCTAATTTGATTTTTTTCCTAACCAATATTTCTTCGTTATTTTAATTATTTTTGTGACTTCATATTATTTTAAAACTTAATCTTAAAACAAGCCATTAGTATTTTATTCTCGATAAGAATTTCTTTTGGTTTTTCTGTTCTTAATTTTGTAATTGATGATCAATTTTGTTTTATTAAAATATTTATAATCCAAGCCTGTTTTCCTAATTTTGTTTTAACTGACGTTGTTTTGAATGGTAACTAGATGCATTCTGCACATTGAAATAATAATTTAATAGTTTTAGTTTAACGCACTTTTTCTCAATTTTTTTCAAATGTTACACATTAAAAATGTCATGTTGTTGAAAACATAATAAAAAGTACTATGAAAATCGTTAATAAAAAATATAGGTTGTCATTAAAAAAAAAGGCTCTGACGTCATAACTACAAAACGGATAGAGATGGAAAATTGAAAATGGTCTCAAAATATTTGTTTGAAAAAAAAAATCATTTTGACCTGTTGAAGCGTTTTTCGAAAATGTATACAGGGGAAAAATAAAGCCAGGTCTTAATTATGCGCTCTCTGAATAGCCATTATTTGTAAGTTACATTAACGAACTCGTTTAGAGAAAGAATTGCCTTGCGTTTTAGTCTCCATTCCATAAATTAATTGCACGTTATTGCACCAATTGTTTATTCCAGAGAATTTAGGATTTAACAGCCTACCAGCTCATATCGGTTTTTTACTTTTTACTAAAATTTCATAGTATAACCCTTCTAAGAATGTAGACCGGTGAAAAGTACCTACTTAAAATGCCCTGTAAAAATAAACAACAAAATATAACGAGCAATTATAAAAAATATCTGTGACGTCACAACCAATAAATTATTGTGTTTGAAAAGGTTTTTTTTTCGCTAACTTATAGCTAGGACTGTGCCATTTAATAATACACTGCTCAACATTTGAACTGGTACACTTACAAGAACATATATAAACAACAATTGACTACTTTTTAAACAACATCTTCTTGCTCAATTGATAGTACAAGGTTCTGGAAGCACTATTAGGGCGAAGAATTAAAATACTAAAACTTAAATAACGAAATTCAACTGTTTTAATAGAAAAATAACAAAATCTTCATTTTAGTATTATAGAAAAGTATGCTCTGGAAAGAAATGATAACCAAACACTTAAAGATTAATAATGCGTGGGACCTCCTCTAGCTCTTATGACCTCTTGGCATGCTGGATATCAAATCCCGAATGTAATACTGAGGAATATTTAGCCATTCTTCCAAAACAGCAATTCGGAGCTGATGGTGATTGTTTGGATCCACTCCTCGTGACCTTATCAACCTTTTCAGGTAATCCCATACGTTCTCTATGAGATTAAGAACTGGAGGGTTCGCTGGCCAATCCATGTGCGTAATATTGTTCTCATAAAAAAATGCATTGAGTTGCCTTGTTCTGTGAGGACGCGCATTATCATCAACAAACACGAAACCATCGCCTATTTAATTGGCAAATTGCAACACTACAAGTTCTAATACCTCAATAAGATACCTGACACTATTCATTGTAGCATTTCCAAGCATAACCAATTCAGTACGACGAGTCGCAGAAATACCTCCCCAAACGATAATTGAACCGCCTCCATAAGCTTGATGGTAAGTCATGTGGTTCTCAATACAGCGTTCTCCTCTGCTTCTCCAAACTTTCACTCTTCCATCTGAGCTATGGAGACGCACTCTGGTCTCGTGACTGAATAAACAACAGCCCCAATCTTCAACACTCCAATTTGCAGTTGGTGTGCCCACTCTAGCCTTCTTCTTTTGTGGGCTCTGGTCAACAATGGACATTTTTTAGAAGATCTGGACCTTAAATTTACCGCATGGAGTCTTCTTCTTACTGTTTGAGTGGATACTTGAGTACCTGTTGCATTCAATAACTGACTTTGGAGTGTTCTTGCAGTAGAAAATCTATTCCTTCGAGTCTGCGTCGTAATAAACCGGTCCTCGCTGACTGTTGTACTGCGATTTCGCCCTCCGCCGTGCCTATGTTCGACAGATCCAGTATCATTAAAACGCATTTGAACTCTTCTGATCACATTGTGGCTCACATTAAAATGGGCAACAACAGTTCTTAGCGATGCACCAGTCATAAGAATTCCCATAGCTTGGCTCATCTCTTCAATACTTAAACGCCTTAATGGCATCTTTAAAATACAGTCAACCACTATGAATTAAAACTTAATCGAGATATTCGCAAAAATTCTCTTAAAACTTGATAAAGTATAAGCGTCCGCAAGCTCAGTAATTGCACTGATGATAGATAAACAACAATTGTTTCGCAAATGTTATTCGATAGGCATTTGTTTGCATTCCGAAACACAGCCCTGATCATATAGGAAGTTATGCCCAAAGCATAAGCATTTTTTTAATTTTTGTTTTAATTTTACTGCATTTTATATAAGTATACCAGTTCAAATGTTGAGCAGTGTATATATGGTTTATTCTTCTTCTTTTGGTCATTTATCCATTAATGGATGTTTGCGACAATGTTTGCGACATTTCTCGATGGTTTCTGAGGGTATGAACCAAACTACCGATAGTATTTAGTCCAGTCCATTGCCTTATGTTTCTGAGCCACGGGATATGGCGGACATAAGAAAATCAAAAGTTGACTATGAAAATTTGGGCATCTAGTTGGCGCAGAAAATGTTTGGTACTGTCATCAGAAAGCTCATGTCGAAAAATGTAAGAGTGAGATGTAAGAAGTTTAATAAAATTTGCTTCAAAAGTTAAAAGTTATAAACGGAAAAGAAAAGTGCACTTTTTCAGTTTTTCAGCGATATTTCAGGAACTGTGCAAGATATCCCGGCTTTCGTTCCAGTATATTGAAAGACACAAAAATGATAAACTTTTATCCCATTTGACCAACTATTGTCATCGCGTTTGATTAAGACAGTAACCACTTAGCCAAGTGCATGGTCTATCGCCCCTGGACACGTCAAACAGGACGGAACTACATTCAATGGGACCATATTGTAAATATTAACTGTAATTACTGCTTGAGTTTTGTCTAGGTTAATTTTAATTTTAATTCCAAAGCAGTTATTTCCCCAGCAATCTCATATTCATTTCGCGGTTTATTTTCGGCGTTTCCGGTCTAGGGAGGGGCGTGTCATCGCGTTTGATTAATAACTCGCGATCCTTTTTTTTTAAATTTCCAACCGTAAACACCTTCTGTATACCGTCCAGTGGTAGCAGTCCGGACATTTGGCCCGCGCCAATAAAACATCTGGCGCGCAGCTCTTGGGTTTCGCCATTTCGGTCGGCCGATGGACGTGCCTCTGCATTTTAAGTAGCCACGTGAATTTCAGATTTATAAGTTATTACAAGTAATCCGTCACTTCATAAAATATTATTAATTACCGCTTTCCCAAATTTCATATGATTATTGCATGCCCGGCTCGGTTACAGCCATCTCATTAGTCCGTTTAATTATTTAATTTCTATTTAATTGTCGTCATTTTTGTTAAGTCCGCCCTCCGTGGGCCTAGAAACGCCATTCAAATTTTGTCAGTGTTCATATTTCATTTTAAGAGTTTTAGCGTCAACATTTGATTAATTATATTTCGGGAAATGGCTGATTTGATACTTAGGTTTAATTTGTACATATTTTTATACTTCGGAAGGGGGCCGATACTGAGTGGGCGTTTCGTCGGTCTGTCGAATTTATAAATAGGTCCACTGTGCCATAAACGGCCTCTTTTGCGGCCGCTGTTCGAGCACCCTGGTCCTCAGCAATGTGTGTTGCGTTAAGGTCCAACGAAAACGGTTTCACAAATTGAGCAAAGTAAATCCGCTCATGGTTTTACCTTCTGTAAGTTGTAAATTGTATATATGTAAATTGTAGCGTTCATTATTATTATTGTTGTTTTTTCTTTGTGTTGTAATTGTATAATAGCTGTTATTTTTTTTGTATTATAAAATGTGTCCCCCCGAACAATAGTTTATTTAGTGTATGTGCACCTTAAACGCAAACAATTTACGTTACCCCGCGCCATGCCGGGCAAATAGCATCACCGCCATTTTAGGTGGAGGCGCTGGGAACAATTGGAGCCCAACACGTGGTGCATAAGTGCTGCAGAACAGCACCAAACCCACTCCCACACGTATGATAACCAGGAGCCGGTCACGTGCTGACGGTACGATGATTCACACCGAAACCGACGCCGTGAGCGACGGCTCAACTCCAGAGGACGTCCACCATCCCAACACAGAAATAGGTATATTACTGGGAGTAATCAGTAATTTAACTGCCGCAAAACAACCTGCACCACCCCGCCGGAAGCCCAGAGGATTTCAAGGCCGCCTCGTAGATGACCCGAACGAGTATGTCCAGGTCATCGAAAAATACCTGCAGGATGTGCGGTACCATGCAGATGACTGGGCAGAAGTAGTCGCCGAGCAGTTAGAAGGCGCAGCCCGGGATTGGTGGAACCACCAATACAGGCCGCATCTATGGTCATATGACGAATTTAAGCGACAATTCCTTCGTAAATTCGACGGACCTCACGAACAGATCGCCATCTCAAGGATCGTATATGGCGATACGCACAGCGCAGGAGAGCCCGTCGTGTCGTTTGTGAGAAGAAAGCAGGCTCTGGCATCCCGCCTGAAACATAATCCCGACGAGCGATTATTAGTGTCCACCATACGTGGCCAACTCCGGCGAGAAATTCAACTCGCCATGGTGGCAAGGCCTATATCAACCGTAGAGGAGCTGCTGCTACTCGCAGAGGAGATCGAGACGCTACTCCCAGCACCCTTGAAGAAGACGTCCCCAGAGTGTACACCCAAGAATTCGGGAAACGGACAATAGGTCGTGCCTGCCCCTCGACCTATGTTAATTCCCTGAACACTTGTAGCCCGCTGATAGCCGTAATTCAAGTGCGCGTAAATGGACGCTTATGTAGTGCCATTGTGGACACCGGTGCGACAAACACTATTATTCGCGAGTCTTGCCCCGCGTCTCTTCCTTCCCAAAGGGTCCAACTAGGAGCCACCGAGACAGCAATGACCACATACGGACCGGTGCGTCGCATCATTAGTGTCGGTGATGACCCACAAGCCATAGACAGTTATTTATGCCCCAACCTGCACGCGGAAGTCATCCTCGGTCAAGATTGGCTGGCTAAGGAAGGTGCCATTATAAACTATGTGCAGAAATGTATCTATGTGGGTGTGCGTGTACGACAGACAATTTACTTCCGCCACAATGCACTCGCCTCCTTTGCCACAGCCAAGCAGCCAGAACTCCCGAACGAGCTTTCCTCGGGAGATATTACACAGTACAACAACGTCCTGAAGGCCTTCCCGGACGTCTTCTCGTGCGGCCCCCCAACGACTACCACTAGCACCAAACACGTGATCCGGGTAAGAGAAAACACCACCCCTTTTCGGTTGCCGCCGTATCGCCAACCAGAGAACAGGCAAACTATAATAAGGGAACAAATCGCGTCCATGCTAGAGGACGGAATAATCGAACCCAGCACAGCAGCATACGCTTCACCGGTGGTAATTGTGCCAATAAAGGACGGAACTTCGCGTTTTTGTGTTGATTATAGGCGGCTGAATGACCAGACGCACGATGAGGCCACCACTTTACCCTCAATTTGTGAGGTTTTAAAGGATTTGGGCACCGCCCGCGTGTTTTCCACATTAGATCTCAAGTCCGGATATTGGCAGATACCAATGGATCACGCGTCAAAGGGCCTCACCACATTCACAACAACTGACGGAGCCGCTTATCAGTTCACGGTGATGCCGTTTGGATTAAAGAACGCGCCAGGGACGTTCCAGAAACTAATGGTTCACGAAGTTCTCGTCGGATACATCCAGAAGTTTGTGCTTGTGTATCTCGATGATATAATCATATACTCACAGAACCACAAGGAACATCAGACGCACCTCCGGTTAGTAATGGAGCGTCTCCAGATCCATGGACTACGATGTTCCGGCCCGAAGTGTCACCTGGCACGCAGCGAGCTGGATTTCCTCGGTCACCATATAACAGAGCAATGGAACGAGCCGACAACAAAACACCTGCAGCAGATCGCCAGCCTAGAGATGCCCCGGACGAAGAAGCAACTTCAGAAGTTCCTAGGCACCTGTAATTGGCTGCGCGAATATGTGCCCCGCTATGCCGACGTTTCAGCGCCTCTCACAGACCTATTGAGTGGCACCGGGAAGTTTCGCGTGACCTCAGACGCTGAACGCGCCTTCCACGAACTCAAGGAGGCCGTTGCCAACCCGCAGCCGCTCCACCGTCCTGAACCCACGAAGAGATTTGTTCTGCAAACAAACGCGAGTGGCACCGGCATTGCAGCAGTTTTGTACCAGGAGGCAGAGGATGGTGCTCGACAGATAATTTTCCTAGCGAGCGCAAAATTAAATGCGACAGAAAGAAGGTACCATATTAACGAACAAGAATGTTTAGCTATCATCTGGGCAGTTAGACGATATCGGCATTACTTGGAGGAACGCAAATTCATCCTGAGAACCGACAATCGCAGCTTGTTATGGCTGCGAAAGTCAAAGGATTTGCGCGCGAAGTTAACCCGCTGGTCCCTTTTACTGCAGGAATTTAATTACGAGATCGAACACATCCCCGGAAAATGCAATGAACTCCCCGATTTGATTTCACGCGACCCTCTTGACATCCCTGTAGACGAGCCCGAAGTAGAGCGCCTACTTCCTCCTACACTACAACTTGTGGAGGTACCTGACCCGCCGATCGTCATCATGGTGGAAAATGCGCAGAGACGGGACCGCGTGATAAAACGACTTCGTCGACGGCTCGCCTTCGTAATCCGCCATGGGCCGCGAGCCGCCGGAGATGACAAGTTTCAAGATCGCTATACGGACATCAATGGCCTTCTGTATCATCGCCAAGGAGGCGAGGTGAAACTAATGGTACCCGCGGATTTACAGGCAAGGGTTATGCATCACCATCACGATGACGAAGACGCCGGCCACCCAGGATCCGACGAAACGTTGCGAGCCATCCAGTCAACGTTTTTCTGGGAAGGTATGAGAAAGTCTGTGCGTGAATATGTGAAAACGTGTTTAATATGTGCATGTTGCAAAGCGGCCCCACGACAGCAAGCCGCCCCTCTTCGGCCACGACAACCAACGGCCCCTTGGGATGTGTTAGCCATCGACGTTATGGGCCCATATCCAAGAAGCCGACACCAAAACCGATTCATTCTAGTGGTGACAGACGTATTCACAAAATGGACGGAGGCATTTGCGCTACCGAGGGTAACCGCCGCCGTGGTGACGAAAGTGCTGGAAAACGAAATTTTCCCGCGCTTCGGATATCCTCGTGTATTAATAAGTGATAACGGCAGCCAGTTTCGTAGCAAGATATACGTGACATACTGTACGCGAAAACATATCGTTGTACAGAAAACTGCGACGTTTAATCCTCGGGCAAACCCCACCGAACGAAGAAACCAGGAAATTAAGAAGTGTCTGAGGATTCACCTTGCTAACAAGGACCCCACTACGTGGGATAGGAACCTTGCCAGAACACTTTTTAATTTACGGCTGCGTAGAAACGAAGCCACGGGATTAACACCAAGTGAGGCACTGCTGGGATACGCCTTGCCGCGCCCTGGGGCCTGGAAACCTGAGGAACGACGACCCACCCCTAAGAACGATGAACAGGCATGGAGGCGGCGAGGGGACCTCATCAGACAGAGGCACACTACCATGCAGGCCAAAATGCAGCTGATTCCCGTCCAAGAATGCAAAGTACAGTTTGTGGCTGGGGACAAGGCATTACTACGAGATCGTCGCCCACTCCACCCTTTCCAACCTCACTGGACTGGCCCTCATGAAGTGATAACCGTTGAAGGACCGAATCATTTCATAATGGAAAGGGGTGGTCTACATATGAAGGTCCACGTGAACGATCTCAGACCGGCGCCGCCTGAGACAGTAACCACTTAGCCAAGTGCATGGTCTATCGCCCCTGGACACGTCAAACAGGACGGAACTACATTCAATGGGACCATATTGTAAATATTAACTGTAATTACTGCCTGAGTTTTGTCTAGGTTAATTTTAATTTTAATTCCAAAGCAGTTATTTCCCCAGCAATCTCATATTCATTTCGCGGTTTATTTTCGGCGTTTCCGGTCTAGGGAGGGGCGTGTCATCGCGTTTGATTAATAACTCGCGATCCTTTTTTTTTAAATTTCCAACCGTAAACACCTTCTGTGTACCGTCCAGTGGTAGCAGTCCGGACATTTGGCCCGCGCCAATAAAACATCTGGCGCGCAGATCTTGGGTTTCGCCATTTCGGTCGGCCGATGGACGTGCCTCTGCATTTTAAGTAGCCACGTGAATTTCAGATTTATAAGTTATTACAAGTAATCCGTCACTTCAGTAAAATATTATTAATTACCGCTTTCCCAAATTTCATATGATTATTGCATGCCCGGCTCGGTTACAGCCATCTCATTAGTCCGTTTAATTATTTAATTTATATTTAATTGTCGTCATTTTTGTTAAGTCCGCCCTCCGTGGGCCTAGAAACGCCATTCAAATTTTGTCAGTGTTCATATTTCATTTTAAGAGTTTTAGCGTCAACATTTGATTAATTATATTACGGGAAATGGCTGATTTGATACTTAGGTTTAATTTGTACATATTTTTATACTTTGGAAGGGGGGCGATACTGAGTGGGCGTTTCGTCGGTCTGTCGAATTTATAAATAGGTCCACTGTGCCATAAACGGCCTCTTTTGCGGCCGCTGTTCGAGCACCCTGGTCCTCAGCAATGTGTGTTGCGTTAAGGTCCAACGAAAACGGTTTCACAAATTGAGCAAAGTAAATCCGCTCATGGTTTTACCTTCTGTAAGTTGTAAATTGTATATATGTAAATTGCAGCGTTCATTATTATTATTGTTGTTTTTTCTTTGTGTTGTAATTGTATAATAGCTGTTATTTTTTTTGTATTATAAAATGTGTCCCCCCGAACAAGAGTTTATTTAGTGTATGTGCACCTTAAACGCAAACAATTTACGTTACCCCGCGCCATGCCGGGCAAATAGCATCACCGCCATTTTAGGTGGAGGCGCTGGGAACACTATGTAGATGTTTCCGTTTAATAGATCCCAATGGTGGCTGTGGTAAAAGTGATCACCCTGTATATTCTGTCAATATTTAATTTTCATTAATCTGTCATATTTTGACAAAAATCAATGATTACACTATCAAAATTTCGAAGATTAATCCTAAAATTTCGACAGAATAATGAAAATGAAATCTTGACAGAATTTATTATAATTTTGATATTAATTATTCTGTCACAATTTTGTCTGTAAACTTTGAAATTAAGCTAGAATAATGGCATATTGAGAATCTTCTCTGAATTTTTTATGTTACATACAATTTTTGCAGAATAATTCAAATAATTATTAATAATGGCATTGATTCAAAATGGCAAAATTTATTGTTAAAATTTGAATCATTACTATCAATATTATAATATATTCTGTTTTATTTTTTTAATCAATCTGTCGAAATTTTAGAAGTAATCCTTGAAATGTCAGTAATGATTAACATTTTCACAATAATAATTGTACCATTGACATATTATGTAATATTTTGATAAATATCAAATATCAAAATATTAAAGATTACTGTCACCATTTTTTTTTTTTAATAATAATAGTTGATTTTAAATTTTTATACCAGTACAATAAATAGCTCATATAAATAACATTCTATATAATATAATTAATAATACTGTTTAAAATATTGCGTGTTTTCTTCCTTCTCTCTTCACCTCGGGAGTTGTAGGATTTCTCTCCCCTCCTGGGTTAATGGTATTGAAGGATGTTGTCGGTCTTCTTCGTCCCTCTTGTTTAGATCTTGTTATTTAAAATTAGGTTTTTTATTTTTAGTTTAAAAGGTATGTACTTTAGATTTCTTATGTGTTCGTTCAGGTTGTTATATTTATTTGTTGTTTTCGTTGTTAAGTTTTGTGTATGTTTTGTTGTTGTAAATTTTTCTGTTCTAAGATCTAACTTTCTTCTTGTATTGTGTTGATGGAATTGTTTATTATTTGATACTGTCATGTTCGTTTTTGTTAGGTTGTTTTTAATTTTATATATTAATAGTAGATTACTCGGTTCTATCATGTTTCTTACATTGAGCTCTTTAGTTTTCTTATATAATTCTGCTGTATTGGTTCTTCGGTCCAGTTTGTAGAGTATTTTTAATATTTTGTTTTGTTGTGTCTGTAGTTTATTCAGGTTTTTTTCAGTTGTGTTTCCCCATATGTTGCCGAGATAGTTGATTTTTGATGTAAAAGTTTACAGACAAAATTGTAACTGAGTAATGACATTTTCAGAATGTTCGCTAAAATTTTTAAGTGATACATAAAATGTTTACAAAAAAATGTATTAGTAAGTTTATTTCTTATTATTAGTAATATTTTATTGATTTCTGTCAAATTTCAATTGATGGCTGACAACATTGCGACAGAATACCTATATTTAAAGAATTTCCATTGAAATTTGTCATTGAATTACACTTCAAATCCACCAGATTTAGCGCGAAATCGACTGACTGAATGATTAGTATTGACATTGCAATTGGGGTCCTCAAAATTACATTTGTTATTCCCAAAATTTCAATTCATATTGGAAATGTTTTATACAATTTTGTCCAAAACATAATAGTTAAAGAGTTATGGGCAAAATTTGCAAAGCAAAAAACATGTAGAATAAAGTTTTTTTTTTTATTAATTAACAATTTTTTATTTATTTTTTTAGTACCTACACAAATTGAATCAAAGTGTTTGTTCAAAATGACCCCCACTGCCTCACAACACATTCTTGCTCTTCTAATAATTGAAGACTTGGCTCTCTGAACTGTATCTGAGTTGTCTCGAATGGATGCAGCTGCGCCATAATATTTTTGAATTAACTCATCTCTAGTTTGTGGTTTATTTGAGTATACTAAACATTTCATGTGTCCCCAAAGACAATAATCTAGAGGTGTTAGGTCTGGTGACCTTGGTGGCCAGAGAACTGGACCTACTCTTCCAATCCAACGGTTAGCAGCATACTTGTTATTTTGTATAATAAACAAGTAAATTAGCCTTCTTAACCAATAATTCTTTAACTATTAAGTTTTGGACAAAAGTGTATAAGGCATTTTCGACTAAAACTTGACCAAGAAATACGCTCTTAAGCTATGCGTATCGTGTCACGGGACACCGTATATTCTGTCAATTTTGCAATGATTACGATCAAAATTTTGACAGAAAATTTCAATTTGAGAATAGTCATTCAACGTTTCACTCGATATATACAGCGTGTTCGTAACGTATGGAATAAATTCATTATTTCGGAAATTGAAAATATTTTGTAAATATTTATTTCTGGATACAACGCAGTACATTGTTTGATACTTTACATTAAAAAAATCGTTCAAAACGCAAATTGAAAGTTAGAAATTTATGTATAAAATCCACCTATTCTATCTCGATGAAATTCCAAATTGAGAACGTCCTGATCGATTCTGCATATTTATGCTTACTAAATGGTTTTGCTGAATAGTAACTACTATTAACCAACTAACTTACTTGTTAGTACTAAATAACTATGTGGAAATAAATCTTTGCCATTGCATAGTGATATTATATTTACTGTTTAGATACAATTTGCATGATTGAATCGGTACAACTTGATAATGTGAAGATTTATATTTTTGTGTAAGTCCGTAGCAGTAATTAATGCTTCGAAATAACTTCGGTCCGAACTAATTCCAGCAATTTGCAAGGGAGCTAAGGAAGCCGAAATTCAATTAACGCAACCGTTAAATTTCCGGCATTAATCCGAATCTGCGCGTTAGTGGCGTGGAAACGATTATTAAAAGGTGTTAATTCCTCGGCTGCCTGCCGAATCGGCGGAGCCACAAATCTCACCCACATCACAATCATGTCGATAAGTTCATGACGGGCCGGGCGATTATGAAAGGAGCTGCCCGGATAATAATCGCGCCGACAGGTCACTCGACGAAAAACCGATAAATTAACCCCCGACGCGCCCGAATAAAACTCGATGATTCCTTTCGTTCGTTGGTCATTTCGATTCAAATAGTGAAAGGTCCACGTCCTCGCAATCTCGACGACCGTGACGCCCCCGCTTTTGTGTGGGGGCAAAAAAATATGTAGCCGAGGATGTGTGTAATAAGGGCGCGTTATATATGATCCACTGTTGTGCGTATATATACCCAAGTTGCGGAGATAGTTTGGTGGGTGTGGGAGGCGACACCTGGCTGTAATCTCCCCTTTTACTGATAACCTGCACTTTCCCTTATCGACTGTGCCAGCTGCGGTGCTGATTTATTCTGTTTACCGCGTACACATTCTCTCGTCAGCGCAGGGGTAGAAATTGCTGCTAGATTGATTCGCAGCATTAGACGTAACACCCTTCGAGCGGAGGACTTATCCCCGGCCGTCGTCTCCCGTTTCCAAATGATTTAATGAGGGAAGAAGGAAGAATCGCATTAAGAGTTTCATTTGTGCGCCGCCTCGCGTGCGCCCCCGCGAAAGGGTTGATTTTCGCCTTTGCGGCGCACCCGGAAAGTCATGTGGATAAAGGGCGCGTTCGTGCGAGGCGCCCTCTCAAAAGACACTTTTGTGCACCGTTTCGGGGATCGATAAGGGCGTAATTATGTTGCTTATTAATCAGCATTATACATAACGCCCCATTTAAATGGGGCGCTCCCAAATGAATGAAAGAGAAATTGATGGAAACGTGCATTAAGATTTTCGTTTGCAACCCTGCAGCGTGTACTTAAGCTGTACACTCCATTAAAGGGGTTAATTTGTCATTGTAGCGGCGAAAATGAAGGGTCGTTTCGTACCTGAAATTTCTCCGCCCATTACGCCCGCGCGCACTCACAACTAATCCCTCAGGATGGTAATTTTTATCATGCCAAAGGTTAGAAAACGTTCGCTAAAATTGATGACATACCGAAAATGTTCGCCTATTAAATAAATATGAATCCGCCGCGCCATTCAGCGAACGGCCCAATATATGTCGCCCCTAACGATCAATAAGATGCGTAATGATGTTTCTTTTCCCCGCTCCTTTCTTTCGCATTTTTATCTCCGCTTTTTGCGCTAATACATCCGCTATTACTTAAGATATATATACGTGTCGTGATAAATCCGCATTATTTGTCGATAGATAAATCTTCAGCATACGTGGAAATTAATATTGAAGCCAATTTTCATGACAGATGGCAATTATTATTAGTTCCTTGCCCCTTGTTTTCTCCCCGGTTTTCATTATTTTTTCGCCGCGCGAGACGTTTAATTGAGGTGAAATAATTGTTTCCCATTTTCTTTTGTGGAGTTCTAACGCTCATTTGAATCCGTACAGGGGTGTACACGACCCCCTTTCGCCCCGCTAACAATGTCGCCGCGCTCTCGTAAAATCGTGATATTATTTTTTTTTCCAAGTCGTTGGTGTATAATATTTTGCTCCCATTTTAATTTTTCTGGCACTTTATAATTTTTCCCATTTGAAATACGACGAAATCTTCACTGTCGTTAAGTACTCATTCATTAAATAATTCAGTATCTTGCAAGAAAAATGTCAAAGTTTTATGATTTCCAGTTATGTCACGATTCATCTCAAATCTATCAACAGAAGAAGCCCTAATTCCTTATTATTCCTTTTCAATTAAAAAAAAGTGAAGGGTTTATATCTATATAATCAATAAATAATTGTAAAATATGACTTAAGTCTTCAAGTGTCCAAATTTTACCAGTTCGAGGTATGTCTACGACTCATCTCAAAACTATGAGCAGAAGAAGCCCAAATACCATTAGTATGTCCAACAAAAATAAAATAAGTGAACCGCCAAGATAACCAAGATAACCAATCAACAATAGTAAAATATGGACAGGGCAGAGCTGCGCTCCTGTACCTGCGGTAATCCCTTACTCCAAAAGGGTTTTAAATTTTCGGGGTATTGCTGCGCTTCAAACTGAAAGTGATCTTTTGGCACCCCCTACGAAGAGGATAATTACATTAACGTAACTCTCAATGAAATGTAATACTTCATGTTTTTGAATCTTATCAGTTGCCCGATTTGTTGAGGTTTTAAAAGAATTTCAAACTGAAACATATATAAAAATTAAAATTAAAATTAAAACCGTGGGTGTGATGAAAAAAATTCAAAATAAAAAATATAGAACAAAACTTTCTATTTTAAATTCACTGGTCGACCAGTATAAAGATGGATGTATTAAAAGGTTTATATTTGTACGAACTCCTTCATATGAGTTTTCACGAATTTGTTTTATGTGATGTAAAATAATATTTTATTTTTATATATAATAATAATAACTTCAGAAAACAATAAGAACTAAATCGCAAGATTTCGGATTTTATCGAATATCTCCGGAAGTAAGCGGAAATTTCAGGTTTTCTCAGCAGAGTATTACTGGTCACTAAATTGCGGAACTTTTTGTAATTTAACCATCTTTGTAGCTTGTACAGTTTCCGAGATCTCCACACTGTTGATCCTTATCTTGGATACAGTTTTTTTTTCATTTTAAGCATTGGGATCTCGGAAACCATAAGACAAAGAGATTCAGTTAAATGAGACAAACGGTGTCGTTTTAGGAGCTTATGCAAGATATGCTTTTGTTATTTTGAAAAGAGACCATAGTTTTTCAGTTATAATACAAACTTTAATTTTTGTAAATGGCAGTCATTGTTGGCTTTGACATTTTTTAAAATGACATTTTATCTTCATATAGCGATACAAGGTTTGCTATACTCCTTTGATATATAAAGGCCATCTTCGAAAATTACTTACTTTGACAAATAAACACGATACAGGACTATTTGTATTATGGAAAGAAGCAAAAACCGAGTTTGCCAGGAAATTTTTCCTCTTACTGCGAGAATTCTATTATTTTTTCTATTCTAATTATACTCAATTCTATTCAAATTATACAACGAAAATTCCTGCGTCTCATTTATTTAAGAAATTAAGTATAGCAAGCCTTATATCGTTATAAAGAGAAAAAAAAACCCTTTTTAAAAATGTCAATGCCCACTATGACTACCATTTATAAAAATAGAAGTTTGTATTATAACTCAAAAACTATGGTGTTTTTTTTTTCAAAAAACAAAAGCATATCTTGCATAAGCCCTTAAAATAACAACTCTTTTCTCATTTAACCGAATCTCTATGTTTTATGGTTTTCGAGATCCCAATGCTTAAAATGAAAAAAAAAACTCAGGCTGTATATTATTATATTTATGACTAATATCTGTGATATAAATGATATTATGGCTAACATATGTTTGTTATTTTTCTGTTTGTTTGCTTAAATGTGGCAAAATAGACATTTTTTCATATATAAAAACTAAATTAAAGATTAAATATTAAGTGCGTCAATTCATTCATAGAAACAGAATTGAAATATCTTTGCATTGAAAGCAATCCCCCGTGGAGTAGGGGGATTACCGTAGAAGCGCAGTTATGCTCACTCGTTTGGGATTATGGCTGTTTTTGCCCATACTTTATGATGCCCATACTTTCAGGTAAATTAAATTTCCGAGCGCAGATCTGCCACACCATAAAATATGAATCCTCAATCCTCAAAGTCCTCAAGTCAAACAGTTTGAAACAATTAATTGGCGTTATAAGTACAGGAATCTATATTTCATAATAATCATCATAACTTCATTGAATTTTATCAATTTTGATAATTTTTCGTGGAGTTTTTCGTATATAAATTTAGTTCATTTGGTAATAGTTCATAATCTTTTTATGGAAACTTCACTCTTCAGATAATAAATTATGTTTATTTATATATGATGTATTTTTATAAAATGCATTCATGTTTGCACCCAAATTGCAATTTGCAAATGCATCCAATTTAACTTTTCAGAATTATTGGCCGAATTTTCGATAAAATGTTGATGAAAGTTTGGGAATTTTTAGCTTTTTTGAGAATTAAATTGCGGAATGTTCAATATTGTTGATGTAATTTTGAGAATTATAAGTTGTTTTGAAAATGATTCGTAGATTTTTTTTTCTCTTTTTTTTAAATTTAGTACATTTTATTAATTATTCATCATTTTTTATTAGAACTCTTCAGAAAATAATTCATATAGTTTTTGATACATTTTTTTTAAATGTAGCAATATTTGAGGATTATTCGTGGAGGTTTTTACATAATTTTAGCTTAATTGATGTTATATTATTGCTTTTGAAAAAAATTATAATAAAATCAAATAACATTTCAACATTTTTTTATAGACACTTAATTCTTTTACAATAGTTTTTTAAGACTTAACTACGGAAAATGTTTTAGTATAATGCAATTTTATGAATTTTAGCGTTTTTGAAAATTATTTCCGGATTTAATTTGAACTAATGATTTTTACATAGAAAAGTATTTTGTCAGAAAATATTTCATATAAATGTTTTCGTACATTTTTATAAAATATTGGAAACTTAACTTTTGAGAATTATTTTTGTAAAATTTTAATAAAATATTGATGACATTTTGAGAATTTTCGCTCTTTTGGGAAATATTTGTGGATTTTCTTTTGTGGTGTTTATAATTTTAGTTAATTTGGTATAAACTAATAATTTTTATATAGAAACGTAACTTTTCAGAAAATATTACATACCGGGTGTTGGATTGGTTTGATATATATAGAAATTTAACATGTAAATCCATATTTATACATTTTCCTGTTTCCCCGATTATTTTTGAGAAAAAGTACAATAGTAAACAAATCTTTTGAAACCAAAAATCTACCAAATTTAATTTACATCTAATATCGATATGCTACCGGAGACAAGAAAATATGAAAATTAAATTCTAATACATGTAAAAATGGCCATAGCGATGACAGTGAACTACTGAAACTTGTAATTTTACTGTCAGTTTGGAACTTTCATAAAGAAATGCGTGCCGAAAATGGCTTATTAATACACAACTTGTGACAAAAATCAGTTTTTATGGGTGTATTATGGCGTTAATATTTAATATTTGTGAATTTCGTGATCTGTTCGGGAGATTATTGCCAGAGATACCAGTGCCTAATCTTAGCAGTATACAAAAAGTAATTGACAAGCAAAATAAATACAGATCTACTTTTAAACCATGTAGGCCCTGCTTGAGGGAATATTAAATTTTACTGAAGAAAAATGTGAACATAATATAGCGAATGAAACATACTTAGTGGCTGCAGTGACAAATAACCCCAATATTACATACATATATAATAGTACATATATTTATAATAGTGCTAGGCCCATATTGGAAGACTATTACCGCCATAATTTTATATTCATTTCGCATATCTAGACATCAGAAACTTCTAAGTGATGAGTATCACAGAACTTGGTACGGGTACTACAATCCTAAAAGTACCTTGATTAGGAACATGAATCTGTGTTACGATTCCGTTGAAGTTTTTGGTGTCTCCATTACCTCTTACAAATTGTTATGCCTTAAAGCAATTGATAGTTTGAAGTTATAGCAATTGTCTTGCAGCTTATTTTAGTGATAATTTATTGTTCCTATATTTAGAATTAGTACTTGTTTCTATGTAGGCTAAATTGGTATTACCGTAATAAAGATTATTATTATAATAATGCCGCTAACTTTGAAACCTTGGCATTAAAAATAACCGATGGGAGCTATGATGCCACTAAATCCCATTTACTATTATGTACTTTAAAGACTGATGCGACGCATTTTACCGGAATTAATGAAACGACATTAAATGACCAAGCCATATATCGCAATTGATCGCCCCTAAAAACTTCACGACTGCTAGTTAAAAAAGTTTTTAGTTTGCGCATAAAATTTTTCATAGTTTCTGAGTGATAAACGATCAATTCCCATTAAAAGTTTTAAACTAAACTGGATCGTTGGAAAAATTGTAATTAAATGTTGAAAGTTTTGTTTTCGCCGTAAATTAAAGTTAATAATTTTAACGGGAATTATTAATTTATGAATGGCGCAGTTTTATATTTTAATTACAATGATATCAATAATAATACAGAAAACAAAAATTATTTCGCCGAAGTCTGAAACTCGGTGAAATTCGTGGTTTTATGTTTTAATTATGAGAATTTTATTACATACATTGAAAACGCCGAAATGTTCGATAAAATTACGTTGATTGAAGTAGTACTACGTAAATTTATACATTATTAACACACTGTTCATTCATTTCTGGCACTGAATGGATCGATCGATTTTACTACCACGCATATTGTTTCTCGTGAACGTGGGAATTAAAATTATCGGCGCTCGTAAGCGCGCAAACGGAATTATCTGTAAACGCCACGTTCAGGCCGGCGCTGCTCTAACAACGCTAATTCGGGTGCATCAAGTTTAAAGCTTCTATTAGCGTCTAATAATACCACTTAAAATGCGCTGTTAATGCTCCCAATAGATCCGACAAAACATTTCGTGTCGCGAGATTAGATAAACAAGAAAACAATGCCACTAACAGTAGTCAGAGGATCGCGCAAACACGGAGACTCTGCGGTCGCATTAATATTCATTAAAATTGATGTGTAATTAATTGCGGCCATTTATAACCCCGCCGATGTATTTATAAATAATTTATCGGTGACTTCTGGGTGCCTCTGCGGGACACGTGATGGATGGAAATGGTGGTGCGGTGGCCTTAATGAAAAATTTTCTGCGCAACGCCAAGTGTCACAGAAATTGATAACGAAGCGTCCGCGACATCATTAATTAAAAACAAACGGAGCGATTAAAATGTCCCATTGTCACTGGCGGAAGGCGATAGTTCTTCGGCAAATTATATATATAGTATATATGGAGGGTGGTCGAGAGGGAGCGATAATTTATCATCGGCTTTGGTTTTTCTCGAGAAGTAGAACATATCGGCTGCAGATATCAGCAAATAATTAATGATCACCAACGACCGTTTTATATAAAAGCGCACAAAAGATGCTAGAATTGGAGCCCTCGAAATATATATAAGGACGGCCCGGCGAAAAAAGTGTCTGCCGGAGACATTCTTACCTACGGCCCGTCAATATCGTCGGAACAAGTAAATGATGTAAATTCAATAAGTCCTCATACGCGGGACTGTTTTCGGCTGCAATTCCAACCGCTCCTTTATCCGTTCGGGAAGCATTAAAACGAAATTAGAAATAAATCACGGCGAAATTCGACTAGCTGGGCGTACTTTCAGTCTCCGCGCATTATTACGTCGTGCTGGATATTAAATTAAACTCTTCCGCCACTCCACGTTGTTTGCATTCATATGTATATGTGGATGCATGCCGTAAATTTCAATGCTCCACCACTCGGCGTCGTTATCAGTGCGATGGTGGACTACGTACTGAACAACACTTTTGTGCTAAAAGCAGCTTAGAAAGTTAGCTTTCCATGTTGCTACACGGAATTCAGCCGGTGAACAAATCCAACTGCAATTTTTTATAAAACACAAAACTAAGATAAATATCTAAGAAGTACAATTTTTATTTTCTAGTTATGGTTAGTTATCCAAAGCCAACATCTACAAATTCCAATTAAAAATCCTATGAATAATTTCAAACAGTTTAAATTACAAACATGCATTATTATAACAGCAACTACAAAAATCTATATATAATCCACGCATTGCCCTCACAATAATTAAAAAATACAAATTTTGTTTTAAAAATCATATTCAAGAATGTGCTATAAGCAGTTGTCAAGTTGCCACATCAAATTAAGCTTCGTGAGCAAATTCAAATTCAATTTATTTTAAAACACATCTAACTAAGATAAATAACAAAGTATTATCAATTTGCATTTAGAATCTTCTCAAATTATTGTTAGTTATAGTAGCCAACATCTTCTAAAAATTGCATTAAAAATACTATGATTAATTTCAAACAGTTTAAAGTATAGGAAAACCTGAATAACTGCAACCACAAAAAAATGTATAAAATAATGCACGAATAATTCTCAAAATAATTAAAAAATATAAATTTTGTTTGAAAAATTATATTCAGGAATAATTTCAAAACATTGAAGCTATAGAAAAACATAAAGATAATGACAAAGATAATTTATTGGTGTTATTATATCTTTAAGGTTGCACAGGTCAGGACATATTAGAGTAATAAGATTTATAGTTCACTAAATAGCATAAAAATAAGAGTACATATAAGTATAAACATAAATTCATTAAAATTCGAATTGACTGGATGTGCCTCCCAGCTATAGAAAGCTCAAAAAACATAATTGATACCTGGGCAATTCCACGTCAAGTGAGCAGTTCATTTCACGCAACCCTCTCCGATTTATCTGATTTGTACACTTGTTTGGGTACCAAAAATATGACCTTATACCAAATTTCAGACCTCTAGGTAACATAGTTCGTCTCGTAGAGCCAATTGAATTTTACGGCATGTTTTTATTTTATATTAATCAATATGTTCGAAAATTTTGATTTAAAAATGGTTTTGTGCGTTCAAGAGGCTCTAGAGCGAAAACTACCACTAGTGTGGGAAAATTTTATTCAAGCATCTTAAAGTACATACTTTTGGCTGTCTTTTCCCAAAATTTGGAGTCTCAATCGGTGGCAACTACTGAGAAATGAATTTAAAAAAAAACGATTTTTGCGTTTTCTGCACATGCGCTAAGATATCAAAAATCTGACCCCTGCATTCGATTCCTTAGGAAATTTCCTATCGATTATGACTGTTTTAAAAATTTCCCAGGCTGAAACGCAATGAAGATAAATGAAATTAAACAAAATTGAAAGTTGAACTTAAAAAAATGCCGTATAATTCAATTGGCTCTACGAAACGAACTATGTGACCTAGAGGTCTGAAATTTGGTATGAAGTCATATTTTGGTACCCAAACATGTGTACAACGTTTGAGCTAAATCGGAGAGGGTCGCGTCAAATGGACTGCTCATTTGACGTAGAATTGCCCACCTGCGAGTACAAATAATTTATAAAAAAACCCTGAATCATTCTCAAAATAATTAAAGGATACAAATTATGTTTTAAAAATTGTATTCAAGAATAATTTTGAACGGCCAAAACTGTAGAAAATATTAATAACTGCAAGTATAAAAAAACATGTATAAAAAAATCCAGGAATAGTTCTCAAAATAATTAAAAAATACAAATTTTGTTTTAAGAATTATATTCAAGAATAAATCTATAGAAAAACATAAATATAAAGGTAATTTATTATGTAATGTGATAAGTGTTGTATAAAAAGTTGTCTTAATTGTTCTTACATGAACTAACATTATGAATTGCTCTAAGGAAAATTCATGTCAAAAATTTCATCAATATTCTATTAAAAATTCCACAAATAATTACTCTCACAACCTATGCAAAATTGTTAATTTCATGGAAAAGTTCTTAATCATCTTTTTAATCAATACATCACGGATGTATTAAAAATATATAACTTGCAACAATATTTTTGAAAATATGCATAATTTGTAGGAAAATGTATTTCGTCTATAATTGTAGAATTCATAGTAAATTGTGAAAATTCTATTAAAACTCTTTCTTTTTTGATGTATAGATAAGATATGAAAACAATAAAAATTGGAATAATTAATATTTCTCATATTTTTCATTTTGACATAGGTTGTTATACACAAGAAAAGAGGAAAAGAAAGTCTATTTAGACGTATAAATATCAAATATGGCAGCCATTTAAAATAAGAAAGTTGATATCAATAACTCGGAAACCCCCATCTTGATTTTTGTTTTGACTTGATTCTTAAGTTTGTGCAATCGAACCAAGTAACTTTCATTTTAAACCTTTTTCTGCTTCTTTAATAATTTTGAATATATCTGAGTTTTTAGAAAATCGTGATTTTTGTTTTTTTTTAGAATAACTTCTAAACTGCTCGGACTTTTGAACATTTTTTAACATAATCTGAACCAGCATATAAAACTGCACGACATTGCTTATTTAACCAGATCTCCAGCTTTCAGAATAATTAAGATACCCATGCATTTTAATGTAAACAGCCACAAATTTTATGTCAAATTGTATAATTACATGGAATACTGTATATTTATCACACATGTATTAAAAATGTATCTAGACATTTCTTGCAGATTTGCATAATTCATAGTGAAATGTATTACTGCACACATTTAATGAAGAATTGTAGAATTCATGTCAAATGTAAAAATTTATTAATACTTTGTTAAATTTAATAGAAATTTGTGGAAATTCCATGAAAAGTCTATGTAAAATTTCATGAAAAGTTTGATAATTCGTGGAAAAATGTAACAATTTCATTGAAACCATTATAATTTTCAGGAAATATTAAAAATATAAGGAAACAAACATCATAGAAATTTTCACAATTCATGGGAAAATGGATCATTGCAAATTCATGCCTAATTTAAAAATTTTCAGGGAAACTCATATAAATTCCAAGCAAAGTTATGAAAGTTACAAGAAAACTTGTGTGAATTTCAATGTAAATTAGCAGACATTTTATTAAAAATTGTAGAATTTCATGGAAACTTTTTGTATATTTTTTACGAATGCAATAAAAATATGACAACAAATTACCTGGGAATTTACATGATGCACGAGGAAATGTAGATGTGCACACATTTCATGAAAAATTACAGCATGTTTGGCAAAATGTAGAATTTTCATTTAAAATTATATAAATTTCATGGAATATTGTGGAAATTCATTAAAAACTTGTATAAATTTCATTGTAAATTATGACATTTTTTGTATAATTTCATGGGAAAACTTCATAATTCCTGGAAAATTGTAATAATTTCATAGACATTTTCGCGGATATATTATAAATGTATGGAAACTTGGCATGGCAACAACATTTCTTTAGAATAGCATATTTTATAGAAATGTCTATATCTGTATACGTTTAATAAAAAAATAGCCTTCTTGGCAATTGAAATTTTTCAAGTGAAACACATATAAATTCCAAGCAAAATTATTAAAAATACATTGAAATTTATGTAAATTCCGTTGTAAATTAGTAGAAATTTTATGTAAAACTGAATTATTTTAATTAAAAAAAAATCATAATTCATGGAAAATTAGAACAATTTCATGAAAATTTATGTACATGAAAACTCATATAAATGTAACCAATGCATTAAAAATATATGGAAACTAGCAATAAATTTCGTGAAAATTTACAGGATTACTAGGGAAATTTATATTTTATATATCTCATGAGACATTACATGTCTCATGAGTAAATCATGAGACCATGGTAAATTTTCCTAGAAACTTATATAAATCTCATGGAAAATTCCATGAAAACTTGTACGAAGGTTAGTGTAATTTGGGAGATTTTATGTATAATTTTATGGAAAACTTTATAATTCCTGGAAAATTGTATTAATTAAAAAGTTGTATAATTTTCACACGTCAATTAAAAATATGTGGAAACTTGAAACATTTTTTTTAATGTGCATAATTTATAGGAAAATGTATATTTGCACACATTTTATGAAAAAGTGCAGTATTCATGGCAAAATATAATTGTTTTATTGAAAATAAACTCCTTAATAATAATGCGTAATAATTTTCTCGTTTCACTGATGCCAACACATTTTTGTGGGCTAAACAGGTGAGCAGGAATTCGCAAAACTGTTGAACACATAAAACAATGTAATCTGTAGTAATTTCTTCAAGAAATATATATTTTTATTCAAACGTCACAAACGTGACACTTTGTGTCCTTGGATTCGCAACTTTAAAGAGTCACTTTTTCTCCTAGGAGAAAAAGTGTTTACTTTGTTTGCCGGCGGAGAAAAACTAAAAAAATAGTCATAACTATAGTTTTATTTGTGATTTTCAAAAAATAGCACTAAATGTATAGCTAGTTAAAGTAAAACGGAAGTAAATCGGTAAATCCGGCAAATCGGTTAAAGTAAATCGGTAACAGTTCTGTAAAATAAGCTATCAACACCTTTTGCGAATAATTGTCCACGTTCTTCTCCATGCACCATTTAACGAATCTTCGGTATGCAACCTCATAAATACTAGCTGATTTTGTACGCAGCAATCCTTCTCTAGCAGCTTGCGCTATTTGAGTAATTTTAGCTGGTTCGTGGGGTGTGCACTCCATAATAACACAGTTTTGAACAACAAAAAACTGTAAATGACAATTTCTAATTGTTCTGTTTATTACAAATTCATCCATAGCAACCACAGCTGGCATGATGCTGGTTTTGTTTTTTTCACATTTTTTCTTTAATATATTTTTGAAGAAAAATATTTTTGCGTTTGAAGAAAAAGTAACATGTTTTTTATTCGGAGACAAAGCAACTCGTCTGTTTTTGCCGGCCTCGCAAGTTCGGCCGTCAAACTTACAGACTCACCACACAAAGTGTAACTTTTTCTCCTAACAAAACAATATACTATTTTTTGCATTTACCTCTAACCTCAAATTTCACTCAATCATAAGGAATCCTTCAAATTTTTAGGAGATATGAAAACTAAATTATATCCCACAATAGTTTTACAGCGTTTTCATTTAAAATTAAAAAAATAATAAATAATAATCGATTAATGCTAATACTCATAAAACACAATAGGGGTAGAAAATATAAAATAAAAAGATAGGCAATACACAGCAATATAATATTATTATACAGTAAAAGTAAATATCAGGTAAATAAATGTTTATTAAAGAGTTTCGATACACTAAATTAGACATAATTAGTTTAAAACATGTGTGTTTAATGGTTGGCTACATATCAGACAGAAAAATTACTCATATAAAGTTTCTTACAAATTTCATGCTTCTATTGAGCTTAAACTTTATAAATTTATTAAGTCTGCTACAATGTTTAATTATTTTAAACTCATGGTAAATCCATTTTTTTGCAATTTACATACATTCATTGGCCATAAATTTTCACTCGTTCGAAAGAAATCTCTAATACCCCAGAGAATATACTTTTTCCTGAATGCTCACATTTCCGTTTGTTAATAAGAAATAACAAAATAAGAATAAGTAACTCTCGAATATATAAAAGTATAATGTTTCCTGAATTTTCATGCAATATTAGACAAGAAGTACAATGTCAGGAAACTGATTCAATAATTATTGGAACATAGCAGATGTTTAATTCTAAACCTAGTAAAACATGATTCTAGATAAATTGCACGAAATGAATTGCTCGAAAATGAATTGCTCGAAACGAATTTCTTGAAAACAAATTGCTGCATTTTGTTGTTGTTTTTTTAATGAATCTTAAGAGAAGTGTATGTACTCTATCTCTCTTAACTCAGGACGCAGTGGACTGATGAGATCCAGTACGTCGAAACCGGTTTCCAGTTGTCCACGGAGATATTATCCGAATGTTCGAATAGTTAATATTGTATAATTAAATTGTTCATGATTTATTTATTTCGTTAAGCGTTTTTATGTATCAATCGTATCAATGTATCAAGTTTTTATTAGTACCCTCCTTAAATTATGAATATCCAGGTAACTAGTTATTAGGGTATATAGGCTATTTTGAATTGTTTTCTGTCCTATCAATTTGATAATGAAACACGTGTCAGGTAGCTGATTTAATGATTTATGAATATACTAGTGTAATAATTAAATAAATAAAGAATGAATTACGAATGAATAAACTCCAGAATAAATGTTGTAGTAGAAGTATTAATTATATCACTAAATTGTTTCTTTTGTTTCAGGTAAGGAGATTAATACTTTGTGTAGTATCGTAAAAACTGAGTGAGTATTGATCGAATGTATCATTCATTTATCAGAATTAAATTTATGTATTTATACCTGGAAATAGTGGTACCCTTATGATTGCCTTTAGATAATTGTGATGATAAAAACAGTCAATAACGTATTACGCGGTCTCAATGCTAATGTTTAATGCAAGGTAATTAAAGTTCTTGTAGCAAAGGTTAAACAAATAATTCCAGTAGAACTTGGTGGAACGATATTGTTACATTTTCATTGTTTGAGTATAATTGCGCGTTGCTTTAGGATCGTTAAAAATTGGAGCCTTATTAATAATTAAACGAGAACTTTCGGGGCGCCTAAATAAAGCTAATTGCTCTTCCTGGAGACGTTTAAATTTACTTGTTATCGTCGAAGAAGTCGTGCGCGGGCGAAATAAATGAGGCCTCCAATTATGGACGGCGGACGAGGACGAGGAAGACTTCCCGGTCCGCGTCTTCTTCTTGTTGGGATACCTTTGTGGTCGTTCGCTCTTGGTTTGCATAATTTTATAAATAGCTCAGGTGCTCTCCGATCTGAAATCCAGCCGCGGTTTGGCACGCATGCAAATATATCCTGGAGCCGTTGCAGTCCGGACTGGATGTGACCCGAATTCCAGAGCCTTGGTTTGCCTGACCACGTCAGTCCAGATTGGGGTTTACCTGGGCGGAACGGGTCACGACTTCCAGACTACTTTTCATCAGATTCTGATGGAATCACGAGGGGCGCCCGCCCACCCATACTCGGAAATCCCCGCCGTTCCGTCTTCCGCGCCGCCATCCGGGGTTGTCGTGGGTGTTACTATTAAACCCATTCAATGGATCATTATCATAATGCGCTCCTTTATTCGGGACGTACGATCCTGTTATGCGGTTATTATGGTCGGCCCGCAAGATTATTCTCGGTGGTCCATTGATTGTTGAATGGAGGAGCGCGTGGCTACGAAATCCTCTACCTGAAATAGAGGTGGGTAATCCAGCAGGAGTGGTTTCGCCCCCAATCCCCCTCCTAATGCTGACCCAACAGGATTACAACGGAAAAGAAACTTTATTTCTAAATCTCGACGGCGCACACCGGCGTCCTTCCTCCTCTTCCCCGACGCCCTACGCCCTCGACGATATTGCTGCAGATTACACGGAAGCATAACAGATTCAACAGTAATAAATGCAAATGTAGTACAAGTGCACCCTCACCGTCTCGCGACACCCCTTATAAATATTGCAAGTATATATGTATATACCTGTGTGTATGGATCCGTAAGTGCGTCTCCCCAGGTTTCCGAGACTCTTCATTATATGAATGAGGGACCCTCCCCATATCCATCTGGATGTTTTATTAAGGCCTTCGCTGCCAGCTCCTCGGTCGCTTCCCATTTCTAATGGATTTTCCATAAAACGGTTTATTGTACATTGAGATGCCCAGAAAATGAATTACCACAGATAAGACGTCTAAACACATGTCTCCATAAAGTAATAATATTCCGGATAATATAGACATTAAGATCCATGAGACGATACCAACAGCGAAAGCTTCTCCAATCATACTTATTGCTACGAACATTATAAGGTAATACTCTATACTGAAAATTAACGGACAGGACCATAATCCTCACCAATCCTATTAATCGATTGTAAGATTTGAAATAATGCGAATAAATATAATAATGAGGGCCATAGTGGTTTGCTAATTGTGGAATCTTATCTGACATGGGTAAACTAGTGTATGATATGAATAATAATTAATAATAATATATTTTGTAATTGAAGTAGGTACAATTTTTTTTTTCGTAAAAACATTTCGAACATAAATATTTTCGCCGAAACAAAAATTATAATTCGTTAATATACGTGTTCCTTAATAATATACGTTTTCGTCAATTTCGTCAAAACGGACGCAAATTTTCATGTAAAATTGTATAATTTCATGGAAAATTGTAACAATTAGGTACATGGAAACTATAACTTTCACGAATGTATTCAAAATGTACGGAAGCTTGCAGCAAGTTTCATGGTAATTTACGTAATTCATGCGAAATTGCTTTGTAGGTACCTACAACAGTATTCACCTTTAAAGATTTCTTTTCAAGTCAATATAATATTCAGCAAATTATATAAAATATTATTGTAGAAAATTATAATTTCCTTAATATACAAAACTTCTAGTTTTCACCATTTTGTAAAAGCATTTTTCTTCAACTCTGCCAGCGCCTCCACCATCATAAAATATAAAAATTATATTATTATTATTAAAAAAAATTATACTTAATATATTAATAATTTAGAAAAATTTGCTTTTTTCAATAATTTTAGAAAATTAAGTAGATCAAAATGACGTTCAATTACTTATCCGCGATTTTTTTTAAGCATTACGTCGACAATTCTACGTAATATAACAACTAGCAACAAAATAATGTAAATAATAACAATACACTTGGATGGTTTCATTGATTCATTTGGTATATCTAGGAATTTCAGATTTCACATTTCACATTTCAAATAACTTGACAGTTTATGAATTCACATTAGTGAATATAAACTGTTTACTTGAGATAGGTGCATACATCGTTCTATATCAAATCAAATTAACTGAAGTTAGGTTCCATACAATTATTAAATTATTTAAAAAAAGTTTAAATTAATTCGTTATTCTGAAGTGACAAAATTTGATACTGACATAAGCGAAATTCACCATTGCCGGGTTTCAGTTTTTATGAAATCGTAATGGCGCTTATTAAACGACTTGATGTTAAAGTTTGAGGACCTCGTGCAGACTTAGGAAGCATGATACAACATTTTTGTATTATGATTTTCGACTCTAATTTATATTGGATAACATCGACACGTCTATATAGTTCTTTCGCCAATTTATATTCATTTTTCACTTTTTTCGTAATTGCATAATTCGTGGAAAATTAGATATTTTTATGCTACTAATTATTAAGAATATATGGAAACTTACAACTTTTGTTTTAAATTATATTATTCATGGTAAAATTTCGATGTTTTAATAGAGAATCTCGATAACTACAACAGGTATGGCAAAAATCTTTTTTGAGAAAAACTTAATGGTGAAAACCAAAATTGGTATTGTCTTTTGTTTTCGAGCTATTCGCAATAATTCGATTTTTGGACTTTTTGTTTTGTGGCTGTAGAACGCTTATTTATAAGAATAGAAAAAAATAATTTCTACGTTCTTCAGGCACTTTATTGATAACAATGCAGCGGCGTAGTCAATTTTTCAAAAAACCAAATTCGAGTTATGACAAGGTTGTGGTTTTTTATATGGAACTCATGAAAAGTTTCATGAAAAGTTCTATTAATTTCAACGTTAACAGAAACAAATTTTATGAAAAATTCTATAATTACATGGAAAATTTCTTAATTCGTTGAAAAATTTCATGAAAACTTGTGTACTTTTAAGTATGTAAATTTTCATAAATTGTAGAATTCATGGTAAATTGTACAATTTTCATTGAAAATTCAATGAAAACTGTTATGCATTTCAATGTAACCAGGCTCAAATTTTATGTAAAATTCTATAATTTCTTGGAAAATTTCATAATTGATGGAAAATTGTAACAATTTCATGGAAACTTGTATACCTATCACGAATGTATTAAATGTACAAGGAAACTTGCAACTTGCATGGAAATTTTCATGAGAAAAACTTCATGGGAAATTAAAAAAAATGTATTGAAACTTATATGAGCTTTCTTTAAATTTAAAGAATAAAATTATAAAATAAACTATTTAAAAAAAAAAAATTACCAAAAAATAAACAAAATGTGCACAGCTGTATTACTGACATAAAGACCTATCAAATGATGTGTCATAAGGTGGGTCGTCTCATTATTTATTATTTAAAAAAAAAGTTTTTGGATTTTTTTTTCAAAAAATAAATAAAATGTGCACAGCTGTATTACTGATACAAATACCTTTCCAATGATGTGTCACAAGGTGGATCATCCCATTTCAACATTTCGAGGGGTGCTTATTGGAGGGGAGGGGGAAAGCGACACATGTCAAAGATGTCAAAAATAACAGATTACGTGTTTCGAGACTTTTTTTATTTTTCCCTAATTTTATGAGAAATCCGGGATAGATACTTTTCAAAAAACATCCTGTATAAGTGTAATTATATTAAAGGGGGAGGCAATTACCCAGAAATTTGGCACTATTATCTACATAAATCATCACAGATAAGAAATGAATATATCAGCATTTGTACAACTTTTTTTGGCATTTTGGCAGAAGGTTTTGTTAATATATTCCAGTAGCTGAAGGGTTAAACATCTTATGCTATGCAGAAGAAAACATACTTTGGAGTTTCGTGTTCTTCAATCCGAAAGGTTTTTAAATAATTTAAATATAAACCTTACAAATTTTGAAATCACCAGCTACTAACTAATGAAGACAAAATTAAAAGAACAAATTTTTGTGTAGTGATGTTTAATTTAATAAATACCAATAAAGAAATATTAGACAAAATAGTATTTACAGGCGAAGCATAATTTACATTTGATGGTGAAGTAAATTCTCAAAATTATCAGTTAGTGTCTATTGATTTAACATATTCTCTTTCCTTGTAATTCCTTTCCTTACAGACATTGGCCAAGGACTAATCCGCACCCCCAAAATTTAACAATGACTCAGTACAACAGTAGGGCTAATGTATGTGCAGGTGTTATTAATAATACGTTAATTGGCCCATTTTTCATCGACGGAAATTTATATTCTAATTTATTCTTAGTCTTACTTCGTACATAAATATTACCACAGATCCAGAGCTTGAATGTCAATGATGTCTGGTTTCAAATAGAAGGAGCCCCACATTCCACTACAATAATAGGACGTCATTTACATGAAATTTTTGTGGAGCGTTGGATAGGAAGATTTGGGCCAACAGCTTGGGTCACCAAATTTGTTCCCAAATGACCTTTTTTTTGGAGGCATCTAAAAAATAAAATTTACAATAATATTATGACAAATGATATTGAAGAACTAAAAGATCGGATAAGGCATGCTTGCAATGAGAAAAATCCCAATTTTATTAGAAATGCTGTTCAAGGTTTTTGCAATTGGCTGGCATATTATCTAGAACGTGAAGGTGGTCAAAGTATATTTATTAAAATAACGTATCATTCCTTACCTGTTCTTGTTACCTGATTAATTATTTGTTCTAATTCGTTTATGGTGTTTATACTCTGCGCATCCGTGGTTGTTAAATTTTCAAATAATGTTAAAAATTGTTCCCATTGATGTAGTTGACTATCATATATAATACAACGAGTGGAATCATGACTATCGATAATCGCGTGAGTTGGGACTCGAAACATGTTGTCAAATATTAATTCCACGAGTCTGGAAGACGAGTGGAATTATTTGACAACATGTCGAGTGCATCAACCAATACGATTATCAATAGTCACGATTCCAAGAGTTATCGTAAGTTTATATCACAAATGAAAAATTTAATACTTTTAATAATTTAATACTTCTGCCGCATATTGAATGCGTCTTGTATGATCTGGGCCAGTTACTCCTGCGTGCTCGGACAAAATATAATTGCGAGAGTTGCAGAACTCGGTAACTTGGGCCCAAATATACTTTTGAGACCTTACAGTATTATATGGTTTGTGGTTTTGTATATCTTCTTCAATTTTATTTAAGAATCACCGAAGCGCGACATTTGCTCTAATTGTGACATTTCAGTTGTCAGCATAGCGCGCCGGTTTTGCAGAGGACCAAGTGTGATTATCAATTTATCACTTATTAGTCAATTCTAGTTCTGATTGTCAGCTATTAGGCGGTCGCTAGGATAGGGAATAAAGCATTATGAGTGATTTAATCTGGATAAGTGACGAACATTACGTATGCTCTGATTTGCATGGTATAAAATAAAATTCACAAAAATTACTTGACTTTACTTGAATGATCTGAAATGACAGCTAGCGCGACAGAATTTTCTACAGGTTAATGGTATTATTGGTTGCATAGCTAATACTCGCAAATGTGTTTTCTTTTAAATTGAACATAGGGACTATGTTCAGAGTTAAAAAATGTCACGGTATAGATATAACGTAATTGCGATTTACATAATTTGCATTAATTTATATTCAATTTTGTTGATTATAGAAAATTTCTTAGATATTTCTTGTTGTGGGTTTTATAATTTATTTTTGCTTATCGAATATTTTCGTATTTCTAGAATATATTAAACAATTTCGAATTTTAAATATTGAATATTTTAAAAATGACGATTTAATGGATTCTTGAATTTAGCAAGTTCGAAATATTATTGAATTTTCAATAATTTGTTACTAATTTTTTGGTTCCCGATATATTTGAAAATGTTTGCATTATTGAAGGAAATTCTAAATATTGATTTTTTAATAAATTGTTCCAAATTTTGGAGTTACAAATATATTTGAAAATATTCGAATTACTTACTATTCAAATTATGCAAATTCCAAAAACTTTGTCAATACACATTAAAAAAAAGGTGATTTGGTGATATTGGCAAAGTTACTATGTCTTATTTGAATTTAGTTATAGTTACTAAGGTCTATTTTAATTAGGTCTATTATAATTTGAATACGGAAATGTAACTAGAGCAAGACCGGCCTGGTTCTATAATTATCAGGTTTCATGAGACTGAAGTGTCCCTCTCTCGACCCGAGGAGCCCTCGAAATATTGACAATTACAGAAAGCAGAGTCTGATCGTGTCCGGACTTGAATGATCCCGCCCTAATTGTGCCTCGATGTATATTTAATGCGGGGAAGGGCCTGGCCTGGTGGACCGGGCGCGTCTTATTCCAGCTATCTCCAGTTTCTCTTGATTAAGACCATCCTGGATGATGCCCTGTCGAGTAACGTTATTACCAACTATAATCGGTTCTGCAAACTTCAACTTGGAGCCAACATAAACATACATAATTAACAATGATTTGTAATGATAAACTACTGGGGAGATACGGTATTGTTGATAAGAAGTTAGTTGGATAATTACCGAATTTATCTCGACGCTTCCTGAGTAGCGCCTGGAATCGTATCAATTAGTTTGATGGATATATTGCTTTCGTCGGTACTGGTGCGTAAACTGTATGTACATGAAAATTAGAAGCGACGTAATATAATATAAAGGCCGCAAATAAATTTCGCGGAAATAATAAAAATAAAAGTATATTCCATTTGCGAACTATCCCGCACATCCTGCCATTGATTTATATGGCTTCTAAAACCCGTGGAAACGGGCGGCCAATAACGATTATATTCTTTATTAACAACACCATAAATAAAGTGGGGCCTCTCGGCGCGCCATTCACAGCCCCATTCGCCAAATTAGGTTAAACGCTTCTCGTGTTTTCCGCGACTCGGTTCCGCTTTTAATATCCCGCCTAATTTATGCGGCGCTCGTTGGAAACAATCCCGTCCCTGTCGGCCGGCCGGTCTTCAGGTAAGAACCGCACATTTTCGCAGTTATTGGGTCGATCCCGAGAATTTCGCCGCGAAAATTCCTTTTTTATGATTCACCGGCTCTTGCGCCCCGCCGAGACGCCAGAGTCCCGGCGGAACTACTCCATTGAGGGATGTTCGCGCATTTAAAATATTGAAAAGTTTGATGCGATCCGGAAACTAGAATGGCAAAGAAAGGGGGCATATCCTCGGGGCGTCGGCCGCAAGTTGGATTTATCCATAAATGAATGTAAATGGCGAAATTTTCCTGAAGTGTGGAAAAGCGAATTAATCCTCCTGTAAGAAATTAAGATGAGTTTTTGCGAAAGCGAGAGCACCTTAATGGGAAATTCGCCTTTTTTTACTGTTCTGGAGTTGCGCCAGGCAAGACGGAATTGGGTTATGTATTTAACGTTAAAAAAACTTAATTAATATTTTCGCTGCGACTTTATACGGACCTTCATTGTAATTATTAATACTTAATTAATGGCCGTAATAATAATTTTAAATATATCCTCTCGTGCGAAATGAAAGAACAACAGGCAATATTAAATATTAAGCATTTTATTATGGATGAATGTTTAACTGGAAAATTGTTCAAAGAAAATATCTTCATTATTAATTTTATGACTCTTTCATCATCAAAAATTACGAGTAATACTTTTAAGCGACTAAATTGACGCAATAAAACACAAAAAATATTTAACACCAAAACTGTATATTTAAAATAGGTTAATATTTGCAACACAAAAAAAATATATACAGAGAGCGCATAAAGTATTAAGACCTGGCTTTATTTTTTCCCCTGTATAAATTTTCGAAACGCTTTAACAGGTCAAAATGATTTTTTTCAAACAAATATTTAGAGACCATTTTCAATTTTCCATCTCTCTCCGTTTTGAAGTTATGACGTCAGAGCCATTTTTTTAAATGACAACCTATATTTTTATTATTTATTTTGATAGTACTTTTTATTATGTTTTCGACAACATGACATTTTCAATATGTAACATTTGAAAAAAAATGAGAAAAAGTGCGTTAAAGTAAAACTATTAAATTATTATTTCAATGTGCAGAATGCATCAAGTTGCCGTTCAAAACAACGTCAATTAAAACAATATTAGGAAAACAGGCTTGGATTTTAAATATCGGAATAAAACAAAATTGATCAACCTTAAAAACATTCTTATTACAATATCATCAATTACAAAAATTAAAACAGAAAAAACAAAATAAATTTTTATCAGTAATAATATAACAAGAGAGTGAGAATAAATTGAAAATAATTTGACAGATTGTCGAAAACTTGTTGCCAGGCAATAGTCACGAGAGCCCGAAGGGCTCGAGTGACTATTGCCAAATGGCAACAAGTTTGAGACATAATCTGTCAAATTATTTTCTAATTTATCGAACTCTCGAGTTATATTTGATTAGATTATGTTTTGACGTTTTTTGCTTTCTAGTATTTCTTTATCAATTTCAGTATGCGAAACGCAGCTAAAGCGACTTTTATTCATTTTGTATGACACTTTAATATGATTGATAAATTAATAATTTGACAAATATTTTGATTGACAAGAGTGAACCTAGCTACCGAGATTATTCCCACTATAATAATCTCTAGAGAATATTCCCAGTATAATAATGACGGGATTGGTCCAGAAGTATCAATATGACAAAAATCGAAATATATCATTGGTTTTGAGAAACGTCAAAAAATAATCAAGAAAAAAATTATAATGACTTGTTTTAAGATAAGTTTTTAAATAATATGAAGTCACAAAAATAATTAAAATAACGAAAAAATATTGGTTAGGAAAAAAATCAAATTAGATGTTCAAATTGTTGACCATTTCCTTCTTGAGAGTGTGCCAATCGATGTCGAAAGGCCGGACATTGAGGAGAACTTCTTGCTGTATTTGTCTAATTTCGATTTGGATCCGTTCTTTCAATTGATCAATTGTGGTTGGCAGATTAAAGTATACTTTACTTTTGATGTAACCCAATACGAAAACGCTGGCCATTCAACAAAACCCCTTCTGCCAATCCACCTGCCCAGGAAGACTTCGTTGAGATAGTCGCGTACCATTCGGCTATAATGAGGTGCATCCCCATTTTGTTGGAACTATAAGTCTTCATTTGGAATGTCGGGATCGTGTTGATTTGGGAATAGAACCGCCAAAGCTGGAACGAGCTAATATCTCAATAGCTCCAAATATATTTGGCCGTTTGGCTAACGAGCCATCAATGAAGAAGGGCCCTAATAATAATATCACCTACTATTCCTGCCCAAACGTTTAATTTTTCCGGAAATTGGGTATGGGCTTCTATCATAAACTGAGGGTTGCGCTCGGACCAATAGCGACAATTTTGTTTATACACCGTTCCTTTCAAATAAAAATTGCTTCATCACTAAACAAAATTCTGGTAGCAAATCCTTCACCGACGTTACAGATATTCATCATTTGTTCGCAAAACTGAACCCTACGATCAAAATCATCTTCGTTCAGTTCGTGGACTAAATTTACTTTGTAAGGCTGCCATTTCTGCCGTTTCAAAAATTTCAAAACAGATGTTTGTGAAAGTCACTATTTGCCTCAACCGCTCTGGAGGGAATATGAGGGTTTTCTTGCAACTCTTGCAACAGCACGTTTAGCTTAACATCTTCCGGAACTGACGGTCGTCCACTTTTCGGGCGATCTCTAATATGCCCCAACTTCTCATACTTTCTTATACCGCGCGTTTTTTTAATCTCTGAACATAGGATATGTTCAGTTTTAAAACGACAGTATCAATCATACGCTAAAATTTAATGTATGCAACCAAATTTACTAGCGTGGGTAACTCAATTATTTAAAAAAAAATGACAAATTCATAACCCATTTAATAAAACGTCAAAACTGTAGACAGAAAATGTATTCAACGCAAAAAAAGATACAATCTGGGCAGTGCATCTGTACCAGTGCACAAATACAGAGCACTTGTAACAATGTGGCATTAGTATACGGACTGTGCGCAATTTATTTTCTGTGCATTATGCTGAGAGACCAATACCATCAATCGGAACAATTAGTAATATAATCGCCAAATTTAAAAGTAGATAATGCATCTCCGGTAGTCATCATAAATTAACTACAAGATGCCACGTTTTGACTGAAGAAATGAAATTAAACATGTTATGCTATGCTGAAGAAGGTACTGATGAAGAAAATTTAAATACTTTCTTGCGTTGAATACATTTTCCGCCAACAATTTTGACGTTTCATACGTTACGTAAATATACGTTAAAATTATAAAAAATATCCTGAGACACATCCCACATCCCATCATTCCTGTTCAAATAGGAATCATCAACTGTTAATCCCGAAATTGTAACTCATTTGTGAAAGTGCCCTATTTAAACACTTTCTTGCATTGAATACATTTTCTGTCAATAGTTTTGACATTTCAAATGATCAAGTTGCACGTGCATGTAATTTTGGTTGCATAACTGGTTGCAATTGATACTGTCGTTTTAAAACTGAACATAGTCTATGTTCAGCGATAAAAAAAACGCGCGGTAATTGCACTAACAGACAAGCAGATATTTATTATTTAAATAAATGCACACTTCTTCAAAGGTACGTATTCTATCATCACAACCTCTAATCATAAGAATTTCAATTCTTTCTGCCTCGAAAATCGTCGAACCATTTTGAAATTAACTTGTGACACGATGAATTGAACGAAACGTCAATCTGACTGTGAGTAGGTAATAATTTGTTTGACATAATTATACTAGATTGTTATTCAGGTTAATCAATTTTGTTTTATTCCAATATTTAAAATCCAAGCCTGTTTTCCTAATTTTGTTTTATTCCAATATTTAAAATCCAAGCCTTTTTCTCCTAATTTTGTTTTAACTGACGTTGTTTTGAATCGTAACTAGATGCATTCTGCACATTGAAATAATAATTTATAGTTTTACTTTATCGCACTTTTTTCTCAATTTTTTTCAAATGCTTCATATTGAAAATGTCAGGTTGTTGAAAACATAATAAAAAGTACTATCAAAACGAAGAGAAATGGAAAAATGAAAATGGTCTCAAAACATGTGTTTGAAAAAAAATCATTTTGACCTGTTGAAGCATTTTTCAAAAATTTATACAGGGGAAAAAATAAAGCCAGGTCCTAATACTTCATGCGTTCTCTGTATACAGTCTGTTCTATAAAAAGCGCCCAAGACTATAGCGACTTCAACTGTTGTAACTATAAAAAATAAAACATATACACAGGGTAGTGCGTCGGGAAACGCACTATAGGGATTTACACGTAAAAACTTAAATCTTTAAATATTGTCTTCCCTAATTATTTCAGAGAAAAACTGTAATTATTTTTTTTTCTGTAGAACGAAGGATACTGCGCCAAACTCCTAAATAGTCGACGAAATAAAACTAACACTTTTGAAAAATCATTAAACCACTAAATCGCGCAACTTTTTTGTAATTTAACCGCCTTTGTAACTTTTACGGTTTCCGAGATCCCTATGCTGTTGATCATTATCTTGGACACCCTGTATATTATTAAGTGGAACAGTATTAGTTTCAAATTGGTGAAAAATAGATATTTATGTATCATGGAAATGAAGGATAACTTTATCTATCTTCGAGCCGATAATGAATCTTCATCCCTGTGGTGAATACCGGGTGTTTCAAGTTATACCGCCGAGCCATTTTTAGCCATTTACAGTAGCATAAGAAAAATTTAAATTTGCCAGTACATAGATACATACGATGCCAATCTTGCAGAAACCAGTCTAAAAATTTTAAAATCATTTCAAATATGAATATAAAATTTTAAAAAAACTTTTCGCGAAAATTTTTTTTTTTAAATATGTATGACAAATGTATATCATTTGCATTAAAAAATGCATTTTAGAAATAAATATTTTAAAAGATCGATTAGATTTCAAATTAAAGCCACTTTTATATTACTTACGCACAGAAATCTTGATTTACAATTTCAAAAGTCAAATGGCAATAAAGCATTGGGGCGTTGCCACAATTCAGATGCTAGCAGTAAACTAATCCATTTGCTTCTGGATTTCCATAAGTTTCCAGTATCAGCACGGAAAGTCACCAATTTTATGGTGGGTATAAAATAAACTGTTCGAAACCAGACTTTCGTTACCATATATTGTTGGACACATTTCACAACTTCGTCATAAATATTACCGCCACAATATCAAATTGCATTTATCTCAAAAACGGAAGTTATATTTTTAATTTAAATTGCACCGTATAATGTAGGGTAAAAGTACATTCTCATGAAAATATATATACAGGGTGTCCTAAATAGAGTAGGATTGCATAGGTATCTTTCTTATTTTGAAAGCTAGAGATCTGGTTGGAATGGGCAATGTCATGCAGTTTTCTATACTGGTTCAGATTATGTTGAAAAATTTTCAAAAGTCCGAGAAGTTTAGAAATTATTCTAAAAAACTATAAATTGCGATTTTCTAAAAACTACGATATTTCCATAATTATTAAAGATTCGAAAATTAGTTTAAAATAAAAGTTACTTGGTTCGATACCACAAACTTGAGAGTCAAATAAAAACAAAAGTCAAGATTTATTTATCTTGACCAGATCATTTAACCAGATCTCTAGCTTTAAGAATAAGAAAGAAACCCTTGCAATCCCACTCTATTTAGGACACCCTATATACATATATATATATATATATATATATATATATATACAGGATGACCTACATATCCTCGCTCGGACCATTGCTGCTAGACTAATGAAAATGTAGAAAAACATCTGATTTTTGAATTTTTGAAGTTATTGGACACTTGATACCGTGACCTTGACACAGTGTACCATAAATCCGGTACACAAAATTTGGTCTCTTTTTTAAATGGATCACCCTATATATTCTTTCAATTTTAGAATCTGCTTCATGAGGGATTCATAAATTGTCTTTATTTTCAGAGATCAGATACAACGTTGCCAACTTTATTATTAAAGTTGTTCACATTTTAATAAAATTTAACGAAAAATTATGGACGTGGAAAAAAATTCAACAAAACCTTATTATAAGATATTAATGAAATAATCTGCGTAGGCATGTACCTAAGCAATGTGCCAAATCATACACAATATTTTGAGTCATGTAGAATACACCGGGTGTTCTGAAACAACGATGCAATTTTGCTATTTTCAAATGACTAAAAATCTTTTTTTCAGATGGAACAACCTGTATTAGCATCATATTCTAAAAAAAACGAAAAAGTGCGTGGTGGTTGTAACAAAAGTTTGATTGGCAAATATTGTACTTCATTAATATACCAAGTTTCAAGATTTCTAATAGAAATAAAATGTCCATATTTTATGTTTACAATTATGTATTAGGTAATGAATAATAATATTTTCGAATCAATTTTTTTTTTAAATATTTTATAATTTGCGATGAATTCTGCTATTTTCCTTAAATGTGTGCAATGTTATTGTACAAAATTAAAAAAATTAAAGGTGAATGCTGTTGTAAACATTTTCACCATAAATTATGCAAATTTCCTAGAATTTTGTTGCATATTCCGATACATTGTAATACATTCGTGAAAATTGTAAAAGTTTTCATGAAATTGTTACAATTTTCCACAAATTGTGCTTATTGCAATGACATACATTCTCCATAAAATTTGTGACAATTTGCATTGAAATTCATATAAATCCTCGTGGAAATTTTATAATTATCCATGGAATTGATGTGCAATGGTATGTATGTACAATGATACGTTTTCCTGTCAACATTCTACACTTTACTATTATTGTAAGTTACCATATATATTTATTTAATACCTACCTACATCCGTCAAAATTATATGTTTCTACGAAATTGTGCGAAAATGTGAAAAATACTTGTAGTACGAAAATATTCAAAAATATTTTGTTATGTAATTGAAGTTTGAACTTTATAAATCCAATAATATAGTGTGGCCGAAAAGTCGCTTTACCGAAAATACATAGCATAATCTCCAAAATGTTATAATCAAATTGTATTATTTTCGGTAAAGCGACTTTTCGGCCACCCGGTATTTGACACCACAAAATTGCCAATAGAAATCTGATTTTTTGTTTAAAGATAACTAAAATAAACTAACCTAACCTAACCTGAAAATATCAAATGCATTGAAACTCGAATTGTGCAGTATCTGAAATTCGGAAAGCTGTAAGTTGATTATCGGGCATAATCCACCTTCTCGCTCCTCCCAATAATATATTTCTATTGCCAATCATCCCGTGAACTTTATTTAAACTTTGCATATATATATATATATATATATATATATATATATATATATATATATATATATATATATATGTATACAGTGATGGCTTTTTCGAGGACAGAACGAGCGAATTGCAAAGGATCAGACAATGAATAAAACGCTTTAATGGCACTTGGTTAAGTATTTTTAACCATTCAAGAATTGCGAACTAACTTTTAATTCACTCAAGTGTGCCAGCATTGTACAAAAATAAAACAGGAAACAAAAGCTCTCCCCAGTCTGGAGATCATTAACTTAATCCGGCCTTAAAAATAAAACCTTTTTTTTCGCTGTTTGTTTCGCCTCCTTTGGTGCCATCTTTAAAAACTAGCCGAAATTCGATTGTTGATGAAATTAAAAACGTATCTGGGTTAGTGCAATTTGGTTAATGCACCGATAAAATTGCAAAAAAGCTGCCCGACAGCTTCCATTAAGCACGCAGACACGACTGGGGGAAAACTGCGCGCAAACTAATAAAAACGACGTTCCCGATGAACAATTTATTAACTTTTCTCTTACTGTAAACACATACATCACACGATTTTCTGTTTTCAGCCCGTCCGACGTACAAGAATGCTAATAGAATTGTTTTCAAATGAGACCTCTCGCTTTCTCGCCCTGCAGTTTTTCTGGCTCCGCGCTGTTCGGGGCCATAAAAATACCGGAATACCGGACATTTCTCGCCGTCACTGCAACTAGCTGCTTAAATCTCTTAAGAAGTTTCTTATTTGTGCACAATTTGTCCGTAGATGGCAGGAAATTTTCATAAAACGCTTATTAGGCCGCGCGTAAGGGAGGAAAATTTATGCGGCGATATATTTCGGCATAAGTGCACACACAATTTGGAAACTGGGACATTTTTCATTAAACAAACATCGGAGACGGCGAATACAACATGCAATGCGAAAGCGTGATTAATTGCTGAGTATATTTTACGCTTTTCTAACTAAATGTTATCATCGCTGCTTCGCGTAATCTTTGTTTTTATCCTCAATATCTTTTATGGCGCTCCTTCGCGACGCCTGGCGATTATTTGTCGCTTATGTATACGGGGGAATGCCTTGCCTGGGGTGAGCTTGAATGGTAATGCTTCAATCGTCCGAATCCTGGAGTAGCTCGATAAAACTAACGCTAGCCAAAGCGAGAACGAGGGTTTTCGGTACCTATCCGATTATTTATGGATCTACAGTTGCTCTCAACGATGTTTGACCTGTGTTACAATTTACCGGTAACTTTCGTAAAGAATTGTCGTTCCGTTTTATTTTGTGGTTGATAACTTTTGTACATCAGATTTTTGTTGCTATGCAGGGCCGTCATTTGGATTTTGAGGCTCCGGGCATAAATATGGAGTGGGGCGCCCACTAAATGTAAAAGTAAATAAATAATAATAAAAAAAAAATTTAATACAACAAGCTGGTGTGGAGCCCCCTTAGGCCCCCGAGGCCCCGGTCCCACGCCCGGTTGACCGTTCTTAGGGACGCTACTGTTGCTATGGCTGATTAGAATCGCACAATGTAACACACTGTGGAACATACCTTGCTGCCCTCAACTTCAACATGAAACCAGTAGTTATACTATGGGGTTTCCAGATCGCCCCCCGCGAAGATTTCGATTAATTTAATCCGCGGTTTAATCGAACTTTTGATTCGCGTAAGTAGAGCAATTTGGGGGTAATTAGAGCATTAAAGCGGCGGATTCGCGTTTTAATGGGATAATCGCGGTAATTATCCGCGGTATTTGCATACAATTGCTCTAATTACGCGATTATCCGCGGTATTTGCATACAATTGCTCTAATTACGCCAGCTATTCCGCGGTATTTGCATACAATTGCTCTAATTACGCGATTATCCGCGGTATTTGCATAAATTGCTCTAATTACGCGAATCAAAAGTTCGATTAAACCGCGGATTAAATTATGGTGATTGTATTGGTGGGCAAGGGCCGGCCAACATACCACCCCCACCGCCCCCGCGCCGCCCCCGAGTGACATACCAGACTAGACGCCGCGCCGCCCCCGCACTGCCCCCCCCCCCCCCCCCCCCCCCGCACCCCACCCGCCGCACCCCACCCCTGCGAGGGTTATTTAAACGAAAAACGCCGTGCCACGAGAACCAGTCTCCTCCGAATAGTGTCGAAGCTCACATCTAGCCCTTCAAGTTTCTTGTGTTACCCTCTGTGCCAGCACCGATCTCCTAGTGAGTGTTATCGTGTTTTGATCAGGTAAGCTAATAAAAATTTAAATAAAAATTATTGCTGCGGGCAATAAATAAATAAATAAAAGATAAATACATCATGGAATTATCAAATATATCTCTAGCCTAGATTGAAAGCAGAACAGATCAGCCCGCTCGCAACGCTTATCATAATTAAATAGGTGAGTCTGCAGCATTAAATCCAGAAACAAATACCAACAATATTTACAAATATAGGAGAACCGTAAATATTAATTTATCCTATTTCCAGATATATCTGCAATATTTATATCACACCGCTAATTTTCACGCACGCCGCAGCTAATCCAAGTATGTTATATCAAAGTTAAATGTATGCACGCCATAAAATGATTATTATTATTTTAAGAAATGTCTATTATGGAGACAGCAAACGTCCTTGTAAGAGGTGTGGACGACTTCTGCAGACAGGATGTTCAGGACCCCCGCATCATCGAGAGCTGGCTGGGGGCAATTCGCAGGAACCTGGCGGCCCTAAATTTAGCTGTCACACAGCTGAAGGGGACCGCCGCCGGAACTCTGGGCCTCCTCAACGGGTTGACTAGTGCCATCACCAAGATGCAGCGTAGGCGGACGCAGCTCAAGGCGAGACTCGTGCGGAGAGGTGGAGGAGCCAGACTTCCCGCTGCCATAGATTATGTGGACCTCAAGTCGGCGTTCGCTGGGAGGATCCGTACGGGGGCGTACCTAAACCGGACTCACAAAGACCCCATCAACTTCCTGGTGGATTGCGGCCCCAGGGTTGCGACGAGGACCCGGAACGCTCTGGCCAAGGAACCGTTTTTAAAAATCAATACCACATTCTGCGGAGAGTTCACCAAGATGGCGGGCGGTGAGGAGATCTGGGAGTACAAACACTTCAACACCAAGAATGTGGTGATTGATTTGGATACGGACTTGGCCGAGTGGTTCATGCTCCAGGTCATGGTACCGCTATTGGAGCAGCTGGAAGAATTTCAGGTTTGTACAACCCGCTAAATTTACTTTAATTTTCTCTAATATATCCATGTTTATTACAGGAGCGTGAGTCTGGCTGGGCCCTTGCAAGCGTGGTAAGCCTCAATGTGAACACCAATAAATATACGCCGCTGCTGGGATCCTCGTACATTGAGCTGCCAACGCAGATAAAATTGAAAAATTCCTGCGTCAATGTACGAAACAGCGATGAGGCTTGCTTCGCTTGGGCGGTCACCTCAGCGCTACATCCAGCCCTCACCAATGTCGATAGGATGCTGTCCTATCCACGGTATGAGAGCGTCCTGAACCTGGAGGGGATCACGATGCCCATGCAAAGGCCTCAGATAGAGAAATTCGAGCGGCAGAATTCTCTATCAATAAACGTATATATCTTGACTAAGAATAGAGGCAAATTTACAGTTAGTCCGTCGCGCCTCACCCGGGATAAGCGTGATAGACATGTAAATCTCCTGCTTATTCAGAATGTATACGTTGATGAGGCCAATGATGAAGACGATGATACAAACGCCGTCCCCGTCCGGTATCATTATGTGTGGGTGAAAAACCTCTCCAGGCTGCTCTCATCCCAGCTGAGCAAGCACAAGATGGCAAAATTCGTCTGCGACCGATGCCTGCACTATTTTGGGACTCAGGGCAAGCTGGCGGCCCATATCAAGGACTGTGAGAAGATAAACGCCTTTAAGGTGAACCTTTCCCCGGGAGGGAAGATCGCTTTTAAGGCGCATAAGAACAAAGAGCGGTGCCCGTTCATTGTATATGCGGACTTTGAGAGCATCTTAAAGTCCACGGCAATCAAATTTGGCAGCACAGGTAAGAAATATTCCAATCGTGCTAATAATAAAAAATACTAATAATAATCTTGTTTTGCAGGAGAAAAGTATCAGGAGCACGAGGCGTATAGCGTTGGTTATTACGTCAAGTGCTCCTACGACGATACTCTTTCTTACTATCGGAGCTATAGGGGCGAAAACTGTGCTGCCTGGTTCACCGCGGAACTAAAAGATTTCGCAGAGAATGTCGAGACGGTGTTCAAATGTCCCCTGCCGATGAACATGCTGACTGCCGAACAAGAGTGCAAGTTTCGGCAAGCGTCATCCTGCCACATATGTGAAAAGCCGCTGGGACAGGACCGTGTGCGTGATCATGACCATCTGACCGGAGCATTCAGAGGAGCCGCTCACAACAAATGTAATCTGGAGTTCCAGGATTCACGCACCGTCCCGGTAGTATTCCACAACTTCAGCGGCTATGATTCGCATTTCCTAATCCGGGATGTCGCGAGAGGATTAGAGGGCAGGGTGACGCTGATCCCCAACAACACAGAAAAGTTCATCTCGTTCTTTAAGAGCATGGCAGGGACAGACATCAAATATAAGTTTATAGATTCCTGTAGATTCATGGCATCATCCCTGGATAAGTTGAGCTCCTACCTCGAAGTCAAGAAGATAGTGCACAGCCAATTCCCGCTGTACAACGTGGAGAAGATTGACCTGCTCACCCGTAAGGGAGTATTCCCCTACGAGTACGTACAGAGTTGGGTCAATCTTGACGAGACTGACCTCCCGAGTCGAGAATCCTTCCGGAGTCAGCTGACTGACTCCGAGATCAGCAGCGAGGATTATGCGCACGCTCAGAAAGTATGGCGGGAATTCAACATCACCACGCTGGGCGAGTATAGCGATCTATACCTTAAGACTGATGTGCTACTCTTGGCTGATGTCTTCGAGGCCTTCAGGGATGTCTGCCTGAATAATTACCACCTCGATCCAGCCCACTACATGACAGCACCGTCATTGAGCTGGGACGCCATGCTGAAGAACACGGGGGTCCAGCTTGACATGATTGGCGACGTGGATATGTTGATGTTCTTCGAACGAGGTATTCGAGGAGGACTCACCCAATGCTCGAAACGGCATGCCCGAGCAAACAATCAGTACATGAGTGGCCATGATTCAGCTTCACCGACTAACTACCTCATGTACTATGATATTAATGCCATGTATGCTTGGGCAATGTCGCAGCACCTGCCTGCAGGAGAGCTGAAGTGGGTAGAGGGTGATGTCTCCTCTTTTAACTTCAACCTCCCAGACGATACCCCTACAGGATATGTCTTGGAGGTCGATCTGGACTACCCGATGCATATTCACGACCGCCATAGTGACCTCCCTATGGCGCCATCGAAAGGCAGGGCTCCCGGTTCGAAGCAGGATAAGATGCTTGCCACGCTAGAGGGCAAGCGTAATTATATAATTCACTACAGGAATCTCAAACAGTATGTAGCAGAGGGCCTGATTGTATCGAAAATACATAGGGTGATACAGTTTAAGCAGTCTCCATGGTTAAGAAAGTACATTGACCTGAATGCAGAGCTCCGGCGAAACTCTCGAAATGAGTTTGAGAAGAATTTCTTCAAACTCATGAGCAACGCCGTATTCGGGAAGACCATGGAGAATGTCCGGAACCGACGAGTAATGAAGCTCGTACACAAGTGGCATGGGAGATATGCGGCAGAGTCGCTGATATCAAAGCCGAATTTCCACAGCACCAGTATCATCGAGGATGACCTGGTGCTAATCGAGCTATTGAAGACGGAGGTCTTCTTCGATAAGCCTATTTACGTGGGGATGGCTATATTAGACATCTCCAAAACCGCTCTGTACGAGTTTCACTACTCGTATATGAAGAATAAATACGGTAAGGACTGTACCCTCTGCTATACGGACACCGATTCTCTGATATATGACATCAGGACTGCTGATATCTATCAGGACATCAGGATGGATATCAGCAGATTCGATACCTCCGATTATAGCCCCGACAATCCCTATGGCATACCGCTAGCAAATAAAAAGATCCCGGGCCTAATGAAGGATGAGAATTGCGGTAAGTAATTGAGTGTTGAAATCGATATGCTTGAAACTAATGTGCTATTTTTCTATTACAGGCCGCATCATGGAGGAGTTTGTAGGACTCCGGGCAAAGATGTATGCGTGCCGAGTGACATCATCTGCGGACACCAAGAAGGCCAAGGGCATCAAAGGGTATGTTGTCAAGAAACACATATCCTTTGCTGACTACCTGACCTGCCTCAACAATGGTGTCGAGATGGTGCACGAGCAGAGCTCTATCCGATCCTTCAACCACCAGGTGTTCACCATCAGGCAGAAGAAAATCAGTCTCAGTCCACGCGATGACAAGCGTCATCTTCTGCCAGGATCCCACGAGACGCTGCCCTGGGGACATTATTCGCTAGCGGTCATGGACATTTAGTGTAGTTTTTAATATGTATATGTGTGTGTGTGTATATTTTTACAGTTTTATTCATTATCTTGTATATTTGTAATGTTTTTTATTTATTTATTATGTTTTATTTATTATCTTGTATATTTATTTATTGTATGTACATATTTTTTGATGATTTTTCTTTATTTAATATGATGTTCTCTCTATGCACTGTGGAGGGGGTGAATAAAATAAAGTTTTTTACATTGTATTATTATTTTTTATTACCATATAAAATATCCATTACATACTCGTACAGAACTACAACATTCCTATAACTACAAGCTACATTCTTATCATTAAGTACATGAAGTCTACAACAATCTCGGGTTTTTAGCAGTTTAGGGCAGGTATCATACTCTTCTAAATTAACAACGTTATCAAAAAAATTACTGAGGTATACAGCCTTTGGAGCGCCCTTGACATAGACAACATCAACTCGATATCTCCTAAATAAGTTTCCAATGTTGGATAGATTTGAATATCCTCCGCTGTAGGGCAGTCCATGGTGCATCCTCTCCAGCCACACAATCTCTTTCTGACAGGTCCGACTCAGCGCAATGAATGGTTTGGGCGGCTTGAATAGGAATGTCTTTATCCCCTCTCCATCAAATGTTAGAGCCACTTCCTTGGGTGTAAATTCAGGTGTGCAAAAGCCTTGTATATCAACGACCAGCACTCGCAGCGTTGAGGCAATATGCTTGCGTAGAACAGGCTCCAGCATTCTCCCAGCTTCAGCTATGCGCCTCTCGAAACGTAGCCTATCAGCAACAATATGTTTCCACTGTGTATGCTGATCACCCTCATGAGGTCTATACATCAACGTTATGGGGCATAAATCAAAGCTTACTCTCTTCGGCATTTAAGTGAGCTTTTTAACCTCTCCTGTTAGAGGTCTGTACTCAACGATGCTATCGTACATAATGAGGCAATATGCTCGAGTACCGGCAGCAAATGCTGCGGTCGCCTCCAACTAGATATTCAAGTCGACTGTAGATGTTTTAATGCTATCATTCTGCTTTGATACGTCAAATAGAAAGACCATCTGATCTCTAAACTGAGTATAATCCAGCATAGGCATAGCATCAGCGCGGTCATAATAACTTTTTTGAAACTCGACATACATATGATACGCACGCGTATAATCGCCATCTGCGATATCGAGATTTAATGCATCGTAAGGATAAGTTTCCGAGTTTAGATGAACTCGAATATTTTTAATATTGCAATGATCAAATCTCGCGCAGTCTACGCCAACATTATTTCTCCTATTTTGCTGCAGTACAATACCGATATAGCGAGGCTTCTCAAGATTACTCGAAGTCTTTACGGGCCAGATTTCTTTTTCAGTCTGTCGTAAAGCTGTAAGTTCACGCAGTTCACATCCGCGAAATGCTACACGAATCGGTGCATTCTTGTGAATATTTTGATAGAGAGCTAATCTATTCGCAGAACTTGGCTGTATATGAGGGACGTGCCATTCAACTTTATTGAGTCTAAGGACAGCTCCGGCAGTACCGGTATAGCAGTTAGTATCAGTGGCAGATCGCAAAAGTATTAATTCTTGCTTGATATTCGTAATCACTTTACGATAATCCTCTGCAAATCCGAGCCAGTACTTGAGCGGAATTATAGCGAAAAATTTGTTATTATTGACGACAAAGGTTTTCAAATGTCCGGTGGAACACCATCCTGCCATCTCAGCAGCGTTTTTATCCTCACCTCGCATTGAGAGCAGCCCTTTGATTGTACTAGTTATGCCAACATTGCAAATTTTATCTACCTCAATGCCATTCAATTCATATCGTACCTCCTCAAATAAGAAACTGAATGCATTTTGAGTAAGAGAAAATTGGATGGGAATACCGCCTGCTCCTGCAGGAGGCTCGACCTCACCGCTAATATAGATGTAGCTATCGTGAGGCAAAGTCAGAATATCCTGCTGCTGGATCGTAATGCGGATTTCATCGTTATTAGCGAAATTTGCCGATCTGGGATGATATGCATGATGCTGCGTCTTTATGATATCGTCTTGGAAAACCACATCTTCAAAAATATTCAGCTCAGTCATTTCTTCAGCTTCTTTTTTAGATAATAGCCGATTTTAAGGAGCTTACGCTTAACAGCAGATGATGTCGCGGCTGCGGTTCTTCGCCTACTACTGATTGATATTGAGCTCGCCCTCGTATTTATACTCCCGAAGCAGATGCCCATGTTAGCGCTGCCTCAGCTCCAATCGAACCAATATTTTCTCGCCTCTAAAGTTAACCGGATCGCCGTTCTGGTCCACTATTCTAATTATTATACTATCGATGCTGCTTGTGTTAATGACGGGCAGATATAATATGTTTCTTGGATCTATATTTATAGCATAGCCCGGATCTACGGCAGGGGAGAACTCGAATAGCGTATGTGATAGCCTGTTATCGTAATAGGATCCTGTGACGATGTTGCACTCTACCCTGATGCTCGATACTTTAATTATCTGCACAGGTATATCAGATGTATGCCGTGATTCTGCCTCTAATATACGATCTCCCGAAAACCCCAATAAACTCCCGATAGTGCCTTTATCAGGCGAAAAATCAATGCTGAATATACTTTTAAGCTCGCACTGTAGCGTATTATTATTTGGCTTAAGCGAAAAAATATTATCGGCGAGCTGATCCCCACTGCCGGATAATAACTGCTGCTGCAAGTACGACTCAATATCGCTAATTTCGTATGAGCCTGATGGTATTACAATTTCCTTACCCCCGTTATATATAAACTTATTACACCCTTCCTCAATATTCGGTATCGTATTATATGTATGTAGTCCTATTAAGCCCAAGCAATAAGATGACCTATCATCGAGCTCGATCGGCGGATAATAATCAGCGCTGAGGATGTTAGTTGTACCTTGCAAGGTGAATGTCTGAGACATGACTGAGATATGTCGGTACATGCAGGGCTATTTATACAAAAAATTCCAAGCACAAATGACCACAATTATAAGTGTTGAACCTCTGATAGCGGTGTCTATTATATGTGATTTTGCTATCGCTCAGGTAGCTTACAAGTTCCGGGGGCGGGGCCAAATCCCCAAAACTGTCAAAATACTCGACTGATCTGCCGCGCTTTCTATAGGCCACCCAATGCGTACCTTCTCCATCCCTGACGTCCAAATTAACGATTGCTGATTCATTGTAATGAGGTTTTGCGGGTAATGTATCGCGCATGAATACGCCTCGAAAATATTTTATATTTTTAGCATGCTCGTTTAGATCGATGTTTGTGAGGGCGCGCTTGGGCAGCTTAATTAGTTTTTTGGCGCAGCCAGGAATAGACCCATGCCTTTCCGATATGGCTTTAAAAATAGCCCCTTACCGTTTTTACCTAAAGCTATAGTTTTAGCGGACGCTCGAGCATCTCCCACCGACTTCACAGCCTTATATATGCCGGCCGCGCCTCCAGCCAGCGAGCCTAGAGCACTAAGTCCGGCGAATATTGGTATTAGCGGCAGGATACCTCCTCTCTTTGGTATTGGGATTATTCTCGGTACGCGGATTTTTTTCTTACCGCCAGCCTCGCGAACGGCCATTTTTGCTGCAGCTAGTGAAACTCGACTCCCCTCCTTAAATGCCTGAGAGCTACCGATTTTACGCTTAAACTTTTTTATAGCCTTTCTAGCCTTCATGACCACCCCACTTCGCATAGCTGTCTTCGGGAGACCCATCCCCATCTTCCTTTTCGCCTTCATCATGTTCGTCACTATCCACGCAGCGCTCTTCTCACCTAGCTTTGCGTTTTGCGACTTGACTCTGGCCCAGGCGGCCTCTTCGAGCTCCTTATCAGCTATATGACGCTCGCTCAAGCTTTTGTTCTGCGAGTAGCGGATGTCGTGTTGTTTACAGGCGCTGTCTAGAGGATTTATGCCAGAATCTCCTCGTTTTAACCTCTTTTCCAACTTTGTACCAGGACCACAGTACTGATAGCCGGGTATGTGTGCCTCGAACGGGAGTGCGTTTATTACTGAATTGATGATGCCTCGACCTTGATACATATTCATCTGAACCTTTCGATCCGCTCGACCCCTATATATATATAGCACATCCGCGGTGCAGGAGGTTTAGTACGATGAAGGTCGTCAAGCAGCAACAATCGCTCGAGGTGCTCAATATGGATCAATGGACGGGTGATGGGTTTGAGGCGAGCTTCACAAGACACAGCAAATTGCTACCCAATACAATCAGGGCGCTAGTATGCGGACCCTCTAATTGCGGCAAATCAAACGTCATGTTCTCATTACTGTTCGCCGACAATGGATTGCGATTTGAGAATATCTATATCTTTTCCAAATCGCTATATCAGCCTAAGTATAGAATGCTAGAGCGATTAATGGCCAATATTCCAGAGATAGGATATTTTGCATATAAGGAAAACGAAGAAATAATCGACCCTTCCGAAGCCGAACCACATTCAGTATTTATTTTCGATGATGTTGCCTGTGATAAGCAGGAAAAAATCAGAGAATATTTCAGCATGGGTCGTCACAGTCAAGTCGATTCATTTTACCTCTGCCAGACTTATTCTAGAATACCGAAACACCTTATCCGAGATAATGCAAACTTTATCATGCTATTTAAGCAAGATGATCTAAATCTCAGGCATGCATATGAGGATCATGTTAGTGCCGATATGAAGTTCGAGCAGTTTAAGGCTATGTGTATGGCGTGCTGGGATGGGAGATATTCCTTCATAACGATAGATAAGGATAGCGATATAGCTGAGGGCAGATATAGGAAAGGTCTGGATGAGTTTATATTACTCGATTCGCGCGTCTAGACAGGTTTTAACGTGTTTAAACTTGTCTCGACAGGTCGAAACACTCTCGCTGACAGCTAATTAGTATAAATTACGATCGCATCTGGTAACGCTTCATTGTGAATTCTACCTTGGTACAGTACACATCATGAGCGATTTAATAGAGCGACAGCTGGTTGATATTGAGAATGCGATACGTCGTAAAGTATTTGCATTAAAATTAGAACGCGGTGATAATAGCACGATGCTGGAGCGTCGCTATAAGCCAATCACAGATCCTCTTAAGAAGTTAACCCTGGCTCAGGCTCCAGTGCCGCCGGCAATGCAGGCTCAACCCTTAGTACGACCACCGCCACCAATACAGGCTCAACCCCCCGTACGTTCACCGCCTCCAATGCAGCCTCGACCCGCGGCACGTTTTGCGCTACATCAACCGCCCGCATTCAACATATCCTATACACCGACAACTCCTCCAACACGTTCTGCTCGGTTTCAACCGCATGCAACTAGCATGTCTTCACCCATCATACTCCCGCCTTTACAGGCAACACCTGCAACCCCTGTTATACGTTCCACACCGAAAGCAGAAGTACAACGCCATATCGCCAAGCTACAAAAGGCTTCGAGGGATCTAAAGTTTTCGGAGTATGGTAGTGAGGCTGACGATGAGCAAGATATGGATACATCGTCTAGAGGGGATGAGCTCTTACATTTACTGGACGGCATGCTGCCTACACCTAGAAAATATTTCACCATGTTAGTTAGGGGTGATGATAAGGACTTAGATAAGACATTCGGTGTAGTCTATAATCATGGTGCTGGGGGATTTCATCTGGGTAACTCACCTATTAACCCAGATGGGGAGGATCTTTTAGTCGGGCGAAGTATCTATGCGGGGACCCCTGGTCTCTATGATCTGATTTTTAGTAAGAAGCCAAAATCATTTAGCGACGCAGATGTAACCAATTATGCTGATATCATCGATAAAACCAAAATCGCATATTTCAATTTCGATGAAAACAGCCGCGTTCGAGGAAATAACACACATAAATATAAGAAGTTTATCGCACCTTTATTAAAGAGCACGAGTTCGCCAGCTCTAACTAGATCTCGCGTTAAAACTACTGGAGGTCTAGGGTTCGACTCTGAGATGCAGTGCGACTTAAAAACCCCCGTACAATATCGTTATTGGGATAATATAGAAGAGCTGGTGGATAGGCTATGTCTGCTACATGCTGCTAGGAATGCTGGGAATAGTAGCGTCGGTAATGAGATTCTGGCTATTGAAGAGGAGCTCCGCGAAGCTGATATAATTGAATAAAACGAACGACGTGTGCGCTACCTGCTCAAATATACGATGAGCGTCGACAAGTTCGGACGTTTCTTTAGAGCGGGAGGTACGCGAAAATGCTCTCGAGGTCGCGATGGCATAGGATTTATGCTAACGCCGAGCGGTCATTATGATTTAAATAATAGACGCCTCACACGCATAAAGGAGCCCGCGGATTTGGACGATGCGGCTAGCAGGAGGTTCGTGGAAGATTCTTTGAACAAGATGGAGGCTGATATTTTAGAGCGTGCGGCTGGTGCTGCTCGCAAGAAACTGGCACTTTATTCGCAGGCTGCTGCGCATAATATGCAAAATCTGCAGAAAAATGTCGATGCGAAACTATCTGATCTGAAGAAGCAGCAGGAGGAAAAACTGCAGGCTAACGTGTGGGAGTTAGCTATCCTGAAAAAGCAGCAGGAAGATAAGCTGCATGCTTATGGCGCTACTATTAAGCAGGAATTGGATGCTCTGAAGAAGCAGCAGGAAGAAAGACTACAGATCCATGATGTAATTGCTGCTCGTGAGTTAGCCGATCTGAAGAAGAAGAGTGAGGATAGCGATGTAAAACTGAGAGAGATGGTGTTCACCAGAGTAGAGCAGCTGCGCGAGTTATTTGTTCAGTTGTCGGCTGAGAGAGAAAAACTTCAGGCTTATGGCGCTGCTTTTAAGCAGGAATTGGATGATGCAAAGAAGCAGCAGGAAGAAAGAATGCAGGCTCACGATGCGCTTGTTATAGGCGAGTTAGCCGACCTGAAGAAAAAGCGCCAGGATGATGATGTACACTTGCGAGAGCTGATACATACCAAAGTACAGCAGACTATAAGAGAGAGCAGACGTACTACGGGCGTCACTCCTCGCAAGCCCGTAGCCGCACATAAATAATGAGTGCTATTAAGAGCGGTATCGTTGATGAGCTCCATAGACCCGCTCGTGTTAACTTTGGGAGAAGGAGGACTATCATTAAAGGACTTGATGATCTATGGCAAGCTGACTTGGCGGAATTCTCCTTTTACGCTCGAGATAATAAGGGGCACAGATTCATTCTGGTGGTGATTGACTGCTTCTCCAAGTTCCTATGGACTCGTCCACTAAAGGATAAAACTGCTAAATGCGTTAGTGCCGCTTTCGCTGATATTTTTCGCGGGCGTCGTACTCCGAAGAATTTGCAGACTGACAATGGTACTGAATTTTACAACTCTACGATGAAGGCGCTGCTAGCTAAATATAAAGTGAATCATTATTCATCCTATACTAAAATCAAGGCATCCATGGCTGAGCGCGTGATACGTACTATAAAAAATAGTCTTTATCGATCGTTTAGTTTGAGGGGGACATATTCATGGATAGACATTCTCACCGATGCCGCCGCCGAATATAATGCCAGGAAACATCGTACTATTGGCATGAGACCCTGTGACGTCACCAAGAAGCATGAACAACATCTTCTAGATACCGTTTATTCGCACGTTAAAATGTCCGGTGTGCGAAAGTTTGGTGTTAATGATGTAGTTCGAATAAGCAGGCAGAAAGCGTTATTCGAGAAGGGGTACACGCCAAATTGGTCGGCTGAATTATTTAAAATTAAGCAGGCTCAAATCACAGATCCTGCCTCATATCTGCTCGAGGACATGCATGGGACCCCCATACGCGGAGCATTCTATAATGAAGAGCTGCAGCTGACGAAACATCCTGATACCTACCTCGTTGAGAAGGTCTTGAAGCGGAAGGGCAGCAAAGTCTTTGTCAAGTGGCTGGGCCATGATAATGTATTTAATTCCTGGATAGATAGTACAAATGTATTGTAATATATTTAATTCCCTGATAGAGATGTAACATGATGAGCAATAAATCAGTATTATTATTATCCGTTGTTTTTATTTTTATTTATTTATTACAGGTGGTTAATAAGACGCATAATTAGATATAGGAGATATTTATTTTAAACTTTCATATGTTGACAGTATAGCATCATTATACATGTACAAATATTCTAACATTATTTGTGCTCGAAACAATTTTTTATGTGGAGCTATTAACATCATAATATTATCCATTAAATCACCATTATTCATTTTTGCACACGCGCACAGCAGACTGTTGTAATAGTCTTTAAATGCGCACTCTGATAAAATATCCAATTTAGAGTCTATTAGTTTTAATGCGCACCAGGGTATGTACAGCCTCTTCAGACAGAGCTATCTTGAACTCCCTCTGTTCGATCCACAGTGAGGCCTCTCTATATATGTCGAACTGCTCCATCGAGATGGGCTCTGTCAATCCTCCAATGTCGAGTGCGGTAAACTGCTTCCACTCGTCCGCTGTGAAGAATATGGAGGCGAATGGACCCCATATTTTGACGATGGGTATGAAACCCGCAGTAGGACTTATCCCAATGCTCACGTGCTTTGTTTGGGATTTATTGAGTGAGAATGTAGAGCTGCCCAGAAGCGTCTCCTCCAATGTGAATTCTATGTCAAACCTCTTCATGAAGATATCGATGCGATCCATCTCTTTGTGCTGACATTAAATGACTAAACACTTATTTTTAATGATGCCATCTGCTTGATGATTTCGATGCTGCGCTTGCGCGTCTCGATCATCCTTTTAACCTCGTCGATTTTGCGCTTCAGCAACAACGTCCTATCGCGCAGCTCTCTCTGCATCACTCTCAAATGACAGTCCATTGTCCGATCTCCTGCTGATGTACAGACCGCGTGCGACTGCCTCCCCAAACTCATCGCTACTGATGCTGTTGAAACGCTTCGGTAGGAATAGGATCCCCTGCTCCAGCTCGACCGTTTGCTTCTCGCCAAATTTGGTGGTGATTTTCCTGCCTTCGATGATGCGATGTTGAACGCCCTGCTGCAGTTCGCCGATTTTGATGATAGCTTTTACCATCCCAATCTTATTCAAGCTGCTTACAAACTCCATATCTGCGAGCAATAAAATACAAACTATTAATTCATGCTGATTCAAACGCTACATTAAATTACGATGTGAGGCATCTGCTATATATCCAGGAAAATGCATTTAAATCGATTAAGTTTATACCGCTGCACTAATAATTTTTATTTAAATTGGGGCCCGCGGATATTTAATTTAATATAAATGAGCACTTACCTATTCGAAACTGGCCGGGCACTGTATGTTGAACGGTGAGTTAACACGATAACACTCACTAGGAGATCGGTGCTGGCACAGAGGGTAACACAAGAAACTTGAAGGGCTAGATGTGAGCTTCGACACTATTCGGAGGAGACTGGTTCTCGTGGCACGGCGTTTTTCGTTTAAATAACCCTCGCAGGGGTGGGGTGCGGCGGCCCCTGTGTTCGCGCAGGTAGGAATGATGGTTGCGGCAAGTTAATTGGTGCACGTGCATATCTGGCTTGGGTCTAATACCTATAAATCACACTGCGCCTTTCAGATAACCGGCTCAGGCCGCGCTGAAGGGCTTGTCTGAGAGCATGGCAGCTGCACCCGTACATAAACATGTCTGTGAGCGGGATGAAATTGACATATTTATGATGCCTGGTTTAATTTCCCAGGCTCCGCCCGCCGGTTATTTATGGCTCATCTGAATGGTACACAGGTAGCCATGCAGGAATGTATTTGTCTGTCGGATATTTAACACGGCGAAGGGTGCAGTTTTTATTGTGTCATGTGATGGATGGACGGTCTCTGGGCGGCGTTTTACCACGAAACATCTGCGCAGATGTGCGCCTTTGATAAGCAGTGTAGTACTAATATACAAAGCTTAATTTCCCACGCTCCCATCCGTGAAGGGTGCAGTTTTTATTGTGTGCGGTGATGGTTGATTTCCGTGACCGTGCTTTGTAATTTACCGCCAAACATATGCGGCTCAGATGCGTTCCACCCCCCGGTGCGCGGGAGATTCGTGCCACGTCGGGGGCCGCAGTGAGGCGACGGCCGGCGGGGGGCAGCGTGGGGGCAGTGCGGGGGCGGCGGGGGGCGGCGCGGCGTCTAGTCTGGTATGTCACTCGGGGGCGGCGCGGGGGCGGTGGGGGTGGTATGTTGGCCGGCCCTTGCCCACCAATACAATCACCATAATTTAATCCGCGGTTTAATCGAACTTTTGATTCGCGTAATTAGAGCAATTGTATGCAAATACCGCGGATAATCGCGTAATTAGAGCAATTGTATGCAAATACCGCGGAATAGCTGGCGTAATTAGAGCAATTGTATGCAAATACCGCGGATAATCGCGTAATTAGAGCAATTGTATGCAAATACCGCGGATAATTACCGCGATTATCCCATTAAAACGCGAATCCGCCGCTTTAATGCTCTAATTACCCCCAAATTGCTCTACTTACGCGAATCAAAAGTTCGATTAAACCGCGGATTAAATTAATCGAAATCTTCGCGGGGGGCGATCTGGAAACCCCATAGTATAACTACTGAAACCATATTAAAAATCAATAATAACATTTTAATAAGTTTTATAAGAACTTTTAATAAGATTAAGAAGAAAATTTATCACGTTTTTAAGAAGAAAATTTAATAAGTTTAATAGAAACAATTTTATTTTGGAGATGGATTGTCATTCTGGATATTAGCAATCATCACTACAATTTAACAAATTATAACCTACGAAAATTACCTTTGTGGTGTCCAAAGCATTAAAAATATTATCTGGAATACTTACCTAGGTAAGTTATTATAACTTATGCATTGGGCATTAAATATATTTCTACTATTATTATTTTTAATAATAATAATAATTATAATAATTCTTCAATCACGTCGCCACGTGTACATCACGTGTATTTACATCTGCTAGTGGATGTGAGTCAAAGCAAATTATAAGCAAAACCGTAGTTTTATTACGCCGACAAAGAACAAACATAACAAATATTAATAGTTAATATTATGAACCAATTTATTAATAATAGTATGAATATGCAATTACTTGAGCATTTAATATATTTCTATTATGATTATTATTATTAGATACTATTATTAGCTAATTTATTAATTATAGTATGAATATGCAATTACAGACAGGAATTTCCAAACATACAATATGATACCACATTTAAAAGCACATTGATGTATCCTATGTGGAATATTAATAGTTGCATTACGTACAAGTTTGGAACATAGTTTATTGAACTTAAACCGCAGGTCAAGCACAAATAACGCAAATTCTATAACCAATACATGTCGACCTCATATCAAAATCATTATTGTAAGTTCCAAATGCAGTATTTGCACCGACGAAAATTTTAAATTGTAGCAAATTCCTCAAGATTTTCAAAACAATTTACAACTTAAGAAAATTCCTTGAATGCTGTTATATAAAGCTTGTTTCTGTGAATTATGCATATTTACAAAAAAAATATTACAAGTTTCCATACATTTTTAATACATCGTGAAAATTATACAAGTTTCCATGAAATTTTTACAATGTTCCATGAATTGTGAATATTTCAATGAATTTATACAATTTTCCTTTAAATTTCTGTTAATTTACATTGAAATTCACCCAATATTCCATTGACTTTTATAATTTTCCATGACAATGTCATAAAAAGTTTCCGTAAAGTTTTAGTACATTTACGAAAGTTATGTAAGTTTCGATAAAATTGACACAATCTTTTCATACAGTATGAAATTTTCTATGATACATAGGTATAAAAAATGTTGTGAAATGAATTATGCAAATATCCATGAAATTTGTTGCAAGTTTCCATACATTTTTAATACGTTCGTGAAAGTTTACAAATGTCCTTGACATTATTACAATTATCCATGAATTATGAAATTTTCCATGAAATTATACAATTTTATATAAAATTTGTGTCTGTTTGCAATGAAATTTATAGAAGTTTTCATGGAATTTTCAATGAATATTTTACAATTTACCATTAATTCTAGAATTTTATATGAAATGTATGGAATGATGAATTATATCGAGCGTTCAACATAAATCGACGACGAAATTGGCGTTACGTTCTCAAGTCATGTCTGCACTAAGATCACACGTGCACGCGTGCAATGCTGGCTATCATGTTGACTTGTCAGATTTGATCTTAGTGCAGACATGACTTGAGATTGCCAACGCCAATTTCGTCGTCGATTTTTATTGAACGCTCGATATAATTCATGGTAAAATGTATTATTCCGTAAATTTTATAAAAAAATGCTGGAATTCATTATAATTTGTACAATATTCATTGAAAATTACATGAAAACTTCTATAAAATGTGTGCAATGGATACATTTTACCATGAATTATGTAATTTAATGTAAGATGAACATCTTTTAACGGTGAATGCTGTTGTATCAAGTTTTTGTCCATAAATTACGCTTATTTACAAGAAATTTATTACAAGTTTCCATACATTTTTAATACATCGTGAACATTATACAAGTTTCCATGAAATTTTTACAATGTTCCACGAATTATGAATATATCAATGAATTTATACAATTTCCGTTTAAATTTCTGTTAATTTACATTGAAATTCATCCAATATTCCATTGACTTTCATAATTTTCCATGAGAGTTTCATAAAAAGTTTCCGTAAAGTTTTAGTACATCCACGAAAAGTTTCCATAAAATTGGCACAATATTTTCTCAAACTATAAAATTTACTGTGAAAGTATACATTGGTATAAAACATTTTGTGAAATGAATTATGCAAATTTCCATGAATGAGTAATGCAAGTGTCCTTAAAATTATTACAATTATCCATGAATTATGAAATTTTCCATGAAATTATACAATTTTATATAAAATTTGTGTCTGCTTACAACATTCGTGAAAATTATACAAGTATTCATGAAATTGTTACAATTGTTCCACGAATTATGATTATCATACATTTTCCATGGTATCCACAGAGCAATGGTAAATTAGATAACAAAATAGCACCTTCTTTAGCAAAAAGGAGATATAAAGAGACACAAAAACAGAAATAGTTAAAAAAGTAATTAGACCAACGCTAACTTACAGCAACAAAACATGGACGATGACAGAAAAACAAATAAAAATAATAAATGCCATGGAGATGAGATTCCTAAGAAAAATAGAAAACAAAACAAGAAGAGACAAGATAAGGAACGAGACGCATAGGAGAAACTTAAACATAAAACCAATACAAAAAAAAATACGGAAGGCCAAATGAGGTGGTATGGACACATCAGACGAATGAATGAAGAAATAAACACTAAGAAAATATACGAGACAAGTATTACCTCTACAAAGAGGAAGACCAAGAAAAGAGTGGAACAGCGCAATAAAAGAAGAGGCAACAAGAAAAGGGAACACATGGGAAGAAATAAAGGAATTTACAAAAGATAGGAGGAAGTGGAGAGAATACTATAGAAACTAAAAATGTGAACAAAATATTGTAACACTGTATCACTGTACACACAAAACGTCAACACCGGATGGTAAAACAGCAATTGATTAAATGAATAAATAATACATTTTCCATTAAAATTTGCCCAATTTACAAAGCATTTCACACAGTTTCTACGCAATTTTCAAAATTGTATGTCAAATTTCGAGGAAAAATTTGTATTTAAATTTAAAATTTGATGAAATGTGTTGCGAATTTCCATATATTTCTAATACTTTCCTGAAAAATATACAAGTTTCTATGAAAAACTTACAATTTTCCACAAATTATGAAATTTCATAAAAAATTTCCTCCATAAATTTCTGCCAATTTACATTGAAAATCTATACAATATAAAATCTAGATTTCTCTCATAAATTTTGAGACAAGGTACATCCACAATTTATTCCACATAATGAAAAATTACAATTTTATTTACAAGTATACCAATATAATTATATTCAAGTTTGATACTACACTTTCAGTTCTCTTGTTATAAGCAAATTTTGTTTTTTTAAATTAGCTTTGAAGCTGAATACTGGGTAAATCAAACGCAATTGTATGTAGTTAAGTTTTGTTAAATCATCTTTTTTTTATCCCAGTAATCTGTGGTTAAGCCATGTCTAGGTAATTTAGAGACACCCTGTATAGTTTAAGATTGTTAATAACATTCGTTATAATATTTTGTAAATATAAAGTGCTGTATACTGGTAGCCGTTACTTTGTGGAACATGGTAAATGAATGAAATAAAACAATTTTACTTTGTTGCTTCCACTAACACATTTATTTTACAAAAAATAATTTAGTGACTGCAGTTTCGACTACTTTATAGTCATTGTCAAACTCCGCATTGTCATGACAATGACTATAAAGTAGTCGAAACTGCAGTCACTAAATTATTTTTTGTAAAATAAATGTGTTAGTGGAAGCAACAAAGTAAAATTGTTTTATTTCATTCAAATATAAAGTGATTTGCAAATTTAGTGACAAAAATGAAAATATGGTAAGTGATTTTTTTCCAAAACCTGTCCAATAACAATATTATCTCAAAATATGAGTTATGCCCGTATAGAGTATCATACCAAACAATATCCAAATCAATGTAAACGTTCTCTTGTTATAAGCAAATTTTGTTTTTTTAAAATTAACTTTAAAGCTGAATATTGGCTAAACCAAACGCAATTGTATATAGATAAGTTTTGTTAAATCGTCTTTTTTTTATCCCACTAATCTGTGGTTAAGCCATGTCTAGGTAATTTAGAGACACCCTGTATAGTTTAAGATTGTTAATAACATTTGTTATAATATTTTGTAAATATCTGTAATTTGCAAAATTAGTGACAAAAATGAAAATGTGGTAAGTGATTTTTTTCCAATACTGTGCAAATTTAGTTTTGTTCTAAAAATCTTAATTATACTATACGACTTTAAAATATACGACTGATACAAAATATTGCTTTATAGCTAGATGTTATTAATCACTAAAATAAAAACTTTTTTCATAGATTTACAAATACTATAGCAGTTGATGCAATTGACGATATAATTACTTGAGATTTTTGAACTGATTCATTTGTTTTTCGCGAACAACACCCTGAGCGCCCGCCCAAGGACATTTTATTTCGCATTTTAGCAAAAGCAAACAAAGACTTCTTTCTTTATTTTAAAATTCTCTACCCCATGCAGGGGGGTTACAATCGGCTTTAAGGCACAAACACGGCCCTTATCCCTTGTTTGATACTGAGTGACGCTCACGACGTCCTGGAATACTATGCAGTTAATATTTGAATACTTAATCATTATTTACAGTTCCAGTCAATTTATTGCTATAAAAACTACGAGGGGAATAAATTGGTTGGCGCTGCACAAAGAGAAATATGAAGCTACGATTCACCTCTCCAAGGGGCGGATAATGACTTCATAAAAATCAGTTATAGATATAATTTAAGAAATTAATAGGTGCGGGTAATATACCTGTATTATGAAACATCATTTTCATTTTTGCATTTAAAATATTACACAAACAATAAAACTTTATAAAAAAAAAATTTAAGTGTTATTCTCTGAAAATTATTTCATTAAATATTTTGCATTAAATATTTCGACTTTTTATTATTTTCTGCATCCGGATGTCGTTAGTGTATACGTTTCTAAATTTAACGAAGAAGTTAAACGTTAATTATGTTTTCATTAGATAATTCGACTTGTTATGGTGTTCTGTATCCGGCGGTCGTTAGTATATACGTTTCTAAAGTTGATGAAGAAGTTGAGGATTAATTAAAACGTAACGACAATTCTGCTTGGTGGGTGTAATTTTCGCATCACCTTCTGGTAATTTTAAGCCTATTTATATGCAAATAAATCACCTTGCCGCCTTAAAAACCGGCCGTAATTTAATTAGGAACATCCCGGCCTGTGAATACAGTCGCATGCTTCCTGATAATAATCATCCAATTTACTGCCGTTAAACGGCGAGATAAATCGGCCGCAATTTCTTCACGTCCCGACCGATTCCTCGCCCATATTTCCATTCCTCATTTCCTATGCCTGGCCGCGAAGGGCCGATAGTTTTCCGCCCGTAAAAAGCACCCTGTATATTTTATTGCCGCGTTTTTATGCCCTTTCAATATCTCCTTTGATTTACTCGGCGTGGGCGCGCACGTTAATGTTTTATTGATCTCCAGCGATTCTTTATGCCGAAAACGAACCGAAACAACCAACAAACGGATGGCCAGATAACAAAAACATATCGTGATTGAATTAAGCCCGGCATTGTATTCCGATAGCATTCGCCGTTCTTACACAAGTATTATCGTTATCACCTTTTAACTTCTTTCTTGTTTGCGCCGCCCTCGAGTTTTTCGATCCGGCGAAAACTTCCTTATCTCGCTGGCGATGGACCGCCAATTTTAATTAAACCCCACTACACATGTAAAAATTCCTGAGAGCCTGAGCGGGCGATTTTATTGTTTCTCGGTCGGCGGCTTAACTCCACGGCACTCCGCTGATCTGAAATTCAAATTAGAGAACACACGGAGCACTTCGTCATACTTTTAACGTCCCCGTTTTATGTGCGATCGTAATTTCTTCCGTTTATTTGGCCCTTTTTAATATTCGCGTTTCACAACATGCGGAAATTCATGCGCTCCCGAAATGAAAAATGGAACAATTACGTCTCTACATATACGTTTGCCATAAAATACGACATATGAATTAATTTTAAAATGTTTGATCATCCATCCCATACATTCTTCATACTAATTTCGTAGATCCATCAATGGTTGATACTTTTATATTGAGTGTGATAAGAAACACATTTGAAAGATGAGAAAAATGTCAACACCAGGTAAAGTCGAGATTAAAAGACAAGATTTAATAAAATATAATTTTTATACTTTTATTGATACTCTTGTATTAAGTATGATATATTAAAATATCTAAAAGATAAAACAAATTTTAGCATCAGACAAAGTACAAGGCATAAGGCAAAAATACAAGATTTTTGATTATGTTAAACAATGCTTTATTAAATATAGAATTAAAATGTATATGCATAACTAATATGAAAAAAGCCTTACTTTTCGTGCATCCAGTATTAAAATGGCTCTTAGATGGCAGATACATTTTACGCTCGGTATTTCAATCGCATGCGCCTTTTAATATTCCGCGTCCAAAGAACGTTTTATCCCTTCTCTTTAGTTTTATTTTCAAGTGAATGCAAGAACTACATTTAAATAATAAAAAACGATTCGTGTACTAGCAGACTAGCAGACTGTCTCTTCATCCGTAATTCAAAGCAGCATAAAAGCCTCCAACAATTATCGCAGATTTCCACGGATGGCTGACGGAAATGAAATGCATCTCAGGTAACTGAAAAACTGTAACAATACAATTTTATTACTTCCTCTCGTGCAATTGTACGGCATTATAATTATCAGCTACAATAATAGCAAGTTTTCTCCGCAACTTTTGCCAAATGAAAATTTCTGCTTGAAAAACTTGTGTGGCCTTAATTACTTACTCCTGCCGGCGTGGACGTTGTTTCTACTATTTCATATTATACCCGGCCGGTTGTAGGCATTAGTAATGCAATTAATATGAGTTGATGGAAATAATTGATTTTACGCCCGGCGTTCCGGGTTTAATTAACGACCCGATAAATTCGAAAACCGGCGAGAGTCATAAATGTAACGTCCCGAGGAAGCGTAATTACCAGCAATTTGCAAATGTGATTTTATTCGTATCTCTTTCCGATCTTTTGTTATATTTATGTAATTACATCACTAATTTCCGTATTTATTCAGTTCGAAAAACACAAAAACACTTAAAATTGTCAATAAGGTAATACACCGGGTGTACATTTCAAAACAAGCCAGTCTCAATAACTTTTGAATGCAAGCTAACTTGATAAAACAAAAAAAAACGTCGATTTATTTCTGGAGGGGGAAGTTTATAAACAACGTCCAATAAATTTTACGTGTCACCCCCTCCTCCCCAGCCACGCCTTTTTGAAATTTCAAATGGCAACCCCCTCCTTGCGATACCTCATTTTAAAGCTTAAAAAAATCTAGTCGCGCAATAAATAAAAACCTATCAAACGATGCCACACATGATCTAGGTTCCCATTTCAAATTCTGAAGTTGAGTGCAGTTACGACTACTTCCGGTAACTTCCGGAAATCTAAATTACCTCCATTCAATTTTTCCAGTAGGCTTATCTTATGCTATTTTTTTTTTCTTCAAATCTCTACGACGTCAAATTACTGAGAAAAAGGTCTGATACGGATGGTCTGAAACACCCTGTATATATACAGGGTGGTCACTTTTACGACGCCCACCAATAGGATCGATTACACGGAAATATATACATAGTTGGTCAAATGGGATAAAAGTTTCTCAATTTAGTGCACTTTTTCGGTTTTTCAGCGATATTTCAGGAACTGTGCAAGATATCCCGGATTTATTTTCAGAATATTAAAAGGTATGAAAAGAAGAAACTTTTCTCCCATTTAACCAACTCTGTATACCGGGTGATTCAAGTTTTATTACCATGGGTTTTTTAGGCATTTGGAGTTGCCCAAAAAATATGAAAATTGGGATTTATATAGGTCTGATGCTAATCTGCGGAAAGGTAGTTTGACTTTTTCGATATAATTATATAGACGGTTATAAAATTAAACAAACTCTTTTCGGGCAAAATTCTCTATCGTTATTTTTGCCCTAAACTGTTTTATTTTATTCATAGAACCCATTTATGAAATCAAAAATTAACGAAAATGATTAGATTTCAAATTAAAGCATTTTTTACATTACTGACCAACTTTCCTCGGTATGATTTATGATTTTGTAAGTCAAGAGCCCTACAAAGCATTGACCGCCGGTGCGGTTGGAACGTTTTATGACTTTTTATGATTCCGCCAGTCGCCCGTGGGTTGAACGGGCCTTGCAGGATGGATTGGGTACGGCCCTATCATAAAACCCATAAAATCCATTATAGGGACTATTACTGGTAGCACCCGTCATATTTTACTATTTAGTAATAAATCTTACTGTTGCAATATCAAAATTCATTTAATGCCATAATTGGTGCAATTTTTTTGACTTGGATTACACTGGAATGTTTGGAATAGCATTAAAGTATGTTCTGACAAAAACTATATAAATAAAAATACGAATTCTTTGTGAAATAACGTATAAACTACCGGATGGTTAATTTTTTTTTAATCGTCAGATCGGGCTTCATCAATATCTAAACATGTGTACTTATTTTGGATTTTTTATTTCAAATAGAAATCGCAATTTTTGGCCTGGTAATAAAACTTAAATCACCCGGTATATTTCCGTTTAATAGATCCTAATGGTGGGCGTCGTAAAAGTGATCACCCTGTACATGTATAGGTAGGCCACTAACATCGCAAAACTAGAGGATAGACAGGCAGTCGTAGTATAATTATCCCCAAAATTCTACTTCTCAGCAATCATTATATTTTTTCTACAACACACCTTTTAATTATCCATCATATTTATTTTCCTACTAATATAATTGATGATTCTAAAACTGGATTAAATTAGAGGATAATTATAGTGTGCCACCCACCCTCCAATACAAATTTTATGCAACGTAAATCATTGTTCATCCAATTTATTGCAATGACTAGAACTATGATAATTGATTTATTGGCAATCATCTTCATTTTAATAATCATCTTTGAAAACAGTCATAGATGGAGTGTTAATCATTATTCAAGTCCAATTGGATGGTGCGCGGATGGGCATAAGTACAACCATCCCGTAAATTCTGCCCGTAATCTCAGCTATAACTATATTTTTTCTACAACACAACTTTTAATCATCGAGCAAATTTACGATTTCGTATCAACGAAATTATTCTAATTGCAGCAGGATTAAATTTGAAGATTATTATTGTGTGCCCAACCACCTACGCTCCAATATAAATTATATGCAAAGTTATTTGCATTGGACATCGAATTTATTGCAATGCCAATAATTTTGATGATTGATTTATAGGCAGTCATCTGCATTTTAATAATCATCTTTGAAAACAAATGTAGATGGAGTATTAACCATTATTCAAGTACAATTGAAGGGGGGGGGGGGTCAATATTTCTTCTACAACACAACTTTTGAGCATTCATTAAATTTATTATTTGGTAATAAAATGGTGATTCTAATTACAGTTAAATCAAATTAGCTGAATCATCTCACATCTCTGATTATGAGATGTGAGATGTAACAAAATTGATATAACGATTAAGTCGATATGATAATAAAACTTATTTATTACTTTTAGTACTAATCAATGTAAAATAAAATAATTATATTATTTATACGAAGAATATACGGTGGCATTAATAATATATTTAAATATATAAATCGAGTTTCTATCATTTATTAAATAATGCCAATGAATGCCACAGCATTATTAAATCATAATGTGATTATTGTATTGCCGCATATTTATAAATGTGTTTAATAATTATTATTCGTGCAGATTGCTAATTGCAGCATTTATTTGCAGTTGCACTGTTATGTCGAATAAAATGTGCATGTATGGTTTGACTAATTTAAATTCGGCAGTACACTACTATCAAATTAAATGCGCTTTAACAGCGTATAAGTAGGGATTAAAATTTAATTAATGATAATTATATTGTATCGCTAGTTGAATTAAATATATTATGCATTAACATATCATTTGTGGTGCGCAATTTATTTATTTTTAACATTAACCATTAACATTAAATTATATGTTTGAATATTGTATTTGAAAATACAGTAGCACCTACTAAAAATAAATTATATTGCTGTTATCAATTATTCATAAATGAATGAATATTTATTATGAAACTTATAAAGTATTTTAGATTTTCGCTGTATTCTGGCTGATATTTTCGAAACGTTTAATTATTAATATCTATATTACCATATTAAATGTTAATATTCCACCAGCTGTCAAAAATGCAATACTTGTTCAAGGTTTTCATAAAATATTCCAGAAACTTTTTGTGACTTACCTATGTAATACATATACCTAGTATATACAATCAAAGACAATAGAAATTTAGAATTCTTTCAAAATTGAAATGAAAACCTTGAAATTTATCTGAACTACAGAATTATATATTGTTCATTTTTTTAAAGAAATTTTCCAAACATCACTTGGGTATATGAAGTATATTATGTTTGGTTTGGTTTGGTAGGTTAGATTATCTGTTTTGATTTGCGATTACGTAATATTTTTAGTGCAGATTTCAGACATTTATGTTTTTTTTCTAATCTCTGATTTTTTTTATATCTACCATTAGTTTACACTACATTTTTTACATGTTTTTGAACAATAGTTATATTTTCTCTTAATGCTCAAATGAAAGCAAAAATGTGTATTTTTTAGCGATTTCAGTAAACCTATGGAGGACACCTCCCAAAATTGACAAACGAATGGAAAATGCTATAAAAATTTTATGAAAACATTCGAAAACAGTAGAAATTTACAATTCCTAAACCTCCCAAACCGTAAAATTGGAAATTGTTCAAATTTTTCAGGAAATTTCCCTGAATTTGTTTATGACTTATATGATATACATCACATTAAATTAAATTTTCAACATTTTGTAAATCAGATATTCAGTTTTGATTGAGTTTTAAAATTTTTAGTGCCAATTTCAGATTTTTTGGTTTATTTTTTAATTATCTGATTTTTTTTGGACAGTTTGGAATTAAATGTTTTTATTATATTTACAATTGCGAATTATAGGGTAAAAATGATGATTTGAAACTTATTTGTTATTTTACACATATATATAATCCCATGTAAAATCTAAAGTATACATTCATATTGACACGTCTATTTTTGAGATATCGCTAAATCAGTACCAGCAATATTTGATTATCAATGGAAAACACTTTACTACACTAAACTGCAAATATCGTAACAATTACGCATTTAATTATTCAATCAAATGTAGGACATACCAATATATTACCCAATATTCGTAATAAATCTTAACAAAAACGTACGCTACTTTTTGAGATATTGCTAAAAAAGTATCAGCGGTATTTAAGAATGTCATTGAAAAACGGATGATCACACGAAAAATTAAATATCTGAAGTACCACGCATTGGATTTTAAGTCAATTAAACTTATGATATACCAATATATCATCCAATATGGGTGCTAAATTCTAATAAAATTGATATGCTAGTCTTTGAGATATCGATTAAAAAGAAGCTACGTTGTTTAAGAATATCACTGAAACACAGATTTCATGCAGAAAGAATTCAAGAATTCAAGCTTACTGGGTCAAGACTGCTGCTAACCTTAAGAAATGACATGTTTCAAGGGAGGCCTACGTTCAGTGGACACAAATGGACGGATGATGATGATGATGATGATGATGACCAATTGAGTTTTAGATCAAATCTACGGTTTTTAACGGATATGCACAAATCTATGGGTATGTAATAAAATGTATTGCGTATTTATTATAACGTAATACGTAAACTTTATTATTATTGTATGTATAATGTGAGTTTTGCAATATATCGTTTAGGGAAACACTGAACGACGACTAAATTACGAAATCTATTATTAATGCGGCGCGGCGGTAAAAATATCGAATAAAATATCCATCCATAATTCGTTTATAATGAAACTTTATCGCGGTTTCTGAAAAAAAAAGGCAAAGTACTTTTTTTAAATAATAATTAGCGTGGGTTACGTTCAACGTACGACCTGAATTTTAACCAATCTGATTCGAACGGGACGGGCGCTGATTTATAAGCGATAGCAGCGGGCATAAGCATCAAAAACATTGTCATTCACGGTCTGGCTTTGTTGTTTCGTTCGGCGAAGGGCGCGGTATAAAACGCGCCCTAATTACGTAAACATTGAACGTCTGTCGCTGAGCGATCTTCTGGGCTCCATTTCAAATTTCGCCCTACAAAATTTAATATACGCCCACGCCAAGATCTTGACGTAAGTTATACATCATTAACGCAAGATGTGCATTACCTATTCGTTCCTCTCGGGCATGTAATTTGCATTATGCTTGCACACAGGGCCATGTGGAAAATGTGGAAAATCTTATACAAATTGAGCTGTTTTTTTTCAAATGAAGCGTATAGATGCTAAAGCAGAAATTGGTCATGAAAGTCATGAAAGCTTACCAATCAACATCCAGTTTTGATAGACATTTTCTGTTTATTATTTTAATATGTTCTTTATTCAGAAATGTCTGATTATTACTAAAAATATATTTTATTTTATTCCGTTTTGAAATCAAAATTAATATCAATTTCTGACGTTGAAACGTAAAATTTTTCATAACTGTCATAAAAACATGTATTATTATTAATACGTATTAATTTTGATTGCCTATTACTTTTTATATACTCCTAAGACTAGGCACTGGCATCTCTTTGGATTTGGATTGCATATTGCATGATAAGCCATTTTCAACCATTGATAAATGATACTTCAAAACTGACAGTAAAATTACAAGTTTCAGTTATTCACTATGTCAAGGCTACGGCCATTGTACATGTATTTATCACAATTTTATTTTCACATTTTCTCCTCTCTGGTAGCACATATTTAGAAAATTACATGTAATTAGAGATTTTTTTTGTTTCTAAACATTTGTTTACTCCTGTATTTTTTCTCTAAATAATTGGGGAAGCAGGTATATGCATAAATATAGGTTTACATATTAAATTCCTATGTATACCAAACCAATTCAACACCCGGTAGGTACATAGAAAACAAGACATTTTTTTTTATTTATGGGTTGCGCCAGTAATATTGTTTTCTACACACAAATTTTAGAAGCCAGTCCGTCCCTGTGTGCACACTTTAAAATTCCCAGACCACAGCAAGTAGATGACTCGCATTAAATTTGAGTTGTTAAAAAAAACATGTGATATAAATTTCAAAATTTTCATATTTTGTAATTTTTATACAAGGCCCGTATACAAGGTTTTCTCTGATAAAAGCGAATATCTTCCAAACCGAGGAGGTGAGGCAGCTTTTTACGCAAAATAACAAGCGACACCGCTGAGACGAACAACCGGGGAAAGAACAAAAATGAACTGAAATATAGAGAAAATCTCAGAGATGTTTACACAAGCAAATAACAATATACAAGCAATGAATGAAAAATTAATACAAATAGTAACGGAAATAAATGAAATCAAATTTGAAAACCTAGAAATGAAAGAGAAAATTGAAAAACAAAACGATAAAATAATCTCGCTTGAAAGAGAAATGACAAGGAAAATTTTAATAATAACAGGCGTAGAAGAAAGCAACACGGAAGGAAATGAGGATACTAAGGAGAGAAAATAATTGAAATAATAAAAAATAAGAAAATAGGAATTAAACCGGAACAAGATATAGATGAAATCAGAAGGTTTGGAAAACCTAAGAAGGGGGTGGAGAGACCACTGATTATAAAGCTAACAACGGGCAACAAAAAAATGAAATACTCAAACAAAGCAATAAACTGAAAGAACCCAACATTTGGATGGACGAAGACTGCCCCAGTGAGACACTAGAAGAGAGGAGAAACCTGCTACCACAGCCAAGAGAGGCTAGACATCAGGTGATAAAAGCTTTTCTGAGATATAACAAGCTAATAGTGAAAGGGAAAATAGAAGAATGAATACAAGGACAAACAGAGAAAAGGGAAGGAAAATCGGAAGGTAACAAAAGAAAAATAAATTAATGATCCCCTGAAACAAATTGGTTAGACAAGGAATTGTGGAGAAGTACACAAACTTCAAAAAACTAAGAATAAAATATAAAACCGATATATACGGCAAAACTAACAACGGACATGGACTTGGAATAAACTGGGACTCAAGGAGATAACAAACGAACAAAACGAAACACTAAATAATACAAACAGAACAGACAAGCAAAAAACAAGGACAAAGAGAATAAGAACATGGAATATCAGAGCAATAAATGGAAAGGAAGTAGAACTAATACAAGAATTCCAAAAAATAAAAATGGAATTAATATGAATAACTGAAACTAAAAAGAAAGGAAAAGGTGCAACCTATCTGAAAGGGAATCTACTAACATACAGTGGAGTAGGGATAAATGAAAAAGCAAAAGCAGGAGTGTAGCATGCATAATCAAAAAAGAAGCGAGCAAGCAAGTAACCGGTTGGACAGGAAACTCAAAAATAATTTTAACAGTAAATATGAATAATAACAGGATGCAGATAAACTATCTAATAATTTATGGACCAGACGAAACGGAAAGAAAGCAAAAAAAGATAAATTCTGGAATCAACTGCAATAAATAATAGAACAAAACGAAGAACCACTGTATCTATTAGGAGATTTTAATGCAAGAAAAGGGAACCAAAACACACTAATAGATAATGTGATGGGGAAACAACGGATATAGGCTGATTGACTTTTGTGTAACACATAACTTAACAGTACTGAATTCAAGATACAAACATAAAAACATACTAAAATAGACGAGAGTAGAAAACAGTAGAAACGAAAAATAAATAATAGATTATATAATTACAAGAGACGAACAAAATAAAAGATACCAAAGGTGGACGAGTATACCGGGTGATTCAGGTTTTATTACCATGGGTTTTTTAGGCATTTGGAGTTTCCCAAAAAATATGAAAATTTGGATTTATATAGGTCTGATACTAATCTACGGAAAGGTAGTTTGACTTTTTCGATATAATTATATGGGCGGTTATAAAATTTAAAAAAAACTCTTTTCGGGCAAAATTCTCTATCGTTATTTTTGCCCTAAACTGTTTTATTTTATTCATAGAACCCATTTATGAAATCAAAAATTAACTAAAATGATTAGATTTCAAATTAAAGCATTTTTTACATTACTGACCAACTTTCCTCAGTATGATTTATGAGTTTGTAAGTCAAGAGCCCTACAAAGCATTGACCGCGCCGGTGCGGTTGGAACGTTTTATGACTTTATTATTAAGCAAATCTTGAGCTCCGGCCCTGAAGAAATCCTTGCGTCGGTATCCACCCAGCAAGTTGAGGGATTGGGTAAGGCCCTATCATAAAACCCATAAAATCCATTATAGGGACTATTACTGGAAGCAGCCGTGATATTTTACTATTTAGTAATAAATCTTACTGTTGCAATAACAAAATTCATTTAATTGAATAATTGGTGCTTTTTTTTGACTTGGATTACACTGGAATGTTTGGAATAGCATTAAAGTATGTTCTGACAAAAACTATATAAATAAAATTACGAATTCTTTGTGAAATAACGTATATACTACCGGATGGTTAAAATTATTTTTTTTATCGTCAGATTGGGCTTCATCAATATCTAAACATTTGTACTTATTTTGGATTTTTTATTTCAATTAGTAGTCGCCATTTTTGGCCTAGTAATAAAACTTAAATCACCCGGTATAGAAGCTGTGAAATATGGAGCGACCACTACCTAGTAGGAGCAACAATAAAGAGAGACAAAACAGAAGACATGGAAACAAATATAGAAGAAAAGTGCAGATCAAGTACAAAAATAAATACACAAAAATTAAAAGACCCAGTAAAGCAACAACAGTATAAAAAAGTATGGAACAAAAAATTAAAAGACTTAACAGAACACAATTAAAAGAACCCGAAGATATATGGAAAGCTTTCAAACAGGTAATAGAAGAGGCAGCAATAGAACATGTGGAATAACAAAAACAAATAGAAACTCGAAGCGAACAAACTGGTGGACAGAAGTGATACAAAAAGAAGGTAGAACCAAGAAACACCTACGGAAAAAATACATAGAAAAGACAACAGAACAAGAATATGGCAGATACAAAGAACAAATAAATAGAGTCAAAAAGATAATAAAACAATCAAAAGAAACATCATGGGAAAAATTCGGAGAAAAAATGGAAAAATAGACTAAAGCTATTCTACAACATTATCAGAAGAAACAAGAAAGACAAATGATAATACCACATCAAATAAAGGATGAGAAAGAAAACGTACTTACAAAGAAAAAAGAAATAGGAGAAAGATGGAAACCATACTTTGAAGGTGTACTGGAAATTGATGACAAAATAAAAGATAAACAGAATACAGAAAGAACAATAGAAAACAATAACAATAAGAGAGACAACGAAGACAACGAGGAAGAAGAAGAAGTAGGTATAGAAGAAGTTAGAACATCTATAGGGAAAATAAAACTTGATAAAGTACCAGGAATGAACAAAATGAAAAATGAACAGTTGAAATAAATGGGAGAAGAAGGTATACAACTTTTTACAAGCATATTAAATAAAATATGGAATTCAGGAGAAACATCTAAGGACTGGCAGACAGCGGTGATACTGCCCATGCACAAGAAAGGAGACAACAAAGAACTCGGCAACTATAGGGGACTATCTCTACTGGGCGCCGCGGAAAAAGTATATGAGAACATACTAGAAAGAAGAATTTGACAAAAACTTGAAAATGAAATAGAACTATCACAAAGCGGGTTCAGGAAAGCACATTGTTACTACCTATTTACAATAAGAAACCTAATAAATGAAACCATAGAAAACCAAAAAGACATGTATATCTGCTTTGTAAACTTAGAAAAAACGTTTGATAAAATGGAAAGAGAATTTGTGTGGCACACACTAAATGATAGACAAATAGGAACTAAACTGAGGAGGGCAGTCAAAAACATATACAGAGAGCGCATAAAGTATTAATTTTTCCCCTGTATAAATTTTCGAAAAATGTTTTTTTTTTCAGACAAATATTTTGAGACCATTTTCTATTTTCCATCTCTCTCCGTTTTGAAGTTATGACGTCAGGCCATTTTTTTTAAATGACCTATATTTTTTATTATTGATTTTGATAGTACTTTTTATTATGTTTTCAACAACATGACATGAGAAAAAGTGCGTTAAAGTAAAACTATTAAATTATTATTTCAATGTGCAGAATGCATCTAGTTACCATTCAAAACAACGTCAGTTAAAACAAAATTAGGAAAACTGGCTTGGATTTTAAATATTGGAATAAAACAAAATTATGAAATATATCTGCATAACAACGCTCTCTGTATAACAACACAGAAAATTGTATCAGAACCGGAGACATAATCTCAACGAAATTTAAAACCACAAATGGATTGAGACAAGTCCTGTTTCATAATATTTTGTTCATAATAGCAACGGATGATATCATGAAGAAGATTAAAACCAAGACAAAGAAAACAGTGATAGGATACAACAAATTAAAACCCACAACAATAACTGAATGTATTTCCATAGACGATGTGGCAATCTTCGCACAAAATAAGAGAAACTTACAAATAAATATTAACATATGAAAAACTGAACTGGAAAAAGGTGATTAAAAATAAATATATCAAAAACAAATGTAATGATAATAGGAGAAACTAAAGAAGCAATAAACATTACAAACAATAACGAGAAAATAGAGCAAATAGAACGTGTAAGACACTTAGGACAATTTTTTGAAAGGAAAGGAAATATGGAAACAGAATAAATAAGAGAATGCAAACAACGATAAGAACCTTTCACGCTATTAACAAAATTATACTATACAACATAAAAATGTCCCAAAAAAAAAAAAAACGTATAATGTACAATTACTAAGTACTACAATTACAAATACTATTTTTGTACCTACTCTACTATACGGCTGTGAAACGTGGATCCTCAACAAGAGACAAAAAAGCAAAATCCAAGCCCTCGAAATAAAATTCCTGCGGAAAGTATCCGGAGTAACAAAACTAGACAGAGTGACAAATGTGTATATCAGAAATGAACTAGAAATGGTAGAACTTAATAAACAGATATAAAATCGACAATTACAATGGCTGGGACACCTAATCAGGAGAGAAGACAACAACCAAACATAGAAGATATGGGAAACAAATATAACAGGAAAGAGAAGAGTCGGAATACCAAAAAAGAAATGTGACAAAAATATTGGAAACATGTTAAATAAGAAGGGGATAACCATTGCACAAGTGAAGGAAATAGCAAAAAACAAGAAACGGTGGAACCAAACGATATAAGAAAATACACTAAGGAAAGATAACACCACTCCGACACCCGACAGGGTAAAAGAATAAAGACTATAATAATAATAATAATTTTTATAACATTAAATGTGAGTTGTCAAAAAAAACTTAGTATTTAATTTTTTTAAATTTTATTAGTTTATAATTTTTATAACATTAAATTTGAGTTATTAATAAAACTTTCGATTACGAATTTGAAAGTTGCATTTTTATTTGAATAATATAGGATAAGTATCGATAGGATATTTTTCTACGAAAGTGTTGAAAGACACGTTTTCTGTCATAAAATTTAACCTTGAAAGTTGGTATTTGTTACAAGGAGTGCAGAAAGTACTTTCCGCACTTATATGACTCGTATGAATGGAGCACTCGCTGGCGCTCGTGCTCCAACTTTCATACTCGTTTTGCAATGAAGCCCTTTCCGCACTCTTATTACAATATACTATTTCAGTTTTAATTATTTGAATTCAGTGCACAAAACTAATTGAGTAAGCGCCGATGCAGCAGAAGCTTTTAAAACATCAGATCGACAATTCACAGTTGTCGGGTTGAGACAATGCACTTAGAAACCGATGCGAATCGGGAAATTCATAAATGGTATTTTCGCCACGCGGATTTATGGTTCGCAGGCCGAAATTCCGAAGAAAGGATAATTCTCTTCAGTGCAACATAAAACTCCGTTATCGGCCTGTCCAAATTAAATTTGTAGGAGTAATAAAATGGTAATAAGTAAATACGGAATAAATTTTTTTGGTCGGCCCATATATTTCCCGAAAAGTGAAATGCAGATATACGACTGCGGGGTTATATTTCTGTGAATATAAACGATTTAGTATAATAAGGGTTGATATTCGTATTTATTTGATTTTTCGGGAAGCCGGGGGGAGGGCGGCAGCAGCGCTCGCTGTAACGTATATATGGTGGAAACGTCGGGAATGTAATTTTGGAATGTTTGCGGCAATAATGGGAGACGGGGGGAAGGGCCCTCCTCTTGGAAGTTCCCCGGACATGAATCAGAGCGCTATCGGGTCCGAGTCGAGACGGACCCAAAAAGGGGGGCCCCATGGTAGGCAAGCGTGTGTTTTATTTTTCTTTGATATACGAACCTGCACTATTATTCGGAGGACTAAATAAAACCGGAGCGGGGATGAATCACGTGAGCGGCGTCGGCGTCGTTTTGCTCACTTTAAAAAGCGTCGCCTTCTCGCCCTCGACTGGCGACGACGTGGCATTATGTGCGAACACCGTGAAACGTTACAGATAGTTTAAAACATTTACGCGGACAGTGAGGAATTTATTTTTTCCCAAAAAAGCCGGAACAACACACCAGACGCCCTTTTGGACGGCGTACTTGAATGATATACGTTACGTTCACTGAGAAAAATAGTTTATAGTTGGATAGTAAAAGAAATATTATCAGGTTTATTAAAATTTTTGCATGGATAATAAAAATACTATCAGTCTTCTACGAGCGCACACGTGTAGAACATATTCGCATAAGCATTAAGCATATCTATTGCGGTTGCAATTCGCTTATTGTACAACTGTTTTCTTCTTAACGTGTTCATACAAACCATGGAAAACAAGACTAAAGTATGAATTCTATTATCGTATACAAGGTGTTCATAGTTATCGGTCCACCATTGCTAACTCGGTTAAATTAGCTAACTAGTAGACATTTTCCCGCTGATTAAGATGACTAAATCAGAATAAAAAACAGGTTTTTGAGTATTGAGTATTATGCGAAAGACAAAATTTGTTTTTAACTGAAAATACTCTTTATAGTTTTTCCATAATAAGCAAATTAAAACATATTCTAAAATAACCCACCAAAAATAGATTCGTAATTTTAAGTTATTTTTAACACAGGTGAATCAAAATTTCTCAGATTTAATGTTATTAGTCTAAGATCTGTGTTCCATAAAAGGTGAAAAACTGAAAATTTTTCGTATAAAATCTCTTTATTAAAAATTTTATGTGGTACAAATTCGAAGTCCTCTAAAATTATAATTGGAATATTTTCACACGAATTCGTGCAGTATCGTAACTTATTTTGAAATATATAAATAAATTGCACTTGAAAAATGTAATTTATTAAACTTTCATGAAAATCTTCATAAAACCCCATCATAGTAAATAATATTTATAAAATGTATTAACAGTAGATATTAGATTTAACTAGGTAGTCACATTGAAAAGTGATATTTATTTCAAAAGCCAACTTGAAGAAATTTTCGTAGATTTCTAGAAAATAACTTCATTAAAAATTTTAAGCGATACAAATTCGAAGAAAGCCTTCTTCAAAAATATAATTTATTAAATTTTAATGATTTTTTTTAGAAAACCCCATTAAATAATTATTTGTATAATGTAATATATTAGACATGGGTGCCCGCAGTAACGGGCAGGGTGGGGGGGCCTTGCCCTCCACCCCCTGGAATCTCCACTCTCCAAAAGTAACTCGGAAAATAAACCTTTATGTTTTGCTCTTCCCTTAAAAAAAATCTCCGGACGCCCTGATATTAGATATTAAATTTAATTAATTAGTTTGGAATATATTTTTCATATTTGTGATTTATACGGTTTTTGAGCAAATTTGTTTATTAGAATATTTGTACCCTTATTTATAAGTCTATTAAAAATATACCGCGCGTTTTTTTTTATCGCTGAACGTAGGCTATGTTCAGTTTTAAAACGACAGAAAATGTATTCAACGCAAGAAAGTATTTAAATAGGGGAATGACACCGAACTGGCTGGTATACGGATTGTGCGAGATTGATATTAGTGCATTATCCTGCGATACCAATCCCATCAATCCCGTTCAATCAACAATCATCAAACGTTAATCCCGACATAGTAACTCATTTGCCAAATGGAAGATATTGGTTCTTCTTTGGCATAACATAATACATTTCATTTCATTTCTTCAGTTGAAATATGGCATCTCCTAGTTCTTTTATGATGACCAATAGCAACGCATCATGTACCTACTATTAAATTTTGCGATTATATTAGACATTGTTTCGATTGATTGGATTCGTCTGTCAGGATAATGCATTCAAAATAATTTTTTCAAAATCCGTATACTATTGCCAGCTCCGTACCATTTGAATTGGAATATTTGAGTACTTTTTTGCGTTGAATAAATTTTCATAAAACAGTGTTGATATTTGAAATGATCTATTTATACGCGCTAGTAAATTTGGTTGCATAACCGTTGCATTTAGCATTACATTTCGTACTGTCGTTTTAAAACTGAACATAGCCTATGTTCAGAGATTAAAAAACGCGCGGTATAGCGACTGGTCATATAAAAATATTAGAAAATATAGCAATTATTGTTGTATTACAACTTTTATTAAGTTTTGTCCACCCAAGTCCACAATTATAATTTCAATATTTTTCACACAAATTCGTGTTGTATTTTGGAACATATCAAGTAATTGCTGCTCAAAATACATGACGTCCTCATGGACCATTAAAAGTTTATGGGGTTCCCAAAAAGATAAAAATTTGAAAAAAAATCGTCCAAGTCTGGCTGATTTCGTTCTCCTCTGGTGAAATACTTTCAACCTTCTATCACTTCCGGTTCTACCGGAAGTAGCCATCTTTTGAAGAAACTTTTGTATTTCAAATGCAATATCCTATATATTATTATGTTTCTGGCTTCCCCGTTTAATTTTAAACATATTTTGTAGAGATTATGACCTATATTTTTTACTTTCTGAGATCAAAATTAAATTCCAAGATTTTGACTTGAACAAGACGTTAACGAAAATTTCTTCAATTTCTCGTACAAATAAGATAAAAACGGAAAATTTATCTCGAATTGTACCTGAAAGGTCTGATATATTTTGCAGCTGCAATTTATATTTTATCGGGAATTCGGTACACCCTGTATAATTTATTAAATTTTCATTAAACTCTGCCACAAAAATATAATTTTTAAAATGTAGATAGTAACGTTGCATATTAGATTCAATAAGTTGAATCGAATATTTAAGTTTCAAAAACCAAAATTGAAGACATTTTCAAAGATTTTTTGTAAATTTTCTCCATTAAAAAATGTATATGGTACAAATTCGAAGAATACGTCCTCTAAAATTATAATTAGAATATTTTTATTCATTTTACATATTGTATCTTACATTATTTCGAAGCGTATCGGAGAATTTACTTCTCAAAAAAATAATTTATTAAATTTTCATGAAAATCTTCACAAAATCTCGTCATAGGAAAGAGTAGTATGTAGTAATAGTATATTATTAAGGAGCACTGACTATAATGCATGAGGATGATTTTATACACGTGCCAAAGACGAGTGTATATCATCCGAGTGAATTTTATGCGAGTCAAATACGACGTTTTATCCATGACTTTTTAAATAAAATAATCCTTATTAATAAATTTTTGTCAATAAGAAACCAATAGTTAGCAACCAAATGGACATACATATGTAAATAAGCTTGCATGGGGTGATTGAAAGATAACAATGACAGCGTACCTAGGTAAGCGAAAAATAAAAAAGGTGTGAAAAGCATTACACATAGTTTAATTTAAGAGACCGCACCATGTTGTATTATGAAGTCATAATACAACCCCTGCTGTATGCAGTACATTACGTTACCATAGCTACGTACATAATGAAAGTTTTATTAACGAGTCATAGATAATAATATTTTATTCAATTCGGACGTTTTAAATTTCTTTGCAGATATTATAAGCAGTTGTTTATCTTCAAGTGAAATAAAATTTTCTTGATTCCACTAATGAATTTAAAACTTTTAATTCATTCCAAATCAAAATCATACAACATCGATTTGATAGAATACCTTTAACTTCGTGGACACCAACTTTCCCACTGCTTCTGGGGCTTTATTTGGAACCTCTTCTGGTACAAACACACTGCAATCGGCGTTTTAAAATTTTGATTTGACAATAAAAGCGAGTCTGATTTTTCACCGACTTGATATCATAAAAATGAAATGTGTAACTTCTAACCGTTTTTCGACAAAATAAAATATTGTATAAAACACGTGAGTTAAGGCTGCTCTCCGGACGGACTGGAGAAAAGCCTTGACAGGCAATGGCAAGGCCGGGAAGTAAAATTTTCGGCCGAAGAGGCTTGCGCACAAGATCGAAAATTCTATTGTTCGATTATTTTGCGTCTCCCTCAACAATTGAATGGATTGTTGGGTGCAATAAGTGTATTATTTCTAGATAAAAATAGTGGTTTTGTTTGCTTTATTTTTAGAAATTTCTAGAAATGTACTTAAATAATATATTTAAAAATGTAATTCTCTTAATTTGGATCTGGAATCCGAAATAGCCATGGCCGTTACTATCCTAAAATCGTTTTCAACATATCTTGCGGTTGATGTGCGATTTCGCAAAGCCAAAGTCACCATCATTCTGTCTTGACGAGCTGTTGTTCCCCGTTTTCGTCATTGTCTTGGCCTTCTCTTATATCGGCCAGTTGCTTGATGCCTGTGCCATACTCGGCATACCACGGATGGACTTACGTTTAACAGTCTTGCAACATATCGCATTGATCGTCTATCTTGGAGTAAACCAACAGCCTGTGACACTTCCTCTTCACTCAAATCCCTCATCTTGGATGTATAGACTTGATATCGATTTTAGAATGATATGTTTACTGTTTTACTATGGTTATTAAATTTTTTCAATCATTATCAAAGCACTTGGTTATACGTGGAAATTCAATTTTAGGTAATAAAAGGTGGTATAAGCGTTACGTACTGCCACAAATGGACCTGTAACGTTCACATCCATATTTTAATTATTATCAACAGCAAACAGTACCTATACCGCCAACTATAAAATAAAATAACCATTTTCAGCCCTTTTTTATAGGTGTTCCCCTAATTTTGTTGAGCAGTGTATATAAATTAACTATTATTGACTATCGACCTGCGCGTTTTCGCCTCATATAAAATATACTTAATTTCTAAAATGTAATAATATTAGATATCAAAGTTAATTACTTAAATTGCAAAATTGTATTCCAAAAGCAATATTTAAAAAAAATTCATAAAGATTCCTATAAAATATCTTTATTAAAAATTTCATGTATTACAAATTAGATATTAACGTTGGATATTAGATTCAATAAGTTAGATCGAATATTTAAGTTTCAAAAACAAAATTGAAATTTTCAAACATTTTTTTGTAAAATCTCTCCATTAAAAAAATAATATTGTACAAAATTGAAGAATAAGTACTCTAAAATTTTAAATAGAACATTTTCCATGCAATTTTGTATTGTATCTTAGATTATTTTGAAGAATATCAAATCCTCAATCAAAAATCTTAAACTGTAAAATTTTCATGAAATGTTTGGAATAATAAACGTTATTTATAAAATATAATATTATACAAGATGGCTGACGAAATATCGTTGATGCTATAATGTAGATATTTTATGTCCGATTTAAAAAAATATATATACATCAAATGAAATAATTTAAAATATCACTTTTTGACACATTCATTTTTATAAAGAATTTTCTTCCGAGCATCAGAAACCATGCGACATTTTTTTATAAAAAAAATCTGTGTAGGTACTTAATGAAATATTACTCATCAAGAAAAAGTAAATATCTGAAAATCATCGACAGATTTCTTGGAATTTTTATTTAAAGGTAAAAGAGCAAATTGTAATAGTTACATATTGTTACATATTTTTTCGGGATAATTTATTGTAATTTTATAAAGTTTTCAAATTGAGTACCGACAAAAGGTTTGGAAACCAGAGCTTACAAGCGATCCAAAAGAATATTGTAAGTACTACACCATACAACACTATTAAGTCCAAAACATACGCTTGGAAGCAATTTATCCAGTTTTGTGAACAAAAAAATTATAAACTTGTACAAAATACACCAATTGAAAAACTTGCCGAGATTTTAACAGATTGGGCATATAATATGCGTAAATCTGTACATTTAACTGTAATATTTATCAAAATAAATAATTCATTGCCTTAATTATCATAAATAATTTCATGAAATAATCTAATCGAATACCACTTATGCATTTGAAATTGAACAAAACATCAATCGAAAATATGACAGGACAAGACGAAAGAATTCTGGAGGAAGTAATAGAAACAATGAAACGACTGAAGCGTGGGAGAGCGGCAGGACACGATGGCATCACGTTGGAAATTGTTAAAAATATTTGATATAACGGAATAGCTGCAATAACATACCTATTTAACAGAATACGGACAGTGGAAAAAATACCAAAAGACTGGGAGATAGACATCCGTTGCCACTATACAAAAAAGGGGACAAACGGGAGTGCACCAATTACATAGGTATCACACTGCTAAGCACAATGTCTAAAGTATACGAGATGATAATAGAAACACGTTTGAAACTAATATGTGAGAAACAACTAGATGAGGCAAAGTGTAGATTTAGGAAACGGTGTGGGGTGGGGTTCTAGATCACATATTTACCATAAAACAGTTAATTGAGAAAACGCACAAGGCAAGATTTTGTGGCCTTCTTGGACATAGAGCTTTTGACAGCGTACCTCGGTAAAGAATCTGGAGCAGCCTAGCAAGTAGAAGAGTAAATAGGAAATAACGTAAGTAGCTTCTACTAAAGTACAAGGAACTATGTGAGAACACAAAACAGCAATCGAAAATATGCCAGGACAAGATGAAAGAACCCTGGAGGAAGTAAAAGAAACAATGAAATGACTGAAGCGTGGGAAAGCGGCAGGACGCGATGGCACACGTCGGAAATTGTTAAAAATATTTGATATAACGGAATAGCTGCAATAACATACCTATTTAACAGAATACGGACAGTGGAAAAAATACCAAAAGACCTACCAAAAGAACTATTTAATTTAATAATGGGCGATATCCTAAAAGACATCAAGGGAAAGACAAGGAAGCTAAGCGTGGGCTGTAGATTCATGAAACCAGTGACTATAGCAGAAGGAGCCTTTGCCGATGACCTGGCGATATTCGTAAAAAATCGAACAAGATCTGCATACAATCTAGATGTATGGGCAGAAGCTTTAAGAGAAAGAAACTTAAAGATCAACATCAATAATACCAAAGCAATGGTGTTAGGGGAAGAAGGAAGAACAATCAACATAAAACTAAACGGACAAGACGTAGAATAAGTAGAAACGTTTAAATACTTAGGGGTAAGAATACACAGCAGGGGCACAAATCAACGACAGAATCGAAAGCGCTACAAAACTGTATTATGCGCTAAACTACACATTTATAAAGAAAAGCGAGGTGTCAGCGAAACACAAATAATCGTATACAGTACAAAATTCAAACCGATATTAATATATGGATGCGAGACATGGACACTAAATGATCGTCAAAAAAGTAGAATCCAGGCTACCAAGATGAAATATCTAAGAGCAGTAAAAGGTATCACTCGAAGAGCTAGAATTCGGAACGAAACCGTAAGAGAGGAAGTAGGAGTCCCACCACTCTCAAAATACAAAACGCCAGCAGCTGAAATGGTTTGGCCATATAACCAGAATGATGGATGGCAAGCAAGTGAAGAAAGTATGGCTAGCAAAGGGCAAAGTGCGAGAGAGCAATATCTGCAATACAATCTAGATATATGGGCGGAAGCTTTAAGATAAATAAACTTAATGATCAACATCAACAAAACCAAAAATCCAAATAAGACTAAACAGACAAGACGTAGAACAAGTAGAAACGTTAAAATACTTAGGGGTAAGAATACACAGCAGTGGCAGAAACAAAGCAGAAATCAACGACATAATCGAAAGCGCTACAGAACTACATGCGATAAACTATACATTTATAAAAAAAAGTGAGGTGTTAGTGAAAACAAAAATAACCGTATACAGTACAATATTCAAACCGATATTAAACATATGGATGCGAAACATGGACACTAAATGATCTTCAAAAAATCGACTCCAGGCTAACGAGATGAAATATCTAAGAGCAGTAAAAGGTATTTTATGTCCGATTTAAAAAAATATATATACATCAAATGAAATAATTTAAAATATCACTTTTTGACACATTCATTTTTATAAAGAATTTTCTTCCGAGCATCAGAAACCATGCGACATTTTTTTATAAAAAAAATCTGTGTAGGTACTTAATGAAATATTACTCATCAAGAAAAAGTAAATATCTGAAAATCATCGACAGATTTCTTGGAATTTTTATTTAAAGGTAAAAGAGCAAATTGTAATAGTTACATATTGTTACATATTTTTTCGGGATAATTTTTTGTAATTTTATAAAGTTTTCAAATTGAGTTCCGACAAAAGGTTTGGAAACCAGAGCTTACAAGCGATCCAAAAGAATATTGTAAGTACTACACCATACAACACTATTAAGTCCAAAACATACGCTTGGAAGCAATTTATCCAGTTTTGTGAACAAAAAAATTATAAACTTGTACAAAATACACCAATTGAAAAACTTGCCGAGATTTTAACAGATTGGGCATATAATATGCGTAAATCTGTACATTTAACTGTAATATTTATCAAAATAAATAATTCATTGCCTTAATTATCATAAATAATTTCATGAAATAATCTAATCGAATACCACTTATGCATTTGAAATTATTACAAATTTGCACTCTTTTTCCAATTCAATCGAGTTGCTTTAGGTTTCCAAGCAACACGATGTCAGTGTCAAAATAGTGCAAATTTGTTATCGATAATTTTTAATACATATGTGGTATTACTACTGAATACATACTTTTCACATTTAACTAAAAGAGTCACTCTTCAAGAAAACATGTAAATCTACAAACACCCCATCGTCAGTTTTCCCAGAATTTTTGTTTAAATGCATGGCATACAAGTACAAATTATATTGTTATATGTTTTGGGAAAATAATTTTTTATATAGAAACCAGGCACAGATTTTATTAAATTTTACAGAATACTTTTAACTTTTTACTACTTTTTTTTTCTTCAAGAAAACAAAAATTTGAAAACACCCCATTGCTGATTTTCCTGGAATTTTCATTTGAAGGTTTTTGCATTATTTTGCCATTTATCAAGGCAATATCATTTTGACAATATAATATAATATAATATAATTTTGCCATTTATCAGAATGACAAGCCTAGAACTAGTATCGTATATACCGAGGAAGATGGATTTTATTGACTTGAGGAAATATTACTTTCTGTTATGATTGGCTTGGATGGGTTCGTTATTCCGTACACCCTGTATATGGCTGGAAGTTTTATAGGCGGAAGCTGTGCGCCACTTCCGGCGAGATTAGCGGCGTCTTATCGATCTAATCCTTTAATCAGCTTATTAAAGTTTAATTTGCACCCTCGCTATAAGCTATAAGGTGCAGGGATCATAAAAGTACAGCATTGTTATAGTTGAGGGTCTTATTAGGCTCCGTTTTTCGGGGAATCGCCAAAGAAAACAATCATCACGCGACGTCGGTGAAAAAAGGGACGAGCTATTTCTCATTAGTTTTCCGTGCGCGTTCCTGCGCCCTTCCCGCTTGCTAATTACAGACGTTTCTTGATATAATTGTTGTGTCAGCCTCTTCCCTCCCCCACCCGTACGGTTTACACGGGCGAATTAAAGAGATGAAACGCCGGGCGTTCTTGTGCGCGCCGAGTTCGGTTTGTAAAGGATCTCAAGTTAAATATCGCACATAGAAGAACCGACCGCCAAGGGATCAAGAATCTCCCAATAAAGCAAACCGAGCATTCCGCCTCTTGTAGTGGAAATTTGTTCTTGGAGAGTTCTGATCATCGCCGGACATTAAATTCTCCCCGGATGAATTATTAATGCTTGCACTTTGAGGCGACCTCATGTATTTGATCGATGGCCTCCACTTCGTGATACAAAAACTAAGAACTTCCACATCCAGAAGTGGCCGCATAAACCCGACGCCATGCGAGACATGAAAGGGCGCATCTTAAAACGTCCCATTACCATATAAGCACACGAATGCGTTTAAAACCACGCATTTATAATCGTTATAAAAGAGCCTCCCGACTGCTGCCTGCTACGTTTAATTTTTCAACCGGGATTGCACCCTGTTCTTTGCGGCGCGCTTGATGGACGACCGCGCCGGTAAAATGTTAACTTACGCCGGTCCACGCCCGTCCATTATCCCTTTAAATATTACTCAGCCACTTCTTAAGTGGCAAGTCCTAATACGATGTACGGAGGAGGCGAACATCAAAAGATAAGCGCGGAGCCGTGTGTACGTGCATTTGAAAAATTCAGGGCCCCCTTTCAGCGGCCGGGCGGCCGATAAATTATGAAATTTCCACGCGGGGAAACGTTCGCGGCAATGGAAACTGGGAAAATATGGACAAATAAAGTTGCGTGCCTGATATGTGAGCAAACGTTCAAACAACGGATCCGGCTGTAGCAGTCTGCGCTTTGTGCGTTCGATTGTTCGCAGGAGTGGTGAATGGATTTATGGAAGGAATAATAAATGCGAGCAGCCCTTTGATTTTGCATCTACGCTTTTACAGGATAATGGAATGAACGCCAATTTTACGTTCAGAACCTTGATGAGAACCGCAACGCTCTAATTCAATGCGTTTTTACATACGCAAATGATTGAATAGAAGATGCATACTATTTAGCATAGAATGAAGAGATTTTAGGATAATTAAATACAAAACGTGCCAATAGAAACGCATATTTGTGTCTGTTTTCAGCCGCAATTAATACAAATGAAACGTATAAATTAATGTAGAACGCTTACAAATAATCTTGTAGGTAATTAAACTAAATTGATTTAATGAACCGTTAACGACAAAACAATTATTCGCCCTGTAATTACAACGTTTTTCAGCGATGTCATAATGTACATGACGCAGTTTTAAAAGTACTAAACAATTTTATGAAAACATACTGCATATGCAACACGAAAGTTCACAGTTAATCACATGGCATATAATTTTATTATTAAACTTTTATATTCCCACCCCGCAGCTGCTTCCACCCGCATGCGTTTCAATTAAGATGTTAATATGTGTTGTCCACTTTTGTGCCGGGAATTAAGAAATTAGGCAAACGTGCGCATTGAATGCCGCTTGAAATATTATCAAATGAGAGCGTTAATAAGCAATATTTGACGCGAAATTTGCCCGGTTCCACGTCGATGCGACATCCTTTCAGGGTAAATGATAAACATCCCAAGTCCCCGCTTAAATTTAATTTATGCCTTTATCGATTAGATTTTAATTAAAAGGCCGCTAATTTGTCACCAGAAATTGCCACTCTTGCGAGCCATTTTTGCGTGCCGGCGCGCACATTTTTCGGATTCCGATGGTCGCATTAAATTTTATTATATCATAATTTATCCGGTTTTGATTTACATTTTACGATTTGCGGAGAGTATTCTAGAAAGTGGCAAAAAAGCAATGTATATCATCGCGGATGTGGTTTTTTGTAATGAAAGAAAAGCATAATAAATAAAATATACTAATATTATTATTAATCTGAGTGTCAAGGTAATTTTGAGTACTTACTGGTATATTTGTTTAAAGTCTTGTTTTATTTTTATTATTAACTTATTTCAGAGCTTTCTATAAGCTCTATGTTCTATTTAGATATAACATAGAACTCTATGTTCTATTTAGCAAACACACTATTTCAGCATAAACACCTACACAAATACACAAGAGAAGTAATAAGTAGAAACGAAAAGTCGCTAATAGATTACATAATAATAAACAAATCATACAAAAAAGAAGTAAAAGACACAACAGTAAAAAATGACCAAAAATTCATTCAGACCACTTCCTGGTATTACCCAAAATTGGGATAAGGACAAAATTGTAGTACAAATAAAATGGGAAGGGAATGGAAAAAGACACCGATGTAACAAAAGACAAAATAAGAACGTACAAGTTATGCCAAGAAGAGATCGCAATGAATTACCGAGAGAAAGTAGAAATAGAATCCGAAAAAATTAAAGAAACGCTAGAAATATGGAACAGAAATATCTGTTCCCGAAAAGAATTACTCACAGATTGACAAGGAAGCATTGTCCATCATTTTCGGAGGAAAAATTTGTAATCAGTATCTTTATGGAAGACATTTTACTCTATACTCTATACTCTATATACGGATCATCGTCCTTTATTATCTTTATTTGGTAATAAAAATGGAATTCCTACTATAGCAGCAAGCAGATTGCAAAGATGGTCAATTATTTTGGCAGCGTTTAATTATGATATCAAATATGTTCCTTCTAACCAAAACTGGGCGAATGCATTATCACGATTACCGTTACCCAATACTTCTTCAAAGTCGAGTGATTTTGGTCACATTTATTATTTGAGTGACAGTTTACCTATCTCATACAAGGAAATTGTCACAGAAATTAAGAATGATGTTATATTTAACAAAGTCTATGGATTTTGTTTGCATGGATGGCCAAATCGGATAGAATCTAATGAAATTAAACCTTTTTTTGGTCGAAAAGATCGACTACATATCGAACACAGTTGTCTCATGTGGGGTTACGGAATCGTTATACCTGAAAAATTTCAAAGAGTAATTTTAAGAGATTTACATGCAACACATTTCGGCATAAATAAAATGAAATCTATTGCCAGATCATTTTTCTGGTGGCCTTCAATAGACGAACATATTGCTGATTGCTATGTAGTAAATGTGCAACTTGGAACACGTTTAGACTAAACCCTGAAAAAGTATTTTACACCCATCGGTAACGCCTTCACAGCCGTGGTCACGAATTCATATTGATTTTTTGGGACCAATATTTAACAACAAATATCTAATAATCATCGATTCATATTCCAAATGGGTGGAGGTATTTAAACTGAAAGGGACTTCCGCGGAAGAAGTAATAGGTCGTTGCAATTACTTTTTTCACGGTTAGGGTTACCAGATGTACTTATCAGTGATAACGGCCCACCCTTCAGCTCTTCAATGTTTGAAGATTATTTAAGAAAGAATGGCATTATGTTAAAACATACTCCTCCATATCACCCGGCCAGTAATAATGCGGCAGAAGTAACGGTAAAAATGATAAAAGCAGTACTAATAAAAGCTCATTTAGAAAATGAAAATTCAGATATTGCTTTAGAGAAATTCCTATTCGATTATCGTATAGCAGCGCATAGTAGTACGGGTGAGAGTCCTGCCAAAATGTTATACGGAAGGGGGCTTAAAACGAGATTTCACTTTTTGAGACCGAAAACGCAAACGATTTTAGAAGATAAAAAGGAAAAGTATATTGATAAAAATAAAATATTTAAAAAAATTGTAATCGGTGAGAAGGTGTTAGTTCGTAATTTTAAGAACCCTGCCGAACCTATATGGCAGGAAGGAGAAATTGTAAGTTCAATTGGAAATGTCACACATAATGTAAAATTAAACGATAAAGTTGTACGAAGCTATTCCAATCAAATCATGCCTAAAAGACATTCGGTGGTACCAACGAACATATTCGATGTTGGAGTACCTAATCAGGATGGTAAAGTTAGCTCTGAACCATCTGTATCCTCGAAGGGTGTTCCGGCCGATGTTGCGGAACCGCGATATAATTTGCGCCCTCGCATTAAGAAAGTGGAACTATAGAATAGGAACTATAGAACTATAGAAGTGTAGTTTAAGGGTAGAGGTGATGAGATGTGAATTATTAATATCAATACTTATTTTCATTTTGAGTGTATTTTATGTTTGACATGTTTTTATCAATTACTTTTTGTTTGTATAGACGAAATGTATAGAATAAAACCAGTCTTGATTTAGTACTCGTGCTTATTAGATCTCCAGAACTTAACAATAGAATGACAAAAACTAAAAGCAATGTAAAGCAAACAGCCTGGTGGGATGATACGAAAACATCAGTGAAATTAAAAAAGCAGAAATGGAAAAAATATGTGAGTGACAGAAACAAGAAACTACAATGAATACAAAAGACACAGAATAAAAGTCAAAGCATTGGTAAAAGAAGCAAAATAATAAACATGGGAACAGTTTGGGAAGTAAATGAAAAAATATTGCAGAAAGCTATTCTACAAAGTGCTAGAAACATTAAGAACAGAAAAGGAACCTACTAACAGGTATATCAAAGCAAAATATGGGAACCTACTAAAAACGACGAAGAAATAATAGGACGTTGGAAACAATACTTTGAAGAGGTATTAAATGTACACCACACAAGCTCAGATGAACGTATAGAAGTAGAAGAATTAACAGAAGGGAAAGCAGCAATCGAAAATATAGCAGGACAAAACGAAATAACCCAGGAGGATAAAAACAATTAAAAGACAGAAACGTGAGAAAACGGGACAAGATGGCATCACGTCGGAAATTGCCAACGCCAAACGACTTAGAGATAGACATCATGTTGCCACTATACAAAAAAGGGGACAAACGACAGTGTACCAATTCCAGAGGTATCCCACTGATAAGCACAATGTCTAAAGTACACGAAATGATAATAAAAAAAACGTTTGAAAATAATAACTGAGAAACAACTAGAAGAGGCAGAGTGTGGATTTAGAAAAGGGCGTGGGGTTCGACATCACATATTTACCATAAAACTGTTAATAGAGAACAACGCACAAGGCAACATACTTGTGGCCTTCCCGGACATAGAAACAACTTTTGACAGCGTACCTCGGTAAAGAATCTGGAGCAGCCTAGCAAGCAGAGGAGTAAATTGGAAATTAATAAATAACTTAAGTAGCTTCTACAAAAGTACAAGGAACTATGTGAGTACACAAAACTTACGATCAGAGGAGTTCCACACCAAAGAAGGTCTAAGATAAGAGGTGGGGGGGGGGGGGGGTACTGGGCCCGACACTATTTAATATAATAATGAACGATATCCTAAAAGAAATTAAGGAAAAGACAAGGAAGCTAAGCGTGGGCTATAGATTTTTGAAACCAGTGACTATAGCAGAAGGAGCATTTGCCGACGACCTGATGATATTCGAAAAAAAACGAACAAGATCTGCATACAATCTAGATGTATCTAGATCTAGATAGTATCTTTAAGAGAAAGAAACTTAAAGATCAACATCAATAATACCAAAGCAATGGTGTTAGGGGAAGAAGGAAGAACAATCAACATAAAACTAAACGGACAAGACGTAGGACAAGTAGAAACGTTTAAATACTTAGGGGTAAGAATACACTGCAGGGGCAGAATCGAAGCAGAAAGCAACGACAGAATCGAAAGCGCTACAAAACTGTATTATGCGCTAAACTACACATTTATAAAGAAAAGTGAGGTGTCAGCGAAAACACTAATAACCGTATACAGTACAATATTCAAACCGATATTAACATGTGGATGCGAAATATGGATACTAAATGATCGTAAAAAAATCGATGCCATGCTAACGAGATGAAATATCTAAGAGCAGTAAAGGTATCACCCGAAGAGACAAAATTCGGAACTAAAACCGTAAAAGAGGAAGTAGGAGTCCCACCACTATCAACATACGTAGAACGCTGTAAGGACCCGATCCATATTTTATATTAATTAAATGTAATTATTCTATAATTAAAACGTATAATACAAAAACGCAAATGAAAAAAAGGTTTTAGAAACGCACGAAAAGGCATGAGCCCACTCGCATTTTCGGACATGCATAATAGAGAGTTGACTAACGTCAATTGGATTTTAAACTACCTACCTTGGGGAGGTTGAGTTCGCCACGTACGTGGTAAACTTGGGTGGAACATATGTGTAGAGAGAGATGAAATACAGAAATATAAGCGAAAATAGGACCGTGGTGATAGAATGTGGAAGGAGAAATAGTATACATGCGGAAATTCGCCACATACTAAGGAAAGTTAGAAGTAACCATGGCGCAGAACGTTTCTCTGCTCGATAAAGTCCCAGATGTTGAGCGTTAATTTCTCAGATAATTATATGAACAACGATATCAAATGTACGTAGGGGCGGTCATAACACCTTATTAACATATTCTAAAGTCAATTCCTTACTAATGATAGCACCTATCTAGTGACACTACATCGCGATGGCGTTTATGGGTGGATCGAATTTAATAAAGGTAGGAATGTAGGTTTCTATCGCTGTATCAGCGTAGTGAGTTATAAGTACATTTCATACCTTGTCTTGACAATATTTTCATGTGACAGTAGAATATTGTAAACTTCATTCCTTTCCTACTTCGAAACGATGAAGAGCGATATAACGAATCAAGTTTGTTTACTAAAAATCTAACTAGCAACGAGTATATATAATGGGGATATAAATCTCTCAAGACAGATAATTCAATGATATTCTGGGTAAACGTAATCTCGTCAATTAAATTGTCTGCGCTCCGATATTCAGGCAATCTCAGCATTCCAAAGAAAACCAATCGTATGAATGAATGTACGCATGTATAGATGAGCGTAGTAATTGAACCTGATAATATTAAACTGGAATCTGTTTTATTTAAATAATATTACCTCGTGAAGTTCTGATCAAGTAATTTATGTGATTTGTTCCTATCCACAAGGGGGCTTTGAAATACCTTGGCAGACATAACTGCTAATGAATTTCTAATCAGTGATGACATGTATTCGTACATGAAGTCGCTAATTTATTTCACATTGTAATTCCAATATTGATTATTAACGATAACCAATTTTACAAAATAAAGTCAAACAATTAAGGTCAGAAATTATAAATAAAGATTCAATAATTATTAAATAAAAGATTTGCAAAATTTGAATAAAGTAAATTAAATAAATAACGTCTAATTTAATTGATAAAACTGAATTTAATTTACCTGTCGCTTGCATAAAAGTGAATCAAATAAATAACGTACAATTTGAATAATAAAACTGTATTTTATTTACTTGTCGCTGGCATAATCTTTCAAAATGAATATATCTCACTGAATCTATATATCTGTGTTCTACTTACTAACAAAAATTACTAACAGACACATTACCCATTAAACGAACCCAATTAAGTTGTCACGATAATTATTTAAAAAATCAAACATAACGTAAAGTACTACCACTAAATTACGAATCAAATGAATATTGCAAATTATGAAAATTTGTATAATACCTGGGTGCGAATCGTTACAACGCCAGCAGCCGAAATTATTTGGCCATATAACCAGAATGATGGAAGACGGGCAAGTAAAGAAAGTATGGCTAGCAAAGGTAACCAACAGGAGGAGACGGGGGAGGCCACGAAAAACATGGGACGACACAGTGGCAGCATACTTCAAGGAAAAAGGGCTGAGGTGGAAAGAAGCTACAGACAAAGCTAGGAATAGGAAGAAATGGGTCGAATACTTATATAACACCCTATGGGTAGAATAAGGACTTGATTATAAAAAAAGAAATATTTATTTACACTTACTTTTGCCTGACTAAATTAGCCTTAAATTGTTATCTTCAAAGGCTTTTTCTGTATTTTAGTTTATTAAGAATATCTTAATTAAAATTAGATGAGATTTATTTGAATTTTGTGAAAGATTATATTTTTTCTTAATAAATTTAAATACAAAAAAAAATAATAAAACATTTTTCAGATTTTTTTTGAAGAAATACTGAAAATTCAAATATCAGTTTGGTGTAAATTATAAAATTTTCTTCTCTACATTTTCTTCTCTAGATACTTCTCGAAGTGCTGCCTCTATGTAACCGACTGTATCTTACCGTTTACGAGAACCCCATACCCAAATGGATTTCCGATAGGATCCTTTTATGTGCTGGGGAATTATTAAGTCGGTGCGATGTTTTGTACATTCTGGCACGGTAATGGAATGGGGTCGCATTATGAGCGGAACTAACCCTCCTCGTACCACGAACACATCTGGATGTCAAATCAAATCCAAACAAAGAAAGCGGGCATGCACACATCCAAGCGAACCTTTTTGTGCGTTTATCGGCCGCATTTGGATTAGAATACAAAGGGATTTTTTGCACCCGCGAAGGGATATATAAATTACATATTATGTGAGCAAGTTGTTAGCGCGTGAAATTGGTGTTTCGCTGATAAATGATTGCCTAACTGTGGCTGTTTGGTTTTGGGGAGTTTAGGCGGCAACTTGTGTGTTAATTAATAAGAACTTCCCATGCAGAATTCGGAAACTTTTCCATCTCGCCCGGAACTTTCTACAGAGAGTTTCCTTTTAAGAGGGCGGAAATATGAGAAGTATCACATGCTCCTTATTCCTGAGCCGCTCTGCGAAAATCCAGGAAATTACAGCGGACGACGGTTTAATTCTTAAGCCCATTCTGCTACACTATCTCCCTTTGATAAGGACTTGAATTGTTATCTGCATGACGGTGGCGGGGCTCAGGTGGTGTGCGTGCGTTTGCGGTTATGCACTAAATCCCGCCGTATTTACAATCCTACAGGACGTCGTGCCGTCCTTATCCGACCCGCTCCTTCCTTCCACACAAACACGGGCGATATTGTGATGTAAATTCTGTAAATTTTTGCTTTGAAACCGATCTCTCGGGACTCGAATTTCCCTTCTCAACTTCTCGACTTTAATATTTATAATACAGCTAAAATAAAGCTCGCCGTCTCGTGAAAAAGGTGCAGAAGGAAAAAGAAGCGCCATTAACGATCCCGGGAGGTTGGTCGTAAAGCGCGCGGTATGCTGACTCGATGATTGCGACCCCAGTCATCTGAAAAAGACTGCCCCATACAATCTACGATGTCTTCGTCGTACAGGTCGCACTTTTCGCCCCCTCAATTCATAATTCCGCTATATACATATACCCGGCTACGCCGCCTATGCGTCGCAGCTTGGCACTTCCTTCCAGGGCCACCCAAAACCAATATTAACACAAACAAACTGCTACTCTAAAGGTTATTACAACGTTATTAGGTTAATTTCTCCAGTATAAATCTAAATAAAAATGTAGCTAAATCGTATGCACATTTTTCTACAATAAAGTTGATCAAAACATATTAAGGGTAAGCGTCAGGTATTGGGAGAATTTGTAAAATGTATTTCGAAAACAATAATATGTTTTTTTCTAAAAAATAAAAGAAGTTGCATATTGTACTTACGTACATATTGTATGCATATCTATTGTTAGCAGCGATCAAAATTGAAAAACCTTTTAGTTTTTCTATAATTTAAGAAGTCATTTCAGTATTGTACAATGTCATTTCGGTAATGCGTAATATCATTTCGGTAACTAAAAATGAAAGGTAAAGCTTTTTCGGCGAATCTTACAGCAGTCTTTTCTGCTTTTTGACCTTATTTCTGGTTTCTTTTCTTTCTTTCATACTGTGTTAATTGAACACTGCCGTAGAACTTTTTATGCATTTGGTAGTTAGTGTCTTTGCTTCACCAATAAGGCGATATTTCTTCAAAATATTACCACTAACTACTTTTCTTAGTATTTGTTTCTCCGTTTCATTATTTATTTTACTTATATTAGTCTCGAGCTGGTGTACCAATATTCACCATTCACCAAACAATAATCGTATTTTAACTTTATTTTAACGTTTGAGCTGCTATTTTATAGCCTCTAGTCATTCGGTTGAATTTAGTGTTCGGTGTCAACTTTTTTTTAATTGTCGTTTGAGTCGACGGTCTATACAACCGTTTTCTATATTTGGCTACATCCTTTTTAAGTTTAAAAATTTTGTCTTCAGCTGCACACACACGTCTGTATGCTTGTGCTCGGTCATGCCGTACTTTCCTTCTATCACGCATTATTTTAGAACTACCCGTTAATTGTTCCACATTTATAGGAATTTCTTCATTATCCGATAATGATGGTGTATTTTGATTCAACAAGTCTGTTGTGTCTACCTTCAAAATCTGTTTTTTTTTTCTGTATGTTGCTGTTGTGACTCTCCACTTCTTCCGTTTAATACGCTTTTCTCTTGTGTCACATTTCTTTATACTTTTTATCAGTCCCAGTTCTTTTTTCTTATGGTCGGTCTTTTCTCCGTTTTCCCTCTAAATTAGCTTCAGACATTTTCTGCCGAAATTTTTTAACTCTTGTTTTATTTTGCAGTTTTTCACGTGAATTTCTATCTTTTCTAACTTTTTTCACTTTTGCCATTTTGAATTTTAACCCGCTGTAACAAAAAGAAAACCATTAGAAAATTAAAATCAGTCATTTCGGTAATGAATACGTCATTGCGGTAATGTGGAATCATTACCGAAATAACCATTAGCGAAATGACTCGTTATAGGAAAATGAACGAGACCCTTTCTATTACGATAATATTTGGGAATAAAAATGAGGTAATGTTCAGGCTTATAAAGCATGTTTTATCACTACATTAGTTTTTCTTTATTCAACAGGAGGTAAGCACACAGAGCATTACCGATAGGAGGTAAGCACACAGAGCATTACCGATATGACGTATATTAAACATACGGTATCAAAATGTAACATTAACTACGTTATTGATGTCAAAATAAGGAAAAATAAAAGAACTTACCAATGAAACAGCAGTGTGCGTCGATGGTGCTAACTTCTGAGCCTTACATTGGCGCATCCAAGTTGTGGTTTATAAGGTACCCGACAGCTCCGCATTACCGAGATGACACAAAAGTGGTGGACAAAGAATAGCATTTAATTAAAGCAACTGTATAATTAATCACGGACATTTATACACATGTTTTAATTAGTAGGATTGTTCTACTTTAGAAAAATAGCAATATTAAGGTAGCTCATGTTCACGTGTAGAAGGAAATTAATAATATTACGTAATGAATGAGGTTTGGGACAATTTCCAAAATGGTATAATGGCAATTTCATTTTGCGCTATGTGTAGAGAAAGTCCAAAATTTGTGTGATTACATTTAACACTACATTCATGTGCAAGAGTAACATGTTTGAGTAAACTTTGCATTGATTATTTGCAGAAATTGTTCCTATTTTTATCACAGCATAGCATGGGACCTAAATTCTTCCAATACCTGACACTTACCCTTAAGATCTACCATTTCTTTATCAAAATTGGCAGGCCTTTTCGGGATGGACTGAAAGTGAAATTGTTGAGAAAATTGATATAAAAATAATTCTGGAGAAATCTGCTTCAAATAAAGTGAAAATAACAACATTATAAAATGTATTTTCAACCACTGTATTATTAATTGATTAAAAAATTAATGATTTTGTTAAAAAAGAACATTGATTTAGTTATTTTATGAAATTTGTAAGTACTGAAAAATATTATTATTAACAAGTCCGTGGAATATGAATGTCACCAGTTCGAAATCAATATTTCAATGGTTTTTTTTACAATTAGTTTATAAACATACCATTATTGACTGATATTAATAATGTGTGAATGTTCTTTTCACTACCTCTTGAATATTATTAACCTAGGTCAATAATAATGTCAGTGTCACTTTACTGCAAAAGTCAATCAATAAAATTATACTTCGGCCGACTACTGCGTTGATTAAGCAGTATCACACTACATAAGTACCATATAGTTCGGAAATAAACATTCCAGTGTCCAACCACACCAGTTCAACAGTTAATAATAATTTAACTTCATTAAGTAATGTGACATGTCAAAATTGCGTTATAAATTATCATGTCAAATACATGTCACTATAAAATTAAAAAAAATAATATATACACCTCGGTTGTGCTTTGTATCCCTCAGCGCTACGCACCTCGGTATACAAACTGGCGATCGGTCAATAATGCTGCTCTTCACAACCTTGGCATATAATATACTATTGATGTTTCAAAATTTTTATCAATTAGAAGGAATTCCAGAAAATGCACTCAAGGAGAATAAAACGAAATGCTATCCCATCCAATCAATCACATCTAATCAAGGGATGCAATTATACATACATACATAAATCGTTCTCTTGTACCTTACGGTACTTGTACCTGACAGTGTCGAAGTGTCGTGGCAAAAGTTTCTCCATCGACGACGATCAGTAGCCAACTTCTCCGCTTGTCTTGACTCAGTTTTCTTCGTCCGTAAGATTTTAGCTACTTCACTGTTCCACGTTCTTTCGGGCCTGTCTCTTATTCTCATCTTGTCCTTTCATTTTCTATATTCGTTCAGTCTAACCATATGCTCAAACCACATTGACCACCAATGTCGAAACAAATGTCGAAACAAGACAATGTCGTGTTTCAACTGTCTTTAATAAAGATTTTACATTGAGCTGCTCTCTTATTAGGTTATTGTTTATACGGTATCTGATTGTTATACCAGCCACAGCTCTTAAATTGCGCATTTCACTAGCCTGGATACTACCTTTTTCTTGATCGCTTAGTCTCGCATCCATAGGTTAATGCACACACAAATACACTTTTGTAAATTTTGATTTTAGTAGTAGAGCTGACTTCCTTCTTCCTTATCATAGTTATTACGTAACCAGTTATGAAAACTGCGATTTTGTTTGACGAGTGTAATATCTGCCAAAACGAGTGAAGCGAGTTTTGCAAATTACACGAGTCAAACAATAACGCATATTTCATAACATGTTACATACAAAATTTTATTTAATTCTGTCAGAATGATTTAATCTACTATTTGAATAAGAACGTGCCTTACTACTTCCCAGAATCAGATTACCTTATACCTATTGTTTCTACGGAAACATGATTGCACTGGCATAAACAAATTTGTCAAGAAACTAAAATAATTCACAAATTTAATAATAATGCCAAAAATGTCCCCAAATAGTGATTCAGAACTAACTTATTATGTTGAAGACTCTGTTAATGTTGCCATGGGTAGTTTGCTACCGGAAAAATCCAGAAATAGATACGCTGTAACCTACAAAAAGTTTGAAGCTTGGTGGGAACTGCAGTTATGTAATGTCTTTACATAACTACATTACGTGAAAAATTTTACGTTTCATAACGACAGAAATTGATGTAAAATTTTACTTTTCAAAACGGAATTAAATAAATGTTTTATTCAGTGCGTAGTAGAGTTTAGTGGCATTGGAGATTCTGTTACTAATTGCGTTATTTAAGTTGCCTTTTGCGTTGATTATCGAGCCCAGATATATAACATTTTCAGTATGTTTTAGTCTAGTATTGTTTAGTGTTATTTCCAGGTTTTCTTCTTTTTTACCTATTACCGCGACCTTGACGATCTTGATGTTCTTCTCTAAGTCGGTTTCCGAGTTTGCTATTATTAATAAGTCATCAGCTTATATCATTCTTGATATGTATACAAGTTGTAATTTATGTACCCCTATATATGCTGCATTTATCCGTTCTCTACATGTGTTATAAATTTTATCTATTAGTAGTATAAACAACAATGGGCTAAGAACTCCTCCTTAGCTGACTCTCATGGTTTTTACGAATTATTTGTAGTACACATTATTTGTGCTTATTACATTTCTTATGATGTGATAAATACTTTTTTCTTCAAACGTCATAAAAGTGACACCTTTAGTGACTCGATTCACAATCTTAAAGTTTTACTTCGTCTCCTAGTCAGTAAAAGTTTCACTTTTACTGACTAGGCAGTAAAAGTAAATTTGACAACATGATTGGATAATTTGTAATAAGAACGCCCTACGAGGGCGGGTTTAATATTGCACATACATATGGTGCGCATACATGATGAACAAAACAAAAAATTCAAACAAAACACAAATTTATTTATTGTTAAAATGTAAATTAAAGGTACAATTTGATATTTTAGCCCCTTGAAAACTGATTGCGCTGGCAGCAACAGCAGCACTTACAGCACCGCTGTCGCCAACCATTTTGCTGCTACCACAGATATTTTCTACTTGCGATTCTTGCGAAGATTCGCCGCACTCAACACTGTCACTATTTAGTGACAAAATTAGCTTCGCAATATCCTTTTTATTTCGAATAGAGTCCTCGATGTACCCTTCTGCCACACTGCTGGACTTCCACCCCCCGTGTCTCTTTAAACAAGTAACATCAGCTCCTCCATCTACCAGCAGTGTGGCAGAAGTTCGGCGTAAGCAATGTCCTGTATACTCACTCCAGTTTGGCAAGTTTAAAAAAGAAGCTACCTCTTTTGCCGCACTTCCAATTTTGTGAATTCCCATCACCTGTTTATAGCAAACACCATTTTGATATTTTAGTAAAAATCGCATCTCATTTAGACTTGATGGGCGCAGGGAAGCATACTTTCTGTATAGTGTAAGATACACATCGCCGAGAATAGTAAACGAACGTACTTTTGATGTCTTACTATCTGGTATTTTTACGTGTAGCAAAGATCCCAAGTCTTGAATATCTGTCGTGTTCATTTTTACGAGTTCATCGCAACGGCATGGCCCTGATATGCCAAATATCAAAATAATATGAAAATACGATTTAGGGTTTAATTTTGTATTTGTTTATTATTCTAAGAACTCACCTTTGTCGCCAAGTATTTCTCGTTAGGAGCATCGGATAAGAACTTGTCGAACTGTGCCTTTGTCAGCACTCTTGCCTTTTTGGGTGTATAACCCTCATTTTGTTTTTTTAAATATGCACGTAGTTTTAAATATTTGGTAATATCTACACCATTTCTAATATTTAATAACGATTTTACCATGGAATACTGAGACCACATAGTGGAACTTTTTACTTTCTTCTTAGCCATTTCCGAAAAATATGCGAGTAAAACATTTTCACTATAATTGCTTACATTTTTCTCGGCGCACCACTTAATAAATTTTTTGTAGGCCACTTCATAGATGGTACTGGACTTAGTGGGCAATAATTTCTCTGTTGCAGCCCTTGCCGATTCTAAAATATCTGGCGGTGTACATTGAAACATGTCTTCGTCCATTTTATACACTTTCATGTCAAATAATGAATTAAACAAAACCATAGCAACGCTCTGCATAGCATGCTTCTTTGGGAATTAAAACTATACGTATTCGGACAATTAAAAATATTAATTCCATTATCTTTTTAACTATTTTCGACGTTTGAAGAAAAAATTACATGTTTTATTCGGAGTAGAAGTAACTTTTTGTGGCTCGTCTGTAGTTGCCTGCCTCGCTCCGCTCGGCAGCCAATACCTACAGACTCGCCACAAAAAGTGTCACTTCTACTCCTAATAAAACAATATACTATTTATTGCTCGTAATAAATTCTACCAATTTTGCATTCTGCTAGAATTTCCCATATTTTTGTCTGGGCGCAAAAAACCTTAGTAAGATCATCAAAACCAACGTATAGCTTGTTGTTATGGGCTGGAGTTTTTTCTGTTAGTTGCCTTATACTGAATATCAAATCTGTTATCCCCCGTGATGGTCTGAAGCCACATTGGTTATCATTTATTGTGGGGTCAACAATTTTTCTTAATTTATTTTCTAGTATTACTTCGTTCGCTTTACTGATGACGCTTAATATTGATATCCCTCTATAGTTGTGCATTTTTTGCGTCTCCGTTTTTGAAAATTGTTGAAAATATTGCTACAGTCCAGTGTCTAGGTACTGTTCTTGTTTTCCAGACCAAATTTATCACCTGTTTTTGAAAATTAATATTTATTGAATAAACGGGCCAACGCCCATGAGTAGAAACAGAAAATACACACCATAAATCACAGACACCTTAAACACCTTAAAAACAAAAATACAAGTAAACAACAAAAATACAAGTAAACCACAAAAATGACAAAAGCGCAGGAAGAATCCCACAGCATCAGACCTCTAACAACCCACTCTCAAATCACAAAATCTTTTAAATACACCAACACTACAACTAAACAAAAAAGTGTCACTACAATATTGATTCGCTAAGCGTTGTATCCGCAACAGCGGTTCATTGCAGCGATGATATGTTCGGGAGAAGGGCACGAAGAAAAAATCATGTGGACGAGTGACGCGTGTGGGAATATGGAGCTGTATATTTCCAATTAATTTGGGACAGTCTACAAAGTTGTTCATTATTTTAAATAGAAACACTAGATCAGATGCCTTCCTCCTGTTTTCAAGGGTCGCAATTCCCAATATCGACTCTTATTTCACCATACGCTCCACTGACATTTAAATTATATTTCTATGCAACATATCGAATGAATAGATGTTGAACTGTTTCGATTTTACCTATGTATAAGGCATAACAAGGAGACCAAATAGTAGAACAGTACTCCTAATGAGTACGAACAAGTGACGAGTATAGAGCCTTAATTGCCATAACGTTTGAAAACCCAGACGTGTTCCACTTCACGATGTCCAACATTTTACGGGCCTTGGAGGTAATCTCATCTATATAATTGTTAAATGTAAGTTTCCTATCAAATACAATACCCAAGTAATTGATTTTAACAACTTCCAGGAGAGGAACACTTCCCAGTTTGTAAGTGAAAATGTTGGGCGCATCAATCTTATAGAAACGCAAGATCTTACATTTGTTTACATTAAATTCCATTCCATTCAGGTTACACCAATCCCAGAGTATATTTAAATCTGATTGTAGATCATTAGTGTTGGACTGTTTAGTTATTCTTTTGAATATTTTTGTGTCGTGCGCTAAAAGCAGACATCGTGAATTTTTAACGCACTTTGTAATGTCGTTTATAAACAATTTGAATAGTAGTGGGCCCAGGTGGGAGCCCTGAGGGACCCCACACGACACTTCAATATTTACGGAAATAGTTTGTTTTATTTTAACTTGTTGAGACCTAATGTATCTCCCCAGCCAACTATGTAATTTTCCAATTATGCCCCAGTGGTGTAATTTGAGCAACAATATGTCTTGGTTAATTCTATCATCTAGGGCGTTCGATATGTACTCACTATATAGAGTTAAATTTGCGAGAGTGGACCTACCCGAATGGAACCCATGCTGATTTGGTGTGATTAAAGGGTCAAATACTGATGCCAACCGTTCTGGTATTAAGTTTTCAAACAACTTAGGTATTGAACTCAAGAGTGAGATTGGCCTGTACTTTACAATGTTATTTCTTGCACCAGACTTGTGTACAGGAGTAAGATAGCGATGTCTCCATCTATTAGGGAACACCCCCGTGTTTAGTGATTCCATGAATATAAGATACAGGGGACAGGTGGAATTCGGTCGGGACCAGGACCCTTTTTACTGTCCAGCTGATCTATTTTCCGCACTATTTGAATAACACTTAAGCTAATTTCCGACATTGAGACACTGGAATAAGCCACATCGTTATGAGCGATGCTTTTATTGGTTTGTTGAGTAGGTGCTCTGAAAGTGATCAGCAAAAGCGTTAACTATTGAATCCGTATCGCCCAAGGCAAATCATCCTACTAGGTATACCATCCTCCTGCCTTAGCAATTTGGTGTAGTTTCAGAAACTTTTGGGATTGTTTATTACATTTGATTCGGATAGTTGTACAAACTCATCAAAACATTTAGTGGAGAGATCTTTTGCCTCTTTTCTTAAGCTAGAGTATGGTAGATAATTTTCCCGGCTTGGGCAGTCTTTATAATTTTTATGAGCAATTTTCTTGTTGGTAATAGTCTTTTTCGAACGCCGGAATACCAACTCGGGAAATTGTGTCTTCTTGAGCGTATCAACGTTCGTTCGTTGATAGGGCATTGTATAGGATTGTATAGAATTGGTACAATTATTGCTGCCGTCCATTCTCTAGGTACTGTTCTTGATTTCAAGACCCAATTTATTAATTTATGTAGGCACGCGAAGCCTTCCTAATCCATATATTTAACCATTTCTCTTCAGCGTTCGATAGATTAGTTTGGCATTTCCTTGGCTGTTTTTCTTCATGATACTTCCAAATTCTTCCCATGCTTTCTGTTTTTCTTTCTTGACCCTTGTTTTCACTTTTCTATTTAGTTTGTTGTATACTTGGAAATTAATTTCTGGCTTATTGCTCAAATATGCTTTCCATAGTTTATTTTTCTTTTTAATTTCTAATTTAACTTATTCATTCCACCACGCTGCAATTAATATATTAATAAAGATTTGAAAACATCAATTTTGTAATTTGTTGTGAAATTCATTTGTAATTTTGATTTGAATTTGGTGACTCAGTATCAGTTCAAACATTTTAAGATGGTCTAAAGACAATAATCAAACAACTTAATTTTACTAATTATGACATATTACACATTACTAATAAGTATATCAACTCTATTTCCGTCAATGACTCAAAGTTCTAATTTTGTTGGTATTTTTTTAGTATCTCGTTGGTTTTCTTGATTTTTGTAAATATGAATTGCATCTTTTCAAATATCAAGGAAACCAACGATGTGCCAAAAAAATATGCTAACTGACTGGATAACTAAACTCGTGACATAATTTTCTAATCCATTGATGTCTGATTAGCAATTTGTTTTCATCTGTGAATTACGCAAACTCTTTCTATTTGTCTATATTTTTATTATAGTAATTCAGCTTATCTACAATTCCTTTGGATTTTCGTTATTTCAGTGCGTTATCATTTGAAAATACTGTGACTGATATTTTGATTTTAAGAAATGTAATAGTCTCGATGTGTTTACTGTTATGTGCAAAATTCTGTTATTACTTGTAAAACCACATTACCATGTTTATTTGTAATAATGTCTTCAATTTTTTTGCAGAATGCCGAATAGCTCCCAATTTTCTTACATATTTTTTCAATTTTAATCTTTTGGTATTCTTTTCCATTTCTCCATTTTCCATATATTAATTTCTTACTACATTATTGTTATTTTTAATATTTTTAAATATGTAGCAATCAACAATCAATACTGAATTATAGACCAATCAGTATTCAACAATAAACTATCAACAATCTCGCCGTATCAAATAAATTTGTTAAGACATCAAAAATTCGCAATCAATAGTCAACAGTCCTTAAGGCAACATGACAATTTCCAGCATTTGCCTTCAGATTTATGAGTTTTAAAGACAATTCATAAAGATTGTCAATTTTAAAGAGAATTAAAGAAATATGACAATGTTCAGCATTAGGATATAAATTTATGACGTTTTCTAGAGAATTCTTTCAGCATCACGTATAAATGTATGACAGGTTTTAAGATCATTCATAAACATTGCCGAGAAATAAGAAAATATGACAATTTTCAGCATTTGTGTACAGTTTTGTGGCAGCTTTTAGGACAATTAAAGATACATGTAAACTTTTAACAGAAATGTAAACATGTCTGGCAGTTTTGGAAACAATTGTAAAGTTTTAACACAAATGTAAAAAATTATGAAAATTTTCAGCAATTCATAAAAGTTGTCAATTTTTAACAGAAACGAAAAATATTATGTCGATTTTCAACATTTGTGTACAAATGTATGACAGGTTCAAAGATAATTCATACACATTGTCAATGTTCAAGACAAATTAAAATAATTATGACAATTTTATGACAATTATGACAAAAAAAGCAAAACATTATTCTAATGGTTAAATAGAAATAATAATTATGACTGTTTTATAGACAGTTTGTCAGTTTTTAATAGAAATGTAAACATTTATGGCAATTTTCAGCAGTTGTGTACAGATTTATGACAGCAAAAAAATGCAAAGTGGTAACAGAAATCTATAAATGTGTGGCAGTGTGGAGACAATTGTAAAGCTGTAACAAAAATGTACGTATACAAATTTATGACCGATTTGATGACCCGAAAAAACTAATTTTTGGGACTTAAATGAGTCTCTAATAAAGCTATTTTATTGACCATGTACAAGAAATTTCATACATAATGTAATTTTTTTTCTCTAGATTTGAGATGATTGTTATAAAACTTCAGAACTTTTATTGAAACAGCTCCGCAAAAATTTCAAACATATAATAGTAATATTTTTCATTTAGAATTTAGTCGTTTTTTTGAACCTTTCGAACTTTTAATCAGAAAAGTAAGCAAAAATTTCAAACCTGTATGTTTTTCTTTTCTCTTGAAGTTTTTTTGAAACTTTACCACTTTTTATGAAACAAATATACAAAATTTTCAAAAATACTATATAAATATGTTTCAAAATTTTGTATATTTGTTTCATATAAATAAGTAAATTTCTTTTCATTTAGATTTTGGACGCTTTTCTAAAGTTCAGACTTAATGCTTAGTAATGAATCAGTTTTTTTTTTGTGAAAATTTAAATGTCTTCAATTTGTTCTTTAGGATAAAATGTAACAAATTCCACATTTGTCATACTCACTCGAGAGCGTGGCATACCAAGAATAAGATCTGTCAAAAACAGGAAGTTGATATTTTGGCAAGAATGAAAACTTCCGATTGGTAGGTTCAATCAAAATTCAGTAATTAAAAATAACAAATTAAAAAGTATACTGTTGAGGAAGAGTTGATAGGTGGAGGGGCTTGGGGTAGAAACTTTACTTGCGTCGGGACGTCAGCACCCCTGGAGCCGCCTCTGTAGATACAGTGGGTGCAACCGGCCGTGAAGAGATAACGATTCAAATGGAACGTAACTTGTTATGTGTGTACTCTCTGCGGATAACCAAAACGCCATTGTTTTGCCACGTTGGCCACGATGATTTAATTAACAAATGACATGGTGTACTACTTGTGTAATCTAATTACTCCTGGCTCAGGCGACTTATATACTGGCTGTGCTGCGGCAGACCCAGATCTTTCAGGAATCGCTCGCAATATTCCGAACAACCCCCGGCGGCAACGGCGAGTTTTATTCCCGTCAGGCGCGTGTCACGCATCCCTAATGAGCGCTGACAAGTGCGACAAGCAGGGTAAAATTAGCCAGCAAGAGATTGCCGCTAGTTCCACTGCACGACACCTCCCAAAATAAACAGTCTCCTCATATAGTTTTGTGTGTACCTATTCTACTGTGTGCCGTTCATTATACTTTATGTTTGCCCTCCGTACACATTCACTGCAGACCTTCTCTTTTAGTCTGCCTTGCAGGAGGGGCATTACTCACCCCCCTGCAGGCCGCCGCGCATCTGGGGAGCTGACGAATCAATTGCCGCCGGCAGGGACGCGTTCGTGTTTGCTAATTATTTCAAAAGGCCGCAAATTAACACAAACACACACATACCTGCCAGGGCCATTCCGGCTTGGGCAAGTGGCGATTTCGATTATGCCGCGAGTTTGTGCGCGCTCGCATTGTTTGATGTCCGCCGTAAAAGGTCGAAAGGTGGCCACATAGGTATTTCTATTGTATTATAAAGGATGTCGCCCCGTATTTATGAATAAAGTTAGTGGCCTGTTGGAGGTCCCCGGCAAACTACATAACTAACTTTGCGAATACCTCCGTAATTCCGTTACAAAGCCGCTGCGCCGCGGTCGCTATAGAATTAGCGGGAATAAGCGCATAGACAAACCTAGAAATTAAATCGCATCTGGTCCAGCGGCTGCACACATACACACACATACACACAGGCATAAACCTGCCCGGGAAGGGTAGGTCCGTACGTTGATCGCGAGGGAAAGAAAGTGGATTCGGCAGGATTTATAACCCCGTTGCAGGCTGTGGTATCCCGACCGTGCAGATTGCCCTGAGGTGACAGAATAACACAAGTGGAGCCGAAATCACCGCAAAGAAAAACCTCCATTGTTGCTCGAACAAAGAAATAATACAATTTGGTGCTAATCTAAAACACGACAATACAATAAGTCGCCGGGAATCACGTTTTTAGGGGCCGCCGTAATCCCATTTTACAATGATGCAGTTTTTTTTATTGGATAAATTATTCAATTTCCTAGGGGCTTATTAATTTTCTACCCACTCACAACTAAATTTGTATTGTTTACTTACTACATAAAAATTGCCTTCTGTACATTATTGTACTATACACATTATACCTACTTATATACCTTTATTTTAACCTTTATTATGCATACTGTATGTGCTATTAATTAGGCGGACATCTCGGAAATCGCTGGGGTACGGACTTGAAAGTGGGTCTTTTGGAATAGAAATGCATAGGCGCGTATGCACTACGTGTTTGCTCTGCTGTTCAAGCACCCTCGAGAAAGGGCCCATGGCTACGGAGCACCCATGCGCCATTGCCAAACAATCGGTAAAACCTCCAATTATATTTTTTACTTATGTATTTAGCAAGACCGAGTCGGAACAAGGGTAAGAAAAACAAGAGACTTGCCTCAGATGAACATTGGGATAGGACCCAAAATTGAAAAAAATTAAAATTAATGAATTGCAAAATTAATAATTAAAAATAAAAAGCCAAGCGATTCTTATAATTTAAAATACTACAGATCATTCATTATAGATCTTCTCCTTTATATGGCATCTCCTTTAAGGAGGTTTGCAATCATCATCGCTATCTTCACGTTGGAGGCGGCAGCTCGGAATAACTCTTGGGATATGGTATCATACCATTCTCTCAGGTTACGTAGCCATAAGCATCTGCATCTGCCGATGTTCCTCTTGCCCAATACTTTCCCTTGCATTATCAGTTGGAGCAGTTCATTCTTTTTTCCTCTGGATATATGGCATAGATTTTGTAGCTTCCTTCTTTTTATTGTGTGTATGATTTCACGTTGTTTGTTCATGCGTTCCATTACTCTGATGTTCGTCACTTTGTCCGTCCATGATTTTTTAGCATTCGTCTATAACACCACATCTCAAAGGCTTCTAGCTTTTTTTTATTTCTGATTGCTTTAAAGTCCTTGCTTCCATTCCATATAGTAGAATGGAGAACACGCAGCCTCTTAGCATTCTTGTACGCAGATCAAGTTTTAGTTGTCTATCACAAAGAAACACACGCATTTTAAGAAATGTGCTTCTGGCCATTTCAATTCTGACTTTAATTTCTACTGTTTGGTCTATGGTATTGGTTACCCATGTACTAAGGTATTTATATTTAGTTGCCTTTTCTATACGCGTGTTGTCGATGTATAAGTCTTGATATTGTATTCTGCGTTTTATTATGACCATGTACTTCGTCTTTTTCAGATTCATCTTGAGACCGTACTGTAGACCGACATCATTTAACTTGTTTGTTAAACTCTGAAGGTCTGCAAGATTCTCTGCTATAACAACAGTGTCATCGGCATACCTTAAGTTGTTGACCGTCTGACCGTTTATTGTGATTCCAGTGTGTTCTTCACTTGGGGCCTCTCTGAATATCTCTTCGGAGTATAGATTAGATAGCATTGGGGACAGTATACAACCCTGTCGTGCCCCTCTTAGTATCCGTATTTCGTCAGATTCGTCGTTGTCTAGTTTATCGTGGCTGTTTGGTTCCAGTATAGCGATTCAATACTCTGAATGTCTCGAGTTTCGGTGTTTCGTTGTTTCAGTATATTTATTAGAATATCATGGCGTACTTTATTAAAGGCCTTTTCATAGTCTATGAAGCATACGTGTATATCTATGTTCATGTCTAAACATATTTGTGTTAGTACATACAAACTGAATAATGCCTCCCTTGTACCAAAGCCATTCCTGAAACCAAATTGAGTGTTTCCTATGTCATTTTGTAGCTTGTTATATAGTCTGTTGTGAATAACTTTGAGAAATGCTTTTAGTGTATGACTCATTAGACTGATAGTCCTGTAGTCACTACATTCTCTGGCGTTTGGTTTTTTTGGTATAGTTATGAAGGTAGATGTTGTCCATTGTTTAAGTATCAGTCCGGTTCTGTACATTGTATTAAATATATCTACCATAATAGCGAGCTGGTCCTCATTTATTAGTTTTAAGAGTTCGCTTGGTATTTCGTCTGGTCCCACTTCTTTTCCGTTTTTTAATGTCTTTATGACATAGAGAACTTCTTCTTTCAATATGTTTGATCCTTCTGTGGTATTCTACTTGGTTCTAGTATTTCTTGTGTCATGAAAGAGTTCTTCTATATATTCTTTCCACCTTATTCGTTTTTGTGCTGGTTCTATTACGATCTTCCCTTTTTTTATTTTTTATAATGGTGGTTTGTCTTTTTCGTGATGTTCCTGTTAAATCTTTGATTTCTTTATGTAGATTTCTGTTTTCGTATTTTGATTGTAGTTCTTCTATGTATTCACATTTTGCAGTTTGCCATTTTTCTTTTTCTTCCCGGATTTTTCTTGTTATACTTCTTGTGAGAGCTGAAGTCTTTCTATTTTTGGGATTGTTTTTGTTTTGCCTTCGTTCTTCCATAAGGAGGAGGATTTCTTGTGTTATCCATTTTTGTTTAGGTTTAGTGTTGTCTGGTGTCAATTGATCTTTCTTCATCCATTCTCATCTTCATCTTCATCCCATTTCTTATCTATACCTGGGATTGTAGTTTTTTTTCGTATTCCATTAATTTTTGTATTAATCTCTTTTTGTACTTGTTCTTTTATATCTGTATATTTAAGTTTTTCTGTTGCTATCTTGTTATTCTTTATTTTAGATTTTAGTTGTTTTAATTTGATGTCAACTCGGACGACTACAGGGTTGTGGTCTGAACCGATGTCTGCCCCTGGGTAAGTTTTAACTGCTGTTACACTATTTCTGAATCTCTTTTTTATGAGTATATAATCAATTTGGTTTTTTACTACCTTTTCTTCATTATGTTGTGGAGGCTTCCATGTATATAGTCTTCTTTTATGAAGTTTGTTAAAGGTATTAGTTATTAGTAGAGTCTCTGATTTTCAGAATTCTGTTAATCTGTCGCTACTGCTCCTTCGCCAACCTTCGCATTCAAATCTCCCATGGCGATAGTAACATCTTGCATAAACTGCATAAAACTGTTCGATTTCGTCATCAGGTTTATCTGCTGTTGGTGCATAAATCTGAATGATATTGATGTTTCTATTATGCGAAGGCATCTGTAACATCATAACTCTGTCTGAGTAGGGGACAAAGCTGGTCACTGATTTATGTATATTTTTATCCGCCATGATAGCATCTCCGTATTTATTAGATTTATCGGTACTTCCGTCTGTGCGGTGGATTCCAGTTCCTGGCCATCTTAAGTCACTTATTCCGAGTATCCCTTAGATTTTAAATATCCGCGGGAGGAAATGATGCACTTTGCACCCTTGTAATACAAATAGCTATTGAGTTGGTTTAATAACAAGAAGTAGGTACCATTGCAGTTAATAAATTGTGAAAATGAGAAAGAAACAATAACGTTTTAAATTAATTCAAAATTGGACAATTCGTCATCAGATTCTGACTCGGATTGTTCTAACGGTATAATTATTGGAGGGATGTTTTCGGTAGATGTATTTCCCGTATACTTCGTCCCATCATCTTTGACGAGTTTTTCGCAACGTTGGATACTATTTCGCCACATTTCTGGTGTAAATTTTGAATGGGCTTCTTTCCATAGATGAAGAACATTAGCTCTTGAAGAAGGTTGGGCGTGAACATGTTTACTGTAATACTGTTTAGCAAACCCCCATATTAGTTCAATTGCATTATACTGGTAATGGTATGGGTGAAGCCTAAGAACCTGATGTCCATAACTATTCAAATATCGTCAATTACATATTTTCTGTTTTCTGTGCCTAAGATAGCTTTATTCTGCTTCCATAGTTCTTTTTGTAGTTGATGTTTGATTGAAATTGATATTATCTTTCTGGAGCCACTCTTCCATTTCCCCTTTCCGTGAATTTGAATTGAGAGGTATATGAGCTCGCATGGAATGGTAGGGGGCATTGTCCATTATAACAACTACTTGGCCATTAATTTGATTTAAAGCAGGAACTAGTAGCTCTTCAATCCACTTTTTGAATAATTACCCAGACATGTTATTTGTGGGAATATAACTCATACGTAAAACAGTGACGTCATAACAATGCGGTTTTTATAGTTACGAATGTATTAATAACTGACAATGCTGATTGTTGTAAACGGTTGTATTTTCATGAAAATACCACGAACAAATGTCGATCGCTGTCACAAATTCGAGTCCCACAGATCGCAGCGACGACCATTGCGATGGTGTCATTTATCGGTTACAAACAATCTAGTCGGCCGCTAATAAAAACATAACCCGAAATGTCAGTGTGTCTCAAGTACAAGTAAAATAGTAAAATGTGGTAATAAATGTCGTTTGCTGTTTGAAAGATGAAGTGATCTAAATAAATATAGGTATTTAAACTGTATATTTAGCTCCTTGTTTATTCTCTTTACTCGATGACTCAATCAATTCATTATATTCCCTTCCTAAATATATTTCGTGGTGTTCTCAAAAATCGATAATGATTTAAAAAATACAACTTATTTCAACCCCAAACTTAGGAAAATGCACCTCGCCCTTCGGGCTCTTGGTGCATTTCCGTCGGTGGGGTTGAAATTCGTCGTATTTATAAAGTCATTATTGATAATGAGAACACCACTTGTTATATTAGCCCTAGTAATCACGATGTTCAATTTTATTGTCTAAAAGAAAACTGCATCCCTCTAAAAATCCGGAAGCACATCCCGTATGAAGACCAGTAAAGTGTTTCCCTTCAACTCTATTTCTGGATGGATTCCCTTTTAAATCATTGAGTCACAGAGTCATGAAGCCATTGTCGTACCTGACTACTATTTTGGAAGATCCATGATTCGTCCAAAAAAATTAAAGTCGGTGAATTTGACTCTGACCACTTTCATGTTTTTTTTATTATATCAAAAACAAACGTGGGGCTTATCTGGAAGTTACTATGTTGTAAAAATGAAATTATATTAAAATCAGATTTGACCTTGCAGTGTGTGTGAAGCTGGCGTCGCACTTCGCGGAAACTCAAGATCTATTAAGAGTTCTCGCTTCCTTTTGAAGAGTTCTAGAGTTCCCTATAGTTTAAATTAAGAGTTCCGGCCGTTTAGGCCGGAATTTTTAATTTTAAAAAAGTGAGACGCTAACTTCACGCAGCGTCTCACTTTCAAAGAAACGAGTTCTTATACACATATCTTATAGGATTTTGCAATAGGAAGAGTTCTATAACAGTTTTGTAAAGAGTTCTGCAATAAAAACTCAAAACAAAGCAATTTTAATAACAAAAAGTGATGACGCGCCATAGTAAGACGACTGGGAATGAGGAGTTCTGGCGAACCTAAATGCGTTTTCTTATAGTATTTAATGTAAACAATTATATTCTGAATAGTTCCGGGTGGTGGCATTACCGTTTAATGTTTAAATAAATAAATTCAGTCGAAAAACAATTTTGCAAGATGGAAACGTATGAGACGCTGTCTGATAACGAGGAGTTCTGGCAAACTTAAATGCGTTTTCTTGTAGTATTTAACATAAACAATTATAATCTAAAGAGTTCCGGGCGGTGACATTACCGTGGAATGTTTAAATAAATAAATTCCGTCGAAAAACAATTTTGCAAGATGGAAACGTATGAGACGCTGTCTGATAACGAGGAGTTCTGACAAACCTATTTGCGTTTTCTTGTAGTATTTAACATAAACAATGATAATCCTAAGAGTTCCTGGCGGTGACATTACCGTGGAATTTTTAAATAAATAAAAACTGCTGAAAAACAATTTGGCATGATGGAAAGGTGTGAGACGCTGTCTGATAACGAGGAGTTCTGACAAACCTATTTGCATTTTCTTGTAGTATTTAACATAAACAATGATAATCCTAAGAGTTCCGGGTGGTGACATTACCGTGGAATGTTTAAATAAATAAATTCCGTCGAAAAACAATTTTGCAAGATGGAAACGTATGAGACGCTGTCTGATAACGAGGAGTTCTGGCAAACTTAAATGCGTTTTCTTGTAGTATTTAACATAAACAATTATAATCTGAAGAGTTCCGGGCGGTGACATTACTGTGGAATGTTTAAATAAATAAATTCCGTCGAAAAACAATTTTGCAAGATGGAAACGTATGCCACGCTGTCTGATAACGAGGAGTTCTGACAAACCTTGTTGCGTTTTCTTGTAGTATTTAACATAAACAATGATAATCCGAAGAGTTCCGGGCGGTGACATTACCGTGGAATTTTTAAATAAATAAAAACTGCTGAAAAACAATTTGGCAAGATGGAAAGGTGTGAGACGCTGTCTGATAACGAGGAGTTCTGACAAACCTAAAAGCGTTTTCTTGTAGTATTTAACATAAACAATGATAATCCTAAGAGTTCCGGGCGGTGACATTACCGTGGAATGTTTAAATAAATAAATTCCGTCGAAAAACAATTTGGCAAGATGGAAAGGTGTGAGACGCTGTCTGATAACGAGGAGTTCTGACAAACCTAAAAGCGTTTTCTTGTAGTATTTAACATAAACAATGATAATCCTAAGAGTTCCGGGCGGTGACATTACCGTGGAATGTTTAAATAAATAAATTCCGTCTTAAAACAATTTTGCAAGATGGAAACGTATGACACGCTGTCTGATAACGAGGAGTTCTGACAAATCTATTTGCGTTTTCTTGTAGTATTTAACATAAACAATGATAATCCTAAGAGTTCCGGGCGGTGACATTACCGTGGAATGTTTAAATAAATAAATTCCGTCGAAAAACAATTTGGCAAGATGGAAAGGTGTGAGACGCTGTCTGATAACGAGGAGTTCTGACAAACCTAAAAGCGTTTTCTTGTAGTATTTAACATAAACAATGATAATCCTAAGAGTTCCGGGCGGTGACATTACCGTGGAATGTTTAAATAAATAAATTCCGTCGAAAAACAATTTTGCAAGATGGAAACGTATGAGACGCTGTCTGATAACGAGGAGTTCTGACAAATCTAGTTGCGTTTTCTTGTAGTATTTAACATAAACAATGATAATCCGAAGAGTTCCGGGCGGTGACATTACCGTGGAATGTTTAAATAAATAAATTCCGTCGAAAAACAATTTGGCAAGATGGAAAGGTGTGAGACGCTGTCTGATAACGAGGAGTTCTGACAAACCTAAAAGCGTTTTCTTGTAGTATTTAACATAAACAATGATAATCCTAAGAGTTCCGGGCGGTGACATTACCGTGGAATGTTTAAATAAATAAATTCCGTCGAAAAACAATTTGGCAAGATGGAAAGGTGTGAGACGCTGTCTGATAACGAGGAGTTCTGGCAAACCTAAAAGCGTTTTCTTGTAGTATTTAACATAAACAATGATAATCCTAAGAGTTCCGGGCGGTGACATTACCGTGGAATGTTTAAATAAATAAATTCCGTCGAAAAACAATTTGGCAAGATGGAAAGGTGTGAGACGCTGTCTGATAACGAGGAGTTCTGACAAACCTAAAAGCGTTTTCTTGTAGTATTTAACATAAACAATGATAATCCTAAGAGTTCCGGGCGGTGACATTACCGTGGAATGTTTAAATAAATAAATTCCGTGGAAAAACAATTTTGCAAGATGGAAACGTATGAGACGCTGTCTGATAACGAGGAGTTCTGACAAATCTAGTTGCGTTTTCTTGTAGTATTTAACATAAACAATGATAATCCGAAGAGTTCCGGGCGGTGACATTACCGTGGAATTTTTAAATAAATAAAAACTGCTGAAAAACAATTTGGCAAGATGGAAAGGTGTGAGACGCTGTCTGATAACGAGGAGTTCTGACAAACCTAAAAGCGTTTTCTTGTAGTATTTAACATAAACAATGATAATCCGAAGAGTTCCGGGCGGTGACATTACCGTGGAATGTTTAAATAAATATATTCCGTGGAAAAACAATTTTGAACTCAGAACTCCTCGTTATCAGACAGCGTCTCACACCTTTCCATCTTGCCAAATTGTTTTTCAGCAGTATTTATTTATTTAAAAATTCCACGGTAATGTTACCGCCCGGAACTCTTCGGATAATAATTGTTTATATTAAATACTATAAGAAAACGCTTTTAGGTTTGTCAGAACTCCTCGTTATCAGACAGCGTCTCATACGTTTCCCTCTTGCAAAATTGTTTTTCTACGGAATTTATTTATTTAAACATTCCACGGTAATGTCACCGCCCGGAACTCTTAGGATTATCATTGTTTATGTTAAAAACTACAAGAAAACGCAAATAGGTTTGTCAAAACTCCTCGTTATCAGACAGCGTCTCACACCTTTCCATCTTGCCAAATTGTTTTTAAGCAGTATTTATTTATTTAAAAATTCCACGGTAATGGCACCGCCCGGAACTCTTCGGATTATCATTGTTTATGTTAAATACTACAAGAAAACGCAAATAGGTTTGTCAGAACTCCTCGTTATCAGACAGCGTCTCATACGTTTCCATCTTGCAAAATTGTTTTTCGAAGGAATTTATTTATTTAAACATTCCACGATAATGTCACCGCCCGGAACTCTTAGGATTATCATTGTTTATGTTAAATACTACAAGAAAACGCTTTTATGTTTGTCAGAACTCCTCGTTATCAGACAGCGTCTCACACCTTTCCATCTTGCCAAATTGTTTTTCGACGGAATTTATTTATTTAAACATTCCACGGTAATGTCACCGCCCGGAACTCTTCGGATTATCATTGTTTATGTTAAATACTACAAGAAAACGCAAATAGGTTTATCAGAACTCCTCGTTATCAGACAGCGTCTCATACGTTTCCATCTTGCAAAATTGTTTTTCGACGGAATTTATTTATTTAAACATTCCACGGTAATGTCACCGCCCGGAACTCTTAGGATTATCATTGTTTATGTTAAATACTACAAGAAAACGCTTTTAGGTTTGTCAGAACTCCTCGTTATCAGACAGCGTCTCACACCTTTCCATCTTGCCAAATTGTTTTTCAGCAGTATTTATTTATTTAAAAATTCCACGTTAATGGCACCGCCCGGAACTCTTCGGATTATCATTGTTTATGTTAAATACTACAAGAAAACGCTTTTAGGTTTGTCAGAACTCCTCGTTATCAGACAGCGTCTCACACCTTTCCATCTTGCCAAATTGTTTTTAAGCAGTATTTATTTATTTAAAAATTCCACGGTAATGGCACCGCCCGGAACTCTTCGGATTATCATTGTTTATGTTAAATACTACAAGAAAACGCAAATAGGTTTGTCAGAACTCCTCGTTATCAGACAGCGTCTCATACGTTTCCATCTTGCAAAATTGTTTTTCGACGGAATTTATTTATTTAAACATTCCACGATAATGTTACCGCCCGGAACTCTTAGGATTATCATTGTTTATGTTAAATACTACAAGAAAACGCTTTTATGTTTGTCAGAACTCCTCGTTATCAGACAGCGTCTCACACCTTTCCATCTTGCCAAATTGTTTTTCGACGGAATTTATTTATTTAAACATTCCACGGTAATGTCACCGCCCGGAACTCTTCGGATTATCATTGTTTATGTTAAATACTACAAGAAAACGCAAATAGGTTTATCAGAACTCCTCGTTATCAGACAGCGTCTCATACGTTTCCATCTTGCAAAATTGTTTTTCGACGGAATTTATTTATTTAAACATTCCACGGTAATGTCACCGCCCGGAACTCTTAGGATTATCATTGTTTATGTTAAATACTACAAGAAAACGCTTTTAGGTTTGTCAGAACTCCTCGTTATCAGACAGCGTCTCACACCTTTCCATCTTGCCAAATTGTTTTTCAGCAGTATTTATTTATTTAAAAATTCCACGTTAATGGCACCGCCCGGAACTCTTCGGATTATCATTGTTTATGTTAAATACTACAAGAAAACGCAAATAGGTTTGTCAGAACTCCTCGTTATCAGACAGCGTCTCATACGTTTCCATCTTGCAAAATTGTTTTTCGACGGAATTTATTTATTTAAACATTCCACGATAATGTTACCGCCCGGAACTCTTAGGATTATCATTGTTTATGTTAAATACTACAAGAAAACGCTTTTATGTTTGTCAGAACTCCTCGTTATCAGACAGCGTCTCACACCTTTCCATCTTGCCAAATTGTTTTTCGACGGAATTTATTTATTTAAACATTCCACGGTAATGTCACCGCCCGGAACTCTTAGGATTATCATTGTTTATGTTAAATACTACAAGAAAACGCAAATAGGTTTGTCAGAACTCCTCGTTATCAGACAGCGTGTCATACGTTTCCATCTTGCAAAACTGTTTTTCGACGGAATTTATTTATTTAAACATTCCACAGTAATGTCACCGCCCGGAACTCTTCAGATTATAATTGTTTATGTTAAATACTACAAGAAAACGCATTTAAGTTTGCCAGAACTCCTCGTTATCAGACAGCGTCTCATACGTTTCCATCTTGCAAAATTGTTTTTCGACGGAATTTATTTATTTAAACATTCCACGGTAATGTCACCGCCCGGAACTCTTAGGATTATCATTGTTTATGTTAAATACTACAAGAAAACGCAAATAGGTTTGTCAGAACTCCTCGTTATCAGACAGCGTCTCACACCTTTCCATCTTGCCAAATTGTTTTTCGACGGAATTTATTTATTTAAACATTCCACGGTAATGTCACCGCCCGGAACTCTTAGGATTATCATTGTTTATGTTAAATACTACAAGAAAACGCTTTTAGGTTTGTCAGAACTCCTCGTTATCAGACAGCGTCACACCTTTCCATCTTGCCAAATTGTTTTTCAGCAGTATTTATTTATTTAAAAATTCCACGTTAATGGCACCGCCCGGAACTCTTCGGATTATCATTGTTTATGTTAAATACTACAAGAAAACGCAAATAGGTTTGTCAGAACTCCTCGTTATCAGACAGCGTCTCATACGTTTCCATCTTGCAAAATTGTTTTTCGACGGAATTTATTTATTTAAACATTCCACGATAATGTTACCGCCCGGAACTCTTAGGATTATTATTGTTTATGTTAAATACTACAAGAAAACGCTTTTATGTTTGTCAGAACTCCTCGTTATCAGACAGCGTCTCACACCTTTCCATCTTGCCAAATTGTTTTTCGACGGAATTTATTTATTTAAACATTCCACGGTAATGTCACCGCCCGGAACTCTTAGGATTATCATTGTTTATGTTAAATACTACAAGAAAACCCAAATAGGTTTGTCAGAACTCCTCGTTATCAGACAGCGTGTCATACGTTTCCATCTTGCAAAACTGTTTTTCGACGGAATTTATTTATTTAAACATTCCACAGTAATGTCACCGCCCGGAACTCTTCAGATTATAATTGTTTATGTTAAATACTACAAGAAAACGCATTTAAGTTTGCCAGAACTCCTCGTTATCAGACAGCGTCTCATACGTTTCCATCTTGCAAAATTGTTTTTCGACGGAATTTATTTATTTAAACATTCCACGGTAATGTCACCGCCTGGAACTCTTAGGATTATCATTGTTTATGTTAAATACTACAAGAAAACGCTTTTAGGTTTGTCAGAACTCCTCGTTATCAGACAGCGTCTCACACCTTTCCATCTTGCCAAATTGTTTTTCGACGGAATTTATTTATTTAAACATTCCACGGTAATGTCACCGCCCGGAACTCTTAGGATTATCATTGTTTATGTTAAATACTACAAGAAAACGCAAATAGGTTTGTCAGAACTCCTCGTTATCAGACAGCGTGTCATACGTTTCCATCTTGCAAAATTGTTTTTCGACGGAATTTATTTATTTAAACATTCCACAGTAATGTCACCGCCCGGAACTCTTCAGATTATAATTGTTTATGTTAAATACTACAAGAAAACGCATTTAAGTTTGCCAGAACTCCTCGTTATCAGACAGCGTCTCATACGTTTCCATCTTGCAAAATTGTTTTTCGACTGAATTTATTTATTTAAACATTAAACGGTAATGCCACCACCCGGAACTTTTCAGAATATAATTGTTTACATTAAATACTATAAGAAAACGCATTTAGGTTCGCCAGAACTCCTCATTCCTAGTCGTCTTACTATGGCGCGTCATCACTTTTTGTTATTAAAATTGCTTTGTTTTGAATTTTTATTGCAGAACTCTTTACAAAACTGTTATAGAACTCTTCCTAATGCAAAATCCTATAAGATATGTGTATAAGAACTCGTTTCTTTGAAAGTGAGACGCTGCGTGAAGTTAGCGTCTCACTTTTTTAAAATTAAAAATTCCGGCCTAAACGGCCGGAACTCTTAATTTAAACTATAGGGAACTCTAGAACTCTTCAAAAGGAAGCGAGAACTCTTAATAGATCTTGAGTTTCCGCGAAGTGCGACGCCAGCTTCACACACACGACCTTGCAACTTTTTCGTAAATAAATTTCTTTGATGAGTGGGACGTTATCTCTTTAATTTCCTGATAACAATTAAATACCCACAGTATCTCTTTTGCGGAGAGTAATATTTTTTTCTTTTGATTTTCCATTTTATTAGCTTTTTATAAGTTTCGGGACGCAAGAAAATTAAATGGCACGAAAGACCTGTCAAAATTTGAAACAATCATTTTAATATTTCCGCCAAATTAAATAATTAAAATACCCATTGGCGTTCCTAGTAACTTTATCATTAATGCCAACCCAATGGCACTTTGACAATTCATATCTATAATAGATTTAGTTTATAATAGTTTTGAGAAAATTTGACTTGAATCTGCTTTAGAGGATGGCAGGAGATTTTCAAAACAGTGTTTTTTTAATGTTTCGATGGAGAACGAGTTAATCGCAATTGCACATTTTTCAAAAATATCTATGTCTATTTTAGTTATGGTTTCATCCATTTTGGATACCAGTTATTATAATATATTTTATTGTTTTCTTCTTGATTGGGGTACTTACTAATGCATTATATATAAAGATCTTTTCTTGTTTTTATTACTTTATTGTGTCTTCTTGAACTTACTACCTAGTTTCGGCTGTATTTTTAGCCATCTTCAGAGGTTAATTACACAATATATATTTAAATATAGAAATTATATTAAAAATAAGTTTGACTCAAGGTTATTGTCGAGGAAATGAGGCTTTCCAAAATGTTCATGAAAACAATAATTTCCCGACACATAACACGTTGGTAGTGAAAATCAATGTCGTAACCTTACCTTTGTCGTAAGCAAATATAAATAGCAAGAGTTATTTGAAATTAAGGGCAAGGGCAGTCATTATACTCCAACCACTTAAATCACATCCGTTATTATTGACACGACTTGGGTTCTGCTTTTACGTATCGCACGCCACATCTTTCGAAAAATATTCCACATTATATATGGATATTGACATTCTTATTTTCTTGCTTATTATTTCCTCGTTTTTTATAGATATCTATATTATAAATAAAGCAAATTACTTGGTTACGGTTAGTATGACATTAAATTATTTATTGAATCGTGACTTCAGTTTCGAATAAAACAAAACTTTTGATTTTATTTCAAAATGATTACCTAAGTAGTCAAAATTATAGTTACGAATCAATGAAAAATGTTATATAATACTAACACAGTAATTTGTTTTATGTATAATTGATAAAAGTTAACATAACATAAACGCCACATCCATTCTAAAGATATTTTCAGTGTTTATATTTAAAATTTGAACTTTTATAAAGTTAGTAAACATAAATTCATGTGATTTAAATTATGGTTTTAAAAGTTTTATTTTAGCTTAAAATATCATTTCATATACATGTTATATCGTTATATACTTAAGTCACTAACTTACATTTTGCGTACTAATTGAACCTAGTACCTGAATTTTATCATATATTTCGTTCGCAAAAGTTACAAAATGCTAAGAACTGCATAAACTGTTATACATAATTGAAAAAGTAAGTAAAATACTGATTTGTCAAACACATTTTTTTTAATGACATAATAAAATGTTTGTTAGTGACTTCTTGCATGAATATGACGATATGTAAGTTTATGTCTCATCTAGAAAATTATTACCTAAGACAAAGTTACGAAAAGAATATACGGTCTGATCCATATTCAATGTGTATTATAAACAGCAAGAGGGTAAAACGGTAGCAAATTGAATTTGTATTAATGGCATTATAAATTTCAATTTGTATGCTATTTCACGAATATATTTGAGCTTCGAAGAACACAGGGCGGGAATGGTTTGCAAACGAAATATTAAAATCGCAATTAGCGCTAAAAGTTGGACGCGATTCAAATCAAGTGGCGTGTACATATAAAATAGTTTTTAATGCGACGGCGGCTTAATCTATATTATATTTCATAGCGGAGCCTTGCATATAGACTACGTAGGTAAATGGATGTGAAAAAAGTACAGTACCTACATTATATGAAAATTTAAGGAATTTGACAAAGGAAAATCTAAAGTATACAATTTTACACTATTAATAAAAAAAATCTACAAATTTATTTTAGATTCAGAATTTGCCAGATTTCAATAATAGGATGGTGATGAAAACTTCTCAGATTTTGACAGTTTCAGTTGAAAATGTGAGAAACATTAACAGTTACTCAGTTAAGTTACAGTCTTTTCATGTGCTTGGAAGCCACAAACATTGCTGAAACTAATAATAATTTAGTATTTGATTAGTCAAATACCAAATGCTACAATTAAAATTTTAATTGCATGAAGAAAGCTTTTATAGCCACCTTCATGACTAATGAGTGAAACGTCTCATGCGTCTTTAAATAATTCTTTATTATTGTCGTATTTATGCAGTCGAATATCAAATTCCACAACAGAAATTTGAATTGCACGAAAATAACTTTTATTGCCATATTCATGACTAATGAGTGTAAATGAAGTTGCCTATGTCAAAAATATAACTATTTTTAACTGGAGCGGAACAAAAATATTTTACATTGTGACGCAATTACAAGCATTTAGATACACATTGTAGGTAAAAAATTGAATAGTGGCTATAGTTTCGACACCTTAACGGGGTTATGAATTTTATTGTAAGTTTATAAATAACCAGTTAAAGTGTCGAAGTTATAGTCACTATTAAATAAATCCAATTGATATTTACAAAGTAACCTGTGTGTCTGTTTTTACCTAGTTACAGTTAAATATATAAAAAATATCGCCACCTACTAGTGAAAATATCACAAATATTATCAGTTACAGTAGAAAATTTATAATAATAATTAACTTATTGTGTGCCATATTTTATGTAACCAAATTAAAATATGTCAAAAATGTAAAAAAAAAGTAAAATGTCAAATTTACTCGATATGAAATCAAAATATTACGATTTACGGACGGCACTATTATAAATTCTAGAGACTAGAATTTAACTTCTTCTAAGTTAAAATGTTATAAGAATTATAATTTCCTACTTGGTCTGAAACTACCAGTTCAGTTATTAAAACTTTGATTTATTTTGGTGTTGGCAAAATCCAAATTTTAAAATTTTATTTTGACACTTATTTATATACTATATGCCAAAATAATTTAAAATTACATCTAACAACATTATAGAAAAATATAATCATTCAAACAATCTCGCAATTGCAGAAAATTATAATGAAAATTAAAAAAATCGCATACAGCAGTTTTCAGGAGTTTCACACCAGGCGTGAACTGTGTGAAGGAAATGGTGGGGGATTGTTTAAATGATTTTATTTTTCTAAAGTGTCTAAATTAGATTCAATTTATTTTTATTTAGCCAACACCCTGTATAAATAAATCAATGTTTTAATTACTGAAATGGTAGTTTTAGACCACGTAGGAATTTTAATTCCTATAATATTTTTACTTATTAGTAAAAATTTAAAAAAAGGTCTTCTTGTAAACCCAATCCGGGCACATACTGTATATATCAATTATTAAAAATGTGAACAGTTTGCAGTTATGAAATTTAAATATTACGACTTACGAACTGTACTATTGTAAATTTTTCCATATTTTTACAACTCGAGCATAGAACTTGATAGATTTTGACAGTTTCTAATTAAATTTTGACAGATTTTGATTGTTAGCGTAGCATATTTGACAAATTTCGATATATTGTGTCATCAATTATGAGAGTAGGTGAATGGCAAACTACTCAATATGAGCGCACTACATGATGCTTTATCCCCACAAAAATGTATGCCATTGTGACGACAAATATATGACGCATATATTTGACATTTTGCGCAGATATATAACTAATTTATCGATATTTGACAATTTACAGTGCCAGATTATCAAGTTTTTATATTTGAAGAAGTAATTTTAAATATATAATGGTTTTTCGATCTATCCTAAATTTGTAGTTAAGGTTTGTGTTTGGTGCACTCTCAGGTTAAATAAAATATATGTCTACCAGTACAAGTAAACAGATATTTTAATTTACCTGAGAATGCATCAAACCCAAACCTTTATTTTAAATGTAAATACTTACTAAAAATTCAACATAAATTCGACTCGAGGAGGTTCTTACGAGTCGAGCGAGACCAAGGCCGATATCGATAATCGATATATTTACGATTTTAAATTAGTAGAATTTTCAGTGTTTCGTGTTTTTTTGCATTTCGATGAATTTCCAGATGATAGAGCGACTATCATAGCAGTCCATGCTGAAAATAAATTTAGTAAAAAATAATTACTAAAATGTGCATTCAACGCAATGCAATCAAATTAATTAATGAAGCAGAAACATCCAAATACATTATAAATGATTGAACTTTATAATCGCCTTTCGATGGATATTCGTTTTCAACATTCAATATGATCAAATATTTCTGGTACTAGTATTAGGTACTTACTGGTAAAATTATTTTTATTTGGTTTTATTATTTATATATTTTTAGAGGCTTTATATGTATTTTAATATGTATGTATGTACCTTATTTTTATGATAAATATTTTTAATCAATTTGAATTTTGAAATGTGAAAGTTATAGTTGTCTGTTTGAAGTTTTAAAAAATGTCAAAATTCAAATTGATTACATAAGACCAGGATATACAGGATGGTCACTTTTGCGACGCCCACCATTAGGATCTATTAGACGGAAATATATACAGAGTTGTTCAAATGGGATAAAAGTTTCTCATTTTTATGCCTTTCAATATACTGAAACGAAATCCGGGATATCTTGCAATGTTCGTGAAATATCGCTGAAAAACTGAAAAGGTGCACTTTCCTTTTCCTTTTGTAACTTTTTTACTTTTGAAGGAAATTTTACGAAAGTTGGTACCCTTACATTTTTCGGCGTGAGCTTTTTGATGACAGTGCCAAACATTTTCTGCACCAACTAGATGCCCAAATTTTCATAGTCAACTTTTGATTTTCTTATGGCCGCAATATTGAATTTTAATAGCATTCAAAAGAGCGAAAAAAACGATTTCAACCATGTATAACACATGGGTGATTCCACCAAAAATCGATAATTTAAACATTTGTTGCAAAAATCAAACTGCGGTGGACTGCTCTAAAAATTAAGTTGCCATGGAATAACAAATTCCCATTTTGCCATTTTTTATAGAAAGAAAATAACTTCTGAGTAATTTTATTGTGTATAAAGTGCAAACAAGGATATAATATCTTTAATTAGTAAAAATGGCAAGATATTATCCTCAACATAACAAAAATGACATGTACAATCTTTATGTAAGGAATTACAGAAATGCGACAGTCACTAGAATTTATGGTGAATTGTATCCCGAAAGAAGATATCCAACAACTGTTCGGCGTTTGTGGAATCGTATAAAATTTCAGATTACCCATGTGTTATACATGGTTGAAATCGGAATTTTTTGTTATTTTTTAATGCTATAGCGCCAAAAGAAAATCAAAAGTTGACTATGAATCGTTTGGGCATCTAGTTGGCGCAGAAAATGTTTAGCACTGTAATCAGAAAGCTCACGTCGAAAAATGTAAAAGTGCCAAGTTTCGTAAAATTTCCTCCAAAAGTAAAAGGAAAGTGCACTTTTTCGGTTTATTAGCTATATTTCAGGAACTGTGCAAGATATCCCGGATTTCTTTTCAGAATATTAAAAGGTATGAAAATAAGAAACTTTTCCCTGACCACCCTCTATACATATTATAATACATATAATGTCTCTTATGATGGTTTTTTTAAAAACAGAAACTAGTTAGGCGATATGAAATAAATAAATAATAAAATTAAATTAAAATAATTTTACCAGTAAGTACCTAATAACAATACCTTAAATACACAACGTATTTATGGATAAATCTTAAACTTAATAAAATATTTCAATATTTACATTGACAGGACCATTAATATTTCTTTAATTGCTACTATTTTAAATTTTTGCATATTAATATACTGGGTTTAGAACTTAAAGTTTGCCTTCTATCTCGTTATTTTTTTACATGCAGCTTTCGTCAGTTATATTAAAATGTTTGTAGTTTAATCATCATTGATGTCATATTATATTCTGACAAACAAAATAAGATTTTCTCACTTATGTCTTTTGAGACATAATCTTCGTCATTTTTTAGAAGAGATATCTGTATACAAATCTGTTATAAAATTTGCAAAATATGCTTATACAGGATGTCTCCTAAACAATGCCGCTAGCCATAACTCCTTTATTTATTGGCCGATTTCAATATAACAAAAACAAGATTAAATGGCTCCACATGTTCTACAAAGGGGCCCTAATTTTGTTTTTTTTTTTGAAAAATCAACTTTCATTTCAGCGATAGTCAACTTTTTCTTTTAAATGGTTACATATATTTTCTTACTTTTTTCTGGTAGAGATTATTTTTCTGAATCCAGATGTATAACAAGAAGTTAAAATATGTTGATGGAATATTCTCGTTTCAGCTATATGAAATTACATGACTTACATATTTGTCAGGAGTAATTTAATCTTGGAATCTTGGAGAATATTTCAGACAATAATCAGAAGTAATATAATAAGAGAGTCAAAAATAATCGAATATAGCTGACGTACGCGAAATGTGTTCTGGGAAATAATAATTTAATATTTTAAGGAACACATTGAGCAGTAGTCGCTATATTCAGATTATTTTTGATGCTCGAGTTATATTCGGAGAACTATATACCGAATAATAAATGTAAATGCAAGAAATATTTTGTCAATTTGACTTTCGTGTATACATATTATGATTCACGACAACTTGATTTTTATTAACACCTCATCGAATAACGCAAACTAACGATATATTCGAAACACGCCCCATGACAACCAGGCAATTAGTAATAAGCACTGTCATTCGATGTAACTAAGGAAAATTCAATATTGTGATTGGTCCATTTAACTATGAGGTATATAGTCACAAGAAATTTAGAAAAATATGCTGCCTATTTCAGATAATAGTAAGGGAAAATTTACAAAAATTGGCCGCATTTTTTTTTATTTTGTAATTTTCCTTGATTATTATTTAAAATACTTGAAATACAAAATTAAATTAATTTCTGCGATTTTAAAAGAAAAACCGATGAAAAGACGTTACATGCAGGTAATTTAATATCGAGAGTGGGTATTTCAGACAATAATCAGAAGAAATTTACAAAACTTTATGCCATTTTTTTTGTAACGTCAGGAAGAAGTATTTATTATAACCTATTGACATTTTTGTATTGCTTTAGTATGTAGCCTGCATTTTTTGCGTGGTAGCAGCCTTTGTTATCCTGCAACACAACGTTTCTGATGATCACTTCGACATTTCAAAATGTTTGGGTTTTTGGCAATATTTGGGGTTTTGGTGTTCAATTAGAAACTTTTCTGTGCGAGTTGATGATTTTTTTTTTCATTTGCACAGTAATTGTAACCCATGTGGGTTTATGATTAATTATACCAGCAATACGTGGATACTTGTTCGATGCACGTTTATTTTTTAAACCGTGAGTATAATTACTCGCGCCTTTTTATTTCTCCTGGGAAATCGGGGGAAATGGGATCGTCCGGTTGTTGTCCTCAATTGTATTAATTGCGTGCACTCTGTAGTCTGCAGTGCCCCGGATTAATTAATAATCGCTTGGACATGTCGCCGTCTTCCTATTTGGTTTTACTTTGTTATTCAAATGCAAATTTAATTTATTCCCCACTAAAGTGCCTCTTTTGTTTTTCAGGTAAGCACCACTCGCGTCAGCCGAGGTGAACGGTGAGTAGCCTGGACAGGGCCGGCCCCGATCGCAGTAATGGGCTTTTTAGCGCCGCTTTACGTATTCCTTCCTGACCACTTCAATGCGTAACGATATTTATGGGGTCAGCTTTTATACACTCCGTGATACGTTATGGTGGCGCCGGTGTGTTTACAGGCGAAAAAAGCCGCGGTGCTTTCGTTATTCAGGGATCGGAGGTCTTCGCGCGCTAAATAATGCATCCGCAGTTCGCGCACGGTTAAAAAACCGAAACGTCGATGGCACGTGGTGAGAGCTTTGCGCGTGGGACGCCTAAATTATTTAAAAATGACGAGGAGAGGTCTGAATTATGCATTCAGTGCGGTTGCACCGGGGTTATTGGTTTTTTTTATGGTGCGTTATCAATCACACGCCGCATTGTTTTTAACCGGCGGCCATTTGTGCAATCGGTTTTAATAATGCATTTCTATCGATGCGCCGGCGTTTATTGTTTTTTTCCTGGCTTGTCGAGCCGCTCTCTTTTCAGCGAATCCTGTTATCGCCGCGAATTGATTTAAACTGATGTTTTATCGCCGCAGCGGATTATGCAAAACCAAATATTGCCTTTTTATCCGGTGGCACAGAAACGTATTGGGCTCTTAATGAAGTCATTTTAATTGCTACGATAATTAATCTCCAACTATGTTTTAATTGAACCTTTCATTATTGTCTGCAGTGTTGGCCGGGTTATTGAAATATCCTGCAGTTCGCAAACAGCGCCCGCTCCTTATTGAGGCCGTAAATCTCGCCATTGCGCCATTATTTATTAAGCCGAATGTTTCTATAATTTAAGTGCGCCCCCTCCTCCAGCAACCCCCACTGGCGCCATAAATTTATTTTTCGCGTCCACGGATCGATGCTCGTTTCATAAATTCGTGTGTTTTGCGTTTGTGTGCGAGAAACAAGCCATTATTCAGATTTACGTATTTTGTTTGCCACCAATTTAAAACGTATTGCCAAAGTTTCGTCGCAGAAATAATTTAAAACCTATTGAGTACACAGTGTATATCCACGGATTAAGGTCACAATATGAAAGTTTTAAATTTTAATTTTCTAACTAAAGCCATCATTATGGACATGCTCGCTAGTTTTCCAAGAATTCAACTTTATAAATTTTAATTCAACAAATTATGATTGGTTTCAAATAAATTATTCATGTTTATTCGTGTTGGATCAATCAAACAGGGAGATGATTACAGTATGCCACTCACCCTTCAATACTATTGATGTTCATAGTATACTTCGCGCAAGGATAGTTTGGTTTTATGATATTCACTTGCAATAAATATTATAAGGGTGGGATTGTTAAACCACTTCAAGTTATCATAAAAGTCCAGGTATCCAGTGTCCAGGCTTTGGCTTGAATGTTAATGCACCAAAGAGTTGCCAGTGACAAAGGGGGTGGCCGATACCTGGACTTTTATGATACGCAACTTGAAGTGGTTTAACAATCCCACAATTATAATTTTTATTGCAAGTCAATGTCATAAAAACAAACTATCGTTGCGCAAAAATTGCCTAAATCAAAGAAAAATCAGTTTTCTTATGTGTAAAATATTATGTGCTTTTTAATTGGAAGATAATTCAACAAGAAATTACGCAAATAATTTATCGAAAAAAGCTTTTCCTTGACTAATTTTCAAAACGAATTGGACCGATTTTTATGTTTTAATAAAGAAGTGCTTGTTTTAAATAAGTCTAACATGATTTATTATAAGTATATACATACTATTGGAACGGATGTACTTTCTATAATCCATTTTGACAAAGGTAGAAAAATAGATTTGTTAGAGAGCTTAGAAATATATTAAGCTTTGGCTTGACTAATTTTCAAGACGAATTGGAACTATTTTTATGTTTTAAAGATTTTTTTTTGTTTTAAGTAAGTCTAACATGATTTATTATAAGTATATACATACTTTTGGAACGGATGTACTTTCTATAATCCATTTTGAGCAGAAAGGTAGAAAAATAGATTGGTTAGAGAGCTTAGAAATATATAAAGCCCATGCTAATCCTGGTATTCCCGTCCTTAATGCCCAGATTGGTGTAATGTACACCCCTCTTTTTGATGCCACTGCCATAAATAAGAAGGCCTGCGTTAGTTTAAGACACTTTGTTTGATAATGATTACCTAAGTAGTCGAAACTATTGTCACAAATAAATAAATTTATGTGATACTCACAAAGTAACTTGTTTTATTTATAACATTTTAGATAAATTGGGATGTCTCAAAATTGACTTTTGACAAAAATCCGCCCACCAGAAATGAGAGTTTATTGTATAGGTTTTTCGTTTCTCTACAAATATTTCAAACAGTATCAAATCTTAAACGTGGATATCTTCAGAGACGAACAGATATACGAAAAGATAAAAACTGCCCCGGCTCTAGCCCAAAATCGAAACAGAAATGTCTAGTCTGGAATTCTAACATTGTAATTTTTTACGAGGACTATGTCCTGGTCATGGAGAGAGTAAAGAGGGGGTCATATCATTTACGCCCAGTTGTACTATCTCGGATCCTCTTTGATCCTGGATCAGTTTCTATGGATACCGTTGTATCAATAATTGTAACCCAGGTAACTGAACCGCGATCAAAGCTAATCCGACATTGCACAACTGAAGCTTAACAGCCCTCGAATTCGGGACCTCTGGGATCATAATACTCATCCAATGCAATGGAATGTTTTAATATCTCGTCTGTGGGTCTGTGGGTCTGTGGGTTCGTTGTCTGACAGCATAGGATCTCCAGCATTACGTTACGTAATGGCCTGCCAAATATTTCCGGTTAAAAAAATTTGAAAACTCTTTTTGGAAATTCAAAGCAAGGTAATTGGTTTTTATTATGGCAGAATATCGCGATGCCACAGCATCTAAATACAAATAGTTATTAATGCGTCAAATGAAAAAATCAGGTTTGGCCAATGTAGCACTTTCATTTATAGTATTTTTTTACAGACTATAGACACATAGACAGATATACAGACAGATATCATTTCGAACATTATTTATGTTTTGAATTGCAACTTTTGTTCTGAATGAGAAGACCGAACAACGAATGTTTCATCAAAAATTTCGATTTTAAAAATGTCTATGTTTATATAAATATCTACGATTTTTTTTTTCAGAAAATCGCTGCAATACGTCTAGATTTAATTCATCGGGGACAACTTTTGGTAGGCATATGATCTCTATCTGTTTAACTCCCTTATCGCAGGGGAGGAAATACTATTTTTTTAAATGGAGTGGGGTTCGAGTGGTAGCTCATTTTAAAGCTAACTAATTTGCAATTCAACAGTGTATCAATTTTAACAATCTGTGATTAGTTTTCAGGGAATTATATTTTTAAGTTGAGCAAAGTACAAAATAAATATGACATTCCGGTAACAAAAATGTATTCAGCAACAACACTACAAAGTAATAAACTGTCAGTTTGGCAGTACTAAGATGAATTTTACCATTAAAGAGAGTTTGAAATTATGAGCCTTTATTTTAATAACAATGATTGCTCCAGAGCTGCAGCTCGTGTTTTAAATCAAAATAATCCCCATAAAATTATCAAAACGCTTTTCAGGGTAATATCTTCGACTTACAGGTGTCAATTTAAGTCAATTTTCGGCTGTTTTTAGTTAAGTTTTATTTTGATGGTATACTAAATTGCAACATATCTCAGGCTCAGTAGGGGTATAGTAAAGCGTTCTGTTGCCGCACTTCCAAATTCTTAACTCATTAAATGACTGAGTAGGAAAGGTAGCAGCAGAATATAAAACTTTAATTGCAGTTTCTCACATTTTATAGTTTTTGACTTGTAATATTTCGGCACTTGTAAGCCGACGATATAATAAGTGGTGTTCTCATTGTCGATAATGATTTTATAAATACTACGAATTTTAAGCCCAACGACGAAAATTTTCCAAAGCTTGGGGTTAAAATGAGTAGTATTTTTAACATCATTTTCGATGTTTGAGAATACCACGAATTATATTTAGGAAGGGAATAATAATGTATTGATTGAATTATCTAGTAAAGCAGAATAAACAAGAAACTAAATATTCAGTTTAAATACCTATATTTATTTAAATCACTTAATTTTTAATGCATCAAACCGCAATTATGTACGTACTTGTACTAGAGTCACACTGACATTTCGGATTATGATTTATTCCATTGGAAAGCGTTTTGATATTTTTATGGGGATTATTTTAATTTTTAACAAGAGCTGCAGCTCTGGAGAAATCATTGTTATTAAAATGAGGGTTCACAATTTTAAAACGCTCTTTAATAGAATAAACCACTTTAGTACTGTCAAATTGAGGGTTTCTTACTCTGTACCTTTGTTGCTGGAATATCACATTTATTTTGTATTTTCTAAACTTAAAAATTAATTTCTTGAAAACTACGTACATATTTTTAAAATTGATACACCATACATAAATTGATATTAGAAATTAAGTTAGCTTTCAAATGATTACTTTCAAAAACGAATATTTCATCAAAAATCTCGATTTTGTATCGTCTGTATCGGACACAATTTCGAAAATATTTTATCTGAATGAGATAAAATGAGAAAATGTTCATGCTTGCAATAAGTACTTTTTTACTGTGTAAATGAAAGTAAACATGATATACACTACACATTTTCACAAAATAATATTAAAATCAGCATTTATAATGAAAAAAACTGCTCAAATTTTCAAAACAAAACAAAAACAATCACAATTTGTAAATTCTCATGTAGATAACATTTCACTTTATTTTTACACGCTAACTACGACACACAGACAATTTCGAAATTATTTTATGTGAATGAGAAGACTCAAAAACGAACATTTCATCAAAAATCTCGATTTTGAAAATTTTCATGCTCGCATTAAGTACTTTTTTTTAATGTATAAATGAAATTAAAAATTACAGGTTCATATTTCCACAAAATAATATTAAAATTAGCATAAAAAAACATGACAATTCTTAAAATCGAGATATTCTCGTCTTCTTACTTAGATAAAAATAATTTTCGAAGTAGTGTCTGGCTGCTTATGTCTCTATAGTTAGTCTGTAGAAAGAAAGTGAAATGTTATTTCCATAAGAATTTTCATTTTGTAATTTCAATTATTTAAAATTATTTTGAATATTTTTTTTATAGAAGGGTGTTTTTTGTAGAACACACGGTATATTTGAAACTATTAATGCGCTAAGTTTTTCCCAGTTTCTCATAGAATGTAGAGTAACATTGGACGAAGTGTGAATAAATATGCAAACATGTTAATGTAAACGTAACGAACTTCCAGTCTTGCAGTTGATTTTATTGGCCTTGCAAATTGCGTCGAATTTTATCGGCGGAGCCGTAAAGTCGAATTAAATTAGACTTTCTAGCAGTTGAATTCGGAATATTCATTCGGGGGAGGTGCGGGCCGGACGGATTTGCAATTCTTATTGGGCGTAATGTATGTCGGAAAATTTGTAAGCAAAGCCGCGCCGAGTGCAGGCGATATATTCAATTTATTATCTGGCGGAGATAAGTGTAAAAGTTTCGGAGGGAATAATTTCACGTCGCCTTAACGCAGTGTTTGGATTTAGGCACTGGCCCCAGCGGTAATGGCCGGGGAGGAGCGGAGAAATTTCGATCTCCTGACAAACGTAATCTCGGGCAAACAGAAGAAGTGTCGTTTATTTCGGGGAGGGCTTGTTACCGGGATTATGATAATAGGAGGCAGCCGGGTATCGATAAGGGTTACGGCGGAGCCATCCAGTAACGCTTCCTCTTTAAAAGCGGAACCGTTACTGGGAGGGTCGTAGCGGTTCTCCATCCGGCATCAATATTCCGCCGAACATGCAGCCGCGATGATACCGGCTCGAGTGGAATCCCGTGTTCCCGTTTGGTTTTTACTGGCGGAGATCAAAAGATGAGACGTCTCTTTGTAAGCTGACACTCGAGACGTACACTATTTACTTAGTAGGGGTGATGACTACACAACTTGATACAGACACACACACACACGCGCGCGCGTAAACACATAAGCGCGCCCCGCATGAGCTCTCTCAGCTCAAACAATTCCTATTATTACGCACTTTACGAGGGAAAAAATCGCAGGGCGACAAATGTAAACTCGACGCCGCTCGTCCGCCCCTAAATTACACACGAATTTCAATTAGGCTAAAAACAAGTCCAGAACAAGATATCCTTATCTTATACAAATCGGTCGCATAAAGGAGTGACGACTTTCAATGGAGCAGCTTGGTTGTAATTAGATTGGGTTTTCAATGGACGGTCTCCAGGTAATTTTCCATTCAACCCCTGCCGATAATTAATACCCTGCATCCCCCTATATCCACAGAGACACGTGCTCTAATCCCCTGGAATGTGCTACACCTACTGAATTATAATTGCACACGCCACTGCTGCTCCCCATGCATCTGCCTGTACGCTACTCGGCACATACGTACTTGTATACAGTACGACCGAAAACTGCCTCCTATTCAATTTCATAAAGATTATTCTTAATTGCACATTTTGGAAGGCGAGGAGCGAAACAAATTTATTATCGAACTCCCCCAACTCAACTGGACGAGGTCCAATTCATGTTAGAAGGATTACAATTGTTTATTATTATTATTATTATTATATCGCATGTCCCCGGATGGAGTTTAAAAGGGGATTTTTTTTAAATTTTATGCCAAAGCTTCAAAGCAATAAGATTGTTTGCTTGTCCTGAAACCAGCAAATCTGTAATTAAAACTTAATTATTCTGACTCGGTGGATCAGCAGTAATTCTGTTATTAATTTTAAATCCTATATTTTGATAATAATACTGGCCAACACAATTCCGTAGACGTAAATAGCCGATTCCGATAGAAAATTTTACACTGATTTCAGAAACGTCAAAAAATGTTACTACCACATCAGGTTTTTGTGATATTTTAATATGTGCAAAATGTATTTTTTTTTTCGGGACACAAGGCCGATTCCGATGATTTTTAATGGCAATACTGGATTCAAATTTGAGTTTGACAGTTACCGGTATGATTTTTCTAATCTATTTTCAACTGAGAACAGGTGTTTGAAAAGAAAAAGTGAAAAAACTATGCAAAATATCTAAAAAAACGCGTCCAACATTTTTTTTTTAATTTCGTACATATGCATAGTAAATACTTTTCGAAAAATGCATTTAAATTGAAGGGACGAAACATTCGTCAAAATTTGTCGACCAGTGTTACCTTAAGGCAAAATGACAATTTCCACCATTTGTGACCAGATTTATGACAGTTTGAAATAAAATTCATAAACATTGTAAATTTTCAAGAGAAATTAAGAAATATGACAATATTCGCATTAGTGTGGAAATGTATGACGTTTTATTGAGAATATTAGAAATTATAAATAAAAATTGTCAATTTTTAATCCAAATGAAAACTGTTATGACAATTTTCAGCATTCACGTACAAATGTATGACAGGTTTATAGATAATTCATAAACATTTCCAAGTAATAAGAAAATATGACAATTTTCTGCATTTGTGTACAGATTTGTATCAGCTTTAAGGACAATTAAACAAAAATGTAAACTTTTACCAGAAATGTAAACATTTGGGGCAGTTTTGGAAACAATTGTGAAGTTTTAACACAAATGTCAAAATTCATTCTAATTTTCATCAATTCATAAATATTGTCAATGTTTAACAGAATCGAAAAATATTATGTCGATTTTCAACATTTGTGTAGAGATCTATGACAGGTTCAAAGACAATTCATACACATTGTCAATTTTCAAGACAAATTAAAATAATTATGACAATTTCCGCATTTACGTACAAATATATGACTCAAAAACAATTCATACACATTGTCAATTTTCAAGACAAATTACAATCATTATGACAATTTCAGCATTCACGTACAAATATATGGCAGGTTTAAAGACAGTTCATAAACATTGTCAAGAAATAAGAAAATATGACAATTTTTAACATGTGTGTACAGATTTGTGGCTGCTTTAAGGACAGTTAATGAAAAATGTAGACTTTTAACAGAAATGTAAACATTTGTGACAGTTTTGGAAACAATTGTAAAGTTTTAACACAAATGTAAAAATTTATGAGAATTTTCAGCAATTCATAAAAATTGTCAATTTTTAACAGAAACGAAAAATATTTTGTCGATTTTCAACATTTGTGTACAAATGTATGATAGGTTCAAAGATAATTCATACACATTGTCTATTTTCAAGACAAATTATAATAATTGTGACAATTTTCAGCATTAATTTTTAATGTATGACGATAAAAATAATTCAAAAAATTATACTAATGGCTAAATAGAAATAATAATTATGGCAGTTTTAAAGACAATTTGTCAGTTTTTAATAGAAATGTAAACATTTATGACAATTTTTAGCAGTTGTGACGATATACGTGTTAAAAGCGATTTTATTTTGTTCGTCGGGTTTTTTCCCACTGACAAAATAAACTCTCACTTTTAACACTTACATCATAAATATCTATTTTCTCTTAATTTTGGACATTGGCCGTTTCATTTTTTTTTTGACCATGTCACTTTGACAAATGAGTTTAAGCAAGTTAAATAGCAAAAATGTCTGTGAAATACATAATTTTAATAAACAGCAACTAAAAGAAATAGCTTTAAGATAAAAAAAGTCATTTTTAACAAGAATAATCTTTATTCAATTAACCCCCCACCCAGTTCTGCCCACAATTCTACTCTAAAACGAAGACACTTCTTTGAATTTCTTCGATGGACAATGAACCGCGGCGTCTCTTATTCGATTTTTTAATTCTTCGCAGTTATTAGGTAGGTTATCCCTAAACACAATTTTCTTTAAACGTCCCCCCAAATAAAAATCCAAAATTGTTAAATAGAGACTTCTGGCAGGCCACAATACTGGACCATTTCTTCCAATCCACTGATCTCCAAATTTAACGTTTAACCAGTTAGTAACAATGCGACAATAGTGTGTAATTACGTTTGTAATTAATTTCTAAACCATCAAGCCCATCACAAAATTTTCTAACATATCTAAATATGTGTGCTGATTAACGTTGTTATCAAAAAAGTATGGACCTATTATCCCGTGATAACCAACGAAGATTTACTTTGGTAAAATACTGGCGACCTTTTAAGATTCTGAAATGTGGATTAATGTCACTCCAATATCTTACATGCTGTGAGGCAACTGTCCCATTGGTAGAACATGTTGCCTCATCAGAAAACATTATTCTGCGGTAACAGTTTCGGTCTCTAGATATGTGATCTCCCACCTACAAACAAAAATATAATCGTTTTGCATCATCCCCTGGTTCCAATGTATGATTAAATACCTTACTAATTACTACTTACTTACTAACTTGGGACTTACTAATGCCCAGTTGGAGTGACCGCCTCCTTGGTTAGGTTTTTGGTTCATCATGCACAGATTCCAACACCAAAGGGGTAGCAGCGTCGTCTTCGTCGGCGGTTTCTTCTGTTTCTTTAAATTTTCAACGGATCCAATTATTTAAAACTTGTTTGTCAGATTTTTGGCCCCCATTCGTGAAACTTTAATATCCGGAAATTTCTAATTGAACTTTTCAATAACAGAACGATAACAGTGCTCACCGGTACCATAACATTGAATCAAATGAATTCCCTGCTCCAATGTCGACATTTTATAAACGTTTACGACAGTAAGCTTTCACGGAGTTATAAAAACAAGGCGAGTCCGCCTACTGATAAGAACACTTTAAAATTAAAATTAATTACTAAGTTGAAAATCTAGAGAAAAATGTACTTTTCTTTCTACCGAGTTAGAATAATGAAATTTTAATTACAGATTTGCTAGTTCCAGAACAAGCAAAAAATCTTATTCTTTTGAAGTTTTGGCATAAATTCAAAGATAATTTTTTTGTCCTCTTGTAAACTCAATCCGGGGACATACGGATATTATTTATAATCAATAATAATAATTAACACTTGTAATTTTTTTAACATGAATAACAATTGCTAATATTGATCAAAATAAAATTTTATTTACTATTAATATACAGGGTCTCCACGCAAGTCGTTGGTTAAAAGTTTATGGGGTTCCTGATGAAATTGGGAACGGAAGTGGCTATCAACTTTGTTATTTTAAATGGAACACCCTGTATATGTTTACATATTCAGATTCCTCGTTCAATTCTGAACCCATTTTGTGGGTTCAGTTTTTTAGGAAAAATATAATTTCGGAAAATTTTGCTTCAAATAGACGTTATAAAAAATATTCATAATTTGTCCTCTGAATGAAATAGAAACTTTTATGCATATTGTAGCTGAGGCATGGCTCTATCATTGCAATAATTCGCATGTGTTGATATATTATTATTATATTTACCAGTACCAAATGTTTAATTATTTACAGGTACATTTAAATACGTCATAATTATATATTTTTTTAATGGAATGACATATTTTTGTATTACAAAAAAGTGTAAAACAAGCCTATCCCTAAAATAAGTGGTTCGTCAGTTATTTTGAAAATTCCTCGATTTTATGAATTTTTTTTACAGCATTTATTTAAAATACCTCTAAACTACCAATATTACAAATAATAAATAATAAGAAAAAAATTCTAGACGTAGAAATTAATGATCTAATAGATGAGACCATATTTCTTGTTTGCCGTGTTTGTTTTCTCAACTCATTTCTCACGCTATTATCAGACTTGTACAGTATTAAAATTATTAACTACGGAAATGTATATTTAATGCCGTACTTTGTTCCGCTGCAACTTTTAAACCGCGGCACTTAAAAAGTAATCCTTTATTTCAACTGAGAAGTGTGCATGCTTGTACTTGTACTTCAACCTAGAGCCCCCAGCCAGCGCACAATTGTAAGCCAGTCGCGTCCAAAGTCCTTCGGATTGGCCTCAACGTTGCCTGGGGCTTCAATAGCAGCATTTCCGTTTAATTGCATTACTTTCGATGCAAGCCCGAATCAACTATTCATTGTTAATATTTAATAAATGAATACGTGTACCGTGAATGTTAATATTTCATTTAATAACTGCCGTTGTTCGTTTTATGTGCATAGTTAATGTTTTGATTGCCACATAAATACTAAATTGTACACGAAATATAATTGCATGTCACGCTTTTTTTTTCAATTTGAACATCGTGTTTTTGCCATAATTTAAGTATTCTTCTCGCTATTAACACTTAAGAAGTTTTTTACTTTGGGATACATTATAAAATATATAAAAAATATTATGCAATTTTAATATTGTTGGTAACACAATTTTTATTATAAATACCAAATATTTCGGAGCTTGTGAATCTTAAGAACACTTTTTTCGCAAAAAATAGTTCTTTTAAAGAAAGCTTTTTGTGAAAAGGGTACTCTGATTATTATACAGGGTGCCCCAACGGTCTGGGAATGGTCAACTATGGTTTCTACAAAAGAACTATTTTTTTGGGAAAAGAGTGTTCCATTAAAAACAACATAAGTTTAGTCTGTAACTTTCATATGAACTACCCTATATAAATTTCAATATTTTTACGAAATGCAACTCATTATTGTACATATCTTTTGCATAAAGCACTTTTTGATATTTTGATTAATAACCCCGTAGTTGACCGTTTTCAGAGCAATGGGACACCCTGTATAATGACTAGAATTAAGACCAGTGTTTTTTAGACCGTTTTTTACCCGTGGCCTAATTCAAAATATTACTTATCCATCCGACAAAAATATTTCTAAACCCAATACTAATTTTACCGTGTAAGAATTCGAAACTATTTCTGAAATTATTTCTTGACCCGGCGCATCCACCATAAAAAAATATATTCAGGGTGAAGTTTTTTTAATTTTAAACATTGGGATCTCGGAAACTATGAGATATACAGATTCGGTTAGATGGCTTATGCAAATTACGCTTTGGTTTTTTGATAAAAAAATCACAGTTTTTCAGTTATAATACAAACTTTATTTTTTTTGTAGTCATAGTTGGCTTTGACATTTTTAAAATGGAGATTTTTTTTCTCTTTATAGCGATACAAGGTTTCAGTGTTGTAGCAGATATATTTTTTTTTGTATCTAGATACAGATTCAGATACCTAAAAAATATGTATCTGAATACATATCTAGATACAAATTTAAAAATGTATCTAGCTACAGATACAGATACATTTGAAAAGTATCTAGATACTTCTAGATATATTTCAGATACATGGAAAAAATATTGTTTTCTTTTTATATACGCATTTTACATACAAAAGAAAATCCTCATAAATATTTAAGAAAATGTGCAAAACTGAATTTATTTTTTATCGTCTGCTTATAGTTATTGGTATACTCGTCCCGTCCTGACAATGACTCATGGATCCATATTGCATGAATTCGACATACGTTTCTAATTTCATTTCATTCTATTACATTTAGCTTAAGCACACGAAACAGCATTAATAACGCGATTGTTTATTCGAAAAAGCATGCGTCATTGCCAGCTTTCGACGGTCTCTATACGTAATAGATACAAAAATAATACACAATGAAATAGCAAATTACTGACTCAAACTTAAATTAAACGATAAAATTAAGTCCCAAGGTAAATATAAAAAAAATGCTCTCAATAATAAATCAATAGCTAATTGTATGTAATTAACGTGATATGCAGTGTTGTAACAGATAATTTTTTTATCTAGTTACAAATGCAGATACTTCAGAAAAAATGTATCTAGATGCAACTTTAGGTACTCAAGCAAGAATGTATCTAGATACGTATCTAGATACTTGAAATGTATCTAGATACTGTATCAAGATACATCTATCTAGATACATTACAACACTGCAAGGCTTGCTATACTTATTTTGATAAATAAAGACCATCTTTGAAAATTAACTTTATGAATATTATTACTTACTTTGACAAATACAAATGATACACAACTGTTTGTATTATTGCTAGTAGCAAAAACAGGGTTTGCTATGGAAAACATACCATTTTTTTCCTCTTACAACGAAAATTGTATTAATTTTGATATTCTAATTATACTAAATTCTATTCTAATTTTAATACGAAAACTCCTGCATCGCGTTTATTTATCAAAGTAAGTAGTAAACCAAACCTTGCATCATTATAAAGAAAAAAAATTGTCCATTTTAAAAATGGCAAAGTAAACTTGGACTGCCATTTAAAAAAAAATAAAGAGTGTATTATAACGCAAAAGTCTATTATTAAAAAAAAAAAAAAAGCATATCTAGCATAAGCTCTTAAAACGACAATTATTTTCTCATTAAATCGAATCTCTATGTCTTCTAGTTTCCGAGATCCCAATGCTTAAAATGAAAAAAAACTCGCCCTATATATTCAAAATTAATTAATAACTAGTTCAAATTTTAGAAAAAAATTACCAATAATTAAAGCAAATTAATTAGTTCAAAAGGACGTCCAATCAGTTTACCGAGTAATTTTAATTTAAATTGTATGAGGAAATGGTTTCTTCTTGGTGAAACAGTTTGATTAGGTGAATAAAGAAAACACTTGGTAAAGTTTCACAAGTTTTATAGAATTGCTCTACAATTGTTTTGGCACTGCTGCCATTCTCAAGAGAGGTAAAACTGTAAAACTCAGAGACTTTTATCTCTCTTGAGAATGGTAGCAGTGCCGAAACAATTGTAGAGCAATTCTATAAAACTTGTGAAACTTTGTCAAGTGTTGTCTTTATTAACGTAATTTTAATTTTCTTAAGAATTACGTCGACATTATTCTGCATAAGTAGTAATTAAACAACTGGTAACAAGATAATATAAATAATCACAACATTGTTGGACTTTTTCTATTTCATCACATTTTATTTGCTTGATCCGAAAATTCTTCGAAAGTGCAAAAAACACGAATTATCTGAAAATTTCTCATATTCTCACATCATTTCAAATGATCGTGAAATGTCAGCATTGATCTCGTTTCACTTGTAAGAGCCTCCTGAGCCGAATGAGATTGACGACAAGCAGATTGGACTGATGCCGATGGGTCTCAAAACAGAAATTTTGTTCGATTTTTACTATTTTTTTTAATAACAGTTTTATCAACTAGAGAATTAAATTTTACAAAACCAGCTAATTTAAAAAACTTCTGAACCTAAATCTGAATCTAAATTGCAATGCTCAGAAAATATTACGCAGTTTCTCAGCTGTTATGCGTCAAATATTATGAAACTTGTCAAATTGAATGCGATTATGCGTACAATAAAATTAATGTGATTTTAATTCCAGGATTGCGTGCCATCTAATCGACAGCGAACATATAAATTCGCTTGTATTTAACTTTTATACTCGTAACTTACGAAGAGTCGTAATTAATTAGTGTAAATCGATTGTGTTAATATTTTATTTATTACTTTGTTAATAATTGAAGCTTGAGTACATTAAATCTATATTCTTTAGTCCTGAAAACTTTTTCATACATCGCATCAAACATTTTGCAAAAAATCATTTGCGAATATTGTAAAAAAATGCTTCTACGTATGAAATTTTGATAGAAATAGTATATCAGGATACAAATTATGGCAAAATTACAATTTTTACTAATTCTAAATGAAAGAAAATGTTAAATGTAAGATTCATTACTATTAGGCTTAGTTAGTAGTTGGCATTAGTTAGTTATTTACCATTAGTATTAGTTTTATTATAAACATCAGATTTGAGATAATCAGAATTTGAATAATTGATAACTTCCTCGTTTAATGTAACTTATACAGTAAGGAAATAGAGCAGCAATAACGTTATAAATTCGCGCATTTGGTTATGCATTGTAATCTGTGGATAAGCGAGTCAAATGAAGTGCCTATCAACTAAAACAGTCCACGTTGCGAGTTTAATGTTGATTAAGAATAAAAACAGGATTATAATGTGTAGTTTAATTCAGCTTTACGGGAAGGAAGATATTAATAAAATTTGTTAAAATGATAGCTTATAAAGTCGCATGAATTTCTCGGTTTTAATAGCTACGTAAAGCCCTTAAAGGCATCGCTTTCATAAGAATCGTTATTTGTGCTCATTAAACCGCGAATCTCGCCCCATTTAGTACATGGTTTTGTTGCGTCCCTTATTACAGCGGAAGGAATCCGTGCACCCAGGTTGTCCCGGAAAAATTCAAATTTCGGGGTGCACCGATTTGAATATCAGTGCAAAGGGGGATGAATCCAGATTGCTCGGCCTAAGTGATTTTATGATTTCGATATCGATTTTTAATTCCAACGATGACGGAGGCTGCGCCGTCGAACTTTATCTTTGCGTTAAGGTGAATTATTATGCAAATTCCGCGCCCGAAAAAATACACTTCCGAAGTGGAATTTTATAAATATGTATTAGATAATATGTAAGTGTATTTTCCTACGCCCGGCGAGCTGACAGTACGAAATGATGGCTCGGTATAATTTACAACTTTACTTAAAAACTTGACAAACTCGAATTTTTATGCGGTGCGCTCCTTTTTTCCGCTCGCAGCGGAAAGAAAACTTCAGACGTGGAATAATGACGCTCCTTTTTTCCTTATATGCGGTTTTTTCATGGGAGGGGGGGGGGGGGGCTTTTTATTTATCATTCCCGCAGACAAACGCATCCATTTATTATTTACGGCGGGCGCAATTTGGGGATCGCTCGGTGAAATTCCGGTGAACTATTAAAAAAAATTCAGGCAAATTCCTGCCCGGAATCTTCGCCCGAAATTATAACGAACTTTTCTAATAAAAAAGTTCCGGGCACAGTTAAATATACACTTTGACAGACTTTATTTAATTAGTAATTCTTTGTTTAGCCCGTCCGAAAGAGGGCATAGCGAATGAGGGCTTATTGATCCTGCAGGGGAGTCGCAGGGATCAGCACTCGACCGAATATTTTAATTGGGCTCCTTGAGGGCTTTACTAGTTTTATCGATGATCGTTTTGTGCGGGTGGACGCGACCGGATTTCAATTATTGGACGAGTATCGGAGGGCTCCATCGTGCACCGAGCATAAAGACTGCTAATGAGGTTAACAAAAGACACTCGCATTCTAGGAAATTGGACGATGTCTTGCTCAGAATTATTACAGCTGGTTAAATCACCAATAAAGCATATGCAATCAATGAAGATGAAGATATCGAGAAATTAAATATCCAAAAACAAAAAGTTTTATAAAATATTTATGAAAATAAATAAATCTAATTTTCGTCTGTTTTCTGACTTAACAATTTACAGATATTTTTAAAATTGCATTTTTTTTAATTCAATGTCATACACTGTAAACTATTATTTAACAGAGTGGTTAAAATTCAATTTTTGCTTGAAATTTTTCATAATTATAGTAGTAGTAATAATATTTTATTGGCTATCGACATGTCGTCTTTCCGCCTCCAGTATAATATGGCACAATTTTTGTAAAACAGCTTAACATATATACTTACTAAAACTACGAACTACTAATATTTTGCAACTTTTCCAATCATAAATATTTTTTTTATATATATATAATAACTGAGGACTGAAAAATTGTTTTAGAAAACCGTATTAAAATTGTAAAATATTTTCAATCAATTTATAAAAAACTCACTAAATTTTAAAATTTCAAAAGATATTCCACCAGTAAATGAAAACATTTCATATTCACTACTCATAGATTCTAAATTGTTGTAGGTAATATGAATATTAATATTAATTTAATGATTACGATGATCATAACGTAAAATTCAATAACGAAAATTTAAATGCACCTAGACAATTTAAAGAAACATCACTACTTGTTTTCTTCTGTGTTTCAGTAATCTCCCTGTAATATTCTGTAATTTCCCTCTTGACTTAATTTTGTAGAAATTTTCAATTTCAAAACCCATTGTATTCAACACCTTGCATATATTTTATAGTTTATTTAAAAAAATAATTAAAACTCCATATTTCTGTTGAAATATTTCATAATATTCCATTTTCAAAAAGTGCTTCTTTATCCCACATATATTTCTTTGTTCGTTGTTAGTTTTTGGTACCCTTTTCGTCTTCGTCGCTCTATTCTGCTATTTGTTTTTTTTTTTCGTCTATTTTCTGACTTAAAATTTTACAGATTTTTTTTTAAATTGCATTTTTTTATTCAATGTCATACACTGTAAACTATTAAAGTCAGATAAAAGTCAGAAAATAGACGAAAATTAGACAAATGGCGAAAATAAGCAGGACTATTTCACTAAATTATCTAGGTGCTTTTAAATTTTCGTTATTGAATATATATCTTTTGAATTTTAAAATTTAGTGATTATTTTTATGTATGAAATAAAGTTACTCTTTTTAATTTTCAAACTGGTTTTAAACTGTTCGCAACAACTGTTTCGCAGTAAAAATAATAAAAACAGTTTGAAAATTAAAAAGTGTAACTCTATTTCATACATTTCTAATTATGAATTTTCAACAAATTAAAGCCACATCGATCAATCGATTATTTTTATAAATGGTGTGGAAATATTTTACAATATTAATATTGTTAAAAATGTCATATAATGTGGGTTTTGGACAATGCAAAATGATTATAATCGGAGAAAATTTACCAAAAACTCTTACTTCTTATGAAGATTTCAAAACTTCTTAATCATTTTATTGGTATTTTATCATAAAATCATGAAAATGATTTAAGACAAAATTTAAGAAATTTCCAAGTATTACGAAAATGTTAAAAAATTTACGCGGAAATTTACAAATTTCTACAGAAATTTTAGAAATTTCAGAAATTTCGAAGCAATTTTAGGTCAAGATATTTTGAATTACGATGATTCCATGTATTGCGTTTTGTTGTATATTTATGTATTATGTTATGTTTTGTATATATTTTGATATGCTAATATTGTGCACCTATACCTCCACTATTTCTTAAATTTTCTTACTTTTTTTTTTCTTTTTTATATTTCTTAAGTTTTCTTAAAGTTTCTGTAAAAATTGACGAGTACCTACTGCATTTTGTGACAAGTTGTAAATAAATATAACTACCACTGCTATTATTACTACTGTACAAATACAGAAGGGGCCTGAAAATGGTACCAAACACATCGCAAATATGTGATGACCAAAAAGAAATAGCAAGGAAGAGCAAGACTGCGAAAACTACCCAAATGGATATAATCGTGAGAAATATGAGAATATGAGAATATACTCACATATGAGATAAGCATATCATGAGAATATGACAGTAGACATCCATGACGAGATTGGAAATGCATTGTGCAGAGAGTTTATTATGTTCTTGCAAAAATATCTATCTGGCGAATAACTCAATCCTCGACTATCAAAATATGAAATTAGCGGTCAAAAATTAAGAAATTAGGGAAAATGAATTTAAATAATTCACTTTTAATAAATAAACAACAACAAAAAATAAACAATAATAATTTCAATTAATAAATAATTATTCGTATCATATCTATTAAATAGAACATTTATCTTTAGACATTGTATCAACAACTGATTCGAATGTTTTGTTTTTTTTTTGTTCCAGCAATTGATGCAATAAATACACAGAATCATTGGGATTGATTTTTGTGGAACTGTAAATTATAAATCGTAATCATTAAATTAATATTATTATTCATATTACCTACAACAATTTAGGATCTATGAGTAGTGAAGATGAAATGTTTTCATTTACTGGTGGAATATCTTGGAAAATCTCTGACAAAAGCTTCGTGTCATCGCAGCGGTTAAGGAAATAATTATATACGAAGGAGATTTGGGGATCGACGAAAGAGAACGAGATAAATGGTCTGCGGAATTAAAAGAATGCGTCAGATTGCATTTTGCTGGATAAGCGGGGAGAAATTCAATTAACCATTCTAGGTGCAGGGGCGATAAGATTTGAAGAAAAGGCCGAGAGAAGTGAGGATAATACTTTTAAATCGAGACCGGGATTTCAGGAGAAACAGAGACCACAGCTTGTCTGGCTTGTACAGTGAAAGTCAGTTTCGCAATTCGATATTATGGAAGAGAAAATTATTATACTTTTATCACACTTCATATTTTGTGAAATTCAATAGTTTTTATTCTCTAGTGTCTAGTACATATACACTTCTACAATTAAATAGTTGTAACGAGGATTGTATTATTTTGAGGCGCATTCTATAATATAATAATTTAAATGATGAAAACAAACAAAACAACATAATTAACATCTCTTCTCTTCTTGTTTCTTAAATGACGAAAACTAGAAATTAATTTCTCCTGTTTTCTCTTCTTGTTTGTTTAATGACGAAAACTACAAAATTAACTTGTCTTCTCTTCTTATGTTAAATTACGAAAACTACAGAATTAACTTCTCTCCTCTTCTTGTTTCTGAAATGACTAAATATACAAAATGTCAATCAAGAACTTCTGTTCTTGATTCTTCTCTTGGTCACTAATTGTGAACTTCGTATGATTACAATTATTATAGCTCCTGCATGTTATTCCATTCATCGGTTATTACACATCTTCTCCATTATCGGCAAGATCACGCCACTACCGCTGCTTTTAGAATTATCTTGTTATTGGTACGTTTAAGGAAATTATTTTAAATTGGCACGATTAATATTCGTAAGTATTTGGCTTACATCAATTATAATTGAAAGCGATTTCCAAGGGACTCCCATGGAGCGCAGTTTGAAACAATTTCTGGCGGAAATGATGGCGCTAAGCTCGGATTTGCTCCTGCTCGGGTTGCGTGCACTGAAACGGCATGCATTAATTTTTAATTCTCCGACGTAACGCGATTCGTCTCAAGCAAGGCGGCTTCCGGAAAAAGTTTAAAGAGGCCGTCATGTTCATGCATTTAATCCATAAACGTGCACCGCCAAGTTAACCATCGTACATATTTTACACGATATTTAATGGTGCATTTCCGCTTACAAACAGGATAAAATGCAATAAATGTTACATAAGTGTTGATAACGTAAGTGCTGCACACAAGTCTCATAGTATAAAAAATGAGGTACGTAAATTGTTAATAATATTGAATTGTTGAGCGGCCTAAATAATGGTTATGATTGTGTTGTTATAACTCGCAACTTTACACTTACGTAAACACGCTTATTCATGCCGAGTTACTTAACAACACAATATTGTTTATTGTTGTTCTTGTTCTTGTTCACAATCATTATACTGGCCAACACGATTTTTGATGACTTACCTTTGACAGTTGTTTCGTACTAATAACGGTGTGCTGAATTCAAATATCACATCAGATTTTGCCGACCACATCCAGTTTTTGCTGTAGAGGAAGTTTAAAAACAACGTCAATGTGTATGTTAATGTGTATGAGAGAGAAAAAGTCTAAAAGGGAGATAGCGATATAAATTACTGCGCATATGAAATTTTTTTTTTTCAGATTTAACAAAACAACATTTTAAAAGTTATGATGTCATTAATGTTATTTTTAAATGACAACCTACATTTTTTTTAAATTTCGTTACAGCTTTTTAATCTGTTTTCAACCATACAACATTTTGAATAGGTTACATTAGAAAAAATTGAAAAAAGGGCCTTAAAGTTAAAAAAGTAAACATGGATAGGAAGATAGGGTACAGTGGAATGGCTGGTTAGGTCCCTTGATCTAACGCCATTAGACTTTTTTCTATGGGGGCACTTGAAAAACATAGTATAGAAGATCTCAAAGAAAGAATTCGGCATGAGTGTAGGTTAATAACGAATGCTTCAAAACGCGGTCAATGCATTTTATTACTGTTTGGGCATTTTCAGATGGTGCAGGGTCATCAGTTTGAACATTTACAGTAATTGTCGAAGCCATGATATTTTTTGTTTATTTTAAAGATAACTAGGATTAGTCTGTTCATTTCATTAAACTTTTTTTAGCGTTAAGGCCGTTTTGCTTGATTTTTTTTATGTAACCTATTCAAAATGTTGTATGGTTGAAAACAGATTAAAAATCTCTACCGAAATAAAAATTAAAAAAATGTAGGTTGTCATTTAAAAAAAACATTAATGGTGGTCGTAACTTTTAAAATTTTGTTTTTTTAAATCTGAAAAAAATATTTTCATATGCGCAGTTATTTATATCGCTATGTCCTTTTTAGATTTTTTCTCTCTCATACACATTAACGGAGTTATCGAATTTATCCGCTACTTAATTTCCACACTGTATAAACAATGCAATTCAACGCATATGTCCAAACATTTAATATTCAGTTGTGTTCATCCGTGTTTTTTATATATAAACGTATACATAGCCGAGATGTATATTAAAAAAAAATCTCCCTTTATACAGGCACAAAATATTTTTGTTTTCTTTTTATGAATTAGGTTAAAAGTGTCCTAATAATTTTTTGGTACCAAATTTTTCTATTTCCATTATTTATTTTGCTTAAACAGTATTTTTCCCTTACACATTTTGGTGTCGGGGTATATTGCCATTATTACCGTGTTTTACTTGAATGAAACACTTTCTTTATTAACAAATATCGTACAATACTTCCCAGATAACTATTACATCCATATAATGTGTATTTTCATGTGTACATAATCGTCTTTAAAGTCTATGTATCACACCCACATAAACATGCACAACTTTCAAAGGAACATTAGATATCTGTGCGTCCATAAATCATAATGATTTTTCACACATTTAATATCTGTTTTCTTTTGCCGTTGCGAAGCTGGGAATCGTAAAACATCAAACAGCCTGGCATATGTGTAAAACGTTTTTTTTTTGTGCCGCGGTTTTCCGTTTCTCTTTAAGCAGCACGGCTTGTAATCGGACAATCGTATTTACTTTTGGGCAAAATCCCGGCTTTAATTAGCGCTCTAAACGTTTGGACTCCTTTATGCAAGTTTTTACGAGATCGGGATGTGGCTTATAAAAAAACGGCAGAAGATTGCAACTTTATCGTCAGCTAGCTTTACAATTTTTTTTTTGTAAAAGTTGCAATTTATTTTAAAACTTATTTTTCATTAATTCGATATAAAATACATCATTGCATCTACCATAACACTGTGCAACAATTTTCGTGTCACCACTTACAGCCCAAATGGCTCCAACGCGAAATAAAAGTATGCCGACAGACTAACAAATCCCCTGCGAAGTTTGACGATATTAGCTCGCATTTGGTTTTTATGACCCTCTGAAGTTGGTCCGAATTGCATTGCGAAAACTGGGGCAAACAAAATGCGAAAAATGTCACAAAAATATCGCAAAAAGTAAAAAAAAACGGCCCAAAAACATGCCAACTTTAGAAGGTTATAAAAAACAATGCGATCTGATATAGCCAAACCCCTCGGGGATGTTGTTAGTCTGTTGGCCTACTTTCACTTTGTATTGAAGCTACTCGGGCTGATATTTCTTGTCACACTGTGTAATTTAATATTTATGTCAATTTTTAGAAAGAAAATATTTTATTGAAGGATCAAAAAAATATCTAATAAGTTTATTATAATTTTCAATTAAATGTATTAGTTTTGTTTTCCATTAAAAAAAAACCTAATTTTAGTCTGTAACATAAATATGAACCACTTGAAAATGCAATTCATTATTGTACCCAACTTGTGTATAACATTTTTTCATATTTTGATGAATAACTCCGTGGTTGACCATTTCCAGAGCGTGAAACGCTCTCTATACTACTGGATAATGAAAAAAAAAAGTTTGATATACAGTATGTCTCAGTGACTACCAGATGTAGAAAAATTAACATTAAAAATTATATAAAAAACGTATATAGGTTAAAAACCTACATAAGAACAGGAAGATTATAGGAGGTATAAAACGGCAAGCAAAGAAACGAAACGCAAAATCAAGATAGCAAAGCAACAAACATGGGAAGAGTTCGGAAAGAAAATAAAGGAAACGTTCACAGAAAATCAGAAGATGTTCTACAGCACAATAAAACAAATGAGGAACAAAAACACACCGAAACAAATTAACTCAAAGGATAAAAATGGAATTACAATAACAGAACAAAAGAAGATTATGGAAATGTGACAAGGATACTTTAGTGAAATGACAGGAACAAAACACAAAGGGAAAGAAGAAAAAACAGACAACAGAACCAATGGGGAAATCAGAAGGATATCAATGGAGGAAATGGAGATAGCAATCAAAAAAGCAAAACTAGGAAAGGCCCCAGGCACAGACGATATCACAGCGGAAATGATGAAATACATGGGGGATAAAGGGAAAGATATTCTTAATGAAATAATAAAGAAAAAAATACCGGACGAATGGAACAAAAAAATGCGACAACTACCGAGGAATTACACTCACAAGCATACCAGGGAAAATATTTACAAGGATATTAGAGACAAGACTGAAAGAAAAACTGGACCCACTATTGGGAGAAGAACAACACAGGAGAAATAGAAGTACACGGGACCTGATACACATAATGAGACAACTAACAGACAAGACGATCAGAAAATGAAAAGAACTACACATATGCTTCATAGACCTAAAAAAAGCATTTGACAGAGTAATAAGAGAGGACATATGGAATATGTTAGAAAAAAAGAGAGGTAGAAAGAGACATGATAAACATAATAAAAGAGCTGTACAATAACAACAGAAACAAGGTGAGAATAGAAACAAACGAATCAGAGGAGTTCAAGACCGAAATTGGACTGAAGCAAGGTTGCATTTTAAGCCCTTTACTCTTCGCATCACTCATAGATAAAGTAATAAGGACAAGCAAAGAAAGAGCAGCAAACACGATTATAGGATATAGGAAACTGGAAATGATAAAAATTCAAATACTTATGTTCGCAGACGACATGATAATAATAGCAGACTCGGAAGAAAAACTCCAACGTAACCTTAATATATACGAAGAAGAACTGAAAAGATAAATATGGAAATAAACATCAGCAAAACTAAAACAATGGTAATAGCGTCAAAAGAAAACAAACACAAAATAGAGCTAGAAGGGAAACAACTAGAACAGGTGAATCAATACAACTACATAGGAACAATAATAGAAGAAAAGGGAAAGATTGACCAAGAAGTAGAATAAAGAATAGGAAAAGCAGGAAGGATCCACAACACAATAAAAACACGTGTCTAGAGAAAAAAGAAATTACTAAAGAAATAAAAACTGAAGTATAAAAAAGAATAGTAAGGTTCTCTTTAATATATGGAAGTGTATAGTGGACAATTACGGAAAGAAACAAAAGCAAGATCAACGCAATGGAAATGAGATTCCTAAGGAAGATAGAGGGAATTACAAAAAAAGATTGAGTGAGGAACACAGAAGTAAGGAAACGGCTCAACATAAAGCCAATAACAACTATAATAGAGGAAAGATAGCTAGATTGGCTAGGACATATACACAGGCTAGAAGAGAATAGAATAACAAAAGGAATACATGAAGTAAAAATACAAGGCAAAAATAAAGTAGGAAGATCGAGGAAGGGATGGAATGAACACCAAGCAGCGGAAAGAAGATGTATAGAATGGAATGAAATAAGAAAATTGGTACAAGACGGGACCACTGGAAAAGAAAAGTGAACGAATTAATTAGCGAAGACATGTGATTGTAATATGTATTGTTACTGTAATTGAGCAGTCCGACACCCAAAAGGGTAAAAGGGCGAAGGATAAACAAAATAAAAATAAAAAACTATACCTGGTGATTCAAGTTTTATTACCAGGCCAAAAATGGCGACTTCTAATTGAAATAAAAAATCCAAAATAAGTACACATGTTTAGATATTGATGAAGCCCAATCTGACGATACAAAAAATTGACCATCCGGTAGTTTATACGTTATTTCACAAAGAATTCGTAATTTTATATATAGCATTTTTTTCAAAACATGCTTTAATGCTATTCCAAATATTCCAGTGTAATCCAAGTCAAAAATATTGCACCAATTATTGAATTAAATGAATTTTGATATTGCAACAGTAAGATTTATTACTAAATAGTAAAATATGACAGCTGCTTCCAGTAATAGTCTCTATAATGGATTTTATGGGTTTTATGATAGGGCCGTACCCAATCCCTCAGCCTGCTGGGTGGATACCGATGCAAGGATTTCTTCAGGGCCGGAGCTCAATATTTGCTTAATCCCTCTTTGTTATTTTGATCTGAGGCTATTAAAATTACATTTAAAGAAGAATATTTCCAATAATTTGGTGATTGTTATTATTTTGTAAACCGGGTTGTCTTACTATTAAGTCCATTACCGAGTTTGATCTTGAGCAGTGAACAGTGATTTGACAGTGATTTTTAAAAGTGCCTTTTGAATATTCGTTCAATGAAAATGGAAATAGAAATTTTGCTAATTTATGGCGAATGTGATAGAAACCCATTGGAAGCCACTAGAGTTTATTCTGAAAGATTTCCCGGTCCGCATCTAACACGTAATTTTTTTTCCAGGTTAATTAAACAGTTAACCGTGACGGGAAGTTTTCATCATAAGAAGAAAAGCTATAAAAATTTACCGACCAGCCACGAAGTAAATCAAGCTATTGTTTTAAATATGGTGGAAAATGATCCTCAAGTAAGCACACGAAATATAAGGGATGAGACCGGAATAGGCCAAAGTAGTGTGAGACGTATTTTATCGAAACATAAATATCACGATTATTACATCGAGTTGCACCAACAACTTTACGGGCAAGATTTTAAAAATCGTGTTACATTTTGCCGTTGGGCCGAAGAGATGATTCAAGTAGATCCCTTTTTTTTTCGTAAAGTGTTGTTTACGGATGAATGCCAATTTAAGAATAGTGGACATGTGAATAAACACAACAGATTTGCGAAAAGACGTACTTTCAATAATCCCATTGAACACTGGATTATTTTCTACAGATCTGATCATTCACAATGTTCCCCGTTGCTTTCTTAGAAGAATTGACCTCCTGCAAATTCTGGAAATTAAGAAAGCAAGGGGAACATTGTGAATGACCTGATCTGTTTCGAAAATAATCCAGTGTTCAATGGGATTATTGAAAGTACGTCTTTTCGTAAATGTACCTTAATGCGTTAATAATGTTAGACTTGGAATTAGATTATAAATAGCGCATTTAATGAATTTGTATTCAGTCTTATTTTGCTCTTGATAATAGTCGCAATTGTAGAGTTTTTTCTAATAAATTTTGTGAAACTTAACCAAGTGCTTTATTTATACTAATTTAAAGATGTTTCACCAAGTATTAATCACCGATTCATACAATCTAAAATAAGTTAGCTTTTGAATTATAAGAAGTTATTACCGTCCTGCGTCCTGCAAGGCCCGTTCAACCCACGGGCGACTGGCGGAATCATAAAAAGTCATAAAACGTTCCAACCGCACCGGCGCGGTCAATGCTTTGTAGGGCTCTTGACTTACAAAATCATAAGTCATAGCGAGGAAAGTTGGTCAGTAATGTAAAAAATGCTTGAATTTAAAATCTAATCATTTTCATTAATTTTTGATTTCATAAATGGGTTCTATGAATAAAATAAAACAGTTTAGTTTTTTTAAATTTTATAACCGTCTATATAATTATATCAAAAAAGTCAAACTACCTTTCCGTAGATTAGTATAAAACCTATATAAATCCAATTTTTCATATTTTTTGTTCAACTCCAAATGCCTAAAAAACCCATGGTAATAAAACTTGAATTACTCGATATAACAATAAATTGTGTGGTTAAAACATAGTAGTGTTTTATTCTAAATTTAATATGGATTACCACAAAGTAAACGTCTTAACCATCTTAATAAAGAAATATTGATAATCAAATGGTGATCGTTGTATTTAGCCATTTAGTTCAAAGTCCTGAAAATAACAGCAGTCTGACAGTAATGTAAATTTGATTAATTCAACTACTTGCTGTTTCATTTGTGCCGATCACATCTTTAGAAACAGGCGCAGCAATAGTTGATCCACACATAATTCACCAATGTTAATTTTGCTATGTCTAGTAGTCACCGAGACACTGTATAATAAGTAACGTTTATGACAAAGGACCGTCTGTAAAATTTGTGCTGCATCATGAAAATTACATATTTAAAGAGTGCGTTAATCCATACGTTGGCTCCATGCCTAGACACCTATTAAACACGTAAGTTTATATATTCTCGGAATTATAGCAATATAAATAGCTAAGAGTGGATAATAAATTATTGAAATTAATACGTATGCAGCCAACACATACATATCAACAGACTAATTTGTAAAACACCCATTCAAAATAAGTGACGATTCATTTATTATCTTTTTGGTACAAACATTTTATAATTTTATCCACAAAGTTTGATGTGTTTAGTATGTGTAGAGCAATATTTTTATATCTTTTTTGTGGACACAAAGGACCTAATGAGGCATATGTGCTGTGAACTCTAGAGTTCATCCTCGAAAACTCAATCCGAATTTGCAGCAGCACATGCATTTTTATCACATCATGCAATTTATTATTAACTTTAGTAAGGCTTAGTAATAATTATATTTAAAATTAATTTTTCACATTATTTACTGTTTGTTTTATAATAATAATAATCAATTTAAAAATAGGAAGAATTATGTTAATTAAGGTTATGATAATTATTATGAAACATAGAAATAGAAAATTCCCTTCAATTAGATTTTGGATTGTTAATCATTTTGGAAAACATCAAATAAAGGGGGGTGAAACATTTATTTCTCTGAATTTTTAAAAGAGTATCTTAATTTTGGTAAAACTTACATCATTTATTCTATCAAAATAACCCTTGTTGAGGCACTTCATAAAAACTTTAAAATAATTTATTTCTATACAACAAAATACATTGTAGTGAATGTATTAAACAAAGTGTATTGCATACATACATTTTTCGTATTTGCAGCCTTCTTATTTTCTTTTGCTTTTGCTTTTGCTTTTCCCTTTGTGCCCAGGGTTCCACAATTCGTTATCTGTGTGCCCGAAGGCAATTATTTTAACTGCACACAAATTGGATAGAAAAAAAAACACGGGAAGTCCCGGTGAAGATATCAATAGCTGCAGGAACGTGACTTCTTGGCGAACGTCTGCATCGTTAATCGTAAAATTTGTAACGTCCTTCTTTTAATGGCTGGCCAAAATTACGGCGGGGAGATAACGAGGTTCAAATTGACGACTCCGTCTGGCCGCTAATAAGACGCGTGATTTATGTGATGAAATTTGGAGGCGCAGTTTTAAAGCTTAATTGAATGAATTGGGCAGTGTGTTGGAAGTTGAAAAAGCATCGGTGGCGGAGGGACGTGACTCCGACTCGAACGTCAATTACCAGCGACAATGGGAAGAGACGCGCAGGAGACAGAAGTTCCGGGAGATGGAACAAGGCGAATCTCGAATCCGATAAAAAAGGGCGTCTGCCCGGAATGGCCGTACTTGCTTATCGCATTAGGGCCGACACGTGACTCACATCCCTTCGCGAACCGCACGGGAGAGCCCGGGAATATCGAGAGGTCGCCCTCGTTAAACCTGGGTTCTCCTTGAGCGCCGAACTGCAAATCACAATCACGGCGTATAGAAAACGGCGCATTAATTATGATCAAGTTATTTCAGCCGTTGGTCACTTCCGGTCGTTTTTACGAAGATCAAAGCAGTCAGAGTGGCGCACATGTGCCGGCCTGAAATACGGCCGTTGCCGTGCCGCACCGCACCACCCAATGCAAATTGAGGCGGCGCGATGCGGCAACCGCTGCATCTGCATATATTCACACTCACCAATTTGAACGGTCCGACCAGAAAGATGCGGTTACAGTTTGGTGCCAGGGTAATCATGCTGCAATGGATCGAATATTGCTCTACTTAGAACCGTCGAACGTTTGCGGTGGCATAAAATTGATTATCTATAAATAATTAATCACGTAACAATAAATTTATAACACAGAATGACACACAACAAAGACGCAAGGAAATTTCATAATTCGCCGAAAATTATACAATTTTTGTGTATTTGAATAAATGTATTCCATGGTGGGCTTTCCATGATTTTTAAAGATTATGTGTAACTTTAAGAATTCTTTAAACTATTCATATAAGTTATTTGCAGATTTGTTTCCAGAAAAAAAATCAACTCATCCTGAAAATGGGCGAAAACACCCATATTTTGGGTGTTTTTCAAAATTACTTCGAGGTCATGATTATTTTTGTAGTGACTGGAGTTTTCAACTATAGAGTTTGTGAAATTTCTCGAATACTTTGAATTATTCAAACAAGTTAATTATAAATTTGTTTCCGAAATTGTCATAAAAAATTTCAACTCGCCCTGAAATCTTCCAGGATTATTTCGCTCTTCTTCTTTTAGTGCCATGGTCGATTTCGAGCGTAGGCGATATCCTCGCATATTTATGTCGCTCACCGGCGTCAATAGTGGCATAACTCAAAAGTTGATAATGTGGAGAAAATCAAGAATAACTTTTATTAATCATGAATTCTATTAAATGAAGTACTTTGCGAACATACTATTGCAGTTAAACTATGATTAATGTTTGGTTTTGCTTATCTAAATGAGTAAACCATGGTGCATTTAGCAATTTGGATACTGTATATACCACACTTGTTTGCATTTAGCAATTTTAATACTGTAAATACCACACTAGTTTGCATTTAGCAATTTTGATACTGTAAATACCACACTTGTTTGCATCTAGCAATTTTGATACTGTAAATACCACACTTGTTTTTTCTTTAAAATTCTCATTTTTGAGCCGATTAACGATGTCTTTTTTCCAATTTATTTTACGAGTTTCTGAATAATTTTTGTAGTGACTCTAGTTTTCTGGTTTTTCGATAATTGTAAGGGTTTTGTGAAATTTCAAGAATATGTTCTTTAAATATTCATATAAGCTAATTGCAGATTTTTACAAACTATTCGAAATTTGTGTTGAAAATTTTGACCTTTACAAAAAACCCATTTTGGATTGTTGATTTTTACTTAAATTACCATGGTTTCCTGACTTTTTCTAAAGTGGGTTGGGTTTTGTGTAATTTCAAGTATAAATACGATAAATAATTGATTAAAAATTATGTGAAATTTGAAGAATACTTTAAATTATTCATGAACCTATAAGTTTATTTGCAGCTTTGTTTCTAAAATTCCGGAAATATCTTTGAACATTTCAAATTATCCTGAAAACTTTCATCATTTTAAGGTTTCTGCTTCAAATTACTTGATTATATTTATATTGATTGGAGTTTTCAAGCTTCAAGTTTTCCAGTCATTATAAGACTGTTGTGAAATTTCACGAATAATTAAATTACTCATACAGGGTGTACAAGATAAGTATCAACAGCATGGGGATCTCGGAAATCGTAAAAGTTACAAAGGCGGTTAAATTACAAAAAATGCGCAATTTAGTAAACAGTATTATTCTGCAATGTATTCTGGTAATTAAAAATTCTGTAAAATACTTCTGTAAATTTTGTAAAAATTAGACTTACCAAAATATTATAAAAAAACATTGTTAAATGTCATGAATTTCCGTGAATATCTACAAAACTGTCGAAGTATAATTAAAATTTCGTCATTAAATAGGTATCTTTCAAATTTTAAAATGTACGGTTTTTTTAATAAATATTGTGAGGAAATATTTTACAATTTCAATAATTGGTGAAAATATTATGCAGGGTGTCCCTGGAGAATGGCAACACCCTAAATATCTACGAAAATATCTTTTGTTGCTTGATACACTTTTGTTGCTCGAATGTCGACAGAGTTTTAAAATTGATACACGGTTGTATTGCAAATTAATATCACTTCATTGGTATTTTATCATAAAATCCTGATAATATTCCTAAATATTACAAAAAAATCAACAAGATTCTAACTAATTTTAAGATTTTTTGTGAAATTTCCGGGAATATAATGTCATTGAATAAATATCTATTGGAATTTTAAAATTTAGTGAGTTTTTTCATGGTGCTATTTGTTTATATTGTGGGTTTCAGAAAATTGGAAACTATTAATATGCTCTAAAATTCGGAGAAATATTGCAATATTTTTCTTTATACATGAATATATCAAAATTTCTTAAATTCTCAGTGAATGTTTTATGAAATTGTCCAAGAAGTTACAAAATTTTTATCGTGACGACTTAAAAATTCCATTCATAATTCTTTAGAAACATCAAGAGACACAACTCAAAAAGAATCAATTTATGTGTCGTTGACACACATAAAGGTAAACATTATTAGCCACATAATCCGCTATAAAACTCAAAAAGATTAAATTTTGAATTGTGTCGTTATTGCAGAGGTTTTTTTTTTTAAATAGTTGTGAAGATTATGCATACGATAATTAGGTACAACAGTACAACAAAATAAAATGAAATTAACGATTATTTTGAAATTACCCATGATTGTCATAATGTCTTGAAATCCCCCTCCCCTCGCCCCGTGCATATTTTACGAAATTGTCTAAGTACATACATTCAAAATTTCGCCAATGAACAAATACCTTTAGCAATTTTAAAATTTACTGATTTTTGTCATAAATATTTTACAATTTTACTAATTGGTAATAATTTTATACACTGTGAGTTTCAGAAAATGGAAATTCAAAATTCGCATAAATGTTACTTATTATACCGTGTGTTCTACAAAAAGGGCCCAATACTATAACGACTTAAATAGTTATTTAACCATAAACAAATCATATGTATTATTAAATGGGACAATCTTAGCTAAAATTTGGTGACAAAACATAGGTAAGTAGCCAAGACTGCTACATTTAATAATATACAGGGTGAGTGTATTTTTTTTCATTTGTAATACAAACTTAATTTTTTTAAATGGCACTCATAGTTGGCTGAGACATTTTTAAACAGGCCTTTTTTTTCTTTATAGCGATACAAGGTTTGCTATACTTACTTTGATAAATAAAGGCCTTCTTTGAAAATTTATCCCATTCTCCTATCACTGAGCACATTTTTTAAGTGTGAAAAGCTTATCTCCACATCCACACTTGTAATTGGTACATATTTAAATTTGGGAATAATTGTAATATTTATCAGCAAATCTTTAATCCAAAAATCCACAACATTTCAGACTCCGAACAACTTTTTTTAATTTTTTTTTTTGATTAAAAAATCTAATTGGTTTTTTCTGTTTTTATACGTACATTTTTTATCATAGCAGGCTAGTTATTTACTAAGGCTAAAATGTAGTTTACACATTCAACAATGCTTCATTAGGAAAAATTAAAAAGTTACTAAGGTGTTTTATTTAACTTTGATACCAATTTAAATAAGAATCAGATTTTTCACAATAAACGTACCTACTAAATGTACATTTTGGCCTCGAGGCGATCATCTTCAAGAAAAACTATACTGACTCTTATTTAAAGATTCTTTCAAAAGCTCTAAAATATGTTGGTATCAATTTAATTTGAGTTGCTTTTGTAAACGGTGGATTGAACGAACAAAGCGGTTCAAATATTGATCGAGGCATATAATGACATGCTCGAAGTTGAATTACTTATTCCGTTCGATATATTTTAGGTGGTATTTGAAATCTAATTTTTTTTTTTTGCGAAAATGAAAGTCCTTAATTAAGTGTACTTATCCTGAAGGAAGAAACCGGTGCCCACCTGAAACAGAAATGAATATTAATATCGGTGCATTTTTTGCGGCGGCGCGTTAATTAAAATTTATTTTATTCAAATTCTCATGTCCGAGGGGAAACATTTAAATATTAAAACCGCCAAGAACCGGAGGGCGAAACTCTCCTTTTTTAAGGACGCGGGATTTCAATGCATGCGAAATATGAATTTCGGCTTCGGAAATAAATATCGCCGTGGAAATGCGGAAAGTTTGCCGCCGCAGAAATGGGAAAATGTTTTATTTACATTTCTTTTATTCTCTTAACAGTAGAAAATCGGGGCCCCGGGGGAGCGGTGTAACTTTACAACTCGAAAATGAATTCGAGCGCACAGCCCCCCCCATTTAACCTGATCAGTGGTCTGTGGCGATGATAGGATTTGCTTTAGGAATACACATACAGGAGGAGGAGATTCGATTCCCCAGTATCGGTGATCCGTCAGCCGAGAACGCGACGGTTCCAGATTCCAAACGCCGAGACGGCAACACAATTAGGGGCGAAGAAGCGCGCGCGCGCAATTATGAAATCACCTTTGAAGTCGTCGAATGCAAACTTCATAATCCCCCCATTTCCCCTATTCATTCGTGCGCTCCAATTTAACCGGGCGTTCGTGTTACGCAGCGTACGTATGTACATCCGTGACAAGCGGGCGCCCTAATCCATAGTTGCCCTAATGGTTCACCTGCTCTGCAATGGGATAAATCCCAGACTCCCCCACACCCGATACCTGCTCGGACCCACATAGCCTGGCGCTCCCCCTCGGTTTAATGTCCGGCACAAAAGCTCCGATCGGACGGTTAAAATAAATTTCCAACCGGAGCCCTCTCACGGCCGGACGCGAGATACGTGGGGAAAAGTGTAATTATCTCCAAAGATAACGAGTGCCAGCGTCGGCATAAATCATTCGCACGATAAAAATCGACCGGCGAATATATGGGTAACTGAACGTGACGTCGCCCTCGGCTGCTGCTGGTCTTTTGATTTCACAAAGCTTTCGTAATTACGGCACCAATGGAATTACATAATGCCGGCAGGACTGCAGTAACGATGCGGTCAGTTAATGGCCAGTCTCCGGCACCAACTCGAATTACTCAGGAACTTCATACACAGGGCTAACTGCCCCCGCCCGAGTCTGAATTGAAATTATAAAAAGGCCCGATTAAATAACCCACGAGGGCCGGAATTCTATGGGGGGCGCGCTCGCGGCTCGAATATTAAACGCGGCCGCAAACGTCGGCGCTAAACTTTCAGGTGAAACGCAAAAAATCGACGAACCACGAAAACCTCATCACCCCAATCTACCAAATGTAATTCAGAAAAAAAAATCAACTGTTATTCAGAAAATAAAAATTAATTGCCATCTGATCAGCGAGTACCCAAGTCAAACATTGTTAATTTAAATTCGCGAATTCTAAACCAGAAAGTGTAATTCAGCAAAGGCTTATTCTTCCAGTCGAAATTTGATTACACAAATACTAAATTATTGTTAGTTTCAGCAATATGTATGGTTTCCGAGCACATGAAAAGACTACAATGAAGAATTACTTAAGGGCCCACGAGTTTAAATGTACATTATTTACATAATCTTAGTTTTAAAATCGAGAGCATCTTAAATTGTGTGTACATAAAAATAACCAGATATGCATGAAAATGAAGTCCTCCACAGGCAACATCCCCAAGTGGGGCAGATAACTCTACCGCACAAACAAGCTGTAAACTGAAAATCATGCAGGAATTAATGAAATAAACGAACTGCGACCAATCTAATAATTGCTCCGCTTTAAATCTGACAATGTTACAAAATGTTTTACTAGTGCAAATTGAGGACTAGTAGACAATAAAACAATCAAGTAAAGTTATTAAAGTAATCAAAGTAAATTATCTTATAAACAAAAAAACAAATAATTATTCCGCAAACATTTACGATTTCTGCCATTAACTCTTCCAGCGTATGCAGTCTTCTAGGGAAAACTTTATCTTTTAAATAGAGTTTTCCAAAGAAAATATAATTAATATAGGCGGAAAGACCCCATATGGGGTCGATAGCCCAATAAAGATCGATTATATATATATATATATATAATTAATATATTAAATAAATAATCTAAGTAGGTGTTGAAAATGTCTACCATTTGCTTGTAGACACATTTGCACCCGTCTTCTTTTATTGTTGAAAATGTTGATTGCCATTTGAGGAGTTATGGTTCAGCAAATATTTACGATTTCTGCCATTGACTCTTCTAACATATGCAGTCTTCTTTGGAAAACTCTATCTTTTAAATATCCAAAAATAGAGTAGTCCAGTGGAGTTAGATCTGGAGAGCGTGGCTGCCATAGTCCTTGACCAATTAGTCTATTATTCAAAATTTCTTGCAGATGGGCTAACGTTACTCTGGCTGTATGAGCTGTAGCACCATCTTGTTGGAAATATCCGTTCTGCAATTTTTCATCATCTAATTGGTCTATGAAAGACTGGACCATTTGTTGCCAATATCTCTCACCATTTATTGTGTCATGACAGAATATAGGCCAAATTATTCTACGGCTAGACACAGCCAACCAAATTCCAACCTTCTGAGGATGTAGTGATGCTTCCACAAAAAGATGAGGTAAGATAACATATCCTGATAGGTGGAACCAAGCCTCATCACTGAAAAAAAAAATTAAATCGAGTAATCTACCGTCATTTAAATTTTCAATAAACCATCAGCAATAACTCAATCGGCGTTAAGGATCCACCGGCAACAATTCTTGCACCACTGAGACCCTATGTTTCGGCGCTATTGCACAGCGTCGAACCCCAAATCGGTTAAAGTGTATTCGCAGTAGTCGGCTTTTATTGCAGCCGATACATTTGTAGTATTTAGATTGAAAAGACGAGTTATTGGGGTGGCGAATATTTAGCCATTATGTTCACCGAGAACTGCTTGAGTAAATTACGGTGCGCATGAAGATCAATAGGCACCTTAAGCCGTTTATTGAGTAAGGATTGCCACTTCGGCAAATACAATTAGCGACCGGGTAATCCCAAATATATTTATTGGACGGCATTAGGAATCCTCAGAAATTCCAGATAGAGGAATTACCCAAGGCTTGTGATAACCAAGTGTGGCAACATGGCTTACCGAAACGAAATGCCGCAACAATCAGGTACCATCGTCAAGCCACCCCTTGCGGTGCACAATTCAAATTGCACCCCACCCCAATAACTCAAAAATTATTAATTGTAAGAGTGTAGAGCAGAGCAGACTTCAATTCGTCTTCACCTATATATATATATATATATATATATATATATATATATATATATATAGGCGTAACAATGCGTAACAATAATCAATACACAGCGATGTACACCGGTGAAGACGAATTGAAGTCTGCTCTGCTCTGCACTCTTACAATTAATAATTTTTGAGTTATTGGGGTGGGGTGCAATTTGAATTGTATATATTGTATATATATATATATATATATATATATATATATATATGCGAGCGCTACATGCCTTGTAGGCCCTTGGCTTTATGGACAATCTGAGCCAATTTTTTCCTATCCTTGGCTATCTCTCTCCAGTCTTGCACTTTGAGAAGTTCTAAGTCTGCTTTAACTTCATTTTTCCACTGGGTTTTGGGTCTTCCTCTTCTTCTATTTCCACTGATTTCTAATGTCCATATCCTACTTGGAATCCTCTGTTTCTTCATTCTTGCTAGGTGTCCTAGCCATCTTAGTCTTTGAACTTTCACTACCCATACTATTTCGGCATCACCATATAGTTCTCTTATTTCCTGATTTGTTCTTCTTGTCCAGTTGCCCTCTATTTGTTTTCCTCCATATATTTTCCTTAGAATTTTTCTTACCCACACACTTAGAAGCACTTGGTCCTGTTTGCGTAGAGTCCACACCTCACTCGCGTACGTTACTACGGGTCTTATGATAGTTTTGTACACCCTTAGTTTTGTTGCCCTAGAGAACACCTTGCCCGAAATTATTTACTTCATTGCATGGGCACTTTTTGTTCCTGCTGCTATCCTGGCATTGATTTCGTCAGCACTACTTGGTGTTTTTGTGAACTGCACTCCAAGATATACGAAAGACTCTGCTTCTGCGAACTTGTACTCCTTGGTTTCTACTTAGATTTTTAGATGCTTGCTTTGCCCGAGATTTTTGCCGCCCCATATCATGTATTTGGTTTTTGTTTCATTTAATTCTAAACCTACTTTGTTTGCTGCTACTATGATTATTTTGACGCTGTCTTGTATTTCCTCCTTTGATCTGGCTAGTATTGTGAAGTCGTCGGCGAATGCTAAACATTGATGTCGGTTCTGGTATAATGTGGTATAATGTTACGCCTATAAGGGTGTAAATTCAACCTCTTTCTCACAATTCTATGGCAGGTGCTCGAGGGAATTCCAGCTTGTATAGCCAATTTACGAATTTATTTTTGAGGGCTTACTTCGAGTCGTTCACGAACATCTGCAACAACCTCTCTTGATACTGAGGGTCTGTGTGAGGATTTCTCTTTCTGAACACTACCAGTTTCCCTTTCTGAACACTACCAATTTCCCTAAAACGGTGCACTATTCGTGAAATATGTATCGACAAAGCTGAGTATTCAAATTGGTGGTCAGGGAACTTTTGTTGAAATTCCCGAACGCACTCTGGAATTGAATAAATCCATTCTCCATTTTCAAATCGTCCATTACGAAAGTAAGCCTCAACAATAAAAGTGTTCTTCTGATCAGTGTACATTTTAACAAACAACTGTTGTCTGACAATTGACAGGTATGGTTGACAGTGACAGTTCTCAAATAGTACGGTATACAAATTTGAAAGGCGGCACAGTTGAATTGAAGTGATAACGTAACAACAATCATTTAGCTACACCTTGTAGATAACTCAGTTGAGGTAATTGTAAGTCAGAAAGTCTTAATTATAATTCAGAGTAGTCAACTGATTATAAAAAAAAAATTTTTTTCCACATATTTCACAAAAAAAAATTATATTAATTATAGCTTTCATGTAGTATTCAGGAATATTTTTATATTTTCATGATGAAATACCAATGAAATGATACCATAATGGAACTATGTTTATGCACTCTCAGGTGTAGGGTAATAAAACCATTTTGTTTTAATGAACTAGTTTCGGCTTGGGAGCCGTCATCAGCACTCAAATCTATTTATTTAAAAATTACATTTTAGTTACAGGAGACAAGTTTTGGTTTATTACTTACAGTCAATATATGTTCAAATCTGAAGGTGTTGTGATACATCGTGTGTTGCCATGGTACATGTGAGGATTATGTGAAATGTAATGATTTTGTTTAATAATTTTCTGAAATTTGTTGACATGCGTCTAGTTTTGCGTTATTTTCTTGTGATTCTGAATATTTAGTAAGTAAAATTGCGACTGCTGTCTGACGTTTATTTAGTAATAATTGAAGTAAAATTTAGAAAGGATGATAATAGATTGGATGATGAAGTAAACATATATGAATGTGCTACCTGTGTATAAAGAAAATATTGTGTTAGAAATGAGAATTAGTGTTTCTGCTCAACTATTTCTACATACCACTTGTTGCTCAGTGTACAATACTGTTTACTTTTATGTTTTATGCAAATTATTATTGTATTTTTTACTGGGTTTTCTGCGAGGTAATTTATCGGAAACGTGTGTTTAATGGTGGTTTGCCATTATGTGAGCGAAAATCATATTTCTGAGCATTCTATGTGGGCTGCAGTTACATGTTGTTGAGTTGTAGACATGTAGTCTTGTTATCAATAAAAAAGACTGCATTAATAAAACCATTAACTTTCTAGAAGAGAAGAATTTCAATACAATTAGGGAAAGTCCACTGAATAAACTCATAAAACATGCAAAAGACACAATGAAAGCTACCAAAGAAACTTTACTCAAATATAACCAAAACCCCAGACACATAATACCAATCAGCGCCATACTACCAAACCTATACTCACTCCCAAAACTACACAAACCCAACATACAATTAGGCCAATCGTTTCATTCATAAACTCACATCCCTATCACCTACAGATCCCTATCACCCTATCGATATCCCTCTCCCTACATCTGAGAGTGCATAAACATAGTTTCATTACTTCAAAACTCAGGATCGATCCACACACATTTCAATATTACCAGGGGTAATATAACAAGTGGTGTTCTCATCATCGTTAATGATTTTATAAATACAATGAATTCCAACCCCAACGACGAAAATACTCAACACAGAGCCCGAAGGGCGAGGTGCATTTTCCAAAGTTAAGTTCACAAGTTAAGTTCAAAATGGTTTGACGTTTTTCGGTTTCACAAAGAATTGAAATTCTTATGATTAGAGGTTGTGATGATAGAATACGTACCTATGAAGAAGTGTGCATTTATTTTAATAATAAATATCCGTTTCAAGAACCTCTTCTTAAGACGTTTGTTAGTGCAATCATAAGAAAGTATGAGCAGTTGGGGCATATTAGAGATCGCCCGAAAAGTGGACGACCGTCAGTTCCAGAAGATATTTAGCTAAACGTGCTGTTAGAGTTGCAAGAAAACCCTCATATTCCCTCCAGAGCGGTTGCGGCAAATAGTGAGCTTTCACAAACATCTGTTTTGAAATTTTTGAAACGGCAGAAATGGCAACCTTACAAAGTCAATTTAGTCCACGAACTGAACGAAGATGATTTTGATCGTAGGGTTCAGTTTTGCGAACAAATGATGAATCTCTGTAATGTCGATGAAGGGTTTGCTACCAGAATTTTGTTTAGTGATGAAGCAACTTTTTATTTGAATGGAACGGTGAATAAACAAAATTGTCGCTATTGATCCGAGCGCAACCCTCAGTGGATGATGGAAGCCCATACCCAATTTCCGAAAAAAAAAACGTTAGGGCAGGAATAGTAGGTGATATTATTATTGGGCCCTTCTTCATTGATGACTCATTGACAGGTCAAACATATTTGGAGCTATTGAGAGATTACCTCGTTCCAGCTTTGGCGGTTCTATTCCCAAGTCAACACGATCCCGACATTCCAAATGAAGACTTATGGTTTCAACCAGATGGGGTTCCACCTCATTATAGCCGAATGGTACGCGACTATCTCAACGAAGTTTTCCAAGGCAGGTGTGTTACGGCAACCAATGCCTGTCGACCACCACTGGCCTGCACCCCCTCTTAAGCGCCCCGACGGGGAGTTGGAGCGGGGTGGATCTTCACGAAGAATATTGTTATCAGTCTTGTTTTTGTACCAGTCAGTTGAATACCATTTTGGGTTGGCTGGACGAACACTCAATAAATGCTGTTTGCTTAAGTAATAAGGTTTCATTTCCCACGTCTAACAAGGTGGATTGGTGGTATAAGGAGTTTTGTTGAATGGCCAGCGCGTTCCCCTGACCAGGCCCCTTTAGATTTTTTCTTATGGGGTTATCAAAAGTAAAGTATACTTAAATCAACCACAATTCAACAATTGAAAGAACGGATCCAAGTCGAACTGAGACAAATTCAGCAAGAAGTTCTCCTCAATGTCTATGCGGCCTTTCGACATCGATTGGCACCCTGTCACGAAAAAATGGTTAACAATTTGAACATCTAATTTGATTTTTTTTCCTTTTCGTCATTTGAATTAATTTTGTGACTTCATATTATTTTAAAACTAATCTTAAAACAAGTCATTAGTATTTTTTCTCGATAAAAAAATCTTTTAGTTTTTCTGTTCTTATTTTTGTAATGGATGATATTGTAATAAGAATATTTTTCAGGTTGATCAATTTTGTTTTATACCAATATTTAAAATCCAAGCCTGTTTTCCTAATTTTGTTTTAACTGACGTTGTTTTGAATGGTAACTAGATGAATTCTGCACATTGAAATAATAATTTAATAGTTTTACTTTAAGGCAAAATGTCATGTTGTTGAAAACATAATAAAAAGTACTATCAAAATCAATAATAAAAAATATAGGTTGTCATTAAAAAAAATGGCTCTGACGTCATAACTTTAAAACGGAGAGAGATGGAAAATTGAAAATGGTCTTAAAATATTTGTTTGAAATAAAATCATTTTGACCTGTTGAAACTTTTTTCAAAAATTTATACAGGGGAAAAATAAAGCCAGGTCGTAATACTTTATGCGCTCTCTGTATATGTTTTCACATGAAAATAATATTATCTATTCATTTGTTGGAAAACTTAATATTTTGCATTCTTTTCTATAATTTATAAATTTGCTAAAATTCATATAATATCTTAAGATATCTTAAGATCATATCTTGTACTACTTTACAAATATTATTGTTTGTACTTTACAAATTATCAATTTTATTCTGCATAATTTATAATCGCCCGGCCTTTAAAATTTGTTTGCATAATTTCTTTATTTCCTCTTCCTTGTTTTACGCCTATCTCTTTATTATTACACTTCTCCCAGCGCTTTTTGGTTTTTACAGCTTCTGACTTTTTGAGAGCTTTATTGCAGTATTATTCCTTTCTTACAATATCCCATCATATAACCATCATAATAAATGGACCCTCCTTTCCCTTTTCGTCGATGAGGTGTCAGTCCGGTCCGGCAGAAAGGTTGTTAACCTAACCTAACTTAACCTAACCTAACCTAGTAGGGTTTATTGTCACTCAGGAACCGTCGAATAATAATTTTATTTTGGAGTCGTAAAATTGGCGAAAAGTTAAATATCCGCTTAACTTGTAAAAGCGCTGGGATTTCTGCTTGTTTTTCGTTGATTTTCATTATTCTGCTTGCATTTCTCCCATATATATTATTATATCTTCCATAGTTTTATCTATCTATTGTATTCACAATTGAATAATTTCTTTTGTTCTCGGATGTTCCCATTCTCGGAAAATGGGTTTGTATCCATACTTACCAGTGTGAGAAGGTTTCTCTTTCGTTCACTTCACTTTCGCTCATCATTTTCGCTCACTGTCTTTCAGTCACCGGTTTTCCTTCATTCATAGTTGAAATTCGATATTACCAATAGAAAATGTTCAAAATAAAATAAATTAACAATTCATAACTATTTCACAATATGTAATATTGAAATAGCAGAAAGTTAAGTCTCTGCATCCAAAAGGAGGTATCGCACAAAACCATGTACAGCACTCGAAAGAAAGGCCGCTTTCGTTCGCTTGAATGCATCGTCCACTCAGCTTCGTTTCGTGGACGAACACGCAATTCGCGTGAAGGAAAGCTTACTGTACTTGCTGTAAATAACTATTAATTCGTCCATGTTTCAATATTTTGGCTTCACTCTTCAGCTTCTGTTCTTGTCAAAATGAAACTGTCAATCAAACTGTGAATGTTACGTCTGGGGAATGCAGTACTCTTCCTTAATGGTTTTATTTCGTTCATTTTTTTATAATTTGGCTTGCGTCTTCAGTGTCTGTTCTTGTCCTATTATTACATCTGGGGAATGGAAAACTTTTTCACTCTTCGTGTTAATATTGTTCTTGTCTAAAATATGTTGTTAAAAAGTAATCCAAGCAATGTTTCCAGCTTCAACAATTTGATAGAATTTAATTATTCACCACTGGGACGCCATGCGTACAAAAAAAAAACATCGGAAAATAATAATGACAGATAGTCTCGGTTATTTTATTACGGGATTAAAAGAGTCCATTAAAATTTACAAGCCGGATTTTAATATTCGAGGGCCGAAGCGGAGGCGGATAATAAATGTTGAGGGGGGAGTTTGGGCGATGCAAAATTGTTGTGTTTATACAGCCATTAATTAGAGTCACAAGTGCCCGAGAAGGAAGTAATTAAAGCTTTATCCCTTACAGTGACGGTATTGCAAGGAAAATAAATCGAATAATTACCGCACGGAGGGTCAGCCCGAAAATGTTATTAGACCCAAAAACCGGAATTTAAAAGGCATTTTGTTAAATCAGCCTTTTATCGGTACCTTTTCTACTGATAATGCGTGTTGGAATGGCCTACTCAATTGAAACGAGCGAATGAAAATTAACCATTTAAATAAAAACAAATTCATAATTAAAACATTGTTAATTCTTGATTTAAATTTGATATATCTGTGGATGGTAAAAGCGTATACACTGCATTATTTTTACCTAAAAATACTAATGTATTAAGACAAACCTTGATTGAGATTTACTTTGCCCACACGATTGGGCGAGTTAGAGCTGTGCAGTTTCAACATTACACTTGCAGGCGCGCAAAGTTCGATTTCCGAATTTATCTTTTCGCTTGTACACACAGACCCCTTCCGATTCCGAGTCGCCCCCGTGTTCTTTGCGCTGCTTGGCTCAGCGGAAACCGTTGAAAAACTTCGGAAACTCCATAACCATATAATTGCGCACTCCGGGGGTCTGCGAAAAATAATAATTAATCGGATTTAAAGTTCGGGGGACACTTAAATTATGAAATCCGGATTATCCCGCTAAGTCAGGGAAAATAAAGTTGCTCGGCCCCCGAAACTATCGGGGGCCCTCTATCGGCCTTACATTATTCAGGGGATTACCGAGGGTGCGCAACGGTCCGGCGAAGGCGAAAGAGAAGGCACCACCACCACACACACATATTCCCCCATCATCGCGTAAATCATTTGACTGTATAAACCGTTGCGAGATGGATCCCGACGCGCGGCACACTTAAAGCATTAAATATTAGCTACATTGTGCGAGTGTGACAAATGGCTAATGGCTGATATTGTTGCGTAACAATGGGTCGCGTGTCTGTCACATGCGCCCAGTTAATTGCAATAATCCGTGCGGATATGCATTAATACACACGTGAGGGGCTAAGGGGAGGGTGTCGGGCCCGATATTGGAGTTATTATCCCGCCTTGCGCTCGTCCATCATCGCAACAGCACACGAACCTACCATACTTCGCAGATGCATCTGTGGACGAAAATTTCAGAAATTAATTTCTACCTGAACCATACATTTGTATCACCACAAACGAGTGAAAGGCATCACAAAAGAGTAGCAGTAAAAAAATAATTAGAGATTGTTTAATAAATCATGAAGTTTCTAACTTACATCTACTAACATCTCATATTTATCATATACAGTTTGTAGTTCATATTAAATAAATAAATTATTTATTTGTACGATTGTAAACAATGCAATAAGTACACGATATATTAAAACCTAGCACAAACAATATACTTGTACACCCAGGGTGTCAATTTGAAAAGTTGCCATCGACTTTTTTCGTAGAACACATGATTATTTTTAAAATTACTCAAAACCGTTTGGGTGGTTTGAAGGTTTAAATTATCGATTTTTGGTAGTAACTAATATCAGATTACCCATGTGTAATACATTATTGAAATAGAAATTTTTCGCTCTTTTGAATGCCATTAAAATCCAATATTGCGGCCATAAGAAAATCAAAAGTTGACTATGAAAATTTGGGCATCTAGTTGGCGCAAAAAATGTTTGATACTGTCATCAAAAAGCTCACGTCGAAAAATGTAAGCGTGGCAGGTTTTGTAAAATTTCCTTCAAAAGTAAAGAAGTTATAACAGGAAATAGAAAGTACACTTTTTCAGTTTTTTAGCGATATTTCAGGAACTGTGCAAGATATCCCGGATTTCGTTTCAGTATACTGAAAGGCACAAAATTGAGAAACTTTTATCCCATTTGACCAACTCTGTATATATTTCCGTTTTCTAGATCCTAATGGTGGGCGTCATAAAAGTGACCACCCTGTATAATGTATAATGTTTTAATTATTGAAACTTCAAAGAAATCGTATACGTCGAGGTTTCTTAGCATATAAGTCTACTGTTTTCTCAGAAAATTCTTCTGTGGGCATTTCATCTCCTTCAAAGCTTATCATCATACAATGCATTAGTGTTCCTGGTAGCATTCTATTTCGTGCCTTCCTCAGTATTCTATTCATTGAACTGAACGATCTTTCTACTGACACTGTTGTTACAGGAATGACAAGAACGGTTTCACAGAGCTTTTGAACTTTGAATAATATTCCATGTCAGCTTCAAATATTTTTGACACAGGGCTTTCGTCTGCAGTATATGTTTTGTTTTCTTACATAGACTTGATAAAATAATTAATAGAATTCAGATCGGCAACTACAGCTTCTGCGTTGAGAATCGGAACGTTGTCACAAAACTCTGACTTCAGTGTCTTTTAAATTGTATAATGACTGAAGGGTCTCAAATTTACTTGCAAATACCATAGTATCTATTGGTTTGTCATTAAGTCTATCTTCAATTTCTTTAATTACAGTTTCGCAATATTCCGGCATACTTGCAAATGTTTATCTTGGATCTTCATCATCAATCAGCTACACTTCAGATAATGTCCATTATCTTGCATATAACATTGTTTTGCAAATCACTATAATTGAATTTATACTGCTTTGCAATATCTTTAAAATGCAACTTTGTGGTAGTAATCAGTGGGATCACTTTCGCTAAACTCAAATCCTTCCTTTGCAAACCATTGGTGAGGTAAGAAAGTACACTAAGTCCGCAAAGTAGGAGTGTGCTATGAAATTTTGTTTCTTACAGAAAAATGCAGTTGAAGATTTAATTTTTATAAAAATATTTTTTAAATATCTGCAATATTTTCGAATTTATTGACAAAAACAAAAATATGATAAGAGTAACAGCCCATGTTCGGTTGCACGTCTTTTTCCAAAACCATTTCAAATCTAGATTTTGTTCGAAAAATCTAAATCTAAATTTCCAAATTTTATTCAATTATAATGAGCACTATTTGACTTATCGGGCCCATAAAGTATTAATAGACCCATGGCTCTCAATACGGATATTTTCGTTGTATTCTGGAGTTCGAACATTTTCACGATAACAAAACTTGCCTATATACTTATTGCGTACATACCGGGTGTTGAACGCAGCATATACATAGATTTGCATAGTAAATACTTTATGTTCAATTATTTGATTTCCTGTTTAATTTAGGGCTGGAGTGCATCGAAATTAATTGTAGAGAAAAAAAAATGTGCATCCACATGTACTGTCTATTTTCAATCTAGGAAAACAGGAGAAAAATCGAACTGACGCTTTACAAAATCAGTGGAAACTATAAAAATAAATATCGTAGGCGCATTTTCATTGCTCTGCCATTAAATTTGACACGTTATAAAAGCGAATAAACCGAATAACAAGAAACATCATAAAATCACGTTACCTTTTCTACCTTTTCTGGCGTTGAATACATTTGATCAAGAACAGAATAATAAGTTATAAATGAGTATAACCGTCAAATAGCATTAGCAAATATAAGCGCACATGTTTGTTATTCAGTTAATTCCAATGCACCACTGATTTTTCGGAAAATGGAATTTTCTTTTTAATCGTTTTTTACTATTCTAGAAAATTATAAAATTGTAAACTAGATCGCATACAACTGTTGTCTCTACAAAAAACCTAGATGCGTTTTGGCTCAGAAATAATTAGGGAAGCGAATAATACAACATTAAAGTTTCTACATGTTAATCCCTATGCTGCGTGATGCAAATCACCACCCGGTATAAATAAAAATTATAACAAAAACAGAAGCTTATTTAAATTTAACAAAAAATATTGTAATCATAAACTGAATTTTAAATAAAACAAAATTAATTAATATTAAAACTTCTGTAAGTGCAAAAACTAAAAGTTCTCACTTATTTATTTAATAAGAAAGGCATTATTAAGATTCAATTTCCACTTTCAAACTCCGTGCTACGAGTCTAAATATCCTGGATGTAGAACTTCCCTTGCCTATTTAAAAAAAGACGTACTAGAAATGGGAGACGTCTTTTAGACCTTCATGAACCCGGAAAAAAATAAACCAGAATGACATGTTCTTACCGTGCCTTCAAAATCACCAGTGCACCAATTTGACGCGTCAGCCCATCGCAAATAATCCGGGGAAGTACCTTAAACACCAACACACTCTCTCTCACACTGGTTGGTATGAATCATTTCTAGTAACGTCCAGTGATAATTTTGAATGTGTATGTTTTCCGAAGATATGCCTGAAATAAATATCACATTCGATATGGCCCCTGCTTCCAATCCGCTGATTTCGACAGTAATGGTCTAACCATGCTCTAACTGGAAGTACATAGTGGGAAGGTGCACCATCTTGTTGAAAATATTATGTATTTTCGGTCCATATTCCATGTTCTTCTGTTTGGTTTTCAACCTCCTAAAGTATGAGAGGCTCAATGGATTAGTCCAGCAAATTAGCATAAATTTCGCCCTTCAAATTTTCAAATTAAGTTGCCATTAATTTGAACACCGATTTTTTTTTATGGGGTCAATTAAAATCTGTTGTTTATGAAACATAACTGAAAAATTAACCAAATACTATTGAACAATTACGAAAAAGATTAACACAAGAATACGAGTTATTACTGGACAAACCTTCAGCGAGGAGTTTCAAAGAAGGCTATATTTTTGTTTAGAAAACAATGGGAACCATTTCCAACATTTACTATGTTATTTGAATTTAATTAATTGAACATTGCACTTTATTTACACTTATTTCCGAAACTAGTTCACCTAATCATATTGTATTAATAATGACTGGAAAGCATTTTTCAAGAGCTTTCCAATGATGTATTACAAGTAGGGGGGTGTCATTTAATGTTTGTGAGTAGGGGGCGATACTACATATGCCATTTTGGTACCCCCTTCGAACCACCCAAATGATTTTGGTTAATTTTAAAAATAATCATGTATTCTATGAAAAAAGTCGATGGCAACGTTTCAAATTGACCCCCTGTATAAAAAATATAGGAAATCTAAAAACTTGTTGCTTGTTGTTGAAGCTTCAAATATCCTAAGAGTATTAAAAAAAAAGTCTTATGGATGTTTTGAAACAATTTTCTGATGAATTCAAAAGAAAAATTCAGAAATTCGTATTAAGTATAATAACTTTCATTAGTTTCTGTTATATGACAATAACTGAACTAATTTCTGATCAGATCAACATAAAAATTCAAAAAATGGAAATTTTCGCAGATTACTCAAAAAATCCCCGTCATCAAAATTTAAAAAAATCCATTACCTACAACTTTTTTTTTTTAATTGCTTAATATTGATTTACCTATTAAAACACATTTTTTCAATTCTATTATAATTCCCTGTCATGTCAAAATTCGAAAAAATAAATTTACCCCATATTTTTTTATTTATATTGATTTATCTATTAAAATTTAAACCTTTAATTCTAGTATGTTATGTCATGTCAAAATAAAATAAAAATTCTAGTCCAACTTTTATTTTGTTTAGTTAATATTGATATATCTTTAAAAATTTTTTTTGTAAGTCTAATTAATTCTATTTAATTCTATGAACTAAGTAGATCGCGAATGATATAAATAATCCTTTTTAGCGGTGCTGTATTCTTTGATAACCTCAGGAAGTGGGTCTATAAATGGGAGGGTCGAAAGTGCGAGACGGTGTTAACGGTTTTACGGTCTTAGCGGTGAAACAGATATCGAAAACTTTAAATTGAGGCGCAGCATCCCCGGATAGCCTCTCGGCAATTGTAGGAATTGTGCAATGAGAAGTAATCGAACGCTTTCGTTGCTTCCCTTAAAAGCCACTTACCGCCAGCAAATCTTTTACGTTTTAATCAATCCTCAATTGAGAGGTCCTTAAAAGATTTATTTTATTTTGGTATTATTCCATCTGTACGCTTAGCATAGAATATTTCACATTTTAAGCCCGACTTCAAAGCTCCCATAGATAATATTGGAACTGAAGTCTTCAGAATGAAAGGGTACAAGTATTTTGTGCATGCAAGAAATTGCTTTAGATATCATGATGAAATAACATTTTCATATAACAATATCGTTCATTGTTTGTACATAAATATGAAATAATTTAATTGTGTATCGCAATTGCTTCATATTTCTCATGAAGATATTGCAATTTCATATTACTGTATCATTAGTTGTTTATACATAAATTTAATGTTTTTTTTAATGTTTGCTTTACATCTGCATTTCGCAAGTTTCTCGCAGACAGATGCGCAATACAGTGTCGTTGTTGAGACCATGATTATCAGCGTCCACTGATTTAATTAACATATCAGAAATCTCCGACTAGAGTTTATTGCTATTACGATTGTCAAAGGTGTTAAGCTTGACAATACATACTTTACAATGTTTCACATTATACATAAATGTGAAACAGTTTGATTTTAAGTCGAATGGTAAATGTAAATAAATATTTGTAGATCGTTCTGTAATTCTTGTCAATTACTTCATTATGCATAAAAACAGTACATTTTCTAATTTCTAATACAACTAAGAATTAAGTAGCAGCAATTAACAGTTATAACATGTTAATAAATAGCTACGATTATTTTTTATAACAACGATCAAATTACAAAAAAAAAAAATTAATAGCCAAAATGATGACCAGAAATGGTGCATGCGCCGGGCTTTTATATTACTATCGATACTGAAAAGTAATTACAGCGATACTATGCATTACTTTAAAGGGTTGTGGGACACCTCCAAAAGTAATTATCAGTAACAGCTGCTGTGGGCAGTCGTTCTATGAGCAATCAATAATTTCATAAATTGCTTGCGATTTAATTAATAAATTCTTGGTGCATGCGCCGGGTATCATTTTTGACTTTTAAAATATACAACTTTTAACTTTTAAAATATACCACAAAATAAAAACGACCAAAATTTAAAATAAACCACATAAATAAAAAACAATTTTCAAACTATTTATTTATTTATTTATTTAACGGAAAAGAGACTATTTTTACATATATTACAAGTAATTGATAAAGTGTACATACCACTACCATTAGAACACTAAAATAAGTAAAATATGTATTTCTCAATTTCTTACTTTTATATTTCATACGTGAATTTATTAAATTAATTAAATAAATAATTTCAATTATCGAAATCGATAATCGAAATCGAAATGATTTGATTGCTTAATTTTAATTTAGGATATTTTGGAGATTTTGTCTCAGTTTTATATTTGATATTATTGGAATTATTTTAATAAATAATACTCGAATACTTAACTCATTTCACTTACAATTTCTAATTATATTTCAGACGGTGAATGTCGATACAATTAAAAAGCATGATAAATAATAATAATAATAATATATTTTATTGTTTAATATTTTTAATTTGAATTATTTATTAATTTGAATATTTCAACTATACATCAAAGAACTTATAATTGAATATGAATTTCTTAAAAGGGCATGAGTCATCGTACTCTAATTGATGGGAAAACAATTAAAACAATATATTTATTTGTTTATAAGTACATATATCTAAAACAACTTTTTATTTTCATATTTATTCTTAACTCTACAGTTAGTACGGATATCTTTTTAAGTCTATTTGAAGCTTAATGAACGAAGAACAATAATAATGGCGATAAAAACCTAAAAGGACGAAATGAATACTAATGCGCTTTTAACAAATTTATATTCAATTATAATATTATTAATGTATAAGCAGAAATACCTCTGGCTGACGGCGTAATAAAGCTTATTAGTACTATTTAATTAATAAATAAATAATAATAAATAATTACAGTAATAATAAAAATTCAATGAATATTATATGCAAAATTATTGTAGTACATCATAGCTAAATGCACCCATTAACTAAAAGTTCTCAAGCCTATTTGTCAGCCGAAATCCAAGATAAATAAATGTTAATAAATATTTCAATTATATCCTACAACATTATTATTGATTGATTAAATGTTTGTTTTTATGTTTGCGTAACTAATCAAGGATTAGATTAGCTGGAATTTTCCCCTCCAGGTTATCAATACTGACGCCCTTTGTTGCAAAATTAAACCCGTTTAACCTCTTCCGGCTCGGTGTTCGAACACCCAATCAATCAACGGCACTAATTAGCTTACTTGCTCGTCTAATTAGGCGTTTTGTCCTCGCCGCCTCCTCCTCCGCTCGGCCTAATCGCCGCTCTCCTGTTTTTTCGGCTTCGCCTCCCTCAATCTCAATTAAACGTATTTTTTCCGGATCTCACCTTTTGGCAGCTACACGGGACCCATTAAAAGCCTTTCAGCTGCCGTCCCGATGATTTGCATAAATATCGGGAAACAGTGAAATGTTTTCCTCGACGAGGCATTTCTATGGCCCAAGTGGATGTGGGAAACAGAGGAAAGCGAACGCTTTATGACGTGTCGGAGCTTTTCCAGTTTTCCTCATGCTGCGGCGTGCTTTCTCGTTTGGCGGCATTAATTTTTCAACTGCAAGCTGCGAAACTGTTTCTCTTATTTAATTACTTAATAGGATTCCCGAATTGGAGCTGCAAGTGGTCTCGGTGTGGACATATAAAATTTAATTGTCCCCTTTTATTATTCACGACAACAATATGTATGTGCATTTTCCACAATTAGTAAATACTGCAAGCAAATATGTATTAGACAGTTTTAAGGAAACAAGTTTGTTTATTAATTTCTATTATCAATTATTATTTCTTTATTTGTACATACCATATTGGTAAACATAGAAGTAATAAAAGCACTAATAATTTGTTTTAATAAAAATTATTTACGATAATAATAATTAACTCGTGTGACACACAAAATTATAACACGAAATGTAGGCCCGATTTTTGCGGATCAATAATGCTAAATTTATCAACGAATATGAAAATTGCTATAATATGATGCTAAAAATCTTACAAATCTACCTAACTAGGTACGCCATACAAATAAAAATGACGACAAATACACATTTTAATTATAAAATATTTCTAATTATACAATATTATTTTTTAATAATTAGTAACCTAATTATAATTATATTTAATAATTTTAATAATAATATTTTATTATAAGTATATGGATTTATAAGAAAATACTAAAGCTTATTCTTATGAAATTAATGCAATTCAAGCTGTTAAATTGGACGATTCCTTTTTCGCAACGAAACTGAAACAGGAATCTGGTTCTAGGTAATAACATATTAGCGACAGAAAGCGGAACGTGAATTAATGAAGCTCTGCTATTCCGCATTGTAACATGAAACATCGGTAATTCTGGATTGTGCCACACTTACAATACGTTATTATGTAAACCACCTCATTTGCATCAGATTTTACAACTGCAGTGGCTGTAACACATTCAGCACACCAGTTTTTGCAATTTAATCTAGGAATTGTGCGGACTTACAAATGTGAAATGTTCTTGTCGATTTTAGCAAGCAAATGAAAACAATGCGGTCGCATTTCAGACGAATTTTAAATTATTCGCAATGCAAAATATTAAAACAGTGTTACTGCTATCTCAATAAATGCCAGTAATATTAGTAATATTAATACTAATTAAATAGTTACTATGTTTGTTAAATTGTTACGCGGAATTTAACGAATTTTCTATAATTTTCGTTATAATTTACAAATTAATAAATTACTTTTTTACATATTCCTCAAATTTCCTAATATTTCACATAATATGAAAACAAACCGCTAGTTTGACAGACCTGAGTTTCGAGCCCCAGTACAGGTGGTACATTTGTACTGGGAAACTAGTGCCATTCGCCGTTGGGAGCTCAATAACGGCGCTCTAGAGATCTGGGGCAAATTTCTAGAGTAACAAACCCTAACTCAAAACACACATTTACACAAATCACACGGCAGAAGGACCCACGTTTGTCGATAGCCAGTTAGAGATAATATCCCTAACAAATACAGTCACTACTACTATGAAAACAATGTTTCACATATTCTTTAAATATCCTAAGAAACCAGAAAATATTTAAATAATGTTTCATATTTTCTTTAAATTTCTTAATAATTTACAAAGATTTAAATATTTCACATTTTTTTAAATTTCGTAATAATTTACTAGCTATTAAAGTAATGTTTCACATTTTCTTTAAATTTCCTAATAATTCAGAAAATATTAGATTTTCGAAAAGCACATTAGGTACGTTTATTACAGCTGTAGGCAAATAAGTGTTAAGTCATTAGAATTATTCGTAATTAGTCGTGAATAGAAGAATTTAAATGCCTCTAATAATTAGGTAGAATTAAAATAAATGTTATTTTATAATGCACCTAATTGAATCACATTTTATTATCGATATATTCTACCTCTGTCTATTATAACTGATAATAATAAACCACCAGCGTGATGTACACTAATTTACGGGTTGGTACAACTTTTATCCTGCTCAAGCAGAATTTAAAAATTCGAACCCGTAGAAACCGCAAGAAAGCCAATGCAATGCGATTAGAAGCTCGATAAAAGTTAGCTGTTGTAAACAACTTAACCACCGGTTAAGTTACAGGAAACTGTAAATTGAGGATTACGTCAACTTTTGCCGTACTTTTCCTTAAGTATTTGAAGCATCAACTCCCCTCTTGCAGCACACATATCTAAGCAGAAAACGTTCTCAACATTTGAGTAGCCACTATTTAATTATTTGTCGTTTATTTTACTGGAATTGACGAGTTAGATTATTATATTTATTACAATTTTCTTGATAAATAATTTTCCTATAACATTTACGCATGAGATTATTATTATCTATTACAATTTTCTTGATGTAATATTAATCATATAATTTACACAAAATTAATCGTAAGCAACTGAATGAACAATTAAAAAAATAAAGGCCAACTATTGAATTACATTTCAGGAAGACGTCAAAATTTAACTAAATTATCATATATTAGACACAAGTTGCCGAGATGTAATAAATTTTATGAACAATGTCTATTCAAATTATCTGTGTTAATAATAATTTATCAAATATCGATGCGTCAAAACGTATCGATGATAAATTTAATTGGTGAAATAATCGATATGAATACATTTTACTAAAGATATTGATAACATTTTAAAGTCTATTGTAAATAAATAGCAAAAGTTTGATATCATTTTATCTGGGCAAATTACTTCAAGGCAAATTTTCGATTCTGTAGCAAGAATAATTGCCTAATAAAAATCTTGAATTGAACATATTGAAATTGACACTAATAAATTATTTTTAATTCTATAAAAAAATATATTTACGTAATAAAGTTAACAACAGCTGTTGATTATACAAAGAAAATTGTCAATAAAGCTATAAAATTCAGTCAATACTGTCAATTACATCATAAATATTGCCATAAAGAGATTACACAGAGCGTTCAAGAAAGTGCTGTCAACTTTTCCAACTAGTTCCAACGAAATAATAACATTTGAAAAAATGTAATAAAATTATTTGCTTGTATCCTATGAAACATTTCAGCTACGTTGCAAAACATATTTGATTTTCGTCTTGAACAGTATCATTTATTAGGCCCAGTTGTACGATCGTGGATCATCCTTGATTGTGTCCTTGATGGTTAAGTTACTTAGGATACAATTATTAATGCAATGGTATCCTTAGAAACTCAACCACTATCAAAGATAATCCACGATCGTACAATGGGCTTTAATATCCATCGTAAAAGTTGACACGAGTTTCTTAAGTGCTTTGCATATTGAACAAAAATAGTCGAGTATCAATAAAAATTATTGACAACTTTCAAGTTCAACATAAATTATTGATTGATCAACAAAAGTTGACGGTGTCATTATAAATTCACCAGTAATTTTCGATGTCGTTATAATTCAACTAAAAATTTCGTGGCATAAGAAAATGATTAAATATCAATATGATAAATTCAACAAAAGTTGTTTATTACATAGCACAGGGGATTTTTTTTATTTCGGCTTTCAATTGTGCTTTGCATATTGAACAAAAATAGTCGAGTATCAATAAAAATTATTGACAACTTTCAAGTTCAACATAAATTATTGATTGATCAACAAAAGTTGACGGTGTCATAAATTCACCAGTAATTTTCGATGTTGTTATAATTCAACTAAAAATTTCGTGACATAAGAAAATGATTAAATATCAATATCATAAATTCAACAAAATTTATTTATTACATAGCACAGGGGATTTTTTTTATTTCGGCTTTCAAAAATTGTCGATCATGACATAAATTCGACGAAATAGTAAATTTAGCAAGCATTAGTGATGACATAATAAATTATACATAAGTTGTCGTCGATGATAAATTCAACGAAAATGATCGATTATTCAATAATTTTCAAAAAGAATCAATTCAACGAAATTGTCGATGATATAAAATCGCCATAAATTGTATATGCTATCGTCGGTTCTTTGCCAAAACCATGAATGTGCCAATTATTTTTTTTTAAATAATCGAGCTTGAATTTAGAAAACTCGTCTAAAATCTACTTTTTACATTACTTTTGCAATTTTTGGACATTAGTCTGATTCATTCATACTGTTTAAAATCTAATTGTAGTAGTAGTATTTATTAAAGTATTATTGGTAGTGTACATAAGCGAAAATATGTGATTTTGCACATTCATGGTTTTAGCGTTGGAGCGACGATTTGTAAATTCGCTATAAGTTATCGATAACATCATATTATCGACTTACGTTGTCGATGGTGGTATAAACTCAATTTGTCAACAAAAGTCGTCATAATTTTGAGGAAAATTATCGATTGTTCGAAAATAATCTTTCCTGTGGTGGCATATTTTAACAAAAAAAGTGTTTATTATTTAACAAAAATTCAATTAGACGTATCACTGATATAAAAAATCAAGTATAGAGATTGGTAATATCATAAATTCAACATATTCATATTCATATAATTCAACATAATCAACGAAAGTTATCATCTATGCTAATAATATTGATGTTTCCGGCTGACAAAACTTGATAATGTCATAAAATCAACAAATATGGTCTATGATGTTACAGGTTCAGTCCAGAATATAGTCGAGTATAAGTAAAATTTGTCGACGAATTTATAAATTCAACTGAAATTTTTGATTACTCAACAAAAATGACGATTACATCATCATAAATGTAGACACAGGTTGTCGATTATGTTGTGTACTCAACAGAAATGATCAATGATATCACATTTTCATAACAGAACATGTTGATAACAACATAATGATAATATAAATTCAACAAAAATTATCAATTATTTAAAAAAAATGGTCTGTGACCATAATATACGAGTTTATTATTCTAAATATCGTATTATAAAAATAATATACATATATTATAAAAATTGTCTATAATTTAACAGAAATTCAAGAAAACGTATCATGGATATCGAAAATTCGACTAGATATTGGTAACATCATAAATTCAACACGTTGTCTATATTAATAAGATTGATGACAAAACTTGTCCATAATGTAATAAAATCAGCAATAGTGGTCGATAATGTTATAAATTTAACGAAAATTTTCGAATATCGATAGTAATGGTCGACGTCTTAAATAAATTAAACAAAAATTGTTGATTTTATCCGAATTATCCTCTTTTGGCAAATAAATTTTCTTTGGGAGTTTGAACTCGTGACCCATAAGATGACGGTATAGGACAAATGCGTGAAAATGAGACCGTAATAGGCACTCAGCAGACCATTCCGATCCAATTCCGGCTTTAATTTTGAGAGTGCGTAGTATTCCGAGTTGATCTTTTTAGATATGAAGTCTACTTGTCGATGCCATTTTAGTCGATTATCAACGACCAGGCCTAAAAATTTTGTGGTGACCTGTGAGCATATAGTGGAATCCTTAGTTTTAAGAGATAATTCCAAATCTGAGGCCATTCTACGGAAATGTACACATATAGTTTTTGTCATATTTAGCACCATTTTTTGGAATTTTGTTGTGATATCTACTATTTTTTGTTGAAGGCCCTCCAGGGTCTGGGCAGATACGACAAATGAAGTATCAACGGCTTAAAGGGTTGTATTTTCTGCGGTAACATATTGGATTAGTTCAGTCGTGAAGATAATAAACGCTAGGGGACCTAAAACCGACCCCTGTGGAACCCCTTCTGAGACGTTCTGATCCACCGAATCACATCCCATTACTCGGACACAGAATTTTCTATCGTATAAAAATGACTTCAATTGAGGTAGAGAATTACCTCGGAATCCAATGCACTCTAGTTTCTCTAGCAATAAACTGACATCTAACAATCGACACATACTTGACTACATTATTCCCGGTGGCAATAAAATATTATCTTTCCCTCGGAAATAAAGTTAATCACATGTAGTTTATTTATTTGTTTTGTAATAGTAACAGTAACATTAGATGAATTCACAATATTTACATACAGATAATCATCTTGGACGTTCGATGTTACTTCAGTTAATGGGTGCAAGGCGTGGAATGTGTGTGGTCTTGCATTGATACTCAGCTTTTGAATGACCGATATGAATTTATTTGATATTAAAAATTATCAAGATGTCAGCTGTGGCTATGCTGTCGCTATGAGAATGTTCAACGAGCGTAACAACTATCAAATTAAAAATCAAAATAAATATGTAAACTTAACGGTCGGGAGAAACATTTTGTATGCAATTAGGGAATAAACGTCAATCCCTCAGCCGAAAATTTAACATATAATATAATTTAGGTTATATGACACAAATGGTTGATAATGTCATAAAATCAACAAAAACGGTCAGAATCATGTTATACATACATCGAAAATGCAGTTAAATATCAATAAAAATGATAATATAAAAATTTCGACAGAAATTGTAACATCATAATATGGTACAATATTTTGTAATTCAATGAAAAATTGATCTATTATTCAAGGAAAATTATCTATGGGGGTACAAATTCAACAAAAAATGTCGATTATTTAACACAAATTCAACAAAATTATAAGAATTCGAAGCTGCGACCTCTCACGTTATGAATAAATTGAGTAAAGACATAGAGTAATTTGGAGGATGGATAAATAAACTGGGTATCTAGTCCCTCGATATTAACACAATGCTTTGTGTAATGTGGATTACAAATTGCGTATAATGATATCCTAGTGATAACTTTATGTAACTGCGGAAATTATAAAGCTGGAGGGTAAGCTAATAGCCTAATTCGCTTTATAGTAATGTTGGGCAAATGTCTAAATATATAGAATTTGTGGCCCTCAGGAAGTACTCAATTAGTTTAATAATAAATATCGGGCAAATTCGCATTCCACTGTGCGTATTAAAATAGGGTGGCGAAGATGAGTTAGCGGTGTGGATTATATATGCAAAAAGTGAAATAAATGTGTTCCGATATTTATACCCCGTAATCAATTTATTAGTGTGTAATATGACGGGTGCACAGATGTTGCAGCCATTAATACGAGCCCAGGGACCCATCCATCACCTCTGTTATCTGTCTCGCTCCGAATTAACCCGCAGGAAGAGGACGGCGGACGATACACTCACGTACGGGCTTCCGCCGTGGCAATCTTGCACGGAATAACGTGAAATCAAACGGATTGAAATAATGGGCAACACGGGGAGACGTCGGCGATCACGCGCCGGTGAAAAATCGGTCGGGGAAGCCCCTGATTACGTGGGCCAGTGTCCACCTTCGATGGGTAATGGAATAAACAATGAGCGAGCGCGGCGCGCCCTTCCCCGCCGGGAGATCCCTTAAATGTCCACCTAAATTATGCTCATCTTTGATCCGGGATTCCGGGCTCCTGGTCCGGAGCGGCGGTCAGGTCCCGAAACCGGCACGGAAAACCGATTACGATTCCTCTCACAATAAGTAACGGACAAATTCAATTACCGACGGGGCAAATTGATAAAAATGGAAAATATTTCAGGTCGGGCGGTCGCATCTGGACCGCAATTGTACATCACCAAATATAATTGGACCACCATCGGAACTATTTCGTTGTCTCATGAAGATGCAGTAATATTTCTATTAAAATACAAAGATCCAACGGACAGGTTACAGGAAACTGACTTAAGTTTTTTCTCCTACCAATGAGAATAGGAAGGTCACATTAAAAAAATAGTACGTAATACTCATAATTGAATAATTGCGAGTATTATGGATTACCACGAAGTAACGGTCAAACTAACCTTAATGAAGTAAAACAATCGAGTCCAAGGTTGATATATTTACGATGCTTTTAAATCCGTAGAATTTTCGTTTTTTTTTTTAAATATTTGTTATCACTTCGATGAATTTGCCACTTTAATTTCCCAAATCATTAGAATCATTATGATTTGGTAAATTAAAAATCATTAGAAGTACGCTATTAAATAAGCAAACCAATAAAATGAGTTGAATAACATATAAACGAACATACATTCGCAATATTACAAATTTTACAAACGGAATACGCTTTAGCATTTAATTGTAGACACAACAAATATTACTAACGTTTGGATATGCACAGACATCAGGTAGGTATTTATTTGCGGATAAAACGTGTTGCAGCGGAACAGCACAAAGACTAATTTATAACAATGTAGCAACTGCAGCACATATGAGCGATTGAGTTGTCAAGCATCCCACGAAGTCAACGTGAAAATTACATAATCAATATTTGTGTTTCAATGCTCGCTTATTGCCTCGCCTGTACCTGCTTATGTATGCAGGGCGAGCATTTCTGACGATTAAACTGGCTCCATTCCGACGTCAATAATTAATATTGTTTGCTTCTTTTGTGCAAATATTTGCGGTGGCATAATTACAGTCACTTCATATTCAATAGTTGTGCTCCAGATTGAAATAATATTCACTTTCTCGTTTCTTTTATAACATTTCTTTGCGTTTATATAAATATGAAATACCATGAAGAAAACAAAATTAAACTCTATATCCACCACTTTTGTTGATTTTATGACATTATCAACAAGTTTTTTTACACTAAACTAACAATCTTATTGCCACAAAAAAAATCTTATTGAATTTATTATGTTAAATCTCATTAGTTGAATTTTTTGTTTCAGTGATAAGTTTTATTGATTTTTTTGTTAAATTATCGAAAATTTTATTCGATGATGTCATCAAAGACAATTTTTCCTATCGATCATTGATTCTGATATTTCGATTTTGATCGGAAGTATCGATCATTTTCGTTGAATTTATAATATTATGCCATCAAAATTATGATGTAATCAACAACTTTTGTTACAATTTTAATATTATCGATAATTTGTGTGAGTTTATAAATTTTGTTTACATTTATGTTGATGTCATCGCCATTTTCGAAGAGTAAGCAACAATTTCTGTTGAATTTCTAGAATCGACCTAAACATTTATATAAAATACCATTTTCGTTGAATTTGTAACATCATCGACCTCTTTTGTTGATTTCATGACAATATCAACATGCGTTTTTAGGCGAAATCAGCTATCTTATTGCCATAGACAACTTTTCTTGAATTTTTGATATCTGCAATTAGTTTTGTTGATTTTTTGTTAAATAATTGAAATTTTTTATTGAATTTATACAGTCACTTACAATTTTTCTTGAATAATCGATCATTTTCATTGATTTTATAATATCATGTCATCAACATTATTATGTAATAAACAATTTCTGTTGAAATTTTGATATTATCGATAATTTGGGTTGAGTTTATAACTTTTGTTTACATTTATGTTGAAGCCACTTTCCTAGAGCAATCAACAATTTTTGTTGAATTTCTAGAATCGTCGTCAATTTTTATTGATATTCGCCTATTTTCGTTAAATTTGTGACATTATCGATCTCTTTTGTTGATTTCATGACATTATCAACATGCTTTTTAGACGAAATCGGCAATCTTATTGCCATAGACAACTTTTCTTGAATTTATGATGTTACCAATGTCGTTAGTTAATTTTTTTATATCTGCAATTAGTTTTGTTAATTTTTTGTTAAATAATTGACATTTTTGATTAAATTTATACAGACACTTACAATTTTTCTTGAATAATCGATCATTTTCATTGATTTTATAATATCATGTCATCAACATTATTATGTAATCAACAATTTCTGTTGAAATTTTGATATCGATAATTTGTGTTGAGTTTATAACTTTTGTTTACATTTATGTTGATGCCATCGCCATTTTCGTAGAGTAATCAACAATTTCTGTTGAATTTCTAGAATCGTTGTCAACTTTTATTGATATTCGACTATTTTCGTTGACTTTGTAACATTATCAACCTCTTTTGTTGATTTCATGACCACTTTCCTAGAGCAATCAACAATTTCTGTTGAATTTCTAGAATCGTCGTCAATTTTTATTGATATTCGACTATTTTAGTTGAATTTGTAACATTATCGATCTCTTTTGTTGATTTCATGACATTATCAACATGATTTTTAGACGAAATCAGCAATCTTATTGCCATAGACAACTTTTCTAGAATTTATTATGTTACCAATCTCGTTAGTTGAATTTTTGATATCTGCATTAGTTTTGTTGATTTTTTCTTAAATAATTGACATTTTTGATTGAATTTATAGAGTCACTTACAATTTTTCTTGAATAATCGATCATTTTCATTGATTTTATAATATCATGTCATCAACATTATTATGTAATCAACAATTTCTGTTGAAATTTTGATATCATCGATAATTTGTGTTGAGTTTATAACTTTTGTTTACATTTATGTTGATGCCATCGCTATTTTCGTAGAGTAATCAACAATTTCTGTTGAATTTCTAGAATCGTTAACAAGTTTTATTGATATTCGACTATTTTCGTTGACTTTGTAACAGTATCGTACTCTTTTGTTGATTTCATGACCACTTTCTTAGAGCAAACAACAATTTATCTTGAATTTCTAGAATAATCGTCAAGTTTTATTGATATTCGACTATTTTCGTTGAATTTATAACATTATCGATCTCTTTAGTTGATTTCATGACAATATCAACAAGCTTTTTTAGACGAAATCAGCAATCTTATTGCCATAGACCACTTTTCTTGAATTTATGATGTTACCAATCTCGTTAGTTGATTTTTTTTATATCTGCAATTAGTTTTGTTGATTTTTTGTTGAATAATTGTCATTTTTTATTGAATTTATGTAGTCACTTACAATTTTTCTTGTATAATCGATCATTTTCTTTGATTTCATAATATCATGTCATCAACATTATTATGTAATAAACAATTTCTGTTGAAATTTTGATATTATAGATAATTATGATACAAACGACATCTTTTGTTTACATTTATGATGTCATCGCCATTTTCGTTTAGCAATCAAAAATGTCTGTTGAATTTATAAAGTCGTCTACAATTTTTATCCATATTCGACTATTTTCATTGAATTAATAACATCATGGATCACTTTTGCTGATTTTTAGACATTATCAACAATTTTTGTCATTGACAATTCTTCGTGAATAATCGATACCTTTCGTTCAACTTATAATATCTTATCATTAAAAATTGCGACGGTATCAATAATTTTTGTTGAAATATTGAGGTCATAGATAATTTCAGACATAGTTACAAATATTTTCATTTTAAATTGCATAAAATATAGGAGCATAAAAATTCATCAAACTTTTGTAAAATATGTAAAACTGTTGAGTTTTATAAATAGGTATGTACTTTCAAACTTTTAAATATTACTGCCAATATATCTATGATTACTGTCAGTATATTACATGGCTACTCTTAAAATTTTGTTTGGAATTTGGAAAATTTTGAAATAAGTAATAATTTAAATATATAATTATAAATAATTTCATTGAAATCATTCAAATGTTACCACAGTTCGTTTTGTTTCAAAAAGATTATATTAAAAGAACGTCGAAATTTAATTTTAATTAGGCTAGGCTAGATGTTCGGTTTAGTTTTCAATAAATACTATTAATTTTTGTTTACATTCCGAAGATTTCAATTTTTTTATTATTTTTGTTTCATATGTCAATATTCGTAGTAAAAATTGTAATATTAACAGAATGTAATATGTAATTATTATATATATTTGTAATATTACAAAAAAATGTAGGATATGGAAATCCACTTTTGAATATAAAATCTATAAAGTTTTGGCTGTGTCGAATACTGATCATAATAATTCGTTCTATATATTCTAATATCATAATTCAATAATTAGTATTAATATTACAATGGTAATTCTGAAAATTTCATTTGTTATTCTGGAAACTACGATTCATATTGGCAAAATTTGATATATTCTGTCAATTTTTCTATGATTACTATCAAAATTTCGAGAAGATAATGAGGTTTTGGGAATATTCATTGAAATTTTCACAGGATACATATAACTTTGACAAAATAATGTATTAATAAGTTTATTGTTATTTTTTATTGTTTTCTTTCTTCTTTATTAGGAGTACTTACTGGTAGTATTTAAATATAAAGATGTTTCTTAGTATTATTTTTTGATATACGAGGGTGGTCTGAAAAGTTTCCGACCTATCAAAGATACAAGACATTTTTTCAGTTTTTTTTTATTTGATTTTTCTACATAGTCTCCTTATTAAAAGTCTCCAATTAAAAGAACTCCATGACTATCCCAAAAAACAGACGCAATCACTTTCCCAGCCGAAAAAACCGAAAGTTTTTGCTTTTTTTTGGAGCCAATTCCCCCTTTGCAGTCCACTGTTTGGACTGTATTTTTGATTCGGGCGTATAATGGTGTATCCAAGTTTCATCTGCAGTAACTAATCGTCGCCAAAACTCGGATTTATTGCGCCTAAACTGCGCCAGCAGAGCGTTGGAAATGTTCATTCGAACACGTTTTTGGTCTAACGTGAGCAAACGCGGCACCCAACGCGCGGATAGCTTTCTCATGTCTAAATTTTGATGTAATATGTGACAAACACGTTCTTTTGACATGTTCATAACCTCTGCTATCTTTCTCACTTTAATTCGGCGGTCGTCTAGCACTATTTGGTGAACTTTGGCGGTGTTTTCGTCGGTAGTTGCACTTTTTGGACGTCCCGAACGTTCATCGTCTCCCAAGCTCTTACGACCATGTTTAAATTCAGCTGCCCAAAATTTCACCGTGGTAAATGATGGTGCAGAGTTCCCATATACAGAATCCATCTCAACTTTGATTTGCGTAAGCGTATTGCCTTTCAAAAACAAATATTTGATGACAGCTCGATACTCGATTTTGTCCATTTTCATAAAAACACTCACATCAACACACTCAAACGACTGTTACATAACAACAGCGCATCCAAAATGGCTGAAATTTTGTGTGGGACCTACTGAGGCATGCGTAAACATATTCCCCAACTTATGTAAATAAGTGCTGCCATCTTCTGATTGAGGTCGGAAACTTTTCAAACAACCCTCGTATTGTCATTAATATTATGTTTTCTTTTTAAATATTTGTACGTTGTTTTTTTAAAATTATTTTATTAATTGTTTTTAATTTAAAGTTGATATTAATTGCTGTTTCTTTAATTTTGCTTATTTCATTTATTTTATCAATTTTGTTCAGTGGTAACTTTATTGTTAATATTTATGAATATCAATGTTTACTGCTTAAATTTCAGTTAATAGTAATGAAATTTCTGATTTTTTCTTATTCCGAAATATATATTTTTTGTAGAATTAGCTCCTAAAATGGTGCTTCAATTACATTACATACTTTCAAATATTTTTATTTTAAATTGCATAACATATAGGAGTATAAAATTTCATAAAACTTTTGTAAAATATATAAAACTGTTGAGAGTTTTATAAATAGGTATGTACTCCCAAACTTCAATTACTTCAATTACGTTCGACATGTAATTATTATAATTACTAATTATACTCATTTTAATCGAATATGATAAATAAGTAATGAAGGTTTAGTACATATCGCAATAACCCACTGAAATATCATGCACATGTCTTTCAGGATCTACTTCATCAGTATTAATCACACTTTCATCGCATGCATTCCCATGTCGTATTTATGCAGTTGCAATATCATCACCCAGCAGCAGTACTGATGTATATTCTCCATGCTTCTATATTTCTGTTTTAGTAACCTCGTTCTCTATTTCCACTGCAATATTACTCTATACACAGGAAGCCTAAACAACCACACACATTTACGATGTTGATTATTAATTCCACTGTAAAACCATCGCAAACGCTTAAAGCGCTTACGTTTGGCTCTCGTATATGTATTACAGTCAAATTCACGCTCTCTAAATCACGTGTGATCCAAAATTATTTAGATAAAAGAAGCTCTTGAGATGTTGGAAGTATGTCTGCAAGGGTGCAAGACGTCTATTGAAATCTGGTGGCAGCAATTTATGACAGGCCTGTATTTTGTAGGGATGCATATCCAAGTCCATTTTTTTTTTGGCAGGTTCCATAGCACTGACACAGAATAGCCGCCCCTTATCTAAATAATGGTTGATTGCATGGTATAAAATATAAAACATCGCTATTAAATGATTTACGCATAAATTTAATTCTATAATAACTTCTCTCAGATTTCTCTCAAATATTCTTTGCATAATTGAATGATTTACATACGTTTATAATTATATAATATTCATATAAAATGTTGTTCTTTATTCATAAAGTAATAATTAATTAATTTCTCGGAGCATCTCTAGGATTTCTTTCAGATATTCTTCGCAGAATCGAATAAATAATTCCTAATTCTAATTGCATTGATAACCATTAATTATGTCGAGAAATGCATGTAAACTTATAAATCCTCGAAGTTGGATTACACGAGAGGGCGTTCCTCTTCTAATCGCCGTTCGTAATCGCGTCCCTCAATATGCATCGGCATTAATTGCGCTATAAATTTCGCGAGTGCTGCAGCAAGGATAAGACGATTCCAATTCCATTTGTAACGTCTCGGACTTTTTGCAGATGCCGAAATCCTCCTGCCCCATTGTTGTTAAGCCCCCAGGTTAAGTGCAGTGCGAGGAATGGAATTCCTTTTGCAACAAGAGAAACTTCCGATTTTCAATTTAGAAACATAATTACGTGCTCCAACAACATATAATATTATATTTCATTGTCATCCGAAATGAATTTCAAATTGAACCCGATTGAGGTATCGTAAAAAAAAATCGAATTACAGAAATTCCATTTTAAAATATGAATGATGATATATAAAAGTAATTTTAAATAAAAACCTAAAAAAATTATTACGTTTTGCTGCGTTTTAAAATATGAATTATGATTGAATGACTATTATGAACACCTAAAACTTTCACATGCATAGTAATTATATAATTAAACAGTATAATAGTATTTTGTGGTGGCGTAACTTGTTGAAATTGTTGGCTGCAGCATTAATCTTGCTGATGGCAAGGAGTAACATTTCATTATAGGCACTTCCCCTGTGGAAGCTTCCACGTCAAATTTTATCAGCAACTTTAATGCACAACTAAATGATAAATGAGAATTAGTGAAAGTTCGCCAGGCCTTCCCGACGCAGCACTTACTCCGGCGTTATTCCAGAAGTTGCGACAAAAACCTCGCGCGCGCTGGCGGGAATAAAAATAGAGGAGCGCCTAATTGAGGAGAGCCTCCAGACTGAACTAGTCCCGATTCAGTTTATTAATCATAGTGAAGAGTGCCGACGAGAATCAGATTACGTGCGTTGATGGTTATTAGGCGAAAGCTAGGACAAACTGCAGAGGACGAGGCCAGATTATACGGCTCCCGTTTAATTATATCCCGTGAAGAAGAAAGGAGTAGGGAACATGGGGCGCGTGTGTCTCCAAGATTGATAAGATTATCGCAGGAAGGTGTTGATTTTACGTCCATCCAGTTGAGCCACAGCGGCTAATTGAATAACACAAACACATATTAATTGATAATGCCTACAATTTTCAGAACACAAAAGATAATAAATATATAAAGAACATAAAGATAAGTGATAACATTATAAAACGAACAAGATTTTACTTATCGACTTTTAATCGTACATAATTTATGATCCTTATAGCATAAGCATAATAATTACTTAAATATATATGTACCTACAATCATTACATAGACAGACATGATAGACAGATATATCAATTCTATCTTATTCTATAGTATTCAATACAATACGTGTTTGTATTTTCAAACGTTTCTAACTAATAATATATAATTGAACTACATTTATTAAGTTTATAACGTAGAAACAAGAACATTTTCACTCAATTCAAAATCTCTAAAAGTTTATGGGTTTAAATATAAAATAAATTAAAAAAATGATATGTTAGTAATAATTGTTCATACCTATTAGTGTCCATTCGTGGACAAAATTCATTTAAAATTGTATAGTAGGTAATTATTGAAATATGACTCAATAATTATAATTTTAATACAAATCATTGAAAATTTTACTTCAAGCAATGAAATATGACAGAATAATTGTAATTTTGATAGAAATCATTGATAATTTGAAAGAAATCGGTGAAATATGACAGAATAATTGTAATTTTGATATAAATCACTGAAAATTTAACCGTACTATTTGAAATATGACAGAATAATGAAAATATAATAAAATAATTAAAAATTTGACAGTAATTGTAATTGTGATATAGGTATATTATTGAAAATTTCACTGTAATCATTAAAATATGACGGAGTAATTGAGAATTTAACATTGGTCATTGCAACTTGACAGAATAATTGAAATTATGTGAAAACTAATTGAAGAGTATATCATCAAAACGGTCTAAGTGCCAAAACAATATTTTTTTATGTGACCACCAACACCAAACACCAACATAGTTTCGATTTTGTTTTTATGTAAAAGTACTTATAATTTATAATTATTCATTTATTTGTAGGTATTAGGTAAGGAATAGTGAACATTTTGAAATAAGGCTACCATTTTTATAGTTTCTGTCACAAAAAAAAGTTTTCCTCGGGACTTCTATTTTGGCACTTAGACCCTTTTGATTTTATACTCTTCAATTGATAATTTGAAAGTAATAATTTAAACCTTGAGAAAAATAATTTTCTCAGAAATAATGGAGTTTTACATTATTCATTGAAATATAACAAATTTTTTGAAATTCTTACAAAATTTAGCCAACTATTGATACTTTGATAAAATAATTAAAATTTTGTTAGAAATAATTAAAGTTTTTACAGAGATAATTGAGATTTTGACATTATTCATTGAATTAAATATGACGGAATAACTTGAAATTTGACAAAAATAATTAAGAACTTGTTATAACTAGAATAATAGAACATTTGGCGGAAAAATATAATTCGATAGTAATTAGTGAAATATGGCAAAAATAATTAAAAGTTTGGCAGATTAATTGATATTTTGTCATTATCAATGTGATTATCTCTTTTATTTATTTATTGGTCTCCTGTCCCTCTAGACTTATATTTTAATAGTAACTCTGTGTGTATAATGTACTGACTCTGTAATAGTTGTTTAGCAAGTCTCCTACCATAAATATATTATTATTATTATTATTGAAATCTTGATAAAAATAATTCAAGTTTTGTCAAAAATAATTGAAAGTTCGACAGTTATAATTAAAATCTTGTTGAAATAATAGAAATCTTGGCGGAAGTAGGGAATCCGACAGAAATTATTGTAATATGACAGAATATAACAAAATTCTTGAAATTCTTACAAAATTTAGCTAACTATTGATACTTTGATAAAATAATTCAAATTTTGTTAGAAATAATTGAAGTTTTCACAGAGATAATTGAGATTTTGACATTATTAATTTAATTAAGTATGACGGAATAACTAGAAATTATGACAAGTATAATTAAGAACTTGTTATAACTAGAATAATAGAACCCTTGGCGGAGAAAGATAATTCGATAGTAATTAGTGAAATATGGCATAAATAATTAAAAGTTTGACAGAATAATTGTTATGTTGTCATTATCATAGTGATCATCTCTTTTATTTATTTATTTGTCTCCTGTCCCTCTACTTATATTTTAATAGTAACTATGTGTGTACAATGTACTGATTCTGTAATAGTTGTTTAGCAAGTCTACTACAAAAAATATATTATTATTATTATTATTGAAATATTGATAAAAATAATTGAAGTTTTGACAAAAATAATTGAAATTTCGACAGTTATAATTAAAATCTTGTTGAAATAATAGAAATTTTGGCGGAAGTAAGGAATCCGACAGAAATTATTGTAATATGACAGAAATAAATAAAAGTTTGGCAGAATAACTTGTTGACAGTGAGAATTGAAAGTTTAACAATAATAATTAAAATCATGTTAATTATTACAAAAATTATATCACCAAAATTTGGAATTTGCAGAAATAATTAAAAGCTTGGCAGAATAATTGATAATTTGACTGTGATAATTGAAATCTTGATAAACATAATTGGTTTTGACAAAAATTACTAAAATTTCGACAGTAATAACTAAAATCTTTTAAAATAACAGACATTTTTGCAGAAATATGGTGAAATTTGGTTAACATTGAATTATTGAAATATGGCAGAAATCATTAAAGGCTTGGCAGAATAATTGATAATTTGACAGTGATAATAGAAACCTTGATAAACATAATTGATTTAGACAAAAATTACTGAAATTTCGACAGTAATAATTAAAATCTTTTAAAATTACAGAAATTTTTGCAGAAATATAGAATTCGACAGTAATAATTGAAATATGACAGAAATAATATAAAGCTTGATAGAACTATTGATATTATATTTAGAGACTGTTATGAACTGAATAAAATCTTAGTAAAAATAATTGAAATTTTGAAAGAAATTATTGAAATGTTGACAGTAAATTAAAATTTTGTTAATATAATAGAAGTTTTTTTAGAAATAAATGATGGAAATTTGTGATTTGGTAGAAATATATGATTAGGAGGAAATTTTGATGAAATTGAAATGAAAAGGCGACATTAATGATTGAAATATGTCAGAAATATTAAACGATTGATAGAATAATTGATAGCCAAAATATCAATTATTCTATGATATTTGAAATCTTGTTAAAATTATAGAAATGTTGACAGTAATAATGAACTCGAAAACTCGAGTCTCGAAAAATCTCGATGAAATGTGACACAATAATTGACAATTTTGCAGAAATCATTGAAATATTACAGAATATTTGAAAATTTGATCAAATTAATTTAAATTTTGATAAAATTAATTGAAATTTTGATCAAATTAATTGAAATTTTGATCATATTAATTGAAATTTTGATCAAAATAATTGAAATTTTGATCAAATTAATTGAAATTTTGGAAGTAATTATTGAAATCTTGATCAAAATAACAGAAATATTGCCAGAAATACAAGAGAATTCGGCAGTTATTATATAAACATGATTTAAGTGATTTTTTTACAAATATTATTGAAAATTTGACTAATAATTGATACTTTCCACGAAGTGTTTCAAACTTTTAATTATTTCTGACATATTTCAATAATCAAGGTTTCCTTCTCTATTTCCGCCAAAATATCTATTATATTAATAAGACTTTATTTATTACTGTCTAAAGTTTAGGTACTAAAAAATATTTAAAATAGTTCAAATTATGACAGAATATTTGAAAAGTAATTCATATATTGATAGGAAAACTGATGTTTACAGTAATAATTGAATTATGAAAATAATAAATAATTATGAAAACAAAAAAGAAACAAACAATTTCCACTTTTTCGTTTCTAGTAGCCTTTCTGTAGCCATAATCAATTAAAATCAACAATATTTTAGGATTTAAAAGTGCATACCTCCTGAGTCGTATAATTTAAAAAAAAAACTAAAATTTTTACCTACATTTAAAAAAAATATTTTAGGAGTTTATTAGGAGTGTGACAAATAAGCAATGTTTCATGTGACAGGCCTCATAGTGTTTAGGTCAGTGCTTCTCAAACTCTTTTGATCCATGCCCCACCAATTAGCTACTAAATATCTGATGCCCCATATATAAAATAAACAAAATGTCGGAACTTTTGCACAGCATGACTAAATTATTAATTGCTTTTCTTCGTCTATATACGCAAAGTAGAATGGTCATAAAATATAAATTCAAGAAAAACGAATTTTTAATAAGAACTATAAAATATTGTTTATAATAACTTCCAGGTTCAAATTAACAAAAAAAATAAAATATCGCAATAAAATTAAATATTATAATAAATTTGTATATGTAGGTTTATATTAGTAAAAGTATAAACCGAAAATTTTTAAGAAAAAAACAAAGGATATAATAATTGTAAGTAAATTTGGTTTAATTAATGTGATCCGTGAGCCTGGTGTCTGCTACAAAGACTTTTTATGTTCGGTGCAAACTTAGTCAGCATGAGTCTCAAATCTCCTCGCATGGTGATATTTAAAGAGCTCCTCTTTTTTACTAATATATCATTGACACTGCTGAACCCACATTCAGCCAGATAAGATGACGGAAATGGTAATAACAATTTCCTTGCAAAATCCGTTGTTTTTGGATATTTCCTTTCCATTTCATCAGAAAGCCAAGCTAATTCGGTTTGAATAACGGTTTTGTCGAGTCGTCATTTTGCAGCTCAGCGATTTCTTGTTGATATATTTCCGGAATATCAGATAAATTTACCAACATTGGTTGCGTTATCCACGAAGGAAAATGCATGTTTTTTAAATCAGAAAACCTCTCCTTGAAATCATTGGATAATACTACAATATGTTCTACAATAACTTTTATGGAGTCAGTTGGCGGAAACGTCTTTAACCAATGAAATTGTTCAAACCTACTTGACGATATTTGTTCTTGCCACATTGCAAGGAGGGAAACAAAGCCAAATATTTTTGTTTTAGCATCGATAATTGTTTTAATTTTTCCCTGAAGTTGAGTATTTAATATATTAAGCTTTTCGAAAATATCAGCCAAATATCCCAAGTACGCTTTTCCGTCGATCGTTTGCAATACAATTTCAATACAGTTTGCAATACAGTTTGCAATTTCAGGATTATCTTTCAAAAACTCACTTAGATGATCAAATAATTCCATGAATCTTTTTAAACAATTTCCCTTTGACAGCCACCTGACCTCTGTGTGCATAATTAGCTTAACATGCGCAATATCGCTTTCTTCGCAAAATTTCTTAAAAATGCGCTCACATTTAGCATTAGCTTTGATTGCGTTTATGCATTTTATAGCAGATTTCAATACCTTATTAAGTACAGGCGAAATGTTCTTCGATACTAAATTTTCTCTATGTATCACACAGTGTATAGTAAATAAATCTTGATTGTCGGCCTTCATTAATTTTAAACAACCATTCTTTTTGCCCATCATTACAGGAGCTCCATCAGCTGCGCAAGATGTTAAATTTTTTGTAGGTATATTATTGATATTCAAGTATTTTTTTAAAACATTATATATATCAGATGCGGTTGTAGTGGTCTCCAGTGGCTTACAAAATAACATTTCTTCGACAAATTCGCCTTTGTCAATATATCTTACGTAAGCCAATAGTAATGCTTCACTGCCTCTTACAGTAGATTCATCCATTTGTAAAGAAAAGTATCTCGACTGAAGCTTTTCAATAAGCTGTGCTTCAACGTCATCGCTCATCTCATCTATCCTTCTTCTGACAGTATCATTACTAAGCGGTAATGCTTTCACTTCTTTGTCATCAATATTCAAAACGGTTTTTAAAAATGTTGATATCGAGGGTTTAATAAGATCTTCGCCCAGGGTATGATTTTTTCCGCATTTTGCAATCAATAAAGAAATCTCGTAACTTGCCTCTAAGGTACGATTAGCAACAGCAGTTCTCGCAGTGAACCAAGTTTTTATGGTTGTTCGCTTTTCGAATTTCTCTTTTAATGATTTGAAGTCATTTAAATCTGAATTCGCATGAGCAGCATGTTTGGTTCTAAAATGTGCCTCGAGACGGCCACGCTTCATTGATTCATTGCTCAAAGATTGATGGCATAGTAGACAGAAAGGCGATCTTTCATCATTTATAGCGGTTATGAAACCAAAATTTAAAAATTCTTCTTTGTATTGGCGAGTCTTTATCTTCTTGGCGCTAGCCATTTTTATATTGAGCCAAAATTAGCTACAATTATGTTGTATTTAGTATTTTTAAATTATTTTTTGATAAAAAATGCAACTTACCTTTAATAACTAGCAAATTGAAAAACTCTCTTACAACATCGAAAAAGAACAATGAACTGATTTATATACACCTACTCGACACGAAAAACACTTGAAAAAAACGTAAATGCAAGTACTGACAATGAATACTAGACGAACACTAGTTGAAAATATGACTCGTGTACCAACAGTCATCGAGCCACGACGTCGCGACACATGATTTTGTCGATTCGATTAAATACGTGGAAAAACAAAAATGTTTGTTAACGCATTTTTTTCGATCAATATTATAGTACAATAACGCTTAAGTAAAACGCTATGATATATGTATATTATATACATATGTGTATATAAATTTTAATATATTATAATTTAATATATTTTTAATTAAGTGCTGCAGCAAATATTAATTCGATATTAAAATCCAACTTCAAATATCATAAGACCACCTTAAATTCTCATGACCCACCTGAAAAACCTACGCGCCCCACCGGTGGGGCGTGCGCCCCACTTTGAGAACTACTGGTTTAGGTATTATTAATAAATCATGGCAATCTGTGAAAATAAAATTGTAGTTACGGGAAACATATTTTGGGTGATTTTTTGTTTTTTAATTTAAAACCAAACTGGTGTTTTGTATTTTGAGGTGACTCCGAACAACTTTTCTTAATAAATTTGTATGAAAAAAAATCCCTAATATGTTTCTTCAATCTTTTGCGTTAATTTTTAATTACTGTAGGCTAGTCATTTACTAAGACTAAAATGTAGTTTACCCATTCAACAAACCTTCACTAGCTTCACATATTGCAAAAAGTTATTTTTAAATCCTACGAAAAATAAAAATAAAAACACTGAGGTGTTACCATTTCAAGTGAAACACACTAAATATGAGTAGAAAAAAGCCCTTTTACAAAAGTAAGTAAAGCAAAAGCTGTACCAATTAACTGTAATACAAAAGATATATAGTGAGATTGCAGATTGCAGCAGCAGAAATCGACCTTTATTTGTTAAGTAAACAAATAATAATAATTTTGTCAATATGTCATGAAATTAGAAAATAGTTTACGTGTTTACTGATTACCTTTCGTGCATTTAAAATGAAAATTTTTAACCGCATCGTTTAAATAACAAACAACAGTATCACATATAAACGTAATTTAAAATTGAAACTATTAAAGTACCTTCCTCTGCTTTCATTGCAAACTAATTGCTTCTATTAGCTTCGGCGTTGGTGCTCAGAAATCGTTTATTCGAAAGCGGTTGCAACTGAAACTTTTGCTAATGCACCACGGCAAGCAAGCTCAGGGAGAACAAAGTAATTTGTTTCGCTTCCGGTATCGGCCTTAGGTTGCACCCTAGAAATTCTAGCAACACGCGGTTAATTAAAAATCCGCTGCGAATTGACGGCGATCGTTAATTAAAACTTTACGCCGCCCTAATTAACTGCACATGCGACACGTGCCGACGCGAACGGCCAGATCACGACGTGGATTTTCAATAACAGAACGGTTCAGTCTCCCGTCATAAAATCTCTAATGCAATCGCGGTAATAAAATTCGCGCCGCGATTTTATGAGGTGTCGGACGTGAAAAAGTTTTATCTAGCGAAACTATAAACTCGGCTTTTTGAAAATGTTAACGTACAATAATTTTTATATAATACGACAGGACATTGTCAATCTAATCGAGTTAGAACAGAATGAACACCTAAATTGATTGATTTAGACTACTAAACTTCAAACGGTATCTCCCCAGCATAAATCAAATAAATACCTTAATTGATTGATTTATACTACAAAACTTCAAACGGTATCTCCCCAGCATAATTAAACAGATTTTATTGTTTGTGTGTACAGATATAATTTTGTACGTGTTATGAGGAACTAAACGATTAAACTTAGATTTTATTTTTTATGTGTACATACAAATACTATTTTCTACGTTTTTCTCTCAATTCCTCTGAATTATGGACTTTGCAGGAATTTAGCTTTAACAATACCTCGCCTGCTTATCTGGCCATCACTCTTTGCGCTTCCCCTGCGGTATATTTAAACTGGCGCCGACACCGGCCCTTTAATATATGGCTAATGATTTGCGGAGTGGCGCAAATCCCCCGTAGATTAGCGGCCACTTTTTGCCGCCGCAGATATGGACGGACGTATCTCCCGATGAAAGGGCGTATTTTTGAATTGCACCGGTCAGATGGATTACCGCCGCCGACCCAAAAAGCCGTAGATAAGGGCGACCCCATTTTTATGATGCATAAAAAATGAAGGAGGGAAAACTGTTAGCGCCCGCGATTCGTTCTATTATTTTTCAGCATAATAATCAATCTTTGTCCGCACGTTGTGTGCCTTTTTTCAGAAGCATTACTCTTTCAAAATGATAAACTAACGCCATATAGTTCGATAGCCCAACAAATATTTTACTACTGGTATGTGCTAATAGTTTTCCTAAACTTAATTTCAGAAATCAATGAATTTAAATTACAATTAAAACTGCGGTGTCGTATGCTATTTGGTTTATCATTTAACAACCACCCACTTTTGCTGTTATTACTGATTACCATGTAAATGACGCTATTTCCAACTATTTAATGCGAGGACTGCAAAACCCAAAGGGAAATAACTTTATACTAGTCTTATATTTATAGTTCATGGAGTGTACTTCCGGTTGTACAAATATTAGTTTCCTTTCAATTTACGCAAATTCTCGCTATATAATGTGACGAAAAAAATACATGTATACTTAGCACTAATAAAGAACCAACCAACAAAGTAATATTCAACTACCCAACGTTGCTGTATTTATACTTTATACTTGAATTTATAAGCCCTATATTTATTTGTGAGAAACAATATTTTTCTTACCTCACTACATTTATTTTCAAAGTAACTAGGCAAAAAACATCCTAATATTATTTCTCTATATGAATCGTACCTACTTACATACAGACTAAATAATTCAAATTCAAATTTGATTGGAATATAAAATAATACTGTTCAATCTCATAAAAAATCTCAAAAAAATTATATCAGAAATAAATTTGCAATGGAGATGTAAACTTAACGACGCCATTTAGTAATGAATGGTAATATAGTATAAGCTGCATGGCATCGAACTTACAAGTAATGTGCCGAAGTTTGACACGTGAGTTATAAATGATTATGTGCCCGGGATCTGCGCCACATGTCACTGAGGTGAGGGTCTGGGAGCCTCAGTTTGAGATGAGCAGCGGCACGGAAAACCAATACGATTAAAGACTCGTCACATGTTGAGAAAACTTCAATTAAGGTGGAAGCGAAACAGTTTTCATTATGATACGTTTATGTAAGATAATACAATTAACTTTTCTAATTATATGTCAAAATTATTATTAGTAATATTCTATTATGTCTACGTTTTATTTCTGCTGCTACAATCTGCAATCTCACTATATGTCGTTTGCATTAAAGTTAATTAGTATAATAAAAGTAAAAGAAGTTCAAGATCAAAATAATATTTAAATACATATTTTTGTTATTAATTATCTCTTAAATTCTAAATATGTAAACAATGTACATACAGGGTGTCTTAAATAGAGTAGAATTGCACGGGTATCTTTCTTATTCTTAAAGATAGAGATCTGGTTAAATGGGCAATATTGTGCAGTTTTTATATGCAGGTTCAGATTATGTTGAACTTTTTCAAAAGTCCGGGTAGTTCAGATGTTATTCTAAAAAAACTAAAAATCGCGATTTTCTAAAAACTCCGATATATTCATAATTATTAAAGATGCGGCAAAAAGTTTAATATGAAAGTTACTAGGTTCGATGCTACAAACTTGACAATCAAGTCAAAACATGATGGCGGTTTCCGAGAAATATCTCGGAAACCGCCATCATGTTTTAATAAATAGTAACTTTCTTATTTTAAATGGGCGCCATATTAGATTTTTATACATCTAAATAGACTTTCTTTTCCTCTTTTCAACGATTTATAACAACCTATATCAAAATGAAAAATATGGGAAATATTAATTATTCGAAGTTTTATTTTATTTTTTTTAATTATTTTTAAAACAAATGTAAAAAATTTTAAAAAAACGTAATACAACTAAGTAGTAAAATAAGAATAAACTATAAAAGATGCTTAAAATTCTGACAGTTATTGGCCAAAAACCATTGACAACGTTAAATGTTCGCTAATCCGAACATTTCAACTCGGCAAATCAACGTGTCTAAATCTAGAGGATCAAAAATTTTAAAAAAGCACAAGTTTTACCCTTATAAATTGCATATTTTTCATATTTTACAAGCAAATGATAACATCCGTAGATAAACATTTTGCAGAAGATTAATCAACTAAATTACGTAAAATGGTGATTTTATAAATACAATTTTATGGATAGATGCATCCTGCTTTTCTAATTGTGGATTATTTAATCATCATAACGAACACTATTGGGCTAAATAGTGTCTGATAAAATTCCAATTTTTATCTTTATTTTTTAATTTATTTTTAAAATATGTAAAAAAAATTAAAAAAACGTAATACAACCAAGTAGTAAAATAACAATAAATTATTTAAAAAAATTCAAAATTCTGACAGTTATTGGCCAAAAACAATTGACAGCGTTAAATGTTCGCTAACCCGAACATTTTAACTCGCAAATAGACCCTAGAAGTTTTACCCTTATGAATTGCATATTTCTCATACTTCACAAGCAAATGATAACATCCGTAGATTAACATTTTGCAGAAGGTTAATCAACACAATTACTGAAAATGGTGATTTTATAAATACAATTTCATGGCATCTTACATTTCTAATTGTGGATTATTTAATTATCATAAGGAACACTATTGGTCTCAGGACAATCCACACATAGTGATTCCACGGCAAAACCAAGTGCGGTTCGGCTTTAATGTATTTTGTGGCATATTGGGAAATGATTTACATGGTGCTGTAATATTTCTAAGTGCACAACGTCATTTTGAAATTCTTCAAACAACCTTATAAGTTTTATTGGATGATTTACCTTTGGCACAAAATATTCAAATATAGTACCACTAAGATGGCGCCCTTCCACTCAATGCTAGATATGTTATTACTTATTTAAATGGCCGTTTTAATAACAAAGTAATAGCGAGTAATACATGTGTTCAGTGGCCAACCAGATCTGCATACTTGACGCCTCTTGACTATTATTTGTAGGGTACTTTAAAATTATGGAAGTAACTTCAATTATAATAATATAGATGAACTTCGTGAAGCAATGGCAGAGGCAATAAAAGGCGTTAATCGCAATACATTGCGATAAGTAACTGCCAATATTTTAAAACGCTGTCAATTGTGTTTAGCTTCTTTTTAGATATAATAGCTATAATGTTTCAATGTTTAACAACTATTCTTGTTAAAATAATGTTTTCTTGTTAAATTATTTTAGTTACTATTTTGGTACTTATTCTGGATTAAAATTAGATAATAATTTGGTTTTTCGTCGTCATCATTTCAACGCCTACTGCAAGAAAATGTTCGAAATGTATAAACAAACTTTTTTTTAATACAAACGTGAGAAACCATACTGTGATATACATAGTTGAATTCGTAATTGGAAATGGTATCTAATACAGGGTATACATATTTTACGGGCCATATGAAATAAAACCAAGTTGATGCTGGTTTCTTCGAAACGAAACGTTGTGCTGAAAATTTGTAAACGCTGTCTTGTAGAGCTAAAAATGTCTAATTTTAACCCAGAATAAGTACCAAAATACTTATTCTGGGTTAAAATTAGATAATAATTTTGTTTTTCGTCGTCATCATTTCAACGCCTACTACAAGAAAATGTTCGAAATGTATTAACAAGCTTTTTTCTGAATAAAAACGTGAGAAACCATACTGTGATATACATAGTTGAATTCGTAGTAGGAAATGGTATCTCATACAGGGTGTGCATTTTTTACGGCCCATATAAAAATATAAAGTTGATGATGGTTTCTCCGAAACGAAACGTTGTACGACGTTGTAGACGCTGTCTTATAGACCTAAAAATGTGGCAATAAGAAAGTACCAAGAATAAAAAAATTAAAACGAAATCGCATGATTCGGATTTTGTTGAAAATCTCCGGAAGTAAGCGGAAATTTCTGGTTTTCTCAACAAAATATTACTGACCACTAAATAGGGCACTTTTTTGTAATTTAACCGCCTTTATAACTTTCACGGTTTCCGAGATCCCCATGCTGTTCATTCAATTATTTAATATTGAAACAATTATTTTCAGATTTCTATTATTACTGCAAAATTTCAGTTTTTCTATCAAGATATCAATTATTTTTTAAATATTGTGCCATAATTTCAACTATTTCCACGATTATTTGAACATTGAAAGTACAGCAATTTCTAAGTTTGTAATTATTTATAGCAAATTTCAATAAAATGTACAAGCATTAGAATTATTTTTATGAAGTATTAATTATTAGTTAAATTTTGTCAAAATTTCTATTATTCCGCCATATCTCAGTGATTACTTCTGTCATGTCGCAATGATAATTGTCAAATTCTAAATTACTTTTTATCAAAATATGACATATTAATTAAATTTACAATAATATTTGTAAAAAATTCATTTATTCATGTACAAAACAAAATAACTAATACATAACATGCCAAAATTTCTGTTATTTTTCATCAATATTTCAATTATTTCTTAAAAAACTTCAATTAATTTTATTTATTTATACTAAATAACACACAATAACAAATTTGAAGAATCGAAATAGCCAGAGCTGCATTTACAGAAATGAATAAAATATTTTGTAGTCATAATCTCTCATTGAACATCAAGATGAGGCATATTTGATGCTATATTTTCTCCGTACTCTTGTATGGTGTGGAGGCGTGGAGCCAGCAAAAAATTAGAAGCATTTGAAATATGGATCTATAGACGTATGCTAAATATTACTTGGACAGATAAAGTTACGAACATCGAGGTACTAAGAAAAATGAAGAATGAACCAGAGTTACTGTTTACCATCAAAAAACGTAAGCTAAAACGAATACTTCGGGCATATAATGAGAAACGAAGAACGATATCGATTGCTGCAGCTCATACTGCACGGCAAAGTAATGGGGCAGAGAACAAGGCAGAAGAAGGATATCTTGGCTAAAGAACCTGAGGCAATGGTTCAATTCAACAACAACGGAGTTATTTAGAACAGCCGCAAATAAAATAAAGATCGCAATAATGATTGCCAACATCCGAACCGGATAGGCACCATCAGAAGAAATAATACAATTTTTTTGTTGAAGAACTCTACAATTGTTTCGCTCTCATGACCATTATCAAGAGACAACTCAATTTAATTTGTCTCTTGATAATGGTCGTGAGACCGAAACGATTGTAGAGTTTTTCTATAATAAAAAAAAATGTGAAACTTAACCAAGTGCTTTATTTATACTAATTTAAAGATGTTTTACCAAGTATTAACCACCGACTCATACAATCTAAGCAATTAATTTTATCAAAATTTCAATGATTACTGCCAAATTGTCTATTATTTTGTCACATTTGAAGGATTATTGTTGAAAATTGACCAATAATTGATAGTTTAATAAAAATAATTGAAAATATGCCTGCTATCATTGAGATATGTCAAATTCGTGAAACTATGACTGGTTTATTAAGATGTGACAGTATAATTGATATTTTGCCATACGTGTTTCAACATTTGCTAGTAATAATTGAAATTTTGTTAAAAACAAATGAAATTTTGATGGAAATCATTTCAAACTTAGCAGAATAGTTGATCTTTTGACATAAATAGTTCAAATTATGGCAGCTTAATTGAAAAATGCAAAAAAATATATAATTTACTAAGAAATATGAAACAAATTCTTAAAAATGTGACCAATACCATTATGCTATGACGTAATACTACATTGAAATTCTTTATAAAGGAACGATTGATTATTTGACATTATTCTGGAGATTTTTAAAAGTTACGTGTTGATGTAGTCATATTTTTATCCTCCGAACCGGTTAAGTTTTCCGGCTGCGTCATATTCTAACATATCACCTGGATGTCAGCCGGTGGAGATGTGAATGAAATTTTATTCGCGATTTAGTGAAACGCCGTCATCGGCTCACCCGAGCAACGTGCCCCGATAAGGTTCCCCTAATGTCGCCCGAATTTCGTCGCAAACAAAGGGCGCTCGCAAAGTGACAGTTCCGGAGGGCACCGGAGTCCCGGAGTTACCTTAACCCGCGCGCCCGAGATTACCGCCGCCCCACGTCCATTCCGTCCAGGGCTTCGCCGTCTGCGCGAATATAAAACTCGCCCCTGGTAATCCGGCTCCGAGGGCGGATTAAATTGTAACGCACGAATTGTGTAATTCAGTCCCTTTTGCATGCAGTCTACGTCGGCCGCCCCCGCGTTTAAATTCCGTTTGCTGTGGCGGATAATTAAAGAATGAGATTCGTCTTTTTGAGCGGATCAAGACTTCAAACGGTCAGCGGAACGCCGCCGGTCCGATCGATGCAGCTCTCCAACAAAACCCCAAGAAGGGCAGAAACTATTTGACTTTGAGCGAAATTTCGTATTCCGGGCACGGCACGCATCGTTACTGTAATATTATCATTTCTTCGCCGCTCGTTCCCGTCGGCTCCATATAATCTCGAATTAGGCGAATTGAAATCGCGAGATTAACTTATAAGCATTTTATTGTGCGGCATGTACGTACGCTATATGCGCGCTCAAAGGATTGCGTCAACAAATATTAGAGCTAATAATGTACAGAGAAAATCCTACATCAAACGCCCCAGGAGCTAAATTTCAACCACGCGTTTCTTGCCGGCGCAAATCCGCAGCATAACTGCGACGATGATTAAAACCTTGCGTTTTACGTACCAATTAACTTTCCATCCAAAATGCGCGCCCCAACTCCTCTCCTTTTTTCATTAAAACCCCAAAAGCCATTACTTATCGACGGATTTTTCCCGTTTTCTTTCGCTTTACGGCGAAAGTTTAGATTCGCAGCGTGTCGGTTAATTACCGGGCCACCCCCTTAATATTCCGATCGTATTCGAGTTTTAATAGTCACTGTTATGGGGGGGTTCATTACGGCGGAATAAATATAGCGAGCAGGGTCACGTATATAAGAACTCCAGTACGCAATTTCACGGGTCGCCTGCTCCTCTTCTCTGCGGTCCTTGTTATTGTTAAAGTTGCGGTTTCTAAACCTGCATTAAAACCGACTCCCCGGCAATCGCACGAACTCCTATTTTTCCTTCATGCAAATGTGATTAACAAAACAATTAGCCACTTGTACAATCAAATCATATGTTAAACAAATCGTTCACTTATTGCTGCAATTTCCAAATCTTCGGGCGAATGACCGATTAACGTCGCAATCGACTACAAGGCGCGGCAGTAAATTTTGAAATATGGCCCTTCACGGCCGTGTAGTATCACTAAGGGGCGACTTCGAGTTCACTTTTTAACTTTCCAACAAAAGAAACGAGTTTGCACTCTCAGCACGTTCATTTTTTTACAAGTTTTCCGCACAAAGGGTAAAAATATAACTCACTCTTCACTGCTTTATTTCACCCCAAAAAATACCGAAATAAACACCTACTCAATTGTAACTTAATTAATATATATTAGTGCATTTCATAGTATTGTATTGAATTTTAATCGCAACACATAAATTTTAAATTGTTAAAATGTAGAGGGAGTCCTCTATGTGATTAAAAAATAATATATTATTTAACGAGCACATAATGTAGCCATTATGTTTGAAAGGAGGCTATATTTTTGTTTAGAAAACAATGGAAGCCATTTCCAACATTTTCTTTAACATGTTATTCGAATTTAATACATTGAACACTTTTGCACTGTATTTGCACTTAATTCCAAAACTAGTTTACTAAATCATATTGTATTAATAATGAATGAAAGGCATTTTTGAACAGCTTTCCAACGATATATCACAAGTAGGGGGGTGCCATTTAATTTTTTTAGATGAAGGTGGCTGTGGCTTTAAGGGTGAGTAGGGGGTCGACACTACCTACGCCATTTTGGTACCCCCTCCGAACCACCCAAACGGTTTTGAGTAATTTTAAAAATAATCATTAGTTCTATGTCGGTGGCAACTTTTCAAATTGACACCCTAAGTATGTAAATAAGCTTTCATGGGATGAATGAAAGATAACAAAGACAGCGAACATAAGGAAGCGAAAATTAAAAAGGTGCATAAAACGGCACACATTGTATAATTGAAGCGGCCGCACCATGTTGTATTATGAAGTCATAATACAACCCTGTTGTATTATGAACTATGAAGTCATGATAGAACCTCTGTTGTATAATGAAGTCATAATACAACCCGTGTTGTATCCCAAAATTGAAACCCCCAAAACTCACGTTCACCTTCAATAAAATGTATAGATAAAGTTAATCACTGACTGCAGGAAAATGCATTCAGAAGTTTTTCAGTTATAATATGTTTTGATTATTATAGGGGCAGTGTAAAGTTTGACCTATTTTTTCCAATAGTCTAACGTTACATAAAATATTCACTATTATTTGTAAAATTTCATATTTATTTCAATAATTTCTACACCAAATTTCTTAGCTTACTATAATTCCAACTTTTTTTCTTCTAAATTTCAATTAATTATACTAAAATTTGAATCATTTTAATCAAAATTTAAAGTATTACTGTGAAATATTAAATTATTTTTTGGAACATTTCAATTTTTTCATCTTACTTCAACGAGTACTGCCAAATGTTCAATTATTCTGTCATGGTTCTATCATGTCTCAATAATAATAATATAACAGCTCTACAGGCCTCACAGGCCCTTGGCTATCTTTATAATCTTCCTCCATTCATTCCTCTCTTGCGCTCGCACCTTCCAATCCTTGATTTTTAGTTTCCTCACATCATTCTGCACGCTTTCTCCCCAACCTTTCCGGTGTCTGCCTATCCTATTTCTTCCTTCTGGCTCTCCCAAGTGGATCATTTTTGTCGTTCTCGTATTTCCCATTCTTGTTATACGGCCTAGCCATCCTAGCCTATTTTTACTTATTGTTGTTGATATTGGTTCTTCTTTGTATAATTCGCTAACTTCTTTATATGTTCTTCTTCTCCAAGTTCCGTCCTCTTTCACACCTCCATAAATTACCGTCAATATTCTTCTCTCCCAAGCTTCTATCATATTTCTTTGTTGGGTGTTTTTCACCCAGCATTCACTTCCATACATCGCAACTGGTTTTATAATTGTTTTGCATAATGACACTTTAGCTGCCCAGGATAGGGTTTTTGACATTAACAGCCTTTTAAGACTTCCCATACACTTTGTTCCCATAATGAGTCTCTTCGATATTACGCTTGCTAATGTACTGTTGGCTTCAAAGTCATGTCTCAATGATAATTGTTATTTTTTAACGATTTCTGTCAAAGTTTTAATTATGTTTTTGTTGGTGAACTTATTTTTAATTCAGCTCTTTTAACTAAAATAGGAGCTCCTTTCCATTTCTGATTTCCTGAAGTTATAGAAGGACTCTCTAGCAAATATTAAGATTGTTGATGCTAGAGCTTCGTTTATTTTATTTCAATTATTTACTTACGCAATTTGCAATACTTTTTATCAAGATAGTAATAATTTTTCAATTATTCAGACACAATTTTAACTATTTCTGCCATAATTCAACTATTTCAGTCCAAATTTTATCTTTCATCCAATTTATCTAAAAATATTAATGAATTACACTGAAATTTCTATTATTTTTATCAAGATATCACTTCATGTTGTCAACTTGTTGATCATTTTTGATAAAAAAATATCAATTTTTCAATTATTTTTATGTAAAAAAAATGTATGTAAAATATAATAAATAAATCAATTGTTCTAAAGTTTCAGTTATTTTTATCAAGATCAATTAATACTGTCAATTTTTTTAAATTATTATTGTAAAAATTTTAAGTAATCTGTCATGTTTCAATGAATAATTACAATTTTCAATTATTTCTATCAAAATTCAATTATTTTCATCAATCTTTCAACGATTACTGCCACATTTTCAATTATTTCTGTCAAAATATAATAGTTAAATCAATTGAACTAAAATTTCAATTATTTTTATTAAAATTCATGTTTTTTCATTTTTTATTTTATTTTTTGTAATAATTACAAGTATTCTGCCATATTTAATAATGTAATTTTTTTAAATTATTGAATTAATTGTATGAAAATTCAGTTATTTTTATCAATGTTTCAACGATTATTGTCACATTTTCAATTGCTTCTGTCAATATTACAAGTATTCTGCTGTTTAATTATTTTTGTGATACCTCTGTGTTATTGACATTTATCAGTACTGTCTGCTTGATCGATATGACAGGCGTAAAGGCCTTGGCCGTTATAATAACGGCCGTGGACGTTATTTAAATGACAACGCAAATTTATGAGCATTAAAGTCTTCATATTCTTTCTCATACCTGCTGCTGCTTTTTTGGGGAAGTAAATCGATTGTGGCAGCATTTGCTTCATTTAGTACATCTTCGGGGATACCACAAAACGAAGAACTTTGCACATCTGACATTATTTTTCTAATTTCACTTTGATTTGTTTGTTTGTATTTGAACCGTTGATGTTGCAATGGTATCAAATTGCGCCTGGATAACTAGTTTATTAATTTTGAAATTTAATATTGATAAATTGACCAGTTTTTGTAATTTAGGTATTACAAAAAGTATCGAACAACATACGGCCGATGTGCAAATAACAGGCTTGGTTGAATATAAACCTCGGCTGCGCTCCGCTCCGCTTCGCTTCGCCTCGGTTTACAAACTTCAACCCGCGCCTGTTATTTGCTACATATCGGCCTAATGGCGTTATATACTATTCTGCCTGATTATCGAAATTTCAAGTATTTGGTCATATTTCAATGAATAATCAATTTTATCAATTATTTCTACAAAAATGTTGTTATTTTTATCAATATTTCAATTATTACTGTCAAATTTTTAATGATTTCTTTCAAAATTTCAATCTATCGTTGGATGACTATTTTTAATTTATCCTGAACTTTTCACGTACACAAGGTTTAGAATTGTTTTAACATCGTGATCCCTTTGTCCACCTTGGTTTTACATTAAATATTCCCTTAAAACACACTGCATTCTTGATTTATTTTTTTCACGGCTTTGGCAATATTTTGTGGTGTATTATTTCTATTAGAAATAAAAATTTACATTCGCCTTAACTTACAATCCAATTATATATTTCAATGTCGTTATTAGTTCATAGGCTATAACTTTTGCAAAGAGCATGAACGTTATTTTTGTTATTAGTATTGTAGTCTTTTGTATCTCGAACCCACAGTTCTAAATTAGTTATAGAAAGCTGAAACTGAATTTTATATATTTTCTTCACTGTTCTAACCCAGGCCACCTGGTGAATATATTTATTCCTGAAAACGAGAGAGAATAGGTAAATAAAACATGTATATAGAATTAAAGAAATATTTTTGTTTTATTTATCAAAAGAAATACAAATAAATCTATATGTCATGTGAAAATTTTAATTCGCGTCAATCCAGAACAAACAACGATATAATTCAATATTAATGCATATTCAATTATGAATGATAATTTCTGATACTATAGAATAATTGAAAATATGTGTGTCTTTTATGATTTCTATTACAAATAATTTGACATAAGGAAACCGATTCTACCGATAATCTCGACAGAAGGAAGCCTATTTAATTAAGTTTTCATTCATTTATCTTTATTCTCATTTCTTTATCAAAATAATTATTTTCGATGATACCTATATCTTAAAAATTACAACCAGAAGGTTCCAATACCATTTTTCAAATATGAATTTTCCCAGTTCACCCGGAAGTCACGACCAGAAGGTTCCATTCAAATTTGTTTTAAATTTAATAATAGTTCTCTCAATTTAATTTCAATTTCATATCTCTTCATATATTTTTAATACCAATATGGTATCTTCCCCAGTTCAGCCGTAAGTCACGACCAGAAGGTTCCAATACTATTTCTCAAATATGAATTTTCTTAGTTCAGCCGGAAGTCACGACCAGAAGGTTCCATTCAAATTTGTTTTAAATTTAATAATAGTTCTCTCAATTTAATTTCAATTTCATATATCTTCATATATTTTTAATACCAATATGGTATCTTCCCCAGTTCAGCCGTAAGTCACGACCAGAAGGTTCCAATACCATTTTTCAAATATGAATTTTCCCAGTTCTGCCGGAAGTCACGACCAGAAGGTTCCATTCAAATTTGTTTTAAAATATGAGAGATATTAATTTTTATTCGGTTTTTCTTTCGTTTTATTTTATTTTAATATATTTAAATATATTTTATGATTTAGTGGAAAATTTGAAATTTATCACTAACTTGTAGATTATATTAACTCATTCTTATATTTAATTTGATATGAAATCTTGTATTTTGTTAAACATTTAGTATTTTGAATTTCATCACTTACTTCTTGTTTAATTGAACTCACACACAATATAACGTTAACGTGACGATACTTCTTTAGTCTGACATCAACTGTCTCGAGGCTCGTCCTCCTTTCGCTTTTATACGAATTTTTCATCTTATAACTACCTTGGTTCATACATCCAAATAATATTAATTTATTTATGTTATGGCCTCTACTTGTCTTTAATTGAATTACTTGAACATCGTGAATCCTCCCATCCAATTCTAGTACAAGCTAAATTAAATTTGTGTTCAAATATGCAATGAATACATGATTTGTTAAATGTTATAGTTGGTTCTAGATTTTCAGGCCGTGCAATTTGCATGACAGAAGTTCCCTTGGCGTTAAACTCATCGACTCATGTGTCCCTTTGTTATCTAATTCTCTACCTGCCAGTGCACATGCAGCCCCCAAATGTATCTCGATGCTTAACAATTTTAACAAAATCACTGGACCCCGGTCCTATTACTACAATATATTAGAAAAATTTAAAAATAATGCAATAAAAGCAAATGTTCTAACAGTTTTTTTTTATTACAGGCTTAGATTAATAATGGCATACATATACTTTATTAAACCAATTTATTTTATTTTATACAACTAAAATAGTATTTAAAAATGAAAAGCAATAAATTACAAAATAAACGGCACCTATTAAATTTAAAAAAAATACTTCGGACGTTGGAAAATTTTACGTGGTATCAACCCATCCACCCTCCCCACAAAATAGCCGCCCTATTTTAAGGTCGGCTTCGCTTCCTGGTGTGCTGAGCCGAAACATTAGCAGCAGGCATTTATATTTTTATACATATCCATAAACTACCGTCGGCCCTTCCGAATTTAATTCGACGTGACAGGAAAACCCTTCTACATGAAAGGTGGCGTTTATTGTGCGAACTGGACGCGAATCTCTGACGGATTTCGCCCCCGGCGTTTGCGGTCATTACCCGGCGAGAAAATGCGGATTATAAATATTCAGATTTTATGCGGAAACTGACTGTCCCCGGATGCGGGTGGGACAGTGCACATATCCCATTGAATATTTCACGCCGGAATCTGCACTTTAATGGGCCCTTGTAATTTTTATCGGGCCGCAGTAACTTCGGAAAGCTTATCGAGCGATCGCGTGTATTATTTTAAATTAACAATTTGTATTCTCCGCCAGAATATTTCGGTTAATCCCGTCGCCACATGCGCCGCTGTCCTCCGCAATTAACGACTTGTCTGGAAAACCGGCCACTGACTTTAACAAATTTAGCATACTTATAAACGTCCGCTTGCTGAATGGGCTGAATAGTTTAAGCCAGTGGTTCTCAAACTTTTTTAATACAGGGCCGCCCTTTGGAAACGTGTTTTGTTGCCTCCGCCCCTTCCTCCTTTAATTCCTTAAAAAATATCAATAAACAAGAAAAATATCATCCACTTGTGACATTTCGATAAACATTAATGATATTTTGACAGAAATAGTAGTAATTGAGACAGAATAATTGAAAATGAATTGATATGTTGATAAAAATAATTTAAAGTTTACTAAATACTACTGAAATTTTGATTGAAATCTTTAAAAATTTGACATTTGTCAATGAGACATGACAGAATAATTGAAATTTGTACAGAATTCATTGAACTTGTGGCAGAATAATTGAAATTATGTGAATCATAATTGAATATTTAACAATGATAATAGAAAATTCAAAACAATTATTCAAATCCTAATACTATTATCTAAAAACTTTCAAAATATAACAGTAATCAATGAAATATGATACACATAATTGAAGCTTTACCAGGAATCATTGAAAATTTTCCAGTTATCAAGAAGATATGAGAGTATATTGTTCGGAAAATTTGACAAAATAATTAAATATTTGACAGTACTTATTGAACTATAACAGTATAATTGAAATTATGTCTAAGATAATTCAACATTTGACAGTAATAATTAAAATGCTCACAAATATAATTTAAAAAATGTAATTATAATTAAAAAAATTATAAAAGTAATTCAAATGTTGGTACTATTAATTGAAAGCTTTGCAGAATAAATCAAAATTTGACAGTGACAATAGAAATTTTTATAAATATAATTGAAGTTTTGACAAAAATTATTGAAATTTTGACAGTAATAATTAAAATCTTGTTAATATAAAATTTTGGCAGAAATAGAGAATTCGACAGTAATTATTGAATGACAGAAATAATTTGAAGCAAGATAGAATTTTTTTTTTAAGACTGATCGTGATCTGATTGGAATTTGGTAGAAATAATTTCAATGTTGGTACTATTAATTGAAATTTGGCAGCAATTTTTAAAAATAATACAGTAATTGAAATGTCTTCAGGAATTATAGAAAATTTTAAAAAATCGTGACAGCATTTTTGAAAATTTACTGAAATATTAATAAACATACAATATTAATTGACATAATTCCATATATCATATCGTATTTCAATATTTACAGGGTGTCAATTTGTGTCAATCACATGATTATTTTAAAAATTACTCAAAACCGTTTGGGTGGTTCAGAGGGGGAACCAAAATGGAGTAGGTAGTGTCGATCCCCTACCCACCTTTTAAGCCACAGCCACCTCCACCTAAAAAAAATAAATGGCACCCCCCTACTTGTGATTCATCGTTGGAAAGTTCATGAAAAATGCTTTCCAGTCATTATTAATACAATATGATATGGTGAAGTAGTTTCGGAAATAAGTGCAAATATAGTGCAAAAATGTTCAATTAATAAAATTCGAATAACATGTTAAAGTAAATGTTGGAAATGGTTTGCTTGTTTTCTAAACAAAAATATGACCTGCTTTCAAACTCCTCGGGAACTTTCTAAAAGGTTTGTCTAGTAATCTCCAACTGAAAAATTTAAGTGGCACCCCCCTACTTGTGATACATCGTTGGAATGTTCTTGAAAATGCTTTCCAGTCATTATTAATACAATATGATTTGGTGAAGTAGTTTCGGAAATAAGTGTAAATAAAGTGCAAAAGTGTTCTATTAATAAAATTCAAATAACATGTTAAAGTAAATGTTGGAAATTATTTCCATTGTTTTCCAAACAAAAATATAGCCTGCTTTCAAACTCCTCGCGAACTTTCTGAAGGCTCGTCTAGTAATAGCTCGACATTATTGTGCTATTCTTTCTCGTAATTGTTCAATAATATCTGGTTCATTTTTTTATTTATGTTTTATAAACTACCGATTTTGAGTGAACTCATAAAAAAAAATCGTTGTTAAAATTAATGAAAATTTGAACGGCGAAATTTATGGTAATTTGCTGGATGAATTCATTGAGCCTCTCATACTTCAGGAGGTAGAAAACCGAACAGATGAACATGCAAATTATGGACCGAAAATACATGAACTGAGTTTTCATCTGCCTGACGAAGCCACTGTGTGGCGAAACAATTGTTGCAGTACAACATTAAATATTTTGTGAAACTCACATCAATTGTGTTTTATTTATACACCCTGTATATTAACACGGAGTTTCATCATGTATTAGCCTCATCAATCCGATATATTTTAATCATAAACTTCATCATCATCATTATTATGTAATAAATACTTGTACAAAGGCAATATGGAATATTTGTGCATCCTCTCTACCTTACAAATAATCGAAATTTCGGTAGAAATCATTGGAAGTTTGACATTTATCACTGGCATATGACAAAATAATTGAAAATTTAACACACATCGTTGAACTATGACAGTATAATTGAAATTTTGCTAAACATCATTTACCTTTAACAATAATAATTATTAAGGCTTGGCTTGGAGTAATAATCGAAATCGATTCATGGCATACATTGTGTAGATTTTAAAATAGTTTTTCGTTGCCTGTTCATTACTCATCCATTGTATCGTAAAATATTGATATAAAACCGAAAATTTTACTTGAACTTGAGAAAACTTAAAACACGCAAAAGAAACGAGCATAAAGCAAAACATGTAGCTACATACCCTGATACTATACACAAAATCAAAAATAGACTGATCAGGAGCAATATTAAAGTTACAACAAATAATGACAACAACATCACAAGTACAACACAAGAAACTGAAACTATATAAAAACACACAGAAACCACAGAAGGAAATATCAGTTGGAGTTAACAGGAAATGCAATTAACGCATACAACAAATTAAGCGAAAACAGAAAATCAAGTAGCATCAAAAAATTTAAGCAAGTAGTAACAGCATTTCTGCTGCCAAATGCTTCAGAGTAATACCAGCTTCAATCCCATGTCCAATCCAATCGTGACGAAGAGTGGAGTTTTTTTTACATTGTGTTGACTTATGTATAAAAGTGTACTTATTTTAATAAACATTTCCGAAAAAAGATGGAAGACAGAAGAAATTAAATTTTGAGAAACAATTGAAAATTTCACTAATAACTCGTACTTTAATAACAGATAGTAAATCAAATTTGATAACAAATAATTAAAATAACTGAATACAAATAACTGAAATCTTCATAATGTAGACTAATAATCGAAATCAATTCAAGGCATGTATTTTGTAGATTATCAAAATCATCGCATTAAAATTTTACAGCGACCATTGAGATATAATAATAATAATAATAATATTTATTGTGTAACTATACAGCATACACAAGTCAAAGTAGATATGAAAGATCAATTAAATTTTTGAGAAAAATAATTGAAAATTTAACTAATAACTGATACTACGGCAAAAATAATTGTACTTATTTTTTAATTAAATTACTACTTATTTTATTTAAAATTTTATTACAGTTAATTAAACTTTTGACAGAAATAATGGAATTTATCGTTTCGTTTGAAAAGGGGACTTTTTAATAGCAAATTTCGTTAAATTTTACTATCTAGAAAAATGTCATGTGTAAAATTTTGTTTTAAACATTTAAAAATAAATAAGAAAATTCATATATTTTTATATTTTTGAAACAAAGAAAAAAAATCATAGCAATTCGATCAAATGTTAATGCAATGCCGTCCCATTACTTCCTGGCAATAATTTAAACGATTTTTGAAAGATTTAATAGAAAAATTGAAGATTCAATAGTAAAATTAATAAAATGTTCCTATTCAAAAATCCACTTTATAGAGAAAAGGATAAGTATTTTTTTCAAAAGCATACTAACTCTAACAATGAAAGATAATAAGACTAAAATTAACTACATAATAGTCTACGGACCAGATGAAAATGAAACAAAAGAAAATAAAGACAAATTTTGGAAAAAACTACAGGAAATCACAGAACAGTACGAAGATGAAACATTATACCTAATGGGTGACCTAAACGCTAGAGTAGGTAATAAGAACAGAGTATTAGAACAGGTAAAAGGGAGACAAGGAGAAAAACACAAAAACGGAAATGGAAACAGACTACTGGACTTCTGCACAATAAACAATCTAATAATACTGAACACACTATACAAACACAAGAGAATACACAAATATACGAGAGAAGTAAGCAGTAGACACGAACGATCAATAATAGATTACATAATAACGAAAGAGACCCAAGGGAAACAAATAAACGACGTACGAGTGTACAGGACATACGAAATAGGGAGCTATCACTTCCTAGTAGGACAACGCTCAAAAAAGAAACACGGAAAAGAGACGGAAGAAATTAAAATAAAATACACGAAAAATAATAAAAGTGTGCAAACTGAAAGACCAAGAAATAAAGAATCAATATCAGGAATTAATAAAACAAGAAGCAGAGAAAATGGAAAAAACACAATACGTGAACGCAGAAGAAATATGGAATGATTTCAAACACATGTTAACAAGAGCAGCGAAAGGGGCTTGTGGCACAATAAGAACCAATAGGAAGAAAAAACAAACTAACTGGTGGACAGAAGAGCTGAAGAAAGAAATAAAACTGAAAAGGAAGACATGGCAAATATACCTACAAAGCAAAACAACGACAGATTATGAAAAATACACAACACAAAGAAGACAGGTAAAAATCAATGTGAAACACGCTAAAAAGAATCATGGGAACAATTCGGTGAGAAAATGGAAAAAAAAAACGCACGGAAAACCAAAAACTATTCTATAACGTGATAAGAAGAAACAGAAAAGCTATCAAGATACACCAAATAAAGGACAAAGACGGGACAATACTGACAGGAGATGAAGAAATAGCGGAAAGATGGAAGCAACATTTCGAGGAGCTGCTGCAAAGAAAATAGTATCGAAGAAAGGGTCGAAGAACAACAAACGAATCAGCAGAAGATAGTAATAAGACAAAACCAAAAAGAAGAAGAAATAACGGAAGGAAAAATAACACCGGAAGAAGCAAACGAAGCAGTAAGAAAACGCTGGGGAAAGCACCGGGAATAGACAACATCAAAAACGAACAACTAAAATACATTGGAAATGAGGGAACTGAGCAACTAACAAGGCTATTAAACGAAGTTTGAAAGACAGATAAAATACAAAGAACGGCAAACAGCAGCGATAATACCGATATGGAAGAACGGAGATTAAAGGGAATGTAGTAACTACAGAGGAATTTCTCTATTATGTGCAACAGAAAATATATACGAGGACATACTGGAAAAAAGAATAAGATAAAAACTAGAAGGGAAACTGGAACCATCGCAGAGAGATAAAGAGAACATTGCACAATAGATCACCTATTCACAATCAGGAACTTAATAAATGAACTAAGAGAGCACCAGAAACAAATATACATGGCATACGTAGATCTAGAAAAAGCCTTTGACAAAATAAACAGAGAATACGTATGGCAGGCACTACAAGAACAACAAGGAGAACAAAAACTGATTAGGGCAATAAAAAGTATATACGAGGGCGGTTTGACGGAAGAGTGACTTTTCAAAGGTTGGTAACATTTTCGCTATAATGATTATGTTGCTAGCTCCTGAGGTCTTTCGGAGGTCTACTGTCAAAATTTGGTAGCAATCTGACAGATAGATTATGTTTTATACTTATTTGAAGAAAACTGTTTTCGTTGTTGTGTAAATATGGAGAAAAAATAATTTCGAGTGTTGATTAAACATTATTTTCTACGTGAAAACACGATTAAAGAAACCGAGGAAAAGTTACCTAAATATTATCCAGAATCTGCTCCGTCCCATGGAATGATTTGTAAGTGGTTTCTGTTTTTAAAAGTGGCCATATGAGCACGGTTGATGCAGATCGTCCAAAACCATCATTTACTGTAACTACTCCAGAAATGGTTAATAAACTCTATGGCCTTGTAATTGGCAATCGTCGAATAAAAGTTCGTGAGATAGCTAATGAAGTAAACATCTCAACCGAACGGGTATACAATATTTTGCATGAACATTTCAATAAGAAAAAGCTATCCGCGATATGGTTGCCGCGTTTGCTTAATGGTGATCAAATGCGCGCTCGCATTAAGAATTCAGAGGAATGTTTAGCGTCTTCAACGTAATTCAAATAATTTTTTCCGTCGATATGTCACAGAAGATGAAACTTGGATACATTATTATACTCCAGAAACAAGAATACAGTCTAAATAATGGATTTCTCCGTGCGAACATGCTCCCAAAAAGGCAAAAACACTTTTTTCGGCCAATAAGGTCATGGCCACAGTTTTTTTGGGATTCTAAAGGTGTAATCTTTATTAATTATTTAAAAAAAGGAAAAACGATAACTGGCCAGTATTATGCTGATTATGCTGACACGTTTTGATGCCGAACTTAAAAAACAACGACCGCCATTTGATGAAGAAATTTTTTTTGTTCCATTACGATAATGCGACCTCTCATTCGTCTGCAATTGCAACAACTAAATTGACCGAATTGCATTACGAATTACTGCTTTATCCGCCATATTCGCCAGATCTGGCTCCCAGTAATATCTTCTTATTTCCAAATTTAAAAAAATGGTTGGGTGGAAAAAGATTTCAGGCAAATGAAGAGGTGATAACCGAGACAAATGCGTATTTTGAAGACATTCCGAAAGATTACTTTTTGGAAGGTTTACAAAAACTGTAAACTCGCTGGGCTAAGTGTGTACAGTTGAAAGGGTGTTATGTTGAAAAATGAAATATAATTTTAACAGAAAAATAACGGTTTCATTAAAAAGTCACTCTTCCGTCAAACAGCCCTCGTATATATATACCAAAACAGAGAACTGTATAAGAACGGGTAACATGAAGTCCAAGAATTTCACAATGAGCAACGGTCTAAGACAAGGGGGAGCGTTAAGCCCATGCCTATTCATATTGGCTATAGATGCGGTAATGAAAAATATAAAAGAGAAAACAAAAAAAAACACACATAAGATACATAAACCTTAAAGCAATGGAAAACACTGAGTGTATATTTGTAGACGATGTAGCACTAATAGCGAAAAACATTAAGGACCTAGAAGCAAACATTAAGATATGGAGGGAAGAACTTGCAAAAGCGGGACTGAAAATCAACACAGAAAAAACCAAAGTAATGAAAATAGGGGGAGGAAAAGAAACAGAAGAAATAATAATAAGCAACACCAAAATAGAACAAACCGAACCAATTAAATACCTAGGGCAAATAATAGACAGCACAGGGGATATCGAAGTGGAAATAAACAATAGACTGCAAGCAGCAACAAGAACTTTCCAGACGATCCAAAAGATAATACTAAACTACAAGAAGATATCGAGAAAAACAAACAATATACAAAGTAATTCTAATACCAACACGATGGATGCGAAACGTGGACGCTAAACAGGAGACAAAAAAGTAAGATACAGACACTAGAAATGAAGTATCTTAGGAAAATATACGGAGTAACCAGAAAAGACAGAATCAGAAACGTAGACACAAGAAGAGAACTAGAAATAACAGAACTAAACAAAATAATAGAAGAGAGGCAGCTGCAATTGTTGGGACACCTACACAGAAGAAAAGACACCAAACAAACAAAAATCATATGGCAAACAAAAATAACCGGAAAAAGAAAAGTGGGAAGACCGAAAAATAAGTGGGACAAATATTTCGATAATATTATGGAAAGAAGAGGAATATCTAACGCCCAAATGAAGAAAAGCGCAGGAAACAAGAAGATCTGGAACCTACTAGTAAAAGAAAATACAAGGAATTTGAGAAACTACAATATTCTACACCCGAAAGGGTAGAAGAATTATGACTATAACAATAAATAAAAATAATATTTTTTTCAAACGAAATTGTATGACTGTAAAGAGAATTAACAGCTCTAGAAAAATTGTGACGTCATATAAGTGCATCAGAAAATAGATAACAAAAATCGATCAATTCGAGGATTTTTTTTTTTATTTTACTTATTTTTTCGAACTATCTCGGCAGGGGGGCTTTAATACCATATTTAATAAATACCCTGTATAAAACTTAATACGGAGACATTTTGCTAATGGGCACTGAACTCGCACTAATTTGTTAATAGTAGTTTAATAGAAGTTGTTCGCAATTAACATTACCGTTATGTTCGAGTACGTTCTGGGAGCGTTCCCGGTGGTGCTTCCGATGCGTTACACAAGAATGTCGGGGCGGCGATTAAAATGTAAATTCTTAACCCCTTCCTTTCATTAACCGCTTAAAAACCAAACAAATTGCCCATTAATCGGCAAAATCTCACTTGGTAATTCCGGCGCGTTCCGGCCGAACTATTTGCGAATTTCGTCACGGGGCACCCCTTGAGCCCTAATAACGCCGATGGACCGGGCGGCATCTTTAAAGCGCCATTAAAAACGAAATCGCCCCCAAATTTCTCGCGAAATTTACTGCCTATTAAAGCCGGAAAATTCGTGGCGCAAACGGCGAACGGTGCACCGCCGGAAACAAAACGGCCCGACAGCACGACTGATACGAGTTGTTTGTTCCGCGTTGTCACCTGCAGATATCTTTATTTGTGACGCGCAAAGTTGAACAACAGTTTCACGAGTTTTATTATGTGCTCCAGAGTTTCATTTGCTAAAGTGATCGAACGCCCCCCCCCCCCCCCTCCCTTCTACCCTCGATGTGATTACTGCGTCGGTGTTTTTTTCCCTCTCGTTGCACTTGCTTCCCTCGTCACTGCGTGGGCGACGTCTGTAATCCGGAATTGCCACGGACCGTACAGATCGATTGTTTATTAATGTGCGATGAGAGGGAAATTCAGGCGTGAAATTTGCATTCGTAACGCTGATACTCGTGCGATACGTGTAATATCTTTATGCCACACAAATGCAAGGAATATTCATGATACTGAATGTGGCGCTAATTACGGCTGCATAATTGTAAAACTGATACAAACGCAATTACTTCCCAATATCAATTAACTATCGATGAATACCTCTAATAATGCAGCTTTAATTAATATTAATGTTGCGCCTCTTATGCCCTTTATAAATATAAGCACAATGCAGTGACATACGAAATTAAAATGTTCACCATTTTATTACGTACCTACAATTGATACTGCTTGAAAATAAAAATCAGAGTATAGCCCATTTCTAGAATTTCCGGAATTTTAATATCAAACTTTCAGAAGCAATATTGTAACATGTACATGTACACAACTTTTTTAATATACTTTTGGTAGTTTAATAACATTGAAAATTTACAATATTATTAAGTAGACTTGGGACTATTGGAAAATGCAATAATCAGAATACACCCTACCTCTAGATTTTTCTGAAAATGAATCTGAAGTCGGAAGAGTCATATGTAGACGAGGCATATGTTGAACATGTTTTATATTTCTTTCAAAAATAGCGGCATATTGTAAGGACCTGATCCATATTTAATATTAATTTCGATAATTAAAACGTATAATATAAAAATGCATACCTAAAAGTGCGAGAGAGCACAGGACGACATGCGACTCCACAAATTTTGGGACACGCACAATTAAGATAAATATGACATATATTAATGGGAACGCATAATCTAGTCAACTCGAATTTTAAACTAATGTTCAGATGTCCGTAAATCTGCCAATATGAGATAACGGCGCACACTGTGGCGGATCGGCATTCTGACCTTACTTTAGTCGAAAAATGAAATTAAACAATTCATTATAAAAAAAAAAATTATTGATCCAATATGTTTGAAGTTTATGATCCCACTTAAAAAAAGTCAATATGTTTACTTTCGTGGCTGTGATAAGGCTCTATAGTCGCTATCGCTATTTTAACAGGTTTTTGTTGCATTTTCAATAATTTATTGCAACCCTATAAACAGAAAGGGAGCAAAAGTAAATATAAAACATTATTTATCAAACATTAGTTGTTAACAATCCATAACTATAAATTCAATTAGGAATTGTGAAATGCAAAAAAATATTATTTTATCGCATATGGTCAAATTTGAGTGAAATTCAATTTCCAAGTAGATTATTTCAAAAGTTCCAATCGATACACCTTTTTAAACTTATGAACATGAAAGGTTGAGCATTCCTTTAAAAAAATAGATATAATTTAGGTGCGTCAGCCTGCAATTTCAAAAGTTACAATTTTTTTCCCTTCGCAAGTTTTTGACATGATTACTATTATACAAGTTCATACGCCTATTTTCTGTATTTGGTAACAAATTTTTGTCACATATAAAAGTATGTATGTGTATGTCAGTTAGTACGTATATGCGTTAGTGTGAGTACATGTAGAAATTTGTTTAGAATTTGCACACTTTCAAGGTGAAACTCCCTACATATTTCAATTTTCGAAAAGTAAATCTTTAATTTATATTTGTGTGGGCGCAAAAGCGGCGAAAATCACATGTAATTTGAAGAAAATGGGCTAAAAATAAAGATTATAGAAACTATTGACAAGTTTTCAGCAGAAAAACTTCGCGGAAAGATACTAATACTGATATATTAAACAGATTGATTATATCATCAGATCATGTAATTAATTAGTAACTACAGTGGAAGTACGAAGGAAACTTCTACTTTTTGTCCGGAAGTGATAGATCTTTTGGTCAATAAAGATTGTGAGACAGAAGATATCGTGGCTTCAGATGAAAGCAACTAATATAAGTTTTGTTTTGTTTTTATACTTACATGCTTGCTAGATATAATTTTTTTTTTAATTTATATTTGTTTCTGTTAATTAGAAATGACATATTTATAATTTCATATTGTCTAACGATAAAAGCCGTAAGTTACTTTTATTTTTTTTATTGTAATTGTAAATATATCTATACAATATGAACCATATTGTAAGCGGAATAACCAAAATAAAAAATCTGATGTGGGCAACATACGACTTTCTCCATATTAATAGGAATGAAAAGTTAAAATATAAATAAAAGACAAAATACTAAATTATTGATAAACAAATTGTACAAAATGTGCAATATGGTAAACATTAGATTTCAGCGAAGTTTTTTTCGAAAAGCAAGAGTGCTATGAAATTTTGTTTTCTACAAAAGATGTGCAGTTTTAAGATGTCTTCAACTTTTATTGAAATATTTTTCAGATATTTGTACTATTTTGTAAGCTACTGATCAAAAACAACAAAAAAATAATAAGATTAAACACCCGCTTCCGGTTGTCGATTCTTTTCCAAAACTTTTCTAAAGGTAGATTTTGTTCTAAAAATCTTAATTTCAAAATTTTATTCAATTATCTTGAGCCGTTTTTGACTTATCGTGTACTCAAATAAGTTGTCACACACATCCACAAATTAACACACATACGTACACATACAGCCAAACACACACAAAGCGATCAGACATTTCTCAAAACCCGTTTTAATGGACTTGTGGGACCCCAAAACTGATATATCAGTTGAAATCTCGGGTTTGAAAATTTTCACGAAAACACTACTTTCCCGTAGTGTCATCTTCACGAAAAAAAAAAATATTTTTGTACTGAAAACAGAAATATAGACACTTTAGTTGGTTAATCGAAAATAAAAATTAATTATTTAATTCACATTACTGAGTTATTAATTTAGTAAAGTCAGATTCCCCATCCGCCACAGTGTGCGGCGTGGCGATCTTGCGGGACCACGGAATGGCAATTCCCAAACCAGGGGAAAAGTAAACCGGTCACACCTAAACCGGGTAACTCGAAAGAAACACATCTGGGCAAACGCGCTAGAACCCAAACGAGTGAAATCCCAAACTGGTCAAAAACAGAATTTAGGTACCAGGAGTGCAGATGTCAGCGGAGGTATAAATCCACACCGGATTGCGAGGCGGTGTGGATTTCCAAGCGCATCGTAACGCATCGTAATATAAGGGGGACTAGGGACGAATGTACGGCCCTCTCATACAGCCAGGTCCATTGTTGCTTTTCAACCATTTAAGGATACTGAATCGGACCATTAACTGAATATTGAAGGAAAAAATAACATTCCATTAGTTACTGTTTGAATGATGTTGGATATAAAATAATAATTAAAAGTGATAGCGTGACAATTTAGTAATACAAGTCATCAATTTTAATATTTCCAGTTAAGGAAACTATTAATTGTAATATGGATTTTTAACATTAATATAATTCTTGTAAGATATAAACGAACAACTCATTAATTTTATTAGATATCGGAGCTTTAAATATTAAAGTATTACAATGAATAATTGGCAATTAAAGAGACGAGACGAAATATATTATACAATAATAGTAATTTCGTCTGGCTAGTTTAGGGAGCAAAACAGCTAGAGTGATTTAAAATCAAAGTAACCTGCTAGTTTTCCCTCTTAATGTTATCATTAAGAAGGAGACCCTGTAGTAAATTTGATTATATTAAGATGTTACATCACATAAATTTGCTTAATCTAAGTTATTTTATTTTGATTTAATTATTTTTATACCATATGGTTAATTTGGTTAATTAATTAGATAACCAATCATAGCTTATATTGTAATATTAATGTCTTCCCTACTAAAACAGCTGTCTAATCATTTCTAGGAACCTTATTAGTTTTCAGTTTTACAGGATTTTTAAAATTCATCGTTATTTTATAAATAAGTCACTTAAAATATTAATAAACTGAAATACTTATTTATATAATAATATCTGCATCTTAAGGGATACGATACTCCTTGATTAATTTTCCATGTCCCAGTCGTTTGGCAATTAATTTGCAATTTGAAATTTTGAACTTGTCAATATAGTTAAATATAGTGTTAGTATCAGGGTTGATAAAAATCATGATTTTTCCAGAATTAATGATTTAAAAAAAAATGTTTTATTTAAATCATTATTTACCTAAATTATCTTGCTTTAAAGAAAATATTTTTAAATTGTTTTGTAAAGCTGTAAGTAAAATATTTTTCTTTTCTTCTATATTTGGTCCATCACATGGTACAGATACACAGACATTTTTTTAATTATCAATTCTTGTTTGTGGGATGCTGAAACATAAATCGCTCGAAATCTTATAGACTACGCAGTAGTGCGATAAAATAAAATCAATGATTTACTAAAAAAATCATAGTAGTATTATTTAAATCGTGATATAAATTTAGTCATGCATTTTCTCAGAAACTGTGCATATTAGAAAAAAATGTATAATACTTTTATTCTCCATTTGTATTCCATTATAACCATTATAAATGGGGAATACCATTATAAAGGTATTCCCAAAGTTTGGCGAAAGCATTACCTAATACCCTGTATATAAATCCAGCGCGGAAAGACCGCTATGGTCGATAGTCTAATAAATAGTGTACTACTATTACTATTAGTCCATACTCCATAGTTATAAAAACTAATTTGTAAAGTCAAGTTAGTTTTAATATGCAAAATAGTATTCAATAATCGTTATATTCATATTCATATTGAGAGTTGAGTTAGAGCTGAAATTAATTTGGGGTCCTTAGAGTCCTTAGAGTCCTTAGTCAAGAACATAAAAATGTTCTTGATTCTCTTTGCTCTACATGAATAAATAACATAAAGAGGGTATCAAAAATTCAAATTATAAACAATTATTATTTGTCACAAACGTGAAATATATGTCAAAATTTTGAATCAATTCTTTATGACAGTAGTATTATATTTAGAGTTAAAACAAATAAACGGTTCGGTGAAAATAGAGTTTGAAAAAATAGTAAAAACAAATAAATGTTGGCAATATAATTGTTTTAAATGTATTTCTATGAGAGGCTGTGGCTGAAAGAGTTAGTCCACTAGCTTGTCACGCCAAGGGTCATAGGTTCGAACCTCGTGTGCCCGAGAATTTATGAGTGAGTAAAATCCTGTACCAAAGTTACGTGACCTTGCAGAGGAAATAAACTCTCGATTCCTTGTACTGTTGGCCACATTAATTAACTATAGCGACAGAATTGGGCCGTCGTTAAATAAACAAATAATTTACAATACTATAAATAATTCTACAAGATGGTTTAATGTTGTATTATGTTATATTTGTACAACAATGCAATATAGTATGAATATTCATACACTACTTGATTTTGTGACACATTAATCACGGCAGATTAGTGCCATCTACTCCCACATAGTAATATATTTCTTTATTTGTTATGGTGTACTTTAGTCCTAGAATAATATTACACTTCAAGGGTGTTTTACAGCAAATAAATATAAAGTACTGCAGTAAAATTACATTAATAGAGGAGGTAGGTACGGAAATTTCACCAAACATCTGTTACAGATTTTGGGACCTCTCCTAGGTCTCATAAAATTTATTAAATAATATAAAAATGGACCAGAATTTGTAAGTGTTTAGTTTCCATTTGACTACCAGTTGTAACGGTGCGAACCCAGGTGTTGTTCAAATTCTCATAATTTGTAATATTTGCTTATCTCGTGATTTACAAATTCTCATAATTTGTATTATTTATTTGGCTCGTGATTTACAAATTCTCATAATTTGTAATATTTATTTGGCTCGCGATTTACAAAATTTTCATAATTTGTAATATTTATTTGGCTCGTAATTTAGTGGTAGTACTTTACGTTATGTTTGATTTTTAAATCAAAATCGTGACAACTCAATTTGGTTCGTTTTATGGGTAATGTGTCTGTTACTAATTTTTGTTAGGAAGTAAAACACAGATATATGGATTTTATATGATTTATTCATTTTAAAAGGTTAAGCAAGCGACAGACAAATAAAAGACAGTTTTGTTACTCAAATTGGATATTATTTATTTAATTATATTTATTTAATGTTTCTCATTTTTAAATATAGGTTATACAGCTGCGGCACATTATGCATCTCCTCAACATTTGAGGAAGCACACAAAATACCACAACCATAAAACCAATTAAATATATGTATCCAAAATTTGGAATAGATTTATTTAATAATTATTGAATATTTATTATATTCTTTGACTTTGTATGATTTATTTTATTTCGAAAACTGAGTGAAGAGTAAATAATTAATACTGCTGTTGGAATTACAAAGTGATATTAGCGACTTCACGTACCAAAATCTTCAAATTGTGCCGAGAAGGTTATTTGATCCATGTCATCACTGCATAGAAATTCACTACCACGGTGCCTACGGTGCAACGCATTTCAACGCCACCTTGTGGCACACACACCGCCCAGTATATTATAGTCTATTATTAAAGAAAGTTAAAAACATACATCAAAAAGTTACTCGCCATGGTGGTGAACTAAGTACCTTTCGACTTTACTGTTCGACCACAACCTCTAACCACTTTGCTAAGTTACGTTTTTACAGTTTTTACATTCTCAAATACAGCCATTTTCTCAATTTTCAAGTGATTCGACTCTTTAAAATATTCTAGTGTTATTTTGCAATTTTGTGGAACTAAATTGAACCGTATTGATATTTTTATATTATAGAAAATAATCAAAATAATTATGAATCCTCAAATATTAGGTACTACAGACCTTTTGAGAACACGTAAACTTGGCAATTCCCACTAAACAAAATGTCAATAACTTCTAACTCATACGATCAAAAAATATTTGTAATTTCTTAAGCAACGTTTTTCAATACAGTGAACTTACAACTTAGAGCTCAAAATCCAATAAACTAACTATTTCATACAAAATATGATTTTTTTTCATCAATTGTCTAAAATTAATCAACTTGATAAAATTTAAATATCATTTATAAATAAAACGAGTTACTCTGTGAGTATCACATAAATTAATTTATTTGTGACTATAGTTTCGGCTACTTAGGTAATCATTATTAAACAAAGTGTCTTAAACTAACGCACCTTAATTCAAACGCCACCACAATTCAAAATATTGAATATCATTATTTCCACAAATTATTATTAATATTATTCTTTCTTATTTTTGAGTTACTATCTTTACAACTCATATATATATATATATATATATATATGATATTTTATACAAATCAATTTTATTACAAATATATTGATTGTTAACTATCATCAAAATTATATTGGAGATTGAAAACGTACAATCATACTATTCAACAGTACATACTTAATAAAATATTGCGTTCTGCCATTGAGTCACTGTAAATGCTGTTTATATCAGCGGTGTATTGGTAACACGGTCCTGGCGACACCATAAATTTCTATTAACGTGACGATATCCTCTGGTTCCTGTCATCCTGTTACAAATTTTGCTTAAGCGGCCTTGAGTAGCGCCTTGAGTTTGTCCGGCGCTGAACATTCTGCTCTAGACCCATCCTGGACATAGCCGCGTTCGATATTTTACGTTTCCATGAAATACGCAGTTTGTATATATCCATTCTGTTCAGTACGATGGTTTGCGTTTTGCCGAGTTTATAAAATGTGAAGTTTGCGTCTGAACATTCTGGGCATTTACGGTTTGCGGCTGGACTTTCTATGGTTAGCCAGGCACCCGATCTTGCCACCGGCCGGAGTGGCGGCCTTGGGTGGTACACACGCGCAGAGAGCGATCAAGTTTAGAAAACAAGCAAAAATAGGTACCGGGGTGGTAAAATATGGAGGGAGAGCAGGTAAATTTAGAAGCTCGGCATTTAATCAGATCAGTTAGAAATAACCACCAGCGCACAACGTTGCTCTGCTCGACGAAGTCTCAGAGATTGAGCATTAATTTCTCAGGTAAATTGTACGAACGACGCAATCAAATGCACACCTTATTAACGAACTCTAAAGTCAATTTTTATACTAATGATATAACCTATCTAGTGATGCTGCTGCGCCATCGCGCTCAAGTGGTGGAGCGAAGTTTAGTAAAGCTAGAAGAACGTGGGCCCCTGTCGCCGAGAAATGTGCGGATGGACTTAACTGCTACATACTGAACTGAGACATACCTTGACCTGGCAATATTTTCAAGACAGGAGAATATTGTAAAATAGCATTCCTTTCCGTGCACATAATAGGTATATAAATCTCTCATTATAAATAATTCAATGATATTCTGGGTCAACGTAATTTCGTGAATAAAATTGTTCGCTCTGATATTCAAGCAATCTCAGCATTTCAAACCGAATCAATCGTATGAATGAATGTACGTATGTATACATGTGTAAGTGTAAAACTGAACCTGATAAAACGAAGCCGTAGTCCGCTTTATTTAAATAATATTACCTCATATAGTTCTAATGGATCATGTGGCTGAAATGAATAGTAGATAAAATTGATGACGATAGGTCGTAGTGTCCTTTTGAATTATTTAATTAATGCGGGGTTAGTCAGGATAAAAGAACAGACAGTACAGTAAAAATCCACGTTTAAATCAAATATTGTTCATTAATCCGGATAATGTAATAGCTAGCTTTCGGTCTCATAGTACGAGTACCCTCGTTAGGCTAAAAACAACACAACGAAGAAGAACGATAACTATGAAACACACTTTTTTTTTCTCTCTTGTCTCACTTTTTCTCAATTTTTTTCAAACGTTACATATTGAAAATGTTATGTTGTTGAAAACATAATAAAAAGTACAATCAAAATAAAAAAATATAGGCTGTCATTTAAAAAAAATGGCTCTGACGTCATAACTTCAAAACGGAGAGAGATGGAAAAATGAAAATGGTCTCAAAATATTTGTTTGAAAAAAAATCATTTTGACCTGTTGAAGCATTTTTCAAACATTTATACAGGGGAAAAATAAAGCCTGGTCTTAATACTTTATGCGCTCTCTGTATAGTATAAACATGGGATATGAACAAGTAAAATTCTGAGCACAAAAGTTGCAATAATTTATGTTAACAATCAATATCAAAACCGTGTAAGACAAGTACCTTAATATCCTGGCTGATTGTAGAGCCAATTGAATAACGACAATGGTATGTCAACAGTCATGGTCATTTTATAAGCAGTACATATATTGTACAGTACAGTACAGTACAGTAATTGGATAACATTTGGTGTTTAAAATTTTCAAAAATTATAGTTAGATCCTGAGGGCACGCAGGTAATTAACCATTGGTTACACCATCACATACAATATTGAAATCACAGCGAGACGACCATCACGAGCACAAGTGAACAACAATAATACGTAATTAAAAATACGAATGTTTTATAGCTCTGAAGGGGGATGGGGTTACCACCGGCTTAACACTAGTTTGAAACACAGGTCGATGACAATTATAATTGGGGCTTATAAGCCATAAGTATTTTGAATGTGCAACAAGTGTGTTTATAGCACAATTGACATTGCAATAAAACGGAAACAAGAAGGCGGCAAATCCGTGCAACCTTTAAGTACAGTAATGGTATCAGACAGAAATAAAAAAACCGGATTTAACCATGCAGGATCCATTACCAGGGGTAATATAACAAGTGGTGTTCTCATTATCGATAATGAGAACACCACGAATTATGTTTAGGAAGGGAATATAATGAATTGATTGAGTCATCTAGTAAAGTTTAAATACAGTTTAAATACCTATATTTATTTAGATCACTTCATCTTTCAAAGAGCAAGCCACATTTATTATTATATTTTACTATTTTACTTGAACTTGAAACACACTGACATTTCGAGTTATGTTTTTATTAGCGGCCGACTAGATTGTGGGCGCAACCGATAAATAACACCATCGCAACGATCGTCGCTGCGTTTTGTGCTTAACCAAAAATTGTGACAGCGATCGACATTTGTTCGTGGTATTATCCTGAAAATACAACCGTTATATTATCAGTATTGTCACATATTAATACATGCGTAACTATAGAAACCGCATTGTTATGACGCCACTGTTTTACGTATGAGTTATATTCCCAGCCGTACAGCCTGTGACTAATAATAAAACGGTAACTTATCAATGTAGGAGCGCGGCAAAATATAAAGAAAGTGTAATATTAAAGATGGCAAACAACCATAACAGTAAGAATAATAAGAACATATTAAGTAAATGGAAAACAGCTAAGGGAGCCCTAATGGGCCATTACTACCATTGCAATGAGAACAGCACTGGTAATTGTTTTTTTTAAGATGGTTTTTAGTTCACAACATTTTCAATTCCCTGGAAAAATTTATAACACAAATTTTCTGTTGTGAAATTATTTGCAACAATTTTCTGATCAATGTAACAGAAAAATCCAGAAATTCTAAAGACTTAATCCAAAAATACGTATTGTGGATTATTTTTGCATAATTTCCTGGTCAGATCAATCGACAAAATGGAATATCTGGAAATTTTAACAGATGTCTTTAATAAATCTAGAAGTTTGCCCGTATCATTACAAATTTTCTTATTCACAGTTTTCAGTTCACAGAAAACTTGGTTTCAACAAGTTTTAGTTCTATAAAAATTTACATGTGAAGAAATTTGCCGCAATTTTCTGGTTAATTCAAGCCTCTCGAAAAAATACGTTCAAAAGAAAATTCAAGATTTACAAATTTCTGGTTATTTATTAAATCCGGATCTCTCTCTAACTTCCTTGTCAATTTTTGTAAACACAGGTTTCAGTAAATTAAAAAATCAGAAAACCTGTAAGATTACCAAAAAAATCACTTTCGATTATCAATCATATCAATTTTCTGATCTTGGCAAAAATCAGAATATTTCTAGATTTTCCAGAATTTAATCAGAAGTCTGAAGAGAATTAATATTTTATTTTTTACGTACCTATTAATCTTGTTTCAAAAATATTATAATGCGCTATATTATTGACGTATTTTCTTGAAATTATTTTATTTTGTTAGGTTATTTTTGGTAGGCTTCAAAATATGTTTGCTCCTTAGGCCTCTAAAAAGGTAAGTACGGCACTGGTAAGCCATTAATTAAATTAAACTGTAAGCCATTAATTTCTGAAATATTTCAAAAACTTATCGTGGAAAACGAATAAATTCATCTTTTCAACAACTTTTACGTATATCTTGCATGAGCCAATAAATTTCGTGTCAGTTTTATTCCCATTGTAATTTTTAAAATTTACTTGTTTACCACTTGTCCTAGGAACAATTTGCAGATGTTTTCTGCCACTCGATCATTCGGCGACCCACCATTGTGCTCCTCTCGGTCAATCGAGTATTTTTTTATTAACTGCTTTACGGCGAAGATATTTCCCTTTTCACCCCATTCTTCCCGGTGGTTCCGGGCGATTGAGGCATTCGGGTCGTGTATTTTTATTGTCGGCGGTTCGGCCCCGGGCCTGAATCAATATGTAAGAGTCCGATTACGAATCGGCGCTAGGCAAATATAAATCTGTAAACAATCGGCGGGGAGAATAATAACACGCGAGAGATCCCCCATTCAGGTTCCCGGGTGTTTTATTATTTATCTGTAATTAATGTAGTGATGAATGCCCCTGCTAGCTCCAGGCAGCGTTGGACCCTAGCCAGGTCGTTTTTTGTGCTCGCGGTGGAGGAACACAGTCGTTAGTATCATACTCATATGCTCATGAGTAATGCCGGCAAAAAAGCTGGCTTTTACCAGCGCCCACGGATACACAGCACTACAAATTACTATTTGTCTCTTTTCCATTATTCGCCGCTTTTTATTGTGTGCATAAATAGAATTCCAGTATCACAGTGCCGGATCTATTTTGTATTCTGAATACGTTACCGCCGGAATATTCCTGGGTCGCAGGTTCAGTGGATCGCTGATTTTTCCACGTTCCCCCGTGAAAAAATACCTTTTCAACTGGATTAATTATCCCGCGCGCTCGAGGGGTGTTTCCGTTCACAAATCTGCAGCTTGCCGTTCCATTATTGCGAATGCACGTTTCCAGCTAGTAAGTGTCGACCGTGACAGACTGCCGAGTTATTACGAGTACTATATGCACACATGCTTTGTTAATTACTCTGTGTACCGCATTGTTCTAAGTGAAGGGGACGTGGTCTCATTAAAAAGGGTCCGCATGCTAACACCATACTAAGTCCGGGCCTAATTATACGACTAAACATACGAGACAAAGGGCCTACAACATTTCGTATATATCATTTCGGTATTAAAACTCCCTAATATTTCTCCGTTGCTCTCCACTTTTTTTTATTATTTTTGCCCGCTTTGCCGCGTGTTCATTAAATTAAAATCGTATTTGCATAATTTCGTAATACCACACTTTTTTTCATTTAAATGATTAATCTAAGGGCTTTCCTCTGTCGCGCTCCCTTTTCCGCTGCATTCTCACTTAATGGGTTGAATGCGCCACACAAAATATCTAATATTTAGATGTACAACTTCCTGCCTAAGAATGTCTCGAATTTTCTCGTTCATTAAACAATTGTATTTCCAGGATTTTTCCCGTTTTCCCGCTTATTTGTGGCGCCGACCGTTTCATTTTCCTCCCTCCGTATAAACCTATATCCAGTATCTTGATGGCACTAGAACTTCCCGACTTATATAGCAGTTTATCTCATAATGCCCATATTATTGCCACGATATTAATAATCACAGCCAATATCACATATAAATCCCTAACTTTTGTTTTCGTCATAGAATTTGGGTTTAGTTCTACACATATAAAAGAAGTAAATTGCATTTAATTACCTATCAGGCATTACATTTTCAGGTTTGGCATTAAAATATAAATAAAAACAGTCACAATATTGTAATAAACGGGTTGTTTGTAGGAGTTTTTTTAAACACTGGTTTTTACTTTTACTGTTTATTTATTTATTTGTGGACACAATTAACTGTCCAGAAATGAAGAACCGAATAACACGAATTACACAAACTTGATGGATTATGAACTGTGGCGTTTTTGTCTATGTACTCTGACGTGTTTTATTATGTACTGTGTCGTGGTTCCTTAGTAACTGATTTTCTCCACATCGGTTACAAGTTTCGAACCCTCGGTTGTAACTCACTGGAGTAGGGCCAGAACGAACTTTGAACGCGTTCAAGAACAAAGAATATTCAAGGTTCGCTCTGATATTGAAATATCTCTGTCTATCTAAATTACATATTTTGCATCAACTTAAAGTGTAAATAACATCAATACACAAAAGCTAGACTGAGCGTCGCGCGGTGATAACTTTGAACGGAAGTTAATCTAAGAAATTCGGAGATAATATGAAGAGACTGCATATTGTAATTTAAGAATAGAGAGACATATTTATACATTTAGTTAATAATAATGGGAACATTACATCCTCCTCTCCTTATTGAGAAAAAAAAATTATTTATATAGATTATGTAGATATATACACACAATCACAATACCTAAATATAACATAATATAAAATATCTGAAAAAGAAGGACAATACAAAATAATATAAACATAAAGGATAACGAGGAATGATAATAATTTTTTTTTTTATACATAACATAATTTAAAATATCTGAAAAAGAAGGCCAATTCAAAATAATATAAAAGATAAAGAATACGTAGAAAGGGTATGTAAGGTAAAGACAAAATTAGTTATTTGAAAACAATCGAAAAATCTTACTATTAATAGGAACCATTATTTGTTTAAAATTAGTCGTTACGGTATCTGGCAACAAGTCTTTGACTACGTCTAACTTCGACTGGAGCCTCTATTTCATTTAGAGTTATGTCCACATTTGGATCTATATTAGCGTCACCGATTCGATTCATAGGCATTGCAGGTTGGTGTGGTCTGTGAACAACATGTTGGATACGGTTTCGCCAACCAATAATTATTTTGTAAACTTTAAATAATATGTACATTAATATTATAATTGAAATGAGATATGCCAAATAGGAAGGAGAGACATTTAACAATTGAGAGTTGTTTGAGATATTTTTTGATATTTGTACTATATCATCCAATTTATGACTAGCAGTAATTAGATTTCTCGAATCAACATGAGTTGTCGGAATCGGAACAAGATGACTAATATTTAATTTTTTTATTTTATCGCAACAACCATCATTTAGAATGTTGTAAGGGGGTATTACAAAAGTCAACATACTTTCAAAATTATTATTAGAGGAAGTTATTGTATTAGTACCCGTATATACTTTACAGTTTGGAAGTAAGGTTAAAACACCTGAATTCATAATATGTATGTCGATGCTAGTAGAATTTTTGCATGAGAGCGTAACAGATTTTGCTTTTGGGGCTAAATAAAGCCAAGAATTTGTGGATTCTAATTTCTGCCAATATTCTGACATGAGCTTAACTATTCTTGTGTCACAACTTTCTGAGATGTTTGAGTGCAATATCATATAAGATTCGCAATTTGCTTGTAACACATTTGATCTAAGAGGTTGATGTAGGTAACATATATATTTGTCGGGTATTTTGTGACAATGACTTAAATCGTTGAAACTACTATAGGTTAATTTATCTAAAGATATTGCAATGTAGTTTGAAGTTGGCTGAATGAAAATAAAAGATGAATCATCATAAGAAGTTGGAAGTGGTGTTATTTTATAAAATTTATATGTAATTTGGGAGATTAGTGGATTTGAAATAATGAAAATAAGCTTGTTGTCACTGTAGTAGACTACGAGGGAAGCTACCTGTAATAAGTGAACTGAGTTCTCGACAGTCAAAGGGAGAGCATATGAAGTTGAAATGGGCAAAAGTTGTAAAGTGGAAGTAAGTTCTGTGATATATTGTTCAGGACTTAAAATAAAAGGATGAAGAATATCAGATTTTGCAAACAATATAGCGTTTATAAGAGTAGAGTATTGCTGGCTTAATTCATCAGTCATTAAAATTAGTTTTCAGTAAAATTCGAATTATTCCGTAATAAAAAAGGCTTCAAATAATGATACAGGATTGGAATACACATCGCCTGATTGAGGCACTTCAAAGTGGGCACATATATTATTAGAGTACTTGATAGAATTAGTATTTACAATTTCGTCATTATTAAAATGTGTTTCGTCTAATAGTGTTCGATTATTTTTTTCGGAAATATTAGCTACTTTAGGTTTGAATTTGGTATTTTGATATCCTTGAAAAGATTGAATTTTTTTATTTTTACATGTTATCTCATCAGGAATTGTGTTTTCTAATTGTGAATTTGTATCTTCGTATTGTTCCAAATTTTGAGGCAATTTATCACTATTATTAAAAGTATCAGCTTTAGTATTGACTTGAATTGGAGCCATATCCGTTTCTAGTTTAGAATAATTATCGGTAATTGTTTTTAGAATTTCTTGCTGTTGATTAAATTTTTGATTGAAGTTATTATATTGTTCGCTTAAATTGACTTGAATTTCATGATATATACGTGATACAATTTCGTTTGTTAAAAGTTTTTGATCTGATTTAAATTGTTGGAACTGATTTTGAAAATTTATTTGGTTTTGATTAATTTCGGATCTTAAGTTTCTAATTTCATTATACATCGCTTCAATTTTACATTCTAAATTATTGACTCTTGTAGCATTATCACCGATATTAGTAGTATTATTACGATAATGCTTAGATTTTATAGTTCTAACCTGGCGAACGTTTGCAATTCCTGAATGAATCATTGACATATTTTGGTTGTTACGTGAATTTTGGTTTCTCGTGTTGGATTGGTGCGCTTGATTTGAAATATTGGAATTTCGTGAGTTTTGGAAATTAATATTTCGATCGTTTTGATAAGAGCTGCTTGAATTTGTATTTTGTACATTTTGATTTTGATAATTATTACGGCTGGATGTTGTTTGGAAATTATAATTTGGAACATTTCTATTTGAAAACTTTTGATTTGATGTATTTGGATAATTTTGATTAAATTGATTTTGTCGAAAATTTAGATTTTGCCTTTTACGTCATTCGCTTATAGAATGTCCCATGTTGTTGCAGTAATTGCATTTAATTTGTTGATTCCTTTGATCACTATATTGGGCATTATGAATTTCGCGGGGTGGTTGATTAGACGTATTATTAAGTGAATTGAATCTACAATTGGATGTGAAATGAGAATTTTTGTTGCAAATGTGACAAAACTTTGATGTACTAGGGAGGTCATTAGTCGGTTTAGTCATTTGTTCTTCATTAATTGCAAGTGTTATGGCTTCTTCGAGTGTTTCAGGCCTCATTGCTCTCACAATTAGATTTATTTGGCCTTTTAAGCCACTGGTGAATACACTAAGGACTTGTGCATTGACCATTTCAATTTGTGCTTCTTTTGCCTCTTGTGTTACATTTCTGGGTAAGGTTAAAATTAAATTTTGACGACATTTTTCTACGCGTGTGCCGAAATCGGAAACTGTTTCGGTTAGTTTTTGAGTACACAAATTTAATTCTGCTAAGACAGCACTGTAAGTCATTTTAATTGAAAAATTTTCACGTAAAAATCGTTTTAGAACATCCCAAGTGTCAATGCGTCTACTTCTTGTACTACGACCTGCTTCGCCTAGAATTTTATTTTTTATAGCAATTAATAATTGCGGTTTCTGCTCGTCCGGGACTAAATTAATTGCATCATTGCATTGGTTTATAAAATCTTCCAAATTATTATGATTAGATGATTTTGAATTATCAAATTTAGTGTCAGTTAAAATGTTAAATGCAAAATTTAACATAGTCAAGTCAACTGCCATTTTGTAACGTAAATAAAAACGAGTGTTCAATTTATAATGGAAGTTAAATAAAAATGTTGGTTCCTTTAGTAAGAAAATTCGACTTACATAAAAAATATTATGAGGTTCATCTTGTCCATCCGGTGATTCTTCAGAGATGAAAATGACCTCCTCTGCGGTGGAACGGGAAGCTGCACGTCTTGTCCTCGTCTGTGGTAGATCGGGAAACTGCACGTCTTGTCCTCGTCTGTGGTAGATCGGGAAACTGCACGTCTTGTCCTCGTCTGTGGTAGATCGGGAAACTGCACGTCTTGTCCTCGTCTGTGGTAGATCGGGAAACTGCACGTCTTGCCCTCGTCTGTGGTAGATCGGGAACCTGCACGTCTTGTTCTCGTCTTGGCGGTTTTTTTTTTTTACACTCCTGGTAGATATTTACACAAATACATCGCTCACGTTTTCTGCATTTAATTAAGGACAGCCTTAAAAACCAGGGAATAATTCCTTTCCGTTTATTTCTTTTCTTTTGTGAACCGATTTATTTTCCACGGCAATTATCACAAATCCTACCGACTGCGCCAATTTTGTAATAAACGGGTTGTTTGTAGGAGTTTTTTTAAACACTGGTTTTTACTTTTACTGTTTATTTATTTATTTGTGGACACAATTAACTGTCCAGAAATGAAGAACCGAATAACACGAATTACACAAACTTGATGGATTATGAACTGTGGCGTTTTTGTCTATGTACTCTGACGTGTTTTATTATGTACTGTGTCGTGGTTCCTTAGTAACTGATTTTCTCCACATCGGTTACAAGTTTCGAACCCTCGGTTGTAACTCACTGGAGTAGGGCCAGAACGAACTTTGAACGCATTCAAGAACAAAGAATATTCAAGGTTCGCTCTGATATTGAAATATCTCTGTCTATCTAAATTACATATTTTGCATCAACTTAAAGTGTAAATAACATCAATACACAAAAGCTAGACTGAGCGTCGCGCGGTGATAACTTTGAACGGAAGTTAATCTAAGAAATTCGGAGATAATATGAAGAGACTGCATATTGTAATTTAAGAATAGAGAGACATATTTATACATTTAGTTAATAATAATGGGAACATTACAATATATTGTTAAAAAGAATAATTATTATTACTCCTAAACCTGTTCATTTCATAATAAAATTGTTAATAACTTATTTTGAGGTCGAAATATTATACACAAAGTAATTAGTTTTACGATTTTTTTAAGTTTATTTATTTTACTTAGTTCTGACAATTATTCTTTCAATGATAATAAAATTGTTGATAACTAATTTTTTTGACTTCAAGGTTGAAATTTTTGGGCCTACGATTGATTTCCTTTGTTTTTGTGAATGTTTAAAAAAATACAACTAAAGTGGAGATTTAGATGGTGTATACGCTAGAGGTTGAACATGCATGGAACCGAAATAAATAGATTTATTTTTTCGGTTGGACTCCGGTTTTCATTCCGACACATATAACGGTTTTATCCGGTTTCCGGTCTTCGGTTCAGTTCCGGTTCGAAGCCCTGAATAATAGATAATAAATTGTTAAAATAAATAATAGTATGTAATTTTTCCGATTGCCTATTTATCCTGCATTAAATTTTCAGTTTTAGATTAGAATATAAAAAAAAACATTCCATTGTATTATTGTAAAATTCTTGATTACTAATTTTTATATTTATACAGGGTGTGCAAGATAAGGATCACAGCATGGTGATCTCGGAAACCGTAAAAGTTACAAAGGCAGTTTATTTACGAAAAAGTAGGGCAATTTAATGGTCAGTAATATTCTATTGAGAAAACCAGAAAATTCCGCTTACTTCCGGAGATATTCGACAAAATCCGAAATCTCGCGATTTCATATTTATTTGTTTCTGAAGTTATTTGAAAAGGTATAAGAAAACCAAAGGGATTTTCTCATTGCCACATTTTTAGCTCTACAAGACAGCGTTTACAAATTTCAGTACAACGTTTCGTTTCTAAGAAACCATCACCAATTTGTATTAGACACCCTGTGTTAGATAACTTTATAATGTGCATTTCTTGTGATATTTGGGATTACTTTTCAGTGTAATCATATCTATTTCGGTGATATTCTCAAATTGTGTTTTTACTTTATTAATGATCTCAAAAACTTTCGCATGAATATTCATACAATTTATAAATATATTAAATGATATGCTGACAAAAAATTTCAATGTACAGTAGTTAAGATTTTCATTTTTTCAAGTTCAATTCTCAAATTTCAATCATACTTTATGAGCGCTATCTTAAAAACTAGCGGACATATGTGAGTAGTATTTATTAATGATATTAAAATTGGTATTGGTAAGTGACATTTAAATGAATTACTTTATAATGAACGATTCTTGAGATATGTGCTTTTCAGAATAATCATGTCGATTTAGGTGATATTCTCAAATAGTTCTCTTACTTTATTAATGATATCTCAAAAACTAGCGTATGAATATTAATACAATTTATTGAAAATATTGAATGATATTCTGATATTTAAATTATTTATTGAAATCTCAAAATTCAAATTGCAATTCTCAAATATACATCATTTATAAAAACGTTTGAACGTAATATTTGCAACGCACAGTTGCAAATATTGAAATAGCCATAAATAAAATTTTATAAAAATTGCTAAAATATGCTGTATGGAAATTGCAAAAAATATAAAGCATAATAATAATAGATTTATAACCATCGACAAAATTTTATAAATAAGTATTTCACAAACACTCACATGGACATAACTATACGTTGAAAATATTGAAATAATGTAAACTCCACAATTATGCCTTGAAATAATTGAAAATGCATTCGTGGAAATGTAAAGTAGCAAAACAAACGACATTTACAAAAACGTTGTATATTTGCCACTTGCACATATTGAATTTTTTTAAACTCTACAATTTTGCATCAATATCATAGAAAATTCAGACATGGTAATGTAAAAAACTAAGAATTATTGCAATAAATTCTATATAATTATGTGATAATTGTACAAATTGCTATAAAGGTTATTAAAAAATATTTCGAGCAAATATATAAAAAATATAAAAGTGTAAGTAATGTCATGCAAATAAATATATACCCATAGATAAAATTCCATAAATAAGTACCTATATTTCATAAATATGCACAAAATGTAAAACAGTTATACGATAAAACTGCATTTACACAAAGTTGCAGAAATTTACATAATTAAGGCAAAAAATGTGTCACATGAAAATGTGATAACGAGTCCACAAACAGCCATAAATATTTTTTTATAAAAATTGTTAAAATATGCTCTATGGAAATGGCAAAAAATATAAAACATAATAATAATAAATTTGTAACCATCAACAAAATTTTATAAATAAGTATTTCACAAACACTCACATGGACTTATTTTTTTCTGTACAAATATTACAGGCTATATATTTTTTTAAAATGATTTATTTAATGAGAATTTGATACTTGAATATTTAAGTAACGCTATCTTTAATTTCGTATGTGAAGGGCAGCACTATCAGGTAGAGATAAAGTATGTCTTTAGTTGGGCATGGACTACTTATATCTAAACTACTAATATCTAAACCATATCTTATACTAATATCTAAGCATCGATACAATTTTATAAATATTTGACAAATACTCACAGGACATCGTCTTTTCTGTATAAATATTATAGGGAATCAAAAAATATTTAATGTTATATTTAGTACTTACTGGTAAATAATATTTATTTTTATTTTATTTTATGATTTATTTCTTTCGCCTGACTAGTTTCGGTTATGAAAAACCATTTTCAGAGGCATATGTATTTAATGTTTATATATCCTGAACTTATTTGTAATGTAATTTTAAATTTGATATGTCTATTTAAAGAAATAAAACATAAAATAAAATTAAAATAAATATTACTTACCAGTAAGTAGTAAATATAACAATCTTAAATATATATATATATATATATATATATATATATATATATATATATATATATATATATATATATATTTATATATATAAAACCTTAAACTTAAAAAAATATTGATTAATTTTCTTAACGATTATTTGATACCTGAGTATATAATAATACTATTTATAATTTCGTATGTGAAGGGCAGCACTATCAGGTAAAAATAAAGTATGTCTTTAGTTAGGCATGGACTACTTATTACTAGTAGTCAGTAGTAAAGACACATTTTATCTTTACCTGATTGTGGTGCCCTTCACATACATTACATAATTATCTACAATCAGAATGGATCTCAACACATTTCACTATCTAATAATAATAATAATAATAATGATTTAATAATTGAATGGATGACAATGATAATAATAATAATAATAATATGTGGCTTACATTTTGTAAGATATATCTTTTTTGGCGAAAATAGCCAATCTTCTTAAGCCGGGATACATTTTTTCCTCGGACGGCCGTACAAAGACGTACCGTATGCGACGGATTTTGCACACAAAAAAATATTCAGCATTCCCCGATTTCCACCAAGGCGCTTCGAATCCCCCTTTTCATTAAATAATGTTATTTATTCTGACATATTTTTTCTTCGTTTCTCGCGAATGTTTGCGTCAATCTAGATTTTATCGACTGAAAATTTCCCTTAAATATTCGCCCAGACTTCCAGTGTCTGCCCAGAAACGCGTCTCTGCGTATGCGGATTCAGTTATATTTCTTTGCTGCGGAGAAATCGCCGTTTACGTGTTTCCAAACTTCTACGAAAATAGACGTTACAGTATGAACAATAAACGCTATTCAGTTTTCGGCAGAATATTTTTAATAATGAATATATTCCACTGAATACTGAATAAAATATCAATTCTCCACGATTCACGAATGATAGTCGGAGGTTAACTTGGTGCATTTTTTTGAAATTTAAATAATATAAAGAGGGAGGAACAATCTTTATATGGCTATTGATCTCTCGTGGGGTCTTTCCACCTTTTAAATATTAATACAATAATTTTCTTAGTTTTATAAAAGTTTCATACAAATCATTAGGTTTTAATTAGTTTTAAATTAGCCAAATTTGCGCCTTTTGATATGATTATTTGAAAATACATTTTATTATAGTAATATTCATAATATGATATTGAATTATTATGTTTTTGCCCCATTTTATTCTTATAAATTCACTGCTCAAGTTTCGACTTTTGACAGTAATTTTCAAGTGACAAATTACAAGGGAGTGTTGATATTATTTATTTATAAAATGGAAAAGTTCTGACCATATTACGTTATTTGCGTTTTTTTTTTCATACGTACTGTCAAACGTCGATACTCGTGCAATGAATTTATATGAATAAAATATGGTAAAACATTATTATTTAATTATGAATATAATTAGTAACGGTCAAAACACTCTTAATGATTTCTAATAGTGTTATAATAAATAGTTTGATTATAGAGTTTTAATTAAGCCAAATTTACTAAATCTATGTACCTAATATATAATTTGTATTAAATATTATCGTCCAGGAAGTGTTTCAACTATATTATTCGTATTTATTTGCACTGCTATAAAAAGTAAAACCGTAAAATAAATAATTGTATGTAAATATCGCATCAAAGGTGTTGCTAATTCTGCGTGGATACCTGACGGTGTTTGTGATAATAAATCTTACGTGAAATGCAAATCTTTGGATAACTTATGCAAGAATAATAATTTAAGACGCCCGAAGCTCAGAAATGTTCATCTGCATGACTTACATCAGGCGCAACAATTAATTTAATGAAGTATTGCCGGACATGAGCATTCTATCGTTTTATTCGTTCCTTCGTGTAATTACGAGCACGCCTCACGCACGCCCAGCGCGTAATTATGGCAATAATATTAGTTTATCCTTTACGCCAGCGTTTATTATGTTTGCTCGGATTAATTCGATGTGTAATATATTACCATTACACGTAATTGGCACATAAATTGATTAGAGTCTATTCGACTTTGTGATTATAATTCGGAACGTTATTAACACGATGTTTGCTTAACTGCCTTATAAATGAATAAAATTGATATTGTGGCATTTCTCATTAATATATGTGTAATTATGCATTCATCATTCTATAAATAGCTCATCAGAACATAATTTATTGGTGCCGTTATTATTGATTGTATTGTGTTCTCGGATTCTTAGTAACTGCAAATTAACGTAAAATGAGGTCTTAAAATTTATTACTTTTCATACCATGTTTAGATTATGTGACCTTTTGAGAACATCTTTGATTTACGTCTTATCATTCATATAACCTTACAGTTGAAAGAAATGTTAGCATGTTTATTTCTTTGCAGCAATCATGTTGGCCTATTTCAAAATAATGAAGTGTGAGAGAAGCATATAAAACACACTAGGCCGAAACCGGTCTCCAGTTTGTGAGACTTCGGTTTTCCCAATATTTAATAATTAGGTATATTTTACTTGTAATAATAAATTCTTATAATTTATGATATTAGTTTTGGCTCGCGATTTATCTATTTTACTTTCATTTTGTGTGATCGTATAATGGCAGTACTTCTTTACGTTATGTTTGATATTAAATCATTATCGTGACAACTTCAACTTCTTTTAGAGGTAATGCGTGTGTTAGTAACAATAATATTAATAAAATAAAGGCACTTATTTATGGATTAAGTGTAATTTATTCACTTTAAAGGATTTTGCAACAATAATTAAACATGAATTTGAATTTAATGACTTTCTTTATTGACTCAAAAAGAATTAGTTAGTTTTGGATAAACGATGTACTTAACGTCGATGACTTCACACATTGCTCAATTCCTCGTGCCCGCAAAACTGCTCAATGCATGTCACCACTTCATGAAATATGTCGCTGTTTGTGCTTTCCAATGTCACATTCCACTTTATCCGTACATTAGTTGGAAATTTCTAGTAACCTCAATGACTTCACACACTGATCAATTCTACATGCCCGCCAACTGCCCAATGCATGTCACCACTTCATGAAATATGTCACTGTTTGTGCCTCTAATGTCACATTCCATTTATTACTTCAGGATTCACTAACTAGGTTTTTATAGATACAAGTTTGTTAAATATATCCTGTAAATTGTTCGTATGACTGATATTAATGAATTTGCAATATGATTATTTATAACTCGTTTATACTCATTACACAAAACAACCAATAATTTGCCACAGTATAACCCAGTTATTATGTAAATTATACCTTAATATTTTATACTTATTCCCTGGAGAACATTATCGTTTTTAGATTTCAGCTTTAAATTTAGAATAAGATTTATTAAACAAGCAATTTCGATCATTTTATTGATTTCATTTCATTAACCTTTAGTTTTATTTCTGTAAATCTTCATTAGATTCAAATTCATGTTATTAATTACTCATAATTAAATAATGTTTTGCCACTTCAGCGAATATTACTTAGGTTATATTTTAATAATTTATACTTATTCCCTGAAGAGTATAATCCTCTCTATACTTCATTTTAAATTTATAATGACAGTATTTTATTAAAGAGGAAATTCAAATGATATTACGCATTTCATTTTAATTGATATTTTTATGACTTTTGTTAGCTTGTGAAGAAAATTGTTAATCATGTCTACTAAGGTAGACTTCTAAGGTAGACACAATTGGAGATGGTAGCATTCTCATGTCTGAACGAGACTGAAACCGGAAATATTACTTTATTAACCTCCACGGCACCGCTTATAAAGCGTATACCAGAAATTAATAAAGCTCTCTAAGAACTGCATATACTGTTACGACCCCGCTTTAGCTTTGATGCCAACAATATATTGAGAAGGAACATGATTTTGCTAAGGCAAATTATAAAGAATTTACGGGGTATTTGTTTTTGGTAACTTTTGTAGTGATTCTTTAATCATGTCTACTAAGGTAAACACAATTGGAGATGGTAGCATTCTCCTGTCTGAACGAGAATGAAACCGGAAAGATTACTCTATTAAAATCCACGGCACCGCTTATAAAGCGTATACCTACCAGAAATTAATAAAGCTCTCTAAGAACTGTATATACTGTTACGTCCACGCTTTTAGCTTTAATGCCAACAATATGTTGAGAAGGAACATGATTTTGGTAACGCAAATTATAAATAATTTACGGGGTATTTGTTTTTGGTAACTTTTGGAGGAATGCACTGATTATTACTACTCAATTTCGAATTACTTAATATTCTGAAAACGGTAATTTTTGAATAAATCGGATAATACTCTTTATAATGATATTCGCGTATATTATTGATGTAACGACCTAAATTTCCTTTGAGGTGCTTCTAGATATTCGTGGATTCGTTCCTTTTTTACGTGCACTGTGATGCCGGGTAACCCGATTGGATATTAAGAAGTATGTTTTTTTTGAGTTTTAACTAATTTTATTTCGATGTCTTGCCCAAACGACGTGTAGTGGCAATGTGTATTGCAAAAACATTTTCGATCGCCAATTCTCTGGTCTTATCCAAAATTAAACATTAAAGTACAAGTTTTGAATACGCATAATATTGGGTTTATGCATGTTATTACTGCTAATGGGCAGTTTAGACCGGACTTTAATTTTATTTGCATTAGATAAAGATAAACCGAAAACACTATTAGAGATTCCCAAAATTATCTGTATTGTTCACTCAGTTAAATAACATAATTTATATTTATAAATTATTAAGAGGGTACATTGCATCGACGAAGATAATCACGGCCTGTCGCCTCGCGAATCTGGAACCAATTAAACTTTTCGCAAGCAAAACGATGCTGTTTATATTAAAATTTCGCCCACTCTGCGATTTTGTGTGATTCCCCTTAAGGTTAATTCTCATTCCGGTGATCTCACATGTGCCCTATAGCAAGTTTACTGATACAAAATTACCAAACTGTTATGATTAGTCATCAGCCTGCTCGTGCCTCGATTGTTATTATTTATATAATTGCGTCACTGCACACGTTTTATATTAATGATTATAAAAGTTCTCGTAATTTCCTTTGTAATCTCTTCAAATTGAATTCATATTTAATCATATTACTTATTATTTCCCCAAATGATCACTCCTTCCTATTCTAACATAATTCTTGGCTTTTACGTGTGTTTTCAAATCATACCTGAGTATGAAATTGTTTTAAAATTATTACTAAACGTCTCAATTAATATCAGTCATTTTTCGTGGATTTATGTTAAATTAATTCATACAAAATATGGATATTCCGATCCCTTACAAGTTGTCCGCGGAGATAAAACCCAAATGTAACATTATAATACAATTATTTTAGAATACTCCATATTTTCAGTAATAATAATTGCTATTATATGTAATTTACTGCAGGGTTTGCACTATTTGTTTCAAATTTGGTAGTTCTGCGAGGAAAAAACTAAACCAATTTGGAAGTTAGACGTAACGAACAGGGGAATTGTGCCTCGATCGTCGTGTCCACTCCATAACCAGATTATTCCGCGACGCTTTTCTTCTATTAAATAAACCCGAGTGTAACTTAGTTTCCACTCGCACATATTCATCAGTCTTCCCCCGCTGCACCCTCCCACGCTCAGGAAACTCCGGCGAGCTTTTTTGGGGATTCACGAAGACTCCAAATGATGATAACAATGCTTTTCCGATTCTTTGGTATACGCAGAAAGCAATTGACAAATTTGTGCAAAAACACATTATTTCCTAATTAACTTTAAAAATGTAAATTTCCTTGCCAATTTGTTTTAAAAGTTCAATTTCAATGTGTTGATTAAATAAGCTAAAGTTTGTTACAAAGACATTTCAACTAAATGTGATTGCAAAAAGTAATATTTTGATGGAACATATTTGTTTGTGGACTTGTGACGTCGCATGTGTACTCCCTCGCCCGTCAATCGCTGGAAAAATCGTCTGCAGAGGCAGCCGTTATCTGTGTTAACGTGATTTGAATAAACCCGGCCGCCTCTCCCCCAGGCGAGACTTGTTTGGATGTTTATTTATAATGTCATTCGCTCATTATTCCCGGGCTATATTCACTTCAGGCTTGTTTATACGATAAATCAGCCTTTATGATGTACACCGAACACTTAACCGGTGATAAACGCCGAAAATAGAGCGGCACCCGCTCGGAGGCGGACGTCTTTATGGCAAATCCACAAGTACATCTTTGATCTGCTCACAATAAAAGGAACCCCCAGCAACCATGTTCTTAAGGCACCGCTCGCAGACGAATTTGTGTTCTTGGAATTACCATCGAGGCAGAAGGTTTGGGGCTCACATACATTCAGGTTTAAATCAAAGAACTAAAGTCGTGCACTTATTCCCTAAGTTTATATACCCTGGCAACCTACAAATGAGCTGATATATTTTCCATTGTATATTTTTGGATAACCTGAATTAAAAAAAAAACTTACACCACTCTGGTTTTAAACGGCTTCAATATCAGAATTGTGCTAAACAGCAAACAATTAACAATACTTTGAATTGCCCAAAATTTAATCATTGTTTTAATACCAATAATTAAAATGTTCGGCAGGCCGAATTGTGCGGCGCAAATTGATAAATTGCAATTGCACGTTCTGAAACTTGCAATGATTGTGTAATGTAAATAATTGCTGGTCGCTGTTTTACGGTCATTTTACCGTTTGAATGAAACGTTTTATTAGCTGGTTTTTAAAACCTGGGCAGCGGCCGGGCAAAAAACGGAGCTTTTAATTATGTAATCGCGCTGCGTATTCGAATATTAACGTTGCCGCTATATTTTTCCCCGTTTAATGCAGCGCCCTCCAATTAGCCCCCGGCGGGCTTTATAAATTACAATCAGAAATTGAGATATCGCGATTTATTGATTGAAAAGGCACACAGCGAGTTGTGCAAACAATAAAACAAATGCAGCGTCATAAATAAAAACCGACGTTATTCCATTTAATCGTTATTATTTGCATTTATCCATTAGTAATAAATATGTATTATATTAAAATAAATTAACAATTTGCATTCACAACGAATCGGGCGGAATATTTTGAGTTATGGTCGTTTTGCGATCGGTAATGATTTTATCGCGCTTATATTTTAATTTCGTATCACATGACAGCGACACGTATTTATACGTACATCAGTTCCATAAAAAAAAACCTTCGACGTTCTAAACGGAGATTTTGAAAACCCGCGGCAATTAATTAATCAACTTTAATTAAAAATACTAAATCTCGTTAAACAATTTAATTATCCAACTAGGCAAAAGAAAGTTTCAATCCTGCCGCCTTAAACGTTTCTTTAATCCGCGTCTATTTAAAGCGATCACGCCTGACTGGATCCAATTTATCAAGGTGATTGACGTATCTATGGATCGTTCCACGCACGCCTAATTAATGTTGCTTTTGAGCATCACCTGGTCAAAACGTAAATCCCGCAGCTGCCGCGGATAGAAAAGTAATTAGCAAACTTTGTACTTTCAGTTAACACTTCGAAGTTGGTGATCAAAATTTTTCGGCCTAGCCTTCGTTTATCGTTAATTCTCTATGCGACACATCGTGATACTGTGTAATTTAGACGAGCCAGTTATTGCCTGTTTGTCATTCAATCTAATTTGTGAAATTCGGAAATAATTAGTACTCATGTAAACTGCAGTACTAACCCCTACCCCCAAGATGCGAACATATTTTGAAGCCCACCAAAAAATAGTTCATAACAAAATAAAATTATTTTAAGAAAATACGTCTATAATCTATTGCACTATAATATTTTTAAAATAAAATGTATATAAAAAAATTAACAAAATGTCTACATGTTACTCCTCTGACTTCGCATTTCATTTCCGGAAAATCTAGAGTGAAATCTAGAGTGAACTTTGTGATTTTTTTTATTTCATATGCCACTAATTTAATATTAGATACTCTCCTGAAGAATAAAACATCTTCAGAGTAAACTTCCGGAAAATCTAGGAATGGAATATATTCTGATTATTGCATTTTCTAATCGCTCAAGTATACTTAATAATCGTGTAAATAATAAAATGAATTTTTTTTTCTCTTCAACGGAAAAAAAAATGTAGCAAACAAATCCATAATAATTTTTTTTAACGCTATAAGATTTCTAACGAGCTGAGAAAAAAAATGTCAAGTAAGTTAGCGAGCTTCTGTCTTTATTAAACAACTTGCTAACACTTGACATATCTTTTTGATAGACTCTTTGGAAATTCTTAATATTTATATATTTTTTAATTTAGCATTTATGATCAGTATACATGGTCTCTACGCTAAACCGTTCGTTAAAAGTTTACGAAGTTGCCGTTGTACTAAAAATTTCAAAAAAATCCTCGTCACACTGTTGAATCAGTTATCCTCATGTGAAATATTTCCAACTTTCTATCACTTCCGGTTCCACCGGAAGTAGCACCAACTTTCTTATTTTAAATAAAACACCCCATGTATTATTATATTTTTTAATTCCTCGCTTAAATGGGAACATATTTTGTAAGAACGTATGTACACTTATCTCTTTCAGTTTTCAAGAAAAATATGTTTTTCTAAAATTTTGACCTCGAAAAGGTAGCCTGAAATCTGTCTATAACTTCTCTTAGGAATAAGATAAAATTATGAGTTATATTTCTAATTGTACCTAGAGGATGCCTCTATGAGTGAAATAATTGGAAACTGTGAATTTTGATAATAAGTGTAAGGGATCGAAATGCACATATTTTGTATGAATTAATTTATATATATTATTACGACAAATGACTGATATTAATTGAAACGGTTCGAAATAAAATTATAACAATTTCATACTCAGGTATAAACATTGAAAAACACACGTAAAAGCCAAGTATTGTGTTAGAATAGGAAGGGAGTGATCATTTGGGGGATTTAATAAGTAATCTAATTAAATATGAATTCAAATTGAATCGATTACAGACGAAATTACGAGAACTTTTATAATCACTTATTAAGACGCGTTCGATGCGTGGTGACGCAATTTTATAAACAAAACACAGGCGCGTAAGCCGCCCGATGACGAATCATAACAATTTAGTATTTTTAGGTCGATAACCTTGCTATAGGGCCCCTGTGAGATCACCGAAATTAGAAATAATGTTGCGGGGAATCACACAAGATCGCTGAATGGGCAAAATTTTAATATAAATAGCATCGCTTTGCATACGAAAAGTTAGTTGGTTCCAGATTAGCGTGGCGTCAGTCCGTTATTATCTTCGTTAATAGTATCCGCGAATATCATTACAAAGAGTATTATCCGATTTATTTTGAAAGTGACTGTGTTCAGGATGGTTTTGATTATTTCGAAATTGAGTAGCAATGATCACTACATTCCTACTAAAGTACCAAAAACGAAGACCCCGTGAAATATATATATAAAATCGTTCCGGTTACACATACGTGGGTTGTTCGAAAGCTTTATTAATTTCTGGTATACGCTATGAGCGGTGTCGTGGATTTTAATGAGGTAATCGTTCCTGTTACACATACGTGGGTTGTTCGAAAGCTTTATTAATTTCTGGTATACGCTATGAGCGGTGTCGTGGATTTGAATGAGGTAATCGTTCCGGTTACACATACGTGGGTTGTTCGAAAGCTTTATTAATTTCTGGTATACGCTATGAGCGGTGTCGTGGATTTTAATGAGGTAATCGTTCCGGTTACACATACGTGGGTTGTTCGAAAGCTTTATTAATTTTTGGTATACGCTATGAGCGGTGTCGTGGATTTTAATGAGGTAATCGTTCCAGTTACACATACGTGGGTTGTTCGAAAGCTTTATTAATTTCTGGTATACGCTATGAGCGGTGTCGTGGATTTTAATGAGGTAATCGTTCCGGTTACACATACGTGGGTTGTTCGAAAGCTTTATTAATTTCTGGTATACGCTATGAGCGGTGTCGTGGATTTTAATGAGGTAATCGTTCCGGTTACACATACGTGGGTTGTTCGAAAGCTTTATTAATTTCTGGTATACGCTATGAGCGGTGTCGTGGATATTAATGAGGTAATGGTTCCGGTTACACATACGTGGGTTGTTCGAAAGCTTTATTAATTTCAGGTATACGCTATGAGCGGTGTCGTGGATTTGAATGAGGTAATCTTTCCTGTGTCATTCGCGTTCAGACAGGAGAATGCTACCATCTCTAATTGTGTTTACCTTAGTAGACATGATTAACAATTCTCCTCACAAGTTAACAATTCTTCTAAACATATCAATTAAAATGTAGAATAGAAAGGATAATACTCTTCAGGGGATAAGTATAAATTGTTAAAATATAACCTAAATAATATCTCTTCGATAAAGTGGCAAAACATTATTTAATTATCATTATCATTAATCATATGGATTTGAATCAAATTAAGATTTAGTTTAAATCGGAAACGTTACAAAATTTTAACTAAAAAAGGGTTAAGTAAATGAAATCCATAAAATTATCAGAATTGCTTATTTAACGAATTTCATTCTAAATTTCAAGATGAAATCTAAAAACGATAATGTTCTCCAGGGAATAATTATGAAATATTAAGGTATAATTTACATAATAACTGGGCAATACTGTGGCAAATTATTGGTTGTTTTGTGTAATGAGTAAAAACATTATTTAATCTTCTTGCAAATTCATTAATATCAGTCATACGAACAATTTACAGGACGTATTTAACAAAATTGTATCTATCAAAACCTAGTTAGTGAATTCTGAAGTAATAGATGAAAAATGACATTGGAAGGCACAAACAGTGACATATTTCATGAAGTGGTGACATACATTGAGCCGTTTTGCGGGCACGTAGAATTGAGCAATGTGTGAAAGTCATTGACGTTACTTAAGATTTCCAACTGATGTACAGATAAAATGAAAAATGACATTGGAAGGCACAAACAGTGACATATTTCATGAAGTGATGACATGCATTGAGCCGTTTTGCGGGCACGTAGAATTGAGCAATGTGTGAAAGTCATTGACGTTAAGTACATCTTTTATCCAAAACTAACTAACACTTTTTGAGTCAATAAAGAAAGTCATTAAATTCAAGTTGATGTTTAATTATTGGTGCAAAATCCTTTAAAGTGAATAAATTACACTTAATCTATAATTCTTTGTCTTTATTTTATTAATATTATTGTTACTAACACACGCATTACCTCTAAAAGAAGTTTGAGTCGTCACGATAATGATTTAATATCAAACATAACGTAAAGAAGTACTGCCATTATACGATCACACAAAATAAAAGTAAAATAGATAAATCACGAGCCAAAACAAATATCATAAATTATAAGAATTTATGATTACAAGTAAAATATACCTAATTATTAAATATTGGGGAAACCGAAGTCTTACATAAGTCTTCATAAAATGTCAATATCTAAGTGCCCTCTTAAATATCCCGTAATTCATTTTTTTTTTAAATGGAATGATCCATTTTTTGTCGCATAGCACAATTGGGAGAATAATATTGATGAAAGTTGAAAATATTTTACATGAGGATAACTAATTCAACCGTGTGACGAGGATTTTTTTGAAAGTTTTAGTACAACGGCAACCCCGTAAACTTTTAACGAATGGTTTAGCGTAGACACCCTGTACATCTTGTCCAAGATAAGGATCAACAGCATGGGAATCTCGGATACCGTAAAAGTTACAAAGACGGTTAAATTATATAAACGTTGCGAAATTTAGTGGTCAGTATTATTCTGTTGAGAAAACCAGAAATTTCCGATTACTTCCGGAGATATTCGAGAAAATCCGAAATCTTGCTTTTCGTGTTTGTTTTTCTGAAGTTATTTGAAAAGATATAAAAAAACAAAAGGCACTTTCTCATTGCCACTTTTTTCTCTCTACACGACAGTGTTTATACATTGTCTCTACAACGTTTCGTTTCGAAGAAACCATCATCAACTTTATATTTTTATATGGCCCGTAAATGAAGTACACCCTGTATTAAATAGCATTTCCTATTACGAATTCAACGATTTATAACCACAGTATAGTTTCTCATGTTTTTATTTAGAAAACAAGGCTTGTTAATGCATTTCGAACATTTTGATGTAGCAGGCGTTGAAATAAGCGACGAAGACAACATTTATCACCTAATTTTAAGATTTTAAAATAATTAAATGAGCAGAACAATTCTCATACCATAGTAAAAATATAATAAGTGTGGTTCTCAATAACTACTACCTCTGTTCGATACTAAGTGAGCCATTACCGATTTTATTTTTTTCCATAATATGAGAGCCATTACCGATTTTTATTTTTTCCATAATAAGTACTATGTTTATTTTTTAGAAAATAAGTTAGATATTTTCGTTTCTAAGAAGTACTATATATTTTTTCAAAATAACTTACAAATAACGTTATTATAAACATTTTGAATTCGTATGCTATTATTTTTGAAAAATAAAATTATTATATTACTCTTATGACTTAAGATTAACTTTCCGGAAAATGTAAAGATAAGGTATATTCTGATTTTTACATTTTCTGATGATTCCAAGTACATTTATTAATTGTGTGAAAATTAAACACGATTACTACAATGATTTTTGTTGATTGATATTCGCCGGCAGTACATTTGCGGAATAAACAAGCTCCTGTATTTATATTGAATAATCCCTTCCCCGCTGCTCCCCGTTTAATGGGACGAAATTTGATCACGGTTCCATTCACACGTAATACCACGGGATTTGTTGCATATTTCTAAGTTTATTGCTTCCCAAATGGGGTGAGATTTATTCCATCGAGTGATTTTTATTTCTTCCATTTTTCAGACTGCCTATATCTGCAGCTCTACCGCGACTCAAAGGATCGGTACAAACAGGGGCACACGAAGGCGTCCCTCTCGCTGCAGCAGTTCCTGGGCCTCGAGACCGGCTTCACGTTGGACAAGGAGTCGAACACGGTGGCGATCCTGTGCCAGGACGTCGTCGTCGTGCTCGCCTTCGACAACAGGGAGCGCCTGATGCAGTGGCAGGTGAAGCTGAGCACCCACCTGGGGGACGGACCGCAGTTCCTGGTCCTGCTGTCCTCCGCGCCCTCAAAGGCCAGGATCCAGCCGGGGCCTGCCAGGCTGCACGTCCAGGAGAGGGGCTTCTGCCTGAGCACCGGGGTGCCGCCGCGCCTCGCCGGCCACTGGCTCATCTCCAACCTGCGGAGGTATGGCGTCGTCGAGGGCAGGTTCTGCTTCGAAGGTGGCTCCCGGTGCGGCAGGGGTGAAGGTCTCCACGTCCTGCTCACCGATCAGGGAGAGGAGATCTCCACCACGCTCAAATTAGCCGCTGCTGGCCAGTTGCACACTTCCCGGAGGAGACCTGTTTCCAGAAATATGTCGGGTGAGTATTACAATAAAAAAACAGTTATTTTTATCTCTCAAACTGAATATCAAGAAGATATAGCGGAAGTTGCTGATAGTTTTTGAAATATCATTAGGTAATAAAGTAGCAGCACTATTTGAGAATATTACCTAAATCCTCATGATTGCACTTAAACGTAAATATCTTAAGAATTGCTCACTTTAAAGCAGGGTTGGTGTCACATTGGACCAACAAATTTGCCCATGACATGGTACAAATACAATTGGGGTGCTCAAAGGAGCATTGGACCAAGTCCATAAAATTCTTTGTTAAGTCATCAAGCCTTAAAGCGGTTTTTACTTTATTAATTTGCAACAAAATGTAGACAAAATTACAAACAAATTCGCTAATTATAAACATGATCCTTTATTATCGTATAGCAAAAAGTTAACAATTCAAAAAAAAAAATTATTCACAAAAAAACTAAAGAAAGTGTACTTAAACCATTGCTTCTTTGAAGGAAGTTAATTTCCTCTATTCATAGAAAGGCTCATCATCTTCATCATTGTTATCTTCTGTATTGTCAATGCGATTTTGTCTTGTTTTGGATTCGATAGGTAGGTTTTTGAAATATGTATGGTATATTGGCGGTATATAGGGCAGTAAATCCATCATGTGCTGTTTTTTTGAGTCTGTCACAATTCGCGTTATTGGATACAATTGCTCTTGTTCTATATTAAGTGAAGTTCTTGGTCGACCACCCACAGTTTTACTAGGATTTACTTCATCAAAATCAACAGCTTCATTCAAAGTCTGTTTAAATTTGAATGAAGTCGGTGATGTCCTCTCAAATCTTAACCAACGGATATTCAGCCAACTGAATGCGTATCCATCAACAGTTTTTTTTTCGATTCTGTATTGCTGATTCCAAGTTTTTTGTAGAAAAAAATCTTCTCTTTTCATTTCAAAATCTATAAATTTTGGATCTTGCTTTTTAGCACTCCGTGCAATATCCATTCAGTGTTGAGGGGAGTAAATATGTGTATTCTTGCGACTTGCCTTTTCAATAACGCCAAAATCTGCGTCATTTGGCAAATACACAATACACAAAATCAGAGTGTCCTGACACCAGGAATTTGTGATCTATAGTTTCGACATCCATTCGAGGATCTTGCACTAATTTTAGTAAAGACAGTGATAATTTAATGTTCCTGTTCTGACCGGTGCAAGAATCGGAGTACAAAACAATATATTTATGACTTGAAGCATTTTCTTGTAAATGCTTTACATGACATGATGCTACATCTTGAGATCCACGCCCACCTTCGGTTTCGTGGTACATATACATGAATCCCGTTTGTTCATTAGAAGAATGGATTCCTAGATAATAAACATATACATTTTTTTATAGTATGCTACTGATGTAGATAGCTTGGGAAACGGAAGCGCCTTTTGAAGATCGAACGTTGCTTCGTACTTTTCATCGCAAGCAGTCATTTGATCCTCATGAAGACATGTTCGTGCTTCTTCGGCTTTAGCAAGGTGTAAGGTTTTTTTTTTTGTTACTAGAGCCTTCTTCTTGGTTTGATCCTGCTCTGCAGCTATTTTCATCTGCAGTTGGTCACATATTCGGCACGTATCTTTTGCTGGAGGTTTAAAACTTAAATTGAATTTTGTATTAAATACATGGTAATAGATTTTTTTCTTCAATGCATCAATTCCCTCGGCGACACATTGTTCAGTGTACAATTCGTACATTTTACTTATTGTTAAATTTTCATTCAAATATTTTTCTTGGGATTATCTTTTCGGGAATAATGACTTTGGTACGCGGGAAATGAATTGATATGATTTACAATTTTTAAATCGTCTAGCTTTTTTCTAGGATTTATGGCACGTTTATCAGTCACCGCAATCATTTCGTCTTTAGAGTTACACCTATACAGTCTACCGGTACTAATTTGCAACGTTTCTGCAAAATATTTCTTGCACAGACGGTGTGTGGTGTTATCTACTCAAAAAGCATATTCAAAGTACGCATGCTTTTCCGGATGTGAGCCATCTCTAACACGTTTTCTTTTGACTGTGATGACTTACTAGTCCTCTGATAAACACATTCTGCCGGGAATAGTCAGCCTGTTTCCAAAAAGATTCAAAAATGGCTCTTCGTTGAAGGAACAATTTTTCCAGATTTTGTAATATAGTCTTGTCCAGTATTTCGGCGATTCTTTCGTATATTTACTTTTCAAGCAGACTTCTTAACTAACCGTTTTTGCCTTTTTTAGACTCTATAGGCTCTGTCGCAGTTTGTGCAGTTGGCTCATATGAAGTGTTGCTCTCTTATCTTATTTATCGGAGGTTGATCATCATCATCTGTAACAACATACATGTTTCGTTCTATTGTAGGATAACATATAAATTTAGTAACCGACACATGAACATAAAAATTGCAATTATATTACTTACCACCGGAAGTATCGGAAGTACTATCAGTACTATTTTTATATTCCGATCAACTTGATTGATAAGATTCTTGAGATGATGTTGACGAATCCATTGTTGAATATATAAACACGCAGATTTTATAGGTTAGGACATACTGGACATAAATCGACTATTACACTGAATTGGACATAAACTATTACTACACTGAACGACATAAGCTTTTTGTCAGTGCACAAGAAGTACGACTCGATAAACAGCATACGAAATAAATTTGTGACTTGAATCATTTCTCTACTGAACATAGAACGTACTAATGTGTACTGTGAGTGTGTTATCGACGAAATTTAGAAAAATGGACTTGATGCACTACTGTTCTGAGCACCTCAATTCTTGTTCAGGACTCAAATATATGTAAATCACTTGAAATGTGATATTTTTTTCATATAATTACTCAATATTTCACTCGATTACAAAACTTCACCAAGAAGTAGTGTAATAATATAAAAGCAACGATTTATTAAAAATATATATACAGGGTGTCTCTAAATTATGTGGACATGTCTTAACCATAGATTACTGGGATCAAAAGAAGACGATCTAACAAAACTTATCTATATAAAAATGCGCTTGGTTTAGCCAGTATTCAGCTTTGAAGTAAATTTAAAAAAAAAACAAATTTGCTCATAAAAAGATAACGTTTACATTGATTTGGCTGTTGTTTGGTGTGACACTTTATATGGGTATAACTTATATTACATAATATTGTTATTGTGAGTAGACCGCTTGTGTATAAAACAAGTGAGGCCCAACATTAATACATTCATATTTTTTAATGACAATGCAAATATGAGTTATACCTGTATAGAGTGTCATACCAAACAACATCCAAATCAATGTAAATTAACGTTATCTTGTTATAAGCAAATTTTGTTTTTTTTAAAATTAACTTTGAAGCTGAAAACTGGCTAAACCAAACGCATTTGTATATAGATAAGTTTTGTTAAATCGTATTTTTTTATCCCAGTAATCTGTGGTTAAGCCATGTCCACGTAATTTAGAGACACTCTGTATATTAGATTTAGATCATGATGTAAATCAATTGATTTAAATCGCATCTACCTTGGTAAAAAGAAACTGATTATAAATATTAAAAAATGAAATAAATCAAAAATCGTGTTTTTTTTAAATAAAAAAGAAACATTGTTTTTTTGTTAAATAATGATTTATTCCAACCCTGCTTTAAATTAGCCAAATTAAGTATGTCACTTACCAATATATCTTTCAATATCAGCGAGAAATGGTGCTCGTATTTATGCGCTCGTTTTTATGGTATTGTCACCAATAAAATAACAGTAATATGTACACGAATAGTATCATTTAAAAACACATGACGTTAAGTACTGACGCAACTTTTCTTTTCTTTTACAGTGATGGATAGCCCAAGGCGTCCGCCCTTAAGAGCCGAAATGAGGAATCCTGACCCAAACGATCCGACCCTATTATCACGCATGGATTCTCCGTTTACCGACATGGACAGCAACTATGGTTGTGGCGACGTCAGTTCCAGTGATGGCTGGAATGGTCCACCGATAGAGAGATGCATGAGCTGCATCAGCAAACTGGGGGCGATGTCAAGATCGTCCACAGCCACCATCACGCCTAGCACTGCGCCATGCTGGGAGCACACCTGCGATAGGCACTCCATCAGTAGCGGTTCCGACAGCTCCGGCTGGAGTCAGACGGTGACCCGACCTCCAGCTAGGCCTCCGAAGCCGACTACGTCCCCAACCAAAAAGCCAGCTATGCCATTGCCGTCATACGACAACTACGACATACCGAACTTCCCATACCCGGTACAGGAACATAAGACTGACGAACACTACGACACACCAAGAAAAATCAAGGAATGCCTCGCAGATACCGTCCGCAAACCGTGCGGTTGCGTCCTGAAAATCCGCCAGCCGGAACCGGAACGCCCATGCTATTGCCAAAGACTTCTGTCCTGCTGGGGACAGCAAGACGACATAAACGCTTTATACGCTCAAGTAGACATGAGTAAAAAATGTAGTAGGAACCCGAACTATGTAAATCTTCCAGTCACTACAGCTCACAACTACGAAAACATGGACTTCGCCCAGTCGCTCCAACACTATGAGAACGCCAAGCAGGTGGTGCAAAAGGCAGGGCTGTGCACTAGGTGCGGCCACTCTCAAGACGACTACCTGATGATGGAACCGGCAAACCAGCAACCACATCCAGGGTACTTGCCCATGTCGCCGGCGGTCAAGCACCGCCTGGAGAAGCTCCTATCGAACAGTAACCCCAACCTGACCAAGCCAAGCGGCTCGGCGATGCTGCAGGGCCAGTCCAATCTCTACCAGCGGAAGGTGTTCCTTGACTGCGCCGACAATATTATAGAGCGCAGGAGGCGTTCCAACTCGGCGGACTCCTCCAGCAGGGCGGAGGAGGTCGAACCGGTCCCGGAGGCTTGCACCTGCAGCCAGGCGGTACGGCGGTCCTCGTCGGTACCCAGTAAGTCGAACCGCGACTCCTCCAGTTCCAACGACTCTGGCGTCTTTGAGCTACCGAGAAAGACCCTGCCGCCGTCGGCCACCCTGCCCAGGCGCTCCAAGTCCTCGGACCCGCTCAAAGACATCAGCTTCAACTTCCAGAAGGGCGAGGCCAAGAGCGCCAGCGCCGAGGCGGAGGTCCCCGTCTGCCCGTCCGGGTCCACCAGCAGCGGCACCTCGGACATGTCCGACTACTTCGAGACGCTGTCGTTGTCCTCGCACAGCTCTTCTGATGCGCCGCCGCCACCGTCTTGTACGCTCAGGCCAAGGTCCGGCAACGAGTACCTCAGTCTGCAAAGACTCATCGCACCAGTTCCAGAAGAACGCATCAACTAGTCTAGCAATATGAGAATAATATATAAATATACATATAAATAGCCCTGTACTATTATTATATAAGTTATTCATTATGTGTAATGTATAAAGCAACGACTTGATTATTATTAAATTATTAACAATAAATAATTATATATAAATGTTATGCAAATATAAATACTACAGCCCCTCTTAACTGGGCAAGTCGTCTCAAACAATATTAGCCGTAACGTAATTATTTTCAGATATCTCATACCATCATCAATTATTTGCAAGCCTACTTTGGATACTCACAGAGTTCAAATAATTTTTCGTCTAGTTGATATTCTCTTAGGAGTTGGAGATCATATTAATTTGAACCTTGTTGACTGCTGCTCTAAACAATCTAGTTATCGCGGAGAACAAGGTTTGTTGGGTTTTTGCTCAAGATATCTATATTCGTCCAGGCCTTCTACTTCCATCTATCTAGGGGGAGCGTGACGCAGTGGTAAGCATCTGACTGCTACACTAACATTCGCTGAGATCTATGACTCTGATTCCAGCTGAGAGAAAATATGTATAACATGCATAGGAAAAATTATAAAAAAGCACAAAAAGAATCATCAAAATGTGCACAATAGTACCTGAAGATGCTAAGACTGACACATTTATTAAATTATAGTAAAATTTGGCACATTTTCAATAACTTCAAACACTACAATTATTATTACTTCGCATTAAATCATGAATAATTCAATAACCCCAAAAATAATTAATTTTTTTTTCAAAATTTCTGGAGATGCCTAATATGACAAGTTTTGGCATGATTGACATTTATTTTCTACTCCTTATTTAGAAAGTAAGCTTTTGCTCCTGAAATTCGGCCCGAAAGTAAAATATTATACAGGGTGTTTCAGGAGGAAGTGCAAATATTTTGGGAAGCTGTATACTCTATTTAGAAACTAGGAGGAGCGATTCAATTTTGGCGCGCGAATGCCTACACCTGTGATTGGCTGAAAGCACGCCCATTTCACAAGGCACCAAAACGCTGTTTTTAACGCATATAACCTCAATTTGAAGCGTCCGTCAGTCTTATTTTCTTAATCTCCCGCGAAATTTTTCAAGTAAACAACCAGTTCTGTTCAGAACTTATCTTCGCAGTGTTAATAGTTAATTTTGCTTATATTATTGTGATGGATTCTGAACCCAGTACAAGGTCAGCGATGTTTTCACGTTCACCTCCAAAAAAGCGTTCACGGTTGGATTTGGGTCATTTATCTTTATCCAAAAAGTCCGTGTTTTACTATCTGGCAGAGTAACCAACAAATATGCCCCTTTATCTTCAATGTCGTCTATGCACATTTTGGTGAGTTCTTCACACCGACATGCCCCAGATACAGGGTCCTGCACAGTGCGTCGTGCTTTCCTAGCGCGTTTCCCGTAAGAGATAGAAAAACATGTTTCGTACAAAAAGTTATTGGTTTAAAAATCTTTATGCCGTAAAATTATTTTCAAACATACATGTATGTACCATTTGATGGTACATGTCTTATGTCTGAACCCCATAGTTGTTGAGATATTCATTATTTTTCACAAAGGAACCATTTAATTACATTTCTATGCTCTTAAATAGGTCATGCTGAGACAAAACAACTGTCAAAATGTAAGTAAGAATCAATGTGAGATGAACGAAAATAGTAAAATAGTAGATAGTACTTCTGTAATACAATTAATTATTTTATTCCAAAACCATGAGAGATAACAAAATTATTAATACAAAAGAGAAACGATACTACAGCAATGTTCAAAATGTATTTGTTCATCTCACATTGAATCTTACTTACATTTTTACAGTTGTTTTGTCTCAGCATGACCTACTTCAGTGAATAGAAATGTAATTAAATGGTTACTTTTGTGAAAAATATTGAATATCTCCACAGCTATGGGGTTCAGACATAAGATATGCACCATCAAATTGAAGAGAAAAAAAGACCTATCGAATAATGACATAAAATGGGGAGCATTCCATTAAAAAAAAATGGGTTATACCGCTTTGAAATTTGCAAAGTTTGGCATTTTTTTCTGGGCACCCTGTATTCTAAATTCAAATTTCTCATTACAAAAAGGTTGCTTATTAACCACACTGAGATTATTGCTAAAACTTATTCTTACCTTCAAAAAATGATGCCGTTACAACTTTTTAAAGTTGAACTTGCTTATCATGATATTTTGGAAAAAAAAATGTAAATTGGTAACACTACAACATAATCCAAAACTAAATAGACAACATTGTAGAGGTTGAAAAATGTCATCAGAAAACCTGAATAAATACAGGGTGTTCTATTTAAAAAAATGTTTGCTTTTGTTATTCCGCAAAAATGGAACATACAGGGTTGTTTGAAAATAATTTTACAGCATAAAGATTTTTAAACTAATAATTTTTTGTAATATACATTTTTTCTATTTCTCACGGGAAGGGCGCTAGGAAAGCCCGACGCACTATTGCAGGACCCTGTATATCCATTATTAGAGCAACTTTCTTCATCAAATATATCCTATCTTCTGCCTCCGCCAAAAATATCTTGCCTTCTTCGGGGTATAAGCTCGTGATTTCCCTTTGAGGTACGCAATTAGCTGCACGAATCTATTATATTACAAAAATAAACATATGCCTATATAATGTATGTCATTCAGGCGTAATAAATAAATAAAACTAACCTCGCAATATCCACATTTTCGTAAGCTTGTAGGTTATCTTTATGACTGGGTAAAAACTGAGTAAAAATGACTCGGCCCGGAGGGCGTCGTGGGCAAAACTTCAGTGGGCAATCCATTACTTCGCTCACTTGTACAGTAAATGACGATTATATTATATTTGATTTGTTTTAAAAAAAAAAAGTAGTGATTATACAGATGAAATAGTTTAAAATTGCCGCCAAAAGTATCTGCTGATTTTTCTGGTAAATTTTTACAGTGTAAATTGGGTTTTGGGACTTACTCCTAGTTATTAAATAGAGTATAGTTTGGATGATTCTAAGTAAAAAAATGTCATATGAGCATGTGTCCCATCGTTAATAGATACTGAGATAGGGTAATTATAAGATTTATTAAAGTACAAGAAATAACATTTCTGCTTTTTATAAATATCAATTTAAATTAAACAAGTTTACTTTGTTGGTTCAAAAATTCCACGCTCTATACTAAAACAGAAAGTCGCGGTTTTGATGCAGGTATAGACTGTTCCTAATTTTATAATAATTTCAACGAAATGCTTAAAATAATAATGAAAACACCCTAAACCTTCTAGATTTGTGGAATTTGTGAAAGTTTTGTAATTTAAGCAAAGCACAAGTTTCCTTCCCAGCACTGTTTTCTATTAACGGCCGGTTCCATAAGGTATTAAATTTTCCTTCAAACCGAAAAGGCGCCTTTAGTACTGTAACATGTTCCATAATCGACTTTTAAACTTCACTTTACGAAAAAGTGTCTCTTATCATATGGAACAGAAGTAGACTTTAAAGTCGACTTTTCTATTCAGTAAGCTTTACATGAAGGACTTTTAGACTTTTCTGTTATATTATGGAACCGGCCCTAAGTAAAATACATGTTTATTTTTGAGAAATGGGAAAATTGTGCTTCCCTCAAATTAGCTTCCAAATTAGTTTCACAAAAACAGTAATATAATAAAATTAAATGTATAAATACCAAAAATTATTTTAAATAATCAATAAGATAATACCAAAATGAATAGTGCGAATTCCACAACATTGCCCTATATTTCTATACATCGTTGTGGAGAGAAATTTCAGATCTATCAATTAATGTGCAACGTTGCCTCCTTTCCAACTAAAATTTTTGGAGTCTGAGTTATATTGAATCGATTTAGAAGTACTAGTGAATCGAACCACCCTGCAACTAAGGTAAGAAGCATGGTTAAAATTTGGTAAATCGATAATATTTTTTGCAGAGATTGTAACACGATGCAAGTTGTGTTGCAGCCATCATATGCTGTGCGTCGAGATGGAAATAATATGAATTACTTAAATTTGTTATACGGTAAAAATAAGTTGCCTATAAACAAAACCCGTTGAGTCCATGAAAGTTGAAGCAATTTTTGTGAAAGAATTATTATTTTATGACTTTGAATTATTATTACTATTTCATAGTTTGGTGTTTAGTGAAATTACAAATTTCTTAGATACCGTTTTCAATTCAAGTACAAAATGTGTACAAACGTACACCTTCATTTTCTCTTCATCTGTGACATCTGCTACAATACGAAACTGATTAGATAAAAGGTGTGTATTAGCAAATATCAATGAAACCACACTGAATAACATGACAAAATTATTTCTTTCTTGAAATGAACATAATTCAGGTGTATCTATTCATCTGTATAATTAAAACGTAAGTTTATAATGTAACTTTAATGCAACTTTATAAAAATTGACTTCATAACTTTATATTATGTTTAAATAATAGCTGTATATAAATAGCTCGATGATTATATGACCTCCATATTGAATGGTACTTCATTTAAACAAATTTATAATGAAAATTAACAAAAATATTATTTCATATGTAACATGTTTTTTAATTGGTCATAATTATAAAAAAGGTAAAGGTTATAAAAATTATTAAAACGTAAGTTGATAATGTAATTTTAATAAAACTTTATAAAAATTTACTTAATAAACTTCATATTATGTTAAAATTATAGCTATATATAAATAGCTCGATCATTATATGACCTCCACATTTAATGCCACTACAATTAAACAAATTCTTAATAAAAACTCACAAAAATATTATTTCATATGTAACATGTTTTGAAATTGGTCGTGAACTAACTGAATGAATAGAAATGAGATAGAAATCATTAAAATAACACTTACCTTATTGCACAGGGTTTTGTATCATTGCATATACTGGGTGGTCCGTTTAAGTGAAGACATCAAAATATCTCTAAAAGTGTGCATCATACGAAGACATGTTCCAGATAAATGTTAATATAATTAAGGGGGTCCATTCACTCGTGCTAAAATTAGACCACCCCCACCACTTATTTTGCCGAGAATGGTTGTTGGGGGGGGGGGGGCTAACTTTGAAATCTGAAATGGGAACCCCAATTTTTTATTGCAGATTCGGATTCGCACGACAAAAACTATGAAGGTTCTGCAAACGGCGAAAATTAGTTATGCTCGTTTTCAAGGAAAGGCCAAGTGTTTTATTGCAAAATGATGTTACAGTGAAAACAAAAGTTTTATTTACTATCTAAGAGCTTCTTTTTAGTGAGTCCCCTTATCTGTCACCATCGGGGTGTTAATAATATTGACATATGTACACACTGTGGCATTGACTTTAAGACGACTCTAGTTAAAAATGACCCTTATTGCAGTCTGTAATCGTCCTTAGCGAATCAGCTATTACCTGGGTCGCTTAGGTACCGCAAATCAAGTAAGGTCGAAATTCGCTATTTATTAAAACTTCCAAATCTCATTACTGTCTCAATATTAATGGAACAATGTGGTCATAAGATTGTACAAAATGATTGAAGTGCCGATTTGATTTACTGACTATAAAATTTAAGGTTATAAAACATTACTGACACATGTAAAACCCAATTTCTTTGCTTTTTAATTTCAAGGCAGCTATGAATAAATGTGTTACTTTTATTTCGTCAATTTTTTAGGAAAACGCTAATGAAAAATAAAAAGTAATTGCATAAATAGGACGATTTTTTTGCATATGTTTCGAAATTCTTTTAAAAAATGAACTATATTACTTGGCAATCCTGTACTAAAATTTAAAATAAAAAAATGTTCTCATTCAACAAAATTGTGCTGCAATAAAATATCCCAAATTATACAGGGTATTCCATTAAAAAACATTATAGTATATAGATTTTATCGTATTTCGAATATCCTATATACTTGACGTAATTTTCGTATATGCACTTTTCGGTATGCTGAAACTTTTATTTCAAACATTTGTTTTGTATTTTTAAAATTAAACGAGATATCCTACAATCCCGCCCTGTTTTGGGGGTGGGGGGGGGGGATATGACAGAATCAAGAATATAAAAAAATAATAGATTCACAAAAACTGAAAAAAATCATATTTATATGTATAATATTCTAAAACGGCACATATATTTTTATTTTCAGAAAGGGCATATTCCTTACAAATTTGTTATGATTTTACATGTTTTAACTTATCTTACTCTATTTAATGACTTTGAATTATTATTACTATTTTTTTGTGAAATTGCAAATTTCTGAGATACCCTTTTCAATTCAAGTAGATGTGTACAAATGTATACCTTGATTTTGTCATCCATCTGTGACATTGCTAAAATACGAAACTGATTAGATAAAAGGTGTGTATTAGCAAATATCAATGAAACCATACCGAGCACTGTCGACACATAGACATTTCTGCTTAAAAGTCGATGCTATCAATAAATAGCCTGATGGCTCGTCGAATACCTTCGACACAAGACTCGGTGTACTTCGTACGTTGTACAGAACCTGCTCGTGTAATCAGGGATAAATATTGGTACATGAAAATTGTCGAATTGGTGAGTTGCTTTATTAATATTCTATGTGATGGCAAAAATTAATTTAATTTGATAACGGTTTAATGAACAGAATTTCGATGTGTCTTTAAAACAATGAACAATAAAAATATTCAATCAATTAATATAGTCAACAAAATTCAACAAGAATTAATTACGTCAAATTCAAGAATTATTCTATAATCCTGAATTTTGAAAGATTTTATAACGTTACATTTGTTAAAAAAAAACATAATTTCATAATAATTTGTGATTTATTTCATTTCATATATTATGGTTTAATTTTTGCTATTTGCTATTTGCTTTAATTTCATACATTTAATTGGTAGTAACAATTCCGTAAAATTTCATACGTGTAAGTATGTATATTACAGTTATTTTTGAGGAGACATCAAAATATTATGATACATAATTTTATTGTCATAAAATCAAGGTCTAAATTTATACAGAGCGTTCAAGAAGTGGTGCAACTTTGCTGAATTGTTTCCTAGAATACAAGTAAAAATGTAACTAGATTTTTTCCAATGTCATTATTTGTTATTATTTCGTTGGAACTAGTTGGTAAAGTTTACACCACTTTCTTGAGTGCTCTCTCTGTATATATTAAGTTCAATTGCATTGAAGTCATATCGCCGTTCCAGAACATCAACATCAACTGCAAAATCAATTTTCCAGGAGAAACGAAATGCTATTAGTAATTACTGAGTTTTAAAATAGAGAATACATTTTATTGGTAGTGATTTTAATGTAAAATATACTGTGACATTTTTTAACTCCGAACATGGTCAATACAACGTCCCTATATTCAATTTTAAAAAACACATGTCAACAATTTGCGATTATTTGCTATGCAACCCATTATACCATAAACCTGTCAAAAATTCTGTCGATTCTGTCGAAAATCATATTGAAGGACTAAGGCCCGTATCTTGAGTCCGTACTTGAGCATGAGTTCGACTCAGGTCTATATTTCATTGCATGTACTCTATGAACGTTTATGTACCAAACGCAACCAAATATACACAAATATACGACTTGAGTCGAACTCATGCTCAAGTAGGGACTATGGATACGGGCCTAAAAGATCGGATAAGCCATGCTTGCAATGAGCTTGATCCCAATTTGATTAGAAATGTTGTTCAAAATTTTAAAATAGGCAGGCATATTGTCTAGAACGTGTAGGTGGACATTTCGAATATTTATTAAAATAACGTATCATTCCTTACCTGTTCCTGTTACCTAATTAATTATTTGTTATAATTCGTTTGTGGTGTTTATATTCAACCCATCCGTGGTTGTTAATTTTTGAAATAATTTTAAAAATTGTTTCCATTGATGGAATTGGCTATCGGGATAAGTGACTGAAAAAACGTCACGCACATTTCTTATGCTCTGATTTGCATGGTATAAATGCATTATTTGTATCTTTTCTTCTGTTGAATACATTTCTTTAATGTATTTTAGCACAATAATAGTTCAAACAACTTGACAATTCTATTTATTTTGATTACCCATCAAATAGTTATTTTGACGTTACCTTGGTCACTTGATAACATCCACGCATCGACCTGTGTTTTTTTAAATTGAACATAGGGACGTTGTATTGACTATGTTTAGAGTTAAAAAAATGTCACGGTATAGATTTAAATGTTTACCAATAAAATGTATTCACATCCTTAATATTCAATAATTAACTATCGTTTTTCGTCTCGGATGAAAAAAAACAATATTTACAGTTGCGTTATTGTTGTTCCGGAACTGCGATATATAAAATTTAATTAATTACCTACGAGAGATACAGAATCTATACTAACATTTTACAAAAACGGAAATGCGATTTTAATCATTTGTTTATCGCGTTTGCTCAATTACAAAATATATACGATAACATAAATGTCAATATAAACTACTTAAGTTTATCAGTTGAGCATAAAATGTAAACAATTAGAAGACCTTGCGGCATGGTGTGTTCATATGTGTGTTCATATTTTAATTAATATTGTTTTATTTGATAAATTATATAATCGAACAGTTATGGGGAAAAAATATTTTCTGTTTTCTCCGTATTAATTGGTCATATTACTTCAATTCACGCATGTGTAACTTGTTATTAACATAATAATACATTGCTGCTGTTAACAATGTTAGCAACATTTCGATCAACATTTTAATTTTTTTAAATGGAAAAAGTTGTAAAATATTATCAACTAATGTCACTATTTTAACATACATTTAGTAAAATGTACTTATGACTTGGGTAGTAGCTGAAACATATTAAATAATATTTAAGGCTGAAACAAAATTTATGCTTTTCTTGCTAATACACTATAATAATTATTTTTAAACCTTAAATGTACCCACATATAAATGTATATTTATTTATGAGGTTGAAATTAACTGTTATACAAAATTTACACTGTCTTTGCTAATACATTTATAATAATAATTTTAAACCTTAAAATTTTGCTGCATAAGCATTTATTTTTAATAAATAATCTACCTAGGAAGGTTGACACTTACATTGCCTATTCTATAACAATTATAATAATTTTATGTTTCAGATATGTTTAGTAATTGCAACAATTCTATTCAATTATTCTAAAGAGTTTGGTACCACAAATTACGACTTATTTATAAGCAGCGTGTTGGGAGGTTTACTGGTATATTGCCTTACGAGCATATTTATACCTATAAACGTTAAAAGTCTGTGGCGAAAATTGGTGAGTAGCTCTTGAGTAATTGCTAGATCAACATTTTATCCACAAATATAGCTGGTAGCTGGTGAAACTCGTTTGCATATAATTACAGAAAATGAGATCTTATTGTTGTGCAGCAAACTGAAACCTAAACATTAATTCAATATAATTACCATTACCGTTGTAGGTTGTCTGCAGATTAATAATTTTAGTTTGTACTATAATAAATTTAATATCTAATATGCCATCCCACTACTGATTATAATTTAATACATTGATATTATTTTCTTTTGCAGCAATGTTTTAATGCCATCGCATTTATTTCGTTAATGCTGGCAGCAGAGATATACCGACAAGTTTGGTTAGAAGCCCGAGCCAAATTGATTAGAGTAGAACAAAATTTCTCAGTGCAAATATGCACTGTGTATTTCTTCGTCACCTCGATGTTGTTTCTCGCTGATTTTATCGTATTATTGTTAGAAGTGCGCAATTGCATATAGGTATGTTCTTTCTACAATAACGTGATTTATAATAGTAGATTATACCACGAGTCAATAATGATGACAAGCGGCGAGGAACTAACATTCCGAGGTAATAATAGCTATTATTGCGAGTAGTATACCTTACTTTATCTTCGACTAAATAGGCTAGTAGAACATTTTCGGAAAATGATTTTGCGTTCTTTCGAAGACGCCATTTGTTGAAGGCTGCGTACCTTTTATTGTAAATGGAATTCGATGTTTCCGGTATCAAGGTAGATGTTGCCGTAGCTAGCAATTTCTGGAGGTGTACAAGTAAAAAACTCTTCATTTTCATCCATTCCAATACAAATACACAAACACTACGCGTTTCACAGTGACACTTTTCAGTTTGTGTATATTGTTTCCATGGTATTATTTAATTTGAGAAATTTTGTGATTGGACTAGGTCCAATTAGATTAATAGTCATTAATCCCTAGTCATTATTCCCTAAGGGATTAATGACTACCATTATACTGCAACAACCTCAAGTATAGTACTTACATTATATATTAGTGGTAGATAAAATATATTATGTGTGTCTCAATTAGTTTATGCAATAATGTAATCGATTATTATTTTTTAATTATAAAACGATTTTAGTTTGAATAAATTATTTCTATTTTGTATCTTTTTTGGAAAATGCCCATAGCCCTTATAAATTTTAAAAGATATTCCATGAAATTTATGGTGGATGCGCCAGGAGTGTCATATTTTTTAATACGTATACACATTTCTTACACATTTTTAATACTTATGCATATATTACAGTCATATTTGCCCAGTGGTGAAAATTTTTAATAACGAGATTTTTGTGGAAATATCATTTGTATCAGGAAAAATATGTTTTCGAATTTGTTTCTGTCTACATATCTGTCTGTGTGGGTGGCTATCTATTCGTTTGTCTGTGCCCTCTCTACTGTCCAGATGCCAATTGATCGACTTGAAAAACTATATTTAAGCCTTTAAGAAAAAATAGGAGATCTTAGTGATTTTTTGCAAAAATCTACCAACCGGAAGTGGCAATATATTTTAATTTTAATGAATTTTATGAAAATATTTACGGCCTATTTTCTATACATAATAAAGTTGCGTCATTGACATTTAAAACCAGTAAAAACTTTTATAGTTTTTCAGTTTTCTAATTAATACAACTTAGTATGGACTATAGACAAAACTTTAAATAGTTAGAAAACATATTATGGACAAGCAGATATAATAATAATTTATTTATTCATTTCCGCCGCCCATACAGGCGGATATGTGTGTCACGTACGTTAATACAGTAATGTTTTACATATATTAAAGAACTACTTACTAAAAGACTTAACTATCGTTAAAATAAAATGATTCAAATACACTACACTACTACATAATTAAATTAAAGGATATTTTATATATGGTTTTTATATAAGGTTCATTACGATAGTTTCTTGTACATCCTATTAACCCATGATTGCTATATATAATCCTGCCTGCCTTAAATATATATATATATATATATATATATATATATATATATATATATATATATATATATATATATATATATATATATATATATATATATAATTATTTCATAGCGTTTGCAGGATTATATTACCAAATACATGTAAATTAACACGCCACGATGCAGATGCTGTGGAATAATCAAATATACCATATACACACGTACACACTTGTACGTGGATTTGTGGAAAGCAATATTCCTCGACGGAAGCTTATAGACGAAGATATATAAGAATATTTTTACATACAATTTTGAAACATTGCCCCAATCCAGAAGTTTTGCCCATATAAATTTATATTGAAAACCTCGAGTGCTGCGGCCACATTTAAAACCACGCTTTCGTAGATTACGAAGATAACCGTACTAAAAAAATGTATGAATCTAACTTTAGTGCCAAACTTCTATCATGAAATTACTTAAATTACCTTATTCCAAGTCGAGGGTGGTTCATTACTACTTTTTTTTCTAAAATGCAATAGAAATAATTTGGCTATGAAATTTTCTATATTTAAATCGTGAAATAGTTAATTACTCAACAACTTATTTTTCTAAAATAATAAATCTAAAATATGTATAATAAAAATAATTCGGCTATGCTGTTGTCTATATCTAAATCGTTCATTGGCTAATTACTCAACCGACATTTATCTCGTATATATTTTTTTCTAAAATAATAAATCTAAAGTATATACAGGGTGTCCCAAGAGAAAAGTGACACCTTAAATATCTACGGAAATAATATTTTTTAAATATATCCACAAAATCGCTAAAACACGTCAAATTTTATTTCAAGGGTTACAACTTTTGACAGGCAAATGATCTTTAATTGTTTAACCCCCTGGTTACAGTGAACGAAAACCCTTTTTTTTAAATTGGAATAGGGGTCCAGCGATAGCTTATTTTACCTATACCTCAGCGTATCTACTTTGTAATACAACAGTATATTAATTTTTAAAATCTGTCGATTGGTTTTCAAGAAATGATGTTTTCAAGTTGAACAAAGTACAAAATAAACAAGTCATTTCAGCAACAAAAATGTATCCAGCAACAAAAGTACAAAGTAATAAACTGTCAGTTTGATAGTTCTAAGCTGGTTTATTCCATTGGAAAGCGGTTTGAATTTTTTATAGGGATTTTTTTTATGTAAAACATGAGATGCAGGTCTGGAGCAATCATTGTTATTAAAATAAAGCCTCGCAGTTTCAAAACTCTCTTTAATGGAATAAACCACCTTAATACTGTAAAATGTACGGTTTTTTACTCCGTACTTTTGTTGCTGGATACATTTTTGTTGCTGGAATGTCTTATTTTATTGTACTTTATTCAAATTAAACATAAAATATTTTTAAAACTAATCGACAGATTTTTTAAAGTTGATACACCGTGGAATTGCAAATTAAGTTAACTTTTAAATGAGTTGTCACTCGACCCACAATCCAATTTTAAAAAAAAAGAGTTTACCTCCCATGCAGCCAGGGAGGTCTTCAAATAATTTAAGATCATTTTCCTGTCAAAAGTAGTCCCCCTTGAATTAAAACTCGACGTGTTTCAGCGCTTTCGTCATAAAACATATTTTCGAAGAAATTTAAGGTTTTACCTTTCTACTGGGACATCCTGTATACGGGGTGTCCAAGATAAGGATCAACAGCATGGGGATCTTGGGAACCGTAAAAGTTACAAAGGCGGTTAAATTACAAAAAAAGTTGTGCAATTTACTTCCTGAGATATTCGACAAAATCCGAAATCTTGCGATTTCGTTAAGTCAAAAGGTATAAAAAAACAAAAGGCACTTTCTCGTTGCCACATTTTTAGCTCTAGAAGATAGCGTTTACAAGTTTTCAGTACAACGTTTTGTTTCGAAGAAACCTCATCAACTTTTTTTTATATGGCCTATAAAAAGTTTACACCCTGTATTAGATAGCATTTTCTATTACGAAATCAACGATTTATATTACAGTATGGTTTCACATGTTTTTATTCAGAAAAACGCTTGTTAAAACATTTTTAATATTTTCTTGTAGTAGGCGTTGAAATGATGACGACAAAGAAAAAAAAATATCTAATTTTAACCCAGAATAGGTACCAAAATAATAACAAAACATAATTTATCAAGAATAGTTGTTAAACATTGAAACATTATATTTATTTAGAACAACACTTATTATTTTTATACTATGGCATGAGAATTGTTCTGTTCATTAAATTATTTTAAAATCATAAAAGTAGGTGATACATTTTGTCTTCGCCGCTCATTTCAACGCCTGCTACATCTAAATGTTCGAAATGCATTAACAAGCCTCTTTTTTCGTAAAAATTGAATTCGTAATAGGAACTGCTATTTAATACAGGGTGTTCTTTATTTACGGGCCGTATAATAATAGAAAGTTGATAATGGTTTCTTCGAAACGAAACGTTGTACTGAAAATTTATAAACAGCGTCTTATAGAGCTAAAAAAGGTGGCAATGAGAAAGTGCCTTTTGTTTTGTTTATACCTTTTCAAATCAGGAAAAAATAAAAACGAAATAGCAAGATTTCGGATATTGTCGAATATCCCCGGAAGTAAGCGGACATTTCTGGTTTTCTCAATAGAATATTACTGATCACTAAATTGCGCAACTTTTATTTAATTTAACCGCCTTTGTAACTTTTACGGTTTCCGAGATCCCCATGCTATTGATCCTTATCTGGACACCCTGTAGATAAAATAATTCGGCTATGAATATCTCTATATATAAATCGTTCATTAGTTAATCAATCAACCGACATTTATTTCTTACATTTATTTTCTAAGATAAGATATCTAAAATGTAATCATAATAATTTGGCAATCAAGTTTACAGACCTTAACAGACCTTTTTTTACGATTTTCGAGATTAAAATGGTGGGCATGAAATAAGTGACACCTTATACAGGGTGTAACAGAAATACGTGTGTTAATTTTAAACATTGGTAGAACTCGTTAAATAAAACATTTTTTCTATGTTTTCTTTTCAAAAACCAACGTAAAACTGATTTAAAATATGTTCCAGTTTTTCTACTAAAGCGCGTACCCGCCTATGGTTAAAGGTGTGCAGCGATAAAATATTTTGTTGTGATGGCAACGGTGTCATAAAGGTAATAAAGATCATTGCCTGTTAGGCAAAACACGTTCAGGATATTGTGCACTGTACAATCTACGGGTTTCTGCGGCATTTCCAAAAGCTTGGCTACCAACACAATATCTGTTAATTCTTGATTAGAAAAATTTGGTATTTTGAAATAAACTTCACTTGACAAATATAGTGACAGTACCTGAGAACGGCTCGTTCGGTCAAAATTAGGGGGTAAAAAAATATTTAAAAAAACCTGCAAATTTTGAAAAAAAACATATAGAAAAAATGTTTTATATAACGAGTTCTACCAATGTTTAAAATTAACACACGTATTTCTGTTACACCCTGTATATTCGAGCCACTTTTTAAATTTGAAACTTTACAATATGAAAGGTCCATCTCGTATTGTTAATAATTACATGGTTTAAAGCGAAAAGAACGTTTCGCGTTAATGCCAATGCGCTAAAATTATTAGCAATAAGGTGAAATCAGGCGGTGCCCAAACAGAAGATTTAAGTACAAAATGCGAAGGAGAAATCGTAATACAGGTGATTATTTGGAGCGCAGGTACTTTAAATGGCCGGTGCGTCAGCAATTTTGGAATTGGGGATACAAATTACTTCTTAAAGGATTTTATATAATTATGGAGGTACGAGTTATACTTACTTCTGCTTACGATATTTGGTTGTTGACATGCAATGTATTATAATTACTATTTAAAAACTAAATAATTACATTAAATATAAGTGTAGTTAATACTTGGTGAAACATATTTACTAATTGAAATTAAAACACTTAAACTTAAACACTTAAAATATGTTGACATGCAGTGTATTATAATTACTATTTAAAAACTAAATAATTACATTAAATATAAGTGTAGTTAATACTTGGTGAAACATATTTACTAATTGAAATAAAAACACTTTGATCAGTTTGTCATATAATTTGTCAAATAAAATTGTCAAACTTTGCTTTCTTGAAAATGGTCGGAAGACCTAAACAAAAGTGTTTTAATTTATATTTATTTTCTAATCAATTACCTAATTATGTACCTCTTGTGAGACTAATATTTCATTTAAAAAAAATCTTGTTCTTCAATCTTTTTCAATATTTTCTTTGTGATAGTTAATTCTATATAAAATCTAGTAAAATATTTTGCTAAATAAATAATTCTCGTTAACACAATTACATTGGAAAATTCCATTGCACTGTGAGAAACTTGCATAGAAAGAAACCTAATTTAAATAAAATGAACACGGGGAGCAATAAAGAAGTACAAAATGTTACGGACCAAGCTCACGATGGAAACTCCGCACTATTATGTACAAATTTACGAAATTGCTAGAAATAAGGAAATGTGTGCTTTGAAACTCGTATGCACACACACAAATAGAAAAGTTTCATTCAGATATAGCAAAGTTTTTAAAAAGTTTAATAAACATATATTCTCTTTTACCTTTATTACAACCAGTGCTTCCTGTTTTGATCTTTTGGTCATCCATTCTCGTGCAAATTATATAAATTATTTTTCTCGTAATAAAAGTGTAATAAAAACAAAAGCATAGAAAGATTATTCAATTTTCGGAAAATGTTTCAAAAATGCAGAAAGTATATGTAAATTGTAGAAAGTTTGTCGAAAACATCAAATTTTGCAAGTAAAATATTCTGAAAATGTTGTTTACTAATTTTTTAATGGATTATAGAAACATAGTAAAAGTGTAATTAAATAACCCAGAAAAATTTATCCAATTTGCAGAAAATGCATGTAAATTGTGGAAAATTTATAGAAATCGACCAATTTTGTAAGTAGAATTGTGTGAAAATTTGGTTAATTAATTTTCTAATTAATGTCTAACTCTCTACATCTAACATCTAACTCTCTACATCTAATCTATTATAAATGACACCCTTTTCTACTCCTACACTTTAATTGGTATATTAAACATGCGCTACCTGTACCTAAATCATAGTCATTAGGGACCGTATTTGTAGTCCGTACTTGAGCTTGAGCTTAAAACGCAACCAAACATACGCAAATATACGACTTGAATCGAACTCATGCTCAAGTACGGACTATAGATACGGGCGTTAGATATAAATGTTTCATTAAGATACACGTTTATCTAAAAGCCATGACAATGCTAGATATAAAATTAATTCGTTTTGACAGCTGTGCATGGGAAATTGGTGATTCGTATTCTTAATAAATTGTTGCTTTTTTAAATAAAATTATTAAACATGTCGAACAGTGATAGTGATATGGAAAATTTTACCCCACCGGACATTGTGGAGCAGGCCACAAAAGCCACAAACAATTGATTACCAGTGAAATCGTTAAAAAGTTACGAGAAATTTTACTGTAATTTTATGGATTGGAGAAACATAAACAATCAGTCAACACATCCTTGATTAAAATTATTGTGTTGTATATTTACTTTTAATAAATTTTGACAATTGCCACTTTTCATGCTTCGTCGTAGAAAAAATAGTGTATGCAACTCGAATTTAATGGTTATTGAGACACTCGTATTCGTTACGAAACGAGCCTTGGCGAGTATTCTCATACTCGTATCTTAACAACCATCAGTACATGCTCGTTGTATAATATACTATTTGCAAATCAGTAGAATTTTGTAAAAAAATGTACTCCTATTAATTAATTTTCAAGTTAATATGCAAGTTACGCATACAAATTTCAGAGATTTCCACAACATTTTTGGGACATTTCTGGAATGTGCAATCAAAATATCAAAAGAGTTATAATGTTAAAAAGAGGTTTGCAAGTAGAATTTTCAATAGTTATTAAAAGTAGGTATTTTAATTTAAAAATACTGCATAATGTCATACGGTTTGAATATTCAACAGCTATACAGATGTGTATAAATCATTACCTAAATCTGTACATTAAATATCCAAACGTTAAAATTGTATAATCAATCGATTACATATTTGGGTAATAGTTACGTGGATGAGCTACTTGAACATTGTATGCATTGCATGTATTGCACACATCTTATGCCAGCAACCAGTAATTATCTAAAAGCCTGCATTGCCCCCGCTCCATTTTTCATGCTGTCCCACGTGAAGGCTTCATTGTTTATTGTTATGTTTTGGAATCCATTCTTTTCACTTTTCCCTTTATCCTTTTTCTGTTTCGGTATGCCTTTTATTTTCCTCTGCATGCTCCTTGCTTCCTATTTTAAGTCGTTTTCGATTTTTGACTTATTTCTTAAAATCAATTGCGATGTTTATAAAAATTCGTAGAGATTTTTTGTAGCATTTTTATAGTTTATTATAAGCCTATATCTTAAAAATATCTTATGAAATGATTTAATTGTTATACAGGGTGTCTGGAAAAGCAGGTGCTTAAATTATGTTGGCAGTTACTAATAAGCTACTCCAACTACTCCAAAGTTTCCAATTACAGTTGTCACTACTGACGTTTTGGCAGTTTGGCTGTCAATGTGACAGCTTCCAGCGGCGTGCCTATAGCATTATTAAAAACTGTCTTATAGACTATCCATAAATGTTTACACCAGAACAAGATGCGTACATCCTAATGGATTATAGGAGTGAATTTTAAACCCAAACGGATCATGGAGTTATTCTTTTCAATCCTGTTTTAATTTGATTCCCAATATTTGTTGGTAATGTTATTTGACCCCGTTAAAATTATCCCGCACGCCACTAAATAGTACCAACTGAAGAAATATAAAATCCAAGATACCAACGTAATTGGCGTATGGTATTTTCCAGACGCCATTTAGATTTTTTTGCAGTGTTTCTTATAAAATTAACTATACATTTAAAGCATTGTGGCAAAACATAAAAATGTCTCTCTCACCTTTATTATTTTTTCTATTTATATGAATTTGTATGGTAACTAATATTACAGAAATTATTATAGTAATATTTGAGGTTTTTAAAACATAGAAGTGTTTGATTTCATTATTTTTCTTGTAAGTCCACAATATTGATAAATTAATTTCGATCATTTTAAAAATTCGTAGGGATTTTTTTGTAGTTTCTTTAATGATTAAATAATATGTTAAAGACATTATTTTTTTTAGAGATTTTTCTATAAAAACGTGAAAGTTAAATCAAGTGTTTCAATTTATATTTATTTTCTAAACAATTACCTTATTATGTACCTAACCTCTTGTGAGACTAAAATTAGATTTAAAAAAAAAGTTTTTTTTCTTTGTCATAGTTAATTCCACATAAAATCTAGTAAAATATTGTGCTAGATAATTTCTCGTTAACACAATTACATTGGAAATTTCCATTGCACTGCGAGAAACTTTCATAGAAAGACATATAATTTAAATAAGATGAACACGGGGAGCAATAAAGAAGTACAAAATGTTACGGGCCCAACTCACGCTGGAAGCTCCGCACTATTATGTACAAATTTACGAAATTGCTAGAGATATGGAAATATGCGCTATGAAACTCGTATGCAAACACACAAATGGAAAAGTTTCATTGAGATATAGCAAGGTATTTAAAAAGTTTAATAAATATATATTCTCTTTTACCTTTATTACAACCAGTGCTTCCTGTTTTGATCTTTTGGTCATCACTACTCGTGCAAATTGTATAAATTATTTTTTTCGTAATAAGACTATAATAAAAAACAAAAAATCGTAAAAAAAATATTCAATTTGCGGAAAATGTATCAGAAAATGCAGAATATATATGTAAATTGTAGAAAGTTTATTGAAAACATCAAATTCTGCAAGTAAAATATTCTCAAAATGTTGTTTATTAATTTTCTAATGGACCTTTAAAACATAGTAAAAGTGAAATTAAAAAACGCAGAAAATTTATTAAAATTGGAGAAAATGCCTTTTATTTTCCTCTGTATGCTGCTTCTTTCTATTTTAAGTCGTTTTCGATTTTTTACTTTTTTCTTTAAATCATTAGTGGAAAATTTATTGAAATCGTCCAATTTTGCAAGTAGAATCGTGTGAAAATTTGGTTAATTAATTTTTTAATACTTCTAAATCGGTAAAAGTATAATAAATTTAAATTGTAGAAAATTTATTGGAAATAACAACTTTTGCAAATCAGTAGAATATTGTAAAAAATATATTTATTAATTTTCAAGTTAATATGCAAGTTACCCATATAAATTTCAGAGATATCCACAACATTTATGCGACATTTCTGGAATCTGCAATCAAAATATCAAAAGAGTTAAAAAGTTAAAAAGAGTTAAAAACGTTCAAAAGAATTTTGCAAGTAGAATTTTTGGTACTTAATTAAAGTAGGTATTTTTATTTTGTAAATACTGCATAATGTCATACAGTTTAAATACTCAACAGTTATAAAGATGTGCATAAATCATTACCTAAATCTGTACATTAAATATCTAAACGTTAAAATTGTATAATCAATCGATTACATCAAATTGGTATAATAGTTACGTGGATCAGCTACTTGAACATTGTATGCATTGCGTGCATTGCACACATCTTATGCCAACAACCAGTAATTATCTAAAAGGAAGGATTCGCTGTTTATTGTTATGTTTTGGAATCCATGATTATCACTTTTCCGTTTATCCTTTTCCTCTTTCGGTATGTATTTTATTTTCCTCTGTATGCTCCTTTCTTCCTATTTTAAGTCGTTTTCGATATTTTACTTTTTTCTTTAAATCAATTGCGATGTTTATAAAAATTCGTAGGGATTTTTTGTAGCATTTTTATAGTTTATTATAAGCCTATATCTTAAAAATATCTTAATAAATGATTTCATTGTTATACAGGGTGTCTGGGAAAGCAGGTACTTAAATTATGTTGGCAGTTACTGCTAAGCTACTCCAACTACTCCAAAGTTTATAATTACATTTCGTAAGATTTATATCAATAATTACCATTATATAAATTATATGTAGTAGGCACACCAACACAAGAACACACACATTACAGATCATTCGCTTACCAGGGTAATCAGTGACAAAATTAACCAAACATTAAAACAACACAATATAAAAACAACATTCAAAACCAAAGATAACATTAAGACAAAATTATGCTACGCTAAAGATCCCAGAAACCCCTCAGACAGGAATGGCGTATACTCCTTAACTTGCAATGACTGGAGCAAAATACATAGGCTAAACCGGACGACCTATAAAACAAAGAATCAAGGAACATATAAGAGATAAGAATATATCAAACTTTGGAAGACACTTACACTTCCATAACCACAAATTCGTTCCTAACACAGGCGTAAAATTACTACACAACACCTCCAAAGGGTTAAAACAAATACTACTAGAGGCATATGAAATCGACCGAGTTATCAACACCGAAAGAGACATACAATGACTAAACGAACAAACACAACTGAATTTTTAACCTATGTACAAGTATCTAGATAGCCCATTTAACTCCATAAATCAACCACAGCAGAGACTGACAGATAGACCACTATAGACCACACTAACGCACATAAACTTATAAATAACCATCTCGGGAAAAAAATCCTCCAAACCACGAGGCACTGTCATACATAAAAATCCACACTGACAGACCACACAACACAAAGCGTAATTTTTCATTAATACATCTGATTCCCTTAACAACGTATGGTCCTAAAGTTTTCGGAATTTTTTTATATGCTAATAATTTTTTTTAAACTAATTTAATTTGATAAACAAATGTTACACCAAGTAACGACACTAATAACAAAAAATAATTACTAATTACATTATCGATACTGGCCCATTATCCTCAATACGTCGTAACTTTCTTCGGACTTCCCATCTTCCTTTGGACAAGTTCAGGTTCTATTTCTCTAATGTTTTGGAAGATGCGACGCCGCAATTGATCTTCATTTGTAGCTTTCCATCCTTTATGGTACACTTTCCTCGATAGTATTGACCAGAATTCTTCTATTGGTCTACCCTGAGGTACATTAGGAGGATTGTTCAACTTAGGTACAAAGTCTATGTTATTTTCATTTAAACAATGTCTGGTAACTCCAGCATAATGGCATAAAGCTAGATTAGGCCAAAACATTATATTATCGTTCGCATGATGTGTATTTAAAAAAAAGGTAATTTTGTGAGACATCTTTAATATAAAGGTCTGCGTTTAAGGCTTCTCCCCGAACACGACCAACATACGGCTGTGAGATAAATCCTGTTTCAGAAATGGCACACCACACTAAACTTTTATCCTCAAATTTCGATTTACCTTTAAATTTAACATTGTCTGTTATATTTTCTAAGTTGTCGGTCTAAAACCCATCGTTTCCTTTAATCTCTGCATGGGATAAGGTAAAATATTTTTCATCATCCATTACAATCAATTTATTATCAAAGTGTATGCGCCCCAATGCGCGACAACAACGCGGAAGTTTGGTGCCCTTCTTTTCTTTCTAAACACTAAGTTTGTGCAATCAATTGTTCTTAACACAGTGGTCTTCGAAATACCAAATCTCCGGTCAAATTTTCTCTGAGAAACTCCAACTTTGTCTTTCGATGCTTCCACCAGTCTTCTTTCTCTTATTCTACTCAAAATTCTTGGTCTACCGCTTTTGGTCTTTTCACAATATTGATAAATCAATTTCGATGGTTATAAAATATCGTAGAGATTTTTTTGTAGTTTCTTTAATGATTAAATAATATGTTAAAGAAATTATTTCATTTTAGTAGTATTTTTTCAGTGTTTCTGATAGAATTAACTAAATTTTTAAAGCATTGTGTCAAACTTTGTACATAAAAATGTATCACCTTTATTATTTTTTACCATGCGATTCATATGAATTTATGTGGTAATTAATATTATAAATTTGAAATTATTGAGTGCATCATATTTTTATAGTAATAGGTACTTGAGGTTATTAAAATATAAAAGTAATAAAGTGGTTAACTTAAAATGTTTATTTTGTAAATTATCATGTTTGAGGGTTGAGGGGGTGAAAATCTATGTACAATAATTAGTAATTAGTAACAAAAAAATAAATAGCTCTATAAAAAGAAATTAACATAAACGTATTTACATTTAGTTAAAAATAGGAACGAACCTTTCAGTATTAAAAAAAAGTTACTGGTGTTGGTATGGCATTGTGTCTTAACTTCTCACTGGCGCGTGCTTTAATGTATGCCAATCCCTAACTCTTTTGCCGTTTCCCTGATCCACTCGGTGTAACTAGAGATCCTGGTGTAAACCCCCGGCCTGTCCTTCTTTGCACAGCCGTCGCCCCACGAAACCACCCCGACCAGCTCCAGTTTTCCGCTAACCTCGCAGACCAGAGGTCCTCCGGAGTCGCCGCCGCAGGCGTCCACCCCGCCTTTCAATCTGCCGGCGCACAGCATGGTATCCAGAATGGGCTGCTGCCTTCCCCCATAAATACCGTCCTTCCTGCATATATCAAGCGATAAGAGAGGAACGGCGGCCGAGCGCAGAATGGGAGATAACCTTTCGGGATCTGTGGGGTCCATCGCGCCCCATCCGGAGACCTCGCACCACGTGCCAGGTAGGGCGCTTTCCTGGGGCAGGCAGGCCGGCTGGACGACCGGGTTGTAGCTGAAGCCCGGCGCCTCCAGCAGAAGAAGGGCTATGTCGTTGCTGTACGGGCCGAACACGCGGAAGTCCGGATGCTGCACACCCTTGATGACTTTCAGGTTCTGCTCGTAGGGCGTGCGGGGGCCGTGGGTTCCCGTGCTAGCGGTCAGCCCTTCGGTCCAGCAGTGTGCAGCGGTCAGCACCAGCCTCTTGGACACTATCGTCCCTCCGCAGTGGTGCTCGCCCCGGTTCCTGATATCCACCTGCCAGGGGACGGCTCCGTATGGGGGTATTTCGCCCCCGATGATACGGGGCTCGCGCTGTGGGCTCCAGGTGATGAGGCGCAGCCCGCACGTGTCCATAGCCGGGAACTTTTGGAAGCCTCCGCTACGGTACAGGAAGCCGTCCGTGGCGGCTATTAAGGTGAGCAGTGTCAATATCGACATGTTATTTGAAGGGTTCGAGATGTCGATGTACGCTTATATACGGCCGCCCACTACCGAATATACGACCCGGAATCGTGCGAATGTCATGTTATCAGGCCCAGATTGATAAAGTTATGTCAACCCGTATGCGCATCGGCCCAGTTAGCTCACCTTGGCCCAGTGCTTACATGCATTTCACTTTCTCAATATCGAAAGTGCCCAGCGAAAGTGCCATCTTTATACACTCTGCGCTCCCACTTATGTAATTCAATCACTTTCTTCCAATTATTCACTGCATCTTCTGCACAGCGTCAGCTTGCATTGTAGTACTTTTACTCGCCGAGTGGAATATTCCACCAATAAACATCGCAATTATAACGGATGCGTGAGCCAAAATCAGGACAAAATATTATTGTGGTTGAGCCGCACAAAAGAAAGAGCACGCGCCCGTTCACCTCCACGCACGGACTAACGAAATTTATCCAATAACCGAAGCCGGTCTTAAGAGCTGCTGACTCTTAATTGTGTTTTGGTAATAGGCTAATAGTGGGGACCTACTCTATTTGTTTCACAAAGACTTACTAAATGGTGCTATTGTGTCACTAAAAACGAATTACATTACATTACAGCACAAAGCACTCGAAAATTATGCAAAAAGATATCAGAAGCAATAACAGAAAACGGTAGTTAAAATATCAATTAAATGGACGCATCAAATGATCACGAAAATGGTGAAAAAATATACAGAGAGCCCATAAAGTATTAAGACTCGGCTTTATTTTTCCCCTGTATAAATTTTTCAAAATTGCTTCAACGGGTCAAAATGTTTTTTTTTTCAAACAAATATTTTGAGACCATTTTCATTTTTCCATCTCTCTCCGTTTTGAAGTTATGACGTCAGAGCCATTTTTTAAATGACAACCTGTATTTCTTATTATTGATTTTAATAGTACTTAATCAATTTTGTTTTCTTCCAATATTTAAAATCCAAGCCGTTTTCCTAATTTTGTTTTAACTGACGTTGTTTTGAATGGTAACTAGATGCATTCTGCACATTGAAATAATAATATAATAGTTTTATTTAGCGCACTTTTTCTCAATTTATTTCAAATGTTACATATTGAAAATGTCATGTTGTTGAAATGTCATGAACCAAAAAATATAGGTTGTCATTTAAAAAAATGGCTCTGACGCCATAACTTCAAAACCGAGAGAGGTGGAAAATTGAAAATGGTCCCAAAATATTTCTTTGAAAAACAAAATCATTTTTACCTGTTGAAGCGTTTTTCGAGAATTTATACAGGGGAAAAGATAAAGCCAGGTCTTAATACTTTATGCGCTCTCTGTATAACCCAAGATGATTGGCAAAACAAGAAAAAAATACTAACTGCCGGAATAGAAAACCACGAAGAAAGTACACACTAGAGAAAATGGTCGCTAGGTAACCAAATGAGAAAATAATAAGAAATAAAGAATAATAATAAGAAGAAGAAGAAGAAAGAATAAGGTGTAAGAAACAATAAACAAAAAAGAAGAGACAAGAAGTAACAAATGATCTTAAATGATAGAAAAGATGATTTTCTTTTTATTTATTATTATACTATCATTTTAAGATATACCTACCACCAATAGGGGTTATCAATCACTGAAATTTCTCAAAATCTATTTAATGTATAATTTGCAAGATTTTATACCAGATTTGTATGCAGTACACCTGAAGATAATTCCTGAAAATTTCACTGAGAGAATATCTTAAATAACTGAGAATTGGAATAATAATAAGAATCTTAAATAAAATCGACTATATATTTTTGAATTGACCACTGCTGGTTAACAATCGCTTCTTCTTCTTCTTCTGCAATCGCTGCAATTTATCAAAATTTATACAGGGTGTCTCCTTAAACACGCCGCTAGCCATAACTCCTTTATGTATTGGCCGATTTCAATAAAACAAAAACAAGATTAAATGGCTCCACATGTTCTACAAAGGGCGCCTAATTTATTTTTTTGCAAACTCAACTTTCATTTTAGCGATAGTCAAGTTTCTTTTTTCATATTGTTACATATATTTTGTTATTTTTTTTGTGGTAGAGAAAATTTATCTGAATCCAAAGATGTATAAGTTGGCTTTGATGGACTATTCGTTGTCCGCCATTTTGTGTGTATTGAATAAACGTAAGTTTTGACGTCACAAACTCCGAATCTTTCATTTCCCCAAATTTTATCAATCTTTCTCGTCAATTCAAATTAAACTAATTTTTATCTGTATTCTATATCAATTCTCACTTTGAGACATTTCAAATCTGGTAGCGGGGGCGTTAGATAGTCAGCTGTTGCGATATTTTCATAGTTTTGAGTATCGCTGATTATCTTTCGTCAACCCAGATAGGGTGGAGATCATTACATTGAAGTAACAACGAGGTTAAATTACGTGGAGCCTTTTTTTAGCTGATTATGTTTCGTCAACCCACACGGATAGGGACCGTTACATTGAAGTAAAAACGAGGTTAAATTATATGGAGCCTGTTTTTAACCCTACCCACTCTCCGACATCGAGAGCCCGGCCCTCTTCGTTACTTCAAAGAAATCCTCCACTTGCTCCGCGGCCGAACGCGTTGACGGCCCATCAGGCACGTCACAAAATATTACATATTGTTTTCTACATTGTGTTCGCTTTGTCTTTCACCCCACACTTGAAAAACTATTTAAACATTTTTTTTTTTGTAACATATATTCCACAAAGCCAATTTGTTATAGATCTGGATTCAAAAAAATAATCTCTACCAGATAAAAAGTAAGAAAATGTATGTAACCATTTAAAAGAAAAAGTTGAATATCGCCGACATGAAAGTTGATTTTTCAAAAAAAAAAGGAAAATTTGGCCCCTTTGTAGAACATGTGGAGCCATTTATTCTTGTTTTTGTTATATTGAAATCTGCCAATAAATAAAGGAGTTATGGCTAGTGGCGTTTTTAGGAGACACCCTGTATAAGCATATTTTGCAAATTGCAGATTTGTATACAGATTATTTCTCTAAAAAATGACGAAGATTATGTCTGAGAAGACATAAGTGAGAAAATCGAGTAGGTATATAGCTTTCTGAGTTGCCCACTATCAGTATCAATCACTGAAATTTCTCAACATTTATTTAACGCATATTTTGCAAATTTTATAACAGATTTGTAAATAGTGTGCCTGAAGATATTTCCTCTAGATATTTCACGAAGCGTTTGTCTTAAATAAATGAGAAACTCGAGTATATAACTTTCTGAGTTGACAACTATCTGTTATCAATAAGGCTGGACACATATGCACTAAAAATTGCTCGAAATATGGATGCAATATGCAGGGCCGGATTTAGACTTATAAGGCCCTAAACTAATTGAGCCCTTTATAAGTAATTTATTATATGTTCAGATATTATGTCACTGCCAAATATGATTTTCGGATACCTAGAAGGTTAAACTGAAATACATTCAGGAAGTATACCGAGCGTTTTATAAATCTCTGAACATAGGATATGTTCAGTTTTAAAACGACGGAATGAATCGTATGCTAAAATTCAATATATATATATATATATATATATATAAATACAACCAAATTTACTAGCGTGTGTAACTCGGTTTAAAAAAAAAATGACAAATTTATTTTGAATCTTGTATGATCCTAAACTCGTTTAAAACTTTTCGGATTGAAAATTGGGAAATTTCGAAGTAGTAGCTCATTTGTGTAATGGAAGATATTGGTTCTTCTTCAGCATAACATAAAACGTTTCATTTTATTTCTTCAGTCAAAACGTGGCATTTCCTAGTTATTTTATGATGACTACCGAAGATGCATCTTGTACTTTTAAATTTGGCGATTATATTAGAAATTGTTCCGATTTATAGCATTGGTCTCTCAGGATAATGCACAGAAAATAAATCGCGCACAGTCCTTGTACTAATGCCACATTGGTACCAGTGCACTAATTGTATCTTTTCTTGCGTTGAATACATTTTCTGTCTACAGTTTTGACGTTTTATTAAATAGGTTATGAATTTGTCTTTTTTTTAAATAATTGAGTTACACACGCTAGTAAATTTGGTTGCATATACATTGAATTTGAGCATACGATTGATCCCGTCGATTTATAATTGAATAACATAAGGGTATGAAATACATAAGGGTACATAATAACATAGGGTATATGTTCAGAGATAAAAAACGCGCGGTATAGATAGTGAAATAATAAATCTTTAACTTAAAATCATTTTTATTCATAACAAACTTAAAAATGCAAACTCTGATAAAAAATAAACAAAAGTTCTTTTAAAAGGCACAATTTAAAAAGGCTTATTATCTAATCTCTTGAAACATGTTATAAGGATTAAGCAATTATATTAAACTAAAATATTTTCTTGTCGATGATGACATCATCAAACGATAAACTGCTTAGTTTGTGACTTTCTATGGACATGAGACTGAGGGAACATAATTTATCTTGAGTCATTGTTGTTCTAAATTCATTTTTGATCCTCTTCAGCTGAGAAAATATTTTTCTCCAGAGCAATTTGCAACCATCATACTAAGAAACAATCTCCAAATTGCTTCTTCATTAGGGAATGCTGATTGGACAAGATCGTTAAATATTACTCTATACAGATTCGGATGTGTCTATCATATTCCGCTAAATCATGGGATTGACTATGTCTAAGATATTGATGAACATGCTTGACGTCTCCTACAAGATTCATGTCCACATCTTCAGGATATGTTTGCCATAAAGCACTAACTCCTTCACGAATCTCTTCTTCTGTAGGTTCTAATTTTGATACGAATGAAAACGTTTTTGCAGCATCATTGTATACTAAGGCCATCTGTGCCAGACTTGACTCTAATGCATCCATCACAGGTATAAATGTTTTAATTCTGAACTTATCTCTTGGCTCAAGGTTCTCTAAAGCATCATCTTCATCATTATTGATATGCCTTCTTCTATATCTGCTATTATTGTAATCAACATCAGGCAATTTTGCTTTTGCTTTTTCTTCAAAATGATCGAACATATTCCTGGAACCTTTAACAACATCCCAAAGTGAAGCATACAATTTCTTACATACATCTAGACTAATTTGAGGGTCTTGCAGTGATTGACTAGTCTTGAGAAATTCATCCAGCAAGAAACTGCACAAATATAACAATAGCGTAAATTCAAACTCCTCCATTTTATTTAAAATATGTATGGTTTGATTTCTTGTTTTGCCTTTCTCTCTAGTATCAATATGCAGCTGATGCAATGCAGAAATGATTCCATCATAACTATCAAGTATTGCACTTGTAGCCATTGAATGTGCTTCCCATCTAGTCTTTGACAAATACTTTTGAACTTTTGAGTCATCTTTGAAGAATGATAACAGTGCTGCCCATCTATGTGTAGATGAAGAAAAAAAAATATATATTTCTTGAACAATTGCAAAACAGTTTTCTGCATCTAAACAACAGTCAACTGCTGGTCTATCAATAAGATTCAGGGAATGGCCAGCACATGGATATACCTAGCATACTTGTTAATCTTCAATATTATTTCTTGCCTACCCATATGTATGTGCCAGACATATTGGCAGCATTATCACATGACTGACCTCGACACGTACTAAAATCTATTTTGCACTTATTTGTAAGGTATTTTTAAGATACTGCAGTATATTTAAGTATATATGACAATTGTTCACTCGGACATTTTTTTTTTGGGGTCGAAGAAAGTGCTTATACGTAAATCCTGCACTGGCAATATGTACAATAAAAAAGCAAATATATAGGGTGGGCCAACTAGTGCTTTCTTTTTAAATGATATGTTATTTTCTGTATCATATCTTCGCAGACGGAGACTTTTTATGACCAGAAATTTAGAACATGGCCTTGGACCATCTTTGGTTTTAACAGAATGGAGCGACATGATATACAGCCCATCAAACAATCAATCTTTGCGCACCAAGTTCGGTAATAGAGTAATTAGCCATCTTGGTAGTTTGACGCCGACCCCGTTGGATTTTTTTTTTTTGTAAAAAATATTCTGTGGAATATCGTGAAAGATCGATATTATGCGGGCAAATCCACAAATGATTCAGCCTCTCAAGTTGAACATTGGCCGAACCATTCGTCAAATAGGGTCCGAAACCATCAACGACGTCTTGACGTCTGCGTTCATCCCCATGAATGAAGTCGTGTTCCATAAATAATGGGGATGTTCGCTCTTTTTAATAAAGCCATAATATATTGAAAAAAATATATATTTGGTTATTTTATTGCATTTTTAAAAAGAAAGCTGCATTTGGCCCACCCCTTATACGCAAGATATGCAGTAATATCTGAAATATGCAGTGAAATCAGGAACTATGCAATAAAAAACATAATTACATTTCACAATTTAAATCTATTTATTAAGTACATAATATTTAAGTTTACATAATAAAATCATAATAAGATTTACAAATATCTACCCATATGATGCCAGTACATATGATGCCCATACAAAGCTATGTCTTTGATCGTCCAAAAGATTTTTATATTTGGGAAATCACCTCTCAATATCACAAGAGGTCACAGGTGCGAGTTTGAACATGCAAATAATCTTAGGATCCATCATAATATTATCTAGAAATGACTTTTGATAGATTTTTTCATCAACATTTTTTTATGATTGTAAGTTTCGAAAATCCTATAGTTTTGTTGATTATTTCTGAAAAATTGTTATTTATTTTTTTCCTACTATACTATTATCCACACATCAAGATTTTTTTTTAAATTTTGCAATACCTCGACATATACTCTTTCTCATCACAATTTTGGCAAGGAATGTTACATAGGACAAGCTAAACGCAATGTATCCATAAGGTTCAGGGAACATATGCACCACGCAAAAACCCATAGCGTGGATAAATCAACAGTGGCAGCCTATCACTTTAACGCAGGACATTTTTCAAATTAGAAGAGGTTGAATTGCTAAAATTCGCGAAAGACAATAATATGAATACATTTTAAGCGATATTCATGAAAACAAATAGGTCGACATTAATGAATTTTGACCAGTCGGCCACGAAAATCTATTACTGGAATGCATAAAGACAATTGCAAGTTCCAAATATTTTCCTAGTAAGGATCATGGAGCGGCGTAATCTCCCTATTCATTCAAGATTTGCATATTAAGGATAATTTGTTACTATATATTGTAATATTTAATAAGATAAGCGCTCGCATTGATGCCATTGAAATGGTTTTTAGAAAGGCTTATGCGCAATGGCAGTATCCATTAATGAATTTTAATGTAATGAATATTCTGTTATTTACTTAAAAAAAAAGGTTTATTTGTTTTCCTCAGTACAGTTGTTTTGTAGTGCAAGTGATTGCTTTGTGATTCGAATGTAAGTGCATTTAGCTCAAATGTTTTTGTGAAACAGACGGTACCTGCTCTGTGACGAATTTAGAGCTGCCTAAAATAACATTAACTAACAATTATTACAACAACAATTCCTGGAAAATTTAAAAATTATTTCTGTAATCTCAGAGATTTGTAATATACGAATAAATTAGATTAGCTGCACTATTAACAACAAAAAATCAATACATATGAAAACCTTGGAAATATTTTTATTAATAAAATCATAGGAAAAATGTATTAAATCAAAATGCGTGGATTTTCATAAATATGCACAATAGAACAAAATATGCAAATATGCATTTGTCCAGCCTTCGTCATCAAACACTGAAATTTCTCAAAATTTATTTATTGTATAGTTTGCAAATTTCATATCAGATTTTTAGACAATATGTCTAATGGTACCTCTGATAATTTGACGCTGAGTAATGAAGAATAACGATATATTTTTTAAAAAATCAATGTAAAAAAGAATAGTTGTTATACTGCAAAATTGGGCCATCCTGATGTTATTAGTAGTAGTAATTTTACGGCATAAAGATTTTTAAACCAATAACTTTTTGTACATGTTTTTCTATGTCTCACGGGAAAAGCGCTAGGAAAGCCCGATGCACTGTTGCAGAACCCTGTATACAGGGTGTCCTAAATAGAGTAGGACTGCATGGGTTTTTATTTTATTTTTAAAAATAGAGACCTGGTTAAATGGGCTGTTTTGTATGCCGGTTCAGATTATGTTGCAAAATCGGCTCGGAAAAAAGTCCGAGCAGTTTTGAAAAAATCTAACAATTGCGATTTTCTAAAAACTATGATATTTCCATAATTATTAAAGGTGCGGAAATAAGTTTAAAATAAAAGTTGCTTGGTTCGATTGCACAAACTTAAGATTCAAGTAAAAACAAAAGTCAAGATGGCGGTTTCCGAGACATTAATAGCAACTTTCTTATTTCAAATGGCCGCCGTATTTGATTTTTACATTTTCAAGTTCATGCGATCGAAACAAGTAACTTTAATTTAAAAAAAAATCCGCATCTTTAATAATTATGAATATATCGGAGTTTTTAGAAAATCGCGAGTTTTAGTTTTTTCAGAATAACTTCTGAACTGCTCGGGCTTTTGATTTTTTTTTAACATAATCTGAACCAGCATATAAAACTGCACAATATTGCCCATTTAACCAGATCTCTAGCTTTAAGAATAAGAAAGATACCCATGCAATCCTACTCTATTTAGGACACCCTGTAGACAGTGCGCGCCTTAAGTATGGAATAAATTCAGTAAAACCGAAATAAAAAATCTTGAAAAAAAATCCTCGGGCACGTTGATTTTCTTTGATAAAAATACACATTTTCGCATGACAGTCGATGTTCAATCATCATTTGTTTTTGAGTAATGACGTCATCCATTGTTTTTTTCATGACAACCCCCTATTTTGTTCTTGATTTTAAGACATCTCTTTATTGTCGAAGTGACAGTATAAAAATGTTGCCATGTTACATAAGAAATTTTGCGACTAAATGACAATTGAATGTGAAAAACGGCAAATCATGAAAAATAATGCAAAAGCGTCATAAAATTTAGTTTTTCAAAGTGCTTGAGGATGAAACAAAAAAATAACCCCGAGCGCTATTATAAGCCGTATGTTATTAGTCTAAGCGGTAGAAAACTCGTATTGCAATTTAAGCATTTAACTGTCACACGAAAAAAAAATGAAGTTTTAATAATTCTCATCGGATGTAGGGATAAGAACTCAGCAGGAAGTATGCGATTTGTTTAATGCACAATATCCAGATCGCCCCATCAGCTTATCTATAGTTAGTAAGATTGAATCTACATTTCGAGAAACTGATGATGTTAAAGATATTCCAAAACTTAAACGTCCAAGGGGTCGCCTTCGTTGAGTTCCTGCACGAGTTGTATTTTGTGGGATGACACTTTTCCTTCCTCATGATACGTAGCACTGATGTCTGACTAACTTCATTTTCTTGAAACCAATCGAGATGTATCTGAAGATTCTCTTCCATACTTAACAAAGTATTCAGTTTCTGATCTTCAATAACGTTTCGGCCGAATTAAAAATCCAGGTTTTGAAATATCATTAACATCACCAGTTTCTCGAAATTTGTCAATTGTCAATTGTCATTTACTCGAAAAATTTCTTATATAACATGCCAACATTTTTATACTGTCACTTCGACAATAAAAAGATCTGTGAAAATCAAGATAAAAAATAGGGGGTTGCCATTAAAAAAAACAATTGATGACGTCATTACTCAAAAACAAATGGTGGTTGAACATCGACTGTCATGCAAAAATGTGTATTTTTATCAAAGAAAATCGACGTGTCCGAAGATTTTTTTCCAAGATTTTTTAATTCGGTTTTACTGAATTCATTCCATACTTTAGGCGCGCACTGTATATAATGTCGTATCAATGAAGTGATGATAAATTTCTGTGGGATCAAATTTCAGATTTTATTTCATTGGTTACTTTAAAATCAAATATTTAGAATCACGTGAAAACGTTGAATTAACACAATTATTCCACATAAATATTAACGCGTAAATGGAGACATTAAAACTAGATATCCTAATCTATTTAACGGCATGCGGGTATTAAAATTTTAATTAATCGCAACCTTTTCAGTTCATTAACTCCGTATCGCATTTAACACCGCCATACATAATTGCCGAGCAAATTGCGCCGTAAGTTTGTTCTCTGCAAAGTCTCGCACGCTTTCTTTTAATTCCCGAAATTCTAGTGGAATGTTGGGGCTTCGGTGCGACGAGATTTATCATTGCACGACGAGGTTCGGGAGTGTCCTTTCCGATTGGAGCATGACCACGAAAATATGCGGACGGTCTGTTTTCTCTGCAATTTCACGTTGAACTCTGACACACGAAAACGAGAAGAGGAGAGGCCCGAAATGAAACCGTGCGTTATGTAGGCCACACAAAAGTTGTGATTACGACTCGGCTTACAAGACGCGCTAACCAAATGGATAAAAACTTCCGTAGTCATGCCCTTTCACGCGATGATTAAATTGAACGGTGCTTGTAAATTACAAATTGGGCAATCCTAGCAATACTCGCTTAAGAGGATAGGTCAATATATTATGAATTATTTATAAAAAAAAAAACAGCAAACCATATTATACGACGTTCGCCAAATGCTGATTAAATAATATTATCTTATATAACTGTGCCATTAGAAACTTACATGCGGCATGCTAATAGTCTGGTTTGTAGAAACTTAATTTTATATAATCGCTTATAGGTCAATGTTGTTTTTTTTTTTGGACGTCTACATTTTTATTCGCTTTCAAATACAGGGTTATTGGCGCAATACGGCACGGAATATTGTGGCCAAAATACGTGAATTTTTAAAAGTTTCGCTTTTGGGATATATGGGGATCTATTATAGTTACTCTTTAAAATTAATATCATTTTATACAGTATGTTCCAAAAGCCCTAAAAGTATCCAAGTTGTGCTTTTAAAATATAACCCCCTGTAAAACTTTGCATATTAGAATTTGACCCGATTAAGGCTTTATAAATCCGTTTAGTTTTTGAAATTCGCTCTAACCGTTCGTAAGTTATTTATTTTTATGCGTTTGCAGGCACTCTTTAAAAAAATCGCAGGGCACTTGGTTTTTGGTATATCAGGTTGGGACTTGTGTCTAAACAACTGCTTGGGGTATCTTTTTGCGGCAAGATCGTCTATTTGCATTGTGGCATCACCTTGCTGTGACACATTAATTTTGGTAAACTTTGAAGGGCCATAACCAGTGCCGTACTTATAAATAGGCGCAATAGGCGCTAGCAGGGGGCCTCGGAAATCGGGGGGCCTCAGAATGAAGATTTGTATTTTTTTAAGCGGCAAGAAGCTACCGCGTGATCAGCTGATGTAAGGCCGCGTAGGGTGATCATTAGGGGCCCATCGGCCGACACATCACAATAGATTTGCTATTTGTCATGTTTAATAGCAAAAGTATAAGGGGCCCTTCCCGTGTTAAGTCTGCGGTGGAGCCCACAATCTGAAATTTCGCTACAGCCGGCTACTTATGTTTACTCGCACTTTTTGGTTTTCTAAATATAGATCAACATAATTCAGTATATTTAGAAAATGTAATTTTAAACAAATTAACAGAATTTAATTTAGATATCCAAAACCGTAGACGACAAAGTTATGACAATTCTGCCAATATGTCTGGAAAATATTCTGGATCGCAAACCAGACTAAGAAATTACAGTTCTACAGCCTTTTACTTTTCCTGCGCAAGTCATTCCTTAATTTGAATAGGAAACTGTGCCGCAGAATCTTCTTCTGCTGCAATTTATTACTTCGATTATGTGAAAAATTTATTCACGCTTTTCTCTGCAAAAGTTAAAAGGTGGAACATGCTATCTGACATATCGCGGTTGCTAAAGCGGATTAGCGATATTAGATAGTCAGCTAGAGCAGATACCATACAAGCACTGAAAAGCGCTTATAACCTAATTAAAACAGCACTAAGTAGCATTTCAATATCACCTGATGAAAAATCAATTTGTCGATTACAGGCTTCAAAATTGACAAAAAATTGATAATTATGAAACGGCATTATTAACAACACTTTGGCACAAAATTTAAAAAAGATTAAATGCTACTAGTAAATACGTTCAGAACCCAAAAATAAATTATATCAAGGAACAAATCTTTTAAAATCATTAAATACCTATATTTTAGAATTAAGAGGCGATTTTCAAATAATAGAAAATTAAATCAAGACTTTAACAAATGAAACACGTTTTTGGGATGAACAGATGCGAGTAAAAAGGCGGAAAGTAGTGTTTGGTGAAGTTCCAGACAACGAAGTAATTTTGGTGGGCAAGGATTCATTTATTGTAAACACTTTAAAAGTTATTTACGATACATTAAGTGTAGATTTAAGTAGACGAATACAAATTAACGATGCAAAATTAAATATGTTTAAAATATTTTTCATAGATTCAGTACCGGAAAATGAATGTATGCATTCATAGATGAAATAAGGGAAGTTTATAAAACTGGCATTGACGTAGAAACTTTTAAAGATGAAGCAATTAATTTTATATCCTATGCCAAAGAAGAAAATTTTAAAGGTGCAATTGATATGTATTCCGCAATTAATTAAGGGGTAAGATTCACATTTCCTAATATCGAGATAATATTAAAAATATTTTTAACCATAGCTATGACGAATGCAAGCGGAGAACGCTCCTTTTCTGTATTAAAGAGAATAAAAATTTAAGAAATAGTTAGAATCAAAATAAATTGTCTGATTGTGCAGTATTATTTATTGAGTCTTAAATAACTCGAGCAATTAATTTTGATGACATAATTGATATATTTGCCCGCACAAAGGCAAGAAAAAAAAACCCTGTTTAACGCCCAATTTTTTTTTTTCAATATCGAGGAAGCACATTCTGTTCTTCAAAACCATTTGAAATTTAACCTAGTAGTCAAATATTTGATATTAAGCAAATACTTATTACGTTGTTTTGTGTGTTTTGTTTCATTATTACATATTTTATTAGATAAGAATTATATTTTTGTTAATTTTTAAATAGTTGTTATTTTTTATATATATGTAATTTTTTGTATTTTTGTTTAAAACATACAAAGCAAAATTTTATTGACGTCTTTTCTTAAGATAATTTTATTTTGTTTTTTTGGAGGGGGGGGCTCAAAATATGTTTTCTCCAAGGGCCTCCAAAGAGGTAAGTACGGTACTGGCCATAACTTTTTTTTTAAGTGGCATACCCTATATTTTATTACTTAGACTTATTCAGCGTCTGATTTAATATATTTTAGTATCTTGATATCTGTGTTCATCAGCCAATTCAAATTATCGCCCATACTACGAACTTTTGAGACAAAATATAAGGCTTGAAAGAGAAGACCCAGCGAAGGCGAATGCAGAATGTATATTATCAATAGTATCAATACGCCCTTTACCTTTCGGTGTGGGCTATACACATTACATTACAGTTATATTACATTGTTTTCTTATGTATTTGCAAATTCTTTCCACTCTCTTCTGTTCTTTGCCATTTCTCTTGCTTGTTTCACTGTCTTCCCTCTGCTGTTTATTATTTCTTCTATTTTGTTGTCCCATTATTGTCTTGGTCTACCTCTTCCTCATTTCTTTCCTGTTTTTGCTTCCCAGATTTGTTTTGTTTGATTCGTATTTTTCATCCCAGTTAGATGTCCACACCAGTTGAGCTGCTTTTTTTCTATAAACTTTTCTATTGATTCTATTTCCAATTCCTCTCTGATGTCTTTATTTCGTATCCTGTCTTTTTTCGTTACTTGTTTTACTCTTCTCAGATATTTAATTTCTATTGCCTGTAATCTACTTTTATCTCTCTTTGTTAGCTTCCACGTCTTGCTCCCATATGTCAAAATCGTTCTGTATTTTGTATATATTCATTTTTGTCTTTCTGCTTATCTCTTTCTTCTTAGTAAGTATATTATTCAGGGTATAGTACGTTTTTATTGTGTTGTTTATTCTGTTGCTTAATTCTCCTTCCATTTTCCCGTCTTCTGTAAGTTCTACTCCAAGGTATTTGAATTGCTCCACTTGTTCAATCTGGTCCTGTCCTATCTGTATATTTGTGTATTCTTTCCGTTTTCCTATCATCAGTACTTTGGTTTTGCTGTAGTTCATCTTTATGTTATATTTCTCTAGGTGTTTATTTCATACGTACAGGTTATGTTGCAAGTTCCTCTCACTTTCTGCTATCACTACCACATCATCGGCGTATGCTCCTTCTGATATTTTAACCATTTGCATGTTTTTGTATTGTACGTTTGCTTTTATTATTTATGTTTTCATGCTCTTCATTATTTTATCCATATATAGGTTGAGTAGTGTTGGGCTGAGAGCTCCTCCTTGTCTTAGTCCATTATTTGTTTTAAAAGTTCTTGAAATTTGCCCCTTGTATATTATTGCATTGCTGTTGTTGTTATTTATATTCTGTATTACTTTCACTATCCTGTTTTCTATTCATCTTTCTTTTAGTATTAACCATAGTTTCTTTCTTGGGGTCATGTCAAACGCTTTTTCGAGGTCTATGAATCCCAGATATGTATTTTTATTATTTGTTTTCTTGTGAAGATGTAGTCTTGTATGGATCTCCCTTTCATGAAACCACATTGCAGTTCTTCTAGGGTCTGTTCTATTCTTGCTATTATTCTCTTGTTAATTGTCTTTTCTAATATTTTCATCCCTATACTTATTAGTGTTATGTCTCTATAGTTTGCGCATTTCGTCTCGTCACCTTTCTAGTATATCGGTACTATTAACGCTGTTTGCCAGTCTTTTGGTAACGTATTTGTCTTCCATATTTGGTTCAGTAGCTTCAGTAGTTTATCTTTTCCTATGGGTCCCATGTTTTTAATCATTTCTGTTGTAACCTGATCTTGTCCTGGTGCTTTCCTATTTTCAGTTCCCTTATTATTTCTAGAAGCTCTTGTTCGTTGATGCTCTCCGTTACTGTTTCTGTGGTGATATTTTCGCTGTTTCTTGTCTTCTGTTCGTTGCCGCTATTTATAGTTAGTAATTCTTCAAAATACTCTTTCCATCTTTCTATTATTTCTTCGTTTTCCTTCAACATTGTGCCTTGTTTGTCTTGTATGTATCTCGTTTCTTGTCTTTTTTCTTTCCTGCATCCTTTTATTGTTTTATAGAATAGCTCTTATAGAATGCAGAATGTAAGAATCTAAATCTCTATATCTTTTTTTAATTATTATTAATTATCTCCACTACATCAATTAGACATCTACCCTGAGGTATTCAACTAATGGCTTAGCAGCTATTACATACAGCATGAGGTTAAGGCTTAACTTACACTTCGTTTTCTACACAATCATAGATTTTTTTTAAATATATAGAAGTATACAGAAACTATAGAAATACGTAAATATAAATATATACATACATACATACATTTATTCATATATGCATACATACAAATAAGGAACTAGTGGGAACCTATGTATATGGTAGTTCCAATTTGTGTTTTCTCTTAAGGCGATACCTAGTGGCACTATTATCCAGGAGGTTCATGACTAGTACATTTGGGTGTACTTCTAGTCTTTTTAGGTTACGAGCACTCGAGGACCTTACTTCTTCTTTTCTCTATATCTGAAAAAATGTGTGCGTGCCAACTAGTGAATGCCACCCTTGATATTTTATTCAAAGTAAAAATAAAAACGACCAGGCATGACATTATTTATCTACTTTAACAAAACAACAAATATAGAATAGAGTACAGCATAATAAAGACAATGCACTTAAAATTGAACTCTTCGAGCTTTTTTTACTAGCAAATTCATCTATGACTTCGGTGAAATCAGGAATTTTGTTCAATTCTGACTTTATTGAGAGAAGCTACAAATCACTTGATCTTTCTTGTTGTACGCAGATAGGTTTTTATTTATTAACGTAAGTTATGAGAACTTGGATAAATACCTTGATAAAAAAAAACACTTAGTGTACACAGTAGAATGTTGTGTACTTTTTATGATCTATGAAAGATCTACCATCAACGAAGGTTTTTGTGAACAAGTGTATAATTTATTTTTGAATTTTTGGATGAATTGGAACAATGTCCAAAAACAATACTTAAGAACTTGGCAAAATGCTACATGAAAACGAACTATAAGATTTATATCAGGGTTGGAATAAATCATGATTAAAAAAAACACAAAAAGCAATGATTTAAAATAAAATTAAACAAATCATGATTTATTTCATCGGTTTTGCCAGGGTAGATGTTATTTAAATCAATAAATTTAGATCACGATTTAAACCATATGATTTTTTTAGTGCTTTATTAATTTTATTTGATCATACTGCTGCGTGATTTAGTCTTTATAATTTTGTAAGTTGTAGTTTTGAATCGTGCGAGAAAAAAAAATCATATTTCAAGCGATTTGCATGTTTTGCCATCCCATGTACAATAATTGATGATTAAAAACTATCTGTGTATCTGTAGCATATGATGGAAAAAATGTAAGGAGAGAAACATATTTTACATACAACAATGTACTCAAAAAAATTATGTATTTTAAACATTTAACTCTAATTAACAATTTAGCAATCGGTGCAAAAGCAATGATTAATTAAAAAAAACAAATTTGATTTAAATAAATTATTCATTTAAACCGGTTGTAATGTACTCCTGTGAAACTTGGGTTCTGAACACCGAGAAAAAATCGATGCTGGAGAGATGGGAGCGGAAAGTGCTGAGGAAGATTTTCGGGGGGATACAGTATGGTGAAGTGTGGAGGCGGAGAACCAATGAAGAAATAAAACAGCTGTTCAATAGCCCTGGAATAATAAACTAAAGGCCCAAAGAATCAGGTGGATAGGGCACTAGGAAATAATGGATCGAGAAAGGGTACCAAAGATGGCATTGAGAAACTCAACGATAGGGAAGAAACGAACTCGGCGATGGAAGACCTAAAGCTTTTGGAAGTGGAAAATTGGAGAATATGGCTCAAACACGGACTGTCTGGCGAAGAGTTGTGCAAGCCCAGGGCCTTGAAGGCCTGTAGTGCATTTATATAATCATTTCATATTACGCGATACGTGTCGGACGGAATTTGGCCAAATTCGGTAGATGCGGTGTAATTATTTACAGAGCAGAGGTATTTTCTTGTAGGTGATAGCGGAATACGGTGTCCGCCATTTTGTTTAAATAAACACAAGTTATTGACATCACAAGACTCAGAACTTTTATTTCAAATTTAACTTTTTTTATGTATAGCAATATCATTCTCACTTTGTGACACATTGGCTCTTGTGGTGTGGGCGTTAGATAGTCAGCTGTTACGATATTTTCGTAGTTTTGAGTATCACTGATTATCTTCCGTCAACCCACACAGATAACGTGGAGGCCCTTATACTGAAGTAGTGACGAGGTAAAAAGGTAAAATTATGTGGAGGCATTTCACGTCACACTTTCTTAATTTAAAGAAAAGTCATACTAGGCTATGGCATATTCGAAAACAGTTTTACAGTTACAGTTTTACTTTTTTTTTTTTTATATAATGTTGGTTTGCATTACAGAAATATTAATAATATAGCCAAATGTATAATATTGAATTCACATTGTGTTACATCTCCAGTAGCCATGTTTTAATAAAACAAAATAGTATGTGTCACACAACTGTCAATTATAATAATAACATACTATTTCAGTTATATGCCAAAATGTACCTTAATGTTAATAATGTCAAAATATTAAGACAATATGAATATAATTAGACGCGCTCGAGAGTAAAATTGTAAATGTATTTATATTTCGTAGGCAACTTTCATTTCTTTAGGCAACTCTTCATGCGAAGAGTTAATAACGAAACTTTATATTGTTCGACTCGTGTTAAACAAAACGTAACTTGATTTACTTATATCATAAATTCCGTAACTGACTATATATTATTGAAACCTCATTGCTCTAAACCCTACTTTTAACAATTATATCATAAATAACTATTATTCTATACAAAGCCATCTTCTCTGCTATGCAAAATTTCAAAGCTTTATGAGTTTCCATTTGCCTTTTATTAGATACTACCTCATTTGATATACATTCTATCAATTACCTGTATTTAAAATTACCTTTTAAGTACATATTATAACCCTATAAACTACAACCTATAACCTATAACCTATGCTTACTATCTAAATAAACTTAATAGTTTGGAAAATATAAGCACTCTTAATGGCAAGGAAATTCACTACACCCCTCCCCTTAAATGGCATGTTTCAAAAGCGAATAGAGGAATCTTTCGGGTATTCATCACCTATTTGGAATGTTTAACGTCCTGCATTTTGCAAAACATGGAATTAAATAACAACAGCTTTATAGCAAGGTTTTAATACCAAATGTATTACCTACGTACCACTGATAAAAGCAAAGATTTGTAAATTTCGGTACAGTCCTAGTAGAGAATCGAACCCATTATAAAGGGTGTTAATACTAAGTTGTAATATCTGAAAATGGCAGTTAGAAATCATGGAAACAACCAACTTTTCTTAGTTCAAATTTCTCAATTGGAGCCAAAGTTCATAGTTATTTGCGTTTTTTTTATTAAAGTCGTCATTACTCCCTTATTTTAAGGAATATTTAAAAAATACAAATAAAATTGAAAAAAAAACTCATTGCTGTTGCAGGAGTCGGCGTTGCTTCGTCCAACAATTTCCAGCAAATGGTCCGAAATATTTCGTTTTTCGTCCTTATAACATAAAATACTATTATCACTATGTTCGACTGTCCGAACATATGAACTTTTTATGTTTGTTAGTAGGCCAGAACGTCAGAAAAAGCAGTTTTTAATTTTAACCAGGTAAACATCAAATAAATACAATACAAAGTGATTTAGTTGACAATAGTAATTCTCTTGCATCTAATGCTTGGCTTGCAATCACCTGTAATCAACTGTAACTTCGTGCAATTTATATTAAATTTACAATGAATGACATTAGTGTGACAACCTGATAAAAATATGTGAGTATATATATATATATATATATATATATATATATATATATATATATATATATATATATATATATATATAGTATATATATATTGTTTCAGTTTGTATTTCAAAAGTATTCCCAAAATGCTAAAAGCAGTCGAACATAAACCTTTGAATGTAATGCATACATAATGGTACTTATGGATTCGCCCTATTTATAGTCCTCGCTCGCAAGATCGCTTAAATTATGTACTTATTACATAAATAGCTATTTTAGGCCAAGGATAGCATTTTGAAATTTAAAATTGACGATTCGAGCGATCTGAGCAAATACAGAAAATATATTGTTTCAATGTTGTATTTAACGGGACGTTACCCCTGTACTTTTACGAATATCCGCGCAGAGGGAACTGGTATCGAACTTTTGAAAACTCAGTACTGGCCTACGGTTGATATATTGCCAATAATCCCGTGTACAAAGAAAGTTATACCGTGCGCAATAAAGTCTTCACTCGGCCCGGCCATCGGCGGTAAATCACTTGCATTTTCTGTCCATTAGCTAATATGCATAATAATAAGTATCAAAGTATGTACCTGCTCCAGTTACCCGGTTCCTGAACCGTACTCGTATAATTGCGATTAGAAATAAGGTGTACCTTTATTTGCAATTTTCTGTCAACTCTTAGTGAATCTACATAATAATGCCTGCTCAGATTATCTCTTTCATTAAATATCTCTTGCCGAAATGTAAGAGCAGAAATCAGATCATTTGCAGTCAGTACTTAGTTCAGTACAGTCCTCTCGAGATTTGCGTGTTTATGTTTCGTTTGTTTTTTAAATTTTAGTTTACTTTTAGTGTTTTGTGTTCAGTTAGGATTCGTGTTTCTACTTATTTTGTACTTATGTTATCATTAGTTAATGTAGGACAGATTCGTATTTTTTGTACTACTTATTTAGTTTCGTGTTCATATAGATTGGTGGTATATTTTTTGTTTTCGTGCTTAATTTTGATTTGTTCAGTATTTAGTTAGGTTAGTGTTTTTATCTACTTTCTTCGTTAGTACTAGTTAGGAGTAAGTGCAGAATAGATTTATATTGATCATTTTTATATTTCTGGTTTAACACAATGGCGCGTGAATATGCAAACACGAAAAAGCGCACTAAGAAGTCTAAAATAATTAAAGATGTACGTAAAAGACAAGAAGTGCTAAAAAAAAAATGTTAGTGCAGCCGATTACGTGCCCGAAGACGCCCACGTTAAATACTTCAACTGGTAAGTATGTTATCACAGTTTTCATAAAATATTCATTATCATATATTATAGTTTTCATAATACACTACTTTTTTCTACGACCACATTATAATGTATGTGATTATGAAGCTGGTACATTTACTATGACTAATGTCTAATGCCTTACGACTTATGCGAAATTTTTGGGTGCCAGTCCAGATGGCGTAATTGATGAGAAGAGCATCATAGCCATAAAATGTTTATTTTCAATAAGAGATAAAAAAATTAAAGACGCTGCTAGCATCAATAAAAAACTATGCGTCGAATTGAAGGATCGCACATTGTACACTTCCGGACAAAATTAAGGGACCACTAGTAAAATTCAAAATAAATTTAAAACCAGATAACGAAATTTAATGAAACGAATAAATATATAAATCCAAGTGTTTCCTTACAGTTTAGTTGACTTAAGAGCTATTCAAATTAACAAACTTTACTTTTACGGACTTGAAGAAATAAAGTTAAAAATTAGACAAAAATACCAATTATCTTTTTATGAACTGAAATCCTAATTTGTAATAAAAAGTAACATTATTAATGGTGTGTGTGCCCTCCTCTTGTAGCACTACAAGCTTCTAATCTTCTCGGCATGCTTGAGATCAAGGTTCGTATTCTTTCTTGGGGTATCTGCTCCCATTCTTGAACAAACGTGTTAGAGAGCTCATAAAGAGTTACTAGCGGTCTGGGTGAGTTTTTAATTATTTTGCCCAATTAATCCCAGAGCTGCTCAATAATGTCGAGGTCAGGGCTTTTGGAAGGCCACTCCAAACATTGGATATTAGCATCTCTCAACGCAGTTGTGACAATGTTCGCTGTATGAAGTTTGGCATTGTCTTGTAAAAAAATGAATCCATTGCCGAAATTTTCGGCAAATTGTTGATCATGGGGCACAATAATCTCGTCTGTATATCTTCTTGCTGTTAGCGACACATTTCGTATCAAAAACAATTCTGTATGACCATTAAATTGAATCCCAACACAAACCATTACAAACCCCTACAGAATTTGTCAAATTCCGAATGGTACATGGTGCAAATCGCTCACATGGTTTTCGTAAGAAAAGAACACGGCGATCATTCTTGCTTAGAAGAAATCTGGACTCATCCGAAAACAAAACGGAGTTCCACTGCTCCTAGTCCCAACCTTGATGATTTTGACAAAAGTTTATGCGATTTCTTTTGTGTGTAGCTGTGAGAATTGGACCGGTCGCTGGTTTTCTAACAGACAAATTGACTTATTTCATTCTTCTTCTTACTGTTTTGGTTGAAATTTCTGTTGCAGTCACTAATCGAAGATCATTTTTTTAGTTCACTAGATGCTATATGTTACAAAACGCTTTCTTAAACCCTGAAGTTCGATAAAACGATCTTCTCTGCGTGTTGTTTTTTTCTTTTAAAACCTTGTCCGCAACTTCTTTTGAAACTACTAGTCCCTCTGTACCGTGCTGCAGCCATCTCTACCACAGATTTGTTGGTATTTAGAATCCCAGCAACTTCTCTTCGAGAATATCCTTCACGAAGAAGAATTATCATTTGGGATACTTCTTCTGGTCTGCAATGGGATATTTAGTTAACTTAATGCATACAAATTCACTAATTTTTGAAACATAAAGCACGCTTTATTAATTAAATGAGTTAAAAAGGTGGGTCATCAATTAGAGCTTTTTGTTGACTTTTCGTTTCCTAGCAGAGAATGTCCTGATATTGTTAATTGTTTCATGGCACACTATTTGAATTATGCTTATTAAACGTCAATTTATGACATATGAAAAGTCTATTCACAACAACTTGTAAATTCGAAAAGTTATTTTAAGTTTATTTGGTGGTCCCTTAATTTTGTCCGGAAGTTTATTTAAAAAATAAACATCAATATATGTTTCAAATCCAAGGACAACTGGAAATCACAGGTCATCTATGTTATTTGGTACTATTTATAAATGTCGATTTAGAAATCATTTCAGTTGAAAAAAGTAATTACTTCTGCAAAGAAATGTTATTGAAGTTATATCATTTCTGGGAACAATACGCTGTACCTGAACTTGTCGATTTGAGAATCAGAAGAGGATTGAATACAAGGTAATATATTTTATATTATACTTATACAAGTGATTTATTAATATCTTATTATTGTTATTTTTATGGATTTTTAATATCTAATTTAAAAGTTACAGAGAGCGCATAAAGTATTAAGACCTGGCTTTATTTTTCCCCATCATAAATTTTTGAAAAACGCTTCAACAGGTCAAAATGATTTTTTTTTCAAACAAATGTTTTCAGACCATTTTCAATCTCTCTCCGTGTTGAAGTTATGACGTCAGAGCCATTTTTGTTAAATGACAACCTATATTTTTTATTATTGATTTTGATAGTACTTTTCATTATGTTTTCAACAACATGACATTTTCAATATGTAACATTTGAAAAATGTTGACAAAAAGTGCGTTAAAGTGAAACTATAAAATTATTATTTCATTGTGCAGAATTCATCTAGTTAACATTCAAAACAACGTCAGTTAAAACAAAATTAGGATAACAGGCTTGGATTTTAAATATTGGAATGAAACAAAATTGATCAACCTGAAAAACATTTTTATTACAATATCATCAATTACAAAAATTAGAACAGAAAAACCAAAAGAAATTTTATCAAGAAAAAAATACTAGGGGTCAGGTCAGGGGAACGCGCTGGCCATTCAACAAAACCCCTTCTGCCAATCCACCTGCCTAGGATCAATTGTCGCGTACCATTCGGCTATAATGAGGTGGAGCTCCATCTTGTTGGAGCCAAAAGTCTTCATTTGGGATATCGGGATCGTGTTGATTTGGGAATAGAACCGCCAAAGCTGGAACGAGGTAATCTGTCAATAGCTCCAAATATGTTTGGCCTGTCAACGAGCCATCAATGAAGAAGGGCCCGATAATAATATCACCTACTATTCCTGCCCAAGCGTTTGATTTTTCCGGAAATTGGGTATGGGCTTCCATCATTCACTGAGGGTTGCGCTCGAACCAACAGTGACAATTTTGTTTATTCACCGTTCCATTTAAATAAAAAGTTGCTTCATCATTCATCACTAAATAAAATTCTGGTAGCAAACCCTTCATCGACGTTACAGAGATTCATCATTTGTTCGCAAAACTGAACTCTACGATCAAAATCATCTTAGTTCGTTCTTTTCAAAACAGATGTTTGTGAAAGCTCACTATTTTCCGCAACCGCTCTGGATTGAATATGAGGGTTTTCTTGCAACTCTAACAGCACGTTTAGCTTAACATCTTCCGGAACTGACGGTCGTCCACTTTTCGGGCGTTCTCTAATATGCATCAACTGCTCATACTTTCTTATGATTGCACTGACAGACGTCTTAAGAAGAGGTTCTTGGAGCGGATATTTATTATTAAAATAAATGCACACTTCTTCAAGGACGTATTCTATCACCACAACCTCTAATCATAAGAATTTCAATTCTTTGTGCCTCCGAAAAACGTCGAACCATTTTGAAATTAACTTGTGACACGATGAATCGAACGAAACGTCAATCTGACTGTGAGTAGGTAATAATTTGTTTCACATAATTGTTTCTAGATTGTTTTTCAGGTTAATCAATTTTGTTTTATTCCAATATTTAAAATCCAAGCCTGTTTTCTTAATTTTGTTTTAACTGGCGTTGTTTTGAATGGTAACTAGATGCATTCTTCACATTGAAATAATAATTTAATAGTTTTACTTTAACGCACTTTTTCTCAATTGTTTTTCAAATGTTACATATTGAAAATGTCATGTTGTTGAAAACATAATAAAAAGTACTATCAAAATCAATAATAATAAATATAGGTTGTCATTTAAAAAAAATGGCTCTGACATCATAACTTCCAAACGGAGAGAGATGGAAAATAGAAAATGGTCAAAATATATTTGTTTGAAAAATAATCATTTTGACCTGTTGAAGCATTTTTCAAAAATTTATACAGGGGAAAAAATAAAGCCATGTCTTAATACTTTATGCGCTCTCTGTATAGTATTTAAATAACGTAAAAAACTTCATTCTAGGTTGTGATGCTTCATTAAACGCATTAGACGTGCCGATTTTCCAGGATATTTTTTTTACAATTTCGTGTCCTTTCTATAATCAAGTTATAACTTTTTTGAGGAAAATAAATATCCACCAGATTCGAAGCATATTCAAAGGCAGTAGTATAGACTTGGTCAGATAAATGTAGTGCAAACTTTTTCCTATAAATTTGAATTTTGTGGTTTTACCGATCAATCTCAAAATCAACTGTTCATTTATTAATTTACTAAATGTCTTTCATTCAATCACAGACTGTTTTACCATGAACTTATATTTTATATTTCAGTGGGTTGGAAAACAATAGGAAAATGAATATATCTCGCCTGATCTGACATTTGATATTATTAACAAAGAATAATAGGTTGGTTAAATTCGTCTTACAACTTTTTTTTTCATAATTGATAATTAAAGTAGTACTACAATTATGTAATCAGGACTGTACATACAGCTAAGAGTATATATGTAAAAAAAGTGTAATATAATTGAAATTATATCAATCTATGTATTTAATTTAAATAATTTATATATTTTTGCATTACGAGTATAAACTTCTGAACACACTTCCTTTGTAATTTGTACTACAAATTGTTAGAACACAAATTATTCATTAAAATACATAAAATATGATTTATCATTTTCATATATTTTATGTTGAGGTCGATTGATATTTTGACATTGTTACGCTGCTTAAGGATAAATATAACTTTTAAATGTTTCTAATTAGCCTTTACAGCCAATTTTGTGCTCTCGGTGTCAGAGAGTGGAGGGGTTAAAAAAGGCTCCACGTAATTTTAATCTCGCCGCTACTTCGTCGCAAAGGGGGGGCTCCACTCTACCTGCGTGGGTTGACGGCAGACAGTCAGCGATGTTCAGAAATTACGAACTGTCGCAACGGCTGACCATCTGGCGCCCACACCACCAGATTTAAATCTCGCAGTGAGAATAGAAACAGAAAACTGAAAAGAATGCCCGATTGAGAAAACGTGGGGGGAACAAAATATAACAGGTGTGAATTTTGTGGTGTAAAATATCTGCGTTTATTCACACAAAAGACAGGACACCATGCCTACGCTTCCTGAAATAAATTCCTCCGTCCGCAACCTTATCACGCAGGGTTCACTATATTCGGCCGAATACCGCGAACTCGTAATCGCGCGATTCAAAGGGCCGTCGGAGCGACATTTTTCTTACAAAAGCGCAAAACACGTACGGCACGAAACACGTAACGCAAATTTTACACAAAAGAAAAAAACGATATATCAAAATGAGATTAAAGTATGTGAGAACAAGAAAAAAATATATATAGATCTGGCCTGCGTTCCTCGTCTGCGACTTCGCTGGCGGGCTGGTTCTTATGACGGGCGGGCGGCCTGCGATCGTCGATCGTCGCTGGATTCCAATTCTCGGAACCACTCTGGCCGGATGTTTGTTGCCCCTAGCCAAGAACCTGGCTGGCTGGGTTACTTAGCCCTTACCCAAATAAAAACGCTCTGATGTTGTGAGCGTATGGAGTTGAGTCGTATAGTACCCTCCCTTGCCTTGTACTTGGTGCCGTCAATCCCTTTAAGGGTGGTTAAATGAGTTCACGTTTTCTATCCCGGAAACCGGATGGTGATATACCAATGAAAACGGTGACCTCGTGGCACGTCCGCACTATAGGAAAGGTAACTAGTTTCTCTGATCATGGCGGCGCCTCGCCGACGATTTTAAAAATCACACGCATATAGGAAACACGTCACGTCTAAAAAAACGTGTGAGTATGGTTGCCTACGGTGGAGGTCTGTGCGCCAAATTAATTATTAAAAGGCAGTTTCTGGCGGAGGCAAAACCAGACCGTTACAATTTTAATAATATTGCAATGAAGTTTTTAACCCTGTCAAAACATTGACGTAGTTTCAATCAAAATTGAAGGTTAAAATCGTCCGTTAAAATTTAACAACCGTGGACAATTTGTTAATTTATTTATTTTGGTATTCACAAGCGTTACTACACAACCATCACATCATACTTGAAATATGAGAAAATAATTTCGCAAAATTTAATCCTTTTTATTTTAGTATCACGAAAACTATAAAACAACATACGGCCGATGTGGATATAACAGACTCGGTTTATTATAAAATCTCTCAACCTCGTCTGTTATATAACCCATATCGATCTACTATCGTTATATACTAATTATTTGTTTCTATCTTCCTTATTATAAATTATATGTTACATATCAACATTGAATTCGTAAATAACAATAAGTCAAATGGGTATCTGTAGTTTTTTATTACACATGAAATAAACCGGCTTAGCTGCAAAAACGCATGGCTTCTTGGACGATATATTCGAACATTTCATAAAATTAGCCTGAGCTTGCTTTTCAAATCGTACTACGAAATTTATACTTTTATTACAAGATGACTCGGCGACAGCAGCAACCTTTTCTCAGGCGGTCGATGGATTATTGTAGTCATAAAAATGTAATAAAAGTGTCACGACATTAACCCTTTAAATAATTTACTTGAAATTATAGTCAATCGAAAGTATATCGTCAGCTCTAGAGAATGGCAAAATACGAATTATGTGCAAAATGTAGTTTTCTTATAAATCACAATAAAACAACTGAAATGCAAGATATATACAAGACAAAGGCTCCCGATTCTTATTTCACTGTTCAATTTTGATTAAAATTTGTCATGATCTATCTTATAGCATAACAGGGCTTCAGTCCAATAATGTTTTGTTTATCTTTATAAAGAATCGAGTAGATTTTATTTAAGCTAGTTTCTTTGTTATAATTAATATGAACAACAAATTTTTGCAAATAAGGGATTCTTATGCATATATTTCCCAAATCTCGAATGCGATAAGATCTGCTTCCAGTAATATTAGTGAAAAACCATGTTGAATGCCGTTTAAAAAGCAGGGGGTACCCTGCCCTTAAGCAGGGACTTAACTAATGTCATTTTTTAAAGTGTTTCTCAATAATTATCGTACGTTACCTATTGAGAAACACTTTTCAATACAGTTAAATTTACAACCTTATTTGAGAAATATAAAGTGACATTAGTAAATCGTGTTTTTTTTTACTTGAATCATTTGTTTTCCAATGCAGTCTTTAACTTTTCTAATTTTTGTCATCAGTTTCTACTAATGAACATTTTCATTTAATCAAGTTAGTACACACATCGAATATATTTATAGTGTTCTTTTTGTTTATTTAACGACTGTCTCTGCTGCTATGGCTAAATACTGTTGGCAAGAAACGATCCACCATACTTGGAAATTATGGGATTATACATTTCGGGTTATTTTACCGTGCACGCACAATAATAGTACATGGGATGCTAGATAATTTTAATCGCTTACTCAATTTTCAGGCTCACGGGTGTGAACCTACGATATTTAGTTGATGTTAATTTAATATGTACTTACATAGCAGGCCTAAAATGCTAGAAGGCCATTTCATGTGTTATTTGATTTTGATAAACATGTAATATACTTCTTATCTATCAACATGTAATAAATATTATTAATAAAAAAGAGCACACGTATATTAAAAAAACAGGACAAATAGGCAAGTTAGTTTATATTATCAGATAATAGGAACTGTCGTCATCGTAGCGATATTTTACTTTGGTCACAACAAGCATTCCTCTATTCTTCAGAATTGGAACAAGGTGTCGGAGTCGCTTTCAGAGGAATTCAGTAATATCCATATCGCTATAATCCCATAAAAAAGATAATCGTAGCCTATCTCTACCGAGCTGCCAGCTCGGTTTTAGTCGTCGTTTCACTCTATGAGTCTGGTATTTACGAGCTAAGGGATGCGCGGATAGAAGGGCATGGGGACACTTTTCTGGATAGAGTTGCGAATATACTTTTCAATCAACGGTCTAAGCCTTGAGTGCCTACATAATTCCTATAAAAACCTATGCACATTTTTGAATAGTTCTTCAGATATTAATCTCATGTCCTGTTATAATATAATGTATACAAAAACAAATTGTAGCTTTTACTGTTTAGTATCTACATTCTAGCTTTAGAATTTTTGAAGTACACAGACAAGCCCTGGCTTTTGTGGAAATGTTATCCATCTCTGTATGTATGTTAACATTTTTGATAATAAATTTATTTATCTCTAGGAGTTTTTGGCAACAAATGTTGCACTTACATGTGTGTAGGTATGTAGTAGGCCTACAATCCTCCTCCAGCCCTCCAGCCTTAATTTGATAATACCGAGGTGCAAAATCTTTTAAAATCGCAATTTTTCTATTCATTTACATCATAACATGAACTACTGAAAGTAAACAATATTTTACAAGTTACTACAATTATTTACAAATCATTCTTGCAGCTCATCGCGGTTTTCCTTCTTCATTCCGGTGCCAACAGGTCCGTGGCGACGCTCCCAGATCAGTCGGTGTTTCTGCTTCATGTAGGCGGTCTTAACATTATGGTAACCTCCTAGATCGCCATCTGAAAAGCCATTTCATTAACGTAACGGCAGAATTTCTAATGACATCGTACATTTAATGAACCAATTCGTAGAGGCGTCTTCGTACTGCTTGTAAATATCCTTGCATTTTTCAAGGTGGTCCGGCGCTTCGTACATGGTGCAGTCCTCGAAGCGCTGCCTTAAGATACCCAAGATATCCGTATCCACCTGCCTAGATTGATAGTTTGGTTGCATTATGTAATACTGACGATGAAGTTTACTGTTACCTGTCTCTCTTGTATTGCCAGTTAGCTTCGCTATAACAAGCAATATCATCTGAGTAGCATTCATCGATTGTTGGCACCCTGCGGAATTTCTGATGGTACCATGGGTACGACTTCTGGTTCGGCTCGACGATAGTTTCTAAAACATTGAACTCGCATTTATGAATATACAATGTTAGGTACAAAAATGTGCACTTTAAATAAGAGTAGATTATTTAATGTGTCAAGTCGGGGGTTATGTAAGCAAAATCATTACCTCTAACAAATACCACGGGGCCCTCTAACATGCCATAAACAGTTCTGAAGAATTTTTCAATAATATTTCTAGGGTCTGCTTCAGGCATTTTCGGAAATTTACAATTAATAATTAGTGTTTTCAAAAATAAAATAAATGACAGATATGTCACTCATTAAATACGACGTGAAGTAAGGAACAGAGAATATACTAAAGATATACTTATTTGTAAGGAACAAATACGAAATAGACGAAACGTGTTGCCACTCCTGAAAATTTTTAAATTTGATTTTCCTGACGCTAAGGGTTTTTTCGCATTTCTGCCAAATTTCTGCTTTCGTCGCTTGTCAATGTTATGTGTAATAAGGAAAAAAAGCCAGATATACTTAAGACCCTTACCATTAATGTGTACTAAGAAATCTTTTGTCGTCTTGTCTTAATCTGTTTCGTAAATGTACAATTAGCACGAAATTTACTCCAATATGGAGGGTACTCTAATTACCAATTAATTTGGAGAAGGGTAAAATTTCTTAGAAATATAATACGTTCATATGATAGCTAAAGGTTCGGGCTTTCTATAGATAAAAAATGTTCACAAATATTTTGCAAAATAAATTCTCCACAGCTCTAAGTAAAAGCCGCAACTTAGAAAATAAAATTTATGTTTGAAACGCATGTGTTTTGGCATATGTTCCAGGACTAATATTGTCTTTCTACGTAATTAAATTTTGCAATTATGTATTTCAGAACTTTACCACATACTAGACAATACTAGAGTAACGATTATGTGTTATGTTTAGCATCATATAAAAACATTGAAATTTTGATTTTCGATCGATTTTTTTTTAATTCTGGACCATTGTTCAACGTTTGTGTCGCGTAATTTGATAATAAAACTGACATTCAAAAACCGTCCCTGATTTCTTTGAAAGGTCGTCGCTAAGTTCTCACATCTGACGTTAACCAAGAATTTATAACCTAAAAATTCTAGTCCCAGCAAAGAAAACAGCGCAAAATGTGGCGCAATAGTCTGAGAATATGTTTCTGTGCCACAAAAACCACCGTACTACCAGCAATAAAATATAAAAAGTAAGCCACCGCACACAATTAAATTCTAGCATAATTTAACAATCATCTTCCCAGTTGCCCCAAGATTCAGTGCAACGTCGTTAGGGGAGTCATCCAGACGCAGAGCATCACGACGACGCCGAACCTCTCGATGTTCATCCAAACGCAGGAGACTCCAAACCCGAACAGCCTTAAGTTTCTGCCCGGTCAAAAGGTTCTCGATTCGGGCCAGACCATCGACTTCCCGAATGTGCAGGCCGCCGCATGTTCCCCTCTTGGAAAGTTGTTGTTTCGCATCGACGGCGTCAAAGGTGTGTTCTTGGGTCCCGAGTTCATTACGGTAACGAGAAGCGACGACGAAGTGGAGTGGAAGACCCTGAAGCCCGAGGTTTTTGCAACTATAATGGACTTTTTTGCCAGTGGTCTTCCGATTTTGAACGACGGCGTACCCAACTCCGATACACGTGAGCAGTCTTTTATTTAATACGTACTGTGTAATAATTTTATTTCATTTGGCCTACAGAAATTAACGAGGATGACAGTGAAATAGTTCAAATGATCAAGGAACTATTAGACACTCGAATCAGACCCACTGTTCAAGAGGATGGAGGTGGGTTTGCTTGTTAATTAACATTGCATTTATTTTGTACTTCATTGTTTTTAGGGGACATTATATTTATGGGCTACGATGATGGTATAGTTAAATTGAAAATGCAAGGTTCCTGCTCCAATTGTCCCAGCTCCGTTGTCACTTTGAAGAATGGCGTTCAGAACATGTTCCAATTTTATATTCCCGAGGTTTTAGGCGTGGAACAAGTTGAAGATGAAGCTCAGAAAACATCGAATTCACACTTCGAAAAGTTTGAGAAGAACATGAAAACTCAAACACCCGTCAAGTGAAAGGTTTTGATGAATTGTGTATTTGTAAATATCTGTTTTGATAGTTGTTTTTATAAATCATTGGATGATGCATACTGTTTTAGGTATATTATTAAGACATAATAAATACTCTGTTTCTAAAAAAACTAATGTGTAATAAATATGAAATAATTAGCAATTGGAGCTTTACTGTTATGCGCTAGTAGCCAATTTTTTCTTTGGTTTTGATTTTATCTCGGCCTTTTTAGAAAAATTGATTTCAATATCTTTTACCACTGTGACTTGATGAGTTAAGGCTTCGACTGATGGTAATCGATTAGAATGTATTAAATTATTACATGTATATAAAACTGTATGAAATACTGCACGTGTATACACGCAATCGCTGTGAAACGAATGAAGCCCTTCAAATTATCAATAAATATTTGTATATGGAAATTCAGTGGCAGCCATCAATTATAGTTTAAATCAGTTGAATTGCAGGATTCTGCAGTAACTGCAGGGTTACAGATATCTGAACTGCAATCCAAATAGAAATACATTTTCGCAGAAATACACATTTTCAACCTTGTGCAATTAGACATTACCAATAGGAGATTAAATTGAATCCTGGATCTATTTGAATTGGTATATAAAGATACTGATAATAATCGGTCAGTAGGCAACTTAAATTACACCGGAATTAGAAAGCTATGGTAAAGTGTACACTGGGCTGCCTAGTTACAAGTGGTTTTTTTTATTATTTATAATCAGATCCTTATGTTTTTCAATGAAATGTGATTTAATTGTTTTTAATCAGTATATTATCGATTCAAAATAGTTAGTCAGGAATTGAGATGCACTTTCTCGTGATATGTATATTTTGCCCGATAATTGCAGTCTAATTGATAGATTATGATTAGATAGAAAAAGTTCATCTGTTTCTGCGCTGGCGTCGCCATGACATCGAATTAAAGGCAACCCAATATACGCATATAGTAAAAATCACAAGAGGTGACTCATGATTCATTCAAATCCACTGGTTCCCAACCTGTGGTACGCGTACCGGTACCGGTACACGAATATCGAGCGACCGGTACGGGAGAAATAATAAGAAAAACAACATTTTGCGTAAAATAATGTGTTTTTTATACAATAAATTGTCAAACAAAATCGTATTGTCTGTCTTTTTTCAATCCGAATACTTTCTCCTTTTATGGTGATCGATAACAATGAACTAACAATGTGACACAGAATCATGAAACAGAGACAGAGCTGTAATTTCTTAACAATCGTAACCCGAACAAAGTTCGTTTCTCTCCGACGATTAGGACTACAAGGGGGGTAGGACTCGTTTTTCCAAAAATATTCACTTACAGGTACGTATTGTCTACTACATACCGGGACAACATCTTAAAGAGGTTGGGAACCACTGTTCTAATCTAAAGGAATGTTTTTCGAAGAAATAAATGCAATAGCGGATTAGCTCTATCACAGTAAAACGCTTGAATAAAAAACATAAAAAAATTAATGCATAATCCTGATGGCAAATTCAGGCCCTGGCTTCTGGCTTGTACAATAAATGCAGTTAATGGACGAGGCTTTTACTATGTGGTAGTAGATCGTAGTAGTATAGTAGTAGATCGTGGTAGTATGTTATCGGAAATAGAAACATTCATTACATCATGTACACATACATTTTATACATTTGATAGTTCAATAAACCTTTGAATTTTTTTTAGATTTTGTGATTCTCACGAATGAAGTTTAATTGATCGAATGTAGTTGATCAACAAAAGTTGAATGAAAACTTTAGTTTAAAGTTTGAAACAAAGGACACTACAGTGTAGTGACACTACTGTAGACACTACTGTAGTAGACACTACTGTAGTGTCCTTAATGGACACTACAGTGTCCATTAAACTTTTCGTAAAAGAATAAATTCGTATAAACAAGCCTTGTGTTTAGCATTCAAAATGTAATAAATGTAAATGTTTTTGAATAAAAATTTATTTGCGAGGTTTTAATTTGTGATGTTAAACTCAACAGCTTATTGTCTTCAAAATGTGCTTCATTGTAAGCTAAGGTGACCAGACGCCCCGATTTTGGCGGGACAGTCCCGATTATTAGAAATTTGGTCCGCGTCCAAAAACGTTTCAAAAAAGTCCTGACTTTTGAAAGATTCTGTTTTTTTTTCGGGATGATCTTTTTGATTCGCTATTTTGAAGTTGTAAGCTTATATATCTCGCCAGTTGCTGTATCTGGTAGCAGTCTACAGCGAGAAGATGACCGCAGCACTGTAGCAGCCGAAATATAAAACATTACTTACTTAAAAAACATGCCTTGTATTTTTATATTTGTAAATTTGATGACGTTTCATGTTAAAAAAAAATTGTGGTAAAATTTTTTTATATATTTTGCTGTCCTGCTGTCCCGCTTTTCTATTGTTAGAATCTGGTCACTTTATTGTAAACTGTAAATGATTCCTTTAATCGAGTTTCGCTCAAACCAATAAAAATACTTATCACCATATTACATATTAAAATTACTTGTACATTTACTGTTTAGAACGCTTTGCTTCTGCAGTGTTAATTACCGTTATTCTACTGTTAATACTGCATTTTTATAGGATCATTGAAATAACAGATTTCAAAAAGTACAAATTTATTAATAGACAAGAATTTACAACAAATTCATTAAAAAATAAGTAAATGTATATACAACACTTACAAGATAAACAAGAATTAATCATAAAGTCATAATTTATATAAAAAAGTATGTATAAGCGGTAGTGCAAGTTTTAGTCTACAAAATTAGTGAAAAATGGGTACTTGACGAGCTGCCAATGTTTAAAATAAAAATTATTGTAAAATTCAGAACCATATGTATAATAATACTTGAAAGTCTTATTCATATTTTAATACTCGATACTAAATTGTGACTCTTCATTCAGTACAATACAACCACATTCTTGATCCACGGTACGGCAGAGCAGTATAAAAATCGGTATCACATGGCACAAACATGCTTAAAAGATACATAGCCCAAGTAATTATTTTAATTAAACAAAAATAAAGTACGGCCCTCTTGTAGCTATCAGGCAATCTATAATATAATTAAGTAATTATAATTTGATATTGTTTGCCACATCTTTACAATTAAAATTGGACGAAATACAATGCCAATCATGTTGAATATCAGACTATATAATGACCCTGCAGTATTATATTCATTAGCAAAATACTTTCTTTCTTGGAGCTTCAGAGTAACTCTCAATAAATATTAAATCCTTCTTTGGCGATAAAAAAATCACAGTTACTACCCGCTTATTTTTACAATAAGTAAAATACACATTAAAATTAGGAACAAGTAATTTTCTCCAAACCGTGGTGACATATGCATTTTACCCTGTGATAAAATGCATAAGCAACATACAAAGTTTGAAACAAAACCATATAAAAAATATACACTTAAAAAATACGGTTCTAAAAGGAGAACTGGATTAGCATCTGACAATACTCAGGAATACAAACAAATTAAAATAACTAATACAACTTATTTAGGCTTTGAACATTCAAGAACTTATTGGAATCTGTGCATTTTACACCTGAAAAAATTCAAGGTAAAACGCTGACCAAAAACGATTACAACGGCCCCATACCTGCTTGGTCGCCTGATATGTCCATTTCATTTTCCGAAATGGTGTGCGAATTATTGACTCCCGAATCCGTCGAATCATCGGACCCAATGCCTAAACACAACACCAATCATTTTCACGCCGCCCACACTGTTAATGAGCATCTAACCTTTTTTCAAAAGCTTGTCCGGCATTGGCAGCTCATTCGGATTCGGCGGCAGGATTGCGGACATCATCGAATTCAATGGGTACGCACTCGCAGGCAGCAGACTCCGCGTCGGCGACATCAGCGAATCCAGGTTTCTTGCCATTTTCGGCGTCAGCATTGGAGGCAACGGTATTGAAAATTCCTAAAAAAAAACAATATGTAAAGAACATGTAATTAGGTATATTCATTATATAACGTACCACAAAAAGTGTTTCTATATTTGCTTTAGAATAATAAATAAATAAAGTGCAATGTGTCAGTGAGTAAAGGGCCAATTCGCAATATGTTGTAACTTTGTAACAAATCTTTTAAGGATTATAAGGCACCTAGAATTATTAACTTACCACAAAGTGATACTTAGTTGGTGTTTCCCACGTTTTCCAAGGGGCAGTACCCTGTAAACGAACATGAATGTAAAATTATGTATTAATAGAAGCACATTATTTCATTAAACCGACAATTTTAAGTACAAATTTATTATATTGCTAGTAAAATACGTACACTTGCTGGTGGGGTATCTGGTTTTGGAGGTGAATACCGCCGACTACTGTTGCCTAATACTATATTATATGCCGGTGGAGGCGGCCAACTTGCAGAATCGTCCATCGTTTGTAAATTATTATCCTTGCTTGAAGTGTTTGGCAAGACGAGTCCATACTCTGACAATTAAACAAAAAAAAACAACTAAAACCAAATTCATCGCCCTATTATGACAACATTGTTACCAGAAATCTTGGGATTCAAAGCTATATTGGTATGTTTCTTTGTTCTCCTCATCACAATTAAAAAGCTGAAGTCGGTTAGAAGTTTCTCGTACGTGGCTTCTTCGCTTTGCAGCAAGGAAACACCGTAACTCTTCTTGTACAGATTGTCCAACGCACCGTACGGTATCTGGCCGCCTTCCGCGTACAGCAGGAGGTATATTTTGGCTGCAACCGCATACGGAGGACTCAGAAATATGAATTCCGCATTCGCCGATCTGTTTATCTAAAAAAATATGCCTTATAACAAACAGAACTTTAATTACTGACTAAACAATCGGTCAATAAACAAGTATTTTACATTTTTTTAAGTGGCACAAACTTTTAAGTGTTTAAATTTTTGAAATGCACACTTCTGGAATTGATTTTTTTGCACATTTCCCATACTCTCAACTCACAAATTAAACTTGTTTTTTAACTGAATGTAAGCGTGAAAAATTTTGAGTCCACCAAGAAACTAAATATGTACTTACGATAATATTATGTAACTTTTCCAAAGTTGCAACGTTTATATTGCTTTGATACTGACTGGAATATAAGTTTATTAATGCTCTTAAATTTAAACAATGCGGGGGATTTATTAGCAACGCCCACACCCTTAAAGCTAATGTTGATTGTACTCCGCTATCGGCTAAAACTACTAGCGGACCAGCGCTACTTTGAATAACCTAAAACACGCAATGTATGTTAACAGGAAGATATTGTTATAACTAGCTACCTTAACAAAGTCTACGAGTTTGGAAACAAGCTCATTATTATCTTTGCACTCGTAGTACTGAGGTTTCAATGGATACCCATACTCCCGTTGAAACGACGATTCAAGCGACTCCAGGGGCAAATAGGACAGGTGGGACTTCCTTATGAGATCGGCGATTTGGTTTCCACGCAGGTACAGCGCTTTCGGCAGAGTCAGCGAAACTTTACGCTCTCCGTTCGGCATTTCTTCAACCTACACAACAATCACAGGTCAGCACACAATAAGAAGCCCACGGCAACTAATTACCTAGAGGATGTGAGGATGTAAAAATTAAGAATAGAAGGGAAGGAATGGAATATATTTACTAAGTACAGTAAAAATATTGAGGCAACGAAAAAACAAATTGAAGGAATGATGGAAGAAATGGGGGCTTTCAAAAGGAGGGAGGATAATAATTGAGGGAGACTGGAATGCAAGAACAGGGAGAAGTATAATCAGGGCGATAGGAAGGCAGGGGGAGGAAGAATGGGGAACGAGGAATTCTAGAGATGAATGGTGTAACAGCGAAGGAAGAGCAATGATAGTATGTATAGAAGGCAACAACTGGAATATAATGAACGCTAGAACAGAAAGTGACAAGAAGGGTCAATACACGTATATCAGCGGAACAGGAATATCAGTAATAGACTACATAGTGGCTAACGAGGAGGCAGAGGAAGACATTAGAGAACTCAATATAAAAGAACGAATTGAATCAGACCACCAACCTATACTACTAACAATAAACAGTAACGAGAGGATAAATATAAATACAGGAAAAGAGAAGAAATAGGAAAAGGCAATATGGAATGGACAAAGTATAGAGCACTTTAAAAGAGAGATAAAGAAAGAAAGGAACACGAATGCAATGGTCAAAAAGACAAAAGATAGTAACAAAACACAGGGCAAAAGGTGACATGACGAAGAATGCAGAACTATGAAAAAAAAAGTCAGGCGAGCACCACAAAACTGAACAAGATGAAGATACGGCAGAAAATTATGTCAGGATGATAAAAGAATATAAAAAACTTTGCCAAAATAAGAAAAAATGGGAGGAAGAATGAAAGGAAATCAATGAAATAAAAAATTAAAATGATATATGGAAAGAAATAAAAAAGGATAGAACGAACAAAAAAAATAATGAAAACACAATAAAGGTAGAACAATGAACAAAACACAAAGAGCTGTTGAGTAGTGAGACTAAAAGGTTAAATAACACAGAATGTAGGTAGGATTAAGGATACAATTTGAAGAAAGGGAGAATGACATCACAATAGAAGAATTAAAGCATGAGATAAACAAGATTAAGAAGAGAAAAGCAGCAGGACAGGATGTAATACAAAATGAACATGAATAAATGCTGGAGAAATAATCACAGAAAACTTAAGCTACATAATAAACAAAATATGGAGAGGAGAAGGGTTTCCAGAGGAATGAAAGGGAGGCTTAGTAACACGAATAAGTAAAGGAGGGAACAAAAATTAAGTGAAGAATTATAGAGAGATAACCCTGATGAACACAGGGTACAGGATATATGCAGCCATAGTAAAAAGAAGGATCGAGGGTGCATGTGAGGAAAAAGAGGTATTTGCGGATAACCAAGCAGGCTTTAGATGAAATAGATGGGTGTTAGACAATATTTACACACTCGAATGAGTGAATTTACCAGGAAGGCGTACGTGTTATTTGTGGATCTAAAAGCAGCTTTTGACAAAGTGAACAGAGAGACTTTAATAAAAGTAATAGAAAGAGTCTCTCAGCCCAGTCTTCTTCAACTTATACAGGGCGAGTCAATAGGACGGGCAGGCACGATTACACCTACACCGTTAATGATATCGAAATGAACCAAACAGCCCAACCAGAGGCCAAAGTGCAGTTTGTAAAATTATTTTGCAATATACCGGGTGTTCCATTTTTTCAGGGCAGCCTTGGACCTAGTTTTTTTAAATGGCATCCCCTGTATAAATGTACCTATTTGAATTTGCCCTTTATTGGGCTTTATAAATCCGATTAGGTTTTTGCAATTCGCTTTAACCGCACGGAAGTTCTTTAAGGTTTTTTAAAATTTAATGCATTTACAGGCACTTATTAAAAAAATCGCAGGGCACTTGTTTTCTAGGATATCGGGTTAGGATTTTGCCAGATCCTAAACAACTGTCATCTTCTGGCGTCAAGATCGTCGATTTGCATTGTGGCATCACCTTGCTGTGGGACATTAATTTTGGTAAACCTTGAAGGGCCATAACTTCTTTTTTTAAATGGCACACGCTATATTTCATTACTTAGTCGTATTCAGCATCTCATTTTACATCCGTTTTGCCCCTTATATTTTTTCTTAAAAGTTCATAGTTTAGGAAATAATTTGGATTTTCTGAAAAATGAACCCAGATCTCATCGATATAAACTTAACGTGCATTGAATATCAATTGTTTTTGTCATGTCAACATCAAAGTAACATTTATTGTACGACACGTAATTTTTATCGTGAACATGAAATTTTCGTGTGATGAAATGGTGGATATGATTTACACTGATCGGGTGTACGAAGCAGAAGTTACCACCAGGGAAAATATGCAGGAAAGAATTAGAGCGGCTTTCCGTAGCATTGAACAGTGAATGATTCATTTTTAAAAAGAATTGACGAATGTATTGCACAAGAGGGCCGTCATTTTGAACACTTTTTATAATGTTATAATTATTGTAAAGTTAAATGTTATTTGTGTTATGTTGTAATGTTATAGTTTATTTCAAATGTTTTTGCTATTGATTTGTTATGCCTCAATAGATGCTGGTCACCAGCAGCGGTTTGCGCTGTCACCGTGTACATAAACCATATCCACTATTTCATTATCAGAAAAATTCATTAAGAAAATGCGCTAAGAAAAATCAAACGTGTCGCACAATAAATGTCACTTTGACGTTGGCATGACAGAATTAAGTGATTTTCATGGCCCGCTAAGTTTATTTTAGAAAATCAGAATTATCTCTCAACTATCAACTTTTAAGAAAAAAAGAAAAAAGATAAGGGGCCGAAAAGACGTAAACTGAGACCCTGAATAGGACTAAGTTCTGAAATATAGGGTGTGCCATTTAAAAAAATCAAGTTATGGCACTTCAAAGTTTACCAAAATTAATGTGTCACAGCAAGGTGATGCCACAATGCAGATACGCGGTCTTGCCACCAAAAGATACCTCAGTCAGTTGTTTAGGCTCAGGCAAAGTCCCAAAATGATATCGCAGAAACCAAGTGCCCTGCGTTTTTTTTAATATGTGCCTGCAAACGCATTAATTTTTAGAAAAACGTGAACAACTTCTGAACGGTTAAAGCGAATTGCAAAAACTAAATGGGTTTATAAAGCCCACAAAAGGGCAAATTCAAATATGTAAATTTAGACAGGGGATGCCATTTAAAAAAACTAGGTTGTAGGCTGCCCTGCAAAAATGGAATACCCTGTATATGGCAAAATAATTTTGCAAACTGGACTTTGACCTCCCATTTGCAGTGTAGTTTGGTTAATGTCGATATCATTAACAATGTAGGTGTAATCGAGTCTGCCTGTCCTATTAACTCACCCTGTATATGGTAGACCTGGAAAAGGTAATGAAAAACGGGCAAGACGGAGGAATCGTGATGGGGAAAAAATATTTACTCTACCGTACGCAGATGTTATAGTGGTAATGGTAACTCCATCGTATACAGTTCTAGAAGAAACAGGGAGAGAAAAAATCCCCCTGTCCCATTTCGTTTACGAAATGGGACAGGGGATAAAGAAGATGAAAGTGATAAGGAAACATTTAGAATTATGTAATGTGTAATGTATTATAATTATAATAATAACTAATTACCTTCACGATCTCTGGCAGGGCTTCAAATAATTCGATAAGCTTAGTAAACCCATAGTCAGAAACTTTACACTGATGCCCAAAATGGTGATGGTATGCAGGTACAAATTTGTTAAACAAAACGGAACATTGGGGCGAGTAGGAAAGTAGTTTGATAACCTAAAAAACGTTAATACAATTAGATACAATAAGTAATCTTTGAACGCAAGGTAGCGGAAATTGTTGGTAGCATGAAATGTCCCACTTAAAATTGTAACAATTACATGAAATACTACTACATTTCCATAGACTACATATATTAAAAAAAAAAAAAGTATATTAAATTTTCTAAAATTTTTCAAAAATCTAATATTAAATTTTAGAAAGTGCTTAAAACTTATTTTATACTTATTTTAATAAGTACCAGTCAATTTCCAGTGTTTATCAATTGTATATTATGTAATGAGCATTTACATTCGCCTATGGCTAATGTTGTAAGCCTCTTATTTGTGTCTTAATATCCATTAAATGTGTGCATACGTTATTTTGATAATTTCAAAACATTGATTAGTCAGTTAAACAATATACACGTACCTCTTCCGCAAACTGCTTCGTACGTATTATTTCTTTAGCAGTCTGTTCGCGTTTGGGGATTTCAATGGTTAGCACATCATTCTGTTCAGTTATTACGACCGTGTGTTCGGGTACTTCCTCCAGGAGGTCTTCAAGAGAGCACAGGCCATATTCGACAGCATTGAATGGCTTGTTCAGCACTTTCTCGTAAGCCACGGAAAATTCGGACGACGAAAGCTGCTTCGAAACCTGGCTTTTCAGCACGCGCAAAAGATCAGAAGTGAACCTTCTCACTTGGGTGGAATGTGTTAGAGTTATGACACGCATAACGCCTTCGCCGAGTATCTGAAACAACCGTGAAAACAAATTATTAATCATATACTATTAACTTTAATCTCCCTTTTTTTTAACTATTAAAATTTTCGTGCCGGCGGCCACATAATACCTGAATAATGTTGGAAATTGACGGACTGGTGAACAGCTCGCTCAGTTTGGTGTAACCGTAATCGGCAACCCGAAGCTGTCGTCCGAAATGGTGGTGATACGCGGGAATGTATTTGTTTAACTGCAGCTGGCAACGTTCCGTGGTCTTCAGCAAGTCGACGAGCTCCCGACTCAGCAAGTTGATGTTCGACGATAACGATGGAGATAAGCTCTTCAGGAAAAGATCTGCAAGCATCAAGCAATTAATAATCAATAACAAATTTCTACCCGAATCAAATACCATCTTTTTCGTTCTCATTAGATTTCGGACCCACTTCTCTGATTATATACTTTGTGTTCTTGCTCGGGCCCCCGTATTTCAGCTTCACGTTGTTCACGCACGTAATTATGTGCTCCAGCGGGACGCCTTGAGGGTCCAGCGGAAGTGCCTCATTGAATTCCTGCTTGTAGCAGATTCCAAAACTAAACAAGAGCCGGCATTAGCAACGGGTCCAACAAAATTTACATTCAAGGAGTACCTTAGCAGGGGTAATGTGCCCATGTGGGAGTTCAGAAGGGTGTTCAGTCTCGCGGCGAAATCTTTCAATTGCATTTTAACGTGAGGGATCTCCAGTATGTCGCCTTCGTCCGAACCGCCACCCCAGCCGAACGTGTCCAGTCCACTGATTCCATTGGGACAGTGCACCGAGCAATAAAGCATATGTGCCTACGGAAACAATGAATGTTTTGACCGTTTCAACACTTGTAGTATTTTGGCAGTACAGGGTGTTTTAAATTCACCCAAATCACATTTTCATCCACCAGATGGTGATTATTTAGGGAAAAAAATATATAAGTAATTATAAGTAAAATCTGGCAATTATGTATAAATTTAGAACATGTATCTGTAATATCTGTCTATTGTGATATCATTACTGTCAATGTCATCAGTTGAAGTATCAAGATTTATAATAAATCAATGTTATTTGAATGTCTTACTTGAAATTGATACAACCATTTCACAATTGAAACTCTTTCTTGAAAATTAATTCTAGGAATATTTATTCGATATATGAAATAGTTTTAAATTGAAAGTGACACTAACAGTTTAAATGACACCGACATTTGGGCACTTTTCAAATGTATGCATTGCAAAACTTCTGCTTTTTACTTTTTTCTACAGAAAAATAACTGCCATCTGGTGAAACACCCGGTATTAAAGGGCATAAAACCAATTCGTGTAACATAAAATACGCACCCTTTGCAGATTGGTGGGCGGCGAGGATCTTATTTCTGGCGACAGCGAAATAATACGTTCTCCGTTTGTTTCTGTGACACGGCAAACGTCCCTCAGCTTGTTGACTTCGGATACCGAAACGTTGGTCAGGAATCTCTCTTCTAGCAGATTGAGGAGTCGGTACAGAGGCATGCAGTTCAGGGGGGCTTCCTGAAATCAAATTGCATTGATTAAGATCCGATATAAATAGTGCGACATCACAATAATCAAAATCTGTAAAATCAGAAGTGCTTCAGGTGTAAAAACATTATCAAAGAACGAAATCAACGATACATGAAAGGGCTATCTTCCACGAATCGGATATCAAGCTCCTCAATTTCATATCGGCCTACGCTTTTCATCATAATTATCTATATTAAACAATATTAAGAGATGATCTACCTAAGCTGATTTAGCAAAAAAAAATCTATAATGGTATCCAGAATACAGTCAACCTTATATATTATTCTAGTTTAATTTTCTTTTGTTGTATATAATATAAGTGTTTATAAATATTGATCCACGAGAAATATGGATTTGTCAGGTATTCTGGACATCTCTACATGCGATTTACATTAAGGCGACAGTGCCATTGTCATTTTTCATAGTAATTAGTCTCCCAGCCTGTCTGCCTTCCAAATAAATAAATAATTCACCTGTAATAACATGATGACCATTTCCTTTAATTCCGCAGGATCCAGCGTGTTCATCTGCACGTACGAGATGGAGATCCTTTTGAATCCCAATTTGTGGTGGTGCATCTGCGAAATCACATTCTGGGCGTCTTGCTGGCTGCCCACTCTAATAATTGCTGCAGGGCCGCCGTCCTGCTGGCTGACAAGGTTCATGCTGTGCACCGTCGCATGCTCCTGCAGTAACTTCAGCAGCACATTGTAGAGATCTTTCAGAGATAAATCTAGATTCGTTATCATCAGGTCGATTGGGGACATCGGGTTGGAGATCGGTTGGAAAGTATTGTTACCAGAGTTACTCATCTGCAAAAGAGCGACCGCTGTCAGTAAACGTATGGTTTCGCATGATTTTAACGGTTGTGAGCAGTACTTTACATTTCGAGGCTAACTTAAATGTCAAAATTTAACCTTCAAATTCACGAACCTTTGATTGCTCAGTTGCTTCACAAGTGGTGCTCAGATTGTTTCTTTGTCCCGGCTTGACTTGAGGCGTATTAATCAGTAATTCTTCGTGGGGCGTCTTGGGCCTGCTGAACGACCCATGTTGCGCCCACAGTTGGTCGGCATGCGGGGGGCAGCTGCGTGACGTCCTGAAGGTGTTCGGTTCCTGCAGGACCAGCGGCGCCTTCTGGGGTTTCTCCTGCAATGTTCCACATTTTAGGCGTGCGTTCCACAAATTTTAAAACCTAACAATTGATTATTTTTCATTCAGGTGCTTCACGAGTTGTATGATCATGGCGTTCCTATAGGATTCTCTGATCAGTCAGAGCCTCGACTATTTAAACACTCAGACTCGGCCGTATGTTTATTCATCATGTGTAATCGAAGTACTATTCGAATATAAAATTAAACGCAGTGAGATCAATAATGATTTGGGTTGATTAAAATTTTCTGACAAAAATTTGAAGATTTCGTTAGCCGCACTACTCAATGCTAATGACAAAATAATCGTAGATACAATAATGAATAAAAATAATAATAAGTGACAAAAAAATATAATAATAGTACGATTTCTCAATTAAGTAAAATGAATAGTGCACATGGCAATGGCAACAGAATCGCTAAAATTTGTGCGGGAAATTAGAATCATTATTGATCGCACTGTAGACTGAGTTACCCCTTGCGATCGCCATGAAGTTTCCCTGTATGATGGCTGATTCAGATAAAAATCTTGGTAGTTGGGTGGTGGAATGTTGAAACCGCACTGGTAATTTTCGTTAGTTTTGATAATTTTTCGACCTGAAACGTTAGATTAATGTACTATTTAATGAGTCGGTGCGCAATTATTCCTTACCGAAATGTTTCGGTGAATTTTGAGATCGCCAGTCGTTGGGATTGGAAACTGTAATTTTTCTTCCGAAAACATCCTCTCCATTCAGTCTCCTTTGCGCCCTAAAACAAATTAAACCCATAGTAACAAACACAAAGATTGTGCCAACGATTGTATTTAGTAATTTCAGACACATGCTACAAATTTACGAGCGATTTCCGAGACCTACCTGTCTTTATTGTACGGCTTGTACTGGGCCATAATTAATTTCTAATACACTTGATTATTAAAAATCACTGCAATTATTTGCAATTCATGTAAACTTTTATAAATTTGTACAAACTTATGTGCAAAACATTTTTATTTCAAAGCACACCATACTTTCATAGACTTTGCACTACTACTGGCTCTTCAAATTCCACAGCAATGAAGTGGACAAAAAAATTCAAATACCTTTTTGCATTTAATTTTACCTATCTACAAGAAAAAACTTCTTTGACATACGTTTAAATGTCCACTTTCTCTAGATGATATACAGAATTAAGTATGTAATTAATATTTAATATAATTTGTTTGTTTCTGTACGATTGTAAATTTTCCCCATCAGTCATAATCAAGAAATTGAAACTTTATACAGAATTAAGAATCCAGTTAATATATAATATAATTTGTTTGTCTCTGTTTGATTATACAGGGTGTATCAGCCAAATGGAATAAATTCAATAATAAATAAATGGGGGCGTGTTCGAAAAAACGCTCGGACACGTCGATTGTTATTTTTAGTTGCGCATTTTTTTCAACAAAAACTTTTTATACAGGGTGTGTCATGTGACCGTGGCCAATACCAACTTTCTTATTTTAAATGCAACACCTGGTATATTATTCAATTTTTGGATTCTTCAGAAAATTCTAGACATATTTCATGTACAATGTCCTATACCTATGACACTGCCAGATAAGGTAGCGCAGTAATAATCAGGAACCACATTAAGCACTATGAGAAGCAAAAATATGCAACGTGCGACATTCAAGCAACAACAGTCACCATCATGTCAACCAAGAACTCTTTCTCAGTGTGTGCGTTATACTCCCCTCTACGGTAAATTATCTCCTCAGAAGAATATATCGACTACCTGAGTACATTAAACCACAGATTCGTTATAGGAGGTGATTCTAATGCTAACAATGTTCACTGGGGATCTAGCAAAACCCTAACAAAAGGTAGAAATCTCCTCTCAGCAGCAAAGTCACTCGGATGTGGTTTTATCTCGACTGACAAACCAACACTGGCCGACAGATAGTAACAGACGCCCTGATTTGCTTGACTTCCTTATTACTAAGTGCATTTCTAATAACCTTATTAAAATAGATCTCCTGGAAATAACCTCAGACCACTCGGCCATCTTACTCACACTAAGTGAAACCATTATCAGCAAAGAACAAAATCCTGTCCTGGTGAACAAAGGTACGGATTGGGAATATTTTAATAATTTGTTGGAATGTGAAATAATACTAAATGTTCCACTTAAAACGCCTGTGCAATTAGATCATGAAGTGTACCTCTTCACTGAAGCTATCCAGATGGCTGCATGGAAAAGTACACCAATTCTTAAAAGAAAAATCCAAGCAATGAATTATCCAAGAAAAATCCGTGACTGATCAAAGAAAAGCGACGCCTGCGTAGCAGAAACCACCAAACTAGGTCTTCTATGGACAAAAACAACCTGAATAGAGCCACAACCCATCTCACAAGAGAGCTAAGAGATCTGAAACGCTTCATTATTAATAACAATCTATCAGAATTATCACCTGACATTTATACGGACTACTCATTATGGAAAGCGACTTGCTCTCTAAAACGCCCCACTATACACGTCCCAGCGATTCGGAAACCAGACAACTGGGCACGGAATAACCAAGATAAAGTAGATACTTTGCTGATCACCTTGAAACGAGATTCCAGCCCAACCCTGGCTATGACTCCCTCCCAGATCTCCCGACGAATAACTTTAACGATAACATACCACCAGTGACTGTTAAGGAAGTAGCAAAAGAGATTCATACAAATCTTAATGCACAAAAAGCACCAGGCTTTGATCTCATTACTGGTGTTGCCCCGAAGAACCCCGAAAGAAAACCCCTGGTCAAACTGTCAAACCTCATAAATGCTTCATTGCCGCCTGAAGCATGTTCCTAGCAGCTGGAAAATCTCCGAAGTTATCATGGTTCCCAAACCAGGCTAAGATCTGTCGGATGTAGAATCGTATCGACCTATTTCTCTACTTCCAATTATGATACAATTGTATGAGAAACTCATCTTGAAGTTAAAACTGTCATTGAAAAATACGAACTACTTCCATCCCATCAATTCGGTATTCGCTCAAATCACTCAATCTCTGATCAACTGCACCGTATAACCAGTATCATTGAAAAATCATTCGAGAGAAAGGTGCAAATTTTATGCTAAACAAGAAGATTCCTACTCTAAACTAAAGGACATCCAGGCTGGGGTGCCGCAGAGCAGCGTAATCGGACCTGTCCTGTACCTTCTTTATATTAATGCCATCTCATAAACATTCTACACGATGCTAGCTACATTCGCAGATGGCACCGCAATCCTGGTATCTGGTCCAAATATCCAAGAGATTACTGGCAACCTTTAAGGAGTAGTAAACAAGGTAGCGAAGTGGGCCAAGATCCGGAGAATCAAGTTAAATGAATCAAACACTGTAGTCAATTTTTGAATCTGAAACTGGGCTATCACTATTAATGGCGTCCGGCTGAAGCCTAACAACACTGCCAAATATCTTGGCATGACCCAGACGTGAAACTACATTGGAAGAAGTCAAAAAGAAAAATAAGAAAGTTAGCAAAATGTTCAAAAACATGTATTGGCTGGTCAGCAAACACTCGGAGCTACATACAACAAGTTAGCTCTGTACAAACAAGATGTTCCTCCAAGAAAGTAATCAACACAATCCAAAAAAAGCAGAACTGACATGAGACACTGCAATGATTAGTTGGAGCACCAAGATACGTCGGTATAAATGACCTCCATGGAGAACTGGAAATGGAGACAGAAGTCAGAAGACGAGTTCATCCACAGACAAGCTGTTGCCCATGCTGATCGGCCACAGTACGAGCAGAACGCCCCTAGATGACTAAAAAGAGTTAAACCATTTGAACTCCTCATTTAAGTGAACCGCATCAATTACCCCCACTGGGAGAAAAATTGTTAATAATTAAAAATAGTGCATTAAGAGTTATAGATTGTAAATTTTTTAGTACAATTGAGACTGGTATCTGCATTAAATAAATTTGGCAATGTACAAATACGTTTTTCTGGATTATTGATAAAAGACAACAACTTCAATAGTATATTGTGCATCAAGGGCGGAAAATAAGCTTTAGCAGCCCGAGGTGCTTGGCGTATGAGCGAGCGAAGGCACCAAGAAACGAAGGGCTGCTAAAGCCTTTCGGCCTGCGGGACACACGCTATTTTTCCGCCTACCTACAATATCTGACTTTTTTGCTCTATAATCAACCGAATTTCGTTTCAAGTACAGCTGCACTTTGATGTGTTTTCTTATGTCAATATTTTGTTTTATTTTAAGAACTGCCTTCAACATTGAATGTTCAACCACAATGTGGCACTATTTCCATCTTTCTGCTTATACGCCAGTACTGTATTTTCTGTAATGTTTTTTGACTTTTTGACCGTTTCGAACAAACAAGAGTGGTTACAATATATCTGTCACCGTCACATTTGTTTATGAAAAGTATGCTGCCATCTATAGGAAAATTTCTGAAATATTTTAGAGCCCTAGAGCCTCTAAACCTCACTTTCTGCCCGATATTTCGGACCGAAAAATAAACTTGCAGAGCAGGTAGGCGGACAAATATATAAGATTGAAATTTGGCAGGAAAATGTAGATCAAATTTGGCTTTCATTTGGTAGTCATTTTTTGACAGCTGTCATAGGAAGTTTTCAAATTTATAAAAGGTGAAAACGTTAATATCTCGGCTATTATAACTCCTGGAACATAAGCGATTTACATTGAGACGGCAATCCCACGGTGGCACATTTACCTACTAGTGTTGATCCTTGAAGTCAACTGTGTTCCTATGTGTTTGTTGTGCTAAAGTGTGCGATTTGTATAAAATTCGTCAACTTCTGCCGTTTATAGTACAGTTATCAATCTTGTGGTTATGGTTTAACATGAACAATGGCAAAATATAAAAGGGTTTGTACCGTATTCAGCTCCAACGCTGACAGCAACAAAAATTTTAAGGCCAGTTTCCACCGATTCCCGGCTGCAGGTAAAAGGTGTGCAATTCTTATCCAGTTCATCGATTGATATGCGCTTTACAACTGTAAGATGAATACTGCAATGGATACACAACTTGGTATTTTCAAAAGAAAATTCATACCTTCTCCCATTCGAAAATAGTTTTCAGGAAGAAAATGCTTGGAACACATATGTAAACATTTTAATGAATACGACTGTACATGCTTTTTCATGCCCATTCTTAATTTGACCTTCCATGCTCTTTGTATATCAATCAGCTCGATGTTTGCCAGCTTCGTTACATATTTCACGTTAATTTTGTCAGCAGCCGGAAATCAATGCGAACTGACGTCAAGATTTTTGTTGCTGTCAGCGTTGGAGGAATACGGTGCAAACCCTTTTATATTTTGCCATTGTTGATGTTAAACCATAACAACAAAATTGATAACTGTAGAATGAACGGCAGAAGTCGACGAATTTGATACGAATCGCACACTTTAGCACAACAAACACATAGGAACACAGTTGACTGGAAGCGTCAATGCTATAGCTAGTATGTAAATGCGCCACCGTAGTGGCGCTGCCGGCTGTCATAGGAAGCTGTCAAATCGGCAAAATTTGTATATCTTCGCTATAGACGATTTACATCAAGGCGGCAGCGCCACGGTGGCGCATTTACGTACTAGCCATGGGGGGGATTTGGCGCTTCCAGTTAAATGTGTTCCTATGGGTTTGTTGTGCTAAAGTGTGCAATTCGTATCAAATTCGTCGACTTCTGCAGTTTATCGTACAGTTATCAGTCTGGTGGTTATGGTTTAACATCAACAATGGTAAAATATAAAAGGTTTGCACCGTATTCCTCCAACGCTGACAGCAACAAAAATCTTGACGTCAGTTCGCACCGATTCCCGCCTGCAGGCAAATGAACGTGAAATATATAACGAAGCTGGAAAACACCGAGCTGATGGATATACAAAGAACATGGAAGCTCAAATTAAGAATGGGCATGAAACAGCATGTACAGTCGTGTTCATTAAAGTGTTTACATATGTATTCCAAGCATTTTCTGCCTGAAACTACTTTCGAATGAGAGAAGGTTTGTATTTCTCTTGAAAATAACAAGTTGCGTATCCATCGTATACATTGCAGTATTCATCGTACAGTTATAATGCGAGTATCAATCGACAAACTGGATACGAATCGCACACCTTTTACCTGCAGCCGGGAATCGGTGGAAACTAGCGTAGAATACGGTACAAACCCTTTTATATTTTGCCATTGTTGATGTTAAACCATTACCACCAGATTGATAACTGTACGATAAACGGCAGAAGTCGGCAGAAACGAATTTGATACAAATGGTACACTTTAGCACAAGAAACACATAGGAACACATGACTGGAAGTATCAAATACCCCCCCATGGCTAGTACGTAAATGCGCCACATTGGCGCTACCGCCTTGATGTAAATCGCCTATTATAACTCCAAGATCTAGATTCTTGATAAAAATAATAACATCAAAAAATATAATGTGAGTACCAAAATAGCATAATTATTCTTGATGAAAGTTCTTTAAGACGGCAACTATACAAGCAGTAACTAAAGCGCAGGTCGCCGAACAATGAACATATAATAAATGCACGCATATTTTATACCTGATTGCAAAATCACTTGAAGAAAACCTAATTTTGGCAGTTCCTGCCTCCTTATCAATTTCCGTCACCTTGCCGCCGCAGTTATCGGATAAAAGCCTCAGCCGGTTCTTCAGGGGCTTGGTCTCGAAGTTGGTGGGCAAATTGGAGACATTCAGATCCACACATTCGGGCGTCTAAAAGGAAGTTGTTAAACAATTAGTGGTAACTTTTTTCCACACTGACCTTATTTTTTATGAGCGGCAAGTTATCGGTGATGCTCGCGTACTTGTACGTCTCGTTGGCGCACAGAATGAGCGCGTCCGCAACGTTTGTATTATGAACTAATATCACATGCAGCTTCTTCCTGTATCGCAGGTCGGAGAGGTCCGCCGCAAAGTTTACGTCGCCGGAAATGAGGACAACTGTGGCGGGTGCCTGGTGGGTCTCGGCGAATCTCCTCAAGGATTGTCGCAGCTTCTCGTCGGCTGCGTTCTTGCTCGTCGATAATACATGTATTAAATTTACCTGCACATTGGATTAATGGTTAGAATTGAGTCTAGGATTGTGGAAACTTGTATTACTTGTGCGTCATGTAAGTCTTGTATAACTTGAGGATTCTCCTTCTTGACATCGCAAACAACGATGAACTCGGCTTCTCTGTAACCTTCGAAGAAAATCTCGCGTATCCTTTGTACTATAGTAGCTGCGCTTTTGTTTTTCGGCACTTGGCAGTTCTCGATGTCCCAGAAGACACCGATTGGAGGTAGCGCTCTCGCATGCTTTTTCCTGCTGCGCTTCTTCGACTTTATGATTTTCCCATCGCTGGCGGAGCTGTCTGATTGGCAGCTCACGCTGCAGGATGTGTTATTTGCACTTTTGCACAGCCTTGGGGCTGGTGGGAAAGAGAATTTTGTACTTTTGAAACCTGAAGATGTGGAGCCAGTGTTGTTGGAATCATCCGTCGAGTCCGACTTTTTCGAGTCGTACGAGCTGCTTAAATACATGCTGGTCTTGTGGGGGATCGGATTCTCAGTGGTTTGGTTCGTAATTCATTGCTTTATGTGGTGTATAGTTTTTCAACTTATGTTTGTAAACTTAACCGACTACATGTCAATAAATGGAATCTAATGTGACAAACGACAAACTGTCAAGCGCCGGCAAACTTGACGAACTACTTTACCGGCATTGCCAAACTTGCCAAACATAATTCCCCACCGGAACAGAAACCTAAGCTTGAAAAATGTTTTTAAATAATTATTCCACCTTAAAAATGAATGTGCTCAATCAAACGTTCTTCACAGCTTAATCTGCAGCCAATTTATCTACACGTCGATAAAATGAATCTACTGACAAACTGTCAAGCGCCGGCATGTTGACGAGCTACTTTACGAGTATTGTCCAACATTGCCAATCAAAGTTCCCCACAGGAACTAATAATACGTAACCTAGAAAATTATTTTGAAATAATTATTACCCCTTTAAAATGAATGTGCTCAAGCAAACGTTATCTAAAGCTTCATCTGCAGCCAAATTATCACGTAACTATCAGTTACTCTTCAACCATACCTCTGCTTATAAGAGTGCCATATCCCTTGAAAACTTGTACCCGAACAGTTCACACAGACTCACAACGCCCACGAAGGTAACATTCATTCTTTATGGTGCTCCTTGGTGACCGGTTTTTATTTCAGCCGGAATGCTCCATGTCGACCAAATTCAGTGGTTACATTCCCATGGATCAGTTGGACTTGTCGTTCTCACGCAGTTCGGGTCCTGGCGGGCAGAATGTAAACAAAGTGAACACCAAAGTGGACCTGAGGTTTCACTTGGAGACCGCCGGCTGGCTGCAAGACGATTTGAAAGCCAAATTAGCGGAGAAAGTAAGGATTTAAATGTGTTCCAACTCCTGCAATATACATTACTATTAATACATGCGAGCACATGTGATGTTCATGCAGACCAGGATTCACAAGCTACGTGTGGACCCTGGAAGTTGTTCGATTTATTTGATTTAAAGCGTTCATTAATTGAGTCATTTAATATACCGGGTGTTTCAATTTTATTGTCCAGGGCAAAAATGACGACTTCCCAAAGAGATAAATTAGTTGTACTTTGTATCTAAAATTGCATATTATTGAACTTTGATATTTTCTACTCGGATTAATTTTTCGAATTTCTCTAATAGCAAAGTTTTTTTTGTGCATTTTCTTAGTAATTGTGAAGTTTTGTGGAACGTTTATTTATATGATAATGTTGTTACATATTGCATTTGGTAGCGTAATTAAAATTAACTAATATGCTTCAGTTTCTGAAATAAATGCATTTTAAAATTTCATAAGGAATCTCTATAAAATGATTTATTGAAGTTGTGTAAATTATATTTCACAAAAGGACAAATTATTGCTACTAGCCCCGGAACACCCGATCCTGGCGTGTTGCCGTTTAAAAATCTTTATTTCGGCCCTGGAAAGCAATGGTCTGTAGAATGGCGAGGGTTTAAGTTATAAATTTTACTTCTCTGCACTTGTAAGCACTTGCAAGTACCATTGTTGTCATAAATATCTGAACTACTTGACTTTTCTACTTCATGGGAGATTATAAATCATAGAAAAATAAATTAAATCTGAGATTTACTTACAATCCAATAAAAAAAATTAAACGCCGATTTCATAATTGGGTGCTATGAATTAAAAGGATCGTTTTGGGCTATTTTGTCTAAAAATAAAAATTGAACATTGGGTTAAAACTAGTTTTTTAAAATTTATAGCCGTGTTTAAAATGATATTGAACATTTTAAACCACCAATCGGTAGATTTATATCGTAGGTATCTAATTCTATAATTTTTGCACAACCGAAAATAGGTTTTTCGCCTGGACGATAAATTTGAATCACCCGGTAAAAAAAAACACAATACAAAGTGTTTATTGGACGATTTTATTGAAATTACCGCAATTGGACGACCTCAATGAACTATCTCGATGATTAAAAGTCGAATTGTTTTGATTCTTATTTAAAGGTATTTTTTCATGATTTTTTCATTATGAATCACTGTCAGTTTTTTAGTGTAACTGCTTTTGATGTCCAAGTAGTCTGCAACTAGTTTGACATTTCAGTTTGTAAAACTTAAAAAGAAGCCCCACGTTCGTCGTCATGCAGAATGTCATCACGAGTGTTTTTCGGCTCGTGTCATTTCTTAAAAGATAGGTGGTAATGTATCAGTCATTGTACGCTGCTGGTCTAATGATCAAAAGCTATCGAAGATCGAAATGCTCAAAGAGTCTATGGCTATTGTTTACAGAAGAGTTTGTGCTTTTTCTATCACATTCCAGCGTTCATGATTGTATCTACGTCTCACTCCATAGCATCGCATAGCAAGACTTGATTGGTGCAGGGAAAGACAACAATGGACCCATCAATGCCATAACATTATCTTCAGTGATGAGTCTCGGTTCTGTTTATGGGCTCATTATTTCAGTTTGCCATTGGTTGACGGCCCTTACTCTGGGATTTATGGCTTGGGGGCGATAGCATTCGGTAGTCGGTCCCCTCTAGTTTTGTTTAGTGTTTAAAAAAGTAAAAGTGTAAATGCGGTTTTTGATATGCAAGTGGCTTGCAGAACTCTATTCTATAGAGTTCTACAGAACTCTATATTACATGACAGTTTTTTCATTACTTACTCAATTACTCTAGCCTTCTCTTCACCAGATCTATCGCCGATAGAACATGTCTGGGATATGATAGATGTTAGAATTCGCAACTTACAGCGCCCTCCAAACACTATAATGGAACTTAGATGTCAAATTCATAAAGCTTGGCATGAAATACCCCAGGTAGATATTGACAACTTGATATCTAGAATCCTCTACGTGTTAATGAGTGCATAGGAAATCGTGTCGGTCCCACATATTATTGATTGTTATTCTATTGTTTTTCAAGTTGATTTTTCGATCATCGATAGTTGGTTTAGGTCGTCAACTTCCGGTAATTTCAATAAAATCGTTCATTAAATACTGTTTTAAACTTTTTGAAAGGCAGTATATTATTGATAACCGCCATTCAGAGCCAAAGTGAACAATTTGTTCCCTGGACAAGAATTGAATAGTCAGAGCATTAACTCTGTTTGCCACTGTTCTACAGGCAGTCACTAAAATCATACATCTCACGTTACTTGGCGGTTCAAAGTGTTCCTTCAAATTGTAAGCCTCGATTACTTTCGTCATCACTTTTTAGACCTATAAGATGATATCAGTTGCAAGCACCTAGTGTAATAATGATGAAATATACATTTGCATTGCAGAATTTTATTTATAAAGCTCTTTATTATTCATATGTATACATTGTAGTGTTAGTTAAAATTATACACAGAGCACAATAGACCTGACCAATTATTCATGCAAAAATAATGCCCGAGATGACGTTATCTAATCGAATTCTGAACGGTAACGATTTCAATGATTCCTATAAAATAATTTCATGATTGTCATAAAAATGTGAGTGGCGTTTGTTTTACGTTTTGCAACAATTTAATCCAAACAAAGCAAAGAGTACTACAAAAATTGAATCTGGGAAATTTTATACGTGTCCTCACTTGTTTCAGTTAAAAACTAGAATTACAAAAGACGGCTTTCTCATATTCACATCCGATCTGACACGTTCGCAGCAAATGAACGTGGCCGATTGTCTCAACAAACTGAGGACATGTATATTACAAGCCACATACGAAGCCCAGCCCCCGACCCCGGAAACCGAAGAAAGAATAAGGAAAAGGTTGAAAAATGATGTGTTTGATTGCCATTCGTGCGATTCATGCTGTTGTGTTCTAGATTCGAGAGGTCTGCGAGGGAGAGACTGAAGCTGAAACGTAACCGGTCAGAGACGAAGGCCCATAGACAAGCACCGACGATAGACAATTTATAATTATTATTGCGTGGAATATTGTCTGAAGAATAAAATTATATAAGTTACTTTTTTGGTGCATTGATTGGTCATTAAATATATTTGCAAATAATGTGTAACATAGAATAAAATATTAACACAAGATATTTAAATAGTTATAATATATTAAAACTAACTTAAACACTTCCGAGTTTACATCTCGAAAAAATTAAAACTCTTTTCTAAATACAATAAATACATACACCAGTTTACAAAATCAATGAGCTCTTGAAAAATTATAAGTGTAACACTGTTGTGATTGCTTTTTAAAAGTAGGATCCGGGAGTTAGACAAACAACGCCGCAAATTCTGCCGCAGTGGCCTTATTCAATCTATTCTACTAGATTTTAAATTGAGATAAGAATTATTAAACAATAGGGACAATTTAATGGTTAAACGATTGTTTCGAATCATTCCTATGGTAATAATATGTTCTAAATTTAATCCCTCTCCCGTCGTCTGTCGCTGCCCGATCCCGAATGTCTCGAATGTGACCTGCGCTCACGACTGCGAGACCGTGAACGGTAACTTCTGCTGCTGGAAGAAACGCTAACGTTAGTGCTCGCAAAAATACCCAACCAACGCCTCACCTTTCCCTTTCCTTCTCCCTGCGCTCCCTTGACTTGGAACGGTGCCTCTTTGAGCGCCTGTCTAGCTCCCTGCCCCCAACGTACTGCTCCCTGTGCCTCTCCTTGTAGCGATCCTCCCTTTCCCTGTCGCGGTCACTTCTGTCTCTGGTGGCGTTCCTCTTTTCCTCCTTACGTTTCTCGGAGGTTTTCTGAAATTCACCCCCCATGTGAACGGACGTAAGCCGACTATAATGCGGGCGAACTTACCTCCAGTTCTGTCAGTTTCTCACGGATTTTGATGAAGCCCAAGTGCAGCTTCCCTCCAAAGTGATCGGCGAGACGGCGATCGTTGTCGTGTATGCCCAGGTACGCCGAGCACACCTCGCACACCCGCAGCTTCTGCTGCTGGTAGCTGCTCGCCGGCATTGAATTTCTGTATTCCTGTTCCGCTTCCAATTTCTTCTTTCTGAGCTCATCAACCTAACAGATAGATAGATAGTTTATTTAACATGTGATCATTTACATGATATTTGTTTTGTCATTAACCCACATATACCGAGTGCCTGGGATAAGGGGCGAACATAGGAATTTAACATGTAAAATTAAATATGTGTAATTATTACCTCCCCTATTAATTTTAGAGAAAAATCGCAAAGGAATATTCTTTAGAGTATTAAAAACTGTAAATGTATCATGCATTTAATATTCGTTTGTACCAGAATCCACCTCGGAAATAATAAAATTAAGTTAACATTGTACCATAAAAACCCTTGCCGTCAGTTTAACAAATATCATGTTATTGTGAATAGTATATTAAATTACAAGGCAAGGAAGCGGGATTTACTCTACTCGCTACGCTCAGGCTGCAAAGTTGGTTCGGTAAAAAAATTATATATAAATTTTTATTTTATAAATAAAATATTGTATTTTTCATTAAAAGTTTTGCAAATTTCTTTCAATTATTAATAAGTTAGTGAGTAATACGATTCATAAATTCTTTATAATTTCTACTAAAAATTTAAAGTTTCAATTAAACAATGACATTTGTAATTAAAATTTTTGTTTTCACATATAATAAGAATTTCATAATTTCTAAAGGAAATGTAATTTCTAATGAAAATTTCGTACCATGCATGGGGTTTTCAAAGAAATTTGGGAATTTGTAATGAAAATTATGTAAATTTCATAGTTTCTATTAACTTTTTAAAATCAAGAATACAAATATAAAGGGGTGTACTCGCCTCTTCCATGAGCTTCATGCTTTCCTCGACGAAACCTTCCTCCCCCAATTGCTCGGCTTTGGCCAGCTTCTGACCGATCTGCTCGGCCAATTCGTGGACACTGTTTGCTTTCACTGCAACCTCGGCACTCAGCTCCTCCTGCGTTTCCGCGAGACGCTGTTTAGCAGCTTCCGTTCTTCTGTCGCAGTCACCTATGAACGCTTGTAAATGCTCCATCGCCTAAAATCGTATCGATGTTTAGTAATATTATAATTTTCACCCCCGCGACCTCCAACTTTAATAAATGTCATTAACTTATATAGATAATATATTCTATATCGCTTTACACCGTGATTTGAAGACACGACTGTGACGAGGACATTTAACTGCCAAGTGTTGATAAGCCAAGATACATTATTTTAAATGAATGTGGTAAATTCTGCATATTCTGTACGAATTAGCACATAAACTAAATCGGTTTATGTGCTAATTGGTAAGATAATAAGGAAAATACCAATACCAAATATTTTCCTAGGAATAATCGTAGTATGAGAAATATGCAATAAAGAAAGAAAACTTGTGGTATACTCACATCAAGATCATAGAAATAATCCTTGCTTTGCTGAGCTTTCTCAAAATCAGCCCGAAGTGCCAAATCATGGATCTTGGGGCATTCTCCTAGGTCCATACGCTGCCAACATTATATAATAACAAACACTCGAATAAAATTAAACAACGCATAGCTCCTCCAGCGTCTTGTAATAGTTAAAGTGAACAATTGGCTGTCCTTTAATGCATTTTTTTATTATTAATTAACAAACATATAAACCGATTTAAAACAAAACGAACGAGTGCAGACGATTTTCAGCGGCAATAACAAAATGCATTAAATTCAATTTAAATTAATCTGTTATAAGTAGAAAAGAGAACTTACAATAAATATCGGTCATGTTCCAATAAATTGCGCAATAAGGAAATGTAATGAAGATTATGGAACTAAATGTCTTAGGTCATTAATATAATACATGGCTATACAATTATTGTGTGAATTCAACATTTAAAGAGGTATAAATAAAAAAAATAAGTAGAACGCACCAAGGTGAATCATTTCATTCCACATAGTAATCTGTGCAGATCTCCCTTCCGCAGATAAGTTTGTTCGCATTTTGGCACATCGCTGAATGTAATACTCACAAATTTTTAACTTGTGCACGTGTTGAATAATTGTACTGTGATTTTCGGCTTCCACCATAAAGAGAATCAATACATTTCATATTATTTCACATGTATATGATCAATTAATTTGAGACGAGCGCAAATTTTTTTATCACATTCGATAAAAATATTTGCAATATGAAACTGATGTTGCAGTAACATATACATGTAAAATAGAATTAAAAATGTGCCGAAACCTCCGAAATGGTGAACGCAAATTTAAATACTCACAAATTATGGTAATAACGTTCCGTCCGGCGAAAATTTATAAACGATGTATCAGTTTCGAGCTACAGTCATACGAATTAATTGCACATGCAAAATATTTGGGGGCCGAGCTCTCGTGAAGCGTCATCTCAACACGTCGAAGTCCATGAGTTTCCAGTATTACTTACCGAAATTTTAGGCATCTTTATGAAATAATATCACGTTTTTGCTATTTAATTACCATACCTTCGTTTGCTGCGCATGAATTTTTATACGTTTTCTTATATTTGACAGTCACCTTTAGGCACTTTCAAGGCACCCAACAGAGGAAGGACGAAGGCACTAGTTACTCATTCCCTACTAACTCTCGTAGTTAAAATTAGCTTCCGAAGAAAGCGTTACAGAAGAAGGTATTAAAAAGACGTTGAAATTGTATGTTACAGGCCGTGACGTGTACTGGACGACAAAAACTGATGCTCTGAAAGTACCCGCAGATTTGGTCGAATATAAGATAACGCGTGTTTTGGTAATTGTGGTGGAGAAAGTAAATTAAATATAATTCTTACATAGATTTTGCAGTGTCAAGTAAAGGTACAATGTTACTACCGACATTAACCTAATAAATTTATATTTCTTTGTTATACGTACGTCTTAGTACTTACATAAAAAACTAACACCTATATCCTCATCATATAATAGTAAATTGACGTTTCTGAAAATACAGTGCGAACATTAGTTTTATTCTTGAAAGGACGTCCTTTCGATGTCGCAATAAGAATTTTTATTTATTTAGATACGTAACATTTCTAGACAGTCTTGTTGATAGTGTTGAATGGAAGGTGTGCAGGATGTTAACATCATGAGAGTAATTATCTAATATGTGATCAATATTTTGTAAGTCCGATCTTATACTAGATAATTAACATTCGAGAGATTGCATGGCAAAATAGTTTTGAGACTTACCGTGGATGTGAGAATTTCATGAGGGCAGCAACCCAACAGAAACGACTTGCAGACCTTTGGATCATTAAATTTCACCTGAAATTTATTGTTCTCACCTGCAACAGTAAAATCAATGAGTTAATTTATCGGGGATGTTATGGCATTTCCGGGCATCACCATTTCGTCCCGTCCCCATTAGCTGGTCGAGCATAGCACGCATTTGATCGTGTGCAGTCATTTTCCCGACGAAAATGTGCTTTTCCTCTCAGAAAATGGATTGCCGAACAGACGCCTGATTAGATTCGTCCGCTCTACGATCACGAGTAACAAAAATGGCGTCAATATTTCTAAACTAGAACATGCCACGCGCAACATTTTTGTTTAGGCGGGAAATTTAAAATATAATTTCACACACTACTTGATACTGCCTGTTTCGATAGGCACATCAGACAGCATTGGAAAGTACCGTGTGAAATAATTTAAACATGGGAAGTGAGCTTTTAGTGCTAACAAACACATTTTAAACTGGAATACATGTACCCACGAGACAGCATTGCCAAGCAACCAAAATCACTCATTTGTGTATACTTGGCTGCCTAGTACAACAGCGCGACAGCGCAGAAACTAGTGAACTTTATACCTATGATTTTAACTGTAATATTTCGTCATACCGATCATTCGAGGATTATGGGGTACGTATTTAACTACGTCTAGCATTATTTGTGCAGATTTGTGAGCAAAATATTGTACAGATAATAATATCTAGCGTAATTAAAGGTTCGCTTAAACCAAGGCAACCAAATGTACTGTTTTCTAAATCCGAGTGTACCTTTGGTTACCTAAATTTAAACGAATATTTAAATGAAGGGTTACAGGGAAGAACGATCCATTTTTATCGAAATCGAGCTGATGGAGCCATATTACAACATGGGAGAAGTAGTTTCGACAATCGAAGAAATCCTACTCCTTAAAAAAAAAAAAAACAGGATTAGACACTGCTTTAGAAAAGTAAAACATTAGCTTCTTACATATCAAAAGCAATTAATAATAGATCATTTATGGTTTGTTTAGCACAAATGGACGGAGAATACTGTAGTAAAGTACTGAGAAGATTTTTGAACCTCTTGTCCGTAGTGAAGCTTTTATGAAATTAAAAGGAAAATACGAACTACAGATTGGTGACAATTGGTCTTTGACGGATACTAAAACATTAATGACAACACTTTTCTTATGGAAAAAGCAGCCCGAATGTAATAATTTAGTAAATTTTCCTAACTTACAAGGTAAATCAATTATGTGTCATAAAAACTCGTGCATGTAATAGAAAACTTTAAACTTGACTTCAGAATTCAAAGAAAGATTTTCTGATTTTATTGCAAAAAGACTTATTTAGCATATTCACTGCATTTTTGCAGTTATCTTCACAATATCGAATTGCAAATTAAAATGATAGACCTGCAGTCGGATACGAATCTTAAAGGCGCATTTGAAGATTATACCATTTTAGAATTTTACAAAAAAATACGTTTGTGAAACCAAGTACCCTTATATCGAGACATTTTTTTAACTCTGAACATAGGGACAATACAACTTCCTATGTTCAATTAAAAAAAAAACACACAGGTCAATGCAGAAGAATCGAACAACTAATGCATTTATCCATGTGTTTATACTCAACGCCCGTGGTTGTTAAATTTAGAAATAATGTTAAAAATCGTTCCCATTGATGGAATTGGGCTATCGGGATAGCTACAGCTCGACAGAAATTTTGATAGGTTTATGGTATAATTGGTTGCATAGCTAATACGGGCAAATTGTCGACATGTGCTACGGTATACTGCAACATGTGTGCTGTATATTTTAATTATTTGTATAATTAGACCTTTCTTCTTTGCTGAAATTGGACGATAAACAGAAATAGCTTAACGGATGTTAACCTTAAAATTTCGCTTATATTAGCTTAATTCAAATTGTAGACAAACATCGACATTAGAAGTCACATTAAACAAGATTTTGGTTTATTGTTATACATGTTGTATAACTTTTCTTAAAAAATCATTTCATAGTTATTTAAAGTAAAAAGTATAAATTTCAGTGCATTTTTTACTCAGTAATTACTGGAGTCTAAAATGATAATTATTATATTTATTTATATGCATAAGTGTTTAATAATGACGTTTATTTGTACAGATTTGTATCTCAATTATACAAAATGTTAAAAAAATACCTCTTTGGCATATACATTGCACAATGCAATGTGCAATGTATGTCATGTATTATTGTATGCAGCACATTTTACAATTTGTACGTTGGGTTGCGGCCAGAAGGCTTAATAAGCTGGCATCAAGTTTCGCTTTCCTCCGATAGATGTCTAGTTTGTATATAAGTACCGGTACTTGTCTTCAGTTTTATGCACAAATAAACTTTAATGAAGTGATTTTTAAAAGTCCGGGTTCGCTGCAAGCTGCAAGAGTCAACTTGGCAAAAGATGCAATGAATTTTGCCGTTTATTCAGTTAATGTACAACTTACTTACTCTTACTCCGAATAAAACGGATTGCAGATTCGGATTCAGCGGCACGTTTTCTATAGTTCCATCAGGTTTTAAATTATCTTCACCGATCCAATAGTCTCCAATATTCGTGAGTTGTGCAAACCTTTTATTTTGCATTTTGTTCCGTTATTGAGTGACTTAGGGCAAAAATAGTTGCAGATTCGAATGCAGACGGAGGAAAGCTATATATTTCATGCTTTAGTTTTATTAAACAAGCGTTCTTGATTTTTTTTCAAAATTTTGCACCTTTTTTTACGTTTTTAAACGTTGCGCAATTTTTTTCTTTCAGAATCAGTTGTAGGAAAGAATAATTATAAAACTACTCTCTCTGTTAAAACAAAAATTCCCGAATTTTTCGTAAAAACCCCAAGAGATTGAACGGAGTTATGGCCGTATTAATCAACGCACAAGGTCCCAAGCAAATAAAAAGCTGGAAAAAAATAGAATGTCAGGCGATTTTTATTGAAAATTATTTTTTATATGTTTTCGGGGCCAAGTAATTCAAATTAGAGGCGGAAATTTTCGAAAACAAAATGACCCACTCAAAATGGCCGACCGACTTTACCAAAAATAACGTCACTCTCGCGAAAAACAGAAAAACAGAAGGCTGAGTAATCCAAATGTATTGTAAAAACTAAAATATAATTAATACGTTCACAATTACAATGGTCTCCCTTTTAATGTAGATGTAGTAAATTTTACACGTATTTCACACGTTTTTATAGTTTTTACTAATTATTGTTCGTTTTATATTCTGACAATTCTGTGTCACCAGTAACTTCCAAATGAATATTTGGTGAAGTTCAGGAAATTTTGGGCTCTGAGGTTCACTTGTTTTCAGTGGAACTTTTGGTAGGCTAAAGATTAATGAACCCACAGATGCTAGGAACCTTTTAAATACATCTTGCATTTCCTACTCTCGTGAAGATTATCTTGGAAATTTTGATGTTTTATTTTGTGCGACACGACAATATCGATAGAAAGCAAACCACCAGCTACCAGCAGCTGAACTTTAAAATACACTTAGAAGACTCAACAAGGAACAATTATACGTCATCGTAAGCGGTACTCGGTATAACTTTTTTTGTAGCTCTGTAACTTTACAAATATATACCTTACGTGCTAAAATTATATTATACATGCACAAAATAATTATATTTTCTGAAGCTCTATTAAAAACCATGCTTAACATACTTGAGGAGATGCCTTCCATATTATGTGATACAAAATGTTCACTTGGATCACGTTTTCATCAAAGTTCCGAATTTCCGATGGGTTGAACGCTACGCTGGAAAAAGGCGAAAACTCAGCTGTTCAACGAGTTGCAACTTTTCCGCTTACGTTCAAGCGTGCTAATTCAATACATATTAAATGCGGTCTCGTTGGCAGCAGTATGCACCACGACCTTCTGTATGGAGCTAAGTAGAACTAATTTTGAAAATCGAAAGTAGATTTTTTTAAATTTTTGTCCAGTTTTCCAGAGTGTTGGGAGCACTGTACAATTGTCCGATAAAGCAACTATTGGACCAATATAATTTCATAGGTACCTACTATCTGGGATAAGGGGCGAACATAGGAATTTAACATGTAAAATTAAATATGTGTAATTATTAGCTCCCCTATTAATTTTAGAGAAAAATCGCAAATGATTATTAAATAGAGTATCAAAAGCTGTAAATGTATCATCTATTTAATTAACGTTTGTACCAGAACCCACCTCAGAAATAATAAAAATAAGTTGAAAAATGTACCATAAAAACCCTTGCCATGAGTTTGATAAATGTCATGTTATAGTAAAAATAATTTTTCCACTCCCTGCATGGTAAGTACACTGTTATAACATTGATTTAGTGGAAGTAAGTCCCACTTACCGATAAAGCTTTGGTTACTATGAGCAACGGGAAGTAAGTAATCACTTACTTCCCTCAGGGAAGTAAGTAAAATAATTTCAATAGCGTTCTTTCTCTGGCACCAGTCTTTAAAACACTTTTGATAACACCCCTTCGACTTCTCCGGCAGTAGGAAGGAACAGGCAGCATCTGTAGCTTCTTCAATTGCCATTTCTTGTTTACTTTCATCGGGATTCATTTTACAACTGAACGAATGCAATTTCTGACATTCACACTTTGTTTGAAAAATAGTCTTAGCAACCAAAGCCGTACTGACATTTTGTTCATGTTGCGAAAATAAATTAATCAAACACAAACAATTAAACCAACTTCAGGAGTGGAAAAACAGTTATAAGCAATTTGAGAGGTAAGTTTTAACCAGTCTCGGCCTTTATTGCTAGCCCTCGCTGTCGCTCGGGCGCAAACACGACCTCGACTGGTAAAAGATACTTACCTCTCTTAATGCTTAAATAACTATTTGTTAGTCAGATATCAATTACTACGAATAATAATCTGAGGTATTCCAATGAAGGGAGGGCGTTCATTGTCAAAATATTTGACAGTGTCGTCAGTTTACGCAGAGTTCGTGACATATTTTCTGTTAAATTTAACAATCGACCAATTCCGTCTGTATCAACAATTAGCAAGTTTGCGAAAAAGTTAAATAAAGCAACGGTAGCGGCAGATGATTCAATAGCTATTTGTGCAATAAGTTACGGCATATTTTTTAAAAGTTGTTGGTTCAGCATTTATCAAACCCTAAACTTTTTCTTCCCATTCATCGTTGCGTCTTCTGTTCCGTTTGCCTGTAATGTAAATGTTTTTGAAACAATATTTGTTGAAATTGGAAATTGGAAAATACCCTTTCAATCATCTGCCGCTACACCTTTTTTCAAACATTCTCACAAACTTGCTAATTGCCGATACAGACGGAATTGGTCGATTGTTAAATTTAACCGAAAATAAGTCACGAACTCTGCGTAAACTGACGCCACTGTAAAATGTTTTGATAATGAATAAATTATCTTTCTTCCACTAATTACGTGTTATTATTATGATTTATCGAAAACGACAAGTATGAATTTATAATTATTTGTAATCATTAAAAAAATATATACCTTTAGGATTTTTCTCTAAAATTAATAGGGAAGCTAATAATTACACATATTTAATTTTACATGTCAAATTCATATGTTCGTCCCTTACCTCAGACACTCGGTATAGTATTTTTAACACCCCAGCTGAATAGTGCCATCTCTGTCTATTTCCTGTAATCTGAATGAAATAAAAAATAAGGTCAAGTCGAATATTATTACAGTATTTCAATGTCAAATCTGTCAGTGTCACGTAAAACTTCATGATGTATAAGGTACAATATACGGTACAGTATTAGTCCAATAGCTTTATCGGACGTTGGAGAATTTGAGAGGATTTGGAGACGATTCGTCGATTCGTTGGAGGCGAATGAACCAACTTTTAAAATTTTTACAAGATTTTTGCTCCATTCGATTGGTCATGTTAATGCAAATTTCGGGCTGAAAAGTTCTGTGAGAAAAAAATAGTTTTTCAAATTTTTGCAAAATTTTGGAAGAAATGAGAAAAATGGGGTTTCGTTTAATCCATTTTTCTCGGCTATTTGATAAGTTGGAAAAGAAATAATTACTGATTCAGATTCACAACAGAAAACTCCATCGATTCCATGTATTAATATTCTTTTTTGCATGGTTAATTAAAATAATAGCGGATATAAATAAATGCGCAGTTGTTCAAGGTGTACCAAAATGATTGTTGTTATGTAATCTATAAAATTTATATGACGATCGATTGCTCGATTTAACATTTTTTTAATAATGAGGCTTGGTTCCACCTATCAGGATATGTTAATTCACAAAACTATAGGTGCTAGCATGCTGAAAACCATCATATTTTGTGGAAGCACCACTACATCTTCAGAAGGTTGGAGTTTGGATGGCTGTAGAATAATTGGGCCTCTATTCTTTCATGACATAATAAACAGTGAGAGATATCGGCAACAAATTGTCCAGCCTTTCATAGACCAATTAGATGATGAAGAATTGCAGAACGGATATTTCCAACAAGATGGTGCAACAGCTCATACAGCCAGAGCAACGTTAGCCTATCTGGAAGAATTTTTGGATAATAGACTAATTAGTCAAGGACTATGGCCGCCACGCTCTCCAGATCTAACTCCACTGGACTACTCAATTTTTGGATATTTCAAGGATAGAGTTTTCCAGAGAAGAATGCATACGTTGGAAGAGTTAATGGCAGAAATCGTAAATGTTTGCCGAACCATAACTCATCAAATGCTAATAAACATTTTCAACAATAAAAGAAGACGAGTGCAAATGTGTTTACAAGGAAATGGTACACATTTTCAACATCTGCTATGATTATATATTTTAATTATTAATGATGTTTTCTACATCTTTACTTCTTTTTATGTTTCCGTTTATTAAATAAATTACTTTGATTACTTTCATAACTATATGTGAATGTTTTATTGTCTGCTAGTCCTCAATTTGCAATAGGAAAACATTTTGTAACATTGTCAGATTTAAAGCGGAGCAATTATTAGATTTGTCGCAGCTCGTTTATTTCATTGATTCCTGCATGATTTTCATTTTTTTTTGTATGACGTGGCAATCGACAAAAAAAATTTCTCCAAAAAATGTAAAACAAATCTATTCATAAAATGAGGGGTTTGTCAGTTATTTTGAAAATTCCTTAATTGTAAATTTATTTGCAGCATTTAATTCTATCTGTGCACGTGGATCATAGCAGGGATGCTTCATGTATTTTATGTTTTTTCACCAATATCAACGGCATTGCATTTCAAAGTTTCTGTTTCTGTCAAAGGCAGAGCTTCACCAATAGTAAATATTTTAATGATGAATTAATACACGGATCAAGATATTATGAATTTATGAATTTATTCTACATATAAGTGGAACGGAATTATTCTTCAAACTTGTAGAAAATGTAATGAAACTGATCCCCAATGAAATTATTAAAATTTCGAGAATTAGAATCAAATTTTCACCATACTGGATAATTAAATGGAAGAAAAACTGTACGAAAGTCGGTCACAGATATAAGGAAGTACAAGAAAATATTTAGGCCTACTTCAAAGTGCATCCAAACTCATATCTGTTGTTATCAAAAACATTTGGGCGTTGCTAAAATATTATCTTTATAATATTAAAAATTCGTGAAGTTCTACCCAAAAAACACTTTAAAATTCAATGCGATATGGCGAAAAACATAAAATACATTAATCATACCTGCTATGATCCACGTACACAGGTAGAATTAAATGCTGCAAAAATTTTACAATTAAGGAATTTTCAAAATAACTGACACACCACTCATTTTACGAATAGGTTTGCTTTACACCTTTTTGTAGAAAATTATTCTGTCTATTGTTAGCTGAACTTTTGCCACTTCTGATATTGTTAACCCAATTCAGATATTGTTAGGCCGGCGAATTACCTTTAGCTTAATTCTGATTATTTTTAATCCATAAAAACAGTTTCAATACTAATTCTGCTGTATTATACTTATAATAGGTAATTATTTGTATTGTCAAGTTGTCGATTAATAAACAATGGGATCTGCATCAATGAAACTTATTTATTTAATACAAACTAATGATACAAAAATATAAAAGGTTATATAATCGTATAATAAAATATGGCAATCGCTCTCTTCTTTTGCTCCTTCCAACGACCGTCATTCTGTAACAATTAGAAGAGTGATCGTGAGTTTACAACTCAGTGAGATAATTGTATTGGTTGACCCGAGCATTAATTGGCCAACCCGATATCCTTGATTAATTACGGTGAAACAATTATCTTTGGTAAATTGTTTATCGATAGGTCAACCTCAACTCTCCACAACAATACAATGACTCACCATACTTGTTGACCCGAGTTCAACTCTCCACAACTAGACAATGATTCACCATACTTGTTGACCCGAGTCCAACTCTCCACAACCATACAATGGCTCACTATACTTGTTGACCCGAGCTCAACTCTCCACAACTATACAATGACTCACTATACTTGTTGACCCAAGTTCAACTCTACACAACCATACAATGACTCAGTATATTTGCTGACACCGAGTAATAATTGGTCAACCCAACATCCTTGTTATCTTCTGAGACAATGGAACAACGATGGGTCAATCTCAACTCAACTCAACCACACAACCACTCACCTTCAATTTATCCATACGGACACTAAACAATAAAACTTTACTGAAACTATTCTATTAATTCGTCACGACTGCTCCGCCTGGTAAAACTTACTGAATGCGATGCAAATGCGTCTGTTACCTTCAAAAGGGTCCAACAAGAGAGGCAACTTGGCCTTGAATTTATAAACAACTGCGTCATCGGCCCGCTCGTATACGCCCGAACCTAAATATTATGATTTACCATTTTAATAAATTGGGTGATACAACATTCGGCCTTCCTGACCTTTCAGAACGTCCTCGTTCAGACACAGTTAAACTTATTCATCTTCACTGGTGACAAAGTTAAACTTCTTCATTTGTCTACCGCCTCAACCATTGTATATGCTTTTCGTTTGCTCTTCCCTGAATTGTGCACCTCTTCAAGCACATACCTATCGTTAGTTAACCTTCTCCGCACCACAAAAGGCCCCTTGTAGTTTGCTAATAGTTTTTTTTTTTTTTGCCTTCTCCTACTTTGTGCCTTCGCACCATCACTGTTGCACCTTCGTGATATTGTGTTGCTACCTTTCTTTTTTTATTATATCGTTCTTGAGACTTGAGTTGCGAGTCCTTTATTCTACCACTTGCTTCATCTCGGTCTTGTTGAAGATTTTTTTTTTTCACAGCCCTCTCGTCTTGTACTGCAATAGATAAAAATGAATCTGCCGGTGACCTTGGCTTATATCCCATAAGTAATTCAGAAGACGTTTTCTTAGTTGTAGCATGTGCAACATTGTTAATTGCGAACTGAATTTCGGGTAATTTCCGTTCCCATTCTTTTTCTCGCTCCACAGAGGTACTTAACGAAGAAAGAATAGTGGAGTTAAACCTCTCCACTTGACCGTTTGCTCGTGGAGTTGCCATCGCGTTCTTAATGTGTTGTATCCCTTTATCACTGCAGAAGTTTTCAAACGCGTTTGACGTGAAACTTGTCCCTTGATCAGTAATCACCCTTGTGGGCACCCCATACACACTGATCAATTGATTGAAACATTTCAACACATGTTTAGTGCTTGTGTCCCTGGTTGAAAACAAATTTAAATATTTGGTGAAACCATCCACCACTGCCAGAATATATGTCTTTCCATTGCTTGGATTGAATGGTCCCAAGTGGTCCATATGTATAGTGTGGAAAGGAACGGAAACTTTATTTATAGAATGCAACATACCTTCCTGCTTTCCTTTAGGTATTTTAAAATAAAGACATCGCGCACACGATGCTATGTATTTCACAATATATTTGCGCATCTCTGGGAACCAGTATACTTCAAGTATTTTCTGCATAGTTTTATCCGTAGAAAAAAATGTCCTAAATTATCGTGATTACATCTTACAATTTCCCTTCGCATACTTCTCGAGACAACCCAAAGTTGTTTACCATCCACAACTTTATAAAGACGATCGTCAGCCATCTTATATTCCTTGTGGATTTTTCTTTCGTAATCATTTTTAAAACGTTTGTTATTACTTGTAGTTTTCGGTTTGTTAACTTACAAGCTAACATCCAATTGGCGACTTCTACTTGGTGTTCTTCACAAACACTTTGTTCGGCAATAGAGTTTCTACTTAGCTTATCTACATGTGCCACATTTTTGCAGGACGATGAATTACTTCATCTTCTTGTAGTTTATATGTACGGCTTGCTTCGAATTCGATGTTGTTCTTCCTTTGGGTCCGGTTTACCTCTTTTCCTAATGGGTCCTCTCTTATAGTTGCTATCACCAGGTAGTGGTCTGATCCTATTTCTGGTCCTCTTCTTACTCTTGCATCCGTTATTTTGCTCATATTGTTTTCTTCCACTCAAATATAAACTATTATCGATTTCTCGTTTCTACTCGGCATTTATCTAGTGTAACAGTGTATTTCCTTATGTTGAAAGAATGTATTTGTGTTTGTATTTGTTAGCTTTTGTTAGTTCTTCCCAGAATGTCTCCTTAATTTCTTCCTTTTCACCTTCATTTGGACCGTGTATTGCTATTATCGTCCTGATTTGTTTTGTAAGTTCGTCTTTTAGTTCTATTGTTAACGTTCTTTCTGATCATACCTTCCATTCCTGTATTTGTTCTGCACTCCATTGCCATGTTTGTGATTTGTGCAGCAACATCTTAAGATGTTTGGCAATCCTTGAATCATTTTTCACAAACCGTCTGAAAAATCCAGTAAATCCCGGAAATTGTCGTACATTGTAAACTGTACTACATTGTACATTGTTGTCGGTGTTGCAAACATTCTTATTGTCTTTGTCTTATTTGTACCGGGTCTTACACCTTCTTCAGATATTTCATATCCTAGGTAGGTGACAGCAGTTTGTATAAAATAGCGTTTTCAGGGATTGAAAGTTAATTCATTCTGAAGTAATGTTTTAAACACTTGTTCCAGGTTTTTCCAATCCTTGTTCATATGCCTTGCCAGGACATAAAATGTTGTCGAGGCAAGTAATTGCGACTGTGCCCCGAAGTGGTCCCAACACTCGATTAACTAATCTTTGAAATACGCTTGGCGCATTACAAAAGCCAAATGGCGTACGATTAAATTCGTATTTGCCATTACAAATTTTTACAAAAGTAGTTTTCTTATTTTGCCTCCATTTCCACTTCTACTTGATAATATTCAGAAAATAAATCCAAACTAGTGTAGTTTTTATAAACTTTTAATTGATCGATTTGATCGTCTATAATATATCAATAAGTTTTCTATAATGTATACATAAACGCTTGTCCCTGTTTGGTTTATTAACTAAGATCACTGAATATGAGTAGGGAGAATTTGAATCTCGAATGATTCCAGTTTCTTAAATTTCAGAGATCATACCTCTTACCAATTCTCTTTCCACGTGAGCCATCTTGTATGGACGATAAAATATTGACTTATTTTCAATTAACGTAATTGGCATTTTAGTATTTCCTTTGCAAACTATCTCTGCAAAGAATGTAGCGAAGCATTTTCTATATTTATTAAATTATTCTAGTCGTTATTTATCTTCATTAGCAGCAAGACTGACATCTAGTATTTCATCAACTTCTTTCAACGGCGTCTGATTTTCCTCTAAAAGATTGAAATTTTCTTCACACTCCAAACAAGTGTGACCTCTGGCGACTATCTTTCCACCTTTAATGAGAAGGTCATGTTTGGAAATATTGCTCACACTTCAGAACTTTGAACTTCAAAGTATTATCGATGTGAAGAGCACATCTTGGAACCTGATGTTTTAAAAACGTTAACTTATTAGCAGTTTTTATAAATGACTGGTGAGTAACGCACTGATCTATTTCGATTTCCAGTTTTTTTTTTTTCGATGTTTTTCTTTATTTGTTGCAATAAAGGTCACAAGTCATGTCATATTACAACAAATAAAAGGCGGGGGGGTACTTCGTCCTCTTCTTCGTATCAGATGATCTGCTGGTCTCTGTACTAATGGTATGAGGGCGGTGATGCTTAGGATTCCAGGAGGATTTTTTTCTTTAATTGTTGCTTGAAGGTTGCTAGATTTAGGGCTTTGATTGGGTCATCTAACTGGTTGTATTGTTGTATTGCGATGCTTGTTATTCCTAGTTTGTGTTGTTGTTGCTTACAGGTGTAGGTTCTTATGTGCTGATTGTTTCTTGTATCGTGTGTATGTATCTCGTTGTTCGTTTTTAGAATGATGCTGCTGTATGTTTCTTCATGTTTTATTTTGTGTATTTGGAGTATATTGTTAAACCTTATGAGCTGTTTTATGTTTAGTTCGTTCTGAAGTTTGTGAACCGAAATCAATAAACTAGTCGAAGCATTTATTTATTTTACACTGTGTTAATCAATGATGGATCAAACTAAATAAATTAAATATATTTAACCGCACTTGTTCTTAATATTGCACATGTTTATAGATTTCACTTATTTATAGAAATTCTCCTTTACAATTGTTTCGCCGTCTTTTCTTAAACATTTGGCTGTGTTAGTAATGCCTATAATTTCGCTTATCACAGGCAATATTTAATTGTCTGGGTCTGGTTATTCGATACTTTATTTATTTTATTACGCCGTTCACAATAAATAATAACTGAAACACTTTATAACACAGACACAAAACCATTTTATAGTATTACTGTATCATATTTGTTCGCTGAATGTAAATATACCACCACAACTATCATTTGGTATCAATCATTTACATGTACTATATACTAGTATAAAAATGTAAGTAATACACATTTACTCCTCGGCCGAACAGTCGAGTAAATGCTTTGCATTTATATCATGAAGTTATTTTATTAACTTTGAAAGAATTAAACAAATTGTACAATAAGCACTATCAATTCAACACCCATTAAAATATTATGTTATATTCCTACACAAACAAAACTAATGAGTGATCGTATAGAGACGAAGAGAGAACGAATGCCATTAATCTTGATATGTTTTTTTTTTTTATAAATTTTTTTTTTTTAATTTTTAGAACAATCTTCCCATTGTTCATTAGGTACAGCACTTGGGAGCAATCCCACTTCTGATATTGTTAGCTGAACTTTTGCCACTTCTGATATTGTTAACCCAATTCAGATATTGTTAGGCCGGCGAATTACCTTTAGCTAAATTCTGATTATTTTTAATCCATAAAAACAGTTTCAATACTAATTCTGCTGTATTATACTTATAATAGGTAATTATTTGTATTCTCAAGTTGTCGATTAATAAACAATGGGATCTGCATCAATGAAACTTATTTATTTAATACAAACTAATGATACAAAAATATAAAAGGTTATATAATCGTATAATAAAATATGGCAATCGCTCTCTTCTTTTGCTCCTTCCAACGACCGTCATTCTGTAACAATTAGAAGAGTGATCGTGAGTTTACAACTCAGTGAGACAATTGTATTGGTTGACCCGAGTATTAATTGGTCAACCCGATATCCTTGATTAATTACGGTGAAACAATTATCTTTGGTCAATTGTTTATCGATAGGTCAACCTCAACTCTCCACAACAATACAATGACTCACCATACTTGTTGACCCGAGTTCAACTCTCCACAACTAGACAATGATTCACCATACTTGTTGACCCGAGTCCAACTCTCCACAACCATACAATGGCCCACTATACTTGTTGACCCGAGCTCAACTCTCCACAACTATACAATGATTCACTATACTTGTTGACCCAAGTTCAACTCTACACAACCATACAATGACTCAGTATATTTGCTGACACCGAGTAATAATTGGTCAACCCAACATCCTTGTTATCTTCTGAGACAATGGAACAACGATGGGTCAATCTCAACTCAACTCAACCACACAACCACTCACCTTCAATTTATCCATACGGACACTAAACAATAAAACTTTACTGAAACTATTCTATTAATTCGTCACGACTGCTCCGCCTGGTAAAACTTACTGAATGCGATGCAAATGCGTCTGTTACCTTCAAAAGGGTCCAACAAGAGAGGCAACTTGGCCTTGAATTTATAAACAACTGCGTCATCGGCCCGCTCGTATACGCCCGAACCTAAATATTATGATTTACCATTTTAATAAATTGGGTGATACAACACTATTACCCTGTTATATAAAAAATATGTCATTCAATTAAAAAAAAAAAAATGAATGATGACATTTTGAAGTGTATCTTAAATAAATGAACTTATGAAATAGTACTCATAATTTATCAACATGTAGTATCTTGAACCCACAGCTCTATATTAGTTGTAGGAAGCTAAAACTGAATTTTATATGTTTACTTCACCGTTGTGTAACCCAGGCCACCTGGTGAATAAATTTATTCCTGAAAACGAGATATATTAGGTAAATAAAACATGTATTTAGAGTTAAAGAGAGGTTGTTCAGCCGTGAACAAGGTTTTTTGGTGATAATTTTGCGTGCGAGGTTTTGTGGCGAGTCGCTGGCGCGATAGCGAGAAAAACTCCACCGACCGCAAATTGAAAAGACAGAATCGTGTCTCCTCTCGTGGAGAGCAGACGAAAAGTAGCGATCCAGAGAAAGAACTTTTAAGTGTTGTGGGCGTTCAGTGTGTTCGTTCCAGAGGGCGACTAGCAAAGGGAGCGCGTCAGCAATCGGGAGACCAAACCGGGGTGCCGACCAAGGTAGGTGGAATCTAACGCAGCGCACATGTGACTCGCCCGCCATTCCATACAAATCGCACGGTAACGTCGCAATCGCGCTAAACCAAAGGGCGTGACCGACGTCCGTACATGATGGTCCTTCGAACCGGATTCTAATTGCAGTGATCTAGGGTCATATAGAATATTTTCGTTTATCGTTATTCGGGGATTGGATGGAACGTTTTGTCTTCATTTTGGTTGATCGTCACTAATTGTTTACAATTCGTTTTATATTACACTGAATGCTCCTTATCGTTTGTTACACTCTTTCATAAGTGAATCTCTAATTCTATCGAAGTGGGCAATTGTAATTATCGCTGGATAATTGCCGCACGGGATAAGCAGACGGCGTATAAAAATACGGCCGATAACAAGGCGCAGGAATTTCGCTCCATTGTGGTACGCTCTGCAGAGCGCGGACCGCGTGGTTTCTTGCTCAGAGCCCGAGAAGAGAGTTTTTGCTGTTTCGACTGGCATACGCCAGAAATAGAAACGGAGGAAAAATACCGCCGTTCTGATAACACTCCACAATTTATTCGAGAAACTAAATTTATATATTTACTTCAGACATTGTGAAGATACGAGCCATTTACTCTAATCGTTTTAAGAATAATTAACAATATTGTTAAATCCTTTAAATCTATAATCCAAGTTTCGCAATGGGGGCCGGAGATGAATTACGATTTAAAACTGAAACACTGCAACGCAAAGTGGAACGTCTCCGTGAAGTAGCCACGCGGGTTGAAACCGACAGTGGTAAAAATGCAAAGGATGTAGCATTATTGAAAACAATGTCGTTAAATATGGATACTTACTACGATTCATTTAGCGAAGTTGTTGCCAAGTTGGCGGCGTATAACAATAAGCAAACGCCTCGAGTGGATACGGACTTACAAGCTTATATCGTTAAGTTTGAAGAAAACTTCTATGAGGCGAAGGCGATCGTGTCAGCAATGTGCCCCGGCGGAGGGGTTGCTAATCAACCAGTTGCAACGGCGGGACCAGCCCAGGCGTCGTCCCCCGCACAAATGATAGCGCTGCCCAAGTTAGATTTACCTAAGTTCGATGGGGATATCAAATCATGGGCGACATTCGCGGATATATTCGTTTCGTCCGTGCACCTTAATACTGCAGTACCTGACGTACTTAAATTTATGCATTTAAAGGCGGTGCTAAAGGGAGACGCACTATCGTTAATTGCCTCCTTGCCGCTAACAGCAAGTAATTATAACGTGGCATGGGATGCGCTCCAGAATCGGTACAGCGATAACACCTTGCAAACAAATGCGTACTTAGAGATCTTGGTGGACTACCCGGCAATTTCTAGAACCCCGGCCACACTGAGATCTCTCGCAGCTATGCTGTCAGAATATACAGGTGCCCTTAAGGCCCTCGGTCATGACGTTGAAGGGTGGGCGGTACTTCTGTTGTTCATCCTCCGCAGAAAACTTACGAGTACATTAAGAGAGCGGTGGGAAAAGGATGTAATTAATCAGGGCATGAACACCATAGTAGAATTTATTCGATTTCTTAATGAAGAAGCTAGAATTTTAGAAGCTACGTGCGAGGTAAGGTCGAGCGTGGGAGTAAAACCGCAAATGACCCACTCGTACCAAGGGCAGCATAGGTTGAAGGGCCCAACAGCGCTGGTCGTCAGCACATTAAACCCAAAATCACAACGCCAGGTTAGCTGCCCACTCTGTCGAGAAAGGCACGATCTCGCCAAGTGCCAGAAGTTCGGACAAATGAGTACTTCCAAACGGTTAGGATTCATAAAAGGAGAGCGACGGTGTTTAAGGTGTTTGTTGCCAGGACATTACATGAGTGACTGTAATATATCCCAGTCATGTTCGCACTGCTCATCAAAGCATCACTCTTTACTACATTTTGGGGAAAAGAAGGCGAACTTCCACCAATCGAATGGTGGGGATAATCGGAGTATGGCACTGCAGGAAAATGGGGCTAAACAACATTTACAACAAAACGCGCCGAACGCACAGCTAGTAGCAGCAGTGCAAGCGAAAACACCTTTGCTGGAATCCAGTGTACTGCTTTCTACAGCCATCGCTCAGCTAAAAGATAGGTGGGGTCAGTATCACTCGGTGAGAATCCTACTGGATTGTGCCAGTCAGGGAACATTTGTAACGCGTGCTTGTGCCCATAAGCTTGGATGGAAACCTAAGGACCTATCGGTCCCGGTTTTCGGAATGGGGCAAACAACACTCGGAACTGCAGAAGGAATCGTACAATGCACCTTTAAGGCAAGTACAATGGACACCATTGATTGGTCAGTGAATGCATTAATTATTGATAAGATAGCTACCTGCCCAGCAGCTACCTTCGAGAGGCAGAATTGGCCTCATCTTGATGGATTGCCCTTGGCGGATCCAACCTACTATTGCACCAAGCCTGTGGACTTGCTATTAGGAGCAGAATGGTTCACCTCGACACTTCTGGGAAACCGAGTGGTTGGTCCACCTGGGACACCGAGCGCAATTGAAACCATATGGGGTTACTGTTTAATGGGTAGAGTCGGTTACCCATCGAATGGAGTGAGTGCGTTTTGCATTAACGTAGACAAAGGCGAACGGAAGCTCCACAACTGGCTGCGATGTTTTTGGGAACTCGAGGAACCACCAGCGACTGTGACGCTCAGTGTTGAAGATTCAGCATGTGAGGACCACTACAAGTCTACGGTTTCAAGAGCTCCGGAAGGGAAGTACATAGTTGAACTACCATTTCGAACAAGACCACCCCGACTTGGAAATAGCCGGTCGGCGGCCCTCAGACGCTTTCACGGTCTAGAGAGACGATTAGAAAGATGTCCGGAAATGCGCACGGCCTACAACGACTTCATGCAGGACTACATAACCCAAGGGCATATGGTCTCTGTTGCTGCCCCGTCAACACAGCACGAATATGATAACGAATGCTATTATATCCCGCATCATTGCATTCATAATGATAGCCCTCAGCTTGGAAAATTTCGCGTGGTCTTTGACGCCTCTATGACCACCAGCAGTGGTCACTCCTTAAATCAAGTTTTGTACACAGGGCCGAAACTGCAATTAGATATAATCGATATACTTATAGGCCTTCGACTTCATGAAATTGTCCTTATCGCTGATATTAAGCAGATGTATCGAAACATTTATATTAGTCACGGCGATTACGACTTTCAACGAATATTTTGGAGATATTCACCAGAAGAGCAGCTGGGAGAATATTGTCTTACCACTGTAACATATGGAATATCGTCATCACCTTTCCTGGCAATTCGCACGTTGCACCAGTTGGCCCGGGATGAGGGGTCCCAGTACCCAGCTGCCCGTAATGCAATACTCAATTCCACTTACATGGATGATATTGTGAAATCGGTGCCCTCGGTTGCAGAAGCATTAACCTTGCAAAGCGAGTTGATCCAATTGATGGGAAAGGGTGGATTCCAACTGCGGAAATGGATGAGTAACCAACCAGACATATTGGCAAGTCTGCCAGTTGAAGATTGTGCGGTAAGACCAGACAGCTTCACCTTCACTGGCGAATCCGAGTCAATCACCAAAATTTTGGGACTGGAATGGAAGCCAATCGCAGACTGCTTTTCGTATAAGATTAAGCAAACCCCTTCGAATATAACTAAACGCACAATCCTCTCTGAAATCGCCCGGTTGTATGATCCCATGGGATTTTTGAGCCCAGTGATATTTGTTGGCAAGTTGTTAATTCAACATTTATGGCAATTAGGATTAAATTGGGATGAGCGCCCCCCTGAAGATGTGTGCACAAAATGGTCGAGGTTCCAGAAGGAGTTGCCTCAAGTATCGAAGTTGATGATAAGACGGTGTTTACAAGTGAGTACTGCGATCAATGTACAACTGCATGGATTCTCGGACAGCTCCGAAAAGGGTTACGCGGCAGTTGTGTATTTACGCGCCGTACAACCGTCAGGAGAAGTAATAATATCGATCATTCTAGCCAAATCGAAGGTGGCTCCCGTAAAAAGAGTAACGTTGCCGCGGCTAGAACTGTGTGGGGTGGTGTTAATGGCCAGATTATTAAAACGCGTATCAACCACTTTGGCCCTAACTCTTAAGGCACGCGAAGTCACTGCCTGGTGTGATTCAAAGGTGGCCTTGTATTGGGTGAAGTCCTCGCCATCCCAATGGAAAACCTTTATCGCCAATCGGGTGAGTCAAGCACAGGAGTACTTGGAACCTAACCAATTCCGACACGTGCCGACGGCAACGAATCCCGCAGACTGTGCTTCAAGAGGCTTGTTTCCTGGAGAACTACTGACTCATCCCCTCTGGTTAACGGGACCGGCTTGGCTTGCAGAAGACGAAATCGAATGGCCCCAAAGACTGATTCCTACAGTAGGACCAAGCGGGTCCTCTCGTGCATGACACAAATTGAGCCAGATCGTATCGAACAGTTGCTTAATCGGATATCGTCCCTCTCATTGCTGAAACGGGTAACCGCCTACTGTTTACGCTTCGCCTTCAACTGTAGAGCGAAGAATTCCAAGCGACTGGGATACCTGACGACGCGAGAGTTAAAACAAGCCATGGAAGCCTTAGTTCAGTGGGTTCAGCACAAAGAATTCGCTGCGGACTGGGAACAATTGAAGGCCGGTAGATCGGCCACAACTCGACTCCGCAAACTTAACCCATTTATCGACGAAAATGGGCTATTGAGGGTTGGTGGGCGCCTCCGACATGCAGCAATTGCATTTGGTGCCAAACACCCTGTTTTACTTCCAAAGACTAGTCGTCTTACGGAGCTTATAGTGGATCACTACCATAAATTGTATCTCCATCCTGGACCCGGGAACCTTCACTGCATAATTCAGCAAGAATTTTGGATTTTGCATGGTAGAGATGTCATTCGGCGACGCCTATCAAGGTGTCAACAATGTTTTAGAATACAACCCAGACCTGTACAACCGCCGCGCATGGGAGATCTTCCGGCGACGCGATTGCAGGCTGTCAAGCCCTTTTCGGTCGTGGGCGTCGACTATGGGGGCCCGTTCCAAATATCTTTGGGAAGGCTAAGAAAGGCCAGAGTTTATAAAGGCTATATTTGCATATTCGTATGTTTCACTACTCGAGCGGTGCACTTAGAACTGGCCTCGGATCTCACAACGGACGCCTTTCTCGCTGCGTTACGGCGTTTCGTCGCCAGACGAGGAGCAGTTCGGGCAATATACAGTGATTGCGGTACGAATTTTGTAGGAGCCCAGCGCAAGTTAGCAGATTGGGCCCAGCTAACCACATCGGATACCTACAACGGACTGGCGTCGCGAACGTTAAGTGAGCATGGAATCGAATGGCACTTCAACCCACCAGCGAGTCCTAATTTTGGCGGTCTTTGGGAAGCCGGTATAAAGTCCACCAAGAAACTGCTCGCCCGGGTTGTAGGTGAGCAAACCCTCACTTACGAAGAATTCAATACGGTACTTGTGCAGGTGGAAGGCACATTGAATTCCAGGCCACTGGGGTCTATAAGTTCGGACCCAAATGATTTGGGAGTTCTGACACCGGGACATTTCTTGCTACTTGCACCACCCACAGCTTTGCCAGAGCCGATGGAAGAGGAACGACCACTCCCACCTCTGGCGCGCTGGCGCTTGGTACAACAACTTGTCGCATCCTTTTGGCGCAGATGGCAAAGCGAGTATCTAGTCCACCTCCAGATGCGGGACAAATGGTCAAAGGCAGGACCTAATTTGACTATAGGAACGCTGGTTGTAATCAAGGAAGGTAATTTACCTCCTTTGCGCTGGCGGTTGGGGCGGATTTGTAGAGTGTATCCTGGAGATGATGGGATAGTTAGAGTGGTAGAATTGAAAACTGGGAACGGCGTTCTTACCCGTCCCGTCTCAAAGCTATGCCCCCTCCCAATGATGGAATAGTCGAGCAGAGCCAGAGAATTGATTTTTTGGAATGATTTTTGTTTTTCGTTATTCCCTTCCTACTCCTTACCGTGGGTCTCCTGGCAGCCCGGGTAGTCTCCTTGACGACCCCCAAGGAGTGAAGTTCGTTTTATTTCAGATGGCGACTTGATCCTTTCGCATCCCTTATCATTTTGATTAAGTTCGAAGAATTTCGTCTTCATAAAATTTTCCTGTCGTTTTTTTTTGTTAATATTTTTTGGTTTTCTTTATATTGGGAATGTTTGAATCGCTTTTAATTTGTTTTGGAACGCGGTCGCACTCGTTCCAAGGTGGGCGGCATGTTCAGCCGTGAACAAGGTTTTTTGGTGATAATTTTGCGTGCGAGGTTTTGTGGCGAGTCGCTGGCGCGATAGCGAGAAAAACTCCACCGACCGCAAATTGAAAAGACAGAATCGTGTCTCCTCTCGTGGAGAGCAGACGAAAAGTAGCGATCCAGAGAAAGAACTTTTAAGTGTTGTGGGCGTTCAGTGTGTTCGTTCCAGAGGGCGACTAGCAAAGGGAGCGCGTCAGCAATCGGGAGACCAAACCGGGGTGCCGACCAAGGTAGGTGGAATCTAACGCAGCGCACATGTGACTCGCCCGCCATTCCATACAAATCGCACGGTAACGTCGCAATCGCGCTAAACCAAAGGGCGTGACCGACGTCCGTACAGAGGTTTTGTTTTTATTCATCAAAAGAAATGCAAATAAATCTATATGACATCTTAAAATTTTAACACCAATCAATACAAAACAAACAACGATATAATTCAATATAAATCAATTTTCAATAATGAATGATAATTTTTGACATTAAAGTATAATTGAAAATATGTGTATCTTTGATGATTTATTTTACAACTTCTTTAACATAAGGACACCAATTCTACTGACTATCGCACTTATCACATTTACATATGAAACTTCACACTGACGGACCAATGAAATAACCCAAAATTTAATTTGTTGACCAATTAGAACCACTTATTGTGATAATTGCTATCGGACACTTATCGCTTTCGAGGAGGTTAAGATTAAGTTTCAAGATGTTTCTCATATAGTATGCCCAATCGGTTAAAATCAATGCAATTTGGTGCGTACTCGTAGTTTCATTTAGTATATACTTTTTTTCATCGCAAAATTTTTCAAATTCTCTGCAAATATATTCTTGCAACTTTTTGGTATTCTCTTGCGTGGAGCCAACCGTTTCTTGCTTCATATGTGTAAGAGATTTGATACCAAACGGGTTGGAAGGCATTCTTATAATTATTAAATATTTGTCAATGTCAATACGACACGTGCAATAGTCTCGCAATAGTATATTAAAATACCAGTTGCAGAAGGCATCTATTCAAGCACGAATTTGAAATTCCGAAACGGCGAGTTGAGGAACAAATGAGTGCTTGAAGGACCTTCTGGAACGAGTGTGTTATATTTTTTCTATTTTACCGCATCATACTATCTTATAAATAAAAAAAAAATAATCTAGTGGATTTTGCGGTGGTAGGTGACATTTATGTGGCGCAAATTTAGGCAGCTGTAGACAAAAATTAATAAGCAAGCTGATTCAGCCTTACCTGGATGTTCTACCATGTCACAACAACAGTCTGATTATGGCACAAATAGAAACATTTGTGTTATAGGCAACAGTAATGTTCATCAAAATATTGTGTCGGATGATTATTTACATGGTGTCACTATAAATTCTCAAGACAAATCGCTTGTAACTGTTAATGGTATAATAATTGTACTTTCCACGGTAATAATTTAAATTAAACTTCGTTTTCATTAATTTGCTGTTGTCAACCGTCAACGCTACCACTACCAACATCAATGCAATAAATTTTACTTGTCTATTCTAGCACACCAACCGCTTATGCTAACACTGAAATGACATTATTTGGGTGCTAGAATCGACTTATTCTAAACACAAAATAGAACAAATATGTTTCGTGCATAGTTCCTTGCTAAGATAATAAGCGCTAGAGTGATGCATTTGAGCTTGTTGCCGTGAAAACGTACATTTTCTCGGCAACAAGCTCTCATGCAACTATAGCGGGTATTATAGGCAAGTTAGTATGCACTTAACATATTACTATTGATAATTTCGACAGAAGGAAACCTATTTAATTAAGTTTTCATTCTTTTATGTTTATTCTCATTTCTTTGTTAAAATAATTATTTTTAATGTAATATCTTTTAAAATTATATAGTATTTAGCTTCTAATAATATTTCTCTCAATTTAATTTCAATTTAAGTTTCTTTTCATATCTTTTTAATAACAATATGGTATATTTCCAATACAACCGGAAGTCACAACCGAAGGTTCCAATGCCATTTTTCAAGTATGAATTTTCCCAATTCAGCCGGTGACTTCCGGACGAGGGATTCATTCAAATTTGTTATAAACTTTAATAATATTCCTCTCAATTTAATTTAAATTTAAATTTCTTTTCATATCTTTTTAATAACAATATGGTATCTTTCCCAATTCAGCCGGAAGTCACGAACGATGGTTAATTCAATTACTTTGAATATACTGAATCCTCCCACTCAATTCTAGTACAAGCTAAATTAAATTTGTGTTTAAATATGCAATAAATAAGTGATTTATTACATGTTATAGTTGGTTCTAGATTTTCAGGCACACGCAATTTGCGTAGCAGAAGTTCCTTTGGTGTTACTCTCTTCGTCACATGTGTCCCTTTGTTATCTAATTCCCTACCTGTTCTGAAGCTACACAGCCCAAGCAGTTCCCCAAATGTGTTTAAAAACTTGTACCTTTTTAACAAAGTCACTGGACCCCGATCTGATTATTACAAACGCTTATGAATTATTGTAATGATAGAGCCATGCGTCTGCTACAATATTCAAAAAAGTTTAAGTTTCTGTCTCATTCATGAGAGAAATTATGAATATATTTTAAATCGTCTATTTGCACAAATTTCGGACATTATTTGTTTTCTCAAAAACTACTAAAGTTATGTGCTCTGTAGGCTTCATAAAATGTGTTCAGAATTGAACGGGCAATCTAAATATGTAAAAATATATAGGGGATTCTATTAAAAAAAACAAAGTTATAAAAGCGTGTATGTATTTTATTTTAGGAGATTACGACGAACCATGTTTGTGTGATTTTTTTCAATTTTTTAATTTTATTAGGAACCCCATAATCTTTTAAACAACGACTTGCGCAAGACACTGTACATAAAACAAATATATTTAAAAATTATATTTAATAATTTGTTTTAATTATTTAAGGACGCCAGTTAGGCGATTAAACATGAATATGTATTAAAATAACTGTGTTACTACTTGCATTTATCAATTGATGGGGATATTACATATTTATAACACGTATTTAATTACTATCTGACACACGGGGTATTTTATAACAGGTGTGCAAAAATGAAGTGACGTACGCAGAATCACATTCTAAGTTGAAATGAGAGACTAAACTTTTTACACATATCCTCTCGTTACTAAGTTAACGAGTTTAAAAATTAGATTAAAAAAACATTTAACTTATTAAGTATAACGTAGGCCGTAAAAGGAAAATAGCGAACAAAAAGAAAATTATGAGAAATATATATAATTATAAGAATTGTTCAAAATGGTCGCTTTGGCAACGAATGCAAGTTTGACCAGGAATTATTAAGACTGATTCATAGATTTTTAACGCGAAATTTTAATAGTAGGTGGATTGATTGACGTAGTCCAATTAAATGGCCTCCAAGGTCTCCCGATTTAAATCCATTGGATTTTTACCTATGAAGGCATTTGGAATAGTTATCGGCGTATCGGTTATAGGCGTATGCTATCGGAATTACTTCAATAGAACGATTAACAGAGAGCATTTTAATGATGTTCAAGATATCCAGAATATAGAGATACTTCAGGACGTTTAGAATTCCGTAATACTTTTCGTTCTTTTAGTCTAAATCGTGAATGCATATCAATAGACTCTTTCGTGAGTTTTAAAATGTATTGGGTCATTGTCGAACTTTGAGATTACAGTTTACACATTAAACAAATTATAAAATTTAGCGCACAGAGAATTGATAAAATTATCTATGATACTCCCATCCCAGTTCTGGATCCTTAGCCACAGCCATATATACCAGTGCTCCTTTCCCTGGCAAAGGCTTTACTGCAACGTACGTCCTTTTGTCTTGGGACCATCGGCTCATATAATTTGCCCCTCTGGCGATTTCCCCACCAACACCATGCTGAATTTTGAAATGTTGTAGATTATTTTATAAATTAAATCAGCGCCAATTAATTACTCTTTCTTCGAACTGAGGTTGTCCGCGAGCTGGAGGCGGTCTCTCATCGATACCTCTGTGCAGAACTGTCAACATGTACTTAAAAAACTGATTCCGATTCTTCTTAACCGTTGCGTCGTTTGACCTCATATTGCATAATTTGGTTATCCATTTGGAGCATATTTCTCTCTCTGGAAATAATTTGGAATCAGCAAAACTGGAGTATAAAAAAATGAGAAAGTATTATTTCTTGAAAATTTGTGTGCATGGACAAAGGTGTTGATCCCAGTAAAATTAATTTTGGAAACTGTCTGCCTGTCTTCCATATTTCTCACATCAGAAATTGCCACATAGTTATCAGTATTGTGCTATTAGGTTACTATTTGTGTTATTGTGTTATTGTGTTACTATTGTGTTGCTATTGTGCTATTATGAAACGCAGATGGTTATAAATAATCAGCTGTACTTTACCTTGTTTCCTTCTGAGTTGCGATATTAAGCCTTTGGCCAGCATTAAGTTTCTATTGAATTCCTCGTCGTAGATGTCTATGTTAGGGTCGACTGATCTATGTGCCATTTGGTCGAAAGCGTGTGTACTTGTAGTGAATTTCTGTAAATTTTGAAAACCATCTGTCACTGTAATTTGGCTTGGTGAATGACAGACCTCACAAATACGTTTTATTTGGGAGCTATCGATTTAATTCCTTCGCCTAGCAACTCCCTTGTCACATCTTCGATAGCATTTTATGCTCGTCCCTCATTTCGACACGGAAATTTATTGTAACCAGTCGAGCCATGGCGGCGAGAAACTTGGGGCCACGACCCTTCTTGACGTCCGAAGGCGTGCTTCTTGAGCCGCTGAGGATCCCAGCGAACCTAACAGATTCTTCGGACTGGTACGAAGGGCTCGATCCACACGACCGCGTGCACTACCACCAGACGTTGGCAAGTGCGAGGAGATACACGCATTTTAAACCTTTACCGTAAGTATAAAAGTTGAAACTTTTTGGATTCTAAATTAAGTTGATCAAAACCTGAATGCAATTAGAAAATTTTCACGTTTGGAAGCAAACGCACACTAATAACTCATACTTATATCATTGCTTCGTGAATTCATAGACCACAAAATTAAATAAAAATGTAATTAACCGCGCGTTTCTTGCGTGGACGAAAACTGGTTAAACCTATTCTATTTATTGGTGGCATATGACTATGACAACATTTTGCTTTTGATTCAGTTTTAATTAAATTAAATCATCGCAAAGAAATATTTATTATCTAATACTAATATATTAATATCTAATAATAATAAACACACAGGGTTATTCAATTTCGATTGCCACTATGGGGATATCGGAAACTATAAGAGATACGAAGTCAGTTAAATTGGGGAAAAGTTGCGTAATCATATGGGGAACCATACTCAATAAAGATAATTAAAAAAAAAATCAATGATTGCTGAGATTTAAAAAAAGTGAAATTTTGCAAAATCTTATTTATTTTTTCCTGTCGTTACTTAAAGAGATATTAAAAAAAATATAAATACATCTTCATTGCCACTTTTTCTCATCTACAACATGGGAATTTTAGATTCTGGATCAGACGTTTCGTGTGAGTGCAACCGTCATCAAGTATATTTTTTTAAATACGGACCTGCAATTTTTATTTTTATTTTGAGTTATACTCGTCTATACTGTTACAATGATGTGCCACACTTGAGGTTTTAATAAGGTTTAAATATGAAAATAAATAATAATCTACAATTAGCACTAAACTGGATTTTAAAAATAAAAATATACACCAGAGTGCCATGAAAAGAGTTTAAAATTGGAGACATTGTTACAAAACAATAAAACTGGACATTGTTTACTATCAAAGCTGTTTAGTTACTTCTTAAAAATGTTTTTAACGAACACAAAAGAGATATGTTAAGAATTTACTATCATTGTAAGAGAAACTCTGCTCGAGCAAGTGAAAACTATTTACAAGTGTATCCCGAAAGAGCCCAGCCATCCCAAACTTTGTTTAAAAAATTGGATTACAATTTAGGGCAGTATGGATCTTTCACGAAACCCAGAGTGCTTTATGGAAACCGTGTTTTGGAAGATGAAACGGCGATGATTCTGCAAGAGGTAGCTAGAAAATTGTAAATACGTATCGTTATCTAAAAATCAGGTATTTATTGTAGATAAGAAACGATCCATCGAAGTCGACCAATGAAGTAGCGTTTACTTTGAATTTGCCACAAACAAAAGTCTGGCGGATTCTTAGAAAAAATAACTTTAAACCGTACAAAACTCACATTTTCCAGAGTTTATTTCATGGTGATAGTGAACGGAGGTTGCAGTTTTGTAATTGGATTTGTAAGCGTATTGAAAATGATGATCATTTTGTAAACAATATAATTTGGTCAGATGAATGTAAGTTCACAAATTGTTGACTTTTCAATAGAAAAAATGAACACATCTGGTCATCAGTCAATCCACGAACAAATACCGAAGTTAGAAACCAAGTTAGATTTGGTATTAATGTTTGGTCTGGTCTGTTAGGAGACAGAATGGTAGGGCCATTCCTTTATCAGGAAAACCTCATGCGGAGAGATATTTGACGCTTTTCAGGGAGGAATTAGAAGAATTTATCATGGAAATACCTCTCCGTCGACTAAATTTAGTATGGTTGCAGCAAGACGGGGCTCCTCCACATAATTCTAGGGCAGTTAGGGAGTATCTAAATGAGCAATTTCAAAATAGGTGGATAGGTAACCGTGGACCTATCGAATGTCTAGCTTGGTCGCCAGACTTATCGCCATTAGATTTTTTTTGTGGGGAATGTTAAAAAATAAAGTTTATCGCAAAGTGCCAAATAATATTGATGAACTTCGGGCAAACATTTTAGAAAGTAAGTGTAAGGCAGCCTGATATACAACGAGCAGTGAATAATATTCGACGCAGAGCAGCGACGCATTAGAGAGAATGGCAATATATTTGAACATTTATTATAAAATTATTTTTCATTATTATAACACCTAAAATTCGTTTTCAATTGTTAAATTCTATTTAGTAATAATATTAGCATTAAATGTACTGTAAATGTAAATGTATGTATTTCTTTTTAAAAACTTAGTGTTGCATAAGAAGCAATTTATCGTTTATAATAATTCCGATTTTAAACTATTTTCATAGCACTCTAGTTTATGTTTTTATTTTTTAAATCCAGTTTAGTGCTAATTGTAGATTTTGATTTATTTTCACATTAAAACGTTATTAAAACCTCAAGTGTTGCACATCATTGTAACAGTATAAACGAGTATAACTCAAAATAAAATTAAAAATTGCAGGTCCATATTTAAAAATTTAAACTTGATGACGGTTGCACTCACACGAAACGTCTGATCCAAAATCTAAAATTTCCATGTTGTAGTTGAGAAAAAGTGGCAATGAAGATGTATTTGATTTTTTTTAATATCTCTTCAAGTAGCGACAGGAAAAATAAATAAGATTTTGCAAAATTTCAATGTTTTTAAAAAATCTCAGCAATCATTGAATTTTTTTAAATTATCTTTATTGAGTATTGTTCCCCCTATGATTACGCAACTTTGCCCCAACTTAACCGACTTCGTATCTCTTACCGTTTCCGATATCCCCATAGTGGTAATCGAAATTGAATAACCCTGTATAGGCAGTTTTTTTAAGTATTCATAATGGCTATATATGCTCTATAAAAGTATACATTGCTAATACATATACTTTTTTTATAAAAAAATACGGTTTGTATACGATTCACTTTTTGGTTAGAGGTATTATAGCAGAAGATGCACTTGATATTACACTCACTGCGGAGTATGATCATGGGTACGAGCAGTTTGGTGATAAAGTTGATGTGGTGCTCCAACCATCCACGGTGGGCACAGATAAGCGCCGCAGAATGAGAAACACGGTCCGCACAAAGGGCGAAACTCGTGCAATATTTCGCACAGAGTCTTTGGAAACTGGCATGAAGAAGAAGGTCGGTTTCGAGGGATCGCCTTTCGGCCCAATGGCGGACTTATATACGAGCACCATGAAACCTAGGAAACATAGCGCCAAATATAATGATGTAAGTTGGGAAAACACTAATGGGTACTTAATTCTGATTGTATTTTCCATAAGTACGTACATACAGAGAGCGCATAAACTATTAAAACCTGGCTTTATTTTTCCCCGTGTATAAATTTTCGAAACGCTTCAACGGGTCAAAATGATTTTTTTTCAAACAAATATTTTGAGACCATTTTCAATTTACCATCTCTCTCCGCTTTGAAGTTATGACGTCAGAGCCATTTTTCTTAAATGGTAACCTATATTTTTTATTATTGATTTTGATAGTACTTTTTATATATATATAAACAATCTTTATTAGGCTATCGACCCCATAGGGTCTTTCCGCCTTAGTACTTTTTATTATACCTATTTTCCTAATTTTGTTTTAACTGACGTTGTATTGAATTGTAACTAGATGCATTCTGCACATGGAATTAATAATTGAATACTTTTACTTTAAAGCACTTTTTCTCAATTTTTTTCAAATGGTACATATTGAAAATGTCATGTTGTTGAAAACATAATAAAAAGTAATATCAAAATCAATAATAAAAAATATAGGTTTGTGACGTACCTGAAGGGCAATCAGCGCGTTAGGCCGTGGAGCGAGTGGAGGGTCCCTTCGAAGTAGTGACGAGGGCCAGGCTCTCGGTGTCAGAGAGTGGGGGGGGGGGGGGGGGGGGGGTTAAAAAAGGCTCCACGTAATTTTAACCTCGTTGCTACTTCGTCGCAAAGGGTGGCTCCACCCTACCTGCGTGGGTGGACGGCAGACAGTCAGCGAAGTTCAGAAATCACGAACTGTCACAACGCTGACCATTTGGCGCCAACACTACCAGATTTAAATCTCGCAGTGAGAATAAAAACTAAAACTGAAATAAAGGCCCGATCGAGAAAACGTGGGGGGAACAAAAAATGACAGGTGTGAGTTTTGTAGTGTAAAATATCGGCGTTTATTCACACAAAAACGACGGACACCGTGTCTGCGCTCCTGAAATAAATACCTCCGCACGCAACCCTTTCACGCAGGGTTCACTCTATTCGGCCGAATATAGTAAGCTCCTAATCGCGCGATTCAAAGGGCCGACGGAGCGACCTTTCTCTTACACAAGCGCAAAACACGTACGGCACGAAACACGTAAACGCAACTCTTACACAAAAGAATAAACAATATGTCAAATAAGGAATTAACGGAGGTCTGGCTCAATTGAGACCACAAAAAAAAATGTATCAAAATCTATATATATATCTGGTTATCTGGGTATCTATATCTATATCTGGCCTGTGTTCCTGGTCGTCTCGCTGGCGACTGGCTACAGCTCCGGGAGGGCGACGGTTCGCGTCGTAGAGGCCTGGTGCTCGATTCGCGGCCTCCAGCCAAGAATGGTTTGGCCGAGCTGCTTAGCCCGTAACAAACGCCTGCAAAGCACATGGCCTTAGTAACAATGGCCGGACACGTGGCTTCACGAAAAGGAAAATAAATATCGGGCTTAACTACTTACTCAGGTGTTATGAGCGTTTTAGTCCTCTGCCCTGTACTTGGTGCCTCAATCCCCTCAAGGGTGGTTAACTGAGTCCCCGTTGATTATCCCGTAAACCGGATGGTGGTACACCTTATCTCAACGGTTCTTCTGGCACGGTCTGTACTAGGCACGAGTCAGCTGAAGTCTGCCTCTATGGCGGCGCCTCGCCGGCGAATTTTAAAAATCGCCCACAGGGGAAACGCGTCACCACAACAAAAAAATACGAGCACGGTTGTCTACAGTGCAGGTCTATACGCCAATTAATTATTAAAATGCAGTTTCTGCCAAAGATATTTCTGGACCGTTACAGGTTGTCATTTAAAAAAACTGGCTCTGACGTCATAACTTCGAAACGGAGAGAGATGAAAAATGAAAATGGTCTCAAAATATTGGTTTGAAAAATAATCATTTTGACCTGTTCAAGCATTTTTCAAAAATTTATACAGGGGAAAAAATAATGCCAGGTCTTGATACTTTATGCGCTCTCTGTATATTACCCTCCAAATTCATTTAAACCCATTTTTTTTTCATTTGATATCGAGGATCGCACTAATAAGCAAATGTTCAAACATATGTTATGTAATCTTCAATAATATGAGTTTTCAAAATATTCTGAAATAGACTAGTAGAGTAATAAAGTAGAGTAGAGTAGTTCTATGTATTTAAAAATGTTCTACAAATTAATACAATTTTCTGTACAGTCTAAATTTGAAAGTTATGTAATATTTTGAAGAATACGACATAATATTATGAAATGTAGTTTTTTGTAGTTCAGAGATCAGTACAAATATCCACATTTTTGTATACAGTCTGAATTTGATAGAAATGCTGTGGTTCCGAAACTTTATCGACTCGCGGTGTTTTTTTTATGAACTAGGGTTTTTCCAAAATTTACCAATATTCATTGTAATGTTATCACTATTTATGGGGTTTTCGAAGAAATTTTGCAATTTGTAATGAAAATGACGAAAATTTCGTAGTTTCTATTGAATTTAAAAACATTCATAATCAATATTTTACACTTTCCAAATTTTTTTTGCAAATTTCTATGAAATCTTTAATAACTTTGTAAGGAAAATGTTATAATTTTCATCTAAAAATTCGGTTCTATTAATCTTTGTAACTTTTGAAAATTTTGGCATTTATAATAAGAAATTCTAATGAAATTTTTGTAAATTTCAATAGAAATGCAACATTCATTATAATTTACACTCGGCATGATTTTCAATGGTAATTTGGTGGTTTTCTGAGCTTTTTGAAATTTATAATGAAATTTTGTAATTTGTAAGGAAAATGTAGAAAATATGTATACAAAATTTGTAGCTTGAAACAAAATATTTATAATTTCTATTGAAGCTTTTAATTTATTTTAATTTTTTTTAATTTTCCCTAAAAAGTTTTGCAAATTTCTATTAAAATATGAATATCTTAGTGAGTGACCTTCGGAATAAATTAGTGGTTTCAATTAAACTTTAAAATTTGTAATTAAAGTGTTCATTTATTATAAAAAAATAATAATTTTTATTGAAAATTATGTATTCTCTAATGAAAACTTAGTAATTTCCAACTAAATTAATTTTCATTACATTTTCTACACATAACTAGAAACATTTTAACAACTTAATACGAATTTTGCAAATGTCAATGATATTTTGAATTTTACAATAAAATTTTGGCAATTTACAATAACATATTCACAATCGCTGCTTAAATTTTGTTATTTATAATACAAATTTTGGAATTGCCAATGATATTTTACATATTGTTACGAAATTTATCAATTTATAATCAAATTTTTGTGAAGCTATTGTAGTTTTGTGATTTCTAATACAAATTTTGAAATTTCTCGAGTCGCAACAAAAATTACATAATTTTAATAACACTTATTTATTACCTAATCATTGTTATCTATTTTCATTCAAATATCGTATTTATAATGAAAATTTGGCAATTGTGACTACAATGTTCCAATTTATATTCAATGTTTTACAAATTCCTCAGAAATTTTGTCATTTACAATTAATGTTTCGCAATTTCTATCGAAATATTGAACTCCATCATCAACATTTTGCAGTATTCATTTTATTGTTAAATTTCTATGAAATCTTTAATAACTTTATAAGTAATATGATTTCTGGGGATAACCGTTCTAGTTTCCAACCAAAAACCAGCAGGTTCTATTAGATTTTGTAATTTATAAAAACTTTGGTATTTATAATAAAAAATTCTAATGAACATTTCGAACAATTGCTACTATGATATATAAGTTTACGTGAATTATTTTCAAATAAAAAAAGTTGGCTATTTGAGAAATTTGATAGTTTTATTTTGCGGCATGATCTTGAGGGTGTCATCGTCCCAAGCCAGTCATATTATACAGGGTCCTGCAACAGTGCGTCGGGCTTTCCTAGCGCTTTTCCCGTTAGAGATAGAAAAAAATGTTTTGTACAAAAGTTATTGCTTTAAAATGTTTATGCCGTAAAATTAATTTCAAAGATACAGGATGTCCCAATTTTGCGGTATGACATTTTTTTTTTAATGGAACACCCTGTATTTATTCAAGTTTTCTAATGACATTTTTTAATGTCGACATTGTTGTCCATTTAGTTTTGGATTATGTTACAGCGTTACCAATTTACAATTTTTTTCTCCGAATATCAGCACAATCAAGCCCAACTTTAAAAAAATCGTAGCGACCTCGTTTTTTGAAGTTCAGAATAAGTTTTAGCAAAAATCTCAGTGTGGTTAATAAGCAACATTTTGGTAATGAGCAATATGAATTTAGTAATACAGGGTGTTCAGAAAAAAATGCCCAACTTAGCGATATAACCCATTTTATAACCAACTTTAAAACATCGTAGCGGCCTCGTTTTTTGAAGTTAAGAATAAGTTTTAGCAACAATCTCAGTGTGGTTTACAAGCAACATTTTGGTAATGAGCAATATGAATTTAGTAATACAGGGTGTTCAGAAAAAAATGCCAAACTTAGCGACATAACCCTTTTTTTTAATGGAATACCCCAATTTAATGGAATAAAATGGAATTTTATATCATTATTTGATAGGTATATTTTTCTCTTCAATTTGATAGCACATATTTTATGTCTGAACCCCATACTTGAGATATTCAATATTTTTCACAAAAGTAACCATTTAATTACATTACTGTGCACTGAAGTAGATCATGCTGAGACAAAACCACTGTCAAAATGTAAGTAAGAATGAATGTGAGATGAACAAAACAGATAGTACTTCTGTAATACAATTAATTATTTAATTCCAAAACTACGAAAGATAACAAAATTATTAATACAAAAGAGAAACTGTAATACAGTAAGTCCATTTTCATTTAGGCACAAATTAATCCGCCCCTGAAAAGACTTTTCCACTCTTCCTAACATTTTAGGTGAAATAGCGTCCACAATTCGTTGCTGCATATTCATTGGCGTTGTTGGTGGTTCGTTATAAACAATTTCTTTTGACAACAAAACAAAGGTTTTGTTAGATCCGGAGATCTAACAGGCCATCTGGTTCGTCCATTCCTACCAATCCACCAAAATACCACCAATAAATGCCCTAACGTGTCTCGAAAATAGCGCAGGTGCCTCGTCTTATTGAAACCACAGCCTGTTTCTTGTATGTTGGGGTATATTCTCTCAGCATGACCTACTTCAGTGCATAGAAATGTAATTAAATGGTTACTTTTGTAAAAAATATTGAATATCTCAACAACTGTGGGGTTCAGACATAATAAGCCCTATCAAATTGAAGAGAAGAAAAAGACCTATCGAATAGTGATATAAAATAGGGGGCATTCCATTAAAACTAAAGGGTTATACAGCTTTGAAATTTGCAAAGTTTGGCATTTTTTTCTGAACACCCTGTATTACTAAATTCAAATTTCTCATTACAAAAATGTTATTAACCACACTAAGATTCTTGCTAAAACTTATTTTTACCTTTAAAAAACTAGATCGCGACGATTTTTAAAGTTGACCTTGCTTGTGCATGATATTTTCAGAAAAAAAAATGTAAATTGGCAACACTGTAACATGATCCAAAACTAATTGGACAACAATGTAGAGGTTGAAAAATGTCAAAAATAATTTTACGACATAAAGATTTTTAAACCAATAACTTTTTGTCTCTCACGGAGAAGGCGCTAGGAAAGCCCGACACACTGTTGCAGGACCCTGTATATTGTCTGAAAGCTTATAAATTAAGCTACAACATGATTTTGTTCCATCCATATATCTTATTTCCAGCTAGAGCAATATTTTTTATGCAGTTACGTGTTAGCGGAAAAAGGCGCTTTTTTGGCGATTCCAGGAGACTAAAATTACTACTAGTAGAGATTAAAATCTAAAGAAAAAAATAATAATATTGTCTACCTCTGATACATATCAGCCAAATGTGAGACTAAGAGGGTAAAGTTGTTTCGATGAATCACTTGACATGGAATTAATCCCTCTATACTTTTGAACAAAAAAATTGCAAGATCAAATTAAACTTTTTAATATATAATGAATATTATGGCGTATGTAATGAAAATTTCGTGATTTATTATGAAGATTTCGTAAATTATAATTAAATTTATTACGACCGCTTTGCAATTTCCTTAAAATTTTGGTTTAAATTTAAGTGAAAATTGTAATCACCATTAAAAATTCACAATACGTATTCATTGTAATTTTGCAATTTACAATATAAATTATATAATTCTTATTAAGAACTTTATGAATTTTGCAATAACATTTTATAATTTGTAAGGAAGATGTCAAAAGGTTCCATTTAAATTTTGTTGTTTGCAATGAAAATATGAAAATAGGAAAATAGCCTATTGCCAGTTTTTCAACAATTTCATTTAATGCTCTATTAGAGCACTATTTAAGTTACATTCAGCGAACAAAAAAATACCATTTAAATGAAAATTTGCACCACAAGGTTTTATATTGTGTATATATTATTATTATTTATTTTGCAAACCCAAATTCTATATTTTATTACTACATCTACTTAGTATTATAATTCATGAGATTTTCATGAGAGTTTTCGGCCTTTTAACCATGATTTAAAATGCTTTCCACATTTAGATTGAAATTAGCTTATTTTTTAAATGAGATATCCAATTTTGTGTATTTTCAAGACATTTTTGACAGACATTTCGTGATATTTTAAATTGTTGGAATAAGTTATTTCTGGTAACCCATATTCTTGCTTGCGTGGTTAAGCTAAATTCTAAATAATATGTGTAATCACATAAAATTGATTTATTATATTTCAGTTTGACTGAAATCGTTTTTATGGAATCCATTTAGTATAATCGAATTTTATATGATTAATGACAATCCCATACTTGCGTGCCGCAAGATCTTTTAAACATCTTAAAGCTTCGCCCATTTAGCTACTACGTTTAATATTCATATGTTACATTTTTTATTTGCTCAGTTTTGTAATAAATAGCTAAAAAAAATTTAAAAAAAACAATACAAAATAATAAAAAAAACAACCAAAATCGTTTGCATTTCGCTTTATTGTAATATATTCTATTAAACATACAAGACTAATTGGCAATTCAACAAATTCAACTAATTATACTTGAGATAGGGATGGCAATGATTACGATAAAATATTTTTAGAGCTGGATTTTGCTGGAATGTAATTAGAAATACATACTGCACAGTAAAATCTAATTACGAAATATTATTTGCAGTATCATGTGGTGTTAATTGGAGGCATTACCGAGAGACGTCACCCGAGCAACATCAAGCTAATGAACTCATCCCATCATTCGTCGCAAACGAACGCCGGATATTCCAGACAGGACAATGATGGCAGCACATATCAATACTAAAGCATACTCTACGTAACGTTAATTTTAATGTACAAAATTATTGGAATGTAAATATATTTTAAGTGTGGCTTCTCTCGTTCGCAGAGCAAATAAATATATGGGAGCTACCGTTAACTCTAATTGCGGTGCGCAATGGATTTAATGATTCACACTCTGATTGTTAATTTGCTTTAATACTTTAATTAAAACGCCACATACACATACACACGTACGGACCCAATTAATTTATGTATGAATTCGGGGCACGAGCACATAAAAAATGTTTAATATGCGCTGCGTAATTTAATAAATTAGCCAGGAACAAGGTTGCTACACTCTAAGGATAATTCGTTTACGTACAAGTATAGGTATATAAAATCTTATAGAGTATATCTCAGAAAATCTTAAGATTATCTTATTGTCAGTATGTCGACGCATTAGTTTTTAACAGCGATAAGTGCCAAAAATACAATTTTTGCTTTACACATTTGTACCACAGTAAATTGCGATACAATACAATATTTTGTTAATACGATAGTTCAATTAGAAATAATGAAGAGTAAATTATAACACAAATGTTAAAATAAGCTTCCAATTTAATTGAAATTACATTAAATAATCGATTAATGTCGTATTCATTGTAATTTTGCAATTTACAATATAAATTATATAATTCTTATTGAGAACTTTATGAATTTTTGTATTTTCGCTTATCTGGCCCTTTTAAAAAAGAATGCGTCGATGTGTTACTTCATTATCGTTGGTACTTTACACTTTACAAATATATTTTTAAAATAATTTTGGCATATTTCCTTGCATATTTTTATGAATTTTGGAAAAAAATTGAAAGAAATTTTGGAATTATGGTTCTTTTTCAAGAAAATTTTGAAAAGACTTTTCCGTTAATAACTTTTATTTTTCATTACGTAAACGAAAGTGAAAATTAATTCTTATGATAAAAACAATCACATTTAATATTACGAGTATCGTTTTGTATGTTGTTTTAATGATATTCGAGTAGTATGCAAAGGCTGTGTCAGATGTGTCATTCAAAAATATATCACGCGTCAAATCGGTACAGTAAGAATATGAAACCAGAATATGAGCAAATCAAATTAAATGATGGCCGAAAATTAATTTATTTTCCATAGATGAGTATTGATTGGAAACCCTTACAGAGTAAACGTCAGAAATTCGAAGCAATTTGATAGTAAGTTTTTCAAACACGATTTTATTTACGTTTATACATTCATTTAACGATCTTGTCTCAGTCCGCAGCTATAGCTAATTATCGTAGTAAAATATATTACAAGTCATTTTAAATATATCAGGATTGACTTGTCGTTAATTGAACATAAAAATTAAGCAAGTTTAGGACTACTTATGATCTTTCGTTTTTAATTTGCGTAATTTCATTGCTCACAATCATTCATATGTTTGTAAAATTGCACTAATTAAAAGAATTATACAGGGTGTCCCGTGACACGATGCGCATAGCTTTAGAGTGTATTTCTTGGGCAATTTTTTGTCCAAAATACCTTATACACTTTTGTCCAAAACATAATAGTTAAAGAGTTATTGGTCAAGAAGGCTAATCATAACAAGTTTGCTAACCGTTGGCTTGGAAGATGTGGTCCAGTTCTCTGGCCACCAAGGTAACCAGACCTAACACCTCTAGACTATTTTCTTTGGGGACACATGAAAAGTTTCGGATACTCAAATAAACCACAAACTAGAGATGAGTTCATTCAACATATTATGGCTGCAGCTGCATTCATTCGAGACAACCCAGATATTCTTCAGAGTGCTAAGTCTCCAATTATCAGAATGTGTTTTGAGGCAGCGGGGGTCATTTTGAACATACACTTTGATTAAATTTGTGTTAGTTGTAAAACAAATTAAAAAATAGTTCATTTATAAAACATTACTTTATGCTACATGTTTTTAGCTTTCATAAATTTTGCCCATAACTCTTAAGTTCTGGACAAAACTGCCAAAGAAATTCGCTCTTAAGCTATGCGCATCGTGTCACGGGACACCCTGTATATGCTATAGCATATATATTTTTTAGTTTCTAATAAAAGAAACATCGGCAACTTAAAAAAAAAATGTCTAAGAATAACGGTGTTTTTTGAAAATATGATAATTCTTTTGAGTAGTGTATTTTTTTTTAAATATGATGGATTTTGAGCAATGAAATTACGCAATTTGAAAATAAGAGTTCATAATTAGTCATAAAATTGCTTAATTTTTATTGGTTCATCTTTTAATAAGAAGTATATCTCTATTATTTGCTCGACTAAAATTTTTATAATTACTTATTTCAAAGACCACTCTAAGCAATTTTACGAGTAATTATGGACTTATTGTCCATCACCCATTTGCCCAAAATCAATCATAGCCTTTATATAATTATATATTCCAGAGTATATTAATTGTGTAATTGTATTTTTTTTTAAATTAAAATCACTATAATTTAAGTAATTATATTAAGCAGTCTAAATCATAATTACTTTAACACCTGGCCTGAGCACTAATTACGAGGGACAGATAGTCATACAATTAAATTAATCAAACTCGGTAATTAAAACGTTACCGTTTTTTGCATCGGCCTATTTACTTAACAAGAAAAATTTATAAGCAACGGCCGCTTTGGGCCGTCTTCATGCGGGCTTATACGCAGATGCTTCATACATTAAAAGCCATAACTATTTATTAACGGCTAGTTGAAACGGATTGTTACTTCTACACGGACTCAATTAGTCATGCCAGGCCCAAGAACGATTCGATGAACTCCCCGTTTTTCTAATGTATGCACATCGAGTCGCGGCTAATTATCTCTGCACGGTCAATGCAATTTCGGCAACGATTTTTCGATTACTAATGATAATGAATTCCAAGGAAGTTTTTTTTAGCGATTAAAAAAAAGTGAAATAACATGGAAAGGATTTTTTAAGTTTATATTTTACTTATTATACCGAGTGTCTGGGATAAGGGGCGAACATAGTAATTTAACATGTAAATTTAAATATGTGTAATTATTCGCTTCCATATTAATTTCAGAGAAAAATCGCAAAGGAATATTTTTTAGAGTATTAAAAACTGTAAATGTATCGTCAATTTAATTTACGTTTTTACCAGAATCCACCTCAGAAATAATAAAAATAAGTTCAACAATGTGTAGCTTTGCCATGAGTTTGACAAAAGTCATGTTATAGTGAAAACAATTTTGCTAGACAGATATAAATTACTACGAACAATAATCTGAGTTATTCCAATGAAGAGAGAGTATTCATTATCAAAACATTTTACAGTGGCGTTGGTTTAAGCAGAGTTCGTGACTTATTTTCGGTTAAATTTAACAATCGACCAATTCCGTCTGTGTCAACAATTAGCAAGTTTGTGAAAAAGTTTGAAAATAAAGCAAGGCAGATGATTCAAAATATATTTTAATACTCCAATTTCAAGAAATATTATTTCAAAAACATTAAATTGATGACTCTGTAAAATATTTTGATAATGAATAAATTATCATTCATCCACTAATTATGTGTTATTGTTATGATTAATCCCAAACGACAAGCATGCATTTATAATTATTTTTTATACTTTAAAATAATATTCCTTTACGATTTTTCTCTAAAATTAATAGGGGAGCTAATAATTACACATATTTAATTTTACTTGTTAATTTCTATGTTCGCCCCTTATCCGAGGTACTCGGTATAAATAATATACAGGGTTATTCAAATTCTTTTATCACTATGGGGATTTCGGAAACGATCAGAGATACCAAGTCGGTTAAATTGAGGCAAAGTTGCGTAATCTTATGGGGAACAATAATCAATTAAAATAATTTCAAAAATTTCAATTTTTCCGATTTTTTTTAAAAAAATTGATATTTTTGAAAATCTTATTTATTTTTTCCTGTCGTTACATGAAGAGATTAAAAAAAACATATTTTCTTTGTCACCTTTTCTCCTCTACAACAAGAAAATTTTAGATTTTCAGATTTTTTAAATATGAACCTGCACTTTTTATTTTATTTTATAGTTCTACTCGACAACACTATTATAATGATGTGCAACTTGAGGTTTTAGTCCTTTTTTTTTCTATGAAAATAAAAACTATTAATTGAAGTACATAACAGTCCCATTATCATTAGAGAGAATGGCAATTTATTTGAACATTTATTATAAAACTATTACTTATTATTGTAATAAATATAATTCGTTTTCAGTTGTTAAATTCTATTTAGTATTAATAATAATATTAGTATTAATTGTACTGATGCATTTTCTTGTTAAAAACTTAGTGTTGCATAAGATCCAATTTAACTGTTTTAACGGTTTTAACGGTTTTCATGGCACTCTAGTTTATATTTTTGATTTTTAAATCCAGTTTAGTGTTAATTGTAGATATTTATTTATTTTCATATAAAAAAAAAAATTAAAACCTCAAGTGTTGCACATCATTATAATAGTAGTAACGGGTAGAACTGAAAAATATTTTTTTTTCCGTATTTAAAAATTTAAACTTGATGACAGTTGCATTCACTCGAAACGTCTCGCCTGATCGAAAATTTAAAATTCCCTTATTGTAAATAAAAATTAGTGGCAATGAAAATGAGTTAATTTTTTAAAATCTCTTCAAATAACGACTGGATCTTCGAAAATTTCATTTTTTTCAATTATCTCGGTAACCATTGTAATGTTTTTAATAATTTTTATTGTTTACTGTTCCCCATATTTTAACCGACTTCGTATCTCTTACTGTTTCCGATATCCCCATAGTGAAATTCGAATTTGAATAAATCTGTATATAAAGAGTTTTTTATCGTGCAACATAGGGTTAATAATTTAGATATACACTTCTGTCATAATGACAGCATTGTATCAAAGCGTGTTATTTAAAATGCAACATACAAGTAAAATTAATTATCTATGAGGCAAATATTACAGTTTACGAAGTATATTAAGCTGAGGTTTTCAGCATTATTCATTTGAATAACTGAGTTCTTTCTTTAGTTGAATACATTGTATACTTCGTAAACAGTAATATTCACAGATACTTACTTGTATGTTGCATTTAAAAAAGACGCTTTGATACATTGCTGTCATTGTGACAGAAGTGTGTAACTATTGAAATGATTAACCCTATGTTGCACGACAAAAAAATCTCTGTGTAGTTAGTCTAAAAACAAAATTACGAAAAATATAACTTTAAAAATAAGACACAGTAATGTTTCAAACATTTCTAAAGCAAGATTGAGGCAATAAAAAATGCTTACTGGTATTAATCAGAAGAAATTTTATATTTGAAAATACATACACTACACAAACAAAATTAAAAAAGGGTAAAAATTAAAAAAAAAGTTTTAGGTTTGTGCTTTTCCGGAGAAACTTAATACATATATTTTATCATTTCTTTTTTACTCGGGTCAACGAACAGATATAGTACTGATAGAAATAAGCCGGGTTATGGTTGCGTAGACCGATCTACGCCAAAAAGTTGACATTTACGTTGAATTTTCAGTTGACAAAGTGAGTCTGTTTTGTTACCTAGCTGCGAAGTACTTTCATGTTCTAGAACGCCAAAGTCTTTTTCGTTCTAGAACATAAAACAAATGTCAAAATAATTTGTCAATTATTCAACTTACATTTATAATTTTATTAATTAAATATATACATACATACATACATGCATAGACAAGTTGTATTATTGGCAACTTCCGTAGGGTCTGCTGAAGACGGTAACAATTTATTTGCAATTGAAATTTTATGTTGTACAGAATCTTCTATTTACGTTTCCGCGACCATATTCAATATTTACGGTTCAAACAATTTCAAATATAAACGAATTATTGTGCATAACCAAATTGTCTTGTTGTATTGCAGTTTTCTGCAGTTTTCGAAAATAATCTTGTTTGTATCTCGAACGCGAAATGCTTTTGCGTTCTCGAATGGATATTTTGCCTCGGTAAACCTCGGAAAAATAACTTCCATTCTTGAACGCAAAAGTGGCATTTCGCGTTCTAGACACAAAAATAACTATTTGCGCTTTGTATATCCGACTTTCTCAAACCAATCGCAAGCTGCTATAGTAAATCATATTCTTCATATGCCTATCCGTTATCGAAATTTGACGGTTAGCAAATTTTACTTTAACTAAATGTTGTTTTATTTTGAAATAATTTTATTATAATTAATTATTATTATAGGTTATTAGAGATCCTTTTTCAGTCAGAAATATGTTTAGGTTAAAGTTAGCTATTATATTGATCTCAATAGATAACTTATCTTAAGCAAATAAAACATTCCTTTATGGATTTATCTATTTATATTAACAAAGTTATCATGATTAATTACAGAATTTAGAAATTTTCATTAGAAATTTAAAAAAAATCGTTATAAATTATGAATTTTTTATTATAAATACCAAAATTTTAATTATAAATTTCAATGTTTTAAGTTGTTAAAATTTTCATAGTTATTTGCAGAAAATTTAATGAAAATGACAAATTTTTATTATAATTAAAGTAAATTTTCAGCATTATTAGCTAAATATGTATTAATTTGTAAAAATGTTTCTAGTTAATTGTAGTAATTTTAATGAAAATGAATTTAGTTGGAAATTACGAACTTTTCATTAGACATTACAAAATTTTCAGTCTAATGTTATTTTGATTGGATATTGTCGCACATGTGACTACAGATACACGAATTTGTTGGATTTCTAATTCAGCAAAAACATTTCATTAGAAATTATGAAATTCTTATTATGAATACCAAAATTATTTTAAATCCAATTTAAACGAAGAAAAATAAAGTGCTTTAAAGTTTGAAAAGTTTGACACTAAATTTTGGACACTCTGTATAATGCATATCAATAAAACTTGGTTAACGCAACCGTCAGACCTTATTTCATGAGTACCTTGTATGGTTTTATTAACGAGGCACTATTTTTATCCCTTATTAATTTTCTTAACCAATGGTGCAAAACTGATATTTTTTCAGTTTTTATCTTTTTGTACTTATATCACAGAACCGATTTCAATAAAATTTTATGGGTATGTAGGCATCCATAAAGGGAACCTAAATAAGCAACAAAAAATATAAAAGTATACATCATGATGACGTCACACTTTTTTAGAACACCCTGTATAATCAAAAATATTTTCCTGAAATACACCACAGAATGCAAGTAAAGTCTGGAAAATATCAACATCCTAACTCAATTAGTAACTGAGCTATCGAAAACGGGAGGTGAAATGACGGACCCGGTATAATAAACGCACACATTCATGCTTAAATCCTTTCTCAGACGACCGAGAAGATAGGTTTTTTTGACATTTTATTTAATATATATCCGTAGTGGCTCCTAAAATTTAACTTATTATCTAATATCACCCCCAGGTATTTTATCTCTGTGACAACCTCAATAGCAATGTCAGTAATTTTTATTTTAGCACTTCCATCGATTTCATTACTTGATAAAATCATACAGTTAGATTTACTAATATTTATACATAGACTATTCACACATAACCACTCATATATTCTCCTTTAGTGGAAATTATAAACGGTTTATCCATCCAGCTTATTACTCGCCAAGTTATTATAATTTTAATAGAAATTTGCAAAAAAGTTAAGGGAAAATACAAAGTTTTGAGTATAACTTGAAAAATTCAATAGAAATTATGAACTTTTTGTTGCAAGCGATACATTTCATATGCAAATTTTCTAGTTTCCCCACAAATTACAACATATATATATATATATATATATATATATATATATATATATATATATATATATACAGTATGTCCCCGGATTGAGCTTACAAGAGGAAAAACTTTTTTTTTTCTTTTATTTTACACCAAAACTGTAAAGGAATAAGATTTTTTGCTTGTCCTGAAACCAGCAAATCTCTAATTAAAACTTAATTATTCTGACTTTCTGACTGAAGTTTTAATTAGAGATTTGTTGGTTTCAGGACAAGCAAAAAATCGTATTCCTTTGAAGTTTTGGCGTAAAATAAAAGAAAAAAGTTTTTCCTCTTGTAAACTCAATCCGGGGACATACTGTATATAATCGATCTTTATTGGGCTATCGACCCCATATGGGGTCTTTCCGCCTAGCATTTTAATACATTTCATTATTATAAAATAATATATAATATGATCTGATATGTGAGTGTATGATATGCTGATGAATGATGGGTTGATTGGGGGCCTAGTATGATTCATGGAGCGTGTTTGTCGGGTTCTTTTTTGTAGTTCGTTTGTCTAGTCTTTTAATGCATAATTCGTCCAGTATTGTCCTGTTGTCCTGTCTTTGTTGGAATTTATTTCGTAATTTGTCAAGTCTCTGATGAATGGGTGTGATATTGGTACTATTGTATAAATTTATATTTGATATGTTATGAAGGTGATTGTCCCTGTGTCTCAGTTTAGTGATTAGTCTCAATGTTTTACGTTCAGTCACGTCTGTGATTCGTTTGCAATTGTCTCTAGCGTTGTTGAGTACCATTTGTCCGTAGTCGATGATGGGTCTGCAGATGGATTTGTAAATTCTTGTGGCTGTATCAATGGATATTCCTCTTCCTCCGTACGTTAAACATCTAAAATGTTTTGCCCTTTTTAGTATTTCAGTCCTTGTGTTGCGTAGATGTTTGTCGAATTTTAGTTTATTGTCTATAGTCATTCCTAGATACTTTATTGTCGTTGTTGGGTGTACGTTCGTCCCGTTAACTTGTATGGTCGGTGAGTTGTCATTTATTCGGTGGTTGGGGATAAGGAGTTGGCATTTCGTGGGGTTGGGAACGAGTCTCCATTTATTAAACCAGCACATTGTTTTGTCCGTCAGTATCTGGAGGGTGTTTATCGTGTCGTCCAGTTTTTTCCTGTGCGTTATCAGAGCCGTGTCGTCTGCGTACTGTAAGATGTATTGTTCTAAATGAACGTCTCTGTCTTCTGTCCTGTATATGTCGTAGCAGTATATATTGTAGTGTAGAGGGGATAGGGGGGAGCCTTGAGGGAGTCCTTGTCTTGGAAAAATTGGTCGTGAGTACGTGTTCTTTGTCTTTATTTGAAGTTGTCTGTCCGTCAGGAAACTATGGGTGAAGAGGATGAGGTATCTTGGGATTTCTAGTCTGTACATTTTATATAGCAGTCCATGGAGCCAAACTGTGTCGAATGCTTTTTAATGTCTAAGAAAAGTGCTGCGGTCTGTCGGTCTTTTAAGTATGTCGCTTGTATGTTGTTGGTCAGAATGTAAAGTGGGTGTACTGTCGAGCGTCCTGGTTTAAACCCAAATTGGTAATTTGGGAATTTTTCTCCGATGAGGTTCCAGATTCTGGTTTGAAAAATTTTCTCCAGGTTTTTGCCAAGGACAGGGAGTAGGGTAATAGGTCTGTAGCTTTCTGGTGTAGTTTTGTCTTGTCCTGTTTTATGTATTGTGATGATGATACCTTTTTTCCAGGGGGTAGGGTGTGTGGAGTGTCGTATGCAATAATTGTAAATTTTTATTATATGTTCGTGTATGTTTTCTGTCAGGTGTCTTAGTAGGTGTTTCGTGAGTGCGTCATGTCCAGGTGCTGAGTTTTTGCCATTATATTCTACTGTGTAATATTCTTCGTCTGTGATGTCCGGAGGGTTGGTACGTTCTTCAGTCTTTGTGAATTCCTCAAACCAGTTATTGATATTGTTAAAGTTATTTTCGTCATATGATTGATTGGATATTGGGGTGAATACTTTTTCGAAGTAGTCGGCAAATGTGTTTGAAATGTCTGAGTATTTTTCGGTCAGTCCGTCTGAGTTTTCGAATGTGTCCTTTTTGTTTGTATCTGGATAGTTTTTTTATTTTGGACCAGTATGATTTTCCATGGTCTTTTTCAATTTCCTGGCAAACCTCAAGCCATTTTTCTGTCCTGTATTGGTGTGTCCGTTTTTGTATGTCCTTGTTTAGTTTGTTTAATTTGGGCTTTAGGTCTCTGTCTCCTGTCGATGAGTACTGTCTATATATTTTCCGTTTTTGTTTTATTAAAGCCAGAATAAATCTTGGTAGTCTGTTTTTATAGAATTTGTAACTGGTTGTGGTAGAGTATTTATTTATTATGTTTGTCATTGTATCTTGAAATTCTGTGATATGGTCTAAGTCTATTTCGTCCGAGTTTAAGTTGGTCAGGTAGTTGCTTATGTCTTGTGTAACGTATTTGTAATTGTCCTTTTTAATTATGCTGGAATGTGAAGGGGTTATGGTTGCCGTCGGTGTGTGCGTGTCTATTGTGAACTTTATTCCTAGATGGTCTGAGCATAAATCTGGTATTAGTGTCACGTCAGTTAAATTGTTTGTTAGGTTTTCTGTGTGTAGTATGATGTCGGGAGTGCTGTCATTGTTATTTGGCATGATGAATGTTGGGTCTGTGCGTCGTCTAGTGAAGTCGGAGTTCTGTAGGAATATTTGTAATTGTCTACTTTTCTGTCCGTTTAAATTGCAGTCGCCTATTATGATGGCATATTTATATAGTGATGCTTTAATAAATATATTTTGTTCTAGAGGGGATGTCGCGTGTATGTAAATCAGGAATATGTGCAGCTTGTCGTTTTGGAATGGGATTGTCCAGTGGAGGCAGTCATTTAGTGGGTTGGTTAGGCTAGGGGGGTTGGCTTTACCTACTTGGCAGTCTAGTCGGAATTGAGCCAGAGCACATCCTCGGGCGTTCTGGATGGGTCGTCCGTGTCTTATAAATGTGGTCCAGTTTCTGTAGTTCGTGTTAGTATCGTTCTTCGTCTTTGTTTCTACCAGCAGGCAGCCGTCTATGTCGTTTGATTCCATGTAATAGTATAGTAAGGTTTTTTTTTAAGGAATATCCATTGATGTTATTGTATATAAGTTTGACCAATCTTGAGGGAACTACTTCTACCGACAGGGATTTACACTGACAGTAGCTGTGCTGACTCCCAGTCCATCTGCAGGTTCCGTAGGTGAGATTGCTTCAATGTCGTCTAGATCGCACATGATAATGTAGAGTCTGTTTCCTGAAAATGATAAAGCAGTGTCTACTCTGTATGCGTCAATAAATCTTTATTTTAGTTTTTTAATTAATGCTTGTCTGTCTGTATGTTTTGGTGAGTTTATTTTATTTGTGAATGTGTTTATAATATGATCATGAATAGTGATGGAGGTGTGAATGCGTGATTTTGTAATTTGTTGGTCCATTTGTGCAGACTTCTTGTTGACTGCTTTAATTTTGATATTCGGGATTCCTGCAATCGGTGCCTTCGGGCGTAGTTCGCATTTCGCGCTCCAAGCGCCATGTCCGGGTATGTGGCATCTCTTGCAGACCTCGGGCAGCTGCGACGTACAATTGTGGCTTAAGTGCGCGCCAGCGCACTTACCGCATTTCACCGGAGTGGGACAGTTTTCCGTTGTGTGGTCGTAAAGATTGCATTTTCCACACAATTGTGGGATAGGGGCAGGGGCAAGGCTTTCCATGACGGGGTAGTGACAGTGTTTGAAATAAATTCCCTTTAAAATGGCTTCGTAGGCTGTTTTGTCACTAGTTATGATGCGGATCATTTGTGTGGGCAAGTTGGTAGCTCTGGATATGATCCTTTTGCAATACCTGTGTGGTATGTTGTGTGATGACAGATGTAAGCTTATCTCCGTTTCGGGGATCCCCTGTTGGACGAAACGAATGATTGCAGAGTATGACATTTGTTGATTTCCTTGCGTTTGGGTGTTGTTGTGGGTGGGCGAGTGTGTAGATTCCCTGTATGTTTGAATTGCGTGTGTGTTAATTAGTTGGTTTAGCAGTTGTTTTGCGGTGACTGTGTCTATGTTGGTTTTAAGTAGGAACCCATCCTTTGTTTTGATAATGATATCGGTTGTGGCTGTCACTCCCTCTTGTTGTTGTATTTTCTCCCATGATGTAGATAGTTCGTAACGTGTGAGATTGGGGTTGGTTGTAGTGATGGAGAATGTGTTTGTTAGTGTACTGTGTATTTGTTTCATTTTCTCTTTGTGCATTGCATTCTGTTGTCTGTTGTGGGCGTTAATCTTTAGTGTGGGACTAGTGGTATCTGTGGCTGCACTTTTTTGTTGTGTGGGTGTGGATGGGGTAGTTTGTGTAGAGTGGTTATTTATATCAGGCTCACCCCCGTGTGTTTGTGTATGTGTTTGTGTTGCCAATTTTTTGCTGTTCGGCATGGACTTAGCAGCCTTCGGGCGTCCACGCTTTCTCCGTTCTGAGGGTTCTTTGAACGAGGAATCTGTGGTCTCGTCCTCATCCATCTTCAACGATTGTATCCAAATTAAATTTAGATTTGATTTTCTAGCACTTTACGCTTCTTCTATAAAACACCAATCCTTGCTTTCATATTAATTATGACTGTCTTCTTTTCAGGTCAATTTTAAATTCCTAAACTTTCAAACTTCTACTTATCGTATTTCAACATTTTTTAGTCGTAATTTATGTGTGATGGAGCAGGATGGATCTGCATCAAAGATGAGTCAAAATTATTTGAAGCAAATGGAGGAGAAAATATTCCACGTTAAAGTGGATAAGCAGCCCAACGAAGTGATTGCCTCTGCTAACCTCGAAATCCCCGACCAAATCGCAGAAGAGACTATCCAAGTGGAAACGTGCTCTAGCGCCTCCCAGGTTGGCGAAGAGCCTAACAGGAAGAAATCACTATGCATCGTATACTCCTCAAGCGACGGATACTCGGCGAAGCAGTTTCCCAAAGAACTGCTGAAGCAGCTCAGTCAGCACGAGCGGTTCGAAATTCAGCACATGAAATGCGACGGCATGGAAGTGCCACAGGTCGAAATTGTTAACCTGGCAAGTCCGCAAATTCTGGTGAAGGAGACCTCAGTGCAAACTCATGATACTATTAAAAATAATCACGTAACAGAAACCGGCGAGCAACGGATAAAAGATGCGATAAAAGGTCTGAGTTCCAAACGTACGCAAAAAAAGCCTGCGTTACTAAAGAAACCCAAAAATCACGACGTGTTCAATCCGCACTATGACAATGAAAAATCTATTCCCAGCTTTGCTAGTATTGGGAAAACTCTGTTGGAAAGCATCAGGACGAAAGTGTTTGGGTTCCGGCAGGTCAACGGCCACGATAATGGCATGCAGCACGATTTCAATTATCTTCAATATATTATTGAAGTTATTTTTTAGACGAAGAATGGCGCGGCGATTATCCCAGCTGCCACAACTTAATAGCGCGATTTCCTAAGGAGACAAGACACGCCATGTCCAATCTATCAGTTAAGGAACAAGGTTTGTGCAAATCCTGCTCAAGACAGGTGCGCAACATTCGCACTATAGACGCCCAAACAAGCCCCATCAGCTCAGCCACCCATTTGAAACCTGGAAGAAACACCCAAGTAATTCCGTGCCCCTTAAACTTGCTATGCGACAGAGGGATACACATAGGAAAGTGCGAGCCTGTAGTGAGGTACAAGACGCAGCGACCAGTCTGCGGGCCGGACTGCATCTGCAGACAAATTGGGTTTCACACAAGTAGCGTTAACTTTAAGTCTCACGTTGCAGGCATTATCGTGAGTTACTTGCAGAATTGGAGAAGCATCCTGGAAAGGCGGTAACTGCGAATAATTTGCAAACGTCAATGCTTGAGGTTCAAGCCTCAGATGAAGAAAAGGGTCGAGAGGCTCTGGCGGAAACGGAATCTGATGTGTCCTTGGCCCTCGAAGCGAAAACCTCAATGGATACTATTTTGCAACTGATGGAACCGCAGAAGATCGTCGATGAAGAAGAGTATCCAGAGGAGGAGCTGCCAGTAAACAGCTGCTTGGGCGAAGAAATTTGTGCTGCCAGTAAGTATTTGTACTTACCCTGAGGCTTCTCATTAAGCGTGACTAGATGTTTAATTATATAGAGATCATATATGATCATTTAGATTAAACCATGATAATTCAAAATTTGCTAACCACCTCATTGAAAGTCGGCATTCTTTAGGGTCGGATGTACTGCAGATAATTCATTTCCCCGAGAAAGGTCCCTAAAGATGGAGCTATTTGAGACAGACCTCGTTTACTCCCCACTTTTCAAAGCTATATTATACAGAGAGCGCATTAAGTATTAAGACCTGACTTTATTTTTTCCCCTGGTTAAATTTTTGAAAAATGCTTCAACAGGTCAAAATGATTTTTTCAAACAAATATTTTGAGACCATTTTCATTTTTCCATATCTCTCCGTTTTGAAGTTATGAAGTCAGAGCCATTTTTTTAAAATGACAACCTATATTTACAACCCCTATATTATATAGTACTTTTTATTATGTTTTCAACAACATGATATTTTCAATATGTAACATTTGAAAAAAATTGAGAAAAAGGGCGTTAAAGTAAAACAAATTATTATTTCAATGTGCAGAATGCATCTAGTTACCATTCAAAACAACGTCACTTAAAACAAAATTAGGAAAACAGGCTTGGATTTTAAATATTGGAATAAAACAAAATTGATCAACCTGAAAAAACATTCTTATTACAATATCATCAATTACAAAAATAAGAACAGAAAAACCAAAAGAAATTTTTATCGTGAAAATCTTACTAATGGCTTGCTTTAAGATAAGTTTTAAAATAATATGAACTCACAAAAATAATTAAAATAACGAAAAAATATTGGTTAGGGAAAAAAATCAAATTAGAAATTACTTAGCCAATACTTAGCGTGTTTCGGGATTTTTTGCAAAAATCGCCTATATCGAAGTTATGAATTTTATTCCAGTTAAAGTTTCCACCCTGTATATGGGTGTTTTATTTGTATTTTATTTTACTCTAAGTTTGATAATGATGAGGATAAGAAAAGTGCTTGTCTTATTTAATTTCAGTGGTAATGATTTTTGGTAGAATTTTCACATATAACATTATAGCATATTATAACTTTAAGAAAACTGTAATTTTAATGGTAATGATTTTTGGTAGAATTTTCTACTAATTATAAAATTTAGCAATTAGTCACGCCCCATGAGAACCATCACATTATTTCCCTGTCGTTTTCTTCGGACGGTCCTTTTCTACGCGTAACACGAGCAACTTTGCGCAAATGCAACCACCAAAATGCCAGCGGCTGTATAATTCCGCAAGAATTAGTTCCAGCTAAATATGAGACGAGTTAAAATGAGCTGAAAATTTCACCCGAAACTAGGCTGGAAATATTAAAGCAGCACGTTGATTGCGTAATTGCGCGGATATGAAAACAGAGAGTGGAAAGCAATGCTTAATTTGTAATGGAATACGATTTCATCATAATCTGTAACTACTCATTAGCTACTAATCCTGGGATTCGTATTTTCGTAGAAGGCTGAGCTATATTGCTATGCGTGTTAAAGGATCATGCACATTTGCAGCGAAATAGGGACAAAATTTGCAGCTGCAGTTAATAAAAATTCAAAATTTGTTTGTAATAGAGACATAATTTACAGCTACAGTTCATTGCTTACTGTTGATGGTAATTAGCCATAGCAGCAGAAATACATCAGCGTTATATAAATAATGTAATATTAAGTAATGAAAAACAAAATCAAAAACATGATTTTAATAAATCCATTGCCATTCTTTAAGAACCGAAAGATATGGAAGATGTGATCATAAACGTCTATTAATGGATATTGCACCAAAATAATTCTATATATGTCTAGGTTTAGGATGTTGATGATTGTGCTATTCATTCTATCTATTAGGATCGACTGTTTGCTTCCTTCCTTTTGATAACTTTGTGTGGAGAAATGTAATGAACGTGGTTATTAGTTGCAATAGATGGTTAGAAGGACCTAAGACAATAGGAGATGAAACACTGTTTCGAATATAGGCGAGATTCGAGATATACTGCAGAAAATTGCAAATTCCATTGTCTGTCTCGAGATAATTTCCACTTCGGCCGGTGTATGCGTTTGAAATGTAAACTAAACAGGTGTACCCGTTCCAAGCAGGCTAGTGCTAGTGATCGGAACGCTGTCTGCCTGCCATGCTCTGTTTTGCAGACAATCTAGCAGTTAATTTAAGGCTAAACAAGAATATATATCCGAATCCCCATTACACTCTCTATGCACCATTATGGCTTTTCGCCGGACTCATTCGCTGGAACTGGCGAAATTTGCTTATACATGTTCGTATAGTGGGTATCCCTGGAGAAAGGAAACTCCCTAAATATCTAACAATATTTTTTATTTCACAAAATCGCTAAAACACGTATTTTCTTATTTACTTTGGGGGGGGTGGGGGGGAATTTTGGCATATAAATGATCTTCAATTGTTTAACCCCCTGCGGCAGGAGCGGTAATCCCATTTTTTTTTAAATTGGAGTAGGGTTTGAGTGATAGCTCATTTGAAAGCTTATCTAATTTTGCAATCCAAGGGTTTAGTTTTAAAATTGTTGATAGTTTGCAAGTTTTCTTTTTTTTTTAAGTGAGCAAGATACAAAGTAAACTTGGCATTTCAGCAATAAAAACGTATCCAGCAACAAATGCATACAGTACGAAACTGTCAATTTGATATTACTAAGATGCTTTATTCCATTGAAGAGCGTTTTCATATTTTTGGATATTATTTTGATATAAACCAAGAGCTGCAGCTCTGGAGCAACGATATGATAATGATAATGATAATAATAATGATAATGATAATGCTTTATTCACGAGCCACAATATTTACAAAGACATATATTTTGTTGCAGATATGCAAGTCAATTATTATGTTGCGATTACAAATTTAAAACTAAAATTACAAGGAACACATGCAAAGAATACTATACATACAATTTATCTACACAAAACATATCTGGACCTCAGAACCAAACAGTATTAAGTCACATTTTAAAAATTTTACAGTAGAGCAATTTGAAGAGTTTGAACAATGGTATTTTTCAAATCGATTACTATGGTAAATAGGAGAGCATGGGTTATTATTTTCCCAGTTATAATTTTGGAATTTTGGAAGCTAACTAAAGCAGATAATAACCAACCTCCTACATTAATTTATTTAAATAATTTTAAATTAATTGTGGGACTTAATACTGTTTGGTTCAAGCAATGGACTTGATATCTTGTGACTGAATACTCTATTAGTGACTTCATACTGTTTAGTTCCTACGAATTTATAGATAGGTGGGACTTACTGAATTATTATTAAGAAACCCATAGTGGAACAGTGCAAAGTGGAACCAAAATGAATTAATATCAATTATAACTAATTAATAAAGGGTAACAAAAGGCAAGAAGATATTAAAAAAAATATATTTTTTCTAATATAAATGAGAGATTACTACTAAAGAGATACTATTAAAGTACAAGTAACAAACAAATAATAAAAAATTAATAATATCTAATTAAAGAGAAAATGCATAATGAAGATAATTGCATTTTTCAGTCGTCTTCCTTGAGGTTACCATGTGGAAGATTTTTAAAGTATTCATGGAATCTTTTAGGCACCCATGTTAGAAAGTTCTGCAAATCATTATACTTTTTGTTAAAATAGGTTTTAATGTCTGTCTTATTGGATTCAGCAGCATTAAGTTAGCATTGAGAACAACTTCCTTAGCATTAACAGTACGTTTCTCTTTGCGTGTTAGTCTTTTAGCGGCTCTTTTGAAATCAACTTGTTCAAAATTTTCTTGATTAAAATCTGTTTTAAAATACAACACTCCAGGTGTTTCTGTTAAAAACTTTATATGAACCACTTTAAATATCAAAACGTTTTGATGAGTTATGGCTTTTTTGTGATTGTGAAAGTAAGATCCGGATTCTTCATATAAAAGGGTAACATCTTAAAGTTCATGGTTTCCATTTCCGCTACTTCAAATTTATTGCCACAAAGTCTGAAAAGCTGTTGCCAATCCTATGGTAGTAATAGAGAAAATTGGGAGGAAGCTTTTTTTTGTCTTTCTATTTGTGCATGAATTGTATCCACCTCCATGTGGGTATGTCCTCTTAAAAGGTACTTATATTCAATGCATTTTAAGAAGGGTTTCAGCATAATAATCCAAAGATAGCACCTAATCATCTGATGATTTCTATTTTGTGATGGACAGTTATCGCTCCAGATAACAATTTTCTCAACGATTCTTTTACATTTAAAATAATTTGAAAATACATGAAGCCATTTCATTGCCTCCACGTCCGGCTATGGATTCGTCCAAGATGAAGCAATATCCTATTTTGTCTGTCGCATCATAAACTGTATTATTGAAAGTCCACAGCTTTAGAGGATGGAAACTCGGAGCATTCGTTAGTAGAGGGGTGGGTAAGTACTTTTGTAAATCCACCGAAAGTATTTTAGTGTTCGCCTTGGTTTTATAAGTCTCTTTATCCTATCGCTTTAGCTTAAACCGATTATCTACATCAAGAAGATGCGCGTCATAGTTAGTTTGTAATGCAAGGCGTTCTTCCAGGGATACAGACTCTTTGAGTTTGATAACATATCCATCACATGTGTCACATGTAACATTCCCTGGTTCTTTAAAGGATAAATTAAATTCCGAATTGCAAATTTCACTATATAACCATTGCTTAAGAATATATTCTTTAGGAATTTGGTTTTCTACACAATCTTCATAAAAGCACCGATACATTACAGAAATATTGAGACGGCTGTCTAAATACTGTCTCTGGGACTTATTCCTGGAATAATGTGACTCTATACACGGGAACTTCTGTATGTGCTCTCTGATATTGTTTCTAAAGTTTGAGGAAATTTTGTTTGAGGATTCATGTTTACCCCTTTGATCAGGTATTACGATTCCACCATGTTGTCTTTTCGATAATGCATTACGTACAGAGGTTTGGGATATATTTAAGGTGTTAAGAAAATAAGTACAACACACACTAAACTTTTTACCATTTACACTAAAAATATATTTCAACGACGTTTCAACTTGAACTTCTTCGATGCAGCTAGCTATGAATTGTCTTTTCTGCTCAATTTCGATGCTACCATTCCAAAATTGTTTTGATGTGTTCTGTTTGCACTGTTTTTTACATTCATCAAGACAAGATGCGTTCATTTATTTTTTTCCAATAAGCTTATTGGTGGCTGACAGATATTCTTCACCAGCAGCTCTCCTTTGCTTTCTAATGTTTTTCTTCCAATTAACGGAATTTCTTTTTCATTTCTTTCCTTCAGTTTCTTGGATTTCTACAGCTTCTTCCTCTTGTTCTTCTTCAAGTTCGTTTGTATCATTATTTTCCTCAGGTAGATAAGGTGGGTCCTCAGATTCAGTACAGCCTTCTTTATGTTGTAAATTATTTGCGTCTACATAATCCGCTTTAGTGAGTCCATCGTCATTATTTTGAATAATAACATTTTGTAAAATATAAATTTTAGAAGTTTTCTCGAAATGCTCTGGTGGATTTTCCGGTACCTGAGACTTATCTGTATTATCTCTGAGAATTTCTTCGGTATTGGAAAAAGGCACATTGTTTTAACTAACAAAGATGATATGGTTCACACCATGATTCAAAGACATAACATCCCCTGAAGCATTGCTACATCCGGTTGCAAGAATTTTAAAAATTTCATTAGGGATATACTGTGAGCTATTAGTAGTTGGATATATTTCCATCACTATCTCAGCATCTTTTATAATATTATCTTACGTGTTAATCACCAACAAAAGCTAAAAGTAAAACAATAACAAAACATGTTTTGATAAACTCATGAATTTTTGTAATTAACGTTCGCCTAGGTCAAAAGTGAGGTTATAACAGGTTTATCAGTTATATTTAAGTTTAACAGGTAAAACAACGTAATTATCAAGTATTTTCTGTTAACTTCACGAACAAAATAATGTGACTTAATATTATGATAACTGATGTATAATAAAACAACACAGTATTCAGTCCAGTCACCTAACTTCACATTTGGACTTAATACCTAAATATTGGATATCTTCCAGAGCCAAACATTAACGAAAACCTTTAATACTGTTTGGTTCTATATAATAGAGGACTGTAATTATTATTATACGAAAATAGTGAAAACATTACGTTGAATATTGCGAATTTTCGATGATTGATTTCAATATTTCGAAAGAAATTATGGAATATTAATTGTAAATTACAAAGATTCTGTGGAATTTGTAAAATATTGAACATAAATTTAACATTGTAGTGAAAATTGCAAAATTTTGATTATAAATACAATATTTCAATGAAAAGAGAAAACAATGATTAGGTAATAAAGAAGTTTTATTGGGATTATGTAATTTTCATTGTTACTTGTAATATTGGAAAATTTGTATTCTAAATTGCAATGCGTTAATGATAATTTTATTGTCAATTGATGTATTTCACTATGAAATGTAAAATATCATTGGTAATTCCAACATTCGGACTATAAATTACAACATTTCAGCTGCAATTGTGAAAATTTTATTGTAAATTGCCAAAATTTGACCCAAATATAAATGGCATTTGCAAAATTTGTATTATGTTAAAAATGTTCATACTTATTTGTAGACAGTTTAATGAAAATGAATTTAGTTCGACATTACAAAATTTTCATTAGAAATTATGAAATTATTATTATAGTGTAGGCGGAAAGACCCTATGGGGTCGATAGCCTAATAAAGATTGTTTATATATATATATTATTATAGATACCAAAACATTAATTATAAATTTAAAAGTATAATTGAATCCTATAATTTCTAGTGAATATTATAAAGGATTTATTCACAAAGCATATAATTCACTAACTTAACGGAATTAAAACATTTTGATTATAAATTAAAATCTTCAATAGACATTTTAAAATATTCATTGAAAGCGTCAAATTATGTTCAATATAGCAAATTTTCTACATTTTCATTACAAATTGTAAGGAATTGAAATTATATTATGTCGATTGTAAATTACAATTAATGTTGCAGTTTTATTGGAAATTACAACATTTTCATTAGCATGTTTTTTTTTATAAATACCAAAATATTCATAAATTACAAAGATTAATGGAACCTGCGAAATTTTAGTTGAAAATTAAAAACTTATATTCCTCACAAAATTATTAAATATTTCATAGAAATTTACAAAAAATATAATGGAAAGGGAAGGGCGCCATGGGAACACCCTAATTCAAAAAGGGCACCGAAATGATTTTATATGTAACCTTAAGAATTTTCTACTTGACAATGTTTTTTATTGCATGGACACATTTTTGTATATGACATTTTTATTATTTCTTATGTGCTATTTTGTGTTTTATGTATGTAAATTTGTGTGCGACAACTGCTGAATTTTCAGCATGATATTATAATATTAATATTTTGTAGTTAAACACATTTATTTCTTTTTATCATTGATGCATCATATTGCTTGTTTAAAACATCGTGTAGCGTGCATAAAACAGGCTTTCAAAAACGCGCGTTTCCTGTAAAGGTTTCCATGGATACAAATGGAATGTATTGCCCACATTGTTGACGCCTTATAGCATGTAGACATTTTCTGCATGTAAGCAAGAATCATTCTTTCATCTACAGTTTTCACCTCCTGTTCGTCCATCCATTTTACCAATTTATCGTATTCCTTCTTATATGCCAATTCCGATTTTTGGGGAATTAAACGCCTCTCTGCTTCGGAGCTTAATTGATCAATGTTTCGTTGCATTTTCAACCAAAATCAAAACTGACGCCAAATTGAAAGATTGTTACATACGATATTCAACACTTTGACAACCAAGGCTAGAACGATTGCATAGTATCAGCCGCCATGTTAGCTAGTTATTTATTCAGTATCTTAGCAACGATACTAAAACTGTACGGCAAAATCGACGGCACATCAGATAGAAATTATAATTACAAATGTTTAGGCCAATTTACGGCATCAATGATAAAAAATAGCGTAAAGTATGCGTGGATATCTGGCCTTTCAAGCACTCACTCTATTCAAAAAACCTCCCCGCCACCCCGCTGCGCGGGGAGCGACGGGTCGGTTTTTTGAATAACGTTCGTGCTTGAAAGGCCTTGATATCCACTTATACTTTAATATACTATTTTCTTCACACGTCACAAACGTGACACTTTGTGTCATTAGATAGGTACGCAAATTTCAAGAGTTTCTTTGTCTGCCGGCGGAGAAAAAGTAAAAAATACTCATAACTATACTTTTATTTGTGATTTTCTTTATTACAAAAATGTACACTAAATGTACAGTTAGTTATTGTGGCGTTGTGAAAATTAAACCCACTTCTGCCAGCAACACCTGCTACAAATTTAGTGATATTAATATTGGATCCATTTGCTGTTTCACGACGAGTCTCAAGTTCATTCACAATATCAATGAAGTTGTTAGGCTCGACAATTTTCATTGCATTATCTTTCTTATTTGTTAAAGGTTCCTCGATGTACTCTTCAGCCACATTACTAGATTTCCATCCACCATGGCGTTTCAAACAGGTAAACAGCACCTCCGTCTACCAGCAATGTCGCCCAAGTTCGTCGTAGGCAATGACCAGTGTATTCCTTCCAATTTGGCAACTTTAAATAAGATGCTACCTTTTTGGCTGCTTCTCCAATTTTATGAATTCCCATTACTATTCGATGGCAGACTCCATTATGGTATCTTAGGAAAAATCTCTGCTCTTCCATACCAGCTGGTCTAAGTGAAGCATATTTTCTGTATGTGTTTATGTATACATCGCCAATGACGGTAAATGATCGTTTCTTGGGAATTTTACTATCAGGGATTTTTATTAGCAGAGTCAATCTTAAATCTTCAATATCGTTAACTTTCATTTTTACCAGCTCATCACACCGACAGGCACCAAATATCCCAAATAACAAAATAATCTAAAAAAACAGGCATGATTTCAAACTTTTAGGCATAAAGTAATTTTACCTTTATCCCCAATTATTTTCCATCTGGAGCATTAGACAGGAAATTATCAATTTCTTCTTTAGTTAAGACTTTTGCCTTTTTTGGTATGTAGCCTTCATTTTGTTTCTTCAATAATGCACGAAGTTGTAAATATTTAATAATAATAATGTCCGTAACATAGAGTCTTGTGACCACATAGACGAACATTTCATGTTGTTCTTTTGCTTCAGTTCGGTAAAATTAAAATAAGCTGTCAACACATTTTGCAAATAATTGTCCACGTTCTTCTCCATGCACAATTTAATGAATCTTCGGTATGGAACCTCATTATTACTTGCCGATTTTGTAGGTAGCAATCCTTCTATAGCAGCTTGCGCTATTTGAGTAATTTCAGCTGGTTCGTAGGGTGTGCACTCCACAATAACACAGTTTTGAACAACTAAAAACTGTAAATGACAATTTCTAATTGTTCTGTTTATTACAAATTCATCCATAGCAACCACAGCTGGCATGATGCTCGTTTTGTATTTTTCACCATTTTTCAGTAATAATATAACAAGAGAGTGAGAATAAATTGAAAATAATTTGACAGATTTGACGAGAGCCCGAAGGGCTCGAGTGACTATTGCCAAATGGCAACAAGTTTGAGACATAATCTGTCAAATTATTTTCTAATTTATCGAACTCTCGAGTTATATTTGATTAGATTATTTTTTGACGTTTTTTGCTTTCTAGTATTTCTTTATCAATTTCAGTATGCGAAACGCAGCTAAAGCGACTTTTATTCATTTTGTATGACACTTTAATATGATTGATAAATTAATAATTTGACAAATATTTTGATTGACAAGAGTGAACCTAGCTACCGAGATTATTCCCACTATAATAATCTCTAGAGAATATTCCCAGTATAATAATGACGGGATTGGTCCAGAAGTATCAATATGACAAAAATCGAAATATATCATTGGTTTTGAGAAACGTCAAAAAATAATCTATTATATATTTTGAAGAAAAATATTCTTGCTTTTGAAGAAAAAGTAACATGTTTTATTCGGAGAAAAAGAAACTTTGTGTGCTTCGTCTGTATTTGCCGGCCTCAGAAGTTCGGCCGTCAAACTTGCAGACTCACAAAGTTACACAAAGTGTAACGTTTTCTCCTAATAAAACAATATACTATTATGTCCGACTGAATGATAAAGTTCGCTTTATGGTATAGTTTTGCGGCCATTTAACTAACTTTATTTTCAATACTGTCAAAATAAGTATTCGTTTATTTAAATTTACAAAATACACTCTATTGCTTATAATAATTCTTGATATTTATAACACAGTTCTTGTTGCCACAAATAGTCATTCCAACAACTTCTTTACTTTCTACTACAGCATCAGAACTTCGAGCGTGTTGTTGATTTACGACAGCAATGTTTTTGCAAGTCAGGGATTCCTTACGAGGTTCCTCATGAGATATCATGCCTAAGATCGTATTTCAAATACAATATAAATTGATTTAGTTGACAGTAGTAAACTCTTGCATCTAATGCTTGGCTTGCATTTCCTCCGCAACTGTAATTTTATCCAATTTATATTGAATTTACAATGATTGGCAATAGTGTGACAGCCAGATAAAAATATGCAAGTAGGTATAGTGTTTTGACTTGAAATTGAAAATGTACCTGAAATGAGGGTTTATTACGGTCAAGGGTTCTCCATTGTATGGCGTGCTGCGAAGAGGCGGGTGTCCAGGAACGTAACCAAATAATTTACTTTCTACGAAGATGCTACTTAATTGTTTTCTCTTCGATATATACACAATTATATCACTATGATCATAATATAAAAATGGTTTATTAATTAAATTGAATTGAATAATCTAACAACTATCTACATCGTTTTTTATGAGTCGGCGGACGTAATTCTTTTTACAAATTTACAATTCGATATAATTTCAAGACTACAGACGCCCGTAGATGATTAAGAGCCGTCACCTAGGAAACGGTTTTAAAAGGATGATACATTTGCCCTTGCAATTAAGGTTTATTGTACCTTTATTGCTGGGCAAATATGCAGTCCAGGTAGACAATCAGTTAAGGCTGCCTCAAATAGTCTTTTTCTCAAATAGTCTACATCTGTCTTTCAGTCGGTGTTAACCTTTTCATTGCAACAGTACTCATTTTACATACGTGTGCATATTATCATTTATAAACTTGTGAAAAGGTAGAGTTTATTAAGATGGAAACGTCGTTAAGTGAAACTGCAACAATTATTTCATCAATTTATAATGATCACTCAGTTCGACGATCTATTTCAATTATGTGAGGAAAGAAGCCGTTCCGAAAGTTTTGTTGAAGAATCCCTTCGAAAGTCTACAGAAGGAAGCTGTTCTCAAATTGATTTTGATAAATTTCAAAACAACCATCATCAAATGCGCACATCAACTATCGAAAATGAAAATCAGAGATTAATAAAGCATGCTTTTCTTTCAACTTATACTAAAAGGATAGTCGTAAATATTTATAACACCCTTATAAGCGAGAATAATGCATCTCCACTGCAAAGAATTTCCATTCTGACAGGAATATCATATTCAACGGTTTGGAGAATAATTACGAAAGGACCGCTAGAAAGGAAAATAAGAATAAGTTCCAAATTTACCGAAATAGACGATGCCTTCGCCAAGAGGAACAAAAATATAATTAACAATTCTTATAAATCAGGTAACGTTCCCACGGTCCAATTTATTTTGGAAACTGTTGGAAATGATTTTCCATATAAGGAAACTACTTTGTATTAATACCTACTTAGTCAGGGTTTTAAGTATAAAACTTTAGACAAACGAATTGACATCATGGAATCCCCGAGATTGCAAAAAGAGCGATTAGAATATTTATCTAAAATAAACGAATATAGAAATGGAGGGGATCGATAATTTATTTGGATGAAACATGGTTCGATACTCACGACGTCGTTTCTAAGGGATGGGTCGATAATACAAATAAGTGTCACCTTAGAGCACCGTGCAATAGAGGAAAAAGAATTGTTATTTTTCATGCAGGAGGAGACGCAGGTTTTGTGTCAAATAGTTTGCTCTTATCAGCCAAGAATATTGCATCAAGCTCGTTTGACTATCATCAGGATATGAACGCCGAATTATTTGAAAATTGGTTTCGCAATCAATTATTGCCCAACATACCCAATAACTCAATAATCGTAATGGATAATGCAACTTACCACTCAAAGCAAATTAATAAAGTCCCATCCGCCGCTTCCAAGAAAGGCGATATTGCGGATTTTTGCATTCAAAATGGTATTGTTATTCCCCCAAGTGCAAAGAAAAAAACATTATTAGAACTTATAAAAAAACAAAATTTCAAAAAAACGTATGTGGTTGATAAGATGGCAGAAGAATTTGGTCACCAAGTGTTGCGCCTTCCACCTTATTACTGTATCTTCAATCCAATTAGGCTGATATGGTCAACTTAAAAAATAAATTTGCGGAAAAATAATGCACATCCCAAAATGAGTGAAGAAACAATTGAATTTGTTCAGCGAGAATGCAACAATATTTCAAGTACCTATTGGAAAAACTGCATCGATCATGTGATTAATATTGAAAACGATTATAGGACGCTTAGTGTACCAAATCTAATTATTAATGTTCAAAGTGAAAGTGATAGCGATGAATCTAGTTGTGCGGAATAATATTTGCTTGTTACATTACGATTTATGAAAAAAATAATTCATCTTAACGTCGTTAATTTTTTATCGCAATGATCAAGTTAATAATGTTATGGGTAACTTAAGTTATTTGTTTCGCGAATCATACTGTATATACATTTTCTATGAAATTATAACTACATTTGTAAAACACAATAAATAATATGTACACTTAAAAATACAATGAGAAGTACAATTTAATGATAATGAATCGCTAATGTTAATTTTCTATGGGGCACTGAATCTGTATTTTCTGATGCCGGCTCTGGACTCTGTTCTCTTCCCATTACCCGTAATAAAATTCCGTTTGCAGGTCTGCTTCGTAGGTAGATTTTCAATTTCAAGTAAAAACAAGTATAGTGTTTTTACTTGAAATTGAAAATCTACCTACGAAGCAGACCTGCAAACGGAATTTTATTACGGGTAATGGGAAGAGAACAGAGTCCAGAGCCGGCATCAGAAAATACAGATTCAGTGCCTCATAGAAAATTAACATTAGTGATTCATTATCATTAAATTGTATATATATACAGGGTGTATCAGCTAAATGGAATAAATTCAATAATAAATAAATGGGGGCGTGTTCGAAAAAACGCTCGGACACGTCGATTGTTATTTTCAGTTGCGCATTTTTTTTCAACAAAAACTTTTTATACAGGGTGTGTCATGTGACCGTGACCAATACCAACTTTCTTATTTTAAATGCAACACCTGGTATATTATTCAATTTTTTGATTCTTCAGAAAATTCTAGACATATTTCATGTACAATGTCGTATACCTATCTTCAACTGTTTCGGAAATCAAGATGGAGCACCGCCCCATTACCAAATCAATGTCCGGAACTACCTCAACAGAATATTTCCAAATCGGTGGATAGGGAGGCGAGGATCGATGGAATGGCCAGCACGATCCCCTGATCTGACGTCATTAGACTTCTTCTTATGGGGATATGTCAAAAGTATTGTATACAAAACTAAACCCCTCGACTTAGCTGACTTAAGAAGACGAATAATGCTTGCGATTAGATCGGTCACGCCTGAGATGTTGAGTAACGTTAGAAGAAATTTCTATTTAAGATTAGGATGTTGCCAAGACGTTCACGGCGAGCATTTTGAACATCTCCTCCATTGAAATTTATTGTTTTTTTTTTGTTTTTTTACATTATCAAGAAATAAACAGTATTACTTATTAGTTTTTGAGTGTGTTGTAACGAATTTCTGTAATCAAATAATTTTCTTTTTTTAATGTTAATTTTTGCAATAAATTCCCAAAATGCTAACAGAAGTCGAATATAAAGCTTTATATGTTATGTAATTATGTTGTATGTTATGTAATGCGTAGATAATAGGACTTACGGACTCGCCCTATTTACAGTCCTCGCTCGCAAGCTCGCTCGGACTTTAAGCTTTAGGTATTATCCACAAAGTCCTAAATTATGTACTTAAATAGCTATAATGTAAATAAAGTACTACCTTTACTATTACTACCGGGCGTCGAGTTTGGGAACACGTGTGTAATCTGACGTTCACCGAGTTAACCAACGACTGCCGGATATTGAAAATATAAGACTCGAGTCATGCAAATACATTTTCAATGAATTTGTGCAGAATTTTCGTTGAAGTATCTGATGTTAATTATTTAAAAAATAATGCATTAAAAAAACTGCCGTAGAATCTATGTTCAATTTATACAGCTACAGGTAGTTTAATCAAAGCGTTAGATACCTTAATGCCTGCGTTGCCTATGGATTTATGCTAATCGTATTCACCAGACAACCCTGTTATTTAGTGAAGGGCGGCGAGCGATTCCGTCCGGCTTCGTGTTGGCGGCGGAGGGGGCGCCAGCAACGCGCCATCCGACGTTTCCCTGTGTGACTCGAGCTTCTGGTGCCCATCCCCACCCCCTGTATATATACCTCGCGCGAAGAACGAACGCGCAGTCGTACCGCGCGGTCATCATCGGCAGGTCTTGAGCACGTTCAACACACCGCGTTCCGCCCCTGACAATAGATCAAAGAAACGAAGACACTGGTAAATACACACAGTTCGCGAGTGTGGTAGTCTCCAGAAAGGCCTTAATCACTGTAATCTCCACTGCCTCATTGCTCTGCGGCAATTTTTTCTACCTCTTTTGGATACAAACACCGGCGCCGGCAGACCATCAAGTTCTTCTGCCTATCGATTTACCGGTGAGTCTGCGAGCTGCGCCGCACCACCCGCCCTTGGGTGGAGAATTCACAGATAACAAATCTCTTGTACCTGTATAGTTTGTTGCTTTTCACTTCAATAACCTAGCCAGGACAAATAATGTTCCACTTTTAATCCTTTTGCCGATTGCAATTCAATGAAAGGCAAAAAAGTGTTCGAAAAAAAAATGTACCGAAGATTAAATACACCTGCCAAGAAATATTTTATATTTGAAAAATGAATGAATATTTGTTATCTACCATTTGCGATATTATCAACGATTTAAAAATTATTGGCTTCGTCAAATTACATATCATGTGCCACTGCTTTTAATCTTTTTGGGAAATTGCAAATCGTCAATTTTTTATATAATTTTATTACTTGGCAATGCTTGATATTGATATTTTACTAATCAAGAATAATGAAATAAAAAAAAAATATTTTAATATTTTACAACCACTAAACCAAGTAATTATTAACGAGGATATTATTATCTTCCTGGTCCTTCGGCTACATTTTGAGCAATGGCAAATAACATTTTATCATTTTGTTAAACACATTGTTAATTCAATTTAATGTAAGGGGAAAAATATCGAAAGAAGGATGATTTTATATTTGAAAAATTAATGAATTTTTTGATACATGGCTATATATTTTTTGCGATATTGTTACAAAATTGTGGCCTTCTCGAAATTTCATATCGCATGCCATTGTTTTTACACTCAAAATTAAATTTTTTAGATAGATTATTTGACAATGCTTCATTTTGATTGTTTTACACCACAAATTTATGTATTGTACTTACTACCTTCTACATATTCGTAATGATATTTTTATCCTCATTGGTTCTTCGGCCGTATTTTGAGTAGTAGGACAAATAATTTATTACTAATCTATATTTTTTTAAGGATATCATTATCTTCATTGGTCCTTCGGCCATATTTTAAGTATTTGTAGAAGTAATTTATTACTACCATTTACATTTTTAAAGGATATCCTATTTGGTCCTTCGGCCGCATTTTTAGTAATGGATTACATATTTTTCTGTGTTTAATCATTCTGTTGATAACAGATTAATTTTATAATAGCAAAAAAAGGATTAAAATATTCAGTCTGAAGTTTAAATATTTTATAATTGAAAAATTAATGCATTTTTATACATTTACAACTTTTCAGCATATTATTGTTACCAGTTAGCTTATTAATATTATTATTCAGTATGTTATTATTAATATCATCATTCAATGAATTCATATTATCATCCAGCGTATCAATACAATAAAATTGACACCTAGTTATTATTATTTTGAATGTTATTGATTATTATTTAAAATGTTATTGCAAAAAGTCGACTTTTTAATGTTATTGTATAAATTTTATTACATTTTTATTTTATTACATTTATGTTAGGTAGTACTAGAAAAAAAAATGCATATTATTATTTCTATTTATAATGATACTAATAATAGTTGAAATGTTGATATTACCACTGCATGGCAATATTATCATTCAAAAAAATACAAATTATTTGTCAGTTGATATTTCCAAGATCTTATTATTATAATTTACAACCACTAAACCAAGTAATTATTAACAAGGATATTATTATCTTCCTGGTCCTTCGGCTATATGTTGAGTAATGGCAAAAACTATTTTATCATTTTCTTAATCACAATTCAATTTAATGAAAGGGAAAATATCGAAAGGAGACTGATTTTATATTTGAAAAATTTGAAGAATTTTTGGATATCTTTATCTATTTTTTGCGACATTATTACAAAATAGTGGCCTTATTGAAATTTCATATCTCATGCCATTGTTTTAACACTTACTTGATTTTGATTTTTTTGTGACACCACAAATCAAGTTTTGTACTTACTACCTTCTACATATTTGTAACGATATTTTTAATCTCATTGGTTATTCGGCCGTATTTTAAGTAATAGTACAAATAATTTATTACTAATATCTATATTTTTTTAATGATATTTTTATATCTTCATATATTTTAAGTATTTGTAAAAGTAATTTATTACTATCATTTACATTTTTTTTAGGATATCCTATTTGATCCTTCGGCCCCATTTTTAGTAATGGAATAAATACTATTCTATGTTTAATCATTCTGTTGATAACAGGTCAATTTTACGATAGCCAAAAATAATTGGATAAAAAAATCAGTCTGAAGTTTAAATATTTTATATTTGAAAAATTAACGTATTTTTATACATTTACAACATTTCAGTTATAATTAATATTACCATTCAATGAATTCATAGTATCATCCAGCGTACCAATACAATAAAATGGACACTTTTATTATTATTTAGAATGATATTGCAAAAAGTCGACTTTTTAATGTTTTTATATAAATGTTATTACATTTCTACTTTATAGCAACATTTATGTTAGGTACTATTATAAAAAAAATGCTTATTTTTATTTCTATTCATATTGATACTAATAATCGTTCAAATATTGATATTATCACTACATGACTATATTGTAATATAATTGCAATATAATTGTAATATGTAACTACGTTCGGCTTGTAGCAACTTTTGAGTTATCACTCCGTTGTAAAATGGCTCAGTGAATAAAGGCTTCTTATTATTATTATCTTTCAACAAATACAAATTATTTGTCAGTTGATATTACCAATATTAATATTAATATTTTGATTGAAGATCTTATTATTATAATTTAACATATTCATATTTAGCAGCGAACACCTATATATTATTTTCCACTATATTAAGGTTAGGATATTATCATTCAGTATATTATTATTATCAATTACATGATTAATAGCGGCATTCAATAAATTCATATCATTCAACGTATCATAAACATATAATAATATGTACAATAAAATATACACATTATTATTATTATTATTTAGAACGTTATTGCAGTAAGTCGGCTATTTAATGTTATTGTTATATGTGTTATTATATGTAGTAGGGTTTTGGAGTACTGACTGGCATTTGTATAAAATATCAATTATATCTTTGTTTTTGTCCTTTATTCATTATAATAAATTGTTCTGCCTAAGTAGTTTCGGCTTTGTTTAAAATTTAAGTCATCTTCAGAGGTTTTAAACAAATTTTAAACAAAGCCGAAACTAGTTAGGTAGCGCAATTTATTTTAATGAATAAAGGACAAAAACAAAGACATAATTGATATTTTATACAAATGCCAGTAAGTACTCCAAAACCCTACTACATACAATTTATATAACTGGTAATTATGGATATAACTCTTACGAAATATATGTTATTATCAACCATGTTGTTACATTTTTTCAATATTGAATTTTTACAACATTTATGTCATTATTTAACAAAAATCTGTATATTAATATTGCCATTCACAATGATACTTAATCATCGTTCGAATGTTGATTATCGTTACGTATTGCCATTTATCATGTTAGGTACAACCATTGTTCAAATATTTATATTTTCACGACAAGGCAATATTATCATTCAGCAAATCGATATTATATGTCAGTCTGTTATTGTTTTCAATATTAACATTAATATTTTCAACATGTTATCTATTATTTCTAGCAAATTTATTGATGTTAGCATTCAGAATTTGATTATCAACTATATTATTAATAATTAATTTATAATTAAAATAATTTGACATGTTATTATTATTGTAGTTGCTATAAATTGACATTATAACGTTGTCGTTTCGTATGCTATTATCAACCATCTTTTATTTATTCTGCATATTAATATTGCCATTCATAATGATATCATGCTTCATAACGCCTGTTATTGTTGTCAAATAATAACATTAATATTTTCAATATATTATCTAGTATTTCTAGCTAATTTATTGATGTTAGCATTCAGTATTTTATTATCAATTATATTATTAATGTCGTCATTAAAAATATTCATATTATCATTCAGCATATAATAAAAATAATTCGACATGTTATTATTATTGTAGTTGCTATACATTGACATTTTAACGGTGTCCTTTTGTATGCTATTATCAACCATCTTTTATTTATTGTGCATATTAATATTGCCATTTATAATGATAGCATGCTTCATAAAGCCTGTTATTATTATCAATATTAATTTTAATATTTTCGTTGAAGAGCTCAATATTGTCATTCAACATTATTGACACCGTGCAACTTATTATTACTGTTTGCCAAGGATGGTGTGTTTAAGTAATAATGTTTAGGTAATAAAATATTTTAAGTCTTAAATAAAATGTTTTTTTTTAAATAAATTGATTTAAATTAAAATAGATTTTTATTTAAATGTATCATTGCTTTTGCACTGTTTGTGCATTACTATAAGTAAAAAATTAAAAATATAATGTAACTATAGAGTTAGCATGATTTGGAGTAGATAATTCAACATTATTGCCACATGCAACTTATTATTACTGTTTGCTAAGGTTGGTGAGTTTGAGTAATAATGTTTAGGTAATTAAATAATTTAAGTCATTATTAAAATCTTTTTTTTTAAAATAAATCATTGATTCAAATGAAAATAGATTTTTATTTAAATTTATCATTTATTTTGCACTGTTTGTGCATTCCAATAGGTCAACATATAAAAATATAATGCAACTATAAAGTTAGCATGATTTGTAATGTAACTAAAATATTTTTCTTTTCCTCCAATTGTGGTCAATCACATGGTAAGTACTAGGTACAGATACACAGATTTTTTAAATCATCAATTATTAATAAAAGTGACATATGATTTAAATCGAGATGTAAATCAATTGATTTAAATCTCATCTATCCTGGCAAAAACAACTGATCAGAAATATATTTAAAAAAAAGATATTTTTTAAATAAACTGTTTTTGATTTTCGTGATTTATTCCAACCCTGCATACAGCAATAAATAACATTATTTTCACCTCATTTTATTATTGCACTAATAAAAATCATTCATTGATTCATTATAATTCATTCATGCCCGGTTGCATCAACGCGAGTTAAATATTAACTCGGGGTTATAAATTTAACTCGGGGTTAACCTCAAAAATGACTTACACCTGATCTGAAATAAAACATAAAATGCGAGTTATACGAACTTGATTCATTCACAAGTGACCCGTTTTATTATTTCACATAATCAATTTTACATATTTTTTACATCATCAAATTTTGATTCTACTGATTCGAAACGTCACTCTGACATAAATATAACTCATGGTTACATAACCCGAGTTAAAACAATGTTGATGCAACCGGGCATTAATGATTCCATTAAGAATTATTTATCGATTCATTATGCATCATTTTGAATCGTTTATCGGTTAATATTCAGATATTGATATTCTTCCTATTATCATATAGAGTCTATTTTACATGAGCTTACTGCATAAGGTTATTTACTGGTTTTTTTAGCTTTTTGAAATCTTTTGGATCTCTTCAATACTCTGTTGTAAATGGACATTCCACCTATTCCGATTTAATTGATTGTTAGATCTCTTATATTGATAAATATTATCCAGCATTATTCATGGTATTATCGAATCAAACAGCCAGCTTATTGTCATTCAGAATTTTACTAACATTATCAGAGTAAAAATATAGTCAGTGAGTGTTTTACTATTTTTCATTAAAATATTAATATTCATATTGAAATGCAAGTAAACGAAGATTCATAGGTACAATTAAATATCTGAAAATCAGACATCTGCATTGCTGCACTCTTGCAAAATAATTTAATAAAAGTGATAGATAATTGACGTCCAAATTTGGCCATTTAAAATGTGATTGTTCATATACTCTGTTAATATCTGAAATATTTGAAAATCGTACTCTTCAGGTTGTTGTTGTTTTTCTCATAAAATTTAAATTCAAGAAATTGATCAACCTTTTACTTTGGTATAAAAAAAATTCAAAATCTGTTTCAATTATCTTGACTAGTTTTTGGCTTATCGTATTCAGAAATACGTACCTCGCACAACTTTTCAAAAATGTGCAACCACTTCAAACCTATTTCAATTGAAATCTTGATTTTGTTTTTTCTATGGAGAAAAATAATTCTAGTGCACATTCAACTCTCAAACTCATTTCAGAGAATACGCTGTCTTCGTGCTTAGGTTCGGCCTGTAATTGCATCCAATTGAAAAAATGTTTTTTTAAAATATAACTACGTCCTGCAGCCGCTGCTATGCTTAATTACAGTCGAAAATGATTAATAATGACGGTTTTAATTAATTAATTAACGATTTAACCATCTCTTTCAAATGATTGCCATTTAACGATCTCTCCAAAAAACATCTGCCATTGGGAAAGTCATCCTGCACCTTTTCCCATTTTACCAATTTAAATCTCTCGCCTGGGGTGGCCCATGACGTGAATCATCCCCCGCACGAAGGGGCCGACACGTCCGTGATTCACTCGGCGGCCCGGGAACAAGAACGAGAGTGTTTTCCAGAAATAAACCTCGGCCGGTGACGGTTCGAAACACTTTTGGTGCCGAAAACAGCCGTCAGCTTAAAAACAAACAAAAAAACCTGAGATGTGGAATCCGTGCTTTGCTCCTCAAAAAACCAACGAGCAGATGAGCGTTACAAATTGGTGGTGGTTAGTTAGGCACTGGTTTATTTTGGTCTCGTGCCTTCTTGGTTTATTATGTTTTGATAGCTGTGTTTATAAAACGAAACTTACATGCATGCGCTCAATCAATTTATGCGCCAGGGGTCACCCATTAATTGCTATTTCATGAAACCCGAGACCAAACTATCTTTGGATTTCAAGAACAGATGTTTATATCAAAATACCGTTAACAAATACTTTACTATGTCGTTAACCTGTTTTTTTAATTATTTACGTACTTAGAATGTATAATTTTATTACCTGGAGCAGAGCTGAAATCGTTTCTGAAGTGTATGGTATAGGATTTTTATTAATTAATACACCGTCGATTTACTTCAATTAGAACAACCATGTGAGAGGACGCCTCCGACACCCACTGTGTGCTTAATTCTTTGCGAATCCATCAAAATCTTGTCGAAATTAACCAGTTCCCAAAATATGTTCAATTTGAATTATGTATTTTAAATACAGTGTTTTATGAGTTTTATAAAATGATACACCTTATATCGACGTAAAGCTTATCCAAATAAACCAATTTCCGATCTACATTCAATTTTCATAAAATATATGTTTCATTGCAATAGTATCTAACGCCATTAGGCCGATATGTAGCAAATAACAGGCGCGGGTTGAAGTTTGTAAACCGAGGCGAAGCGAAGCGGAGCGGAGCGCAGCCGAGGTTTATATTCAACCAAGCCTGTTATTTGCATATCGGCCGTATGTTGTTCGATACTTTTTGTAATACCTAAATTACAAAAACTGGTCAATTTATCAATATTAAATTTTAAAATTAATAAACAAGTTATCCAGGCGCAATTTGATACCATAGCAACATCAACGGTTCAAATACAAACAAACAAATCAAAGTTAAATTAGAAAAATAATGTCAGATGTGCAAAGTTCTTCGTTTTGTGGTATCCCCGAAGATGTACTAAATGAAGCAAATGCTGCCACAATCGATTTACTTCCCCAAAAAAGCAGCAGCAGGTATGAGAAAGAATATGAAGACTTTATTGCTCATAAATTTGCGTTGTCATTTAAATAACGTCCACGGCCGTTATTATAACGGCCAAGGCCTTTACGCCTGTCATATCGATCAAGCAGACAGTACTGATAAATGTCAATAACACAGAGGTATTACAAAAAACAATATTTACTGGTTGCCTGTAGAAGCTACCCCAAACCATTTCCTAATTATTTTAAGAATTACATACCAATTGTGAAAGCTATTGGTTAAATTATTTTCATTATTTTGCACTGTAAATATAATAAGTATTTATTCACTTTAATTTTGTGTTAATTTTGTGTTGTGTTAATACTTTGTATTAAATCTGTTATAAATACAGATGTGATAAATTTGGAATATTTCCACACAATTTAATAGCGTCATAGGTACATATGACCACAAAACGCACAAAAAATCTATGCAACAATTATAAACAAAATCAAGTAGTTTCAAATTAGAACTCTCTAAAGAAATTACTCTGTTATCTCTAGGATGAGATACCCTATTAAAAATGTAAGTTTTTGTATTAAATCAGTATCAGTCAGTCAGTCAGTTCTTCAAAATGAAAATAATTGACGATTTGTCATTTTTGAGAACAGTTTTAAAATTTTGGAAACATGTTTGGTTTTTCGATTTTCTTGTAGGTTTTATTACTCATAAATCGGCCATTTATTAAATTTGGAAATATTGCCGCAATATCACTACAGGAAATATAAAGATTGTACAGTTATATGAGATATGATAAGAAAATCCCCATGATAAGGTCAATATCGCTGTAATCGATTGCTTAAATCAAATCAATCAAACAAAATGATTAGATGGGACTGCCAAGATATCGAAAAATGCATTAGCTCAATATATCCTAGACCCTTATAAAGCACACTTATTATAAATACATATAATTGAAGTGCCAATCCTTTGCCTCGCCCATGTAAGCTTCTATCTAAATAACTGGTTATTTAGGTAGAATTTTATTAGGCATGAACATTTTTGGGATATAGTTTGGATCTTGATATACGTAGATATTTTTCGTACAGAAACATATATAGTTAAGTGTGAGAAAAATTTAAATAAATTACAATTTTATTAATAAAAATTGTGTGCGTTAAATTACTCTTAAATCTGTGATTAATCTTATCAATGAAAATGTATGTTCATAATCTTGAATTATCTCTAAATCACGATCATATATTATACTACGATAACATGTGTTTGTCGCTATTGTATTGTTTTAAGTCATTAAATACCTGAACATTTTAAAATTGAACTTAAAAGATATGTTTTTAATTTCTCTCAGAATATTATGAACAAAGGCTAAAGTAAATAAATGAAAAATAATAAATAATGAGTCTTGGTATACAAAAAATCTTACTTAATGTTTTTGATAAAGTAGAGATTTTTAAGTAGGACTAAAATTATTCATAAATTTAAGGTTGTTATCTTTAGTACCTACTGGTAAATTTAATTTATTTTTATTTAATTTAATGATTTATCTCTTTCGACTGACTAGTTTCGGATATGAACAACCATCATCAGAGGCATATGTATTTAATATTTACTGTTTACTAATGTTTAATGTTTAATATCTTGAATTTATTTGAAATGTAATTTTAAGATAGATGTCTAATTTTATTTAATTGAAATGTACTTTTAAATTTGATAGATGTCTAATTTTAATTAAAATTAGACATCTCTCTGATGATGGTTGTTCATAACCGAAACTAGTCAGGCGAAAGAAATAAATCATAAAATAAAATAAAAATAAATATTATTTACCAGTAAGTACTAATATAACCACCTTAATAACAACCTATAATATAATATAACAACCTTAAATATACAGGGTGTCTCTAAATTATGTGGACATGGCTTAACCACAGCTTACTGGGATCGAAAGAAGACGATTTAACAAAACTTATCTATATACAAGGTTTATACATCTATAAACCATCATCAACCCGGTAACTAGATTACATTTGTTTCCAAACGAGTGTAGCGCAGTCACTCATATTTTATTTTTTGTGTCGAAACTGTAACAGATATCAAAAACTATGAAGATACAAAAAAACTCAATAATGAATGCCTGCGTCCGTTTTTTTTTTATTTATTTGCTTTTGTCATTAAAAAATATAAATGTATTAATGTTGGGCCACCCTTATTTTGTACACAACCGGTCTACTGATAATAATAATATGTCAAAATATGCGTTATACCCGTATAAAGTGTCATACCAAACAACATCCAAATCAACGTAAACGTTCTCTTTTTATAAGCATAGCCATGCTTATGAAATTTTTGAAAGTGTATCGAGCGTTCAACAAAAATCGACGACGAAGTTAGCGTTGGCAATCTCAAGGTGTCTGCACTAGGATCAAATCTGACATGTTAACATGACAGCCAGCATTGCACACGTGCGCGTGTGATCTTAGTGCAGACATGACTTGAGATTGCCATCACCAACTTCGTCGTCGATTTCTGTTGAACGCTCGATATAAAATTCTTAACCAAGACTAAGAATTTTTATTAATCTATAGAAACTTTTTTTTCCGATTTCGTCAATATTTTCAAGATTTTTAAAGTTTAGTCTAACATATTTTAGAATGCAGTGATTATTTCATAAATTATTGGCAAAATATTTAAATAACATCATCATTTAAGTTTTACAATAGCCAAATTAAGTAAGCCAAAAGCGATGAAAATGTAAAAAATATTTAACTGAAACGAATTTTTAATAATTTATATAACTTCATTTTTCTTTGCAATTTCGTTAATCATTTCAACATTTTTTAATTTAACCTAATATATTTGAGATTACATTGACTGTTTCTTAAATTATTGGCAAAATTATGAAATTTACATCAAATTCTGGCGATATAAAATGCTTCATACTTTTAAAAAAGCCAAATTAAGTTGACATCCTTATAATATCTTCGAAAATGTATAAAATTCTTAATAAAACCATGGAATATTTAATAGTTTACTAACACTTTTTTTTTGCAATTTCGTCAAAAATTTCTAAGTTTAACCTAATATATTTGAGATTGCAGCAATTATCTCAAACATTTATAAACAACTGACAAGCTAATTAAAATAACATCAAATTATGGTTATACAAATTGCCTGATAACATGAAAAAGCCAAATTTAGTTGAACCTCTATAAAACTTTGAATCGTTTAATAATTTACGAAACCTTAAATTATTTTATAATGCATAATTGTTTGCTGCCATATTTTAGGGAGATAATTCAGGCTAAATTAACGAAATGTTCTGCGATAATAACTTGGCTGTGGTCGCTAACGAATTAGGCTATTATATTTAATGACTTACCTGTCTGTCGTGCTCTACTGGATCGAATTTAAAGTGAGCAAATGTGTTTGTTGCTGCCTGCGGTCGTGCAGGCTGCAAATCAAATTAATTAGATGGCTTATTAATGATAATTTAATTAAGCCGCAATTTTGTGTTTGCAGTGCATGGAAAGAAACGCTTCTTATGTAAAATTACAAAATTATCGAATTGTTTAACTAAAATTTACCAAATTTGATATAATTTATTTAGAAAACTGAAAATATTTACTCAATGGCACAAAATAAATGAGGGTTGGCACGATAATATATTTGTGCTTAAATTCTTCGAATTTTATTAGTACTACCAGTCTACTTTTTGTAAATCTTTCCTTTGTCGTAAGTAATTTTATATCTTGTTTAGGCTAGAAAATCATAAAATTCAACAGTATTGTTTTAAATTGAGTTTGAATTTAACGCGCTTTGGTTGATTTCGCTTTGATTTTCTAGGGGATTTTACATAGCTCTATATTAGGCAGGCACACACGTAGGGAAATTTCAACCGATCTGTCCCGCCGTCCGCATCTGTCATCCCTGTTACGCCGATCTGGGCCAGTGTGTACGTGGGTGCCTGCCTAATGAGTTCACCAATGGGTTTTACCATTCATTGAAGAGTATACTCTTCTATCAACGATTTTACCCAAAATCTGCGCCAAATCAGATGCGGATGGCGGGTTAGATCGGTTGAAAGTCCTCTTCGTATGTGCCTGCCAATTGAGTTCACCAATGGATTTTACTCAAAATATAAAATCGGATTCCACACGTTTTGCATTCGTGGTCAGGTGATAGAATGGATTCCAGTTTTAGCCTCGACTACAAGTCCATTAACATTCAAGTTTACCAAAACGAAACAATTTAATTAATAAATTCGTTTATAACTTTATCACATCCGAAACTAATCAGCAACAATAATAAAGTGGTTTAATCAAATGGTTGCGTAACTAAAAATATATTATTCATGATTTGAAATATCCATTCGAGCATAATGTGGGATTAATTTGTATCGCCACAACTGCAATTTTCAAATTACAAAGGTACTGGATACGTTTTTGCTTGGTTGCACAATCAATTATATGATTAATATAATTGATTATTCTGATTATTAGAATACTCGTAATTGATTACGGATATAACTGATTGCAGTGATTATTGATAGATACTGTTACTATAAAAATTCAGAAATTGCCAATTCAACGAATAAATGCTGCATTAGAACACAATCGATACAATAGGAAATACAAATGCTAGAATGAAAATATTCTGACTCATATTTATGTATTCTTTTTCTCTGGTGGCTTCTCTCAAACGGTGTATTCGTGTTACTCTCGAACAATGCGTCCGCCTTTTGTGTTCACGTTTACTAATGACATTGATGGATTCAATACAGAACACAAGCCTATTGTTCAAGGGATACGTCAGCCGCTCCTCTTCTCGCATTTTCGAGCAACAATTACACTTTAACGAACGCAGAAGCGCACATATTTTGAAATTGCACGTGCAATTATTACATGTCGCCGTTTTTAAATTAATTTGTCTTCACTCTCCAGAATTATTGGTGGAACTTTAATAAAACTGTGATGGAATTTATTATTATCAGGAAATCATCCGAGATAAATTATTTGATACAATTTTATGCAGGACTTATATTTTTCAGGTAATAATCCGAAATAAATTATTTGATCGAATTTTGTGTAGGAACTTTGAAATAATCATCTCGTGGAAATTTTGGTACAATTTTATATACCTACCTGTTTATAACTGCATGAAAGAATGAAAAAAAAACGTTGTGCAACTATATTATCTGACATACTTTCGGCCGCACATTATCTATCAATGAAACCAATTAATAGATTATTTTAGATATTAACATAATCGTAACGTTTAATCAAACCAGTTATCATCTGGGCTCAATGAATTGCAGCGTCAAAATTTTACAGTATTCCTCAAATCGTCTAGTTATCGAGGCAAATCAGGAGTGGTAAGTGGTACAGCACTTATTTCTGTTTTTTAGTATGTTCTTAAGTAATCAGGATAGTTTTTACAAAAACGTTATTTTCGTGTTTTAGTATGTTCTTAAGTAATCAGGACGATTTTCTCAAGACATTTTTGGGTTTACGCCACCTTCCACCTTCCACATCTTCCTAGTTATTTACCTGCTCACGTTCCACCTGGTGCTCATTGTACCGATGGCCTTGCAGTTTTCTGAAAGTTATTTTTTATACGCTTTATAAATAATGTATGCTGCAGACACGGATGAGTAATGCATTGTAGTCGGGTGGGGCGTCTACCCTGACATTCGTTTCCTTGGTAATAATTATGTAGCTCTTAAGCAGATTTCCGGCCAAGGCACACGTCTTGCATGACCATTACCAATCCAGTAGAGTGTAAAAGAATTACAGCGAAGGGGCAGTACTGTTCGTAAACTGGACTGTATTGGATTTAACTTATTTTAATTCAGCAGACGTGGAGTATGTGGAGAATTTCAAGGCTACTAAATAGTTGGTGTGTAATCAAATTAGTTATTTCAGTTGTTTTTAATCTAGTAGACGTCGAAAATTATATGACGATTGGTGAACTTACCAGGAATATTTTAAATGGGCTTTAAATTTAAATATCTTAAGAATCTTGCATTGCATATAAATCTAATTACACAAATTTAATACTCGCACATCACTTAATAAAGTACCAGACAAAAAAGGGACACTTTTGTGATACTGTACTTTTCCCCACCTTAAATGCGTCTACCAAGCACCTTATAGATCACTCTTCTTCAATTTTCCTACAAACTCTAGCTCTTTGAACTTCATTTAATTGAGGCATTTTGCAATTGTTAGGTGGCTAAAATTAAAGCAAAATTGCTTTAAGAGTTGTCCCGTTTTTTTTCTAGTACTGCATTTAAAGTACTGCAATACTGAAAACTGAAACTATACAGTAACTAGAAAAAAAAATCTATAGCTGCTCAGTAGCCAAGTAGCCAAGTCAAGTACTAAATTTTTTATTTTTTGGTAATTATTTCAGATTATCATAAAATAAACAAGCGAAAAACGGAAAAACAACTGAAACATTGACCGTAGTATACTACTCCCAGCGCTTTTTTGTTTTTACAGTTTTGAGTTTTTGAGAGCTTTATTGGAGTATTATTCCTTTCAATATTCCTTACAATATCCTATCATACAACCATCACAATGTCGGTCCGGCAGAAAGACTGTTTATGGTAGGGTTTATTGTCACTCAGGAACCGTAGAATAATTATTTTAATTGGAGACCGTAAAAATGGCGAAAAGTTAAATATCCACATAAGCTGTAAAAACCAACTTCTATACTCGCGAATTTATTTGGCAACGTTGATGTTTTGATTAGCATAGAAAATTATTTTATATCGTAAAATCTATAAATATATAAATATATTTGTGTTTAAATGTGCCAGCATTTTATTTATTAATGGTGATAAAAAAATGTATGAGCATCAAGAAGGTTTTGTATTATTTTATTATTACATTAAAGTATTATCATATTCTTATATGACCAATGGAAGTAATACAGTAATAGGGTAAATCAAAACAATTTCTGTCCAAGAGAATTTTCTTTGACCCTAGAAATTTTTCTGCATCATATTTTATAGTCATTGTCAGATAATATTTAGATCATATTTAATTCATGTTTATAAATGAATTCAATTTCTGTTCAAAATGAACCAAACAAGTCGATTCCACGCCGTTTACAAGAATTGTGAATTTCTCAGTCCACATTATGGCGAATTTTGCGTAAAGATCTGCAGCTACACCCTTACAAGATCAAATTAACCCAAGAACTGAAACCTCAGGATCATTTGATGCGCCGAAACTTATCCGATTTTGATCTGCAAAAGTTTGGAGAAAATCCTGAATTTCATCTAAAAATTATCTTTGGAAGCTCATTTTTGGCTGTTTGGACAGCAACAAACCACAAACCCACATGTTCTTCATGAGACTACATTGTATCTAATACTGCACTAATATTGCATTATTAAGAAGGTTTTGTATTATTTTATTATTACATTAAAGTATTATCATATTCTTAGATGACCAATGGAAGTAATAAAGTAATAGGGTAAATCAAAACAATGTCTGTCCAAGAGAATTTTCTTTGACCCTAGAAATTTTTCTGCGTCATATTTTATAGTCATTGTCAGATAATTTTAGTAATCATATTTATTTCATGTTTATAAATGAATTCAATTTCTCGTGGAAACAGATTTGGCGAATACTTGTCTAAACTCCATTATTCACAGAAATTCAATTTCTGTTTAAGAGTTTAAGTTTTTTAGGTCTTTTGAAATTTTCACTTTTGCATCAAATTCTATTTTCTGTTCTGCATCATATTTTATAGTCATCGTCAGATATGTTAATGAATTTGGCAATCATATTTATTTTATGTTTATTAATGAATTCAGTTTCTGTTCAAAATATATATTTTTTATATAGTCGTCTTTTCGATGGTATGGTTTTTCCAACAAAGAATCGCGATGTCTATGCTCGATCGCATGCTTACGGTGAAAGTAAGAGGATGAAATCAAATAAGAAACGTATGTCGAATTCCTGCAATATGGAGCGATGAGTCATACCCAGCTCTCGGCGAGATGACTATACTTAATTTCTTCATCATATTTATATAGTTATCGTCAGATATGTACATGATTTAGGTAATTATGCCGATATTATAAATATATAATAAAATATTTGTGATATCTGGCAACATCACAAAACAGTGTCAATGTAAATTGTAAATTATTTTATGCCGATCATTTATAAATATATAATAAAATATTTGTGATATCTGGCAACATCACAAAACAGTGCAATGTAAATTGTAAATTATTTTAGATCTGGTTATATGATTTTCTTGTATCAGGAAAAATGTCAGCAATGTTGCAAGACGTATTTATTTTGCATCTGTGCCATCTATTAGTATTCATCGTAAAAGTGGACAACACCTTCTTGAACAGAGCGTATCACTTTTATTAGCCTTTGTCGATAGTCCGAAAATTTCGATGTTCATGTTCGTGAAAATTGAAATATCTTAAAAATCGCTCATTGGAAATTAATCTAATTATAGTCTGTTCCATTTTTATTTTTAACTAAGTTGGCTCTGTTAGGGTGACAGTATTGTTGGCCAATGTAAAAAGTCACTAGACTTGAAAAAATAGATTGTATTTAAAAAAAGACGTTATATTTTATGATAGTTGGCAATGTTGCCATCGAATTGAGTATCTATTGAGTACAGAATTTATTTGCTATTTTTATTTTACAGAAGCAAATCAGTCAAATTATAATATAAAATATAGTTGATGACAGTGTTGTAACAGATACATTTTTTTCTGTATCGAGATACAGAAACTTTAGAAATAATGTATCTAGATACATAACTAGATACAAATTTGAAAATGTATATAGCTACAGATACAGATACATTTTAAAAGTATCTGGATACTTCTAGATACATTTCAGATACATGGAAAACCAAACCAAAAATAGTTTTCTTTTTACATCTGCAAAAGAAAATGCTCATAAATATTTTATAAAAAGTGCAAATCTATTTTTTTTTATCGTCTGTTTATAGTTATTGCTATACTCGTCCCGTCCTGACAATGACTCATCGATCCATATTGCATGAATTCGACATATGTTTCTAATTTCATTTCATTCTATTACATTTAGCTTCCGCACACGAACCAGCATTAAAAACGTGAATAATGTATGTATCTATAGTAGATACATTACAACACTGGTTGATGATTGGTTTACTTAAAGCATAAATCTTAACACTTGAATGATTGAAGCAATAGTTTAATTATGTTTAAAATTTTATCCATAAATTACTAGTTATACAGTGTGTTCGATAAAAAGGGCCCAATAGTGTAGCGACTTCATTTGTTATTTAATCATTAACAAACTATATATATATATATATTGCAAACAAATTCATTTATTAGTTGTGACGTCACCGACATTTTTTTTAAATGCTCGGTATAATTTTTTTGTGTATTCTTGTAGAGCATTTTAATTACTTTTTATCGGCCTGAATTTTTAGTATTATTATACTATGAAAATTTTGCAAAAAGTGTGAAAAACTGATTTGAGCTAGTAGGCTATTAATAAATATATTAAATCCTAAATTCTCTGGAATAAACCATTGGTGATCATAATAATACATCAAAAAAAGACCACAAATGTCGGTTCGTAAAATTGGACATAAACTAACACATCTGTTCACCACATTTAAAAAAAACATAAATTACGTTCTTGTAAGGTGCATTACATCTTTATTACTTACGATATTAATTTACTTTTATTAATTCATTTCGTCAACCTAGTTCATAATTTACAACTGAATGATGCTACAAAATGAACAAACTTATTTTATGCTTGCTTAATTATTATCACCAATTGTTTGTTCCAGAAAATTTCGGATTTAACAGCCTACTAGCTCAAATCAGTTTTTTACATTTTTTGCAAACATTTCATAGTATAACCCTACTAAAAATTTAGACCGGTGAAAATTACATAAACTGCTCTACAAGAATAAACCGAAAAAAATATACCGAGCCATTTAAAAAAAATTGTGGACGACGTCACTACATATAAATGAGGGTGTTTAAAAAATATTTTTTTCCGCCAACTTGTAGCTAATACTGTCCCATTTAATAATATACAGGGTGAGTCAATAGGACGGGCAGGCTCGATTACACCTACACCGTTAACGATATCGAAATGAACCAAACGGCACTGCAAACTAGAGGCCAAGGTGCAGTTTGTAAAATTATTTTGCCATATACAGGGTGTTCCATTATTGCAGGGCAGCGTTGGACCTCATTTTTTTAAATGGCATCACCTGTATAAATTTATATATTTGAATTTGCCCTTTTTTGGGCTTTATAAGTTCGTTTAGTTTTTGCAATTCGCTTTAACCCTTCATAAGTTGTTTTATGTTTTTCCAAGTTCTTCTGAACGGTTAAAGCGAATTGCGAAAACTACACGGATTTATAAAGCCCAAAAATGGGCAAATTCAAATATGTACATTTATACAGGGAGTGCCATTTAAAAAAACTAGCTCGAAGGCTGCCCTATGGCAAAATAATTTTACAAACTGCACTTTGGCCTCCAGTTTGCAGTGTATTTTGGTTCATTTCGATATTATTAACGGTGTAGGTGTAATCGAGCCTGCCCGTCCTATTGACTCACTCTGTAAATGGTTTGTGTGAATGGTTTGTTGATGATTAAATAACAAATAAAGTCGCTACACTCTCGGGCCCTTTTTATCGAACACACGGTATATTTAAGGTTGTTATATTATTATTTTGTACTTACTGGTAAAAAATGTTATTTTTATTTTATTTTATGATTTATTTATTTTATTTCGCCTGACTAGTTTCGGTTATATACAATCATCATGTATTCAATGTTTATACATCTTGACATATTGACCTATCAAACTTTTAAAAATTACATTTCAAGTGAATTCAAGATGTATAAACATTGAATACATGAATCTGACGATGGTTGTATATAATCGAAACTAGTCAGGTGAAATAAAATAAATAAATCATAAAAAAATATTTTTAAATAAAAATTTAAATTAAATATTTTTTTTGCCATTAAGTACTAAATAATAATATAACAACCTTAAATAACTTAATTATTTTAATATATGAATTAGGCAACTTTGTTTGGACAGAAATCTGACGGTTAATATTTTTTTCACTGTCAGAACATTTTTGTTGGTGTTCATGCGCAAAACTTTATAAAATGAAACCACAGCCTTCTTAGTTATAAATAAAAATGGAACAGAGTATACACGTTATGCCTATCAGTATATCATTTAAATCAGTACTAAATTGTATTCATATTGATAAGCTAGTTCCTGAGATATCAGTATTTAAGCGGCCTCTTTACCCCAGCTAGTATATGGCATTACTAATAAGCGATAGCCAAATAATTCATGAACGGGTTAACATAATTACAATCGGAGAACTGATATAGAAAGTTTAGACATTTATCTACAATTAGACAAAGTAGTTTTAAGAAATAAATGAAAGGTGACTTATTTCTGATCACCTAATCAGATTTATGTGCTGACAAGAATACTCCATTATAATTCATGATATTGGAACAAAAAAAGAAGGTGGTTCGCAACAACATTAGCTCCAAATACCCTGATGGAAGTTCCATTATATCTACCGTCCCCTGTCTTAATTAAATAAATACAGAAGAAAATTTCACAAATCGGCTAAACATGCCATTCTTTTTATCAACATAATAAATCACCATTTTATTATTTCTTAAAAACCACTCAGCACAATTGTAGATAAATGCCTAAACTTTCTAAATCAGGTCTCCGATTGTAATTATGTTGACCCGTTCATGAATTATTTGGCTATCGCTTATTTGTAATGCCGTAATGCCGAATTATCTTGGCTGTCGTTTACATGCAATTCCCTATACCGCCGCGTTTGTGCAAAGAATGAGTTAAGTATGAAAATAATTAGAGATATGTTTATATTTGTTTTTAAAAGAATATGCTGGCACTAAATTCAAATATCTCTAGAATCACGAGATACCCTGTATCACTTTTCATCTAAACATTTTATTGGCTTCTCCACCTACAGAATTTGAATTGGTTTACTCTACAATGACTTACTGTACACTTCTTTCTGAGAAATTGAGAATATATGAATAGTTTAATGTTGAAATGAAAATAGATTGCTAAAATAATAGTACTTTTCATCTTATTTTTTTGTATTATCAGTAGTAGTAACAATATTTGATTGGTTATCGACCTGCGGTCTTTCCGCCAAATTTCTATTATCATTATCTTCATTATTTCACTATTTTCATTATCATTTTACTAGAAGCAATACAATTTTTTTTTCTGCATTTCATTTTACAATCACCAATGATTTGGGCAATTATAATACTTCAGTTTCGTAAATAAATTCAATTTCTGTTCAAGATGACATTCTTTCATCATTAGAAGTTTGTCTGCATCATACTTTATCATCATCATTCTTTGTCTTTGTCATCTTTCTGCTTTCATTATTTGTCATATTTGTCTAGTAGTCTATGTTGTGTTGTACGTCTTTTCTGTCTTTGCAACGAGGGCCATATCATATGCAAGCTTGATGTCAGTTATCTGTGTTATTACATTTTCCAATATACGAGCCCTAACAACTATATGTTCGGCAACTTCATGATTGCCACCTAAATTTGTTTTTCTTAATATACTGTTAGTAGTAAAATATATTTATTAGTGCATTGGTTTTTAATTTTAGAATCATTATGATTCTGGCTACTTTGTGATGATAATATGTAACAAAACATTACATTTTTCATTTGTAAAAAAATATTTTATTGAACAAAAACCGACAATTAAATGTTCGGCCAAAATAAAACTTTATTATAAGAAGTAATATTTTAACAATTTGATACGGCGCCGGCGTAACATCGAATTTCGCTGCAATTACTGCTCGAATTCTTCTAGGCATTGAATTTACCAAAGATTGACACTCTTCTACTGTCACTGAGTCCCATACTTCTTGAAGTTTAGCTCTCAAACGTTCCTGAGTTCTTTGTGGATTGTTTCTCAGTTTCAGTTTCATTTTGTGCCAAAGGGTTTCGATGATGTTTAAGCCTAGGCTACTGGAAGGCGAATTCAGTACTACCATGAATGGTTTTCCAACCATTTTCGGGTGTTTTGGCTGTATGGCTCGATGCTCCACCTTATTGGAAGATAAATGGCACCGCAGCGTACATTTTTTCATTATTGGGAATAAAGTTATTGTCGAGTATCTCTTGGCATTTACAGCGTTAACAGTTACGTTGATGAACTGGATATTTTCCACGGTCTTTGCGTACATACAACCCCATATAATAAGCCCCGAAGGAAACCTGATACGTATGTTTTAAGCAATGAATACCATTATTAAACGTCTTTTTATTGTTTCTAATTACTCTGTTTCGATAATCTTCCGTACGCACATCAAATTTCGATTCATCACTAAAAATAATCGAATTCCACGGTTCATGTGTCTATGGTCGATGTTCTGTACACCGATATTATTAACGGTGTAGGTGTAATCGAGCCTGCCCGTCCTATTGACTCACTCTGTAAATGGTTTGTGTGAATGGTTTGTTGATGATTAAATAACAAATAAAGTCGCTACACTCTCGGGCCCTTTTTATCGAACACACGGTATATTTAAGGTTGTTATATTATTATTTTGTACTTACTGGTAAAAAATGTTATTTTTATTTTATTTTATGATTTATTTATTTTATTTCGCCTGACTAGTTTCGGTTATATACAATCATCATGTATTCAATGTTTATACATCTTGACATATTGACCTATCAAACTTTTAAAAATTACATTTCAAGTGAATTCAAGATGTATAAACATTGAATACATGAATCTGACGATGGTTGTATATAATCGAAACTAGTCAGGTGAAATAAAATAAATAAATCATAAAAAAATATTTTTAAATAAAAATTTAAATTAAATATTTTTTTTGCCATTAAGTACTAAATAATAATATAACAACCTTAAATAACTTAATTATTTTAATATATGAATTAGGCAACTTTGTTTGGACAGAAATCTGACGTTTAATATTTTTTTCACTGTCAGAACATTTTTGTTGGTGTTCATGCGCAAAACTTTATAAAATGAAACCACAGCCTTCTTAGTTATAAATAAAAATGGAACAGAGTATACACGTTATGCCTATCAGTATATCATTTAAATCAGTACTAAATTGTATTCATATTGATAAGCTAGTTCCTGAGATATCAGTATTTAAGCGGCCTCTTTACCCCAGCTAGTATATGGCATTACTAATAAGCGATAGCCAAATAATTCATGAACGGGTTAACATAATTACAATCGGAGAACTGATATAGAAAGTTTAGACATTTATCTACAATTAGACAAAGTAGTTTTAAGAAATAAATGAAAGGTGACTTATTTCTGATCACCTAATCAGATTTATGTGCTGACAAGAATACTCCATTATAATTCATGATATTGGAACAAAAAAAGAAGGTGGTTCGCAACAACATTAGCTCCAAATACCCTGATGGAAGTTCCATTATATCTACCGTCCCCTGTCTTAATTAAATAAATACAGAAGAAAATTTCACAAATCGGCTAAACATGCCATTCTTTTTATCAACATAATAAATCACCATTTTATTATTTCTTAAAAACCACTCAGCACAATTGTAGATAAATGCCTAAACTTTCTAAATCAGGTCTCCGATTGTAATTATGTTGACCCGTTCATGAATTATTTGGCTATCGCTTATTTGTAATGCCGTAATGCCGAATTATCTTGGCTGTCGTTTACATGCAATTCCCTATACCGCCGCGTTTGTGCAAAGAATGAGTTAAGTATGAAAATAATTAGAGATATGTTTATATTTGTTTTTAAAAGAATATGCTGGCACTAAATTCAAATATCTCTAGAATCACGAGATACCCTGTATCACTTTTCATCTAAACATTTTATTGGCTTCTCCACCTACAGAATTTGAATTGGTTTACTCTACAATGACTTACTGTACACTTCTTTCTGAGAAATTGAGAATATATGAATAGTTTAATGTTGAAATGAAAATAGATTGCTAAAATAATAGTACTTTTCATCTTATTTTTTTGTATTATCAGTAGTAGTAACAATATTTGATTGGTTATCGACCTGCGGTCTTTCCGCCAAATTTCTATTATCATTATCTTCATTATTTCACTATTTTCATTATCATTTTACTAGAAGCAATACAATTTTTTTTCTGCATTTCATTTTACAATCACCAATGATTTGGGCAATTATAATACTTCAGTTTCGTAAATAAATTCAATTTCTGTTCAAGATGACATTCTTTCATCATTAGAAGTTTGTCTGCATCATACTTTATCATCATCATTCTTTGTCTTTGTCATCTTTCTGCTTTCATTATTTGTCATATTTGTCTAGTAGTCTATGTTGTGTTGTACGTCTTTTCTGTCTTTGCAACGAGGGCCATATCATATGCAAGCTTGATGTCAGTTATCTGTGTTATTACATTTTCCAATATACGAGCCCTAACAACTATATGTTCGGCAACTTCATGATTGCCACCTAAATTTGTTTTTCTTAATATACTGTTAGTAGTAAAATATATTTATTAGTGCATTGGTTTTTAATTTTAGAATCATTATGATTCTGGCTACTTTGTGATGATAATATGTAACAAAACATTACATTTTTCATTTGTAAAAAAATATTTTATTGAACAAAAACCGACAATTAAATGTTCGGCCAAAATAAAACTTTATTATAAGAAGTAATATTTTAACAATTTGATACGGCGCCGGCGTAACATCGAATTTCGCTGCAATTACTGCTCGAATTCTTCTAGGCATTGAATTTACCAAAGATTGACACTCTTCTACTGTCACTGAGTCCCATACTTCTTGAAGTTTAGCTCTCAAACGTTCCTGAGTTCTTTGTGGATTGTTTCTCAGTTTCAGTTTCATTTTGTGCCAAAGGGTTTCGATGATGTTTAAGCCTAGGCTACTGGAAGGCGAATTCAGTACTACCATGAATGGTTTTCCAACCATTTTCGGGTGTTTTGGCTGTATGGCTCGATGCTCCACCTTATTGGAAGATAAATGGCACCGCAGCGTACATTTTTTCATTATTGGGAATTAAGTTATTGTCGAGTATCTCTTGGCATTTACAGCGTTAACAGTTACGTTGATGAACTGGATATTTTCCACGGTCTTTGCGTACATACAACCCCATATAATAAGCCCCGAAGGAAACCTGATACGTATGTTTTAAGCAATGAATACCATTATTAAACGTCTTTTTATTGTTTCTAATTACTCTGTTTCGATAATCTTCCGTACGCACATCAAATTTCGATTCATCACTAAAAATAATCGAATTCCACGGTTCATGTGTCTATGGTCGATGTTCTGTACACCAAACCAAACAGTTTTTTTTTCTGACGTTAGGCCAACAATGGTGTTTCGTTGGTCTAAAATGTTAGATAGTTTTATCCCTATCATATTGAAATATTTGACATTGATAAAATTACCCAAAAACCGAGGCCACTCTTATGAACCCGCTTTCTGCAAGTTTCTCTGGAAAGACATAATTCTGCAGCTTCATTCCACTCGGCCGTTATTTCTCTTAAGTGCCTCTTCTGTTATTTCTCCAGGTTTTAACTAGCTTTCTTCTTTGTCGATCCGAAACTAAACAGGAATGTCCTGAGCCTTTTACCTTAATATCGGTGTTACCGTTTTCATCATATATACCATAGATATACCATAGATTTTGATAATTGCAAGTCTTTATCAATTTATCTAATTTTTTCCCTGTCCAAACACACTCATTATTAAATCTCTCACTTTTTTTGAGAGTTGCCACACCTCGAGCAATTTTTAAGCAAACTGTTCACTTAAAGTTGACACACTAACGCATGGGTTAACAAGACGCCTTGTTTGCTTAAACGTGAATACAGCATCCAAAGCTATCTAGATTTTAATTTCGTGATGTATCTAAAATGCATAATATTTTGGCCGAACATTTAATTGTCGGTTTTAGCGCAACAAAAATGTTTCTTGACAAACATAAATTGTGATTCTTATTATATTTTATCACCACAGTGCAGCCAGAATACTGCTGATCCAAAATTCACGGAAAAAAAAAATAATATGATTTTCTGGTAACAGTTTTTTAGATCAAAGTTATGACATGGCCGAACATATAGTTGTTGGGGCTCGTACTAGTTTTAGGCTTAGTATCTCTATCTTTGCTTCTGTTATTGCTTCATCTAGTACTACTGAGAATAGCAGTGCACACATCACACATCACACATCTTTGCTTGATGACATTCTTCATTCTATCGTTCTCACGATATTTTTGTCGATTTTGTCTCTTTACTATCTATTCATGTTTTCTGATACTTTTCATATATCTTCTCTTCTTACTTCATTGAATCCAGATGTGTACATTTCTTTTCTTATTTATAAGTGATTCATTGATTTGCCTTATTGCAAATCTTAATCGTTGGGTTGTTCATAAATCTTAAACTGTCTCTCTTGGAAATTCGGCCTTCTTTTCCCATGTATTCTTCTATTCGTGAAATGTAGTGGCTTAGATGTGTGCGTTCTTCTATTATTGAATTTTAGTTGTTTAGATATTTGCATAAGTATTTTCTCCATAGAACTGGGCACTTGACATGAAAAGTTGTAATGTAATGTATGTTTTCCAAAACATGTAAAACTTGATCTTTGTATTAATATTTTAGCTCCCTAATCAATATGAAGTATTAATAAGTATTTAAACAATCCGAGAGTGCCAAGCTCCCACCAACCTTCTAAAACGTCAAACTTAGAATGGATCTAACCACATACCGCCAATATGAAGTAGTTTTTAATGTGGCAGAAGTAGTTTAGTGTATTTTTACGTTTGTGAGGATGGAAGTTGCTGGCGCAATTACTGCTACATTGTATTTAAATATCTCAATCAATATGCAATGTCTGTTTCCTGCTGTGTGAACAGGGCTGGTTGGTTGGCTGGATGGCATGTCCCGGGCTAGGTCAATACCGAAGTCTGGCGTCCCAGCCGTCCTCTCCCCGCGCCGTAGCCATGACACTGGCAGTGAACACGCCGCCCCTGGCATTGAACCGGTGCGTACACATACACACACCATGCACACTCCCGAGTTGTATTGGAAATTGGAAACGTTATGGCTAGACGTGCAAAGCCCGCCGGTCTTAAAAATAAATCGGCCCAATCGTCTTGCGCTATGCTATGTATGCGCTGCGTACGTATATTCTTGCTCCTTGTGTTTCTAAATAGACAGCGCATCTCGTTCTCTCGGCCTTGAACGGTTCACCGCCCGAGACGGAACAATTTAGAATATGCAAAAAAGGACGCCGTCTCCTGGGAACACCAAGCTATGGGAGCAAACTCTTGCGTTCCTCGTTTCGTATGAACCATTCAATGAAAATGATTGATAAATTTATTCATTGTGCGTTCTCGAGTGTTCGTTATTTTTTATGCCATATTGTCAGCCTCATGAACCTAATCTTCCCGTTGTCTTTGTTTGGAAATTAACGTTCTCAAATTTCTTGAAATCAATCTCAGCACTGGGCGCTTCATAGGTACGCATGCATGCGTGCACACGCACTGCCCTCAACGCATACAATTACACTGACCTTGGTCTCGAGTCATTCACCGAGTGGTTCACTGTGTTACTTGCCAGCGCAGGCCACATGCGTACTTCTGCCCGGGCATATAAGTGCAATCCTGGATAGGAAAGAAGCGATCCAATATTTACAGACATGCGTTTTGACATTGCAAAGGTTACATCGCGACGTTTATAGACGTGGAAGCGAAAGTTGATGGCATCTGGCATTCCGGCGAGGTGCACTGCCTTTTAGGGGCTAGGAATCCGTCGATGTGTGACTCGCCGACGAATACGGCCACTTCGCTCACCGTTTAATCGCATTCTTCCTGATTTTTACATTTTTTCATCGAACCCAGTTTCCCCTTAAAGTATGAAGTAAACACGGTTGCTCTTTGTTGCACGTGAAAAACCTCGAAGTTTGAAAATTAGTATTTTCTGAGGATGTATTTGAAACTATCGAAATTTCTATACTAAATCTAATGTCATAACTAAAGACCGGATAAAAAGCATAAAAAAACACACATTTTTGAAGAAAAAGGAGTTAACATACAAAAAAAGCGCATAAATGTACACAAAAAAGCATAACAAATTTGCAGAAACTCAAACAAAATTAAAAAAAATGTTTATTTTTAAAATTTATTTTTTGTCTTAGATTATAAAAGTAACTACAGAATAGTATGGTAAACTTATCTAGATTATGGATGTGCCTCTTATTATTTTGTGCAAAACACAGGACAGCTTAAAAAGCGTTGACTCGAAAGAGCGTGGAGTTATAGATAGAACAATGAATTCAATTTAAAGCATTTGTTTATTATAAAAGTACATTTAAATTAAAATTTAAAAAATATATGTTTATGAAAAAAATATAAAAATATCCTATTACTATTACTGGTAGCACCCGTCATATTTTACTATTTAGTAATAAATCTTACTGTTGCAATATCAAAATTCATTTAATTCAATAATTGGTGCATTTTTTTTGACTCGGATTACACTGGAATGTTTGGAATAGCATTAAAGTATGTTCTGACAAAAACTATATAAATAAAATTTCGAATTCTTTGTGAAATAACGTATAAACTACCGGATAGTTCAATTATTTTTTTTTATCGTCAGACTGGGCTTCATCAATATCTAAACATGTGTACTTATTTTGGATTTTTTATTTCAAGTCGCCATTTTTGGCCTGGTAATAAAACTTGAATCACCCGGTATAATTAAAATTAATCACTCAATCCAAATGTGTCAGAACTGTAGTAGAAAAATAATAAACGACACGAATGATATGAATGTATTTACTTGTATTTTAAATTTATTTAGATAAACAATAAACATTGTAAAAATTTACCCACCACTGGGTTTGGATTTTTTTAATTTTTTTTATTAGAAATGCCTCGCACTTCGCACTGAATATAAAACTGTGCAGTATGCATAAGTGTTGATACATATACAAATTATAATCACCACGATAATTAAATTTCGTTTCAATCCAGAATCAGCTGATAAAAGCTCGAAATAAACGCAAAAGTGTAAAATAAGAACAACATTGCAAAAAAAGTAAAAAAAGCGCAACAAAATATTGTTAAATGATCCGTTTATTTCCAAATCGGATGTAAATTAAATTCATTTGTTAATGCTTTAGATATTTACAAAAAGCATAAAGCTTAGAAATCAGTCTCTAGTCATAACATTACGTACAATTTCCAGCATTTTTTGTTTCTTGCTAGATTAATGCCCGGTTTCATCAACATTGTTTTAACTCGGATTATGTAACCCTGAGTTATATTTATATCAGAGTGGCGTTTCGAATCAGTAGCATTAAAATTTGATGATGTGGAGTAACGTATTGCAACAAAACCCCTCAGGTGAAATAAAACGGACCCCTTGTGATTGAATCAACTTCGTGTAACTCGCATTTTATGTTTTATTTCAGATCCCGTCGTAATCCCGATGTAAGTCATTTTTGAGGTTAACCCCGAGTTAATATTTAACTCGTGTTGATGCAACCGGGCATTAATGGAGTAATAATGGTACTCCAAAATAAATGTCAAAAAGTCTAAATAAAATTTCAAATAGTAAAAAATATGTAAAATAAAATCTGAGATAAACCAAATTATACCAAATGAGTACTTTAAAATTAAAATTACATTGCCTTGAGCAACTAGTTTAAATAACATTTAAAATGCAAAAATTATGTCACCCATAATTACATGTCAAACACTTGAAATTATGTGTCAAATAATCCAAATTAAAATTTCAAACAGTTCAAATAAAACTTCGATCAATCCAAAGTAAATCAAAGTAAATTTCGAATAGCAACAATATACTCACATTTTAGAAAATAAACCTTATATGCCCAAATAAGATGTCAAATAAAAAAAATCTCATATGGTCCAAATTAGATGTCAAATAGGGAAGCGCACCATAGTGATTTACATGTCAAAATGTAAATCTTTAAAATAATCATTTATTTATTATTTATATTTATATCCCTAATTATTTTAGAGAAAAACTGCAATGAACTCTTTTCTGCTATTACTTTTTAATTTTCATTATCCACAACCTAAAATATCGACGAAATAAAAATAACACTTTTGAAAACTGAACAAACTGAAAAAAAACCGGAGTAACTAGAAAAGACAGAATCAGAAACGTAGACATAAGAAGAGAACTAGAAATAACAGAACCAAACAAAATAATAGAAGACAGACAGCTGCAATAGTTGGGACACCTACACAGAAGAAAATACACCAATCAAACAAAAATCATATGGCAAACAAAAATAACCGGAAAAAGAAAAGTGGAAAGACCGAAAAAGAAGTGGGACAAATATGTCGAAAATATTATGGTATTATATTATGATAAAACATCACTAACACATGTAAAAAGTATTTTCTTTGCTTTTTATTTTCAATTCACCTATGATTTTTTTTTAAGTGTAACTTTCATTTCGTAATTTTTTTTAGGTTATGGATAATGACTAATAATAGTAATAGCATAAATTGGTGCAGTATTTTTAACTCTACAAAAGAGTTTATTACAATTTTCCTCTAAAATAATTATGGAAGACAATATTTAAAGACTTAAATTTTTACATATAAATCCCTATCGTGCATTGTCCGAAACACCACTCGGTATTTGCGCTCTCTAGACTCTAGAGCACAAACGGCGTAACTGATTAACTGGTCGACTTGAAAATACATGCAGAGTGAGTTTTTTTTTTCATTTTAAGCATTAGGATCTTGGAAACCATAAATCATATAGTTTCGGTTAAATGAGGAAAGAGTTGTCGTTTTAAGAGCTTATGCAAGATATGCTTTTGTTTTTTTTTAAAGACGACAGTTTTTCAGTTATAATACAAACTTTATTATTTTTTAAATGCCAGTCATAGTTGGCATGGACATTTTTGCCATAGACGTTGGAATAAAGGGCAATATTTTCTCTTTATAGCGATACAAGGTTTGCTATACTTTCTTTGATAAATAAAGGCCATCTTCGAAAATTAACTTTATCAAAATTATGACTTACTTTGACAAATAATCACGATACAGGACTATTGTATTATTGAGAGTAGCACAAACAGAGTTTGCAATGGAAAACTGTTTTTTCCCTCTTACTACGAGAATTCTGTTAATTGTTCTATTCTAATTATACTAAATTCTATTCAAATTATACAACGAAAATTCCTGCATCTCATTTATTTATGAAAGTAAGTATAGCAAATCTTATATTGTTATAAGGAGAAGAAATTGTCCTTTTGAAAAATGTCAAAGCCAACTACGACTGGCATTTAAAAATAATGAAGTTTGTATTGTAAGTCAAAAACTATGTATTTTTTTCAAAAAAACAAGAGTATATCTTGGAATGTTTATGGTTTCCGAGATCCCAGTGCTTAATATGAGAAAATAGTCACCCTGTATATAAACTTTTAAGACAAATTGGGATGTCGCAGTTATTTTTGGCTATGATCCGCTAACCGTAAATGAGAGTTCATTGTAAAGTTTTTATTTTTTTGCAAATATTTCGAAAAAACATCAAACCCTAAAGGCGGATATCTCTAGGCAAACAGACAGACCGACAAATGCAAACTGTCTCTCCTCGCACCTAAAATCAAGGTAGAAATTTCCGGCCTGTAATTCTAAAATTCTAATTTTGTTAACAAAGACAATGATCTGGAGAGAGTGGAGAGAGTAACGAGAAGTCATACCATTCAGCAGTATACCATAATACTTGTCCAATGCAATCCAATGGTTAAATATTCATTAAATTAACAATTTACGTGAGGGTTCGTCGTTTGACGCATCATAGGATCTCCTGTGCCAAGTTACATAAATTACAGTTACATAGATTATTTTGTTCAACAATCGACAGTTTTTCAATATTTCGATTTTTCAATAATTCACATGTCATGTATTCAGTAATGATAACAACATACCAAATATTCCAGTTTTTTTGTTGTGTCGGGTTATTTTCCTTGAAATATTTGAATAGCTTTAGTATGTGGTTCAAAAGTCTAGATAAGTTGTCGATACTTTTACTTTGGCTGAAAATTGGCAGTGCACTTGGTACCAAATGTTAAAATGTACCATAATATACTTTGGATTTTTGCTACAATTGACAAGGTATTTACTTAGTAATGTTAAAAATATATCAGGAGATTTTATTCCCTCTGTTTTTTTTTATATGTAGAGTTATTTTCTTTGAAATTTTTGCTCTCTTTTATTAAGGAATTTTTCAAAATTGACGAGGCACTTTGTAATGTTGAAACAGGATATGGAGTTTTAGGTTTTTTGCTTTAATTATATAGTTATTAATTTCTGCAGATTTTTTTAATTTCAAAAGTATGTGCAAATATTTTCGTGCAATTTCCTGTAAATTTGAGGAAAATTCTGAAAATATGGTTTTTTATAGATCTTACACTCTTTTAAAAAATTAACCATTAAAATTTTGTGCATTTAATCATTGCAGTTTGTGATCCTTCAGATATTTTGATTTTTGAATCATTGTGCACTTTTTACTCTTTTGATATTTTGACTAAATGCAGTTTGTGATCCTTCAGATATTTTGATTTTTGAATTAGTATGCACTTTATTATAGTTCTTTTAATATTTTGACTGTACATTTTTCAAATCTAACTATGTAACACCTTTGATGAAGTACCAAATGTTTACAAAAAACATCAAATTTGACTATTTTTACCTGCTTATTTTGACAGATTCATTATAGTTTGTGATCCTTCAGTTATTTTGTTTTTTGAATCATTATGCACTTTTCAAGATATTTTGACTGTAAATTTTTTCATTAAATCTCTATTTATTCGCAAATAGAACCATGTAACACTTTTAACGAAGTACCAAAATCTTTACCAAATTTTACAATTATTATCTACTTATTTCGGCAGATTCGAGCATTAAATAGAATTTACTGCACACATTATATTTATACAGGGTGTCAATTTGGAAAGTTGCCATCGACTTTTTTTCATTGAAAACATGATTAATTTTAAAATTACTCAAAACATTTTGGGTGGTTCGAAGCGGGAACCAAAATGGCGTAGGTAGTGTCGACCCCCTACCCACCCTTTAAGAAACAGCCACCTCCATCTAAAATAAATTAATAGCACCCCCTACTTGTGATACATCGTTGGAAAGTTCTTGAAAAATACTTTCCAGTCATTATTAATACAATATGATTTGGTGAAGTCGTTTTGGGAATAAGTGTAAATAAACAGCAAAAGTGTTCAATTCATTAAATTGAAGTAACATGTTAAAGTAAACGTTGTAAATGGTTTCCATTGTTTTCTAAATAAAAATATAGCCTTCTTTTAAACTCCTCGCGAACTTTCTGAAAGGTTTGTCTAGTAATAGCTCGACTTATTGTGCCATTCTTTCCCGTAATTGTTCAATAGTGTCTGGTTGTATTTTATAAACTACAGACTTCAAGTGACCCCATAAAAAAACCTAGAGGTGTTAGATCTGATGATCTAGGAGGCCATTTGATATGGCCTCTTCTTCATATCCACTGGTTTGGATAGTGACGCTCTAACCATGCTCTAACTGGAAGTACGTAGTGAGAAGATGCACCATCTTGTTGGAAATGAAATGTATTTTCGGTCCATAATTTTCATGTTTATCTGTTTGGTCTTCAGCCTCCTGAAGAATGAGAGGCTCAATGAATTCATCCAGCAAATTAGCATAAATTTCGCTGTTCAAATTTTCATTAATTTAAGCAGAGATTTTTTTTAATGGGTTCACTTGAAATCTGTAGTTTAGAAAATATAAATAAAAAAGAGTAAGAATTTCAGAAACGTCTTGAATTTTAGTTCTAGTTGCTATTTCAGAAATTTTAAATAAACTATAATTTAATTTTCTTTTTTTTTTCAATTTTTTTTTCAATTAATTTAAATACAATTTCTACATTTTATATGAAATGTTTTTTTTTATATTTTGTTATTATGACTACATGTTTTACAAATTTATTCATTCTACTTTTTTACGCCATGTTTTAGAAAATTTACGTGCATTTCTGAAACTTTTAGTATTACTATTATTGGTAGGGTTCCTAGTTGCAACTTCAGAAATTTCCTGTCATTTTTTTATTTTGTTATTACATTTTTATTAACTATTTTATATTTACTTATTAGAAAATTATTTAATGAAATTTTCAGGAAATTGAGAAAGCTTTGAAAAAAACTTAAAAAGTTTTCATAGATTGCAAAATTTGATCTGTATTTTCATGATTTTTATTTTGCAATTTGCGTACATTACTTCAATTTTTTTATTGTTATTTGGTTGTTGCCTAATTTTCTACATAAAAAATCATTGAAATATTAATAATTAAAGTTTACAGTGGTGAAAGTCCGCGATAACTATAGCTTCTGGCGCGCTGGTGACCTGAGAATGCTGTTTTTTCAATATGTGGTTACTTGCTGTAATATCTTATGACTACGATCAATTACTCGTGGCTTGTAATAACTTATTAAATTTTTATGGCATTTCCCTTCCGCTATGCTGGCAAATGCCTAATTACGTTGGGACGTCGGGACGTGTCTTCCTCGACAGAATTCTATGCAGTTCCGGATAGAATACCGTTGCAAGTTTGCGGCCAGTTTGACGTGGTTACGTTTACAGTAATTACTTCCTTGCATATTACATTTTCGTAATCGTGTTTATTAGTGCTAAACGTTGGCACTCTACTTAATTGCAGAAGATTTAAGCTTTGAATTCATTGCAGTTTTATTTAAAACACATCGCATGAGTTACAAAATAGCAGATTTTCTTTTTATCCTTTCGATGACTATAAGTGAAGGCCTATGTGCAACCGTGGACACGAGTACCTGGTTGATGATGATGATGATAATAATGTTGATCAGACACGATGAATAACTATTGCATACGACTTGTTAGATCCTGATCAACACAATAAAACTTTTTCAATGTTTTTCTTCAATGTATTGATAAATTTTAAAGGTAAGCTTAATTGGAGTTTAGTAAATTTTCTTTTTATCCTTTGGATGACTAAAAGTGTATGCAGCAGTGGATATGATGATGTTGATAATAATTAGATGACTAACTATATAATACGAGTTAAATTTACGAGTTAAATACGAGTTAAATTTACTAGAGCTAAGTTGTCTTTATTGTGTTGATATAAATTTTTAAGGGAAAATTTATAATACAATATTCTCTCTATAATAAACAGGAATGCAACCAAGTTAATTAATTTCCTCTAATTCGATTCCTACTAATTTGGGAAGCACAATTATGATCAATTCACGATTTATTTGATTACCCATTTCCCGTGGGTTTTCCGGTCCGTTTTTTCGACAGAATTAGCGGCGATTCTCCGGCCACTCCGTTAAGTGAAAATCTGTAATTAGCTGCGGCTTTAATTAAGCAGGGGAATCGCCGCGGGCGCCCCATGGACGCCAACGTGTGTGCGTTGCGCGGGATTCACCCATTAATTGTCTAATTGCCCATTAACTCTTAATTGCCCCATTAACGGGGGAGAAGCGCGAGACGCGATCTCTTTATTTATTCTAGGAATTAAAATCTTAATTGGTCGCCACGCTGTGATATATGCCCCATACGATACAATTAACACTGATAATAGTTGTGCAGAACGGACGTCTGCGCGCCGTAAGGCCATGGTAATACAATGGTAATACGTAATTGAGCGGGTTTAACGCTCTCGGCGGTGCGGCTATCGCGAGCAAGGCTGTTGGATATGCAGATTGTGTGTGCAGAAGACGTGCTGATTTACATTGTCATGGTCAGTGCTTGAAGTCGATGTTTACCTGATTCCACAGTTTCCAAAAAGATACGTCTCCCTCAAATATTATCAAATATCTCAAATATCCCAAATATCTCAAATATCAATATCAATATCTAAAGTCATCTCAAATATTCTCATTCCATTCATATATAATAATGTAGGAGGCAAACCAAAATCTATTTTTGTTTATAAATAATATAATTTAAAGATTGCCCTGTGTATGCCCCATTTTTTGCACCAAAATTGATCGAATGAATGAAGATAAAATATGACCAATTAAAAGTTATTCATAAAGATTTCTAATAAGTCCATAGGTCTAGATATATAACTGAAGATGTAATATTCCTCTTCTTCTTTTTCTTCTTCTTTATTAGCAGCATTTGTCTATCCATTCCTGAAAGTAGACTTTATCAATTGTTGTCCATCCTGTGCCACTTATTCTCTGAGTATGGAATACGATTATAAAATTCTACAATTTATTTGGGCTGCATACTGAAGTATAATATTACACTGTTAGCACTTATAATACGAACACAGCCTAATGCCCTCTGCCATTAATGCAACAATGGCTTGTTATGGTTTGATAGAAATTGCAACTCATATGGTGATTCAGTTTCAAAGAATAACAATTTTATAATACTTGCTTGTGTGTTGTAACGATAAGATTACATTAGTCATCACACAATCAGATGAAATTAACACGAATATGAATAATCTTAGAATAATTATGCAAGCGAAGCAAAACTTTGCAATCTCAAAGCGTTGAAGCAAGCATGTATAAATAAGGTTCTCAGCCTGCTGCTTTCTTTCAAGTTAATAGCTCTTACATATAAGAGCTTATGGCAGCTCTCAAGAATATACGTAACTAAGGGGTGTGCACTATAAATTGAGAACCTATACTAACTAAGAATTATTTTGAAACATCTGTTGTTTACAAATGATGCACCTAAAATGATTCTGAAGACAAAAATGAAAACAATAATGAAATATAATGAGAATTCTACGAAGAGCAAGATTGTATTGGTTTTTATTTGTTTTAGTTGTAAATATTTAAAAGCCATTAAAAAAACTGAAAAAATTATACTTTCAGTTTATTTTTTTAAATTTTCAGTAAAGAAACACAAATTAGCGGAAATGGGCACTAAAATAATCTATGTGTGCATTGTAGGTTACCTATACAATATAATATATCAAGGTACCCTTGCTTGAGTGAGCAAATGCGATTTCCCCTCATAGGGAGGGGAATTTTTTATTAATATATTTTTAATTATAATTTCCCTATTTTTTAACTATTTTTTTTATATGTATACAGGGTGGTCACTTTTACGACGCCCACCATTAGGATCTATTAAACGGAAATATATACAGAGTTGGTGAAATGGGAGAAAAGTTTCTTATTTTCATGCCTTATAATATTCTGAAAAGAAATCCGGGATATCTTGCACAGTTCCTGAAATATCGCTGAAAAACAGAAAAGTGCACTTTCCTTTTCCTATTATAACTGTTCTACTTTTGCAGGAAATTTTACGAAACTTGGCGCTCTTACATTTTTCGAGTGAGCTTCCTGATGACTGCCAAATATTTTCTCCGCCAACTAGATGTCCAAATTTTCATAGTCAACTTTTGATTTTCAAATGTTTGAAAAATATATAAAAAATATATATTTCGTTTAAATTTTATGGTATTTTGTTACGTCATTACGCCATTTTGTGTACGTTCAATACAATTTCTACAACTGCTAAAAATTTTCTAAAGTTTGATAGAAAACTTCTAAAAATTTACAGAAAATTTATTTAAATTAAATGAATATTCTGAAAATTGCAGAAGTATTGTCATTTTGTGAAAATTAATGTATTGTCGAAAAATGGGTATCCGCCGAAAATCGAATCAAAAACGTTACAAGATAGTCATTTTAGAAATAAGAGTTTACTATTTATTTGCAATAATTTATGATTAACACTTTATTGTTCATTTTGTAGTGTCGGTCTGGAAATGTATAGAAAATTGACTGAAATTTTAGAGAAATTTAAGCTTTTCAAAGCTTATGAAATTTGATATACGTATTTTACGGAAGTTTATTTTTGTTGTTGTTTACGTATCTTAATTTTTTTAAAACCTTTTTCAGAAAATTATTACTGTTATAAAATTTAATAAAAATTGTATGAAAATATTACCGAGAATTTATATACCTACTTAATTGAATTGATTTCTTGAATGAAGATTCTAATCATGCAAAAAAAATATATTTCGTTTAAATTTTATGGTATTTTGTTACGTCATTACGCCATTTTGTCTACGTTCAATACAATTTCTACAATTCTTAAAATTTTTCTAAAGTTTGATAAAAAACTTCCAAAAGTTACAGAAAATTTATTTAAATTAAATGAATATTCTGAAAATTGCAGAAGTATTGTCATTTTGTGAAAATTAGTGTACTTTCGAAAAATGGAAAAAGATAGTAATTTTAGAAATAAGAGTTTACAATTTATTTGCAATCATTTATTATTAACACTTTATTGTTCATTTTGTAGTGTCAGTCTGGAAATGTATAGAAAATTGAATGAAAATTTTGAGAAATTTAAATTATCAATATTTGTCTTTTATTTGATCGAAAATTGATGGTATTTTGTGAAAAGTTTCTGGTATATTATAAATATACATTAAATATTCTGAATATTTTTGAAATTTTATGCCATTTAGTGAAATTTTTAAACGTAGGTACTAGGCCAATGACGATCGAAGATGTTTTATATAAGAAAAAATAATTGAAATGCTCTCTCCGGCGTTGCGGACCCTGGGCAGATGCCCAATTTACCCATAGGATAACGCGATACTGGATATAACATAGTATTTTTGAAAAAAAAAATACTATTTACAATAATTTATTTATTTTGTTAAAAAAAAATATTTAGCAGTGTCAGTTAAGATGAGTTAAAGAAATGTTAGTTCTTATATAATTTTATAACATTTGCATACAATTTATGTATTAAATCGGTAAATATTATTATTGTCAATATGATGAAAGAGTTCGACATTAACAGGAAATTTTTAATATTCCGACTTGTGTAAATTTTTATGGAATTTTCAGTTTTTTTTATGGGTTTGTTAGTACATAGTTATCCAACTTAACAATTCGTATTGGTCCATTTTCTTTATCTGATTTTGCAGTCCTAATTGCGTATTTGCAATTTCTTGTTCTTAGGAGGGTCTACTACCCTCGGAAGAATTTAGTACTAAAGTCTTGCCTTGTGTTCAGTCTTTTGAAACATACTAACAGCTGGTATATCCTAAAATTTAATTGAAAATTTCGACGACATTTTTAAATTTTATAGAAGCTTGTCAACACTTCTTGAATTTCCTACAATATTCGCTCGTTACTTTCAAATTTTACGGAATTTTCAATATTTTAGAGGTATTTTCTCGTATATTATGAAATTTTATAGAAACCTAGTTTCTTAAAAGGTTATATATTGTAACATTTTCAAAAATAAGACGTAATAATGTGTAATAAAGTGTAATAATGATTATCGAAATACAAATTCCTTCAATTTTGAGAAACAAATTATGTTGCTTTACACGAGCGCGTTTAGCACGAGTGTGGTTTCGTAAAGCAACATAATTTGGTTTGAAAAAGAGAAGGAATTTTTGATAATCATTAATGACACGACTTGTATTTGATAAGTTTATATCATGAAATAAACATTTAAATCGAATAAATTATTATTTATTATTAATATTGATCTTAAATGTACAGTTCGTACAATTGTTAATTTTAACATTATCCAAATCTAATTTGTTTTTGTTGGTATTGATAGAAGTTGCATGGATATATTCACATCTTCATTTTTTAAATTGGTTATTATTATTTCAGCATAATGCTCCTTGTTCAGTTGTAAATAGGTTTTATGGATGTTGAACTATTATGGCTAGTTACTTTAATTATTTGCTGCTCCCCAATTCCAGAACTTACCAGCTGACTTAACTGCCGTACATCTATTGGAATGGTTTGAAATTTTGACGTTATTTGTATCTAAAGCAATCTTTTGTGCGGCAGATTTACTCCATTTGCTAATTTCATTAATGCCAACTGGCATGTTTTTAAACCAAGGACTATTTGGTTCCTTATTCCAACTGTTTGTGGTTAAAAATAGTCGATCGTTTTTAATATTTTCTCCCCTTTTGGATATTGGTTTTTCAAATAATCGAACTGGGCAATTTTCTGGATTTTCTTTGTTTCGTGCAAGCCAACTGTTTGTGGTTAAAAATAGTCGCTCGGTTTTAATGTTTTCTCCCCTTTTGGATATTAGTTTTTCAAATAATCGAACTGGGCAATGTTCTGGATTTTCTTTGTTTCGTGCAAGCCATTCACCTTCTGATGTATTTTTGCAACCTCCCTGTGCAGTTTTTTTTTTGTAAATATAGGATTATATTCGAGTCTTCTGGATGGTACTCAATTATTATTAATTTCATCTTTAAAGTACCGAATTAAACAACGGCAAGCTTCGCCCCCCTCCAAGCTAATTGTACAGCTGTAATATGGTATAGTTTCCTCTGCAGTCCATTTTCAGATTATTATCCCAACTTTGAACAATATTCCTCAATTCTTCAGATGTTAAAGGTGCACTAGATATTTTTCTCTTTTCCGGCATGACTTGTAATTGTCTTCTCTTCTCATTTTTCGCATTTCTAGCAGCTTGGAATGTTATATATTTAAATGGATCAAATCGTCGGTTGTATTCGTTATATTTTCTTGGAGTAATTTAGCTGTATTATTCCAAATCGTTTTAACAACCAACTTTTTATATTCATTTACATCAGTTTTCCACATATTCTATGCCTATTCAGTAAGGATGTCGGCAGGTTTTTCATTAGGCGTGTTCGAGGCAGTGATTTTTTTCTTTGCAAAATTCCGCGAATTGCTTCCACACGTACTTTTTGGAGCGTACAGTATTTTGCGGCGTTTGTTCTTTCACTTTATTTTTTATTTTGTCCAAATTAAACTTTGCAAAACGGTTATTTGAATTCATTTTTGCTGCTCTTAAACTTTGACGTTTCTACACTAATCGCGAAACTTGATGTTTCGTAGTCATGAAAACAAGATCACAGCTACCTCATATTTCAATATTGAATAAAATTACCAATGAGAAACCGAAAATACCGAAACATGGGCGTTTGACAAATCAAGAGCTGAAATACAAAATTGAAAACATAGTGTTTTCAATTACAAAAATACACACATTTGAACCAGTCAAACACGTTTATTTTACATTGAATGAAATGATCAGTTAAATAAAAATTAAATTAAATGTTAATCAATTTATATTTCAGAGTGGAACGATATCAATTCTTGCAACTAAAAGTAGTAATTTTTAATTATTCTAGTAATATTTTTGCCACAATCACTTATAATAAGATATACTGACTGATTATTTAGATATGCTCATTATTAAGATTTTGTGTCCACTATATTTTCAATTAACCCACGCTGTCAAGGCTCTTTGCATAGCAAACTTGACATACATGTCAAGTTAATGGCACATTGTCTGTTTTTCTGGGTCTCGCCAGTGAGCTCGATCATATGGTGTTTGGCTGGTGTTTGTCTATGACATACGATCGGTGTTGAAGTCGCTTAAGAATCTGCACAGGAATTCACAGACGCCGTATTTTCCTGCGAAACCCACTCGGTGACAGGCGACAGTTGCCCGTTATCGCCTTTTCGACAAGATTGAGCAGCAGCCTGGTTGCAATTCTCTCAATAATGTATTGCAAGACCGTTCGCCATTCACCGGTTATTTTATCCGCTCGCCTCGGCGTTATCGTGGCTGTGTTTATAAATAAATATCCGAAGATACGAGGGGACGCATTATTTATAACTGTAATTCCAATCCATTCCGGTCGCTTTATTTATGCAAGCCTGTGCTGCAGATAATCCTATTATCTGGTGTGTAAACAGCAATCGTGGAGTATTTATGGAACTGCATTGTTCGTTCACAAGCAAATATTGACTGTACCAGTGATTGATTTCTATTTCCTTGATTTTAACACATATGTTGTATTTGTGTTGCCATGATTATATTTTATCATGTATTTTTCATTTCCAACGTCCAGCTACGTCAGTCAACCATCCAAATTTGATGTTCAAATAAAAAATTACAATTAACTGATCAAAATACGGTTTCATTGATTGGACACAGTTTGTATGCCCTCTTAAACCAACAAAATAAAACAAAGAACTCAACTTGACGAAATCTATAATATCGTATTTTGATTAATATTATCATGTGTAATGTTATTATTTCAACATCAAATTTGAGTCCTATAATAGTTGACTGAAAGTTGAGTTCTTTGGATTTTTTTGTTAAGTTCATTTGAACTAACAACAAAATCCAATGATCTGAACTTTACACAGTCAATATTTTGATCAATATTATCAATTGTAATTTAATTATTTTAACATCAAATTTTGGTTCAAATGATAGTTGACTGAAAGTCGAGTTCTTTAGATTTTTTTTGTTTGGTCCTTTTGAACTAAGAACAAAATCCAACAACTCAACTTTACCCAATCAATAAAATCGTATTTTGGTCGATATTATCAATTGTAGTTTTATTATTTGAACATTTGAGTTCATTAGATTTTTGTGTTAGTTCAAAAGGCCACACGTTCAAATAATCACCATAAACCGAGTTCCTGGCTCGTGCATTGTTGCAGCAGTGGGAACGAAGCCGACCGAGTAGGAGATTTTCGTGTGCATGATTATGTAAAGTACGGGAAGCCGAAACATCTCCCGTCCGCCCGTTTCACTTTCTTCGCGAGCAATTAGAGGATTCCGCCAGAGATGCTGTGGCTGTCACAGTTCAAGTGGCCGGCACAAAGATGCCGATCGGAATCTCCGCGGAACCTCTTATTGCACATCGGATCCGGAAAAAATGTTGTCTTGAGGTGCGTTGACCGGCGACGGAAATAGGATTCATGTGCAAATTCGGCGTTCACTTGCTGGAAAATACATCGCATTGTGAAAAGGCATTTCTACATCCCATAAATTTAACTTCGGGCAATTTAAGATGAATAATGATTTACGGGATTTATGTTTCCTTTGTCACAATAATTTTGTAGAGAAACCAGTACCATTATTTTCTGAACACTAGAGGCTTTCAATTCGTGATACATTATGTACCGGGTGATTCAAATTTTATTACCATGGTTTTTTTTTTAGGCATTTGGAGTTGCCCAAAAAATATGAAAATATTGATTTATATAGGTCTGATACTAATCTACGGAAATGTAGTTTGACTTTTTCGATAGATATAATTATATAGACGGTTATAAAATTAAAAAAACTATTTTCGGGCAAAATTCTCTATCGTTATTTTTGAGCTAAACTGTTTTATTTTATTCATAAAACCCATTTATTAAATCAAAAATTAACGAAAATGATTAGATTTCAAATTAAAGCATTTTTTACATTGCTGACCAACTTTCCTCGGTATGATTTATGATTTTGTAAGTCAAGAGCCCTACAAAGCATTGTCCGCGCCGGTGCGGTTGAAACGTTTTATGACTTTTTATGATTCCGCCAGTCGCTCGTGGGTTGAACGGGCCTTGCAGGACGGATTGGGTATGGCCCTATTATAAAACCCATAAAATCCATTATAGGGACTATTGCTGGTAGCACCCGTCATATTTTACTATTTAGTAATAAATCTTACTGTTGCAATATCAAAATTAATTTAATTCAATAATTGGTGCAATTTTTTGACTTGGATTACACTGGAATGTATGTTCTGACAAAAACTATATAAATAAAATTACGAATTCTTTGTGAAATAACGTATAAACTACCGGATGGTTAAAATGAATTTTTTTATCGTCAGATTGGCCTTCATCAATATCTAAATATGTATACTTCTTTTGGGGGTTTTAATTTCAATTAGAAGGCGCCATTTTTGGCCTGGCAATAAAACTGGAATCACCCGGTATAAATAAATACTTACTATAGTTTTCACAATTTAATAAAGTGTGATACAAATAATCTAAAAAAATAGCATAATTTATTCAGTATTTGTAATATATTATGGTTACCATCAGCACTTGCTAACCGAAGAAATTGTATAAGGCAATTATGCGTAGAATTCGGCTTTCTAAAGTGGTAGTTATCTACTAGTTAAATGTGGCTTCGAGTAAAAAACAAATTAGTCATAATATCAACATTTATTTATGTTATATAAGTTACACCAAATTTGATAAAGATTTCAGAAATTTCCACACGTTTTAGTAACTATGATGAATATTTGCAACTGTCCAATTAAAATAGTTACAACGTCCAGAATGTCAATTAACAATCAAATGTATTTGAAGGTTCAGCAGCTGAGTAGTGGTATGCTTTATTGACATTTAACATTAATCAATATACAGGGTATATCTCTAAATTACATGGACATGGCTTAACCACAGATTACTGGGATCAAAAGAAGACGATTTAACAAAACTTATCTATATACAAATGCGTTTGGTTTAGCCAGTATTCAGCTTCAAAGTTAATTTTAAAAAAAACAACAAAATTTGCGTATAACAAGAGAACGTTTACATTGATTTGGATGTTGTTTGGTATGACATTTAATACGGGTATAACTCAAATTTTGACATAATATTGTTATTATCAGTATAATAATCTAATAGGTTAAATTGTATTATTAAGCACATAATTACGTACAACTTTTTCCTTTACACATTTTTTCTAAAGTCAATAATAACAGATCCATAGACACCGAACCAAATAACAAAAAATATATTTTTTCGAGAAATCTAGTTAGCCATGCAATTTTTTCAAAAAACACAAAGCTCATGAAATTGAACTCTTAAAACCGCAATTCTTTCCCCATTTAATCGTTCCTCTATCTCTGCTAGTTTCCGAGATCCCCATACTAAACAACCGAAAAAACTCACCCTGTATAATGAGCGATTATTAACATATTTCAAATTTCGTTTGAGTTTCGTCATTTTGGGGCTTATTAAGTGTTTATTTTTAGAAGGCTTTTTATATAAATAACGATACTTCAAAATCCACCGAATCAATATGAATATTATTTATTAATGATATTGCATAATACATTAATATTATATTGGTACAATAAAATGTATGTCTAATGGGCGATTCTCGAGATATTTTATTTTAGTGCAAACATAACAATTTTAAGAGGAACTAATTTGAGTTTATAACTATTTTCGTTCATACTTCAATAGTGATATCTCAAGTACAATCGTATCAATATGAATGCAATTTATTACCAATAACACTGGTTAACACAATGTATGTCCCTTAGCCGTAAATAGCCAATTCCGATAGAAAATATTGCGCTCACTTCAGAAACGTAAAACTCATTTTTCCACAGTCCAATGACATGATTTTCTATCATTTGAAGAAGAAGAAAAAAAAATTACTTGTCCCGTGTCAAATTTATACGCTCCCTTGTCTTGTTTATATTATTGTAACTCACTTAATTTTTAATTATTATTATTTGGTATGTTTGTTTCAACTTTGCCGTCGATCGATTTAAATACAAAAGTGCAATTATGATTAAAATTATGATATTGTGTTTATGAAAATTTTGACAGATGATACATTTTATATTGCCATGTTATTGTCTTAATTTTACTATTCACTCGTGTTTAACAAATAAAATATTGTACATTATACGCCGGGTACTGGTTTTTACTGGCTCTACAAGGTGACAGACTTGGCTGCGGCTCGTCAGTCATTCCCTTGTATCGCCATTAAAAACTCTCTTACCCGGCTTATAATGTAAAATATTATAATTAACAATGAGCGATTCTTAAGATATTTTCAATTTACGTCTGAAATTCGATATTTTTTTGATGTTTAAAGTGTTTCTTCAATTAGGCTCATATTTAAATAGCGATATCTCAAAATCCAGCGTATCAATATGAATGTAATTTAGTGCTATTGTTGCGTGATATGCGCGTTATTAGATTTGTGTAATATAATTTATATCAAACGAGATTCTAGAGATATTTAAGTTTCAATGCTAACATATTTGTTTAAAATGTAATATTAATGTATATCTAATTTGTTGACATATTGAAAATTTGAAAGATTTGGGGTAATGGCATTAAAAGTTTGACAGCTGGGGTTGAAAATTTGACTGATTTTCACAATTTCGCCCATAGATCTAACAAATTGACAGATATTGACAAAACTGGGTAGTTTCTGTTGATAATTTTAACGTTGGAGACAAAAATCTATAGATTTTCATAGCTGGTGTTAAAACCTTCAAATATTTTGGCAGAAATTTGATGATGTGTTTGAAAACCGTTCGATTTTCACTGCTGATGCTTAGTATGTGACGGATTTGCAAAGTTGCTGTTAAAAATTGATTTTGACATGCTCAGTCAAAAATTTGAACAATTGAGATATTCACAATTGAAAATTTGGATTATTTGGATAGTTTGTTTCAGAATAAAGAATACTCGAATTTTCAGAAAATTGTTAAAAAATAAGTTAAATAAACCTCAAAATTTTACTTCATTAAATATGATTTTTTGTTTTTTGTTTGCAGTAGTTGAACAAAACAAATCAACGAGCACTCCAAAAATGAACGGAATGAACGGACACACCAACGGCGACATGAACGGCTGTGGCGATATCATCACCCAGAACCAGCAGAAGGGCTGCTGGACCATAGGTCTTATCAACTCCAAATACCGCTACTTGACCGCGGAGACCTTCGGCTTCAAGATCAATGCCAACGGGGCTTCGCTGAAGAAGAAGCAGATCTGGACGTTAGAGCCGGAGAGCGCCAATAACGGCGAAAGTATGTCTTCCGAGCACGTGATGAGGGTTTGTTGTAATAGTGGGAGTTTGTATGTGTAGGTATGATTTTCTTGAGATCACATTTGGACAAATACCTGGCCGTCGACTCCTTCGGCAACGTTACTTGCGAAAGCGAGGAAAAGGAGCCGGGATGCCAGTTCCAAATTTCCGTTTCCGAGGATGGAAGCGGACGCTGGGCCTTGAAGAACGTTGTACGCGGTTACTTTTTGGGATCTACCTCAGACAAACTTACATGCACTGCCAAAGTGCCAGGAGACGCCGAGTTCTGGCACACTCACCTGGCCGCCAGGCCTCAGGTTCGTTTTACAGGCCTAGGACTTTTTTCTTGCAACTTATGTGGTCCTTCTAGGTGAATCTGCGCAGCGTCGGCCGCAAGCGCTTCGCCCACCTCTCCGAAAACCTCGACGAGATCCACGTGGACGCCAACATCCCGTGGGGCGAGGACACCCTCTTCACCCTCGAGTTCCGCCTGGACGAGTCCGGCAAGTACGCGATCCACACGTGCAACAACAAGTACCTCTCCATGGGCGGCAAGCTCGTGGACACCTGCAACAAGGACTGCCTCTTCTCCGCCGAGTACCACAGCGGGCAGTTGGCCCTCAGGGACAGGACCGGCGCCTACCTCAGCCCGATTGGCTCCAAGGCCGTCCTGAAGACGCGCTCTAACACTGTCACCAAGGACGAGCTCTTCTCCCTGGAGGACTCGCTGCCCCAGGCTAGCTTCGTCGCGTCCCTTAACTCCAGATTCGTGTCCGTCAAGCAAGGTAAGGAAAATTGGTTTTGTATTGTGTGCTCCCGCGATGGGGTCAAGGATATGGAGGCCGCGGTGTGCCTCCGCCTCGGAGGAGCGTCAGCTGCGGAGCGGCGCAGAAATGCGCGAGGCAGATGCCTGCCTGCAGCCTCCTTTCTTCACTCTTAAATTTCATATGAAACTAAACCTATTTTATGTATCGGGTAATATAACATGATTACCGTACTAAACTATTTTATCTTCCATGTATAATTAGCCTTATTTTTATAGTTTACAATTACTATTTCTACACGCGAACTATTTTACTATCAGAAATTAATTGAATCCGCGCGTTTTATTCTGTAGTTTCGCTCGCCTTTACATCAATATTTTCCAGCATTGAGCCTTCCAGCGAAAGCACGTAACTTTGGCGCGTTCTCATGTTAAATGGCGTTCCTTATAATTATAATTACCGCGAGAATTAAAGTTACGCCTAATTACATTCCAAGTTCACCGGATTATTAGGAGGCATAAATTACGCTCCCTAATTAGAGCTGATATTATCATGACTTCTAGTGCAATTCAGGGCGACTAGGTTATTAGGATTCTGCACGGGCAGATCCTGAGGTAACATTTTTGTGGGAAGTTATATTTTTTTACTTTTTTATTTGATGCCGTCGCATGGAAGGCTTTAACAAGAATGGGCGCCCATTTCGTCTTAATTTAATAACAGATGAAGTAAAGTCCCATAATAATAATGATTACAAATGTGACCGTTAAATTGGCTAAGTAAATGGCGGCGACAAATGAAAAGCGGCCACTTAAATTAATAAATTGCAGCATTAAAAATTGCGCCGGTCAAAACCTTTAAAGGAAAGAGCCGAATAGTAGAGATTCTTGCCTTTTCGAAGAACTCGCCCGGACATATTTCGCGATATTGAGAAGAAGTAAAAAACGGCTTCAAGATTTGCCGATCACGGTTTACAGTTATGCCCATTCCGTACCTAAGTGGGCACCGCGACATCAGATTCGGCCTGGAATTTTAAAAGGAATTTATTTTCTTATTGCAATTATTGTAGTACAATTAGCGCATGTGTGTCATTACACCATTATCGGTGGCTTGCTTTCAGAATGTTTACTTTTTGTATAATAAATTATCCAGAAAATATTTAAAATAATTTGTATAAAAAAATGACTTACCTAAAACAATATAATAAAATTAGATTTAGTTACACTTACATACCGGGTGATTCAAGTTTTATTACCAGGCCAAAAATGGCGACTTCTAATTGAAATAAAAAATCCAAAATAAGTACATATGTTTAGATATTGATGCCCAATCTGACGATAAAAAAAATAATTTTAACCATCCGGTAGTTTATACGTTATTTCACAAAGAATTCGAAATTTTATTTATATAGTTTTTGTCAGAACATACTTTAATGCTATTCCAAACATTCCCGTGTAATCCAAGTCAAAAAATTGCACCAATTATTGAATTAAATGAATTTTGATATTGCAACAGTAAGATTTATTACTAAATAGTAAAATATTAGGGCTGCTACCAGTAATAGTCCCTATAATGGATTTTATGGGTTTTATGATAGGGCCGTACCCAATCCGTCCTGCAAGGCCCGTTCAACCCACGGGCGACTGGCGGAATCATAAAAAGTCATAAAACGTTCCAACCGCACCGGCGCGGTCAATGCTTTGTAGGGCTCTTGACTTACAAAATCATAAATCATACCGAGGAAAGTTGTCAGTAATGTAAAAAATGCTTTAATTTGAAATCTAATCATTTTCGTTAATTTTTGATTTCATAAATGGGTTCTATGACTAAAATAAAACAGTTTAGCTCAAAAATAACGATAGAGAATTTTTCCCGAAATGAGTTTTTTTAAATTTTATAATAGTCTATATAATTATATTCAAAAAGTCAAACTACCTTTCCATAGATTTGTATCAGACCTATATAAATCCAAATTTTCATATTTTTTGGGCAACACCAAATGCCTAAAAAACCATGGCAATAACACTTGAATCACCCGGTACAAACGTAAATTCAAGATATAAAAATGTAGAAAACGTAATTTTCAAGAAATTTCGAGATTAAAGAAATATGGGAATGTCCAACAATGAAATATTTCTATTATAAACTGTGCTTCTCCAAAATTTTGTGAATAATTAATTTTCAGAAAGTTATAATTGCTTGCAAATAAAAAATGTAATAAGCACTAGTCATAAATGAGCTATATCTACAAATGAAAAACCATGTTGATTACTCCCAACATTAATCGGGAACAATATGAGATTATTATGAATTCCAAAACTGACCCTTTCAAGTTCTTTTTCTCTCTTTTTTTCCCGTACGTCATGTGTGTAATAACCTCCGCTTAAATTCTGAAATCTCCGGAACATATGTGTATGAATATGAATGCAATTTATTCCTGACATTAAGTGATATACGAGCCCTAACAACTATATGTTCGGCCACTTTATAATTACCTCCTAAATTTGTTCTTCTTAATGTACTATTACTAGTAAAATATATTTATTAGTGCATTTGTTTCTAATTTTAGAATCATTATGATTCTGGCTAATTTATGATGATAATATGGAACAAAACATTACATTTTTCGTTTGTAAAAAAAATATTTTATTGAGCAAAAACCGACAATTAAATGTTCGGCCAAAATAAAACTTTATTATAAGAAGTAACAATTTAAGAATTTGATACGGCAACATCGCATTTTGCTGCAATTACTGCTCGAATTCTTCTAGGCATGGAATTTACAAGAGATTGACACTTTTCTACTGTCACTGAGTCCCATACTTCTTGAAGTTTAGCACTCAAACGTTCCTGAGATCTTTGTGGATTGTTTCTCAGTTTCAGTTTTATTTTGCGCCAAAGGGTTTCGATGACGTTTAAGCCTGGGCTACTGGAAGGTGAATCCAATACTGCCATGTAATGGTTTTCCAACCATTTTCGGGTGTTTTGGCTGTATAGCTTGATGTTCCATCTTATTTGAAGATAAATGTTCAATACTGGGAATTAAGTTATTTTCGGGTATCTCTTAGAATTTTACAGCGTTTACAGTTACGTTGATGAACTGAATATTTTCTACGCTTTTTGCGTACATACAACCCCATATCATAAGTCCGGAAGGAAGCTCGAAACAGAATGTTTTAAGCAATGAACGCCTTTATGAAACGCCTCTTTCTTATTTCTAATTACTCTGTTTCGATTATCTTCTGTACACACATAAAATTTCTATTCATCACTAAAAATAATCGAATTTCACTGCTCATGTGTCATGGTCGTTGTTCTGTACACCAAGCCATACGGCTTTTTTATTCGGAAGTTGGGCCAATGAAGGTTTTTCTTTGGCCTAAAATGTTAAATAGTTTTATCACTATCATATTGAAATATTTGACATTGATAAAATCCCTCAAAAACTTATATACCCGCTTTCTACAAGTTTCCTTGCAAAGAGATAATCCTGCAGCCTCATTCCACTCGGCCGTTATTTCTCTTAAGAGCCTCTTCTGTTATTTTTGTAGGCTTTAACTAGCTTTCTTCTTTGTCGAACAGAAACTAAACAGCGACGTCCTGAGCCTTTTCCCTTAATGTCGGTGTTACTATTTTTATCATATAATTTTATGATGTAAGTTACCATAGATTTTGATAATTGCAAGTCTCTGGCAATTTTTCCAATTTTTTCCCCCGTCCAAACACGCTCATTATTAAATCGATATATAAGACGCCTTGTTTGCTTAAACGTGAAAACAGCATCCAAAACTATCTAGATTTTAATTTCGTGATGTATCTAAAATACATAATATTTTGGCCGAACCTTTAGTTGTCAGTTTTTTGCGCAACAAAAATGTTTTTTGAGAAACATAAATTGTGATTCATATTATATTTTATCACGAAAGTGCAGCCAGAATACTGCTAATCGAAAATTTACGAAAAAAATAATAATAAATTAGATTTGCTGGTAACAGTTCACGTTTTAACGATTTTTAGATAGAAATTATGAAATGGCCGTACATATAGTTGTTAGGGCTCGTACTGATACACAACTTGAATAATTCAATTAATATGCAATGGGCGTTTCTCAAGATGTTTCTGTTTTTGTATTTATTCAATGAAGCTCATAATTAAATAAATGTATCCCAAAAACTATCGGATCGATGTATATATAATTTACTATAACTATTCCATGATATATTGGTATAATTAAAATTGTATCTAATGGGCGCTTTAAAATATATTTAAATTTTTGTGCCAACATATAAATATATCCCATTTTTTTCATACTTAGTTTACGATATCTCAAGAACTGGAGTACCTACTATTACGAATGCAATTGAATTAATACAGGGCGTCCAAGGTAAGGATCAACAGCATGAGGATCTCATAAACCGTTGAAGTTACAAAGGCTGTTAAATTACAAAAAAAAATGCGCAGTTTAGTGGTCAGTTATATTCTGTTGAGGAAACTGGAAAATTCCGCTCACTTCCCGAGATATTCGACAAAATCCGAAATTTTGCAATTTATTTTTCCGTTTTTATGTTTTTCTGAAGATATTTGAAATGGTATAAAAAAAAAAACAAAAGGCACTTTTTCGTTCCCACTTTTTTAGCTTTACAAGACAGCGTTTATAAATTTTCAGTTCGACGTTTCGTTTCGAATAAACCATCATCAACTTTATATTTTTATATGATCCGTAAATAAAGTACACCCTATATTAAATAGCATTTCCTATTACGAATTTAACGATTTATATCACAGTATGGTTTCTCATGTTGTTATTCAAAAAATAAGGCTTGTTTATACATTTCGAACATATTGATGTAGTGGGCGTTGAAATGAGCGAAAAAACAAAATTTATCACCTAATTTTAGGATTGTAAGATAATTAAACAGAACATAAATGAACAGAACAATTCTCATAATACCACAGTAGTAAAATAATATGTGTTGTTCACAATAACTATAATGTTTCAATGTTTAATAACTAATCGTGGCATATTGTTTTTACTTACTATTTTGTTACCCATTCTGGAATGACATAATTTAATAATGGTTGTCTTGTCGCCATTAAATGTACACAACAATTCTCATACCACAGTAAAAAAATAATAAGTGTGGTTCTAAATAACTATAATATTTCAATGTTTAACAACTATTCTTGTTAAATTATTTTTAGTTTACTATTTTGGTACATATTCTGGGTTAAAATTAGATACTCATTTATTTTTCGTCATCATTTCAACGCCTACTTCAAGAAAATGTTCGAAATGTATTAAGAAACTTTTTTCTGAATAAAGACGTGAGAAGCCATACTGTGATATTCATAGTTAAATTTGTAATAGGGAATGGTATCTAATACGGGGTGTACATTTTTTTTCTGGTCATATAAAAAAATTAAGTTGATGATGGTTTCGTCGACACGAAACGTTGTACTGAAAATCTGTAGACACTGTCTTATAGACCTAAAAATGTGGGAATGCGAAAGCACCTTTGGTTTTCTTATATCTTTTCAAATAACTTTAGAAAAAACTAAAAAACCAAATTGCAATATTTCGGATTTTGTCGAATTTCTGCGGATGTAAGCGGAAATTTCTGGTTTTCTCAATAGAATATATAGACCACTAATTTGCGCAACTTTTTTGTAATTTAACCGCTTTTGTAACTTTTACGGTTTGCCCCATGCTGTTGATTCTTATCTTGGACACCCTGTATACAATGAGCGATATTTCAATATTCGTTTAGAATTCGATATCTAGGGCCTGTTTTAAGTATCTTTTCAATTAGGCTCATATTTATATAACGATATCACTGCTGATGTGGTGTAGGTGGCAGACTTGACCAGTTTCTCTTGAAAATATAAAATATTTTATCATGTTCAGTCAAACATTTTTAGGACTTAGACAAACGCATTTGAAAATTTGAAAAATTTGGGCTGTTACGATTGAAAATTTTACAGATTTTTAAAATTTTACTCATTGATGTGAAAAATTGACAGATATTGACATAATGGGGCAGTGTATTACAAAGTTAATAGCTGGGGTTGAACATTTTACAGATTTTCACAATTGCATTCTCAGATCTAACAAATTGACAAATATAGACCAAATAGGGCAGTTTTTGTTGATAATTTATATTAATTGGACGTTCGACAAAAATTTACAGATTTACATAATCGGTGCTTAAAACTTTTGTGTTTTGTTTTTAAGTTTGGGATTTTTGTTGGAAGTATGGCGATTTAAAAATTTGCAATAAACCATTCGATTTTTACTGTCGATGCTTAGTAGTTAACAAATTTGACCAGTTGCTATTGAAAATTTGATTTTTTTTGGCTAGTTCGATCAATATTTGACGGGTTCGGTGAAACATTTGGTGGTGTTAGATATTTTATATTGAAAATTTGAACGATTTGGACGGCATTTAAAAATTTGTTTTTTTTTATTGATATGAAAAATTGACAGATATTGACATAATGGTGCAGTGTATTACAAAGTTCATAGCTGGGTTTGAACATTTTACAGATTTTCACAATTTCATACTCAGATCTAACAAATTGACAAATATAGACTAAATTGGGCAGTTTTTGTTGATAATTTATATTAATTGAAGGTTCAACAAAAATTTACAGATTTTCATAATAAGTGTTTACATCTTTTGTTTTTTAAGGTTGGGTGTTTTTGTTCGAAGCATGACGATTTAAAGATTTGCAATAAACCGTTTGATTTTTACTGTCAATGCTTAGTAGTTAACAAATTCGACCAGTTGCTATTGAACATTTGATGTTTTTTGGCTAGTTCGATCAATATTTTACAGGTTCGGTTAAACATTTGGTGGTGTTCGACATTTTATATTGCAAATTTGAGCGATTTATACAGTTCCAAATAAAATTTTGGCAGGTTTTGACAATCGAACTAAACCTACAGATTAGAAATACTTTTCACAAAACTCTGAGCGTAATATAAACTTACAGATATTGACAAAATAAGGCAGTTGCTAGTGAAAAGTTTAGCAGGTACTAAACATCATAGATTTTGGCAGTAAATATGATGATGCAAGTGTAGACCGTTCGATTTGCATAACTGATACTTACTATTTGTCAGATTTGACCAGTTGCTGTTAAAAATTAAAAGATTTTGACGTGATCAGTCAAAAATTTGAAGGATACATAGACAATTAAAAAAATGAAATATTTGAAGAGTTGGTTTCAGAATATAGAATACTCGAATGTTCAGAAAGTTTTAATGCCAACATATTATTTTTAAAACTACCCAATATAAATGTTTCTCTAATTTTTTGTTATACGAAATCATATATTGGGAAGATTTCGGGCAGTTTCATTAAAAATTTGACACCTGTAGTTGAAAATTTAACAGAATTTCACAATTTCACTAACGGATCTAACAAATTGACAGATATTGAAATTTATATAGTCATAAGTGTAATCCATGTGATCATAGTTTAGTGCCAACAGTAATCAGGAACAATAGGAGAAAATTACGAATTCCAAAACTGTACCTTCAAATTTTTGTAGTTTGTATGTCATGTATGTAATTAACTACGCTATTAGTTTATGTTTGGACAGTAATTACGAGGCACAGCGGGCAAACAAATGCTCTGGTTATCGCCTGAAGACAATCTGGGCCACTAAGAGCGTCAACTGCAGCGGCATTAGCCAAATAAAATTGATACCCGAGGAAAAATTTGGATCATTTATGACGCCCACAACAATTCAATTGCCCAAGGCGATGAGCGCGGGTTATTAAAATCTGCTGTTCACATTTAGAACCGCAGCCGAACAATGGAGGAAGCGAAGTGTAATCATGTCATGCCTATTTCTGGTCGAACCTATCGCGCGAATTTAATTTGCTGCGACCGACAGCGGAAAATTAAATTTTAATGCCATCGACATTTCGTCGAGCAATGTGTAACGAACAGCGACCAAGATCGCGATCCGTGAAATTTTCTCAGCGGTGTAGGTACTCATAGAATTTACCTGATTGGTTATGAAACCAAGTTCGATAATAGACACAATCTGTTAAATCTTGCACATCTGCAAGAAATGTTGGATATAACTCAGGGACTACCATGTGAGTAATATGGATTTTTACTGCTCCTCTTGCATCTGCATTACTAGTCCAGTCATGTTAGCCTCAAAAAACCGTTTTGACGGAAATTAATTATATAATTTTGAAATTTGGTATACATATTCTTGAGTACTTAGCATCGAATATCCGTCGAATTTCCCCTGCCCCGGTGAGGACTTCACCCCTTAATATTGAAAAAAAAACACCTGTTAAATTGTGAACTTGTGTTCTTTTTCGTAATTATCTCGTAAACGGTGCACCGCCTGAAAATTTTTATATCGGGTAAAGTGATGGGAACAAAATTTTGAACCAAAATTAAATTACATAGTTTGCCACAAAATCTGTAGTTCGCAAGGTATAGATCTCAGAAGTAAGGGCGGCCGCACACTAGCAACTTTTTAAATCACTCAGTTCAAGCAACTTTTTAATAACTAAAATACAACACATTATTACTTATAGTAGACCGCACACGGGCAACTAAATAGTTAAGGCAACTAAAAATATCCAACATGTTCTATTTTGTGGGTGATTCAATTGTTGCCGGTGGAAATGAAACATACAATTTCAGACGTGTCACCGCACACTGGCGGCAATAGTTGCTGGTCCCAGCCAGTCTGTCGGTCTCATACAACTGAAGTGATTTCAATTCAGTCATTTTTTGTAATCGAAATATAATAAACATGTCATTTGATATTCCATTATTTATGGAAACTGTCTACGCTCATTTGGAAATAAAAAAAAACACTTTGTTTCATATTTTCGTAAAGTTTCAAATAATTTGTAAAATTGTCCATCAAAAAGTCGGTTGCTTAATTAAATTTTGGACGCTTCTTATTCCGTCTAAATTTCAATTTTAAAGCACAAATGCATGTGCACTCTCTATAAAATGCATTTTATACTGAGTGAGAGCAACTATTTGGTTGCTAGTGTGCGCTCAACAGAGGTTGAAGCAACTAAGAGCAACTCAACTATTTAATCACCTTGATTAAAAAGTTGCTGGTGTGCGGCCGGCCTAAGAGCTGAATACTGGCGCGCGACGCACACTTCGTTTCTCAGGCTCTCGTTTCGTAAATAACTTCTAAACGACTAGATTTTCGTTGAAAGTGCTCATTACTGAAGTTGTAGAGCGAGAAATTATCGACCAGAGTAAGTAAATTATATTAACGAATATTTAGCGGTTTTGTAATTATTTACGAATCGAGAACCCGAAAAACGAATTGTGCGTCGCGCGCCAGTATTCATCTCTTACTTCAGGCGTCTATACCGTGCGAACTATAGCCCTTAATATAATATTATGTAAATATAAATATGTATGTGTAATATAAATTTTCTTCAAAATTTTGTTTCCATCAACTTTACCGGATATGAAAAATTTCAGGCGGTGCACCGTTAATGAGATAATTGCGAATAATTACACAAGTTCGCAAGTGTTTTTTTTTAATATTAAGGGGTGAACCCCGTCCCGGAGGAGTGGAAACTCGACGGATATTCGATTCTAGAGTACGTAATAGTTATTTATGTTACAAGTACGCTAAATAGGTGTTTATGGACGCGGCCGGAAGATTAAATGGCGAGGCGTTAGCCGAGCCATTTAACCGGCCAAGTCCATAAAGACCTATGCGTACGTGTAACATACAACTTTTTTTTTAATTTGTACACATATTGATTTGAAAATAATATTGAAATATGTTATTTCCAACCATAACAACAGTGTTGTTGTTGACAAATTAAATTTGACAAAATGTCAGATATCGAAGATAATATCGAAGAAGATTATGATTTGCCACCAGAAGTTATCGAGCAAGCTGCACAAGCACAAAGTCGATTGATGCCCGTGAAGTCGGCTGCCATTTACGAAAAAACGTATAAGTTGTTTTGCGATTGGCGCAACAAAATGTCTGTTCGAAAAACTTCGGAACAAGTCCTTATGGCTTACTTAAATGAGAAATCGAAACAAGTCAAACCATCTAGTCTTTGGTCATATTTTTCAATGTTGAAGAAAGTGCTAAAAGTAAAGGAAAAAGTGGATATTAGTAAGTAAGTTCTAATATTGCTATGTATAAATTCAATACTAGATTTGTATAAATTGTTAGATATGCTAGTGCTCAAGAATTTTTGAAAAATATTTCCCGAGGTTACCGACCTAAAAAGTCAAAGGTATTATCTAAAGAAAATGTCATGGCATTTTTGAAAGAGGCTGATGATTTCCATTTTTTATTTGCAAAGGTAGGTAAACTGTATTTCTGCTAGACAAACTGATGTACCTATATCAAATCTTCTCAGCTTGTGGTTCTTTTTGGAGTTTTTGGTGCTTGTCGTCGCCAAGAACTTGTCAATTTGACGGTAAACGATGTGAAAGAGAATGGCTCATTTTTACGGGTGTTTCTTGGAGCGACAAAAACCGACAAAACAAGATCTTTCGTAATTACGAATGATGCTGATGGATTCAACGGTTATATGCTTTACAAAAAGTATTTGTCATTGCGGCCAGGTCATGTTAAAACTACAAGGTTATTTTTAACTTATCGCGGAGGAAAATGTACTGTACAGCCAGCTGGAATACACACAATAGCAAATATTCCCCAAAAAGTTGCCGAATATTTAAAACTTCCGGATTTTAAATTATACACCGGACACTGTTTTCGGAGAACATCGGCCACTTTGTTGGTAGAAGGTGGAGGTGATGTATTTGCGTTAAAAAGTCTTGGTGGATGGCGCTCAACGAGTGTAGCGGAAGGATATATTGAGGAATCGGAGTACCAGAAAATGGAAATTGCAAAGAAAATTACAAATTCGGCGAATAAAACTGCTGATGACATTCCATCTACATCATCTGGAATCGTCTCTAATAGCAATGAACAAACGATTATGAATGATATATGTGACGACGGAAGAATTACGCTTAGTGGACACTTTAATAAATGTACGTTTAATTTCAGTATTGTAAAGAAAGATAAATAATTTGTATGTGTTTAGATTATTATTATTAACTAAATAATAATTAATTCGCAATCTCGTTCTTCTAGTTATATCGTCCTCTCGTATCTCATTCTCTCTATCTCGTTAAACAGAAAAGTCCGCTGTGGCGGTTTTTAACGTCCGTTGCTATAAAACAAAAAATTTAACGTCCGTTGCTATAAAATATTGTAGCATTGCACATAAACGGTTGTTTAGATTGTTTGTTATAACGACGTTAATGACGTCTTAAATTAAAAAAAAGTATGTATACCTAATTTCAAAACTATATAATTTATTTCCGCCAAAAAGTCTAATTTGGCTGGACTGATGTGGATAATCGTGCTGATACGTGCTAACACGTCGATAACCTGTATCACATGCTTGTTAAATAATGCATTTTATTACGACTCAAGCGACAAGCGACTTGAGTAAATAAATGTATTAATACATATAAATTACAATTATTTACATTTAATATTATTATTATTATTTATTATTATTTACAATTATTTACTACTTGTATAAAATAATATTTGCAATAACATTAGAGCGAAATATACCTTTTACTTCCACGTCTCATTACATTCGCATTCATTGCCTATGAAGAGGTTGTCGTCGAGCATTTATCGCGCAGACATCCTCGAGGCCAGATAAGGTTGGTAATTTTTAATAGCACTTCCTCCGGACGTGCGGTCCAACATTATTTCTGATACTGCGTTCGAATCCTTGTTATTAGGAGACTTAATCCATGAATGGAGGAGCAGCACAAGAAGCGCTAAAAATATACATTAGATCGGCATAATACTACGAATTAATCATTTCATGTTTATCGCCAATGTTTAAATTTATCACTTTATGTTTGTCAGCAATGATTATAGATGTAAAATAATGTCAAACCGTCTCCAATAAATAAGACGTATATCTTATAATTGCGTTTGGAAGTAGTAAAACCGACAATTTCGAGGAGTTATAATCGTATTGAATGCGGATGTTTTATTTACCGTAAATAATATTTCAAAACACAATTATTGGGCATAAGAAGTCTCATATAATCATACACATGCGGTTCGAATTATTTCAAATTGCTTACAAGAACCGTTGGGTAATATTGTTTTTATATAACGATTACATGTTGTAATAACGTTAACATCACATTCTGCGAATACAACAACGTTGCACTTTAAATGACTGAAATCTCTGTTTTATGACATAATGATGGCGAATTACAATATTTCGAAACATGCTGCAACTTATATTTGAGAGTAACGTGTCTCTTTGCATCGTTACCTCTGCGGCATATTTTATTAAAATTCACTGCGGCTCTTTCAATATCATTAATGTGGGTTGTTTTTATCTTTCGCATTTTGTTTTTATTGTTTTGTACAATAATATGTGTTAAGAAGAATCATTTTTGTTTTTGAAATGTTCCTCTATGAAGGCTTCCCATGCCGTTTCTACTGCTCTTTCGTGTAGTTTACTTCGTATTCAATTATTTTTGCATATAAGAGACCGAAGGGAGATATTAATACTAAAAATTTATTTCAAGAATTGCTCATTGAATGTTCATTTAAGTACACACACTAAATAGTAGTATACAAGTGAATATCAGTGATAACTTATATTTAATTTGATAAATTGACAAAATCGCTCATTGGATATATTTAAGTACACACACTAAACAGTACTATACAGGGTGTTAAAAAAAGACTGTAAAATATTTAAAGAGGTAGTATTATGAACCACAATAAAAAAAAGTCTTGATAAACATGGGTCCTCAAAGTAAAGGTTTCGGAAATATGGAAGATTATTCTTGTTTGAAACAAGATTGCAATCATTTGCAATTATTTATTACTTATTGATTATGTGCAAACAAACAAAGGGAGCTTCTAGCAAAAACAAAAAACAGAGTTACAGAAGATGTTCGAAGTGCCCTGCTTCCGTTTCCAAGCAGGCACATCTTTGTCTGAAGGATAGTCGAACTATTTCTAAAACACCCTCATTGGCTCGGATTTATTGGCTTCTTCTTCTGCAAGTGCCTATCCGTTCCGGATGTTGGCTATAATATTGGCTATCTTTACTTTGTTCACAGCTGCCCAGAAGAGGCCCGTGGTTGTCGTGGATAACCAACTGCTCAAGTTTTTAGGCCACGAGATTTTTCTTCTCCCAATGTTTCTTTTTCTTTCAACTTTGCCGTGTAGTATGCATTGAAGGCGTCCGTATCTACTAGAGTTGCGCATGATGTGTCCCAGGTATTGTAGTTTCCTGGTTTTAATCGTGGTCAGGATTTCTGTCGTTTTGTCCATTCTTCTTAGTATTTCGGCATTGGTAATACGGTCTTTCCATGATATCCTTAATATCCTGCTGTAGAGCCACATTTCATATGCTTCTAGTTTTTTTTTATGTTACAAACCGTCAGCGTCCAAGCTTCCATTCCATAAAATCACACATAGAATACGTAGCAGCGCAAGAGTCTCATTTTGGTGTCTATAGTTAGATCATGACTTTTAAAGGCTGTGGCCATTTTAATGAACATATTTCTGCTGTTTTCAATCCTGCTTTTTATTTCCTGTGTCTGGTCCCATTGCTCATTAATAAAGGTGCCTAGATATACATATTTTTTAACTCTTTCGATGTTCCCCTGCTCCAGCTCCAGTTGCTGTTGGTGGTGTTGTGAGTTGTTCTTACTTATGATCATGAATTTGGTCTTGCCCATGTTGATATCTAGTCCATATATGTGACTACTGCTTATTAAGCTATTCACTATTAGTTGTAAGTTCTATGTTGTCGGACATGATCATGGTATCATCTGTGAATCAGATGTTGTTTATATGTTTATACGTTTTCCATTTAAAGAAATTCCTTCTTGTGTATTTACTAGGGCTTCCCGAATTATGACTTCAGAATAGATGTTAAATAGTAGAGGAGACAGTACACATCCCTACCTTACACCGCGTAGAATTTTTATTCTGTCTGTGCTATCGTCTCCGATTCTTACGCTTGCCGTTTGGTTCCAGTATAGGTTTGTAATTATTCTGAGGTCTTTGTCGTCTATTCCTGTGTTTTCCAGAATTTGTATCAGTTTTTGGTGTTGGACTCTGTCAAAGGCCTTTTTGTAATCAACGAAACTCACGTATACATCACAATGCATATGTCTGCATCTCTGTACTAAAACTTGCACACTAAAGAGAGCTTCCCTTATCCCGACTGCATCTCTAAATCCAAATTGTGTCTGTCCCAGTTGTCCTTCCACTTTATTGTATATTCTTTTATGTATAATTTTTAGAAACACTTTCAATAGGTGGCTCATTAGGCTTATTGTTCTATATTCATCGCATCTTTTTGCCGACGCCTTTTTTGGAAGTGTTACGAATTCTGATTCCAACTACTGTTGTGGTATTACACCTGTGTTGTAGATATTATTAAGGATGTCGGTTAGCCATTTAATTCCTTCGTAGTCTAGTAGTTTCAATAATTCAGCGTAGAATCCGTCTGGTCCTAGACTTTTACCGTCTTTAACTTGTTTTATGGCATTTCGTACTTCGTCTTTCAGAATACTTGGGCCTGTTTCTGGCTGTATATGTTGAATTTCTGGTCTTTCGTCTTGGAATAGTTGTTCGATAGATGTCTTTCATGTGTTCTTTATTGCGTTTTTGTCTATTAGTATGTTGCCATCATTGTCAACGAGTTTGCCCACTTCTTTTCTTTTGTATGTTCTAGTAACTTCCCTCACCTTTCTATGTACGTTAAAAATATCATGTTTTTATCTGCAGCGCTTCTATATCTGCACACTTCTGTTTCGTTTCCTCTTCTTTTGCTTCTCTTATCTTTTGTCTAATTATTTTTTGTGTTCTATTATACTGTATGTTATATGTGTACTTGAAGCCTCTTCTCGTTTCCATTAATTGCAGAATCTCATCTGTCATCCAGGATTTTCGTTTGATGCCTTTTTCTGATTTTAGGAGTTTTCTCTTAATCTTTTCTACTTCTGCATTTTCTCTTTTTATCTCATCTTCTGTGCATGTAGTATAATTTTTTTGGCACTTTTGATTAATTTTTAGATGCAGTTCTTCGAGGCTATTTACAGGAGTACTATATATTAATCACACAATCTGTGGTGAATTCTTACAAACATACGATGTAAAGGAATCTGGAGATTTGGATAGGCTTTTACATAAAGATGTCGCGTTTCGGTGGCAATTCCATTAGCGCGACCATACATGAAATGCATGTCGACTAATTCTGCATTAGAGTAAACAGCCATAGCAATGCAAACTTGTGCACTAACAATAACTGTCAAATACTGAATGTTTATTTCACAAAACATCAGCGAACTATGATAAGAAAGTGCAAGTTTTAGCAAAATAAAAAAAAGGAGGCAAAAAAGAATAAACTTCTACATCACCGAAACCGTTACTTTTAGGATCCATGTTTATAAAACCTTTTTTATATGTTGTGGTCCATACTACTACCCCCTTACATGTTTTACATTATTTTTTTAACACCCTGTATATGAGAAAATTTAGGTATTGCAAATTCCACCGAGAAATGAATGAACATTTTACACTAATTATTTATAAGTACACAACTAAACAGTACTATATGAAGCAACATCACTGATAAATTAATTTTTTTCTTTGTTGTTTCTTATTTATTTTTTGTATACTTGTTCAGCGAGTGGGCTTGCTTTCCAGGGTGGCTTCTTATTGTCCATTTCAGGTGCTTCCGTTGTTATGTATTTAGCAGTTAGAGTAGTAACTTGGTTATAACTGCCAATCGCATGCTTCTGCAATGTAGTGGCGGACGATCAATATCCGGCTTACATTTGCGTACACTTCGCAGTCAAGCGAATTTCCTCCTCGTAATGGGAAAACGCCGGCTTGTGGTAGGACTGGGGGGTGTTGGCCCTGCGCCAAAATCGATAAACAGCGGGCGATGAACGCTATACACGAAGCCCATTCATGCGAGCAATGATCGTCTGTTCGGCGAATAACTATCAATTGGGAGCACGCCTAATCCAAAACATTAATATTTGCATGAACTCTTAAGCCTTCGTCTTATGCAAAACTAAAACGTTAAGGGAACTGTATCGATGCAATAAACATATATTCGTCCAATGTGCGCCTCGTTTGGGGCCGGCTTATTGGGCACGAGATTAATGCCCCTAAACGTGCGCCATGTGTGTTCTTCGTGGGAGCCCCCAATTTAGAATGTAAATACAACAATTGGATAATCGCCCGAATTGTATTACACATTTCTCCAAATTTCCGCCGCCCATATTTTATTTAACTGCTTACGGTAATACCCACGGGCTTAACGATTAATTGTTGGAACGAATACTAAATAGAATTATTTAATTATTATACGATAATAAAAAGCCTAATGTAATCAAGTATAACTATGGTGGGATCAAAAACGCGATAAGCGTAATATAATAACTATGTACACATAGAAGTTGAGTATCTTTCATACGTTGTAGAGCAGATAATCAGGGGTATCAGGTGTATTGCGTATCAAAATACGTTGTCAGTAACGTGTACGTTACTTGAGAGCATCTCATTCGAATGTCAGATTCATTTATAAAGTTTGACATTTTTTTCTGAACACCCTGTATTACTAAATTCAAATTGCTCTTTGCCAACATGTAACTTATTAACCACACTAAGAATATTGCTAAAACTTATTCTTACCTTTAAAAAACGAGGTCGCTACGATTTTTTAAAGTTGAGTTTGCTTATGCATGATAATAGTAGAAAAAAAATGTAAATTGGCAACACTGTAACATAATCCAAAACTAAATAGACAACAATGTAGAGGTTGAAAAATGTCATCAGTAACCTTAAATAAATACAGGGTGTTCCATTTTAAAAAAAAGTTTGTTTTTGTTATTCCGCAAAATTGGGCCACCCTGTATATTTGAAAATAATTTTACAGCATAAAGATTTTTAAACCAATAACTTTTTGTACGAAACATTTTTTTCTATCTTCTAAGGGAAACGCGCTAGGAAAGCCCGACGCACTGTTGCAGGACCCTGTATACACAATTATATCACTATGATCATAATATAAAAATGATTTATTAATTAAATTGAATTCAATAATCTTACAACTATCTACATGGTTTTTATTGAGTCGGCGGACGTATTTCTTTTTACAATTTTACAATTCGATATAATTACAAGACTACAGACGCCAGTAGATAATTAAGATCCGTCACCTAGGAAACGGTTTTAAAAGGATTATACATTCGCCCATGCAATTAAGGTTCATTGTACCTTAATTGCTGGGCGAATATGCAGTCCAGGTAGACAATCAGTTAAGGCTGCTTCAAATAGTCTTTTTTCTGAAATAGTCTACATCTGTCTTTCAGTCGGTGTTAACCTTTAAATTGCAACAGTACTCATTTTACATACGTGTGCATATTATCATTTATAAACTTGTGAAAAGGTAGAGTTTATTAAGATCGAAACGTCGTTAAGTGAGACTGCAACAATTATTTCATCAATTTATAATGACACTCAGTTCGGCGATCTATTTCAATTATGTGAGGAAAGAAGCCATTCCGAAAGTTTGGTTGAAGAATCCCTTCGACAGTCTACAGAGGGAAGCTGTTCTCAAATTGATTTTGATAAATTTAAAAACAACCATCATCAAATGGACACATCAACTATCGAAAATGAAAATCAAGGATTAATAAAGCATGCTTTTCTTTCAACTGATACTAAAAGGATCATGCATCTCCACTGCAAAGAATTTCCAATCTCACAGGAATATCATATTCAACGGTTTGGAGAATAATTACGAAGGGACCGCTAGAAAGGAAAAGAAGAATAAGTTCCAAATTTACCGAAATAGACGATGCCATCGCCAAAAGGATTAAAAATATAATTGTTATAAATCAGGTAACGTTCCTACGTTCCAATTTATTTTGGAAACTCTTGGAAATGGTTTTCCATATAAGGAAACTACTTTGTATAAATACCTACTTAGCCAGGGTTTTAAGTATAAAACTTTAGGCAAACGAATTGACATCATGGAATCGCCGAGATTGCAAAAAGAGCGATTAGAATATTTATCTAAAATAAAAGAATATAGAAATGGAGGGAGATCGATAATTTATTTGGATGAAACATGGTTCGATACTTACGACGTCGTTTCCAAGGGATGGGTCGATAATACAAATAATTGTCACCTTAGAGCACCGTGCAATAGAGGAAAAAGAATTGTTATTCTTCATGCAGGAGGAGACGCAGGTTTTGTGTCATATAGTTTGCTCTTATCAGCCAAGAATATTGCATCAAGCTCGTTAGACTATCATCAGGATATGAACGCCGAATTATTTGAAAATTGGTTTCGCAATCAATTATTGCCCAACATAACAAATAACTCTATAATCGTAATGGATAATGCAACTTACCACTCAAAGCAAATTAATAAAATCCCAACCGCCGCTTCCAAGAAAGGCGATATTGCGGATGTTTGCATTAAAAATGGTATTGTTATTCCCCTAAGTGCAAAGAAAAAAACATTATTAGAACTTATAAAAAAAAACAAAATTTCAAAAAAACGTATGTGGTTGATAAGATGGCAGAAGAATTTGGTCACCAAGTGTTGCGCCTTCCACCTTATTACTGTATCTTCAATCCAATTGAGCTGATATGGTCAACTTTAAAAAGAAATTTGCGGAAAAATATTGCACATACCAAAATAAGTGAAGAAATAATTCAAGTTGTTCAGCGAGAATGCAACAACATTTCAAGTACCATTTGGAAAAACTGCATCGATCATGTGATTAAAATTGAAAACGATTATAGGACGCTTAGTGTACCAAATCTAATTATTAATGTTCAAAGTGAAAGTGATAGCGATGAATCTAGTTGTGCGGAATAATATTTGCTTGTTACATTACGATTCATGAAAAAATTAACTGATGTTAACGTCGTTAATTTTTTAACGCAATGAGCAAGTCAATAATGTTATGGGTAACTTAAGTTATTTGTTTCGCGAATAATACTGTATATAAATTTTATATGAAACTATAACTACATTTGTAAAACACAATTAATTATATGTACACTTAAAAATACAATGAAAAGTACAATTTAATGATAATGAATCACTAATGTTAATTTTCTACGGGGCACTGAATCTGTAATTTCTGATGCCGGCTCTGGACTCTGTTCTCTTCCCATTACCCGTCATAAAATTCCGTTCGCACAATGGACCGCAATAAACACTCTTTGTAGGCAGATTTTCAATTTCAAGTAAAAACACTATACACGTTACTGCTAACGTTTTTTGATATGCTATACATTTGAATACCTAATTTCTGCTCAGAATTCAATTATATCTGTGTCATTTTTTAAGTAGCTGAGAAAATTACAGTTGGACTAGTACTTGCACAAAAGTGTGTTTTGTAAAACAGTGCCAATTATGTGTTTGATGTAATTCCAGTCCTCTTGGGATGTTGATTAGCTTTTGCTCGCTCGTGAAATAAATCCACTCTCAAAGAAATGTTCGTACCTTATTGCATAATATTCTGTTACCAAATTCTTGGAGGAATAGGAACATCAGTTGGAGCTTTTTATCTCTTGTGAATACCAAAATATCAGTTCAATACATCAGAGCATCTGCTTAATCATAGGCAGAACCCAAAGGCAACCGCAAAACGGTAATTCCGATGATTAACAACATGCCAAGTGAATCTTCAGAACGTATTAATATTAATTGCTTGTAACATCGTAATTTTCACTGCATCACAGCATCTGGCCACTGGTGTTTGGTCCGGTACGGCGCGATATATCTTCAATTAACCCATCGGAATGCCGCAACAGTTTTCTTTCAATTTCAGAACGCAAATCTGCTTCGTGGCTGTGAGAAAAAAATCGGCAGCTCGCCTGCAAGGGGGCAATAATCCAACCGTGCGACAGTCAGGTTAATCAGGACCCGTTTTAATTATCCATCGTCGTTTTCGTAGTTTACCAACTTGCGAGCAGTAAAAAAAGAAAGCGCTCACTTGATTACCGTGCATTGCCCACGAGGTTAGGAACGCCCAAAAATTAATGAACCAAGGGCTGTAGTGCTTCTTCAATCAATATAAATATACGCAAATACCTAAATATTTTAATATATTATGTGTAATGTGATAATAAGGACTCACTTTAACTGGTAGCTCGGGGAAGCCAATAAAAATATAAACAAGGTTAATTGTTGCATCTTTATGCCACAAATTCCGAAATCACGTGGATTCTTGTCTTTAGGCGATGTGCATGTGATGTACTGTTAAACAGTAACCAGTAATTTGGATAAATTAACAGACACGCGGACACGCAGTTCAGGAAAAACTGGTTCCCTGTCCAAATTATAGTAATAAAATAGTATATTATATACCAATGTTGTGAAGTATACTATTATAGCCAAGGTCTGATGTCGCGAGGCGCATAGCGCCGAGCGATATATGATCCGAGGTTACACTACTATACACAACCGTGGCTAATATACCGGGTGATTCAAGTTTTATTACCAGGCCAAAAATGGCGACTTCTAATTGAAATAAAACATCCAAAATAAGTGCACATATTTAGACATTGATGAAGCCCAACCTGACGGAAAAAAAAAAAAATTTAACCATCCGGTAGTTTAAACGTTATTTCACAAAGAATTCGTAATATTATTTATATAGTTTTTGTCAGAACATACTTTAATGCTATTCCAAACATTCCAGTACAATCAAAGTCAAAAAAATTGCACCAATTATTAAATTAAATGAATTTTGATATTGCAACAGTAAGATTTATTACTAAATAGTAAAATATGACGGCTGCTTCCAGTAATAGTCCCTATAATGGATTTTATGGGTTTTATGATAGGGCCGTACCCAATCCCTCAGCCTGCTGGGTGGATACCGACGCTAGGATTTCTTCAGGGCCGGAGCTCAATATTTGCTTAATAATAATAAAACGTTCCAACCGCACCGGCGCGGTCAATGCTTTGAAGGGATCTTGACTTACAAAATCATAAATCATACCGAGGAAAGTTGGTCAGTAATGTAAAAAATGCTTTAATTTGAAATCTAATCATTTTCGTTAATTTTTGATTTCATAAATGGGTTCTATGAATATAATAAAACAGTTTAGGGTAAAAATAACGATAGAGAATTTTGCCCGAAAAGAGTTTTTTTAATTTTATAACCGTCTATATAATTATATCGAAAAAGTCAAACTACCTTTCCGTAGATTAGTATCAGACCTATATAAATCCAAATTTTCATATTTTTTGGGCAACTCCAAATGCCTAAAAAATCCATGGTAATAAAACTTGAATCACCCGGTACAATTGTTTTGCACTACAAGAAAAAATACAATAATTTAAAATTAAATATTAAAATACAAGAACGTATACTTTTTTTACCTTGGTAAAAAACGAACAATTTATTAACCACTAAACATAAAAATCAACTGCAGATTGCTTTGATACATGACATAATGTGTGCGTTTTTTGACTGGTAGTGCAAAAAGTATTATTGTTACGCTCGTACACAATTTTTAGTACCTCCTAAAGAAAGCAGTGAAATTATGCAAATAAAAAATCTTCATTGAGACGTTTAAAATAAAAAAATAAAATAAATTTAATAAATTTAATTTACGTGTCAAAATAAGAGATTTTTAACAAGTTATGTTGAGCAGTTCTAATAATTTCTATGTGTTATATGTATTACTTTTTGCCTTTGAAATGGTGTGAACGTCTGAGCATCACTAATTCCATTGTTGTTTTCAAGTTGATGGTAAAGCCTTTATTATGTGATACAGGGAGTTTTTTTTTATCGTGCAATATAGGGTATATATCATTTCAATAGTTACACTTCTGTCGCAATGACAGCAACGTATCATAGCGTAATTTTTGTAATGCAACATGCAAGTAATTCTCTGTGAAGCAATTATTACAGTTTACGAAGTGAACAATGTATATAACTGAAGAAACAGCTCAGTTATTCAAATGGATAACGCTGCAAACCTCAGCTTAACATTGTTTACTTCGTAAACTGTAATCTTTACCTCACGGAGAATTAATTTTACTTGCAAGTCGCATTTAAAAAAAAAAGAAGCGTTGATACACTGCTGTCTTGTGACAGAAGTGTGTCACTATAAAAATGATAAATCCTATATTGCACGGTAAAAAAAAATCTCTGCAGTTGATCATGTTGTTAGCGGGAATCAGTTTTCGAATTCAAATAACAAAATTGTGGTTGAGATTGCAGTCGTAATAAACGTAAAAATATAAGTGATATAAAACGTAGTAACATGTATGTTTATTTTATTCTGTATTTGAAACTCTTTTTATTTACAAATTACAGGTGTTAAAGTACATTTTATCTCCATTTTCATTGGCAACGGAGAGAAATGTTTACATACAACTAACGTCTGGAAACAACTGACAGAACTAACCTGACATGTATAATCATATATCATATCACACAGCTATTTATGGTATAAGTGAATAACATTGCTTTATTCACGTGTATCATACAAGATTTTTTTCAATTCGTTATCAGAATTGAAGAATTTGCATGAAGTGTCACATTGTCAGGTGACTACGAAAAGTCAAGGATAGTGCGAATTTACCTACTTTTTTACTTTTTTCATGTTTGAGAATTTTAATATAGCGAATTGGAAAATAGCTATTTATGGTATAAGTGAATAAAGTTGAATTTTATCCACGAAAAAATAGTTTAGCGCAAGAGGCGAAGCGAGTGCGATAATATTTTAGAGTGGATAAAATTGCTTTATTCACTTGTATCATACAAGATTTTTTCCATTTCGTTATCTGAATTGAAGAATATGCGTGAAATGCGTGAAATTCAATATACATAATGAGCATTTTAATATTGCGAATTGTAAAAATGTATTGTTCAATGAACTTGCAAGTTAAATGAATTACAATAATAAGTACAATGGTATAAGTGAATAACATTGCTTTATTCACGTGTATAATACAAGATTTTTTTCAATTCGTTATCAGATTTGAAGAATTTGCATGAAGTGTCACATTGTCAGGTGACAACGAAAATTTCAAGGATAGTGCTAATTTAATTTTTTTTTTTTACATTATTGATGTTGTCAATTTATTTATGGCTTCAATGGTTATAGTGAATAAAGTGAAAATGTAAACATTTTATTCACCCATTCGATTAAAGTGTAGTTTTAACGATGAGATTCAATATACATAATGAGCATTTTAATATAGCGAATTGGAAAATAGCTATGTATGGTATAAGTGAATAAAGTTGAATTTTATCCACGAAAAAATAGTTTAGCGCAAAAGGCTGAGCGAGTGCGACAATATTTTAGAGTGGATAAAATTGCTTTATTCACTTGTATCATACAAGATTTTTTCCAATTCGTTATCAAAATTGAAGGATTTGCGTGAAGTGTCACATCGTCAGGTGACGACGAACATTTCTAGGATGTGCCTATTTACTTAGTTTACTTAGTTTTTACTTTATTCACGTTGTCAATGGTTATAGCGAATAAAGTGAAAATGTAAACATTTCATTCACCCATTCGATTAAAGTGTTGTTTTAATGAAGAGATTCAATATACATAATAACCATTTTTATATTGCGAATTGGAAAAATGCATTGTTCAATGAACTTGCAATGTTAAATGAACTTACAAGTTTAAATAAACAATCGCTGAAATGATAAACAATTCCACCACATTCCTAACCTAATCCCAACATTTGTATCCGTCATCATAATACTACAATTATTTTGTTATCGTAAAGCTTTTTATATTATATAAAGTACTAAATAATAGTATATTACACTATTAGGTTGGTAAGTGCGTTATAACAGAATCGAGAAGGTTGAAAAATCGAGACGAAGTCGAAATTATTCAATTTTCGCGATTCTGTTAGGCACTTATCAACAGTGTACAGTATAACGTTTTTCGCACAATCGCAGAAACCATATAAGATAGCAAAAACTTGTTTCTGATTTAATTATCTTGACTTTTATGACAAAATGGTGTACATCGTATATCCAGAGTGTTTTGAATGCATTTAGTTAGAAACGTTCTGTGGTTAGAAACCGAATAAACAATTTGAAGTTTCAGTATTAATTTTTCACAATGGCTAATGAAAAAGACTTTCAAATAAATGCAGACATTGAAGAATCGTATCAAAGGGATTGTGAATCTTTTGTTCCTAAAATATCAAATGAAACTTATGAAAACGTTTAATAAATGTACAAACTGTAATTATAACATCTGACATCTGTTGGTGAAAAATATTACTATTATTTACCGCATTAGAGCTGTTATAAACTCAAACAGAACTGTGTTTCCATGGAGACTAGCCACAGTATTGTTATGTTAAACTTACAAGATGTATCAATAGACACTGTAAATCGCTATAACAACACGATTGTACGAAAAATAATATGTTCACTACGGAGATGATGGTTCTTTATCAACTCGAGCATAAAGTTATCCTTCACCTCCTTGATAAATAAATATCTATTCTATTCCTGATACTTAATTTTTTGTAGAATTTATGTTTATTTTAATAAATATCTAATATCTGCATAAATCCCATGGCCGTGGTAATTAGACTTTGTCGAAGATATAATCTATTTACAAACACCGTATATATGATAATATTTTACTACATCGGTCAGTAACTATACTACACTTTCGATAAGCGATGAAAGTTGCTTGTAATACTGCGCTTGTAAAGGTTTATCTGCTCATAAAACCCACATAATACCATCACTGTGTTTAGGTCAGACGCTATTTTGTGACATTTGGAAGTAAAAGTGCAAAGTGGGAGAGAACATTTTTAAAATGTACCTTCGTATCACCTCAAATGCCAAACTTCTGAATTCTGTACGACTTAAATGCAGGAATATATTACGTAAACTTTAGTGGCAGTGCTTATTCATGTATAAACTGGATAAAAAATCCCTTTTGAGTTGATTAAGAGTCCATTTTATAAAAACATCTGTATGTGTGTATATCTTATTACCTTTTTTTTTGAGGACACGATTATTCTATACGATTATTCTATAGCTCAAAGTAATTGAATTACAATATATTTCTGTTTCTTTCATTTTTTTTCGGGGTTCAATATTTCCTAATATAATTTTTTTTCTTCGATAAGTAATTGTTCAATAATTAAACTGTTCTTCATTATAAATGTTTTATTAAATTGAGATTTAAAAAAAATAGATTTAAAAACGTTATGGAAAAAAAATATTTTACTTGTAATCATTAAAATGTGCAGTATGTGGGTGCAATATAATTTTTATTTAAAGAGTCGTTGCTCTAAATGGTATTAAGATCAAAAACTTCTCTTAACAATGGCATTTCGAATCAAAGTTCGAAGTTTTTCGAAGAAAATTGTATTTCTGGGGGAAAAATGGTGTCAAGGTGTTAAAACTGAAATCAGTCGAAAATTTTTCGTAAACATATCATCAAAAAAACATATTCGAAGTTTTTCTAAGAAATTCGAAGAAAATTCTCTATTTCTGGGGGGAACTGCTGTCAAATGAAAATGGTGTATTTAATGATATTAATTATTAGAATAATTAGAATTAGAATAATTAGAATTGTTAGAATAATAATTAATATCAATCTCAATTTTTCGTATAAATATCATCAAAAAGACATGTTTCTAATTAACAGGCAAATAGTAAATTTGCACAAATCCTTTCAGTGCAGCAGATTGATTTTTTATCATTATACTTCCAGATTACATTATTTAGCGGGTGTAAATGACGAAAGTAAATAATTACGCCATAGGAGGCCAGTAGGGATTATTATTATTATTATTATTATTTATTATATCTCGAGAACAACACCGTAGTCGCAATGTTTGCGTTGGAATTAAACCAGGGACTTCTTAAAAATTGAACCAGATACCTTTTGGAAATTGAACCTGGTACCTCTTGGAAATTGAATGATCAGGATTGAGTTCTCGATTGTACATATGTTTTGATATTTTTTACGAGTAAAATTTGCGACTATAAATTATTTCACTGAAAAATATCTTACAAGTAATGTTTAATGCTCAAAAGAGTACGGCAAAGCATATGAGCGCCACGTTAATCATTCACAGTGTATTTCTTTTAATTACAGCAATAAATAATATTTGCTGTCACTAATGCCCATGTAGGTATTAAAGTATCAGCGAGGATTTATGAATTAATCCGTGGCAATGGAATACCAATGAGATAAACCGAGATTGTGTGGGGTTGGCCACAGGAAATACCCTCACTGCAATACATCAATAAATTAATATTATGCAAATTGCTTAATACGCCATCAAGTGATGACTATTTAGATTATATAGACATAGATAGATAGAATCATCATTATCATTATTATTATGTATTAGATAGACATTTAGATGATATGGTTTTAAATATTTTACTAATAGTTTGTAGTTATTTGTAGATTGTTTTATGTTTGTATGTCTAGAGACTGTTATTACTCCAATTTGGAATTATTTCTGTCAAAATTTCGCTTATTATTCTTACATTTTAAGGTTTGGTTTGGTAAAATTTCAATAATTAGAAAATGTCTATACATTGTTTGAGAGATCAATGTCAACGTTTCAAATATTGCTTACAAATTTTTAATTATTTCTGCAAAATGTTTAAAAGTCCCTACTAAAATTTCAATTTGATTATTTTTAATCTGTAGACAATCAAACTTACAATTCAATAGTATGCCAAAATTTCAGTGACTTTTTATATTATTTCTATAATTCTTCAATTATTTCTATGAAATATTCAATTATCTTTATCAATATTTCAATTGTTTCTGTAAAAATTTCAATGATTACTCTTTTATTTGCAATTATTTTGCAAAATTTCACGTATTATTCTTACATTTTGAATTTTAATGGCAAAGTTACAGCGATTTCGATAGATTTTTTCAGAGACTATTGATTACTGATATCTAATTTTTAATTACCAGGCTATTATACACTTTAACTTAACTAATAAATTACTCTATATAGTGCCCAATACTTGTCCAATCTTTAAAATTCCTGACCGGCTCGGCTGTATGCATTAGCATACTTGCATTAATTGGGGTGCTCAAAGGAGAAATGGACCAAAACCATAAAATTCTTTGTTAAGTCATCAAGCCTAAAAGCGGTTTTTACTTTATTAATTTGCAACAAAATGTAGACAAAAAGTACAAACAAATTCGCTAATTATAAACATGATTCTTTATTATCGTATAGCAAAAAGTTAACAATTCAAAAGAAAAATAATTTTTATTCACAAATAAAGTAAAGAAAGTGGACTTAAACCATTGCTACTCTGAAGGAAGTTAATTTCCTCTATTCATAGAAAGGCTCATCATCTTCATGATTGTTATCTTCTGTATTGTCAATGCGATTTTGTCTGGTTTTGGATGCGATAGGTAGGTTTTTGAAATATATATGGTATATTGGCGGTATATAGGGCAGTAAATCCATCATGTGCTGTTATTTTGAGTCTGTCACAATTCGCCTTGTTGGATACAATTACTATTGTTCTATATTAAGTGAAGTTCTTGGTCGACCACACACAGTTTTACTAAGATTTACATCATCAAAATCAACAGCTTCATTTAAAGTCTGTTTAAATTTGAATGATGTCGGCGATGTCTTCTCAAATCTTAATCAACGGATATTCAGCCAACTGAATGCATATCCATCAACAGTTTTTATCGATTCTGTATTGCTGATTCCAAGTTTTTTGTAGAAAAAAAATCTTCTCTTTTCATTTCAAAAACTATACAATTTTGATCCTGCTTTTTAGCAGTCCGTGCAATATCCATCCAGTGTTGAGGGGAGTAAATATGTGTATTCTTGCGACTTGCCTTTTCAATAACACCAAAATCTGTCATTTTGGCAAATACGAGTGTCCTGACACCAGGAATTTGTGATCTATAGTTTCGACAGCCATTCGAGGATCTTGCAGTAATTTTAGTAAAGACAGCGATAATTTAATGTTCCTGTTCTGACCGGTGCAAGAATCAGAGTACAAAACAATATATTTATGACTTGGAGCACTTTCTTGTAAATGCTTTACAAGACATGATGCTACATCTTGAGATCCACGCCCACCTTCTGTTTCGTCGTACATATACACGAATCCCGTTTGTTCATTAGAAGAATGGATTCCTAGATTATAAACATATAGATTTTTTTTATAGTATGCTACTGATGTAGATAGCTTGGGAAATGGAAGCGCTTTTTGAAGATCGAATGTTGCCACGTACTTTTCTTCGCAAGCAGTTATTTGATCCTCATAAAGACATGTTCGTGCTTGTTCGGCTTTAGCAAGGTGTAATGTTTTTTTCTGTTACTAGAGCCTTCTTCTTGGTTTCATCCTGCTCTGCTGCTATTTTCATCTGCAGTTGGTCACATATTCGGCATGTATCTTCTGCTGGAGGTTTAAAACTTAAATTGAATTTTGTATTAAATACATGGTAATAGATTTTTTCTACAATGCATCAATTCCCTCGGCGACACATTGTTCGGTGTACAATTCGTACATTTTACTTATAGTTAAATTTTCATTCAAATATTTTTTCTTGGGATTGGGAATTGGTATTGATATGCTTCACAATTTTTAAATCGTCTAACTTTTTTCTAGGATTCATGCCACGTTGATCAGTCACCGCAATTATTTCGTCTTTAGAGATACACCTACACAGTCTACCGGTACTAATTTGCAACGTTTCTGCAAAATATTTCTTGCACACACGGTGTATGGTGTTATCTACTCTAAAAGCATATTCAAAATACGCAAGCTTTTCCGGATGTGAGCCATCTCTAACACGTTTTCTTTTGACTGTGTTGACTTTTACTAGTCCTCTGATAAACATATTTTGCCGGGAATAGTTAGCCAGTTTCCAAAAAGATTTAAAAATGGCTCTTCATTGATGCTCTGCAATTTTTTGGACAGCCCTGTCTGCAATTACAGGGGTTATTGGAAAAGGCTTTAGAAGGAACATTTTTTCAAGATTTTGTAATATAGTCTTGTCCGGTATTTCGGCGACTCTATAGGCTCTGTCGCAGTTTGTGCAGTTGGCTCATATAAAGTGTTGCTTCTTATCTCATTTATCGGAAGTTGATCATCATCTGTAACAACATACATTTTTCGTTCTATTGTAGGATAACATATACATTTAGTAACCGACACATGAACATAAAAATTACAATTATATTACTTACCACCGGAAGTATCGGAAGTACTATCAGTACTATTTTTATATTCCGATCCATTTGATTAATAAGGTTATTGAGGTGATGTTGACGAATCCATTGTTGAACATATAAACACGCAGATTTTATAGGTTAGGACATACTGGACTTAAATCCACTATTACACTGAATTGGACATAAACCATTAGTACACTGAACGACATAAGCTTTTTGTCAGTGTACAAGGAGGACGACTCGATAAACAGCATACGAAATAAATTTGTGACTTGAATCATTTCTCTACTGAATGTAGAACGTACTAATGTGTACTGTGAGTGTGTTATCGACGAAATTTAGAAAAATTGACTTGATCCACTACTCTTCTGAGCACCTCAATTGTGAACAAATAATAATTATAAGTTTAAAATAGGTACAGCCAATTTATAAGATTTTGATTCTCATATTTTGATTCTCTAAACTCTTACTCAATCGGATATTGCCTTGCGTGGGCAGCCTGTTTTTTTATGAATGTACTGTGTGGGACTTTGACCCGGCCTTAACCTTGCCCAATCTTTAAATATCCCGACCGGCTCGGCCATGTGCATTAGCATACGTGCATTAATTGTGAACGTGCGAGCGGAAGTTCGGCCCAAAACAAATCAAAAGTTTAACGCCGTGCATACATAATTCATCGTTTTAATGGGCAAACGTAATAGCTGCAGTATTATATTGTGACTGCACGGAATAGCTGCTGGTTTAATCATCATTCCAGGGCAATAATTTGATTTCAACCTGCGAAATAAATTACTATTAATACGGCATTATAATTGTTGCTGTTTTTTTGTGTGTAAATGGTCTTCTGCGATAACTGGAAGTCTTAGATGTTATGCAAAACTGATTCGAATCGCGGAGTTGATCGTTCCACATTGAATATGTTTACAGTTGCTTAATAAACGGGCGGAAGTATTACTATAAGTCCATATAATATGAGTTTGTGAAATTACGACGAATCGCTTGATAATCGGGCGATAGTCATTACACGCCATTTACCTCTTCATCGGATCCTCCGCGTGACAACTGTCGCAAGAGTTATGGAATTCGAGGGGCAATACACTTGACATTGTAAAAGTTGTATTACACGAGCGACGCCGCAATTTCCCGGTACGGACTGAATGAAGACGAAATTGGTTTCACGATAAGTGCCTGTTATTAAGTTACCTTTCTATTCTTTAAGTAATCGGTCACGTTCCTCCGAGAACGGCTGTGGGTTAGAAAAGTGGGAAGCGTTTAAAATAGGTTCCAAAAACGTTAATCTAGAATAGAAGGGACCCCAGTTTGTAACAGGAAATCAACTTGTCGCTCACCAGTCAAAGTAGACGTGGGTTTTGGAACAATACCGCCTGATGTTCTATTCAAATCGAAGAGGGTAAAGAAATATGAATAATTTATACATTAGGCTACGTCTTGATTTCATATTATAATAGTGCGACAAATTAATGGGGTGAATATTACAATTTTGCTCCACGCCTCACCTTGGAAAATCGTGAGTAAGACTTCAAATGACGTTTTGAGTTAAAATACACGACCAATTTTAGAACTGTAAATATATTTGCAAATTCGTTCTTGCAAGGAATGGCACGTTTGTGATGGCGAAGACCAACGAACGCACTGAATGGCCTGCCTTTCTCGCTTGATTAGGTCCGGTTCGGAAATAAAAATGGCAAAACAAAGACCGCGATCCTGTGCACTCGGCCGCCGTGTAACAGGATACCTCCGAGTTAAGATCTTCAATCCTAGACGCGATAAGTTGCGCTGAATAGGAGAGAGCGGGACACCAGATGCGTTTTGTTATCGCGAAGAGATTTGACCCGAGAAGTTCGTGTTCGACCATACATGTAGCGATAATAATGGAAACAAATGAGTCGCGTTATGACGGCAAGGTTCAATGAGTTTGTTATGTTATGTGGAATAACAGTTAATGAGAGTCATTTATAAATATCACAAACCTAATATAGATCCCTGTAGGATACCATCTACTTTAGTATGTAGGTACGTATTTAGACGGAATACCTTTGAATCACACATTATTTCTTTTTAGGTGTAAGAACAACTTTTTTATAATAATAAAAACTTTCTAATAACATTATCATGTCGAAGTGCGTAGCGTGCGGAAAAACTATCACCCTATACGAAGACTGCATACAGTGCAAAATGAGATGTAAAACTCAATTCCATCTAGAATGCATTCAAATGTCCATCGGACCGTTAATAGAACTAAAAAATAGCGGCGAAATTGAAATATGGGGCTGCCAAGAATGCAAAATGGAAGTTATAACCTCAAATAACCTACAAATAGAAAACGTAAACACCAACAACCCTGAACAAACGGACACAGTAAGTGCAGTTGCGAAGTTCCTTGACTCCCACGTCGAAATAAGCAAAGAGACACATGAGAATGGACCTACAAAACCTACAAATACTCAAAAACAAAAACAATACACGCAGCAAATCTTCCACAATAGCATGTTCCAAGGAACAGTCATCAGACCCCGTTCAGCATCACTAAGTGAACATCACAAAACACCAAATGGAAACCAAATTACTGCTAATAACAACGTTATCGATTCCATACCTCCAAGCCGCAACCACATCCAGAGTGATTGGCAAATAGTCAGAAACAATAAGAGACCAAGAGTGGAAAGTCCGAAGGAGATAAACCAAAACCAACCAAAAATAAAAAAATACTGGCTGGGCGCAACGAACAGATTCAGCCGACTAGCAAATGACGACCACAAGTCAACTGAATCACAATCAAATAATAATCCTCCCGATCCAAAGCCACCACCGTTATTCATCGAGTGTATTGAAAATATTAACCCGCTCACCGACGAACTGGACAAAATTGCCAAAGATATGTACAGGGTGGCCCAATTTGGATGTTTCTATAGGGGATCTCGGTAACTAGAAGAGATAGAGAAAATCGGATGGCGTATCCTCGATCTCTTTTTTCAATACAAACTCAATGGTGACAATAAAAATTGGCTATCATCTTTTGTTTTCAAGTTATGGCCAAAAACTCATTATTTTCCATTTTCGATTTTTATCAATATTTCATTTATTTATCATTTTATTAAGATAAGAGTTGCATGTTCTTCGGACACTTTTTTACGGTGCAGCCGTACCCAGGATTCATATCTAGCCAACAGGTTATTTCTTGTAAAAGTGAGGTCCGAATTTACAGACCTATACTCTATCAGCTCGGGAGTCCCACAAGGAAGTGTGCTAGGACCACTATTATACCTGATCCACACCTCAGACTTGCCAACTACAAGGCCAACTACAGTATCCACCTTTGCAGACACGGCTACACTGGCCTAACACCACAATCATGTATCAGCATCAAAACATCTTCAAACGCACCTAAACAAATTAGAAGCCTGGTTGACGAAATGGAAGATCAAGGCAAATGAGACTAAATCCACACACATAACCTTCACGACAAAAAGAGACCAATATCCCCCCGTTACTCTAAATAGATGCCAGCTAGCGCAAGCGGACAGTGCTAAATACTTAGGCATACACCTGGACAAACGTCTGACTTGGCAAAAATATATCTTCACGAAGAGGAAACAGCTGGGATTTAGGTGGCAACAACTATTCTGGATCGCTGGAAAGAAATCGAAATTATCGCTACAGAACAAAGTTCTGGTATATAAAACCATCATAAAGCCCATTTGAACCTATAGAATCCAGCTATTGGGATCCGCCTCCCACTCCGACCTGGAAATAATCCAGCGGTTTCTCAGAACAAAGTCCTAAGAAACATGGTCAATGCCGTATGGTATGTCCCCAACCACATAATAGGAAAAGATCTACAAATCCCTTCTATCAAAAGTGAAGTGAAGAGATACTGCGGAAAATATGAACAAAGAATATCAACACACCCCAACAGCCTTGCTTCAGCCCTTCTTAACACCGATGAAGAAGTGTGCCGACTGAAACGTTTTAAATCAATAGACCTAACAAATAGATTTAACTAATCCTTGATAAACATCTAACAGTGTGCTTATTACAAAGGATATAATTCAATGGAATTATCTCCTACATGCCCGAATATATATTGTCATGTAATTTACTTATTGTCTCACTTAAGACAGAGTGTAAATAAATTATAGAAATTTAAAAAAAAGAAACAAATAAATAAATATGAAAAACTACTAAATTACAATGACTATTGTAATTTTTGTTTTGAAAATACCATATTTGTATTATAAATTCAAAAACTCAAAGGAAATAACAAAGTTGTCATGATAAATTACAGAATTTAGATGGAAATTATGAAATTTTCATTAGAAATTACTAAATTTTCGTTGGTTTTTTTTTATTATAAAGACCTACCAACATTTTCATAGATTACAAAGGTTAACGGAACCTGCGAGTTTCTAGATTTAGTTTAGAAAATTATAACGACTTTCCCTACAAATCATATTCCTCACAAAATTATTAAATATTTCATAGAAAATGGTAAAAAATATCATGCAAAGGGAAGAGCGCCATGGGACAACCCTAGTTAATAAAAATCGCCTGTTGAAATTTATGTTTGCATTTAAATATCTGGAGAAATGTATTGTAATAAAAATTCTACTCCTTGCTTCCTGTATCTGTGCAAATACGAGTTTGCTAATATATAATATTAAATTCAACATGCATAATCCAGAAACTCGGTTATCTTCAAGCAAGAGCAAGCAAATGGTCACTCGCTCGTTGCTCAGTCACATTAAGCAAATGTTAATTTGCTCGCAGAAATTATCATAGAAATCAAGGATCTCCATAACGATATGTACTTAAGCCAGCTGCATATTTTCGCGCCAGTTTTCTCCACAATACTTTGCGGCGAATATTCCCGTTCTGCAGATTGCTTTCCTGTTAGCCATAACGCAAAATAGGCAAACGGCAAACATAAATCCAGCGCAAAAGCTCCTGCTTGCAATAAAATACACAATTTTATTCTCGCCAGCCATTCACATATTATTTTTGCCAAATTACGTTTTAATTATACGTGCAAATGATCGTAACGTAGTTTTTGCAGCCGCGTAATTTCCGGGACTGACATTCTCACAAGCAAGAAGAACGTCCGCTTGGAATTCACTCTTGCCGTGTCTTCGTGCTAAGGCTAGTTTCAATTTCGTTAACTCTTACTTCGCGATACATGGAAAAAATATAAATAAATAACGCAACAACTTTGCTGCGGATGAGTATTGGTGCGTCTCCTCTGACGCAGAAAATTTTGGTTTGCTAATTTACTTGATGGCACGGACACCATCTCGAATCAATGGCCATGGCTGCGTTCCGTTGAGGAAATTTCGTTTTCAAATTAAAATGTTCCGGTTATATGGGTGTCTTAATTGTTATTTCCTCGGGGCCGTCTCGCTCATTTACCTCAAGACTGCAAGTCGTAATGACGTAGGCCGGTTTCATTTGCAATTGTAATGCGAAATTAACATTGCCGCGTTGTTCGTTTTGATGTTTTCATCTCCCAGAGGAAATTGAGAATTCGGCATTTAAATTAATTAGCGATTGAAATAGGTTCCAAAATTATCCGTTCCTTCGCAGAAGCAATGCTCTTAGCGAAACTTGCATAAAATTATACCTTTTTAAGCTCTGCTGATTAAAATGGCATTTTTAACCACTAATCATTAAAATCACATTTTTAATCACTAATGATTAAAATTACATTTTTGATCACTAATAATTAAAATTACCTATTTCATCCCATGGCAATTGAAATTGTCCTTTTAATTCCTGGTAATAAAAAATACCTCTTAATCCCTAGTGATCAATATTTAAGACAATTGTTTAAATTGGCCTATATACCGCTTATCTGTTTATACTAAAGCTGAGCTACCACTAGGTCGAAATCGGCGCGCGGCGGTCAAGATCAGAGATTGCACAGGTAAATATATACAGGGTGTAACAGAAATACGTGTGTTAATTTTAAACACTGGTAGAACTCGTTATATAAAACATTTTTTCTATATGTTTTTTTTTCTTCAAAATATGCAGGTTTTTTTTAAATATTTTTTTGCCCCCTAATTTTGACCGAACGAACCGTGCTCAGGTACTGTCACTATAATTGTCAAGTGAAGTTTATTTCAAAATGCCTAATTTTTCTAATCAAGAATTAACAGATATTGTGTTGGTATATGGCCGAGCTTTTGGAAATGCCGCAGAGGCCCGTAGATTGTACAGTGCACAATATCCTAAACGTGTTTTGCCTAAGAGGCAATGATGCACCTTTATGACACCGTTGCCATCACAACAAACGATTTTATCGCTGCACACCTTTAACCATAGGCGGGTATGCGTTTTAGTAGATAAACTAGAACATATTTTAAATCAGTTTAACGTTGGTTTTTGGAAAAAAAAACATATAGAAAAAATGTTTTATTTAACGAGTTCTACCAATGTTTAAAATCAACACACGTATTTCTGTTATACCCTGTATACTGTCCAACTTACAGTATATTTAAAAAAAAACGCGTTTTATGGCGAACGAGCATACCTTTGTAAACTGATCTTAACTGCGTTTCCGACCTAGTGGACGCTCAGTTTTATACACACGAAAACACAATATAAACACTTAAAATTACGTTTTAATCACCAGTGATAAACATGTAAGAATATGGTATAAATAGGCCCATAAATCGTTTAACTGCTTCCACAAATACACACGAGCCCTAGTGAATAAAATAATCTTTAATCCCTAGTGGTTAATTTTTTTTTAATCCATAGTGATCGATATTTAAAAAAAATGTTTTATATTATCCCATAAATCATTTAACTACTTACACAAATACCCATGATGCAGTAGTAATTAAAATTACCTTTTTAATCCCTAGTGATCAACATGTAAGAAAATGTATTAAATTGGCCCATAAATCGTTTAACTGCTTGCACAAATACACACGAGCTCTAGTAATTTAAATTACTTATTAGTCCCTAGTGATAATATTTTTTTTTTAATCTATTAGTCTTTAAACAAGTGGTTTTATGTTGTACCATAAATCATTCAACTGCTTACACTACTAATACACGGGCTTGTGAATTGTTGAATACTAAATAATATTATTTAACTAATCTACAAAAGTAGTCAGCATTTGATTTCATAAATCACTAGTGAAATTACTGTTCGTGAAATGTTATTTTATCGCTAATATAAACATTAACTCTCGCTGTTACAAAAAAATAATGTATCGTTAGTTACTTTATCGCATGTTATGCACCGTGGAAACATGCAAGCTAGACTTGTTTATTAGTTAATTAGCTTGGCGAATACGTGATTTATTGCAATTGAAACAATCGTACACATGTTGTGGGGCGAACCATCTGCTCTTCGGATCGCGCTGCTGAATCGAACGGTTATTTAATCAACGCATGTGGCTTGTCGTTTGCAGCTTTACAATTCCCGAATTAAATCAGGCGCCTGGCAATTACAGTGAGTCTTGTGGGATGGTCCACATGGTTATGAGTACATGAGATAATTTTAGAGGCAATTTGAAATGGAATTAGAAAGCCATCTTCAATTTAATGCATTGTGAGTTTATAACAAATGATAATTAGATTGCATCCATAGTTTTGTGACAAAAAACGAGTAGCTCGCCCATATTTCAGCATTATTTTTTCTATGCAGAATTGGTACGGAGAAATATATTTTTTTTATTAACGAAGAAAGTAATCATATAGATTAAAAGTTGAATCTGGAGTGGATCACTCAGACTGACGTTATTTTAAAGCAGAATTTTGCACTGTACATTATACTATTTGGAACCTTGTCTTATAAATTTCCCCAATTTTCTTACTATTAAGTGTACAATTTTCTACTTATCAATATTTTCAATACCATTCTAGATATTTCATAGGTTATGGAATATTTTCGATTATCAAAAAGTGAAAAAAAACCTGACGAAATGCGTTTGAAAATACGATGTACATACATACATAGTGTATAAAATCACCCAATTTTGCTCCATATCAAATATTTATATTTAACACTTAATGTTATTTTCACTGATGAATATTAAATAGTAACAAATTTTCAAATGGCCAGCAATTTTTATTAGCATTCGTCGAAATCGAAATTTTCGCTAATAAAGATAAAAATTCGATAAAATGTCGGTTTCAACTGTTAAATATTCATGAAAATCAAAATTTTATTTTGGAGTAAATATCATCCAATTTTCACTGATTAGTTTCAAACATCCGATGTCAAATATGAATTAATTTTCACAAATGCTTATAAAATATTGAGCGATTATTATTAATGATACATATAATTATTGATTATTTTTCATTGAAAATAAATTTTGCTCCATATTAAATATTGTTCAATTTCACACATTGATGAAAAAAAAATCGATATCAAATATTAATCGATTTGCATTGATGACTGTCAAAAATTATTCCATTTTCACTGGCGAATGTTAGATATTTGCCAATTTGCACGGATATCTGTCAAATATCAACTAATTTTCTTTGATTAATATCAAATATCGAATAATTTTCATTGAAAATAAATTTTACTTTATATCAAATATTGATACATATAAATATTGATTAATTTTTATTGAAAATAAATTTTGCTCTATATTAAATATTGTCAAATTTCACACATCGATGAAAAAAAATCGATATCAATATTAATCGATTTTCATTGATGACTGTCAAATATTGTTCAATTTTCACTGACGTATGTTAGATATTTGCCAATTTGCACGGATATCTGTCAAATGTCAATTAATTTTCTTTGATTAATATCAAATATCAATTAATTTTCATTGAAAATAAATTTTACTTTATATCAAATATTGATACATATAAATATTGATTAATTTTTATTAAAAATAAATTTTGCTCCATATTAAATATTGTCCAATTTCACACATTGATGAAAAAAAAATCGATATCAATATTAATCGATTTTCATTGATGACTGTCAAATATTGTTCAATTTTCACTGACGTATGTTAGATATTTGCCAATTTGCACGGATATCTGTCAAATATCAACTAATTTTCTTTGATTAATATCAAATATCGATTAATTTTCATTGAAAATAAATTTTACTCCATATTAAATATTGTTAAATTTCACAGTCAAGTAACACTCAATTTTCGCTAATAAAGATGAAAATTCGATAAAATGTCGGTTTCAACTGTCAAATATTCATGAAAATGCAAATTTTATTTTGTGGTAAATATCACCTAATTTTCACTGATTAGTTTCAAATATAGGATGTCAAATATGAATTAATTTTCATAAAGGTTTATAAAATATTGAGCGATCATTATTAATGATACATATAAATATTATTTAATTTTTATTGAAAATAAATTTTGCTCCATATTAAATATTGTCCAATTTCACATATTGATGAAAAAAAAAAAACGATGTCAAATATTAAGCGATTTTCATTGATGACTGCCAAATATTGACTGTCAATTTTCACTGGCGAATGTTAGATATTTGCCAGTTTGCACGGATATCTGTCAAATATCAACTAATTTTCTTTGATTAATATCAAATATCGATTAATTTTCATTGAAAATAAATTTTACTCCATATCAAATATTGTTAAATTTCACAGATTGGTGAATAACAATCGATGTCAAATATTAATCAATTTTCACTGACAACAGACTGTCAAATATTAATCAATTCTCACTGGCGAATGTTAAATATCAACAAATATGCACGGATATCGTCAAATGTCAATTAAGTTTCACTGATTAATATCGAATGGCATCAGTTTTTGCTAATAATGTTGAAAAACTCGAAATTACAAATATCCATGAAAAATGTCATGAAAATGCAAACATATAACTGATAAGTGCCAAATATCGATCATTTTATGCTGATTAATGTCAAATATTAATCAATATTTACTAATTATTATCAACTATTGACCGACTATCGCTGAAAAATATCGATAAATTTTCATTAATAATACATTTTGCTCCACATCAAATAACGTACAATTTGTGTGGATTGGTAAAAAAAAAACGATAAAATAAAATAAAAATTTCTCTGCAATAGCACATTATGCACATATAAATTTTATTATACCTATGTACTATAAGCACATCATGTAATATTAGTAACAAATTATTTTCATATTGACTTAGTGGTTTTTGAGATTTTACGTTATTTAAATATGAGCCTACTAAATATAAACAGTTAATGAGCCAAAAAGTGTCGAAGTTCAACTAAAACTTGAAATATTTTTAGAATCGCTCATTGTGTATTAATTCAATTGCCCATATTGTGTATAAGTATATTACTTATTATCAGTAATAAATTCCATTCATATTGATACGCTAGTTTTAGATATATCAGTATTTAAGTGTGGGAAAAATATGAGAGATACACTTGAATCGGCATTAAAAATTACATGTTTACACTGCAATGATTAATAATATTCATATTAATACGGTGGTTTTTGAGATATCGTTATATAAATATCAGGATAATTGACGAAACTCTTAAAATAGCACAAAAATACCGAAGTTCATGCAAAAATTGAAATATTTTAAAAATTTCGCATTCGATATTAATTTAATTAGACTTTGTGATTACTAGTATATCACTCAATATCAGTAATAAATTGATACAGTAGTACTTGAGATACCTTTATTTAAGTATAAAAGAAAATAGGCAGATTTAAAACTTGGCACTAAAATTTCTAACATCTATTGAAACATTTATTAGGTAAAAATTTAATTATACCAATATAATACCTGTATACCGTGCAATATCAGTAATAAATTGTATTCTTATTGATGCAGTGGTTTTGGAGATAAATTTATTTAATTACCAGCTTAATTGGAGAAACACTTAAAATAGTACCATTATAAGTAAATTAAATAAAACAACTTTGTTTGTATCAAGCAAAGTTTCATAATGACTAGACCTTAGTCGAAACTACAGTCACTAAATATTTTTCAAAAATGATAGTGTGAGTGGAAATAACAAAGTTGTTCATCTTCCACGAAGTAACGGCTACCAGTATACAATATTTAGTACCATTATATCGAAATGTAAAGAATAATTCGAATCTCTTGAGACTCGATCATTGCATATTAATACAATTTCACACCATAAATACAAGTACACTATTAAATGTCGGTAATAAATTGCATTAAAATTGATTCGCTAATTCTAGAGTTATCGTTAGTCAAGTGTAAGAAAAAAGGGAGATCAACTTTAATCTCTAAAATTAAAATATCTCTCGAAATGTCCAATAAATACAAATTTTATTATGCCAATTTAGTGATAGTATGTCACACAATATTAATAAGTAATAACAAATTAATTCTTATTGATATGGTGGGTTTTGAGTTATGACTGACTAGTGTCAAATATCGATCAATTTATATTGATTAATGTCGACTATTATTCAATTTTTATTAATTATTATCAAAGATGGAGCTATTATCGCTGATAAATATAAATGTTATGAAAATGCGAAGTTATAACCGACTGTAGTTAAATATCGATCAATTTATACTGATTATTGTCAAATATTAATCAATTTTATATTGAACAAATTTATTATCAATCAATTTTCATTTATAATACATTTTGCTCCATATCAAATATCGATTGATAAGGTGGGTTTTAAGTTATGACTGACTAGTGTCAAATATCGATCAATTCATATTGATTAAAGTCGAATATTATTCAATTTTTATTAATTATTATCAAAGATGGAGCTATTATCGCTGATAAATATAAATGTTATGAAAATGCGAAGTTATAACCTACTGTAGTTAAATCAATTTATACTGATTATTGTCAAATATGTATCAATTTTATATTGAACAAATTTATTATCAATCAATTTTTATTTATAATACATTTTGCTCCATATCAAATATCGTTTCATCAAATGTGAACAAGGTTTTTCTGAAAAATCGAGAAATTGACTGATCAATATTATATGAGGACAAACTTTCACTGGCAAATCGATAAATATACTGATCAATGTCATATAAGAACCAACTTTCACTGATATGTACTAAAATCTTAATCAATTTTCGCGACTACAGGTCAAAAATTAGCAAATTGAGAGTATACGAGTAGATTGCTGTATATCTATGCAGAATATCGTGAAAGGCCAATGACTTTTTTATCCTGAAAATCCTTACTGATTAGTTTCAAATATTGAACAACTTTTACTGATAATGGTCAAAAAAGATATCTTAGCTGGTTATAAAAATGACCAAATATACCGAGTGATTCAAGTTTTATTACCATGGTTTTTTTAGGCATTTGGAGTTGCCCAAAAAATATGAAAATTTGGATTTATATAGGTCTGATACTAATCTACAGAAAGGTAATTTGACTGTTTCGATATAATTATATAGACGGTTATAAAATTTAAAAAAACTTTTTTCGGGCAAAATTCTCTATCGTTATTTTTGCCCTAAACTGTTTTATTTTATTCATAGAACCCATTTATGAAATCAAAAATTAACAAAACTGATTAGTTTTCAAATTAAAGCATTTTGTTTACATTACTGACCAACTTTCCTCGGTATGATTTATGATTTTGTAAGTCAAGAGCCCTACAAAGCATTGACCGCGCAGGTGCGGTTGGAACGTTTTATGACTTTTCATGATTCCGCCAGTCGCCCGTGGGTTGAACGGACCTTGCAGGACGGATTGGGTACGGCCTTATCATAAAACCCATAAAATCCATTATAGGGACTATTACTGGTAGCAGCCCTCCTATTTTACTATTTAGTAATAAATCTTACTGTTGCAATATCAAAATTCATTTAATTCAATAATTGGTGTAATTTTGTTGACTTAGATTACACTGGAATGTTTGGAATAGCATTAAAGTATGTCCTGACAAAAACTAGATAAATAAAATTACGAATTCTTTGTGAAATAGCGTATAAACTACCGCATGGCTAAAATTATTTTTTTTATCGTCAGATTGGGCTTCATCAATATCTAAACATGTGTACTTATTTTGGATTTTTTATTTCAATTAGAAATCGCCATTTTTGGCCTGGTAATTAAACTTGAATCACCCGGTATAATATCAAAAATGAGCATACTATAAAATATAGCATTAAAAATTACATATTGACCAAACATTCTAAGGATCTCTTGTACAGAAGAAGTATTATACAAGTATAACAGATTATATTTTCATTGCAGGTGTCGATGTCACCGCCAATCAAGATGAAATATCCGACCACGAGACCTTCCAACTGGAGTTCGACTGGAGCACCAAGAGATGGTACATCCGCACAATGCAAGACAGATACTGGACCCTGGAAACCGGAGGAGGAATCCAAGCTTCTGGAGATAAGAGGTTGGTGTACAATCTGTACCATCGGTACACTTGGTACCAAGCAGTAGTATCTTTGATATTACTTTTCTATGTTATAAGTATGCCAAAAAAAAACTATATTTTCTTATATTTCAGATCTTCAAATGCCTTATTCGATTTAGTTTGGCAAGCCGACGGCTCGCTTGCCTTCCGTGCCAACAACGGCCGCTATGTGATCACCAAAAGGTCCGGCCACCTTTACGCCACTGCCGACACTATCGAAGACAACTGCAAGTACTTCTTCTACCTCATCAACAGACCAATCCTTGTCCTCAAGTGCGAGCAAGGCTTCGTCGGATTCAAGTCGGCCAGCAGCCCCAAATTGGAGTGCAACAAGGCATCTTACGAGTGCATCCAAGTAGAACGCGGAGAGAAGGGAATAGTTTACTTCAAAGGTAAGAAGTTTTGAACATTTTTTCCGGCTTTTCATCCTTTAAATCACACTTGTTTTTCTGATGGTATTTTAAAACGATTTTATAGCTTCAATCTATTTTAAGAATTTGTTTTGTCCTTTTCATCCTTCAAATCATACTTGTTTCATTAATGGTATTTTGAAAAGATTGTATAGCTTCAATCTGTCTGAAGAAATTTCCTTGTTCTGTTAATGCAATAAGACCTCATGTGATCTTTTGGTTTCAAATCATACTTATTTTAATGTTTTGAAGAAACTTTTCCGTTGCGTTAGTTCGACGGCCTTTATTCGTCGTTTTTCTTTTCAATTCATACTTGTTTCTTTGATGGTATTTAACAAAAATATTGTAGCTTCAATTTTGAAGACATTCTTTCGTTGTGTTATCCCATGGATAGATTTTCATCGTTTACCTTCCAATCATCCTTGTTTCATTGATGGTATTTTATAAGAAAACATATAGTTTCAATTTGTTCGAAGACAGTTGTTCATTTGTTAGTCTTCTTTGCTTCCAAATCATACTTATTTTAATGATGGTTTAAAAAAAATTGAACTTCAATATTTTTGAAGAAATGGCTCAAAGTACTTGATTTTGGTCCTTCTTCTTCTGGTGCCATATCTCGTATATCATATCAAGACGCAGGTGATGTCCCCATATGCATTTAGTGTGGTTTTCCAGTAAATGCAAGGCACCTAAAGTTTGACCGAGATTACGAACCACTGTAATCTTGGCTTCAGTTTTTATTGAAATTTGTGCACTTGTTTTGTCTTCCAGGTCAAAATGGAAAGTATTGGCACGTGGACACGGAGGGTGTCACCGCCGACTCCGACACCCAGGAAGGCTTCTACTTGGAGCTGCGCGAACCCACCAGGCTTTGCATCAAGAGCCTGAACGGTAACTATCTAACCGCGAGTAAAAATGGCCTCTTCCGCTTGGGCGACACAAACATTGAAAATGCTACGCAATGGGAATACTAATTTAATATCCTAAACGGTTTGGAGAAAATAATAAACTATATATTTATTTATTGTATGCGTTTTTAAATATTTTTTTATACTGTAGCTTTTTTGTTGTTCATGATAAATGATTTAGCGTAAGTTTTTTGTATGTGTCGCCGTCTTTTTTTTTTTGGGAAGTACCTTTTTCCATATCGTGCACAGTAATTATAAATATATTTATATTTATTATATTTTTGGATATGATTATGTTATAATATATGAGATTAACATTAATTTCGTTGGTCGCTGTGTTTAAAAATCGATTTTTTCTTCTAATAAGTACTTACGTTGTATCTGCATTGTGATTAAATTATTAATGCTCATTTCTTTAACTTTTTATTTATGTGTACCGTATTAATGTATTTATTAATAAAACAAGCCAAATTTTATATGTTTAAATTTCGTTTTGTTTTCGATTAAAGATTTGTGAAACAATCTTTAAGCCAAAAACTGCCAATTTCCAATATGATGTATTTAATCAGACACAGGTAAGGATTTGTCACTACTGAAAAGACGCTTGTATATTATAATCCTCTTGAAGTAATGATGAACATATTTAACGGATCCCCACATTTAAAGTAACATATTTTTATAATTACGTCCCTTTGTGACATCTTATATATACATACATTTACATTCTAGAATGTTCTGTAAATATATACATATATTCGATAAAACTTCCTGGCAACTTCATATCGCGTTGCCATCTAGAACATATTTTGTGATCATCTCATCTCATTACTGTATCATCTACATGTATTTCTTTTATTTAGTTTTTGTGAATACCAGATCGATGCATTTAACAGTAGCATAACGACTAACGTAAGTTGTATTTAAGTAAGCTATGTTACTCTACGCAAGTACTAATTATAGTCTGTATCATTATATATGCTCAAACTAGAATGTTGTTTTGTTTACATATCTTAGTACTAAATAGGTTGATGTATCAAGGCCGAGGAAAATTCTTATATTGTACTTAAGTAGATAAAACTTTTGTAATTTTATATTACCGATATTTGCTTGCTCGGTATAATAAGTCCACGTAATTATAAGTATGTATCTGTAATAATTGTTTTGTATTATATGTAGCACCTATAGGATTAATAAATTATACATAATCAGTCATTTTTTTATCATTATTTCACTTACATATTACAACTATTCAATTAATTAAAAAATATATTACGTAAATTTCTTTATTTATTACAAAAAAACAACTTCTGATTACATTTTTTTTCTAAACTGTCATCTAGTTTTGAAACGATTTATATTTGCTGACTGTTTTGAATGAAATGTAGGTTGCAGAAAATTATATCATTTAGCCGTTTCGGCAGAAGCAACTTCATTATCCTTGCCAAACATTTTTTGAATTTCAACCAAACTCTTGCCCTTGGTCTCGGGTATGGCAAACGCTACAAATAGCAAGCTGACAGCGCAGAAAGCGCCGAAAAACCAAAACGAGAATGCCTCGCCAATTAATTGCAACAAATAAGGAAAGCACACCGTCGTCGTAAATGTAAAGCAAAAGCACAAACTAATGGTAAATGTGGAAGCCGTTGCTTTGATATGGGGTGGAAATATCTCTCCCAAAATTGCAAAAGGCACCGGCCCAAAGCCAAAACTATACGAAAGGATATATACTATAAGGCTGACTATTGGCAGCCATGTAATTGTTTCGAAAGGACCGCCGGTGTCCTTCACGTAAAAGAACGCACCAATGGCTATTAATGATGCAAGTGTGCCAGTGCCTGAAACGAACAAAAGAAATTTTCTACCCAACCTATCTATTGCTATGGGAGCTGCAAAAGCTGATAAGAACTGGGCCACTGCTATGATAATGGATGAAATTTCTGCAGGCAAGTTGCTTCCTGAAGCTTCAAACACGGTTTGCAAGTAAAACAAAATTGCGTTTACACCAGAAAACTGTTGGAACGTCATTAACCCTAGAGTTATCAGTAATCTCTTTAATAGGCTTCTACTTCTAAAAATATCCAATATGCTCGATTTATTGGCAAACGATTCGTTTACAGACGTCTGAATTTCCGTTAACTCCTTATCCACTGCCACCAAATCATTTCGCCTCAGCGATAATAAGCACGACTCTGCGCCATTTATATCGTCTTTTGCTACTAAGTAGTAAGGGCTTTCCGGCGAAAACACGGAAAAAATTATGAAGAATAACGTCGGTGGAACCAAGCTCACCAGACTCGAGTACTTAAGAGGCAAATACGGACCAATGGAGTAAATTAACAAGTTCCCCAGCGTTATGCAAATTATCATGACGCAGCTCATAGAGCCTCTGTTGTGTTTTTCCGAAATCTCAGCCACATAATTTGGCAGCACCGTAAACAACGACCCGATTGATACGCCGCACAAAAACCTTGCCACGTAGAAGTGCCATACTTCTCTGGCGAATGCTATTATCACGAAGCTGATGTACAGAGGGATTGTCGCGATAATCAACGTCCTTTTTCTTCCCAATTTATCGGATGCATAGCCAGCAATGAAAGGGCTAAAAATTGCTCCTATGGCAATCAGAGATGCAATCAGGGATTCTTCCACAGGCGTTATGGGGCTTGAGAGTGGATTGCTTCCTGGGTCAACGCTGCCATTTAGCCTCGGAAGTGACGATGAAGACCAGGCAAATGCTATTCCTGCCGTGAATGAGGCCAAATTTGCTAAAATTATAATACATTACACAACGTCTTATCACTTATACAGGGAGTTTTTTTTATAAAAGCGTACATACAGGTTATATTGTCCATGTGTACTTTTATAACAAAATGCATCAATCGCATGGCGATGCCTGCAATATAGGCAACCAACCATACACTTATTTTAGAAACGAATGTCTGATGACACACAGTAATCTAATTATTTAATGTTAAATAATGTCATTATTATGGCTAATGATATTAGGTTCAAAATGGTGAGACTTATTTTCTACAAAATATAATATAAAAAACTTCCCATATCACAAAAAAAATCAGAATATTTTTGGAACAGAATGAAAACTAAAAGTTTGACTTAACTTCTTTCGGATAAAATGGAATATTTTTAGATATTTTTGCATTCTGTTCAGACGTTAACGAAGCAAATCGGAATATTGAATATGTCTCATTAAAGTTTTGTTTGAACTTGTTTTGGATAAAATGTAAAAATCGTCTTTTCCGTTTTTGCGACACAAACATTGAAAATGCTACTCAATGGGAATACTAATTTAATATCCTAAACGGTTTGGAGAAAATAATAAACTATATATTTATTTATTGTATGCGTCATTAAATATTTTTTTATTATATATATATATATAATATTTTTAGATATTCTTGCATTCTGTTCAAACGTTAACGAAGCTAATCGGAATATTGAATATGTCACATTAAAGTTTTGCTCGAACTTATTTGGATAAAATGAAATCTGTTTAGATATTTGTTTTCATTCTGTGCAGACGTTAGTCTCCTTGCTTTATTTGTTCTTATTATTTAGTGAACTTATTTCGCATAAAATGGAATACTCTTTTACTTTATACTTTATTACTTTATACTTTATTACTTTAGATATTTTTTTGCATCTGTTCAGTCGTTAACAAAGAAAATTTGAATATTAAAAATGTGAAATATATGTTTCATTTCAGTTTGTTTTGGATAAAATGGAACCTTTTTACATATTTTTGCATTCTGTTATATTCACGTCTCATGGTTAATTATTTGTTATTATTCAGTGATGACTTACCTGAGATTACTGTTAGAAACAGAAAATTTGTCTGCTTTGGTTGCTCGCACATTTTGGTGAAATTCCACAGTGCAACTGTTCAAGCATTCTTTAAAAATTATTGCGTGAAATGCTCTCGATCGGTTGGTTAAATTTAAGGCGAATTAATTAAACTATGCGCTGCCTCCAAACCTTATCTTAGGAAAGACTTTGGCAAATAGGCCATTGTTTAATCAAGCAATCGCGTTTTTTGTTTGTTGCATGCACAGGCAGTAAATTAAATGCGTGAGCGAAATCGCCAGCTAGAATGTTTCATATATGAAAATTTGAAGAGAAGAAAATTAATCGAAAAATATCGTAATGTGGAATGTGGATGTGGATATTAATTGGGATCAAATGCAATCACACAGATCTCCAAATTTATAAAATATAGAGTATGGTGAGTATTTTATCATTCATCATTATCATATCATTTTCTAAACAACGTAAAATAAATAATTATGAATTTCAGGTTTTTTATTTTTCAATTGAATTTATCGATAATCAACCATAAGAAGAATTCGCATCCAATTTTCGTTTTTGGATAAAAATTCTGACAAATCTGCGGAAGAGGTATATTCTGTTTTTCATATTTCTACTAAATTAAAGTATTCTAAACATTTTATAATTTCTCAATTGAATTGCGATGATCATAATAAAATTACAATTTTTGACAATATTCCAATTATAAGAAAAATTCGCATCTCATTTTCGTTTTTGGATAAAAATTCTGACAAATCTTCGGAAGTGGTATATTCGGTTTTTCATATTTTCTAGTAAATTAAAGTATTCTAAACATTTTTATGGAAGTATAGATCAAGTTTAGTATGAAAATTGCCTGATAATTGAAATTTTCAACCTAAATTAAAAATATGAGAGACTATTGTTCTCAGAACATTTCAACCAATCCTGTAATTGCATTTCTAAAATTTAACCAGTCAGGTAAGAGTATTATTGAGTTTTCATGCACATTTGCAATATCCGGGAATATGCTCATGTGCAAATACCCAAATATTAAACTTTAATAAATAATCAAAAAAATTATTAACTAAAATTACAATCAGTAAATTGGCAATTTGTGAATGAAACCATGGCTTCCTTTTCTCGTTCTTCTACTTGGTATTCTTCGCCGTATCTTTCCAATGATTTCTTGGTGATGTTCATGATTCAGTTTTAAATAACTTCTTATCAAACTTAAATGTGAATTTTTTTTCGGGCAATAATCTTCCCGTATATCCCTCGTGCATTCCAAATACAGATGCAATTGGAATATACAGGGTGTCTCTAAATTATGTGGACATGGCTTAACCACAGATTACTGGGATCCTAAGAAGACGATTTAACAAAACTTATTTATATACAAATGCGTTTGGTTTAGCCCGTATTTAGCTTCAGAGTTAATTTAAAAAAACAAAATTTGCTTATAAATAGAGAACATTTACATTGATTTGGATGTTGTTTGGTATGACACTTTATACGGGTATAACTCATATTTTGACATAATATTGTTATTATCAGTAGACTGGTTGTGTATAAAACAAGTGAGGCCCAACATTAATAAATTCATATTTTTTAATGTCAAAAGCAAATAAATTTGCTATATTTAAAAAAAATCAAATCGGACGCAGGCATTTACTATTAAGTTTTTTTGTATCTTTATAGTTTTTGTTATCTGTTACAGTTTCGACACAAAAAAATAAAATATGAGTGACTGCGCTACACTCGTTTGGAAACAAATCATCAGTGAACAGAATTTTATGGTTAAAAAGTATATGTTCAGCTCTTTTTTCCTGAATAAATCGGCAAAACGCAAATCGTAGGTCATAATCAGCTGGTAAAAGCTCTTGCACTATTTGGATATCGTATAGATTTCTATAATTTCCAAAATTTCTTCCTCGTTATTAGGGCTCCTAATATCCTAAAACCAGCAACAAATCTGTTTTATCGGCGTAAGTGTACTTTATATTCATGATTGTGAATAAACCATTATCAACCCGGTAACTAGATTACATTTTTTTTCAAACGACTGTAAGGCAGTCACTCATATTTTAGTTTTTTTTTGTTCCGAAAGTGTAACAGATATACAAAACTATAAAGATACAAAAAAACATATTAATGAATGCTTGCGTCCGATTTGATTTTTTTTTTGTTTAAGTTATTTGATTTGTCATTAAAAAATATGAATATATTAATGTTGGGCCACCCTTGTTTTGTACACAACCGGTCTACTGATAATAACAATATTATGTCAAAATATGAGTTATACCCGTATAGAGTGTCATACCAAACAACATCCAAATCAATGTAAACGTTCTCTTGTTATAAGCAAATTTTGTTTTTTTTAATTAACTTTGAAGCTGAATACTATGTAAACCAAAGGCATTTGTATATAGATAAGTTTTGTTAAATCGTCTTTTTTTGATCCCAGTAATCTGTGGTTAAGCCATGTCCGCGTAATTTAGAGACACCCTGTATTTTGTAATGTATTGGAATAAGTCAAAGTTACAATATTTTCTTCAATAACTTCAAGAGATTGAAATGTGAGATTTTCTTCGGGCAATAGTTCTCCCGTCTTCCTCGTGCACGCCAAATACGAATCTGAATCTATTCAGGTATTTGCGTGCACTTAGGATATAATAGTTGAATATATTTTTTGTTTCACAGAGAATTTCTGAAAAACTACTGATAGGGAATTCTGAGAAATTTGAACAACTTATATATGAATATGGTGATTGAAATGTAAATTTAATGCAAAATAAAACAAGTTAAGAAGAAAACAATAAAATATAATACAAGTTAAGCTAAGCATGCTTAAAACATCAGGTAAATAATAAACTTTTTATGAGCTAGAATAAAATAATTGAATTTTCTACCATTACAATTATAAATAAATAATTTATACTAAACATCTTGAAAACTAGTATATCTTCTTGATTTTTTTCGATAGTGAAACTATGCAATATAATTTATACGTTATAATAATTTCAGCAACATAAAATTAATTGCTTTTATCAAACATTTTTTGAATTTCCATTAAACTTTTACCTTTGGTCTCTGGAACGACAAATGCAGTAAACAGTAAGCTGGTGGCACAGAAAGCTCCAAAGCACCAAAAAGCCTGTGCCTCCCCAACAAACTCCAACAAATATGGAAAACACACGGTTGTTGTAAACGTAAAGAAAAAACATAAACTAATTGTGAAAGTTGAAGCGATTCCTTTCATATGAGGCGGAAATATCTCGCCTAAAACTGTTATAGGAACAGGCCCAAAGCCGAAACTGTATGAAAGGATGTAGACCACAAGGCTAACGATTGGCAGCCATGCAATTGTTTCGAACGGGCCACCGATGTCCTTTATGTAAAAAAACACACCAATGGCTATTAATGATGCAAGTGTGCCAATGCCTGAGACATATAGCAGGAATCTTCTACCCAACCTGTCGATTACTACAGGGGCTGCAAAAGTAGATGAAAACTGGGCCACTGCTATTATAATGGACGCTACTTCAGCAGGCAAATTGCTTCCTGAAGCTTCAAATACGGTTTGTAGATAAAACAAAATTGCGTTTACGCCAGAAAACTGTTGGAAAGTCACCAATCCCAGAGTTATCATCAATCTCCTTAATAGGCTTGCATTTTTGAAAATATCTGTTATGCTAGATTGATTAGCATACGATTCGTTCACTGATATCTGAATTTCTTTTAATTCCTTTTCTACTGCTGCCGAATCGTTTCGCCGCAATGATAACAGACACAATTCTGCAGCTTTTATGTCGCCTTTTGCAGCTAAGTAGTAAGGACTTTCTGGTGAAAATCCCGCAAAAAATATGAAAAACAGTGTTGGTGGAACTAGGCTTACCAAACTTGAGTGCTTTATAGGTAAATAAGGACCAATGGAGTATATCAATAAATTCCCCAGTGTTATACAAATTGCCAGTACGCAGCTCATAGAGCCCCTGTTGTGTTTTTCAGAAATCTCGGCCACGTAATTTGGCATTACGGTTAGCAACGAGCCGATTGATAGACCACCTAAAAACCGTGCCACATAGAACTGCCACACCTTTTCAGCAAACGCAATTATTATGAAGCTTGTGTAGAGAGGCACTGCTGCAATAATCATCGATTTCTTTCGCCCCAGTTTATCTGAAGCGAAGCCTGCTACGAAAGGGCTAAACATTGCTCCGATGGCGATCAGGGATGCTATTAAAGATTCTTCCACGGGCGTTATGGGTGTTTGAAGAGGGTTGCTCGCCGGATCGACATTTCCGTTTAGTCTTGGAAGCGATGATGATGACCAGGCAAATGCTATTCCTATGGTAATTGAAGCCAAATTTGCTAAAATAATATTTGTTTAGTACACATTAAAAAAATCAAAATCAAATATATATATATAAACAATCTTTATTGGGCTATCGACCCCATGGGGTCTTTCCGCCTTCAAAATCAAAATATATCAAAAACATCAAATATGTACTTATTGTAGCTGAAACTAGAAAACAGTGCAACTCCACTTTTACCGAAATTTGTGCCATATATTAGCCAGAGTTGTTCTTTCTGTTGATACAATTTAATTGCAGATGTTTTTTGACATTCCTGTAATAACATTTTGAGAAATTGTACATTGGCATATGACGTATGTGTAAAATTATGATGTAAAATGCTCAAATACTCACTGTACAATTTACATTTTTAAACTTACATTGTTTTCTGGTTTCACCGATTATATCAATGTCGAAATACGTTCTTGGGTGACAATTTTCAAAATAAAATAGGTTACAAAAGTTAATCATTAAAAACTTTAACTATTTTTTTTACAAGCATGATTTTGTAGAAAATATTCACTTTATACCAGTTACCATTCCAAAATATTTCAGGTGCATGTCGTAATTTAAACTATTTAGGGCAATGATAATCCAGCAGCTGCTTCACCTATGTACTGTTGTATTCACTTTTGTGTACTGATTTTAATGAACACTGTATATTGTGAATTGTACTCAATTCGAAATATGTATAACCTGTGTAAAACTTATTGTTAATCGCATCAATAAAAATATTATTAATATGGCATTATTGGTAAGTGAAATATTTTCGACAGGGAATTCTGGGCCAGTTAATATATCTACGTTAATATTATTGTATATCTACAATAATATTTATAATTGACTACACATAAATTACCTGTTATTACTGTTAGGAACAGAAAATTTAGTTGATTATTTTTCTTTAACATTTTATAACTTCGCACTAGACGTTTTTATGCATATTGCCCAAATCACAAGCAATCCATGTTTCAAGTACAAAGCCTTTTATTGAAATAGTAATGTGTCCAAACCTTATCTCAACACTATATTAAATACGCAAATAGGTAATTCACAAATAGGTAATAAATTACAAGCGTGAGATTCATGTAGTATTTAAGAATCTGAGATAAAGAGAGAATAATCAGCTCGCATTAAATATTGATACGAAAATGGTGGGAAATATGCCTGCTCTAAAAATTATCTTATTTGATCATTTTAAAGCATAATTTTACATTGTACAATGTATAATTTGGAACCTTGCTTTTTGATCTTCCCCAATTTTCTTACAATTAAGTATATAATTTTCTACTTTTGCCAATAATCGTTTTAAAAAAAGAATACTCTTTTGAACTTTTCAAGAATTGCTAAATATTATACATACCTACATTTTGTGAATTTATAAGATATAATTATTATATATACTAATTCAAATTCAAACAAGAAAATGGCTTATTGAAATTTTTTTTTCAACAAAAAATTGATAAATATGGTAAAATCTAAGATCTTTTCAGATTTAAAAAAATTCAAAATCATTGCTGCCAACCGAGTAAAATTCAATTGAAAACGAAAATTTTCAATTTTCAAATTCGATTTTCTCCTAAACTACTGAACCGATTTTTACAAAAAATCAACAGGAGACGAATTTCGATGAGGACCTTCTACCATATGAGTTTCAACCCCCTACCTCCCACCCCCCGGATGTGACCCCCAAAAAACCTAAAAATCCGTTTTTGGCAACTTTCAAAAGTTTCAAACGCAAAACTACCTCACAATGCCTGGACCGATTTTTGTGGAAAAATATGGAAAAAATTCAGCGCGCCGAGTGGAATCCGAATCCGGCGGAAAATTTCAAAAAAAGTCTTTAAAAAAAATTTGAGGTTAGAATCAATTTTTTCGACTTTTTTCAGGAACGTCGCGCGGCAACCGCGTTTGCGTTAATCGAAAGAACCACATTTTCTCATCTAAAATCCGTTTCGATGGGGTCCCTGAGATGTCGGGGGCCCCCGCGGCGGCCGCTCAAAAATGCCGGTTTTGCACCTTTTTTCGACATTTTCGTTTAAGACGTGTCCCAACCCAGGAATCATAGAAGGGCACAATTTTTAACGAATCGAGTCCAGTTTTTTTCAGGAGACAGCCAGATAAATGCTACATCGTACTGGTTTTTAAATTTTTGAATTTTTGCCCCTGAGCCGAGAAAAAAATTGTCAAAAATGACCTTCGAAAATTGCCCATTTAAAACCCATATATTTCGGAAAATTTCGAGGGCCGAAAAAGATTACCCACAACTTTCGAACGGTTTGTCAGAAATTGACTAAATTTTATCGACACATAGAACAACCATCGGTCTTTCGTTTCCGACAAAGAGCACGTCCGTCGGAGGTGGGGGGCGCCCCCCAGACCCCTCGCAAAAAATCCCGTTCAAACCGGTCTGCCGTTTAAACGGGGGGGAAATTTGCGAACCTAATTGGGTTTGGTGCAAGCCCAAGGGGTCCCGCACCTGTCACCAAAATTACGCCCCCCACGTTTGATATTTACCCCCTTGCAAATGGCGCCGAAAAATCGGTCGAAATTGATCATATTTGCTGAAATTTTTTTCTCTCCCACGGGGGGGCCTAAAAATACGCAGTGAACGCAAAGGGATGCATCCTATCGTCCGGAGCAAGACTAAAAAAAATTGACCCCCCTGCGCCCCCCACGACCCCCCACACAGGGACGAAAGTAAAGCTCATATAAGAGGCATTCAGGGGGGAGTGCGGTGGGGGGTCCCATGGAACAAAATGTTGAGGAGGGGCGGGGCTTTCTTTTAAAAAAAGTTTCAGGGCCGTACCTCCGTTTTTAAGAGGGGCGCGCAATTCGGGGCGCGAAATTTCACAAAAAAATTCTCAACATTTGACAAAACCACAAAAAAAAATTATTACGGCCGAACCGTCCGTCTAAGCGAAAAACACCAAGAGCAGTTTATTTTGCGCCTTCCGAAAGCGCATCGGATGAAATAAAATTCACCGCCGCTCATCTTCAGGTTTTGAAGATGAGACGTTTTTTCTATTTTTTTAACAGGTAATTTTTCAGATAAATATTTTTTTTCCGCGGCCGTATGATTGCTCGAGTTCGTTTATACACAACCAAAAGATTCGCCTTTCTACGGGCTTTTCAACGCACATGTTGTTTAAGAGCCTAGGCTCTACGTTTCGGAGCTATTGACCTTCAAAGGAAAAACGTCAAAACTGACGATTTTTGATTATTATTTTTTTTCTCTGAAACGGTTGAGAGCACAGTCTTCTTATTTTACAAGGGCTTACTCCAGACATCTTGGTATAACCTCTAATTTTTTCGCGTCCCTGCTGCAAACAGGAGCAGAGAAAAAAAATACGACGAATTACGGGTAAACAATTTTCCGCTAAATTCTGTCAATAAGGTGATCCGCGAACACATATTAATTTATCACCGCCAAACCGTTGCTCCGAGCGAAAAACAACTGAAGCACTTATTTTTTTGCATTTTCAAGGCGCGTCTACAAAAAAAGTTTCGGCACTGTGCATCTTCAGGTTTTTGAGATATGACCAGTTTAACGCGCAAATAATTAAAAATTTAATTTTTCATTATTTTTTTTCGGTCACTTTCAATCGTCCTACTGCCGCTCCGGTAGTACTACACGAAGGGCCTTGATTTTCTCTACAAGAATACTGCATTGACGATTTTTTTAGGTGAACGGAAAAACATTAAAAAAATTAAAAACCGTTATTATTTCGTTTTTTTACCCTTCAGACGGCCCTGCACCTGAGAGATTTTTTTTTTTCATAGAACCGATGCAAAATTCAAAATATCCATGCAAAAATTGACATGTGTTGTAATTTTTGGCCGAATCCGAGATGTCGAGATTTTTCGAAAAAAATTCCATACCATACCCTTGGAGATTTTAAATTTTTAGAGAAAATATTTAATATTTCAAAAAATATGCGTCGCAGAGAAAAACTTTTTACATCAAATCTATAGGGCTTCAGGCGATCCATCGTTTGCCGTTTGTTTTTTTCAAATATCTTTAGCCATTTTTGAGAAAAATCGAATTATATATTTTTTTAGGTGCAGTTGGTAATTTTTTTTTTTGGTGCACTTACATGAATTGCATTTCAATGAAATTCACTGTGAGCCTTCTCAGATGTTGTGCCCACATCGTCTAAAAATATAAAGTCGATAGCTCTTCAACAAAAAAATTTGCAGCAGTTTATCTGACGAACTTAATTTTTCAGGTCAATTTTTTCGCTGAAAATGTCGGATAAATTAAACATAATAAATTTATTCATACAAACAATTTTAAAACTCCAAAACCATTAATCTAAGCGAAATTTAACAAGTATGCAAAAATATTTATCTACATTTGAGGCGTACAAAAGAATAAGTTTCGTTATGAGAAAAAAAAAATTCAACGCGATACGATTAAATAATTTTCGGGAAAATTTAGTCGGAAAGGCGATCCGCAAACGCACATTAATTTATCACCGCCAAACCGTTACTCCGAGCGAAAAACAACTAAGGCACGAACTTTTTTGCCTATTTGTGGCGCATCTACAAAAAAAGTTTCGGCAACGAACATGCTCAGGTTTTTGAGATATGACCAGTATAACGAGCAAAAAATAAAAAATTTAACATTTCAGTATTTTTTTTAGGTCATTTTGAATCGTTTTACTACCGCTTCCGTAGTACCACACGAAGCGCCTTGATTTTCTCTACAAGAATATCGCATTGACGATTCTTCGGGGGGCCAGAAAAAAATATAAAAAATTAAAAATGTAAGAACCTAATAATATTAAAATCCATAATTTTACGAGTCGGAACAAAACTGCGTAAATATCATAGCAGGCCGCGGCCGACAACGCGTTGGCCCAGCGAGGTCATTCATTTTGCTGACTTCATGGTTTTGGGCAAATGTAAACAAGCACACGATCAAAATGATGACACAGAGAAACAAGTCGTGGGAATACGACGGGAACTCGAAACGGCGATTGCGTAATTCGGTGACGCGTATGGGAAGGGGTCAGTTTGCAGCGGTAAGCAAAATTATCATAGGACGGGGGAAGAAGAGTAAAAAGTGGGGGACCAGTATGCCAGTATAAATAGAAGTGCGGCACTCAAACGGAGCCAGTTAGATGTACCGATCGAGACAGAACGTCACGCTGTCCGACGACGACTCATATATTTTAAACATTAATTCCTCAGGTGAATATATAACACAAGTTTATCAAATGTAATTCACACTAACAATTCCAAAGTCAATTCCATAATAATGTAACCTATCTAGTGATATTACCGCGCCTTGCCGCTGGTAATGAACGAAGTTTAATAAGGGTATGAAATGTAGGGAGCCTCACGCCACTGCGGAGTTGACCCATACTGCATTTTATACCTTGTCCTGACAATATTTTCGTACTGACAGGAGAATATTGTAACATGCCTTCCTTTCCGCCGTCGCAAAACATTTGATCAACCATCTTTTCACACTAACACTTCTAAAGTAATTTATCCATAATAATGTAACCTATCTAGTGATATTACCGCGCCTTGCCGCTGGTAATGAACGAAGTTTAATAAGGGTATGAAATGTAGGGAGCCTCACGCCACTGCGGAGTTGACCCATACTGCATTTTATACCTTGTCCTGACAATATTTTCGTACTGACAGGAGAATATTGTAACATGCCTTCCTTTCCGCCGTCGCAAAACATTTGATCAACCATCTTTTCACACTAACACTTCTAAAGTAATTTATCCATAATAATGTAACCTATCTAGTGATATTACCGCGCCTTGCCGCTGGTAATGAACGAAGTTTAACAAGGGTATGAAATGTAGGGAGCCTCACGCCACTGCGGAGTTGACCCATACTGCATTTTATACCTTGTCCTGACAATATTTTCGTACTGACAGGAGAATATTGTAACATGCCTTCCTTTCCGCCGTCGCAAAACATTTGATCAAACATCTTTTCACACTAACAATTCTAAAGTAATTTATCCATAATAATGTAACCCATCTAGTGATATTACCGCGCCTTGCCGCTGGTAATGAACGAAGTTTAATAAGGGTATGAAATGTAGGGAGCCTCACGCCACTGCGGAGTTGACCCATACTGCATTTTATACCTTGTCCTGACAATATTTTCGTACTGACAGGAGAATATTGTAACATGCCTTCCTTTTCTCGTCGCAAACATTTGATAAACAGTGTGGCCTAATTAATCAATCGGTAGTTAAATAAAAAGTTGCGTCAGGGGAACATAACTTAATAATTTCGATATAAATAATTCAATGATATTTGTAATTAAATCGTATAATTAAACTTGCTCAGCCCTCCGATACTCACGAAATCTCAGAATTATGAATGAATGAAACGAATATTTGTATGTGCTTAAATAGATAGAAAAGTAGAAGTAGAATAGAGCTTTATCATACTAATCTATAATCAATTTTGAATAACAATACCTATTAAAGTTTTTACGATCACATGGCTGATAGTGTTGGTAAACGCGAATACTAGCAATATCTCCGAATGAGGACACATTGGGTGCTTGCAGCACTGGAATCGCTTGAAGTACTTTAATGTGAAGTTATGTGATTCATTCCTATCCACAAGGTGGCGTTGAAATACATTGGTAGGCACCGTGCTAATGAATTTCTATGCAGTGATGACATGTATCAGATATCCTTCTCGGCACAATTTGAAGATTGTGGTGCATGAAGTCGCTAAGTAACACTTTGTAATTCCAACCGTAGTGTTAATAAGTTACTCTGTTTACAAAATAAAATAAATCATTCAAATTCAAAGAATATAATAACTTTTCAATAATTATTAAACAAATCTATTCCAAAATTTAAATAAATATAACTAAATAAATAACGTCCAATTAGAGTAACAAAATTGTCTTTTATTTACCTGTCGCTTGCATAACCTTTTAAAATGAATAAATAATATGAAATCCATGTATCTGTGTTTTACTTGCTAACAAAAAATCCTTACAGACACATTACCCATAAAACGAACCAAACTGAGTTATCACGATTTTGATTTAAAAATCAAACACAACGTGGAGTACTACCACTAAATCACGAGCCAAATCAATATTACAAATTACGAGAATTTGTAAATCACGAGCCAAATCAATTACTTGAATTATAAGAATTCATGTAATATGCAGTTAAAGAAATCAAATGCATCCAATTGCATTTAAGGATGAATTGCAGTTAAATAAATGCAATGAATAATAAATATTACAAATTATGAGAATTTGTACAACACCTGGGTTCGAACCGTTACATTGGTGCCGTGACCAGGATTATTTTTCTGGTCATTACACCACATTGTTGTCTAGTGACCAAGATATGGGTTTATTAAAAAATGTGTCTGTGTGTAATTAACCATTGTTAGTAAATAGATATTAATTATAAATAGGGAATAAGTGCAAGCGAGAGTGTAAATTTAAAGGTGAAGGAATGATAGATAAAAAAAAATATATATATAAAAAAAATAAAAAAAAAATAAAAATAGTAAAGAAAAAACTGAGAAAAGAAATAAAAATATAAAAAAAATATATATATATTTAAATACATAAAAATTGAAAACAAAAGAGTAAATTTGTTTGGAAATAGGGGCGTTATAAGTAAACAGTCGAAAGCACGGAATGTATGTCGAATAATTATATAATTTCTCAGAAAAGAACAGGAGAACAGAAGAGCTTCGCACACGTAAGAGGGTCGATAACAAGTTGGCAGCAAATATCGCAAAATAGCATTTACCGTAATTGATCTAAAGTTATCCATTAAGGATGAGATATTCAGTTAGAATTCAGTCACGTTCAAAATTTAATTTGCATAAAAATGACGATGCATGGAATGTTATTAAAAAAAAAAAAAAATGTTTTCTTAACATTTTATTATTGAACAGTTAAGTGGCAATAGTAATTTTGAAGTTACTCCAGTTCAGTAAGACCAGTTTGAGAGAAGTTATGGGTGCATTTGGTCAGCTATCTGACTGTATTTGTGGGTGTGTTGTTTCAAAGAGAGGTCGGGATAATTGAATAAATTCATAAAATAAAATGGTAAAACTATAACATTTTATAAAAATAAACATATATTATCAGTTTAAACAAAAGAAATATTGAGTGCGGGAAAGGGACGGTTGGAGATATTTCAGTGTAACTTCATATAATAATTTCAAAATTATTTGAAAAATTCTGGAATATAATATGAAAGGTGTTTTGATATCAGTTAATGATAAAATAAATGTGCATGTTTGGTAGCAAGGCAATATTGGGTACTGTAGAGGCTTGCTTGGAAAATTGGTGGCAGTAGTTTTGTTCTGGTAGTATAGATAGTTATTGTGTTACGTATGGTATATAAGGAATGTGTATGATGTTGTTTGTTGGTATGAATAATTTGCATTGACGTAGCAATTGTATGGTAGAGCTAGTGGATTAAAGTAGTGTAGAAACTGATATCGAAACATTTGTTGTATAAGTACAGATATGGAAGAGTTCAGAAATGTTCACTAAAGTATTTTATCATTGTTTTCTAGAATTTAATAAAAATCGAAAAAGTATTGTCAGGGTATTAATAGATAATATAAATAGTGAAATATTGATGGAATGACAATATTAATTTATAAAACACTAAATAAAGGCAAACAGATTTAGAAAACGATTTCAATTATCTATGAATATGATTAAATAAGAGCAATAATATTATTGCATAACTGGTTATTGTCAATATTATAAAGTTGGTGCAATAGATTCAAATAAAGAAATATATATACAGGGTGTTTAAAACAACCGGGGTTCCGGTGTATTCATTTGCGGCTTGTAGATGGCACTTACTCAGGGAGTTACTTAAATTGGCAACACGGCATGCTCTGACAATGTAATTTTATGATAATAAAATCTGTCAATGTTACATTGTTTCTTGAGTGTAATTACAAAATATAATAATTGGTTTCAAACTCTTTTGTTCCACATCAACAAAATTATTGTCACTTAAGTTTATGCCATGTTACCGCCTTTAGTAACTAAACGGATGAACTATATTCACTCGTTTCAGAATGCTAAAGTTTGGAATTTTATTTGCAATAATTAGCACTGTGAATCAAAATACAGTGTTGACAATTAGTATATATTTTCCCTAAAATGAAGATGTTTTGTGCCCTCTAGGGAGAAGTTGGTGTTTTTTTTTCGAAAACATCCTGTATATTCACAAAATATTGCTTGTCATACAAAGAACATGTTATAATACCTACATTTTTTAAAATATTTCCATATCAATATATTGGATTGTCTTTGAAGCAACATATCTTATAACTATATTAATAAGTTTTAAGAGCTAAACAGCAAATGCATCCTTAATATGATATGAAAGAACAAGTTGTTATATTTGAAGCTGAGCAAATGTAACTTGAGACAGTTTGAAATAATAATAATAATAATAATGGCATCAATAAAATGCTGATTTTTAGAAACATTGCGGTGTCAATAAACCTAATTAACTAAATATAAATATTCACGGGCTGACGAAATAAGAATTTTTTTATTCGAATATATTAACGCAACTTCATGTAAGTAACAACCAGGACACCATATAACTACAGGGAACTCTCGGATGGGGGCGACAAACCAGGACACCATATAACTACAGGGAACTCTGGGATGGGGGCGACAAACCGGGATACAATATACACAGGGAACTCTGGGATGGGGGCGACAAACCAGGACACCATATAATTACAGGGAACTCTCGGATTGGGGGCGACAAACCAGGATACCATTAAATACAGGGAACTCTCGGATGGGGGCGACAAACCAGGATGCCATATAACTACAGGGAACTCTGGGATAGGGGCGACAAAACAGCAAGTCATTGGCACTAGGTTGCCATTACAGAATTTTAAGGTTAAAGTAAGGTGTCAATAAAGGTTAGTATAATTCTACCAAAGAAAACTTTTGTTTATCGATGATGTTTGAGTTTATTGGATCGAAGATGTGTGTATCTGCATCTGTATCTGCATATACATACATGTAATCATGACTGATTATATAACAATTGCATAAAAACTTGATAATTAGCCTCAACATGGAGTTATCAAACTAACTCGAAATGAAATAATTGTTTAGATAACAGCAGACATGACCAATTATTGGAGACGGGGTTGCCGACCTGTACCATAGGCAGTCAATTGCAGACAACTAGATGGGGAGATGCGGAGGAAAGCCATCCAATGTCCTGAGTTCTAGGAGAACAACATAGCAGACCGACCAACACAACAATTGCAATGCTGGATACAGCAGGCAGCCCAACCCAGCAATTGCAAAGTTGTATTGCAAAAACAATGCCAGCAGCATCAAAGAAGAAAGCGGGTAAAACGAGGTGCGCGAATAGTGTTTTCGATCGTGAGATGCGATTGCGGTTTAGTGTGCGGAGGTAAAACAAATGGGGGACGCCCCAAGAAGAAGAGACATTACTAAAAAGACTCTAAATAATATTGGTATTTTATTTGTCGCCTAGGCTGTTGGTTTTGATTTTTCGTTTGTTTGTTTCTTTGAATTTGTTACAGAATCCAGTACGTGTATGGAAAGCATGTTGTGTGATTAATGATATGAATATGCATGTGTACGAATATGAATTACGTCGATATCACTATTTTGAATTTCGCGACTTGTTACGATTTAAGGGGTATGCCTTTGTGTCATATAATATAATCTTAAAAAAAAGGGGGGGTATTTTCGTTTTTCATTTCTAGCAATTTTTAATCACTTTAGAACGAATAACGAAATGGGGCGAATGTAAGAACCTAATAATATTAAAATCCATAATTTTACGAGTCGGAACAAAACTGCGTAAATATCATAGCAGGCCGCGGCCGACAACGCGTTGGCCCAGCGAGGTCATTCATTTTGCTGACTTCATGGTTTTGGGCAAATGTAAACAAGCACACGATCAAAATGATGACACAGAGAAACAAGTCGTGGGAATACGACGGGAACTCGAAACGGCGATTGCGTAATTCGGTGACGCGTATGGGAAGGGGTCAGTTTGCAGCGGTAAGCAAAATTATCATAGGACGGGGGAAGAAGAGTAAAAAGTGGGGGACCAGTATGCCAGTATAAATAGAAGTGCGGCACTCAAACGGAGCCAGTTAGATGTACCGATCGAGACAGAACGTCACGCTGTCCGACGACGACTCATATATTTTAAACATTAATTCCTCAGGTGAATATATAACACAAGTTTATCAAATGTAATTCACACTAACAATTCCAAAGTCAATTCCATAATAATGTAACCTATCTAGTGATATTACCGCGCCTTGCCGCTGGTAATGAACGAAGTTTAATAAGGGTATGAAATGTAGGGAGCCTCACGCCACTGCGGAGTTGACCCATACTGCATTTTATACCTTGTCCTGACAATATTTTCGTACTGACAGGAGAATATTGTAACATGCCTTCCTTTCCGCCGTCGCAAAACATTTGATCAACCATCTTTTCACACTAACACTTCTAAAGTAATTTATCCATAATAATGTAACCTATCTAGTGATATTACCGCGCCTTGCCGCTGGTAATGAACGAAGTTTAATAAGGGTATGAAATGTAGGGAGCCTCACGCCACTGCGGAGTTGACCCATACTGCATTTTATACCTTGTCCTGACAATATTTTCGTACTGACAGGAGAATATTGTAACATGCCTTCCTTTCCGCCGTCGCAAAACATTTGATCAACCATCTTTTCACACTAACACTTCTAAAGTAATTTATCCATAATAATGTAACCTATCTAGTGATATTACCGCGCCTTGCCGCTGGTAATGAACGAAGTTTAACAAGGGTATGAAATGTAGGGAGCCTCACGCCACTGCGGAGTTGACCCATACTGCATTTTATACCTTGTCCTGACAATATTTTCGTACTGACAGGAGAATATTGTAACATGCCTTCCTTTCCGCCGTCGCAAAACATTTGATCAAACATCTTTTCACACTAACAATTCTAAAGTAATTTATCCATAATAATGTAACCCATCTAGTGATATTACCGCGCCTTGCCGCTGGTAATGAACGAAGTTTAATAAGGGTATGAAATGTAGGGAGCCTCACGCCACTGCGGAGTTGACCCATACTGCATTTTATACCTTGTCCTGACAATATTTTCGTACTGACAGGAGAATATTGTAACATGCCTTCCTTTTCTCGTCGCAAACATTTGATAAACAGTGTGGCCTAATTAATCAATCGGTAGTTAAATAAAAAGTTGCGTCAGGGGAACATAACTTAATAATTTCGATATAAATAATTCAATGATATTTGTAATTAAATCGTATAATTAAACTTGCTCAGCCCTCCGATACTCACGAAATCTCAGAATTATGAATGAATGAAACGAATATTTGTATGTGCTTAAATAGATAGAAAAGTAGAAGTAGAATAGAGCTTTATCATACTAATCTATAATCAATTTTGAATAACAATACCTATTAAAGTTTTTACGATCACATGGCTGATAGTGTTGGTAAACGCGAATACTAGCAATATCTCCGAATGAGGACACATTGGGTGCTTGCAGCACTGGAATCGCTTGAAGTACTTTAATGTGAAGTTATGTGATTCATTCCTATCCACAAGGTGGCGTTGAAATACATTGGTAGGCACCGTGCTAATGAATTTCTATGCAGTGATGACATGTATCAGATATCCTTCTCGGCACAATTTGAAGATTGTGGTGCATGAAGTCGCTAAGTAACACTTTGTAATTCCAACCGTAGTGTTAATAAGTTACTCTGTTTACAAAATAAAATAAATCATTCAAATTCAAAGAATATAATAACTTTTCAATAATTATTAAACAAATCTATTCCAAAATTTAAATAAATATAACTAAATAAATAACGTCCAATTAGAGTAACAAAATTGTCTTTTATTTACCTGTCGCTTGCATAACCTTTTAAAATGAATAAATAATATGAAATCCATGTATCTGTGTTTTACTTGCTAACAAAAAATCCTTACAGACACATTACCCATAAAACGAACCAAACTGAGTTATCACGATTTTGATTTAAAAATCAAACACAACGTGGAGTACTACCACTAAATCACGAGCCAAATCAATATTACAAATTACGAGAATTTGTAAATCACGAGCCAAATCAATTACTTGAATTATAAGAATTCATGTAATATGCAGTTAAAGAAATCAAATGCATCCAATTGCATTTAAGGATGAATTGCAGTTAAATAAATGCAATGAATAATAAATATTACAAATTATGAGAATTTGTACAACACCTGGGTTCGAACCGTTACAAAAACCACGATTTTATTGCTCTTTTTTGCACTTCAGACGGCCCTGCACCAGAGGGATTTTTTTTATCAAAAAACCAATGCAAAATTCGAAATCTCCATGCTAAAATGGACCTGTGTTGTAATTTTTGGCCGAATCGGAGTTTTCGAGATTTTTCGAAAATTATTCCATACATACCCCTTGAGATTTTAAATTTTTAGAGAAAATATTTAATATTTCAAAAAATATGCGTCGCAGAGAAAAACTTTTTACATCAAATCTATAGGGCTTCAAGCGATCCATCGTCTGTCGTTTGTTATTTTCAAATATCTTTAGCCATTTTTGAGAAAAATCAAATTATATATTTTTTTAGGTGCAGTTGGTAATTATTTTTTTTGGTGCACTTACAAGCATTGTATTTCAATGAAATTCACTGTGAGCCTTCTCAGATGTTGTGCCCACATCGTCTAAAAATATAAAGTCGATAGCTCTTCAACAAAAAAATTTGCAGCAGTTTATCTGACGAACTTAATTTTTCAGGTCAATTTTTTCGCTGAAAATGTCGGATAAATTAAACATAATAAATTTATTCATACAAACAATTTTAAAACTCCAAAACCATTAATCTAAGCGAAATTTAACAAGTATGCAAAAATATTTATCTACATTTGAGGCGTACAAAAGAATAAGTTTCGTTATGAGAAAAAAAAATTCAACGCGATACGATTAAATAATTTTCGGGAAAATTTAGTCGGAAAGGCGATCCGCAAACGCACATTAATTTATCACCGCCAAACCGTTACTCCGAGCGAAAAACAACTGAGGCACGTACTTTTTTGCCTATTTGTGGCGCGTCTACAAAAAAAGTTTCGGCAACGTACATGCTCAGGTTTTTGAGATATGACCAGTATAACCAGCAAAAAATTAAAAATTTAACATTTCAGTATTTTTTTTAGGTCATTTTGAATCGTTTTACTACCGCTTCCGTAGTACCACACGAAGCGCCTTGATTTTCTCTACAAGAATATCGCATTGACGATTCTTCGGGTGGCCAGAAAAAAATTAAAAAAATTAAAAACCACGATTTTATTGCTTTTTTTGCACTTCAGACGGCCCTGCACCAGAGGGATTTTTTTAATCAAAAAACCAATGCAAAATTCGAAATCTCCGTGCTAAAATGGACCTGTGTTGTAATTTTTTGCCGAATCCGAGTTTTCGAGATTTTTCGAAAATTATTCCATACATACCCTTTAAGATTTTAAATTTTTAGAGAAAATATTTAATATTTCAAAAAATATGCGTCGCAGCGAAAAACTTTTTACATCAAATATATAGGGCTCGAAAAAAAAAAAAAAAAAAAAAAAAAAAAAACTTAATGAAATGATAACAAAATTACTAAACAAATGTATCAACGAAAATAAAGCCCCTGAAGAATGGAAAATGGGGTTCATGTCATCTATACTTAAGAAAGGAGATCCTCGCAAGTGCGAAAATTACAGAGGAATAACGGTAACATCAACTTTTAGCCGCCTATATGGAAGAGTACTTCGCGATCTTGTTGAAACGGAATATGCGGTAATTGAAGCAGAGGAACAAAGTGGTTTCAGGGCAGGCAGATCGTGCATGGACAATTTATTTTGCTTAAAACAGCTAATGGAAAAGAAAATTAGCACAGGAAGAGAGTTGCACCTACTTTTCATAGACCTAGCAAAAGCGTATGATAATGTGCCCATACAAGGACTATGGAAAGCTCTAGAAAACACTAATATAAGTACGAGAGTAATAAAAGCCATTAAAGAACTTTACCGAGATACCAAAATTAAAATGAAAATTGGAGAATCAATATCGAATGGAATCAGTACATCTAAAGGTTTGAAACAAGGATGCTGCCTATCACCGACACTATTTAAAATTTATATCGAGCACTCCTTGAGAACGTGGAAAAGGAAATGCAAAGGCATGGGAATTAACATAGGAGACAACAACATATACACTCTCCAATTTGCAGATGACCAAGTGCTCATGGCCCAAGATAAAGATGACCTTCAATATATGACCAGGAAAATTAAAGAAGAGTATGAAAAAGCAGGTCTATCTATGAACCTGAACAAAACTAAATACCTATGTATTGGAGGAGAATCCGAGGATTTGGAACTGGAGAATGGAGAAATAATATCAGCATGCAATAGTTACCAATACTTAGGGGTAAACATACAAAAAGATGGAAAGGATGAAAAGGAAATTAGGCAAAGAATCGGACAAGGTAGAAGAGGTATTAAGAGGCTAAATGGTATATGGTGGAGTAAAGAAATAACGAAAAAGAGAAAATATAACATATACAACACAGTTATAAAAAGTATTGTACTCTACGGAGCAGAAGGATGGAGGTGGACCGAAGCTGACAAAAGAAGACTAGAGGCTCTGGAGATGGATGCCCTAAGAAGATCATGTAGAATATCGAGGTTGGATAGGGTACGCAATACAAGGATAAAGGAATTAATCGGCTTGAGAGAAAATATCGTACAGGAAGCAGGAAAACGGCAACTAATCTGGTACGGACACGTGAAAAGGATGGCAGATCATCGCTTGCCAAAAATTACGCTCGACTGGGTCCCTCCGGAAAGACGGAAACGAGGCAGGCCCAGGAAATCCTGGAATGACGGCATCCAGAAAGCTATGAGCGAAAGGAACCTACAAGATGACCAATGGCAGGATAGGTTAGGATGGAGGAAGAGTCTGGGGATCGGACAGCGTCGACAGACGTTCTAAAACCGAAATTATATATATATATATATATAGGGCTTCAGACGATCCATCGTTTGTCGTTTGTTTTTTTCAAATATCTTTAGCCATTTTTGAGAAAAATCGAATTATATATTTTTTTAGGTGCAGTTGGTAATTATTTTTTTTGGTGCAGTTACAAGCATATCATTTCAATAAAATTCACTGGAAGCCTTGTCAGATGTTGTCCTCACATCGTCTAAAAATATAAAGTCGATATCTCATCAAAGAAAAAATTTACATCGTTTTATGTGACAAAGTAAATTTATCACATCATTTTTCCTCTCCAAAATGGCGAGTAACATTAAAATAACAAATTGATTTAAACAAAATTATTAATTACTCTTGAACGATTGATCTGAGCAAAAATGTAGAAGTATGCAAATTTGTAAAACACTATTCGACACGTACAACCAAACAAGTTTCGTCACTCTAAGTCTTCGGGTTTTAAAGATATTAATATTTTTACGGAATTAATTTTTTCAATTAAAAATAAATAGACCCGAAATAACAAACTACCTTGTAGAAAATAATTTATACCTCCGAAACCAATAATCTGAGCATAAAAAGATAAATATACAATATTGTGCACCAAACTTCCCCCCATCCAACTGCGTACGTTTCGACCTTTTACATCATCAGGTTTTCAAAATATTTCAACTCAACATTTTTAAATTTAATTTTTTTTTTTTTTTCTTAAGCCATGTACTCTTTATATGACCTACTCCTATCTCTATTGTTTCAATTATTTCACTTTTTCATAAAACAACACAAGTACTAGTTATATATACTAATTCAAATTCAAATAAGAAAATGGCTCAATGAAAAATTTTTTTGATGAAAAAATTTATAAATATGGTAAAATCTAAGATCTTTTCAGATTTAAAAAAATTTAAAATCATTGCTACCAACCGAGTAAAATTCAATTGAAAACGAAAATTTTCAATTTTCAAATTCGATTTTCTCGAAAACTACTGAACCGATTTTTACAAAAATTCAACCCGAGACGTATCTCGGTGGGGACCTTCTACCATATGAGTTTCAACCCCCTCCCTCCGCCCCCTTTCATGCACCCCCAAAAACCCGTTTTTGCCACTTTTCACGACTTTCAAAATGCCCAACTCTATGTACCTAATTCAGATTTTTTTGTGGAAAAATATGGAAAAAATTCAGCGCCCCGAGTGGGATCCGAATCCGGTCGAAATTTCAAAATCAAATCGTGCAAAAAAATTTTAGGTTAGAATCAATTTTTTCGACTTTCTTAAAAAAAATCGCACGGCAACCGCGTCTGCGGCGATCGAAAGAACCACATTTTCTCATCTAAAATCCGTTTCGATGGGGTCTCTGCGATGTCGGGGGCCCCCGCAGCGGCCGATCAAAAATTGCGATTTTCGCCCTTTTTTCGACATTTTCGTTTAAGACGTGTCCCAACCCAGGAATCATAGAAGGGCACAATTTTTAACGAATCGAGTCCAGTTTTTTTCAGGAGACAGCCAGATAAATGCTACATCGTACTGGTTTTTAAATTTTTGAATTTTTGCCCCTGAGCCGAGAAAAAAATTGTCAAAAATGACCTTCGAAAATTGCCCATTTAAAACCCATATATTTCGGAAAATTTCGAGGGCCGAAAAAGATTACCCACAACTTTCGAACGGTTTGTCAGAAATTGACTAAATTTTATCGACACATAGAACAACCATCGGTCTTTCGTTTCCGACAAAGAGCACGTCCGTCGGAGGTGGGGGGCGCCCCCCAGACCCCTCGCAAAAAATCCCGTTCAAACCGGTCTGCCGTTTAAACGGGGGGGAAATTTGCGAACCTAATTGGGTTTGGTGCAAGCCCAAGGGGTCCCGCACCTGTCACCAAAATTACGCCCCCCACGTTTGATATTTACCCCCTTGCAAATGGCGCCGAAAAATCGGTCGAAATTGATCATATTTGCTGAAATTTTTTTCTCTCCCACGGGGGGGCCTAAAAATACGCAGTGAACGCCAAGGGATGCATCCTATCGTCCGGAGCAAGACTAAAAAAAATTGACCCCCCTGCGCCCCCCACGACCCCCCACACAGGGACGAAAGTAAAGCTCATATAAGAGGCATTCAGGGGGGAGTGCGGTGGGGGGTCCCATGGAACAAAATGTTGAGGAGGGGCGGGGCTTTCTTTTAAAAAAAGTTTCAGGGCCGTACCTCCGTTTTTAAGAGGGGCGCGCAATTCGGGGCGCGAAATTTCACAAAAAAATTCTCAACATTTGACAAAACCACAAAAAAAAATTGTTACGGCCGAACCGTCCGTCTAAGCGAAAAACACCAAGAGCAGTTTATTTTGCGCCTTCCGAAAGCGCATCGGATGAAACAAAATTCACCGCCGCTCATCTTCAGGTTTTGAAGATGAGACGTTTTTTCGATTTTTTTAACAGGTAATTTTTCAGATAAATATTTTTTTTCCGCGGCCGTATGATTGCTCGAGTTCGTTTATACACAACCAAAAGATTCGCCTTTCTACGGGCTTTTCAACGCACATGTTGTTTAAGAGCCTAGGCTCTACGTTTCGGAGCTATTGACCTTCAAAGGAAAAACGTCAAAACTGACGATTTTTGATTATTATTTTTTTTCTCTGAAACGGTTGAGAGCACAGTCTTCTTATTTTACAAGGGCTTACTCCAGACATCTTGGTATAACCTCTAATTTTTTCGCGTCCCTGCTGCAAACAGGAGCAGAGAAAAAAAATACGACGCATTACGGGTAAACAATTTTCCGCTAAATTCTGTCAATGAGGTGATCCGCGAACACTTATTAATTTATCACCGCCAAACCGTTGCTCCGACCGAAAAAGAACTGAAGCACTTATTTTTTTGAATTTTCAAGGCGCGTCTACAAAAAAAGTTTCGGCACCGTGCATCCTCAGGTTTTTGAGATATGACCAGTTTAACGCGCAAAAAATTAAAAATTTAACATTTCGTTATTTTTTTTCGATCACTTTGAATCGTCCTACAGCCACTTCGGTGATACCACACGAAGCGCCTTGATTTTCTCTACAAGAATACTGCAATGACAATTCTTTGGGGTGGGCGGAAAAACATTAAAAAAAATAAAAACCACGATTATTTCGTTTTTTTACCCTTCAGACGGCCCTGCACCAGAGAGATTTTTTTTTTCCAAAAAACCGATGCAAAATTCGAAATCTCCATGCAAAAATGGACCTGTGACGTAATTTTTGGCCGAATCCGAGATGTCGAGATTTAAAAAAAAAAAAATCCATACCATACCCTTGGAGATTTTAAATTTTTACAGAAATCATTTAATATTTTAAAAACCATGCGTCACAGAGAAAAACTTTTTACATCAAATCTATAGGGCTTCAGGCGATTCATCGTTTGCCGTTTGTTTTTTTCAAATATCTTTAGCCATTTTTGAGAAAAATCGAATTATATATTTTTTTAGGTGCAGTTGGTAATTATTTTTTTTGGTGCACTTACATGAATTGCATTTCAATGAAATTCACTGTGAGCCTTCTCAGATGTTGTGCCCACATCGTCTAAAAATATAAAGTCGATAGCTCTTCAACAAAAAAATTTGCAGCAGTTTATCTGACGAACTTAATTTTTCAGGTCAATTTTTTCGCTGAAAATGTCGGATAAATTAAACATAATAAATTTATTCATACAAACAATTTTAAAACTCCAAAACCATTAATCTAAGCGAAATTTAACAAGTATGCAAAAATATTTATCTACATTTGAGGCGTACAAAAGAATAAGTTTCGTTATGAGAAAAAAAAATTCAACGCGATACGATTAAATAATTTTCGGGAAAATTTAGTCGGAAAGGCGATCCGCAAACGCACATTTATTTATCACCGCCAAACCGTTACTCCGAGCGAAAAACAACTGAGGCACGTACTTTTTTGCCTATTTGTGGCGCGTCTACAAAAAAAGTTTCGGCAACGTACATGCTCAGGTTTTTGAGATATGACCAGTATAACCAGCAAAAAATTAAAAATTTAACATTTCAGTATTTTTTTTAGGTCATTTTGAATCGTTTTACTACCGCTTCCGTAGTACCACACGAAGCGCCTTGATTTTCTCTACAAGAATATCGCATTGACGATTCTTCGGGTGGCCAGAAAAAAATTAAAAAAATTAAAAACCACGATTTTATTGCTTTTTTTGCACTTCAGACGGCCCTGCACCAGAGGGATTTTTTTAATCAAAAAACCAATGCAAAATTCGAAATCTCCGTGCTAAAATGGACCTGTGTTGTAATTTTTTGCCGAATCCGAGTTTTCGAGATTTTTCGAAAATTATTCCATACATACCCTTTGAGATTTTAAATTTTTAGAGAAAATATTTAATATTTCAAAAAATATGCGTCGCAGCGAAAAACTTTTTACATCAAATCTATAGGGCTTCAGGCGATCCATCGTTTGTCGTTTGTTTTTTTCAAATATCTTTAGCCACTTTTGAGAAAAATCTAATTATATATTTTTTTAGGTGCAGTTGGTAATTATTTTTTTTGGTGCACTTACATGAATTGAATTTCAATGAAATTCACTGTGAACCTTCTCAGATGTTGTCCCCACATTGTCTAAAAATATAAAGTCGATAGCTCTTCAACAAAAAAATTTGCAGCAGTTTATCTGACGAACTTAATTTTACAGGTCAATTTTTTCGCTGAAAATGTCGGATAAATTAAACATAATAAATTTATTCCTACAAACAATATTAAAACTCCTAAACCATTAATCTAAGCGAAATTTGACAAGTATGCAAAAATATTTATCTATATTTCAGGCGCAGAAAAGAATAAGTTTCGTTATGAGAAAAAAAAATCCAACGCGATACGATTAAATAATTTTCGGGAAAATTTAGTCGAAAAGGCGATCCGCGAACACACATTAATTTATCCCCGCCAAACCGTTACTCCGAGCGAAAAACAACTGAGGCACGAACTTTTTTACACGAATTTTTCGTTTCTTTACACTTCAGACGGCCCTGCACCAAAGGGATTTTATTTATCAAAAAACCGATGCAAAATTCGAAATCTCCATGCTAAAATGGACCTGTGTTGTAATATTTGGCCGAATCGGAGTTTTCGAGATTTTTCGAAAATTATTCCATACATACCCCTTGAGATTTTAAATTTTTAGAGAAAATATTTAATATTTCAAAAAATATGCGTCGCAGAGAAAAACTTTTTACATCAAATCTATAGGGCTTCAGGCGATCCATCGTATGTCGTTTGTTATTTTCAAATATCTTTAGCCATTTTTGAGAAAAATCAAATTATATATTTTTTTAGGTGCAGTTGGTAATAATTTTTTTTGGTGCACTTACAAGCATTGCATTTCAATGAAATTCACTGTGAACCTTCTCAGATGTTGTCCCCACATTGTCTAAAAATATAAAGTCGATAGCTCTTCAACAAAAAAATTTGCAGCAGTTTATCTGACGAACTTAATTTTCCAGGTCAATTTTTTCGCTGAAAATGTCGGATAAATTAAACATAATAAATTTATTCATACAAACAATTTTAAAACTCCAAAACCATTAATCTAAGCGAAATTTAACAAGTATGCAAAAATATTTATCTACATTTGAGGCGTACAAAAGAATAAGTTTCGTTATGAGAAAAAAAAATACAACGCGATACGATTAAATAATTTTCGGGAAAATTTAGTCGGAAAGGCGATCCGCAAACGCACATTAATTTATCACCGCCAAACCGTTACTCCGAGCGAAAGACAACTAAGGCACGAACTTTTTTGCCTATTTGTGGCGCGTCTACAAAAAAAGTTTCGGCACTCTGCATCTTCAGGTTTTTGAGATATGACCACTTTAATGCGCACAAATTTATAAATTAAACATTTCAGTATTTTTTTTCGGTCACTATAAATCGTTTCACTACCGCTCCAGTGGTACCACACGAAGCGCCCTGATTTTCTCTACAAGAATATCTAATTGGCGATACTTTGGGTGGGTAGAAAAAAATTAAAAAAATTAAAAACCTCGATTTTTTCGTTTCTTTACACTTCAGACGGCCCTGCAATTTTTTTTTCAAAAAATCGATGAGAAATTTGAAATCTCCATGCTAAAATGGACTTGTGTTGTAATTTTTAGCAAAATCAGAGTTATCGAGTTTTTTAAAAAATATTTCAATACATACCCCTTGAGATTTTAAATTTTTAGAGAAAATATTTAATATTTCGTAAACCACGGGTCACAGAGAAAAACTTTCTACATCAAATCTATAGGGCTTTAGGCGATCCATCGTTTGTCGGTTGTTTTTTTTTAAATATCTTTAGTAATTGTTGAGAAAAATCAAATTATATAATTTTTTAGGTGCAGTTGGTAATTATTTTTTTTGGTGCAGTTACAAGCATATCATTTCAATAAAATTCACTGGAAGCCTTCTCAGATGTTGTCCCCACATCGTCTAAAAATATAAAGTCGATATCTCATCAATCAAAAAATTTACATCGGTTTATATGACAAAGTAAATTTATCACGTTATATTTCCTCTCCAAAATGGCGGATAACATGAAAATAACAAATTGATTTCCAAAAAATAATTAATAAGTCTTGAACGATTGATCTGAGCAAAAATATACAAGTATGCAAATTTGTAAACCTCCATTCGACACGTCCAATCAAATAAGTTTCGGCACTCTACGTCTTCAGGTTTTGAAGATATTAATTTTTTTACGGAATAAATTTTTCAACTAAAAATAAATCGACCTAAAATAACAAATTTCCTTACAGAAAATAATTAACAACTCCGAAACCGTTCATCTGAGCAAAAAATGTCAGGTATACAAAATTGTGCAGCCATCTATCGTCCATCCGACAGCACAAGTTTCGACCCTTTACATCATCAGGTTTCCGAGATAATGCACTTTAAAAAAAAAAAAATTATTTTATTTAAAGCCATGTACTCTTTATATGACCTACTCCTATCTCTATTGTTTCAATCATTTCACCTATTCTAAAAACTACACAAGTACTAGTTTATTATATATACTAATTCAAATTCAAATAAGAAAATGGCTTGATGAAAATTTTTTTTGAGTAAAAAATTGAAGTATATGGTAAATTCTAAGATCTTTTCAGATTTAAAAAAATTTAAAATCATTGCTGCCAACCGAGTAAAATTCAATTGAAAATGAAATTTTTCAATTTTCAAAATCGATTTTCTCGAAAACTACTGAACCGATTTTTACAAAAATTCAACCCGAGACGTATCTCGGTGGGGACCTTCTACCATATGAGTTTCAACCCCCTACCTCCGCCCCCTTTCATGCACCCCCCAAAACCCGTTTTTGCCACTTTTCACGACTTTCAAAATGCCCAACTCGATGTACCTAATTCAGATTTTTTTGTGGAAAAATATGGAAAAAATTCAGCGCCCCGAGTGGGATCCGAATCCGGTCGAAATTTCAAAATCAAATCGTGCAAAAAAATTTTAGGTTAGAATCAATTTTTTCGACTTTCTTAAAAAAAATCGCACGGCAACCGCGTCTGCGGCGATCGAAAGAACCACATTTTCTCATCTAAAATCCGTTTCGATGGGGTCTCTGCGATGTCGGGGGCCCCCGCAGCGGCCCATCAAAAATGGCGGTTTTCGACCTTTTTCCGATCATTTTTATACAAAAGTGCAAAATTGAAGGACCCATAGAAGGCACTTTTTTTCAATCGAATCGAGTCCAGTTTTTTTCTGCAGACAGCCAGATAAATTTCGCGTGCCTGGTGTGTGCGGAATTTTGAATTTTTGTCCCTGAGCCGAGAAAAAAATTGTCAAAAATTACCTTCGAAAATTGCCCATTTAAAGCCCATATATTTCGGAAAATTTCGAGGGCCCAAAACGAGTACCCACAACTTTCGAACGGTTTGTCAGAAATTGACTAAATTTTATCGGCACATAGAACAACTATCGGTCTTTCGTTTCCGCCAAAGCGCGCGTCTGTCGGAGGTGGGGGGCGCCCCCCAGACCCCTCGCAAAAAATCCCGTTCAAACCGGTCTGCCGTTCGAACGGGGGGGAAATTTGCGAACCTAATCGGGTTTGGTGCAAGCCCAAGGGGTCCCGCACCTGTCACCAAAAGTACGCCCCCCACGTTTGATATTTACCCCCTTGCAAATGGCGCCGAAAAATCGGTCGAAATTTATCATATTTGCTGAAATTTTTTTCTCTCCCACGGGGGGGCCTAAAAATACGCCGTGAACGCCAGAGGATGCGCCGTATCGTCCGGAGCATGACAAAAAAAAATTGACCCCCCTGCGCCCCCCACGACCCCCCACCCAGGGAGGAAAGTAAAGCTTTAATAACGGGCATTCAGGGGGGAGTGCGGTAGGGGGTCCTGTGGAACAAAACGTTCGGGAGGGGCGGGGCTTTCTTTTAAAAAAAGTTTCAGGGCCGTACCTCCGTTTTTAAGAGGGGCGCGCAATTCGGGGCGCGAAATTTCACAAAAAAATGCTCAACATTTAACAAAACCACAAAAAAAAATTATTACGGCCGAGCCGTCCGTCTAAGAGAAAAACACCAAGAGCAGTTTATTTTGCGCCTTCCAAAAGCGCATCGGATGAAACAAAATTCACCGCCGCTCATCATCAGGTTTTGAAGATGAGACGTTTTTTCGATTTTTTAAACAGGTAATTTTTCAGATAAATATTTTTTTTCCGCGGCCGTATGATTGCTCGAGTGCGTTTATACACAACCAAAAGATTCGCCTTTCTACGGGCTTTTCAACGCACATGTTGTTTAAGAACCTAGGCCCTACGTTTCGGAGCTATTGACCTTCAAAGGAAAAACGTCAAAACTGACGATTTTTTATTATTATTTTTTTTCTCTGAAACGGTTGAGAGCACAGTCTTCTCATTTTACGAGGGATTACTCCAGACAACTCGGTATAACCTCTAATTTTTTCGCGTCCCTGCTACAAACAGGACCAGAGAAAAAAAATACGACGCATTACGGGTAAACAATTTTCCGCTAAATTCTGTTAATTAGGTGATCCGCGAACACTTATTAATTTATCACCGCCAAACCGTTGCTCCGAGCGAAAAAGAACTGAAGCACTTATTTTTCTGTATTTTCAAGGCGCGTCTACAAAAAAAGTTTCGGCACCGTGCATCTTCAGGTTTTTGAGATATGACCAGTTTAACGCGCAAATAATTAAAAATTTAATTTTTCATTATTTTTTTTCGGTCACTTTCAATCGTCCTACTGCCGCTTCGGTGATACCACACGAAGCGCCTTGATTTTCTCTACAAGAATACTGCAATGACAATTCTTTGGGGTGGGCGGAAAAACATTAAAAAAATTAAAAACCACGATTATTTCGTTTTTTTACCCTTCAGACGGCCCTGCACCAGAGACATTTTTTTTTTCCAAAAAACCGATGCAAAATTCGAAATCTCCATGCAAAAATGGACCTGTGATGTAATTTTTGGCCGAATCCGAGTTGTCGAGATTTAAAAAAAAAAATCCATACCATACCCTTGGAGATTTTAAATTTTTAGAGAAAATATTTAATATTTCAAAAAATATGCGTCGCAGAGAAAAACTTTTTACATCAAATCTATAGGGCTTCAGGCGATCCATCGTTTGTCGTTTGTTTTTTTCAAATATCTTTAGCCATTTTTGAGAAAAATCAAATTATATATTTTTTTAGGTGCAGTTGGTAATTATTTTTTTTGGTGCACTTACAAGCATTGTATTTCAATGAAATTCACTGTGAACCTTCTCAGATGTTGTCCCTACATCGTCTAAAAATATAAAGTCAATAGCTCTTCAACAAAAAAATTTGCAGCAGTTTATCTGACGAACTTAATTTTCCAGGTCAATTTTTTCGCTGAAAATGTCGGATAAATTAAACATAATAAATTTATTCATACAAACAATTTTAAAACTCCAAAACCATTAATCTAAGCGAAATTTAACAAGTATGCAAAAATATTTATCTACATTTGAGGCGTACAAAAGAATAAGTTTCGTTATGAGAAAAAAAAATTCAACGCGATACGATTAAATAATTTTCGGGAAAATTTAGTCGGAAAGGCGATCCGCAAACACACATTAATTTATCACCGCCAAACCGTTACTCCGAGCGAAAAACAACTGAGGCACGAACTTTTTTGCCTTTTTATGGCGCGTCTACAAAAAAAGTTTCGGCACCGTGCATCCTCAGGTTTTTGAGATATGACCAGTTTAACGCGCAAAAAATTAAAAATTTAACATTTCATTTTTTTTTTCGGGCACTTTGAATCGTCAAACTGCCACTTCGGTGATACCACACGAAGCGCCTTGATTTTCTCTACAAGAATACAGCAATGACAATTCTTTGGGGTGGGCGGAAAAACATAAAAAAAAAATAAAAACCACGATTATTTCGTTTTTTTACCCTTCAGACGGCCCTGCACCAGAGAGATTTTTTTTTTTCAATGAACCGATGCAAAATTCAAAATCTCCATGCAAAAATTGACATGTGTTGTAATTTTTGGCAGAATCCGAGTTGTCGAGATTTTTCGAAAATTATTCCATACATACCCCTTGAGATTTTAAATTTTTAGAGAAAATATTTAATATTTCAAAAAATATGCGTCGCAGAGAAAAACTTTTTACATCAAATCTATAGGGCTTCAGGCGATCCATCGTTTGTCGTTTGTTTTTTTCAAATATCTTTAGCCATTTTTGAGAAAAATCAAATTATATATTTTTTTAGGTGCAGTTGGTAATTATTTTTTTTGGTGCACTTACAAGCATTGTATTTCAATGAAATTCACTGTGAACCTTCTCAGATGTTGTCCCTACATCGTCTAAAAATATAAAGTCGATAGCTCTTCAACAAAAAAATTTGCAGCAGTTTATCTGACGAACTTAATTTTCCAGGTCAATTTTTTCGCTGAAAATGTCGGATAAATTAAACATAATAAATTTATTCATACAAACAATTTTAAAACTCCAAAACCATTAATCTAAGCGAAATTTAACAAGTATGCAAAAATATTTATCTACATTTGAGGCGTACAAAAGAATAAGTTTCGTTATGAGAAAAAAAAATTCAACGCGATACGATTAAATAATTTTCGGGAAAATTTAGTCGGAAAGGCGATCCGCAAACACACATTAATTTATCACCGCCAAACCGTTACTCCGAGCGAAAAACAACTGAGGCACGAACTTTTTTGCCTTTTTATGGCGCGTCTACAAAAAAAGTTTCGGCACCGTGCATCCTCAGGTTTTTGAGATATGACCAGTTTAACGCGCAAAAAATTAAAAATTTAACATTTCATTTTTTTTTTAGGGCACTTTGAATCGTCAAACTGCCACTTCGGTGATACCACACGAAGCGCCTTGATTTTCTCTACAAGAATACAGCAATGACAATTCTTTGGGGTGGGCGGAAAAACATAAAAAAAAAATAAAAACCACGATTATTTCGTTTTTTTACCCTTCAGACGGCCCTGCACCAGAGAGATTTTTTTTTTCCAAAAAACCGATGCAAAATTCGAAATCTCCATGCAAAAATGGACCTGTGATGTAATTTTTGGCCGAATCCGAGTTGTCGAGATTTAAAAAAAAAAAATCCATACCATACCCTTGGAGATTTTAAATTTTTAGAGAAAATATTTAATATTTTAAAAACCATGCGTCCCAGAGAAAAACTTTTTACATCAAATCTATAGGGCTTCAGGCGATCCATCGTTTGTCGTTTGTTTTTTTCAAATATCTTAAGCCATTTTTGAGAAAAATCGAATTATATATTTTTTTAGGTGCAGTTGGTAATTATTTTTTTTGGTGCACTTACATGAATTGCATTTCAATGAAATTCACTGTGAGCCTTCTCAGATGTTGTCCCCACATCGTCTAAAAATATAAAGTCGATAGCTCCTCAACAAAAAAATTTGCAGCAGTTTATCTGACGAACTTAATTTTCCAGGTCAATTTTTTCGCTGAAAATGTCGGATAAATTAAACATAATAAATTTATTCATACAAACAATTTTAAAACTCCAAAACCATTAATCTAAGCGAAATTTAACAAGTATGCAAAAATATTTATCTACATTTGAGGCGTACAAAAGAATAAGTTTCGTTATGAGAAAAAAAAATTCAACGCGATACGATTAAATAATTTTCGGGAAAATTTAGTCGGAAAGGCGATCCGCAAACACACATTAATTTATCACCGCCAAACCGTTACTCCGAGCGAAAAACAACTGAGGCACGAACTTTTTTGCCTTTTTATGGCGCGTCTACAAAAAAAGTTTCGGCACCGTGCATCCTCAGGTTTTTGAGATATGACCAGTTTAACGCGCAAAAAATTAAAAATTTAACATTTCATTTTTTTTTTCGGGCACTTTGAATCGTCAAACTGCCACTTCGGTGACACCACACGAAGCGCCTTGATTTTCTCTACAAGAATACAGCAATGACAATTCTTTGGGGTGGGCGGAAAAACATAAAAAAAAAATAAAAACCACGATTATTTCGTTTTTTTACCCTTCAGACGGCCCTGCACCAGAGAGATTTTTTTTTTTCAAAGAACCGATGCAAAATTCAAAATCTCCATGCAAAAATTGACATGTGTTGTAATTTTTGGCAGAATCCGAGTTGTCGAGATTTTTCGAAAATTATTCCATACATACCCCTTGAGATTTTAAATTTTTAGAGAAAATATTTAATATTTCAAAAAATATGCGTCGCAGAGAAAAACTTTTTACATCAAATCTATAGGGCTTCAGGCGATCCATCGTTTGTCGTTTGTTTTTTTCAAATATCTTTAGCCATTTTTGAGAAAAATCAAATTATATATTTTTTTAGGTGCAGTTGGTAATTATTTTTTTTGGTGCACTTACAAGCATTGTATTTCAATGAAATTCACTGTGAACCTTCTCAGATGTTGTCCCTACATCGTCTAAAAATATAAAGTCGATAGCTCTTCAACAAAAAAATTTGCAGCAGTTTATCTGACGAACTTAATTTTCCAGGTCAATTTTTTCGCTGAAAATGTCGGATAAATTAAACATAATAAATTTATTCATACAAACAATTTTAAAACTCCAAAACCATTAATCTAAGCGAAATTTAACAAGTATGCAAAAATATTTATCTACATTTGAGGCGTACAAAAGAATAAGTTTCGTTATGAGAAAAAAAAATTCAACGCGATACGATTAAATAATTTTCGGGAAAATTTAGTCGGAAAGGCGATCCGCAAACACACATTAATTTATCACCGCCAAACCGTTACTCCGAGCGAAAAACAACTGAGGCACGAACTTTTTTGCCTTTTTATGGCGCGTCTACAAAAAAAGTTTCGGCACCGTGCATCCTCAGGTTTTTGAGATATGACCAGTTTAACGCGCAAAAAATTAAAAATTTAACATTTCATTTTTTTTTTAGGGCACTTTGAATCGTCAAACTGCCACTTCGGTGATACCACACGAAGCGCCTTGATTTTCTCTACAAGAATACAGCAATGACAATTCTTTGGGGTGGGCGGAAAAACATAAAAAAAAAATAAAAACCACGATTATTTCGTTTTTTTACCCTTCAGACGGCCCTGCACCAGAGAGATTTTTTTTTTCCAAAAAACCGATGCAAAATTCGAAATCTCCATGCAAAAATGGACCTGTGATGTAATTTTTGGCCGAATCCGAGTTGTCGAGATTTAAAAAAAAAAAATCCATACCATACCCTTGGAGATTTTAAATTTTTAGAGAAAATATTTAATATTTTAAAAACCATGCGTCCCAGAGAAAAACTTTTTACATCAAATCTATAGGGCTTCAGGCAATCCATCGTTTGCCGTTTGTTTTTTTCAAATATCTTTAGCCATTTTTGAGAAAAATCGAATTATATATTTTTTTAGGTGCAGTTGGTAATTATTTTTTTTGGTGCACTTACATGAATTGCATTTCAATGAAATTCACTGTGAGCCTTCTCAGATGTTGTCCCCACATCGCCTAAAAATATAAAGTCGATAGCTCTTCAACAAAAAAATTTGCAGCAGTTTATCTGACGAACTTAATTGTCCAGGTCAATTTTTTCGCTGAAAATGTCGGATAAATTAAACATAATACATTTATTCATACAAACAATTTTAAAACTCCAAAACCATTAATCTTAATTTAACAAGTATGCAAAAATATTTATCTATATTTCAGGGGTACAAAAGAATAAGTTTCGTTATGAGAAAAAAAAAAATCCAACGCGATACGATTAAATAATTTTCGGGAAAATTTAGTCGAAAAGGCGATCCGCAAACACACATTAATTTATCACCGCCAAACCGTTACTCCGAGCGAAAAACAACTGAGGCACGAACTTTTTTGCCTTTTTTGGGTGCGTCTACAAAAAAAGTTTCGGCACTGTGCATCTTCAGGTTTTTGAGATATGACCACTTTAATGTGCAAAAATTTATAAATTAAACATTTCAGTATTTTTTTTTCGGGCACTATAAATCGTTTCACTACCGCTCCAGTGGTACCACACGAAGCGCCCTGATTTTCTCTACAAGAATATCTAATTGGCGATACTTTGGGTGGGTAGAAAAAAATTAACAAAATTAAAAACCTCGATTTTTTCGTTTCTTTACACTTCAGACGGCCCTGCACCAAAGTGATTTTTTTTTTTCAAAAAATCGATGAGAAATTTGAAATCTCCATGCTAAAATGGACCTGTGTTGTAATTTTTAGCAAAATCAGAGTTATCGAGTTTTTTAGAAAATATTTCAATACATACCCCTTGAGATTTTAAATTTTTAGAGAAAATATTTAATATTTCGTAAACCACGGGTCACAGAGAAAAACTTTCTACATCAAATCTATAGGGCTTTAGGCGATCCATCGTTTGTCGGTTGTTTTTTTTTTAAATATCTTTAGTAATTGTTGAGAAAAATCAAATTATATAATTTTTTAGGTGCAGTTGGTAATTATTTTTTTTGAAGCAGTTACAAGCATATCATTTCAATAAAATTCACTGGAAGCCTTGTCAGATGTTGTCCTCACATCGTCTAAAAATATAAAGTCGATATCTCATCAAACAAAAAATTTACATCGGTTTATATGACAAAGTAAATTTATCACGTTATATTTCCTCTCCAAAATGGCGGATAACATTAATATAACAAATTGATTTTCAAAAAATAATTAATAAGTCTTGAACGATTGATCTGAGCAAAAATATACAAGTATGCAAATTTGTAAACCTCCATTCGACACGTCCAATCAAATAAGTTTCGGCACTCTACGTCTTCAGGTTTTGAAGATATTAATTTTTTTACGGAATAAATTTTTCAACTAAAAATAAATCGACCTAAAATAACAAATTTCCTTACAGAAAATAATTAACAACTCCGAAACCGTTCATCTGAGCAAAAAATGTCAGGTATACAAAATTGTGCAGCCATCTATCGTCCATCCAACAGCTCAAATTTCGACCCTTTACATCATCAGGTTTCCGAGATAATGCACTTTAAAAATAAACTTTTTTTTTCTTCGCAACTATCAAGTGTACGTCAACATCATAATTTAATGTACTATATTGTTCCACTTTATAAAAATTGCTACAAGTACTAGTTTATATATACTAATTCAAATTCAAACAAGAAAATGGCTCAATGAAAAATTTTTTTGATGAAAAAATTTATAAATATGGTAAAATCTAAGATCTTTTCAGATTTAAAAAAATTTAAAATCATTGCTACCAACCGAATAAAATTCAATTGAAAACGAAAATTTTCAATTTTTAAAATCGATTTTCTCCTAAACTACTGAACCGATTTTTACAAAAAATCAACTGGAGACGTATCTCGGTGGGGACCTTCTACCATATGAGTTTCAACCCCCTACCTCCACCCCCTTTCATGCACCCCCCAAAACCCGTTTTTGCCACTTTTCACGACTTTCAAAATGCCCAACTCGATGTACCTAATTCAGATTTTTTTGTGGAAAAATATGGAAAAAATTCAGCGCCCCGAGTGGGATCCGAATCCGGTCGAAATTTCAAAATCAAATCGTGCAAAAAAATTTTAGGTTAGAATCAATTTTTTCGACTTTCTTAAAAAAAATCGCACGACAACCGCGTCTGCGGCGATCGAAAGAACCACATTTTCTCATCTAAAATCCGTTTCGATGGGGTCTCTGCGATGTCGGGGGACCCCGCAGCGGCCGATCAAAAATGGCGGTTTTCGACCTTTTTCCGATCATTTTTCAAAAAAGTGCAAAATTGAAGGACCCATAGAAGGCACTTTTTTTCAATCGAATCGAGTCCAGTTTTTTTCTGCAGACAGCCAGATAAATTTCACGTGCCTGGTGTGTGCGGAATTTTGAATTTTTATCCCTGAGCCGAGAAAAAAATTGTCAAAAATGACCTTAGAAAATTGCCCATTTAAAGCCCATATATTTCGGAAAATTTCGAGGGCCCAAAACGAGTACCCACAACTTTCGAACGGTTTGTCAGAAATTGACTAAATTTTATCGACACATAGAACAACTATCGGTCTTTCGTTTCCGCCAAAGCGCGCGTCTGTCGGAGGTGGGGGGCGCCCCCCAGACCCCTCGCAAAAAATCCCGTTCAAACCGGTCTGCCGTTCAAACGGGGGGGAAATTTGCGAACCTAATTGGGTTTGGTGCAAGCCCAAGGGGTCCCGCACCTGTCACCAAAATTACGCCCCCCACGTTTGATATTTACCCCCTTGCAAATGGCGCCGAAAAATCGGTCGAAATTGATCATATTTGCTGAAATTTTTTTCTCTCCCACGGGGGGGCCTAAAAATACGCCGTGAACGCCAGAGGATGCGCCGTATCGTCCGGAGCACGACTAAAAAAAATTGACCCCCCTGCGCCCCCCACGACCCCCAACCCAGGGAGGAAAGTAAAGCTTATATAACGGGCATTCAGGGGGGAGTGCGGTAGGGGGTCCTGTGGAACAAAACGTTCGGGAGGGGCGGGGCTTTCTTTTAAAAAAAGTTTCAGGACCGTACCTCCGTTTTTACGAGGGGCGCGCAATTCGGGGCGCGAAATTTCACAAAAAAATTCTCAACATTTAACAAAACCACAAAAAAAAATTATTACGGTCGAACCGTCCGTCTAAGCGAAAAATACCAAGAGCAGTTTATTTTGCGCCTTCCAAAAGCGCATCGGATGAAACAAAATTCACCGCCGCTCATCATCAGGATTTTGAGATGAGACGTTTTTTCGATTTTTTAAACAGGTAATTTTTCAGATAAATATTTTTTTTCCGCGGCCGTATGATTGCTCGAGTGCGTTTATACACAACCAAAAGATTCGCCTTTCTACGGGCTTTTCAACGCACATGTTGTTTAAGAACCTAGGCCCTACGTTTCGGAGCTATTGACCTTCAAAGGAAAAACGTCAAAACTGACGATTTTTGATTATTATTTTTTTTCTCTGAAACGGTTGAGAGCACAGTGTTCTAATTTTACAAGGGCTTACTCCAGACATCTTGGTATAACCTCTAATTTTTTCGCGTCCCTGCTGCAAACAGGACCATAGAAAAAAAATACGACGCATTACGGGTAAACAATTTTCCGCCAAAAACCTGTCAATAAGGTGATCCGCGAACACTTATTAATTTATCGCCGCCAAACCGTTCCTCCGAGCGAAAAAGAACAGATGCACTTATTTTTTTGAATTTTCAAGGCGCGTCTACAAAAAAAGTTTCGGCACCGTGCATCCTCAGGTTTTTGAGATATGACCAGTTTAACGCGCAAAAAATTAAAAATAAAACATTTCATTATTTTTTTTCGGTCACTTTGAATCGTCCTACTGCCGCTTCGGTGATACCACACGAAGCGCCTTGATTTTCTCAACAAGAATACTGCAATGACAATTCTTTGGGATGGGCGGAAAAACATTAAAAAAATTAAAAACCACGATTATTTCGTTTTTTTACCCTTCAGACGGCCCTGCACCAGAGAGATTTTTTTTTTCCAAAAAACCGACGCAAAATTCGAAATCTTCATGCAAAAATGGACCTGTGATGTAATTTTTGGCCGAATCCGAGTTGTCGAGATTTTTCGAAAAAAATTCCATACCATACCCTTGGAGATTTTAAATTTTTACAGAAAATATTTAATATTTTAAAAACCATGCGTCACAGAGAAAAACTTTTTACATCAAATCTATAGGGCTTCAGGCGATCCATCGTTTGCCGTTTGTTTTTTTCAAATATCTTTAGCCATTTTTGAGAAAAATCGAATTATATATTTTTTTAGATGCAGTTGGTAATTATTTTTTTTGGTGCACTTACATTAATTGCATTTCAATGAAATTCACTGTGAGCTTTCTCAGATGTTGTCCCCACATCGTCTAAAAATATAAAGTCGATAGCTCTTCAACAAAAAAATTTGCAGCAGTTTATCTGACGAACTTAATTTTCCAGGTCAATTTTTTCGCTGAAAATGTCGGATAAATTAAACATAATAAATTTATTCATACAAACAATTTTAAAACTCCAAAACCATTAATCTAAGCGAAATTTAACAAGTATGCAAAAATATTTATCTACATTTGAGGCGTACAAAAGAATAAGTTTCGTTATGAGAAAAAAAAATTCAACGCGATACGATTAAATAATTTTCGGGAAAATTTAGTCGGAAAGGCGATCCGCAAACACACATTAATTTATCACCGCCAAACCGTTACTCCGAGCGAAAAACAACTAAGGCACGAACTTTTTTGAATTTTCAAGGCGCGTCTACAAAAAAAGTTTCGGCACCGTGCATCCTCAGGTTTTTGAGATATGACCAGTTTAACGCGCAAAAAATTAAAAATAAAACATTTCATTATTTTTTTTCGGTCACTTTGAATCGTCCTACTGCCGCTTCGGTGATACCACACGAAGCGCCTTGATTTTCTCTACAAGAATACTGCAATGACAATTCTTTGGGATGGGCGGAAAAACATTAAAAAAATTAAAAACCACGATTATTTCGTTTTTTTACCCTTCAGACGGCCCTGCACCAGAGAGATTTTTTTTTTCCAAAAAACCGACGCAAAATTCGAAATCTTCATGCAAAAATGGACCTGTGATGTAATTTTTGGCCGAATCCGAGTTGTCGAGATTTTTCGAAAAAAATTCCATACCATGCCCTTGGAGATTTTAAATTTTTACAGAAAATATTTAATATTTTAAAAACCATGCGTCACAGAGAAAAACTTTTTACATCAAATCTATAGGGCTTCAGGCGATCCATCGTTTGCCGTTTGTTTTTTTCAAATATCTTTAGCCATTTTTGAGAAAAATCTAATTATATATTTTTTTAGGTGCAGTTGGTAATTATTTTTTTTGGTGCACTTACATGAATTGAATTTCAATGAAATTCACTGTGAGCTTTCTCAGATGTTGTCCCCACATCGTCTAAAAATATAAAGTCGATAGCTCTTCAACAAAAAAATTTGCAGCAGTTTATCTGACGAACTTAATTTTCCAGGTCAATTTTTTCGCTGAAAATGTCGGATAAATTAAACATAATAAATTTATTCATACAAACAATTTTAAAACTCCAAAACCATTAATCTAAGCGAAATTTAACAAGTATGCAAAAATATTTATCTACATTTGAGGCGTACAAAAGAATAAGTTTCGTTATGAGAAAAAAAAATTCAACGCGATACGATTAAATAATTTTCGGGAAAATTTAGTCGGAAAGGCGATCCGCAAACACACATTAATTTATCACCGCCAAACCGTTACTCCGAGCGAAAAACAACTAAGGCACGAACTTTTTTGCCTTTTTATGGCGCGTCTACAAAAAAAGTTTCGGCACCGTGCATCCTCAGGTTTTTGAGATATGACCAGTTTAACGCGCAAAAAATTAAAAATTTAACATTTCATTATTTTTTTTCGGTCACTTTGAATCGTCCTACTGCCGCTTCGGTGATACCACACGAAGCGCCTTGATTTTCTCTACAAGAATACTGCAATGACAATTCTTTGGGATGGGCGGAAAAACATTAAAAAAATTAAAAACCACGATTATTTCGTTTTTTTACCCTTCAGACGGCCCTGCACCAGAGAGATTTTTTTTTTCCAAAAAACCGACGCAAAATTCGAAATCTTCATGCAAAAATGGACCTGTGATGTAATTTTTGGCCGAATCCGAGTTGTCGAGATTTTTCGAAAAAAATTCCATACCATGCCCTTGGAGATTTTAAATTTTTACAGAAAATATTTAATATTTTAAAAACCATGCGTCACAGAGAAAAACTTTTTACATCAAATCTATAGGGCTTCAGGCGATCCATCGTTTGCCGTTTGTTTTTTTCAAATATCTTTAGCCACTTTTGAGAAAAATCTAATTATATATTTTTTTAGGTGCAGTTGGTAATTATTTTTTTTGGTGCACTTACATGAATTGAATTTCAATGAAATTCACTGTGAGCTTTCTCAGATGTTGTCCCCACATCGTCTAAAAATATAAAGTCGATAGCTCTTCAACAAAAAAATTTGCAGCAGTTTATCTGACGAACTTAATTTTCCAGGTCAATTTTTTCGCTGAAAATGTCGGATAAATTAAACATAATAAATTTATTCATACAAACAATTTTAAAACTCCAAAACCATTAATCTAAGCGAAATTTAACAAGTATGCAAAAATATTTATCTACATTTGAGGCGTACAAAAGAATAAGTTTCGTTATGAGAAAAAAAAATTCAACGCGATACGATTAAATAATTTTCGGGAAAATTTAGTCGGAAAGGCGATCCGCAAACGCACATTAATTTATCACCGCCAAACCGTTACTCCGAGCGAAAAACAACTAAGGCACGAACTTTTTTGCCTATTTGTGGCGCGTCTACAATAAAAGTTTCGGCAACGAACATGCTCAGGTTTTTGAGATATGACCAGTATAACGAGCAAAAAATTAAAAATTTAACATTTCAGTATTTTTTTTAGGTCATTTTGAATCGTTTTACTACCGCTTCCGTAGTACCACACGAAGCGCCTTGATTTTCTCTACAAGAATACTGCAATGACAATTCTTTGGGATGGGCGGAAAAACATTTAAAAAAATAAAAACCACGATTATTTCGTTTTTTTACCCTTCAGACGGCCCTGCACCAGAGAGATTTTTTTTTTCCAAAAAACCGATGCAAAATTCGAAATCTCCATGCAAAAATGGACCTGTGATGTAATTTTTGGCCGAATCCGAGTTGTCGAGATTTTTCGAAAAAAATTCCATACATACCCTTGGAGATTTTAAATTTTTAGAGAAAATATTTAATATTTCAAAAAATATGCGTCGCAGAGAAAAACTTTTTACATCAAATCTATAGGGCTTCAGGCGATCCATCGTTTGTCGTTTGTTATTTTCAAATATCTTTAGCCATTTTTGAGAAAAATCAAATTATATATTTTTTTAGGTGCAGTTGGTAATTATTTTTTTTTGTGCACTTACATGAATTGCATTTCAATGAAATTCACTGTGAGCCTTCTCAGATGTTGTCCCCACATCGTCTAAAAATATAAAGTCGATAGCTCTTCAACAAAAAAATTTGCAGCAGTTTATCTGACGAACTTAATTTTCCAGGTCAATTTTTTCGCTGAAAATGTCGGATAAATTAAACATAATAAATTTATTCATACAAACAATTTTAAAACTCCAAAACCATTAATCTAAGCGAAATTTAACAAGTATGCAAAAATATTTATCTACATTTGAGGCGTACAAAAGAATAAGTTTCGTTATGAGAAAAAAAAATTCAACGCGATACGATTAAATAATTTTCGGGAAAATTTAGTCGGAAAGGCGATCCGCAAACACACATTAATTTATCACCGCCAAACCGTTACTCCGAGCGAAAAACAACTGAGGCACGAACTTTTTTGCCTATTTGTGGCGCGTCTACAAAAAAAGTTTCGGCACTGTGCATCTTCAGGTTTTTGAGATATGACCACTTTAATGCGCAAAAATTTATAAATTAAACATTTCAGTATTTTTTTTTCGAGCACTATAAATCGTTTCACTACCGCTCCAGTGGTACCACACGAAGCGCCCTGATTTTCTCTACAAGAATATCGAATTGGCGATAGTTTGGGTGGGTAGAAAAAAATTAAAAACCACGATTTTTTCGTTTCTTTACACTTCAGACGGCCCTGCACCAAAGGGATTTTTTTTTTTTCAAAAAATCGATGAGAAATTTGAAATCTCCATGCTAAAATGGACCTGTGTTGTAATTTTTAGCAAAATCAGAGTTTTCGAGTTTTTTAGAAAATATTTCAATACATACCCCTTGAGATTTTAAATCTTTAGAGAAAATATTTAATATTTCGTAAACCACGGGTCACAGAGAAAAACTTTCTACATCAAATCTATAGGGCTTTAGGCGATCCATCGTTTGTGGGTTGTTTTTTTAAAATATCTTTAGTAATTGTTGAGAAAAATCAAATTATATAATTTTTTAGGTGCAGTTGGTAATTATTTTTTTTGGTGCAGTTACAAGCATATCATTTCAATAAAATTCACTGGAAGCCTTGTCAGATGTTGTCCTCACATCGTCTAAAAATATAAAGTCGATATCTCATCAAACAAAAAATTTACATCGGTTTATATGACAAAGTAAATTTATCACGTTATATTTCCTCTCCAAAATGGCGGATAACATTAATATAACAAATTGATTTTCAAAAAATAATTAATAAGTCTTGAACGATTGATCTGAGCAAAAATATACAAGTATGCAAATTTGCAAACCTCCATTCGACACGTCCAATCTAATAAGTTTCGGCACTCTACGTCTTCAGGTTTTGAAGATATTAATTTTTTTACGGAATAAATTTTTCAACTAAAAATAAATCGACCCAAAATAACAAATTTCCTTACAGAAAATAATTCATAACTCCGAAACCGTTCATCTGAGCAAAAAATGTCAGGTATACAAAATTGTGCAGCCATCTATCGTCCATCCGACAGCTCAAGTTTCGACCCTTTACATCATCAGGTTTCCGAGATAATGCACTTTAAAAAAAAACTTTTTTATTTTATTTAAAGCCATGTACTCTTTATATGACCTACTCCTATCTCTATTGTTTCAATAATTTCACCTATTCTAAAAACTACACAAGTACTAGTTATATATACTAATTCAAATTCAAATAAGAAAATGGCCCATTGAAAAATTTTTTCGAGTAAAAAATTTAAATATATGGTAAATTCTAAGATCTTTTCAGATTTAAAAAAAATTAAAAGCATTGCTGCCAACCGAGTAAAATTCAATTGAAAACGAAAATTTTCAATTTTTAAAGTCAATTTTCTCAGGAACTACTGTACCGATTTTAACAAAAAAAACAACCAGAGACGTATTTCGGTGGGGACCTTCTACCATATGAGTTTCAACCCCCTACCTCCGACCCCCTGGATGTGACCCCCAAAAAACTTAAAAATCCGTTTTTTCAACTTTTCACAAATTTCATCCGTTTATAGCATCCAAATCCTTGGACAGATTTTTCTGGAAAAATATGGAAAAAATTCAGCGCGCCGAGTGGAATTCGAATCCGGCGGAAAATTTGAAAAAAAATGGCCAAAAAAAATTTGAGGTTGGAATCAATTTTTTCGACTTTTTTCAGAAACGTCGCACGGCAACCGCGTTTGCGGCAATCGAAAGAATGACATTTTCTCATCTGAATGCCGTTTCGATGGGGTCCCTGAGATGTCGGGGGCCCCCGCGGCGGCCGCTCAAAAATGCCGTTTTTGCACCTTTTTTCGACATTTTCTTTTAAGACGTGTCCCAACCAGGGAATCATAGGAGGGCACAATTTTTAACGAATCGAGTCCAGTTTTTTTCAGGAGACAGCCAGATAAATGCTACATCGTACTGGTTTTTAAATTTTTGAATTTTTGCCCCTGAGCCGAGAAAAAAATTGTCAAAAATGACCTTCGAAAATTGCCCATTTAAAGCCCATATATTTCGGAAAATTTCGAGGGCCGAAAACGAATACCCACAACTTTCGAACGGTTTGTCAGAAATTGACTAAATTTTATCGACGCATAGAACAACTATCGGTCTTTCGTTTCCGCTAACGCGCACGTCCGTCGGAAGTGGGGGGCGCCCCCCAGACCCCTCGCAAAAAATCCCGTTCAAACCGGTCTGCCGTTCGAACGGGGGGGAAATTTGCGAACCTAATTGGGTTTGGTGCAAGCCCAAGGGGTCCCGCACCTGTCACCAAAATTACGCCCCCCACGTTTGATATTTACCCCCTTGCAAATGGCGCCGAAAAATCGGCCGAAATTGATCATATTTGCTGAAATTTTTTTCTCTCCCACGGGGGGGCCTAAAAATACGCAGTGAACGCCAGAGGATGCGCCGTATCGTCCGGAGCATGACAAAAAAAAATTGACCCCCCTGCGCCCCCCACGACCCCCCACCCAGGGAGGAAAGTAAAGCTTATATAACGGGCATTCAGGGGGGAGTGCGGTAGGGGGTCCTGTGGAACAAAACGTTCGGGAGGGGCGGGGCTTTCTTTTAAAAAAAGTTTCAGGACCGTACCTCCGTTTTTACGAGGGGCGCGCAATTCGGGGCGCGAAATTTCACAAAAAAATTCTCAACATTTGACAAAACCACAAAAAAAAATTATTACGGCCGAACCGTCCGTCTAAGCGAAAAACACCAAGAGCAGTTTATTTTGCGCCTTCCGAAAGCGCATCGGATGAAATAAAATTCAGCGCCGCTCATCTTCAGGTTTTGAAGATGAAACGTTTTTTCGATTTTTTAAACAGGTAATTTTTCAGATAAATATTTTTTTTCCGCGGCCGTATGATTGCTCGAGTTCGTTTATACACAACCAAAAGATTCGCCTTTCTACGGGCTTTTCAACGCACATGTTGTTTAAGAGCCTAGGCCCTACGTTTCGGAGCTATTGACCTTCAAAGGAAAAACGTCAAAACTGACGATTTTTGATTATTATTTTTTTTCTCTGAAACGGTTGAGAGCACTTTTTTCTCATTTAACGGCGACATACCCCGGACATCTGGGTATAACCTCTAATTTTTTCGCGTCCCTGCTGCAAACAGGAGCAGAGAAAAAAAATACGACGCATTACGGGTATAAACAATTTTCCGCTAAATTCTGTCAATAAGGTGATCCGCGAACACATATTAATTTATCACCGCCAAACCGTTGCTCCGAGCGAAAAACAACTGAAGCACTTATTTTTTTGCATTTTCAAGGCGCGTCTACAAAAAAAGTTTCGGCACTGTGCATCTTCAGGTTTTTGAGATATGACCAGTTTAACGCGCAAAAAATTAAAAAATTTACATTTCATTATTTTTTTTCGGTCACTTTGAATCGTCCTACTGCCGCTTCGGTGATACCACACGAAGCGCCTTGATTTTCTCTAAAAGAATACTGCAATGACAATTCTTTGGGGTGGGCGGAAAAACATTAAAAAAATTAAAAACCGTTATTATTTCGTTTTTTTACCCTTCAGACGGCCCTGCACCAGAGAGATTTTTTTTTTTTCCAAAAAACCGATGCAAAATTCGAAATCTCCATGCAAAAATGGACCTGTGATGTAATTTTTGGCCGAATCCGAGTTATCGAGAATTCTCGAAAATATTTGAATACAAAACCCCTTGAGATTTTAAATTTTCAGAGAAAATATTTAATATTTCGCAAACCATGCGTCGCAGAGAAAAACTTTTTACTTCAAAACTATGGGGCTTTAGGCGATCTATCGTTTGCCGTTTGTTAAATTCAAATATTTTTTGGGGTTTTCGAAAAAAATCGAATTATATATATTTTCAGGTGCAATTAGGATTGATTTTTTTTTGTGCGGTTACAAACGTCGCAGCTCAAAGAAATTCACTACGAGCCTTCTCAGATGTTGCCCCTACATCGTGTAAAAATATAAACTTGATAGCTCTTCAACCAAAAATTTTACAGCAGTTTATGTGACGAACTTAATTTTACCGGTCAATTTTTTCGCTGAAAATGTCGGACAAATTATAAAAATACATTTATATCTGCAAACAATTTTAAAACTCCTAAACCCTTAATCTGAGCGAAATTTGGCAAGTATGCAAAAATATTTATCTATATTTAAGGCGTACAAAGAAACAAAATCGGTCAAGAGAAAAAAAAAATCGACCCGATTTGGGTATACAATTTTCCGGAAAATTTTGTCGAAACGGCGATCCGCAGACACTAATTAATTTATGACCGCCAAACCGTTGCTCCAAGCGAAAAAGAACTGACATGCTCAGGTTTTTGAGATATGACCAGTATAACGAGCAAAAAATTAAAAATTTAACATTTCAGTATTTTTTTTGGTCATTTTTAATCGTTTTACTACCGCTTCCGTAGTACCACACGAAGCGCCTTGATTTTCTCTACACGAATATCGCATTGACTATTCTTCGGGTGGCAAAAAAAAAAAAAAAAAAAATTAAACACCACGATTTTATTGTTTTTTTTTGCACTTCAGACGGTCCTGCACCAGAGGGATTTTTTTAATCAAAAAACCAATGCAAAATTCGAAATCTCCATGCTAAAATGGACCTGTGTTGTAATTTTTGGCCGAATCCGAGTTGTCGAGATTTTTCGAAAAAAATTCCATACCATACCCTTGGAGATTTTAAATTTTTACAGAAAATATTTAATATTTTAAAAACCATGCGTCACAGAGAAAAACTTTTTACATCAAATCTATAGGGCTTCAGGCGATCCATCGTTTGTCGTTTGTTTTTTTCAAATATCTTTAGCCATTTTTGAGAAAAATCGAATTATATATTTTTTTAGGTGCAGTAGGTAATTATTTTTTTTTGTGCACTTACATGAATTGCATTTCAATGAAATTCACTGTGAGCCTTCTCAGATGTTGTCCCTACATCGTCTAAAAATCTAAACTCGGCAGCTCTTCGATCAAAAAATTTACAGCAGTTTATGTGACGAACTTTATTTTACAGGTCAATTTTTTCGCTGAAAATGTCGGATAAATTAAACATAATAAATGTATTCCTTACAAACAATTTTAAAACTCCTAAACCATTAATCTAAGCGAAATTTGACAAGTATGCAAAAATATTTATCTATATTTGTGGCGTACAAAAGCATAAGTTTCGTTATGAGAAATTTGACAAGTATGCAAAAATATTTATCTATATTTGTGGCGTACAAAAGCATAAGTTTCGTTATGAGAAAAAAAAAATCCAACGCGATACGATTAAATAATTTTCCGGAAAATTTAGTCTAAAAGGCGATCCGCGAACACACATTAATTTATCCCCGCCAAACCGCTGCTCTGAGCGAAAAACAACTTAAGCAGTATTTTTTTTCCTTTTCCAGGCGCGTCTACAAAAAAAGTTTCGGCACCGTGCATCCTCAGGTTTTTGAGATATGACCAGTTTAACGCGCAAAAAATTAAAAATAAAACATTTCATTATTTTTTTTCGGTCACTTTTAATCGTCCTACTGCCGCTTCGGTGATACCACACAAAGCGCCTTGATTTTCTCTACAAGAATACTGCAATGACAATTCTTTGGGGTGGGCGGAAAAACATAAAAAAAATAAAAACCACGATTATTTCGTTTTTTTTACCCTTCAGACGGCCCTGCACCAGAGAGATTTTTTTTTTCCAAAAAACCGATGCAAAATTCGAAATCTCCGTGCTAAAATGGACCTGTGATGTAATTTTTGGCCGAATCCGAGTTATCGAGATTTCTCGAAAATATTTGAATACAAACCCCTTGAGATTTTAAATTTTCAGAGAAAATATTTAATATTTCGCAAACCATGCGTCGCAGAGAAAAACTTTTTACTTCAAAACTATGGGGCTTTAGGCGATCTATCGTTTGCCGTTTGTTAAATTCAAATATTTTTTGGGGTTTTCGAAAAAAATCGAATTATATATATTTTCAGGTGCAATTAGGATTGATTTTTTTTTGTGCGGTTACAAACGTCGCAGCTCAAAGAAATTCACTACGAGCCTTCTCAGATGTTGCCCCTACATCGTGTAAAAATATAAACTTGATAGCTCTTCAACCAAAAAATTTGCAGCAGTTTATGTGACGAACTTAATTTTACCGGTCAATTTTTTCGCTGAAAATATCGGACAAATTATAAAAATACATTTATATCTACAAACAATTTTAAAACTCCTAAACCCTTAATCTGAGCGAAATTTGGCAAGTATGCAAAAATATTTATCTATATTTAAGGCGTACAAAGAAACAAAATCGGTCAAGAGAAAAAAAAATCGACCCGATTTGGGTATACAATTTTCCGGAAAATTTTGTCGAAACGGCGATCCGCAGACACTAATTAATTTATCACCGCCAAACCGTTGCTCCAAGCGAAAAAGAACTGAAGCACTTATTTTTTTGAATTTACAAGGGGCGTCTACAAAAAAAGGTTTCGGCACCGTGCATCCTCAGGTTTTTGAGATATGACCAGTTTAACGCGCAAAAAATTAAAAATTTAACATATAATTATTTTTTTCCGGTCACTTTGAATCGCCCTACTGCCGCTTCGGTGATACCACACGAAGGGCCTTGATTTTCTCTACAAGAATACTGTAATGACGATTCTTTGGGCTGGACGTAAAAACATTAAAAAAATTAAAAACCGTTATTATTTCGTTTTTTTACCCTTCAGACGGCCCTGCACCAGCGAGATTTTTTTTTTCAAAGAACCGATGCAAAATTCAAAATCTCCATGCAAAAATGGACCTGTGTTGTAATTTTTGGCCGAATCCGAGTTGTCGAGATTTTTCGAAAAAAATTCCATACCATACCCTTGGAGATTTTAAATTTTTACAGAAAATATTTAATATTTTAAAAACCATGCGTCCCAGAGAAAAACTTTTTACATCAAATCTATAGGGCTTCAGGCGATCCATCGTTTGTCGTTTGTTTTTTTCAAATATCTTTAGCCATTTTTGAGAAAAATAGAATTATATATTTTTTTAGGTGCAGTTGGTAATTATTTTTTTTGGTGCACTTACATGAATTGCATTTCAATGAAATTCACTGTGAGCCTTCTCAGATGTTGTCCCCACATCGTCTAAAAATATAAAGTCGATAGCTCTTCAACAAAAAAATTTGCAGCAGTTTATCTGACGAACTTAATTTTCCAGGTCAATTTTTTCGCTGAAAATGTCAGATAAATTAAACATAATAAATTTATTCATACAAACAATTTTTAAACTCCAAAACCATTATTCTTAATTTAACAAGTATGCAAAAATATTTATCTATATTTCAGGCGTACAAAAGAATAAGTTTCGTTATGAGAAAAAAAAATCCAACGCGATACGATTAAATAATTTTCGGGAAAATTTAGTCGAAAAGGGATCGCCTTTTCGACTTTAATTTATCACACTTTAATTTATCACCGCCAAACCGTTACTCCGAGCGAAAAACAACTAAGACACGTACTTTTTTGCCTTTTTTGGGTGCGTCTACAAAAAAAGTTTCGGCACTGTGTATCTTCAGGTTTTTGAGATATGACCACTTTAATGCGCTAAAATTTATAAATTAAACATTTCAGTATTTTTTTTTCGGGCACTATAAATCGTTTCACTACCGCTCCAGTGGTACCACACGAAGCGCCCTGATTTTCTCTACAAGAATATCTAATTGGCGATACTTTGGGTGGGTAGAAAAAAATTTAAAATTTAAAAACCACGATTTTTTCGTTTCTTTACACTTCAGACGGCCCTGCACCAAAGGGATTTTTTTTTTTTCAAAAAATCGATGAGAAATTTGAAATCTCCATGCTAAAATGGACCTGTGTTGTAATTTTTAGCAAAATCAGTGTTTTCGAGTTTTTTAGAAAATATTTCAATACATACCCCTTGAGATTTTAAATTTTTAGAGAAAATATTTAATATTTCGTAAACCACGGGTCACAGAGAAAAACTTTCTACATCAAATCTATAGGGCTTTAGGCGATCCATCGATTGTCGGTTGTTTTTTTTTAAATATCTTTAGTAATTGTTGAGAAAAATCAAATTATATAATTTTTTAGGTGCAGTTGGTAATTATTTTTTTTGGTGCAGTTACAAGCATATCATTTCAATAAAATTCACTGGAAGCCTTGTCAGATGTTGTCCTCACATCGTCTAAAAATATAAAGTCGATATCTCATCAAACAAAAAATTTACATCGGTTTATATGACAAAGTAAATTTATCACGTTATATTTTCTCTCCAAAATGGCGGATAAAATCAAAATAACAAATTGAATTTCAAAAAATTATTAATAAGTCTTGAACGATTGATCTGAGCAAAAATATACAAGTATGCAAATTTGTAAACCTCCATTCGACACGTCCAATCAAATAAGTTTCGGCACTCTACGTCTTCAGGTTTTGAAGATATTAATTTTTTTACGGAATAAATTTTTCAACTAAAAATAAATCGACCTAAAATAACAAATTTCCTTACAGAAAATAATTAACAACTCCGAAACCGTTCATCTGAGCAAAAAATGTCAGGTATACAAAATTGTGCAGCCATCTATCGTCCATCCGACAGCTCAAGTTTCGACCCTTTACATCATCAGGTTTCCGAGATAATGCACTTTAAAAAAAAACTTTTTTATTTTATTTAAAGCCATGTACTCTTTATATGACCTACTCCTATCTCTATTGTTTCAATAATTTCACCTATTCTAAAAACTACACAAGTACTAGTTATTATATATACTAATTCAAATTCAAATAAGAAAATGGCTCAATGAAAAATTTTTTTGATGAAAAAATTTATAAATATGGTAAATTCTAAGATCTTTTCAGATTTAAAAAAATTTAAAATCATTGCTGCCAACCGAGTAAAATTCAATTGAAAACGAAATTTTTCAATTTTCAAATTCGATTTTCTCGAAAACTACTGAACCGATTTTTACAAAAAATCAACTGGAGACGTATCTCGGTGGGGACCTTCTACCATATGAGTTTCAACCCCCTACCTCCGCCCCCTTTCATGCACCCCCAAAAACCCGTTTTTGCCACTTTTCACGACTTTCAAAATGCCCAACTCTATGTACCTAATTCAGATTTTTTTGTGGAAAAATATGGAAAAAATTCAGCGCCCCGAGTGGGATCCGAATCCGGTCGAAATTTCAAAATCAAATCGTGCAAAAAATTTTTAGGTTAGAATCAATTTTTTCGACTTTCTTAAAAAAAATCGCACGGCAACCGCGTCTGCGGCGATCGAAAGAACCACATTTTCTCATCTAAAATCCGTTTCGATGGGGTCTCTGCGATGTCGGGGGCCCCCGCAGCGGCCGATCAAAAATTGCGATTTTCGACCTTTTTTCGACATTTTCGTTTAAGACGTGTCCCAACCCAGGAATCATAGAAGGGCACAATTTTTAACGAATCGAGTCCAGTTTTTTTCAGGAGACAGCCAGATAAATGCTACATCGTACTGGTTTTTAAATTTTTGAATTTTTGCCCCTGAGCCGAGAAAAAAATTGTCAAAAATGACCTTCGAAAATTGCCCATTTAAAGCCCATATATTTCGGAAAATTTCGAGGGCCGAAAACGAATACCCACAACTTTCGAACGGTTTGTCAGAAATTGACTAAATTTTATCGACGCATAGAACAACTATCGGTCTTTCGTTTCCGACAAAGAGCACGTCCGTCGGAGGTGGGGGGCGCCCCCCAGACCCCTCGCAAAAAATCCCGTTCAAACCGGTCTGCCGTTCGAACGGGGGGGAAATTTGCGAACCTAATTGGGTTTGGTGCAAGCCCAAGGGGTCCCGCACCTGTCACCAAAATTACGCCCCCCACGTTTGATATTTACCCCCTTGCAAATGGCGCCGAAAAATCGGCCGAAATTGATCATATTTGCTGAAATTTTTTTCTCTCCCACGGGGGGGCCTAAAAATACGCCGTGAACGCCAGAGGATGCGCCGTATCGTCCGGAGCACGATAAAAAAAAATTGACCCCCCTGCGCCCCCCACGACCCCCCACCCAGGGAGGAAAGTAAAGCTTATATAACGGGCATTCAGGGGGGAGTGCGGTAGGGGGTCCTGTGGAATAAAACGTTCGGGAGGGGCGGGGCTTTCTTTTAAAAAAAGTTTCAGGACCGTACCTCCGTTTTTATGAGGGGCGCGCAATTCGGGGCGCGAAATTTCACAAAAAAATTCTCAACATTTAACAAAACCACAAAAAAAAATTGTTATGGCCGAACCGTCCGTCTAAGCGAAAAACACCAAGAGCAGTTTATTTTGCGCCTTCCAAAAGCGCATCGGATGAAACAAAATTCAGCGCCGCTCATCATCAGGTTTTGAAGATGAGACGTTTTTTCGATTTTTTAAACAGGTTATTTTTCAGATAAATATTTTTTTTCCGCGGCCGTATGATTCTTCGAGTGCGTTTATACACAACCAAAAGATTCGCCTTTCTACGGGCTTTTCAACGCACATGTTGTTTAAGAGCCTAGGCCCTACGTTTCGGAGCTATTGACCTTCAAAGGAAAAACGTCAAAACTGACGATTTTTTATTATTATTTTTTTTCTCTGAAACGGTTGAGAGCACAGTCTTCTAATTTTACAAGGGCTTAGTCCAGATATCTGGGTATAACCTCTAATTTTTTCGCGTCCCTGCTGCAAACAAGAGCAGAGAAAAAAAATACGACGCATTACGGGTAAACAATTTTCCGCTAAATTCTGTCAATAAGGTGATCCGCGAACACTTATTAATTTATCGCCGCCAAACCGTTCCTCCGAGCAAAAAAGAACAGATGCACTTATTTTTTTGAATCTTCAAGGCGCGTCTACAAAAAAAGTTTCGGCACCGTGCATCCTCAGGTTTTTGAGATATGACCAGTTTAACGCGCAAAAAATTAAAAATTTAACATTTGATTATTTTTTTTCGGTCACTTTGAATCGTCCTACTGCCGCTTCGGTGATACCACACGAAGCGCCTTGATTTTCTCTACTAGAATACTGCAATGACAATTCTTTGGGGTGGGCGGAAAAACATTAAAAAAATTAAAAACCACGATTATTTCGTTTTTTTACCCTTCAGACGGCCCTGCACCAGAGAGATTTTTTTTTTCCAAAAAATCGATGCAAAATTCGAAATCTCCATGCAAATATGGACCTGTGATGTAATTTTTGGCCGAATCCGAGTTGTCGGGATTTTTCGAAAAAAATTCCATACCATACCCTTGGAGATTTTAAATTTTTACAGAAAATATTTAATATTTTAAAGACCATGCGTCCCAGAGAAAAACTTTTTACATCAAATCTATAGGGCTTTAGGCGATCCATCGTTTGCCGTTTGTTTTTTTCAAATATCTTTAGCCATTTTTGAGAAAAATCGAATTATATATTTTTTTAGGTGCAGTTGGTAATTTTTTGTTTTGGTGCATTTACATGAATTGCATTTCAATGAAATTCACTGTGAGCCTTCTCAGATGTTGTCCCCACATCGTCTAAAAATATAAAGTCGATAGCTCTTCAACAAAAAAAATTGCAGCAGTTTATCTGACGAACTTAATTTTCCAGGTCAATTTTTTCGCTGAAAATTTCGGATAAATTAAACATAATAAATTTATTCAAACAAACAATTTTAAAACTCCAAAACCATTAATCTAAGCGAAATTTAACAAGTATGCAAAAATATTTATCTACATTTGAGGCGTACAAAAGAATAAGTTTCGTTATGAGAAAAAAAAATTCAACGCGATACGATTAAATAATTTTCGGGAAAATTTAGTCGGAAAGGCGATCCGCAAACACACATTAATTTATCACCGCCAAACCGTTACTCGGAGCGAAAAACAACTGAGGCACGTACTTTTTTGCCTTTTCGAGGCGCGTCTACAAAAAAAGTTTCGGCACCGTGCATCCTCAGGTTTTTGAGATATGACCAGTTTAACGCGCAAAAAATTAAAAATTTAACATTTCATTATTTTTTTTCGATCACTTTGAATCGTCAAACTGCCACTTCGGTGATACCACACGAAGCGCCTTGATTTTCTCTACAAGAATACTGCAATGACAATTCTTTGGGGTGGGCGGAAAAACATAAAAAAAAATAAAAACCACGATTATTTCGTTTTTTTACCCTTCAGACGGCCCTGCACCAGAGAGATTTTTTTTTTCCAAAAAACCGATGCAAAATTCGTAATCTCCATGCAAAAATGGACCTGTGATGTAATTTTTGGCCGAATCCGAGTTGTCGAGATTTAAAAAAAAAAATTCCATACCATACCCTTGGAGATTTTAAATTTTTACAGAAAATATTTAATATTTTAAAAACCATGCGTCACAGAGAAAAACTTTTCACATCAAATCTATAGGGCTTCAGGCGATCCATCGTTTGCCGTTTGTTTTTTTCAAATATCTTTAGCCATTTTTGAGAAAAATCGAACTATATATTTTTTTAGGTGCAGTTGGTAATTATTTTTTTTGGTGCACTTACATGAATTGCATTTCAATGAAATTCACTGTGAGCCTTCTCAGATGTTGTCCCCACATCGCCTAAAAATATAAAGTCGATAGCTCTTCAACAAAAAAAATTGCAGCAGTTTATCTGACGAACTTAATTTTCCAGGTCAATTTTTTCGCTGAAAATGTCGGATAAATTAAACATAATAAATTTATTCATACAAACAATTTTAAAACTCCAAAACCATTAATCTAAGCGAAATTTAACAAGTATGCAAAAATATTTATCTACATTTGAGGCGTACAAAAGAATAAGTTTCGTTATGAGAAAAAAAAATTCAACGCGATACGATTAAATAATTTTCGGGAAAATTTAGTCGGAAAGGCGATCCGCAAACGCACATTAATTTATCACCGCCATACCGTTACTCCGAGCGAAAAACAACTGAGGCACGAGCTTTTTTGCCTATTTGTGGCGCGTCTACAAAAAAAGTTTCGGCAACGTACATGCTCAGGTTTTTGAGATATGACCAGTATAACCAGCAAAAAATTAAAAATTTAACATTTCAGTATTTTTTTTAGGTCATTTTGAATCGTTTTACTACCGCTTCCGTAGTACCACACGAAGCGCCTTGATTTTCTCTACAAGAATATCGCATTGACGATTCTTCCGGTGGCCAGAAAAAAAATTAAAAAATTAAAAACCACGATTTTATTGTTTTTTTTTGCACTTCAGACGGCCCTGCACCAGAGGGATTTTTTTTATCAAAAAACCAATGCAAAATTCGAAATCTCCATGCTAAAATGGATCTGTGTTGTAATTTTTGGCCGAATCGGAGTTTTCGAGATTTTTCGAAAATTATTCCATACATACCCCTTGAGATTTTAAATTTTTACAGAAAATATTTAATATTTTAAAAACCATGCGTCCCAGAGAAAAACTTTTTACATCAAATCTATAGGGCTTCAGGCGATCCATCGTTTGTCGTTTGTTTTTTTCAAATATCTTAAGCCATTTTTGAGAAAAATCGAATTATATATTTTTTTAGGTGCAGTTGGTAATTATTTTTTTTGGTGCACTTACATGAATTGCATTTCAATGAAATTCACTGTGAGCCTTCTCAGATGTTGTCCCCACATCGTCTAAAAATATAAAGTCGATAGCTCCTCAACAAAAAAATTTGCAGCAGTTTATCTGACGAACTTAATTTTCCAGGTCAATTTTTTCGCTGAAAATGTCGGATAAATTAAACATAATAAATTTATTCATACAAACAATTTTAAAACTCCAAAACCATTAATCTTAATTTAACAAGTATGCAAAAATATTTATCTATATTTGAGGCGTACAAAAGAATAAGTTTCGTTATGAGAAAAAAAAATCCAACGCGATACGATTAAATAATTTTCGGGAAAATTTAGTCGAAAAGGCGATCCGCAAACACACATTAATTTATCACCGCCAAACCGTTACTTCGAGCGAAAAACAACTGAGGCACGTACTTTTTTGCCTTTTTGTGGCGCGTCTACAAAAAAAGTTTCGGCACCGTGCATCCTCAGGTTTTTGAGATTTGACCAGTTTAACTCTACGAAATTCTAAAATGTAACATTTCAGTATTTTTTTTCAGTCACTTTAAATCGTTTTACTACCGCTTTCGTGGTACCACACGAAGCGCCTTGATTTTCTCTACAAGAATATCTCATTAGCGAAACTTCGGGTGGCCAGAAAAAAATTTAAAAAATTAAAAACCTCGATTTTTTAAATTTTTTGCACTTCAGACGGCCCTGCACCAAAGGGATTTTTTTTTTCAAAAAACCGACGAAAGATTCGAAATCTCCATGCTAAAATGGACCTGTGTTGCAATTTTTAGCAAAATCAGAGTTTTAGAGTTTTTTCGAAAATATTTCAATACATACCCCTTGAGATTTTAAATTTTTAGAGAAAATATTTAATATTTCAAAAAATATGCGTCGCAGAGAAAAACTTTTTACTTCAAAACTATGGGGCTTTAGGCGATCTATCGTTTGTCGTTTGTTAAATTCAAAAAAAATTTGGGGTTTTCGAAAAAAATCGATTTACATATATTTTCAGGTACAGTTAGTATTGATTTTTTTTTGTGCAGTTACAAACATCACAGCTCAAAGAAATTTACTACAACCCTTCTCAGATGTTGCCCCTACATCGTGTAAAAATATAAAGTTGATAGGTCTCCAACCAAAAATTTTACAGCAGTTTATGTGACGAACTTAATTTTACCGGTCAATTTTTTCGCTGAAAATGTCGGACAAATTATAAATAATACGTTTACTTTCACAAACAATTTTAAAACTCCTAAACCCTCAATCTGAGCGAAATTTGGCAAGTATGCAAAAATATTTATCTATATTTAAGGCGTACAAAGAAACAAAATCAGTCACGAGAAAAAAAAAATCGACGCGGTTTGGGTATACAATATTCCGGAAAATTTTGTCGAAACGGCGATCCGCCGACACTAATTAATTTATCACCGCCAAACCGTTGCTCCGAGCGAAAACAATTGAGATACTCATTTTGTTGGCTTCTTTTGGCACGTCTAAAAAAAAGTGTCGGCAATGTGCATCCTCAGGTTTTCGAGATAAGACCAGTTTAACGCGCAACAAATTAGAAATTCAACATTTCATTATTTTTTTCCGGTCACTTTGAATCGCCCTACTGCCGCTTCGGTGATACCACACGAAGGGCCTTGATTTTCTCTACAAGAATACTGTAATGACGATTCTTTGGGCTGGGCGGAAAAATATTAAAAAAATTAAAAACCACGATTATTTCGTTTTTTTACCCTTCAGACGGCCCTGCACCAGAGAGATTTTTTTTTTCCAAAAAACCAATGCAAAATTCGAAATCTCCATGCAAAAATGGACATGTGTTGTAATTTTTGGCCGAATCCGAGTTATCGAGATTTTTCGAAAATATTTCAATACATACCCCTTGAGATTTTAAATTTTTAGAGAAAATATTTAATATTTCAAAAAATATGCGTCGCAGAGAAAAACTTTTTACATCAAATCTATAGGGCTTCAGGCGATCCATCGTTTGTCGTTTGTAATTTTCAAATATCTTTAGCCATTTTTGAGAAAAATCAAATTATATATTTTTTTAGGTGCAGTTGGTAATTATTTTCTTTGGTGTACTTACAAGCATTGCATTTCAATGAAATTCACTGTAAACCTTCTCAGATGTTGTCCCTACATCGTCTAAAAATCTAAAGTCGGCAGCTCTTCGATCAAAAAATTTACAGCAGTTCATGTGACGAACTTAATTTTACAGGTCAATTTTTTCGCTGAAAATGTCGGATAAATTAAACATAATAAATTTATTCATACAAACAATTTTAAAACTCCAAAACCATTAATCTTAATTTAACAAGTATGCAAAAATATTTATCTATATTTCAGGCGTACAAAAGAATAAGTTTCGTTATGAGAAAAAAAAATCCAACGCGATACGATTAAATAATTTTCGGGAAAATTTAGTCGAAAAGGCGATCCGCAAACACACATTAATTTATCACCGCCAAACCGTTACTCCGAGCGAAAAACAACTAAGACACGTACTTTTTTGCCTTTTTTGGGTGCGTCTACAAAAAAAGTTTCGGCACTGTGCATCTTCAGGTTTTTGAGATATGACCACTTTAATGCGCAAAAATTTATAAATTAAACATTTCAGTATTTTTTTTCGGTCACTATAAATCGTTTCACTACCGCTCCAGTGGTACCACACGAAGCGCCCTGATTTTCTCTACGAGAATATCTAATTGGCGATACTTTGGGTGGGTAGAAAAAAATTAAAAAAATTAAAAACCACGATTTTTTCGTTTCTTTACACTTCAGACGGCCCTGCACCAAAGGGATTTTTTTTTTCAAAAAATCGATGAGAAATTTGAAATCTCCATGCTAAAATGGACCTGTGTTGTAACTTTTAGCAAAATCAGAGTTTTCGAGTTTTTTAGAAAATATTTCAATACATACCCCTTGAGATTTTAAATTTTTAGAGAAAATATTTAATATTTCGTAAACCACGGGTCACAGAGAAAAACTTTCTACATCAAATCTATAGGGCTTTAGGCGATCCATCGTTTGTCGGTTGTTTTTTTTAAATATCTTTAGTAATTGTTGAGAAAAATCAAATTATATAATTTTTTAGGTGCAGTTGGTAATTATTTTTTTCGGTGCAGTTACAAGCATATCATTTCAATAAAATTCACTGGGAGCCTTCTCAGATGTTGTCCTCACATCGTCTAAAAATATAAAGTCGATATCTCATCAAACAAAAAATTTTACAGCAGTTTATGTGACGAATTTAATTTTACAGGTCATTTTTTTCGCTGAAAATGACCGATAAATTAAACAAATAAATTTATTCCTACAAACAACTTTTAGACTCCAAAACCATTAATCTAAGCGAAATTTGACAAGTATGCAAAAATATGTATCTATATTTGAGGCGTACAATAGCATAAGTTTCGTTATGAAAAAAAAAAAATCGACGCGATACGATTGAATAATTTTCCGGAAAATTTAGTCGAAATGGCGATCCGGCGAACACACATTAATTTATCACCGCCGAACCGTTACTCCGGGCAAAAAACAACTTAGGTACGTACTTTTTTGCCTTTTTTAGGCGCGTCTACAAAAAAAGTTTTGGCACTGTGCATCTTTAGGTTTTTGAGATATGACCAGTTTAAAGCGCAAAAAAATAAAAATTTAACATTTCAGTTTTTTTTTGGGGCACTTTGAATAGTTCTACTACCGCTCCCGTAGTACCAAACGAAGCGCCTTGATTTTTTCTACAAGAATATCTGATTGACGATTCTTCGGGTGTGCAGAAAAAAATAAAAAAAATTAAAAACCTCGATTTTTTTGTTTTTTTGCTCTTCAGACTGCCCTGCACCACAGGGATTTTTTTTTTCAAAAAACCGATGCAAAATTCGAAATCTCCTTGCTAAAATGGACCTGTGATGTGATTTTTGGCCGAATCCGAGTTATCGAGATTTCTCGAAAATATTTCAATACAAACCCCTTGGGATTTTAAATTTTCAGAGAAAATATTTAATATTTCGCAAACCACGCGTCGCAGAGAAAAACTTTTTACTTCAAAACTATGGGGCTTTAGGCGATCTATCGTTTGTCGTTTGTTAAATTCAAATATTTTTTGGGGTTTTCGAAAAAAATCGAATTATATATATTTTCAGGTGCAAATAGGATTGTTTTTTTTATGCGGTTACAAACGTCGCAGCTCAAAGAAATTCACTACGAGCCTTCTCAGATGTTGCCCCTACATCGTGTAAAAATATAAAGTTGATAGCTCTTTAACCAAAAATTTTACAGCAGTTTATGTGACGAACTTAATTTTACAGGTCAATTCGCTGAAATTGTCGGACAAATTATAAATAATACGTTTACTTTCACAAACAATTTTAAAACTCCTAAACCCTCAATCTGAGCGAAATTTGGCAAGTATGCAAAAATATTTATCTATATTTGTGTACTAAAATGAAACATGTTTCGTCAAGAAAAAATAAATCTGACGTGATACGATTAAACAATTTTCCCGAAAACATGTTTTTCTCATATATCTTTAGCCGTTTTTGAGAAAAAATCATTTTTTATATTTTTTTTGTGCAGTTGGTAATTAATTATTTCGTACGGTTAGAAGACCCGGGGATCGATAAAAAATACCATGGGCCTTCTCAGATTTTACCTCCAGATCGTGTAAAAATATAAAGTTGATATCTCATCAAACAAAAATTTTACATCGCTTTATATGACGAAGTAAATTTATCACGTTATATTTCCTCTCCAAAATGGCGGATAACATCAAAATAACAAATTGATTTTCATAAAATAATTAATAGGTATTGAACGATTGATCTGAGCAAAAATGTACAAGTATGCAAATTTGTAAAACTCTATTCGACACGTACAACAAAACAAGTTTCGTCACTCTATGTCTTCAGGTTTTAAAGATATTAATATTTTTACGGAATTAATTTTTCAATTAAAAATAAATAGACCCGAAATAACAAACTACCTTGTAGAAAATAATTTATACCTCCGAAACCAATAATCTCAGCATAAAAAGATAGATATACAATATTGTGCACTAAACTTCCCCCCATTCAACCGCGTACGTTTCGACCTTTCACATTGTTAGGTTTTAAAAATATTTCAACTCATTTTTTTAATTCTTTAAAACTTTATATTTTTTAAGCCATGTACTCTTTATATGACCTACTCCTATCTCTATTGTTTCAATAATTTCACTTATTCTAAAAACTACACAAGTACTAGTTATACAGTGAGTTTTTTATTCGGCTGAACATGGGCATAAAATTGCCATGTTCATTTTAATAATAAACAAGTCATATCATTATTGAGATAGGCAGCCAAATTGTCATGAAATGACAGATCAGATGTTTCTTATTTTCTCATTAAATTTTATTTCGAAACAAGGTTAGGTCATTAATCTATGGTACATGAGTGTGAAAACAGTGTTTAAGCTCTTCAGCATAAAGTAAAATAACAACAAGATTCATGAAGAAAGTGCTGGGGTTAGTTATGGATGCAACAAACACCTGCGCCTTCCATGCAGTCACTGTGAGAACGATGATAACAAATTACAAAGAATGTTAAAAGTACTCAAACTTATAGCAGAGAGAAGAAAGAAAATTACAAAATATGTTCAAAATGACCACCTTCACGTTCTAGACAATACGCAAGACGATTGTAAAATTCTTGCACGGTATTGCTTAAATAAATTGGATTTATTTCATTGCCGGCAGTGCGTATTCGTTGTTTTAATTCTTCTACGTTCTGAATTTGTACGCTATTGTACACTTTTGATTTTAGGTAACCCCAAAGAAAAAAATCATTTGGGGATAAATCCGGCGAACGAGGGGGCCACGCGATAGGTCCAAATCTCCCTATCCAGCGATTCTCAAAAGTTTCATTGAGATAACGTCTGACTTCCACCGTGGAATGGGGTGGAGCTCCATCAATCTGAAACCACGGGTTCTCAATATTTAAATTTTGAACTTGTGGTACAATTTGTGTTCGAAGAAGTTCCAAAAATTTTGCGGAATTTAGATTCCCTTCAATAAAAAAGGGACCAATAAGGACATTGTCAATAATTCCAACCCACACATTAACTCTAGCATTGTACTGTGTGTGGGGAAGATTTTGTACGTGCTGGTTCGTACGTGACCAATACCTGTTGGAGAACAAAATAATAGGATAAGGAGAATGGATACGTATGTATTTAATACAAACCGATAATTCTGGGAATTTACTGTCCCATTCAAAGAAAATGAGGATTCGTCTGTGAAAACTATTTTCTGTAAAATGTTTCCATCTTCATTTATTAAGTTGAATAAGGTTTCACAAAAATCTGTTCGTTTAATTTTGTCACTTTCAAAAAGCTGCTGATGATTTCCAAATTTGTAAGCTTTATATTTATACTTTCTTAGTGTTTTATGCACAGAAGTGTATGAAATGCCAAACTCTCTTGCTATGAATCGTAAAGATGAAATTGGATTTTCTTCAGCGTAGCATAAAATGTTAAGTTCTTTTTCTTCTGTAAGGACGGGGCACGTTTTTGTCCTCTTCTTATGTGAATTTACTACACATCCTTCGCTATTAAAGGCTATAATTGTATTGTGGATGGTTCCAATAGAGGGGATAGGTCGGTCAGGATAATTGGCTGAAAATAAATCACGGACTTGTCTCAAACTGTTATTTTGGTTGTACCACAGCAGAATCGAAATCTTTTCTTCTTTAGAATACATAATAATGCAAACTATTGGAACTTTTCAAAACAAATTTGGTTATAAATGACATCAGATGTCAGAACATTTGAATTTCATGACAATTTGGTTGCCTAGCTCAATAATGATATGACTTGTTTATTATTAAAATGAACATGGCAATTTTATGCCCATGTTCAGCCGAATAAAAAACTCACTGTATATACTAATTCAAATTCAAACAAGAAAATGGCTCAATGAAAAATTTTTTTGATGAAAAAATTTATAAATATGGTAAAATCTAAGATCTTTTCAGATTTAAAAAAATTTAAAATCATTGCTACCAACCGAATAAAATTCAATTGAAAACGAAAATTTTCAATTTTTAAAATCGATTTTCTCCTAAACTACTGAACCGATTTTTACAAAAAATCAACTGGAGACGTATCTCGGTGGGGACCTTCTACCATATGAGTTTCAACCCCCTACCTCCACCCCCTTTCATGCACCCCCCAAAACCCGTTTTTGCCACTTTTCACGACTTTCAAAATGCCCAACTCTATGTACTATACTCAGATTTTTTTGTGGAAAAATATGGAAAAAATTCAGCGCCCCGAGTGGGATCCGAATCCGGTCGAAATTTCAAAATCAAATCGTGCAAAAAATTTTTAGGTTAGAATCAATTTTTTCGACTTTCTTAAAAAAAATCGCACGGCAACCGCGTCTGCGGCGATCGAAAGAACCACATTTTCTCATCTAAAATCCGTTTCGATGGGGTCTCTGCGATGTCGGGGGACCCCGCAGCGGCCGATCAAAAATGGCGGTTTTCGACCTTTTTCCGATCATTTTTCAAAAAACCGGAAAAACGGCGGACACATAGAAGGCACTTTTTTTCAATCGAATCGAGTCCAGTTTTTTTCTGCAGACAGCCAGATAAATTTCGCGTGCCTGGTGTGTGCGGAATTTTGAATTTTTATCCCTGAGCCGAGAAAAAAATTGTCAAAAATGACCTTCGAAAATTGCCCATTTAAAGCCCATATATTTCGGAAAATTTCGAGGGCCCAAAACGAGTACCCACAACTTTCGAACGGTTTGTCAGAAATTGACTAAATTTTATCGGCACATAGAACAACTATCGGTCTTTCGTTTCCGCCAAAGCGCGCGTCTGTCGGAGGTGGGGGGCGCCCCCCAGACCCCTCGCAAAAAATCCCGTTCAAACCGGTCTGCCGTTCAAACGGGGGGGAAATTTGCGAACCTAATTGGGTTTGGTGCAAGCCCAAGGGGTCCCGCACCTGTCACCAAAATTATGCCCCCCACGTTTGATATTTACCCCCTTGCAAATGGCGCCGAAAAATCGGTCGAAATTGATCATATTTGCAGAAATTTTTCTCTCTTTGACGGGGGGGCCTAAAAATACGCCGTGAACGCCAGAGGATGCGCCGTATCGTCCGGAGCACGACTAAAAAAAATTGACCCCCCTGCGCCCCCCACGACCCCCCACCCAGGGAGGAAAGTAAAGCTTATATAACGGGCATTCAGGGGGGAGTGCGGTAGGGGGTCCTGTGGAACAAAACGTTCGGGAGGGGCGGGGCTTTCTTTTAAAAAAAGTTTCAGGACCGTACCTCCGTTTTTACGAGGGGCGCGCAATTCGGGGCGCGAAATTTCACAAAAAAATTCTCAACATTTAACAAAACCACAAAAAAAAATTATTACGGTCGAACCGTCCGTCTAAGCGAAAAACACCAAGAGCAGTTTATTTTGCGCCTTCCAAAAGCGCATCGGATGAAACAAAATTCACCGCCGCTCATCATCAGGATTTTGAGATGAGACGTTTTTTCGATTTTTTAAACAGGTTATTTTTCAGATAAATATTTTTTTTGCGCGACCGTATGATTCTTCGAGTGCGTTTATACACAACCAAAAGATTCGCCTTTCTACGGGCTTTTCAACGCACATGTTGTTTAAGAGCCTAGGCCCTACGTTTCCGAGCTATTGACCTCCAAAGGAAAAACGTCAAAACTGACGATTTTTTATTATTATTTTTTTTCTCTGAAACGGTTGAGAGCACTTTTTTCTCATTTAACGGCAACATACCCCGGACATCTGGGTATAACCTCTAATTTTTTCGCGTCCCTGCTGCAAACAGGAGCAGAGAAAAAAAATACGACGCATTACGGGTATAAACAATTTTCCGCTAAATTCTGTCAATAAGGTGATCCGCGAACACATATTAATTTATCACCGCCAAACCGTTGCTCCGAGCGAAAAACAACTGAAGCACTTATTTTTTTGCATTTTCAAGGCGCGTCTACAAAAAAAGTTTCGGCACTGTGCATCTTCAGGTTTTTGAGATATGACCAGTTTAACGCGCAAATAATTAAAAATTTAATTTTTCATTATTTTTTTTCGGTCACTTTGAATCGTCCTGCTGCCACTTCGGTGATACTACACGAAGGGCCTTGATTTTCTCTACAAGAATACTGCATTGACGATTTTTTTAGGTGGACGGAAAAACATTAAAAAAATTAAAAACCGTTATTATTTCGTTTTTTTACCCTTCAGACGGCCCTGCACCAGAGAGATTTTTTTTTTTTCAAAGAACCGATGCAAAATTCGAAATCTGCATGCAAAAATGGACCTGTGATGTAATTTTTGGCCGAATCCGAGTTGTCGAGATTTTTAAAAAAAAATTCCATACCATACCCTTGGAGATTTTAAATTTTTAGAGAAAATATTTAATATTTCAAAAAATATGCGTCGCAGAGAAAAACTTTTTACATCAAATCTATAGGGCTTCAGGCGATCCATCGTTTGCCGTTTGTTTTTTTCAAATATCTTTAGCCACTTTTGAGAAAAATCTAATTATATATTTTTTTAGGTGCAGTTGGTAATTATTTTTTTGGTGCACTTACATGAATTACATTTCAATGAAATTCACTGTGAGCCTTCTCAGATGTTGTCCCCACATCGTCTAAAAATATAAAGTCGATAGCTCTTCAACAAAAAAATTTGCAGCAGTTTATCTGACGAACTTAATTTTCCAGGTCAATTTTTTCGCTGAAAATTTCGGATAAATTAAACATAATAAATTTATTCAAACAAACAATTTTAAAACTCCAAAACCATTAATCTAAGCGAAATTTAACAAGTATGCAAAAATATTTATCTACATTTGAGGCGTACAAAAGAATAAGTTTCGTTATGAGAAAAAAAAATTCAACGCGATACGATTAAATAATTTTCGGGAAAATTTAGTCGGAAAGGCGATCCGCAAACACACATTAATTTATCACCGCCAAACCGTTACTCGGAGCGAAAAACAACTGAGGCACGTACTTTTTTGCCTTTTCGAGGCGCGTCTACAAAAAAAGTTTCGGCACCGTGCATCCTCAGGTTTTTGAGATATGACCAGTTTAACGCGCAAAAAATTAAAAATTTAACATTTCATTATTTTTTTTCGATCACTTTGAATCGTCAAACTGCCACTTCGGTGATACCACACGAAGCGCCTTGATTTTCTCTACAAGAATACTGCAATGACAATTCTTTGGGGTGGGCGGAAAAACATAAAAAAAAATAAAAACCACGATTATTTCGTTTTTTTACCCTTCAGACGGCCCTGCACCAGAGAGATTTTTTTTTTCCAAAAAACCGATGCAAAATTCGTAATCTCCATGCAAAAATGGACCTGTGATGTAATTTTTGGCCGAATCCGAGTTGTCGAGATTTAAAAAAAAAAATTCCATACCATACCCTTGGAGATTTTAAATTTTTACAGAAAATATTTAATATTTTAAAAACCATGCGTCACAGAGAAAAACTTTTCACATCAAATCTATAGGGCTTCAGGCGATCCATCGTTTGCCGTTTGTTTTTTTCAAATATCTTTAGCCATTTTTGAGAAAAATCGAACTATATATTTTTTTAGGTGCAGTTGGTAATTATTTTTTTTGGTGCACTTACATGAATTGCATTTCAATGAAATTCACTGTGAGCCTTCTCAGATGTTGTCCCCACATCGCCTAAAAATATAAAGTCGATAGCTCTTCAACAAAAAAAATTGCAGCAGTTTATCTGACGAACTTAATTTTCCAGGTCAATTTTTTCGCTGAAAATGTCGGATAAATTAAACATAATAAATTTATTCATACAAACAATTTTAAAACTCCAAAACCATTAATCTAAGCGAAATTTAACAAGTATGTAAAAATATTTGTCTATATTTGGGGCGTACAAAAGAATAAGTTTCGTTATGAGAAAAAAAAATCCAACGCGATACGATTAAATAATTTTCGGGAAAATTTAGTCGAAAAGGCGATCCGCAAACACACATTAATTTATCACCGCCAAACCGTTACTCCGAGCAAAAAACCACTAAGACACGTACTTTTTTGCCTTTTTTGGGTGCGTCCACAAAAAAAGTTTCGGCACTGTGCATCTTCAGGTTTTTGAGATATGACCACTTTAATGCGCAAAAATTTATAAATTAAACATTTCAGTATTTTTTTTTCGGGCACTATAAATCGTTTCACTACCGCTCCAGTGGTACCACACGAAGCGCCCTGATTTTCTCTACAAGAATATCTAATTGGCGATACTTTGGGTGGGTAGAAAAAAATTAAAAAAATTAAAAACCACGATTTTTTCGTTTCTGTACACTTCAGACGGCCCTGCACCAAAGGGATTTTTTTTTTTTTCAAAAAATCGATGAGAAATTTGAAATCTCCATGCTAAAATGGACCTGTGTTGTAATTTTTAGCAAAATCAGAGTTTTCGAGTTTTTTAGAAAATATTTCAATACATACCCCTTGAGATTTTAAATTTTTAGAGAAAATATTTAATATTTCGTAAACCACGGGTCACAGAGAAAAACTTTCTACATCAAATCTATAGGGCTTTAGGCGATCCATCGTTTGTCGGTTGTTTTTTTTTAATATCTTTTGTAATTGTTGAGAAAAATCAAATTATATAATTTTTTAGGTGCAGTTGGTAATTATTTTTTTTGGTGCAGTTACAAGCATATCATTTCAATAAAATTCACTGGAAGCCTTCTCAGATGTTGTCCCCACATCGTCTAAAAATATAAAGTCGATATCTCATCAAACAAAAAATTTACATCGGTTTATATGACAAAGTAAATTTATCACGTTATATTTCCTCTCCAAAATGGCGGATAACAAATTGATTTTCAAAAAATAATTAATAAGTCTTGAACGATTGATCTGAGCAAAAATATACAAGTATGCAAATTTGTAAACCTCCATTCGACACGTCCAATCAAATAAGTTTCGGCACTCTACGTCTTCAGGTTTTGAAGATATTAATTTTTTTACGGAATAAATTTTTCAACTAAAAATAAATCGACCTAAAATAACAAATTTCCTTACAGAAAATAATTCATAACTCCGAAACTGTTCATCTGAGCAAAAAATGTCAGGTATACAAAATTGTGCACCCAACTATCGTCCATCCGACTGCCCAAGTTTCGACCCTCTACATCATCAGGTTTCCGAGATAATGCACTTTAAAAAAAACCTTTTTTTTTTCTTCGAAACTATAAGTGTACGTCAACACCATAATTTAATGTATTATATTGTTCCGCTTTATAAAAATTGCTACAAGTACTAGTTATATATACTAATTCAAATTCAAATAAGAAAATGGCTTGATGAAAAATTTTTTTGAGTAAAAAATTGAAATATATGGTAAAATCTAAGATCTTTTCAGATTTATAAAAAATTAAAATCATTGCTGCCAACCGAGTAAAATTCAATTGAAAACGAAAATTTTCAATTTTTGAAGTCAATTTTCTCAGGAACTACTGTACCGATTTTAACAAAAAAAACAACCAGAGACGTATTTCGGTGGGGACCTTCTACCATATGAGTTTCAACCCCCTACCTCCGACCCCCTGGATGTGACCCCCAAAAAACTTAAAAATCCGTTTTTTCAACTTTTCACAAATTTCATCCGTTTATAGCATCCAAATCCTTGGACAGATTTTTCTGGAAAAATATGGAAAAAATTCAGCGCGCCGAGTGGAATTCGAATCCGGCGGAAAATTTGAAAAAAAATGGCCAAAAAAAATTTGAGGTTGGAATCAATTTTTTCGACTTTTTTCAGAAACGTCGCACGGCAACCGCGTTTGCGGCAATCGAAAGAATGACATTTTCTCATCTGAATGCCGTTTCGATGGGGTCCCTGAGATGTCGGGGGCCCCCGCGGCGGCCGCTCAAAAATGCCGTTTTTGCACCTTTTTTCGACATTTTCTTTTAAGACGTGTCCCAACCAGGGAATCATAGGAGGGCACAATTTTTAACGAATCGAGTCCAGTTTTTTTCAGGAGACAGCCAGATAAATGCTACATCGTACTGGTTTTTAAATTTTTGAATTTTTGCCCCTGAGCCGAGAAAAAAATTGTCAAAAATGACCTTCGAAAATTGCCCATTTAAAGCCCATATATTTCGGAAAATTTCGAGGGCCGAAAACGAATACCCACAACTTTCGAACGGTTTGTCAGAAATTGACTAAATTTTATCGACGCATAGAACAACTATCGGTCTTTCGTTTCCGCCAACGCGCACGTCCGTCGGAAGTGGGGGGCGCCCCCCAGACCCCTCGCAAAAAATCCCGTTCAAACCGGTCTGCCGTTCGAACGGGGGGGAAATTTGCGAACCTAATTGGGTTTGGTGCAAGCCCAAGGGGTCCCGCACCTGTCACCAAAATTACGCCCCCCACGTTTGATATTTACCCCCTTGCAAATGGCGCCGAAAAATCGGCCGAAATTGATCATATTTTCTGAAATTTTTTTCTCTCCCACGGGGGGGCCTAAAAATACGCAGTGAACGCCAGAGGATGCGCCGTATCGTCCGGAGCATGACAAAAAAAAATTGACCCCCCTGCGCCCCCCACGACCCCCCACCCAGGGAGGAAAGTAAAGCTTATATAACGGGCATTCAGGGGGGAGTGCGGTAGGGGGTCCTGTGGAACAAAACGTTCGGGAGGGGCGGGGCTTTCTTTTAAAAAAAGTTTCAGGACCGTACCTCCGTTTTTACGAGGGGCGCGCAATTCGGGGCGCGAAATTTCACAAAAAAATTCTCAACATTTAATAAAACCACAAAAAAAAATTATTACGGCCGAACCGTCCGTCTAAGAGAAAAACACCAAGAGCAGTTTATTTTGCGCCTTCCAAAAGCGCATCGGATGAAATAAAATTCAGCGCCGCTCATCATCAGGTTTTGAAGATGAGACGTTTTTTCGATTTTTTAAACAGGTAATTTTTCAGATAAATATTTTTTTTCCGCGGCCGTATAATTGCTCGAGTGCGTTTATACACAGTCAAAAGATTTGCCTTTCTACGGGCTTTTCAACGCACATGTTGTTTAAGAGCCTAGGCCCTACGTTTCGGAGCTATTGACCTTCAAAGGAAAAACGTCAAAACTGACTATTTTTTATTATTATTTTTTTTCTCTGAAACGGTTAAGAGCACAGTCTTCTCATTTTACAAAGGCTTACTCCAGACATCTGGGTATAACCTCTAATTTTTTCGCGTCCCTGCTGCAAACAGGAGCAGAGAAAAAAAATACGACGCATTACGGGTATAAACAATTTTCCGCTAAATTCTGTCAATAAGGTGATCCGCGAACACATATTAATTTATCACCGCCAAACCGTTGCTCCGAGCGAAAAACAACTAAAGCACTTATTTTTTTGCATTTTCAGGGCGCGTCTACAAAAAAAGTTTCGGCACTGTGCATCTTCAGGTTTTTGAGATATGACCAGTTTAACGCGCAAATAATTAAAAATTTAATTTTTCATTATTTTTTTTCGGTCACTTTCAATCGTCCTACTGCCGCTCCGGTAGTACTACACGAAGGGCCTTGATTTTCTCTACAAGAATACTGCATTGACGATTTTTTTAGGTGGACGGAAAAACAATAAAAAAATTAAAAACCGTTATTATTTCGTTTTCTTACCCTTCAGACGGCCCTGCACCAGCGAGATTTTTTTTTTTCAAAGAACCGATGCAAAATTCGAAATCTCCATGCAAAAATGGACCTGTGATGTAATTTTTGGCCGAATCCGAGTTGTCGAGATTTTTAAAAAAAAATTCCATACCATACCCTTGGAGATTTTAAATTTTTACAGAAAATATTTAATATTTTAAAAACCATGCGTCACAGAGAAAAACTTTTTACATCAAATCTATAGGGCTTCAGGCGATCCATCGTTTGCCGTTTGTTTTTTTCAAATATCTTTAGCCATTTTTGAGAAAAATCGAATTATATATTTTTTTAGGTGCAGTTGGTAATTATTTTTTTTGGTGCACTTACATGAATTGCATTTCAATGAAATTCACTGTGTGCCTTCTCAGATGTTGTCCCCACATCGTCTAAAAATATAAAGTCGATAGCTCTTCAACACAAAAATTTGCAGCAGTTTATCTGACGAACTTAATTTTCCAGGTCAATTTTTTCGCTGAAAATGTCGGATAAATTAATCATAATAAATTTATTCATACAAACAATTTTAAAACTCCAAAACCATTAATCTAAGCGAAATTTAACAAGTATGCAAAAATATTTATCTACATTTGAGGCGTACAAAAGAATAAGTTTCGTTATGAGAAAAAAAAATTCAACGCGATACGATTAAATAATTTTCGGGAAAATTTAGTCGGAAAGGCGATCCGCAAACACACATTAATTTATCACCGCCAAACCGTTACTCCGAGCGAAAAACAACTGAGGCACGAACTTTTTTGCCTATTTGTGGCGCGTCTACAAAACAAGTTTCGGCAACGTACATGCTTAGGTTTTTGAGATATGACCAGTATAACCAGCAAAAAATTAAAAATTTAACATTTCAGTATTTTTTTTTGGTCATTTTCAATCGTTTTACTACCGCTTCCGTAGTACCACACGAAGCGCCTTGATTTTCTCTACAAGAATATCGCATTGACGATTCTTCGGGTGGGCAGAAAATAATTAAAAAAATTAAAAACCACGATTTTTTCGTTTCTTTACACTTCAGACGGCCCTGCAACAAAGGGAATTTTTTTTTCTTCAAAAAACCGATGCAAAATTCTAAATCTCCATGCTAAAATGGACCTGTGTTGTAATTTTTAGCAAAATCAGAGTTTTCGAGTTTTTTCAAAAATATTTCAATACATACCCCTTGAGATTTTAAATTTTTAGAGAAAAATATTTAATATTTCAAAAACCAAGCGTCGCAGAGAAAAACTTTTTTCATCAAATCTATAGGGCTTCAGCCGATCCATCGTTTGTCGTTTTTTTTTTCAAATATCTTTAGCCATTTTTGCGAAAATTCGAATTATATATTTTTTTAGGTGCAGTTGGTAATTATTTTTTTTTGTGCACTTACAAGCATTGCATTTCAATGAAATTCACTGTGAGCCGTCTTAGATGTTGTCCCCACATTGTCTAAAAATATATAGTCGATAGCTCTTCAACAAAAAAAATTACAGCAGTTTATCTGACGAACTTAATTTTCCAGGTCAATTTTTTCGCTGAAAATGTCGGATAAATTAAACATAATAAATTAATTCATACAAACAATTTTAAAACTCCAAAACCATTAATCTAAGCGAAATTTAACAAGTATGCAAAAATATTTATCTATATTTGAGGCGTACAAAAGAATAAGTTTCGTTATGAGAAAAAAAAATCCAACGCGATACGATTACATAATTTTCGGAAAAATTTAGTCGAAAAGGCGATCCGCGAACACACATTAATTTATCACTGCCAAACCGTTACTCCGAGCGAAAAACAACTCAGGCACGTACTTTTTTGCCTTTTTGTGGCGCATCTACAAAAAAAGTTTCGGCAACGTACATGCTCAGGTTTTTGAGATATGACCAGTATAACGAGCAAAAAATTAAAAATTTAACATTTCAGTATTTTTTTTGGTCATTTTTAATCGTTTTACTACCGCTTCCGTAGTACCACACGAAGCGCCTTGATTTTCTCTACAAGAATATCGCATTGACTATTCTTCGGGTGGCAAAAAAATAAAAATTAAAATTAAACACCACGATTTTATTGTTTTTTTTTGCCCTTCAGACGGTCCTGCACCAGAGGGATTTTTTTAATCAAAAAACCAATGCAAAATTCGAAATCTCCATGCTAAAATGGACCTGTGTTGTAATTTTTGGCCGAATCCGAGTTGTCGAGATTTTTCGAAAAAAATTCCATACCATACCCTTGGAGATTTTAAATTTTTACAGAAAATATTTAATATTTTAAAAACCATGCGTCCCAGAGAAAAACTTTTTACATCAAATCTATAGGGCTTCAGGCGATCCATCGTTTGTCGTTTGTTTTTTTCAAATATCTTTAGCCATTTTTGAGAAAAATCGAATTATATATTTTTTTAGGTGCAGTAGGTAATTTTTTTTTTTTGTGCACTTACAAGCATTGCACTTCAATGAAATTCACTGTGAACCTTCTCAGATGCCGTCCCTACATCGTCTAAAAATCTAAACTCGGCAGCTCTTCGATCAAAAAATTTACAGCAGTTTATGTGACGAACTTTATTTTACAGGTCAATTTTTTCGCTGAAAATGTCGGATAAATTAAACATAATAAATTTATTCCTACAAACAATTTTAAAACTCCTAAACCATTAATCTAAGCGAAATTTGACAAGTATGCAAAAATATTTATCTATATTTGTGGCGTACAAAAGCATAAGTTTCGTTATGAGAAAAAAAAAATCCAACGCGATACGATTAAATAATTTTCCGGAAAATTTAGTCTAAAAGGCGATCCGCGAACACACATTAATTTATCCCCGCCAAACCGCTGCTCTGAGCGAAAAACAACTTAAGCAGTATTTTTTTTCCTTTTCCAGGCGCGTCTACAAAAAAAGTTTCGGCACCGTGCATCCTCAGGTTTTTGAGATATGACCAGTTTAACGCGCAAAAAATTAAAAATAAAACATTTCATTATTTTTTTTCGGTCACTTTTAATCGTCCTACTGCCGCTTCGGTGATACCACACAAAGCGCCTTGATTTTCTCTACAAGAATACTGCAATGACAATTCTTTGGGGTGGGCGGAAAAACATAAAAAAAATAAAAACCACGATTATTTCGTTTTTTTACCCTTCAGACGGCCCTGCACCAGAGAGATTTTTTTTTTTCCAAAAAACCGACGCAAAATTCGAAATCTCCATGCAAAAATGGACCTGTGATGTAATTTTTGGCCGAATCCGAGTTATCGAGAATTCTCGAAAATATTTGAATACACCCCTTGAGATTTTAAATTTTCAGAGAAAATATTTAATATTTCGCAAACCATGCGTCGCAGAGAAAAACTTTTTACTTCAAAACTGAGGGGCTTTAGGCGATCTATCGTTTGCCGTTTGTTAAATTCAAATATTTCTTGGGGTTTTCGAAAAAAATCGAATTATATATATTTTCAGGTGCAATTAGGATTGATTTTTTTTTGTGCGGTTACAAACGTCGCAGCTCAAAGAAATTCACTGCGAGCCTTCTCAGATGTTGCCCCTACATCGTGTAAAAATATAAACTTGATAGCTCTTCAACCAAAAAATTTACAGCAGTTTATGTGACGAACTTAATTTTACCGGTCAATTTTTTCGCTGAAAATGTCGGACAAATTATAAAAATACATTTATATCTACAAACAATTTTAAAACTCCTAAACCCTTAATCTGAGCGAAATTTGGCAAGTATGCAAAAATATTTATCTATATTTAAGGCGTACAAAGAAACAAAATCGGTCAAGAGAAAAAAAAAATCGACCCGATTTGGGTATACAATTTTCCGAAAATTTTTGTCGAAACGGCGATCCGCAGACACTAATTAATTTATCACCGCCAAACCGTTGCTCCGAGCGAAAAACAATTGAGATACTCATTTTGTTGGCTTCTTTTGGCACGTCTAAAAAAAAAAGTGGCGGCAATGTGCATCCTCAGGTTTTCGAGATAAGACCAGTTTAACGCGCAACAAATTAGAAATTCAACATTTCAGTATTTTTTTTCGCTCTCTCTCTATCGTCCCACTGCCGCTCCAATGGTACCACACGAACCGTCTTGATATTTTCTACAAGAATATGGCATTCACGATTCTTCAGGTGGACGGAAAAAAAAAAATTAAAAACCACTATTATTTCGTTGTTTTACCCTTCAGACGGCCCTGCACCAGAGAGATTTTTTTTTTCCAAAAAACCGATGCAAAATTCGAAATCTCCATGCAAAAATGGACCTGTGATGTAATTTTTGGCCGAATCCGAGTTATCGAGAATTCTCGAAAATATTTGAATACAAACCCCTTGAGATTTTAAATTTTCAGAGAAAATATTTAATATTTCGCAAACCATGCGTCGCAGAGAAAACCTTTTTACATCAAAACTATGGGGCTTTAGGCGATCTATCGTTTGTCGTTTGTTAAATTCAAATATTTTTTGGGGTTTTCGAAAAATATTGAATTATATATATTTTCAGGTGCAATTAGGATTGATTTTTTTTTGTGCGGTTACAAACGTCGCAGCTCAAAGAAATTCACTACGAGCCTTTTCAGATGTTGCCCCTACATCGTATAAAAATATAAAGTTGATAGCTCTTTAACCAAAAATTTTACCGCAGTTTATGTGACGAACTTAATTTTACAGGTCATTTTTTTCGCTGAAAATGTCGGATAAATTAAACATAATAAATTTATTCATACAAACAATTTTAAAACTCCAAAACCATTAATCTAAGCGAAATTTAACAAGTATGCAAAAATATTTATCTATATTTGAGGGGTACAATAGAATAAGTTTTGTTATAAGAAAAAAAAATCCGACGCGATACGATTAAATAATTTTCTTGAAAATTTAGTCAAAATGGCGATCCGCGAACACACATTAATTTATCACCGCCAAACTGGTCCTCCGAGCAAAAACAACTAAAGCACTTACTTTTTTGCCATTTCCAGGTGCGTCTACAAAAAAAGTTTCGGCAGCGTGCATCCTCAAGTTTTTGAGATATGACCAGTTTAACTCGCAAAAATTCAAACATTTCACATTTCACTATT